>CM060892.1:110343576-111639201 GCA_030762935.1 Hymenopus coronatus | reverse complement strand
TTTTGCTCAAAATGGCTCAAATGATTTTGAGATCTTATATGACAAATAAAAATTATAACTTGAATTTTCTCTGCAGGCCTCTTCATTGTGAATGACTATTGCATGACTAGTACACGGTAAGAAATAGTCAAAAACGCACTAATAAAAAACAGACAATTTATGTCATATACTTTTTTAATTTTTTTTTCGTGGAGTTAACCATTTCCCAGATATTACTTGTTATTTTTTTTCAATTTTAAAATGTTTACAGTTTCCTCATACGTGACTTTCTCGGCTACTGGCCACGCAAAAGAATCGAATTTCAATCACATTGCAACCAATTTTTAAAAGATTCGACTATCGCTTTAGCCTAAAGTATTCCTTATTATCCTTCTGCTTAAAGGATCTAATAAGACAATTTCTTCTAATGTTTATCTTGATTAGCATAAAGCAATATGGAAGAATAAGCTTTTAAAATATAAATTGTTACAGAATAGGTCATGTGAATGGAACCAGCTTTTTTTCAAATGTTTCCATTTCTATGATGATACATAATTAATCCACTTGAGTCAATCAAAGGTACCAATTTCGTTTGGCAGGATTCATGGTCACTTAGCACATTACTTTAGTGTTATGTAAGCATATTACCTACACATTCGTTTATTGAATTTCAAGATAAGAAGCTCTCGTTGTTCTTTTTACTTTTTTACACTATAATGTACACAGTAGGTAAAGAATGTATTGTATTCCACCCTAAAATTCTATATCGAGATATCACCGAAAATATGTTTTGAGGACCCTTGAATCCAAAAAAGCGATTTTAGACAAAGGTCCGTGTGGCTCTGTAAACACCTTAACTAAAAAATGAACACTCGGTTAAATACCACTCCTGATATTTAAGTTCAATATCTTCCAAAGCTACTGAAAAATGCTTCACTCCAAACTACTCTTTACATTGAAGATTTTAATTTTCTCAAAAATGGCTCTAACGAATTTTATTAAAACACCGTATATTAGAGGTATCTATTTACATCAGAAATAAAATGTGTATCTGGAATTTTCTGGGAATAACCTTTGAATCCCTCTTCATTCTGGTTGACTTCTGAATAACTGGTAAGTTGTAGGATACAGAACAAAATGTTACCACCTTAAAATGTAGATCTCTTTAAAACACACTACTTATGTCCAATATCACTTTTTTTATGGAGCCAATCATTTCCGAGATATTTGTTCCTATTTGGTTTAAATTTTCCAGTACATACACGTTTGTCAAATGGAAAATCCTCATTTTAGTCCTGACCAGCTAAGAGAACGAAATCTCAAAGTTATTATTTAGTGACCAGCATTTTAAAGATTGAACTACCACATAAGTCTTCATTTCTCTTGTACCTTTGAAATAAGTAATAAGACTATTTCTGTTAAGCTCATTTTGATTAGCATGAAGAAGATAGGTAAGAATACTTTGCTACAGAATATGTAGAGAAAGCAATATGAGTGGCATACATGAGACTTTTTCTCACCTTTCTGCAAACATTAGCATTTTTCAATTGTATTATATGTACTTTTCGTTTCATAAATAAAAACCCTCTCCTATCCTTACCTCATGCCATTAGTCACAGTATGGCAGGAAGCTTCGGGTTGAAGACTTCGTCACAGCTTTATTGTAAAGCATTTATTCCTACCCTTTTTGCCTCTGTGTTGGAGTCCTTCTTCAATATTATTGTTTACAGCTCTGTTTACTGAAGGCTCGGATTGAATGCTTTTGCTAATCACTTGCTAATTGTGATAATATGCCATTTAGAATTATGATCTCTTTTTACTTTTTATTTTCTATACACGTACTATTGCATTGCATTCCACCAAAAAATTCTATACGAGATTTCACCGGAAATAGACATTTTAGGGTCTCCTGTATCCAAAAAAAGTATTTTTAGAAAAAGGTCCGTGTGTGTTTTCGTGTGTCTGTGAACACGATAGGTCAACAACAAAAAGTCGGTAAAGTACCAAACTTGGTATTTAAGTTTAGTATCTTCAAGGAATGTGACACGAAGCTTTTAAGAAAAATCGCTCCACCCCAAACTTCCATTTAGATGGAAAAAAATTAGAAAATTTTGATTTTCTCAAAAATGGCTCTAAAGATTTTGATTAAAATACCATATATTAAAGATATTTACATGATAAATAAAATGTATATCTTGAACTTTATGTGAAAAGCCTCTGAAGACCTCTTTATTCTGGATGAATTTTACTGGACTTTCATTACTACTAAACCGTAAAAGATAGACAAAAACTTACAACACAAAATATGTAGATCTCGTTGAAGCTCTTAATTTATGTCATATACATTTTTTCCGTGGAGTTGGCCATTTTTTATGTATTTATTGTCATTAGTATCAGCTTTAAAATACTTAAACTTTTCACATACGGGAATTTGCAACTCCTTGCAGTACAAAGAAACAGATTTCATCCACATGGCAACCAGCTTTTAAAAGATTTGACTGTCATTTTAGGCTAGTGTATTCCATTACTTCCCTTCTACTTAAAAGACATTATTTCTACTCACGTTTATCTGGATTAGCACGGAGTAGACAGAAGAATATGCTTTTTAACAATAATTTGTTGCAGAGATGTAGAGAAAGTCATGTGAATGGAACACATCAGATTTTTTCAGCAGGGGTTTGTCGTTGTGAAACGAACAACAGAAATGCAACGTAATCCAATATAAGTACAAAAATTGTACTGATTTATAAATAGAAACTGATTTTAAAAATCTGATGTGTTTCATTCACATAACTTTCTCTACATCTCTGCAAAAAATTATTGTTAAAAAGCTTATGCTTCAATTTACTTCATGCTAATCGAGAAAAAATTAGCATATATAGTCTTATTACTTGCTTCCTTGTAAGTAGAGTACCATAGGTTAAGGTGATACTGAAAAGCTGGTTGCTAGGTGACTGAAGTTCCTTTGTTTGTATGCGCACTAGTTGACTAATTCCCGTATGAGAAAAGTACAAGTTTTACAAAGCTGAAACCAAAAACAAGGGATATCTCAAAAACGATCAACTCCACGAAAAAAATATATTACATAAGGTGTGTGTTTTAATGTGCTCTACATTTTTTCTGTGATAGGTTTTTGTCCATTTCTTACGGCTTAGCAGTTATGCAAAATTTCGTAAAATTCATCAGAATAAAGTAGTCTTCAGAGGCTACTTCCAAAAAATTCAAGATATACAAATAATTTGTCAGGTAAATATCTTTAATATACACTATTTTAATGAAAATCGTTGTAGCCATTTTTAAGAAAATCAAAATTTTCGAAAAATGTTCCATGTAAAGGGTAGTTTGGGGTTGGGGGATTTTTCTGAAAATCTTCATGTCGCATCCCTGAAACATACTAAACTTAAATACCAAGTTTGGTACTTTACCGATTTTTCGTTTTTGAGTTATCGTGTTCACAGACACACGGACACATGGACGCACTGACACACGGACACACGGACACACACACACACACGGACCTTTTTGTGAAAATGCTTTTTTTTGGATACAGGGGACCCTAAAACATATTTCCGGTGAAATCTCGGTATCGAATTTTTGGGTGCAGTGCAATACCTTCTCTATACACTTTGTAGATGGTACGTGTAGAGAAAGTAAAAATATAATGCGAAGCAATTCAAAAAACTTTCTCTAATCGTTAGCAAGTAGCCAGCTCTTTACGTATTACACTACCCAACTATTTTTCTACTAATCTTAAGACCATTGTGATAAATGTGTGCCCAAAGTGTACTACGCCGAGTGAAGTTTACAGAACCCTTTTCAAAAAGTTAAGTACGAGATTCCCGTCTGTCATAACACATGCCATGACATCTACTAATGATGAGCAACGCGACAGACTATTTATATGCAGTTGCGTATCTCATTATCGGCCACATTAAATACAGCTTTTCACAAAAATTGGTTAAATGAATTTATACACAGAAAACTACTAACAAGAGTGCAATTCACTGAACAGACGTAGCAGTTTTCTAAAATATCTAAAAAAAGCATCGAGGTCTCAATACTCGACTATCGAGAAATAGTGGAATCATGCCTATCCCCATGATTTATCCAATATTTGTTCCCAAGTTCCCTAATTTAGTGTTATTGTTTAAAATTTTTCTGAGGTACTTCATGAATTATTACTCACTTTTAATGTTTTATGCATAACCAAGTACATAGTTTTAACGTTGTAATGCATAAAGCGTTTGGTGCAGGTTGTATCCATATTTTTACTTTCTCTATACGTACTATGTACATAGTGTATAGAGAAGGTATTGCATTGCACCCAAAAATTCGATACCGAAATGTCACCAGAAATACATGTTTTGAGACCACCTGAATCCAAAAAAACATTTTTAGAAAAATATCCGTGTGTATGCATATGTCTGTCTGTATATGTTTGTGTGTGTGTGTGTGTGTGTGTGTGTGTTTGGGCAGCAGAGCTCAAAAACGAAAAGGCCGTTAAATTCCAAACTTGGTATTTAAATTCAGTGTCTTCCAAGGATGCGACACGAAGATTTTCAAGAAAATCCCCCATCCCCAACTACCCTTCACATGGAAAAATGTTCGAAAACTTTGATTTTCTAAAAATGGCTCTAATGATTTTGATTAAAATATCATATATTAAAGATATATACTTGACAAATAATATGTATATCTTGAATTTTCTGGGAATAGCCTCTGAAGACTACTTTATTCTGGATGAATTTTACGGAATTGTGTGTAACTGGTAAACCGTAAGAGATAGACAAAAACTTACCACACAAAAAATGTATAGCACATTAAAACACATAATTTATGTTATATACATCTTTTTTCGTGCGAGTTGATCGTTTTTTTAGATATTCCTTGTTTTTTGTTTCAGCCTTTAAAAATATATACTTTTCTCATACAGGAATTTTTCAACTCCTGTCCATACAAACAAAGGAACTTCACTCACATAGCAACCATCTTTTGCTATCACTTTAACCTATGTTACTCCCTTATTTCGCTCCTACTCACAAGGAAGCAAGTAATAAAGACTATTTCTGCTAATTTTTTCTCACTTAGTATGAAGTAAATGGAAGCATAAACTTTTTAACAAAAATTTGTTGCAGAGATATAGAGAAAGTCATGTGAATGGATTACATCAGATTTTTTAAATTTTACTACACATAAATCCTCAGTTTGTTAATTTCGAAAAAAAGAAGTGTCAATTTTTACAGAATTAAACTCCAATCTTGAAGAACTAAAATATACAAGGGATATTTCAAAAATGACGAAAATTATAATTTTGAAGAACTTGAAAGTGTCTTGATGAACTAGACATTTTCCCTGCGTCAAGCCCTTATCTCTTGCAATTTTTTGTTGTGTAAAATTAGGTAAAAATTGAGAAAAATCGCAGGTCGCTTACAGAAATATCTAGAAGTAATTGTATTTAGTATGACTATCTCAAACATTTGATATTTAAATCAAACTCGTTAGGAAAAAAGTTAGAATATTTGGGGACATGGCAACCTTAAAAGTATGACGGTTGAAACTTTCTGTACCTTTTGTCTTTCATAGCACACACACTCAAGCGCACACGTTCACGGTACGTCTAAAGTGCTTTGCCCCCTTCTCCGAAATCTTGATATGGAATTTCTAGATGCAATAAAATACTTCCTTTACGAGCAGTTTAGAAAGTAGTAGACCACGTAAAATACTATAATTCTCCCAGTACTTGGAAATGGTAACCCCTTAGTTGTTTTTCTACACCCGTCCTGTAATCAAGCCGTTTGCGCGTTAAATTTCATAAGAAACGCCTTGATCAACAATAACAGCCATTGAAAAGATATCTCATGATGATGTGTTGATGTGCACGGGTGGGTTACCTTATCTTTGTGGGACATTGTTAGTTTTTGCAGCGACTACTCTCACACACTGTTAACGATATAACATATCTGCCAAGCACACGTGAGATAACCGTAACTGATAAAAATTAAGATAACATCAATGATAGAACACTGTAGTCAAGAATCTAGAATACATTTATGGGTTTTGATAACATATTATTCCAGAATTATCTATTCAGATAAGTTAATCTGTTTATTGACCTTCGTGTCATATCCTTGGTCAACCACACGGACAAAAAAGTATTTCATTGGAACCAATGTGTTGCGAAGTCTTCAATCCTTTGCAGAGTTTCTGTTGTTTAACTCGCGAGAAATAATCTCAAATACTTTCTTTTGTTTTTCACCGATCTTAATTTGGAATGTGCTTCTTCATTCTATAAACTAAAAGGAGTAGAACGGGAATTGAAGATATAAATTGTATTTGTCATGTCAACATCTTAAATATTTTAATCAAAATCGCTAGAGAGCCATGTTTGAGAACATTAAAAGTAACAAAGAATCGTCTCCTGCAAATGGTAGTTTGAGATGGAGCCTTCTTGAAAAACTTTGTGGTGCAACCCAGGAAGATCGGATTATTATAATTTTGTAATGCTTTTAAGGAGCACTCGAACCGAGCGGAATGGCTCAGGCGATTTCATTTGTGACAGACATACATCCGAGAGGTTGCGAGTTCGATTCTCGTGGCCAGCCTGAGAGACTTATGGGTTTTCTCGAGGGTTTTCCCGGGTCGTCATGTGAATGCTGGCTATGTTCATGACATCCCCCGAATTATCCGGTCCACCGTTTCCTGTCCCCATGATTTCCTAAACATCTCTCTTTCAGAGTTGAAGAGCCAGGCGACGTTGAATGCAGCTGGACGGTGGATTGCGCATTGTGAAAGGTTATCCTGGGGTCGTCGTTGGGATCACTCCGTCAGGATACGCCTTCGAATTTGGGGCTACCTCTGGAGGTCCGCTGGGAGGCTCGGGACCTGTGACAGGATCTAGGGCGGCATCGAAAGCGTTCCAACTGTAATCGTCATACGGATGTGGGTGCCCTTCGGTTCTCTCCCCTCTGGGAGAGGGAAAGTGCCACAGGAGTATATGTTCGGTGCTCTGCCCCATAGTCCTGGGGACCCCGTTTGTGTCTAATTCTAATCCTCCTAGGGACACTCAAAACATGGATATACTTCCAGTGAAATATAGAATTTTCACGTTGAATTCAATACTCCTATGTTATAGGAAAAGTAATAGGACACAAGGGATACGTTTACTGCATTGCCACCGTGTCTTCTTACCTCTGTCGCAGGGGATAATGTGGGTAGAGGGACTATTTTACGGAAGGGCGTGTGGTTTGATAGACCAGATATAGACCCAGAGAGTAGCTAATATAATCAGCTTGTTTATGTGTGACTATATATTATCCCATCTTGGAGAAGTGTCGAAGTCAAGACTCTGTGTTGCTTGCGGCCAAGGTACTCTTCTGGGTTGTACATTATAATTAAGAAGGTTATAAAAAATAGTAACACGTAAATATACGTTCACTAGTAAATGGTAAGGTGGATAAAATATGGGCATTACGTGGATGCAGATGATATCTTTGTTTTGTTTTATGGGAACAAACATCACGTGGTATTCTGTATAAAAAAAGAAAGCAAAGGTACTTTACTGCAGGGAAAGTGTGTTTTTACGACCAGCAGAGGAACGTGCGTAAACTGAGAGACAATAAGCATTAGAGATAAACCTGGTCGAGAGAATCTCCAAGTTTTATAACTTATGCCCTTGCACCCTTCGTGGGAGGACACATTTGAGGATTGCTATACTGCTGGAGCTGTCTATTCAACAGTTTTCACACGCCATCATAACGAAAAAATAAACATAACACAAGCAACAAAATGAGCTTTGGCAACTTTAGAAGAAAATAAATACACTGCAGGGGTTCCTTTCCAAATCTGACATCTTAATAACTTATTTCTGTGGCAAAATGACGTTTATGTTTTAGTGAGTAAAATAACTATATAGAATTTTAATTTTAAGAGGATGGAATAGATTCATAAGCCTTATGCAACACATTTTACCCTTTCAGTAAGTGAACATTCCAAAACAAATGCAGGTTTTTCGTCAACAATTACAAACGAATTGCCTCTGCGGTGAGTGTCCAGCGTTCTGGCTTCTCTTCCAGAGGTCTTGGGTTCGATTTCCGGCTGGGGCAGGGAATTTTTCTTTAACCAGAACCATTCCTTATCCCCTACATAGTCTGGAAGTATGAATGTGAGAGTGAATGAGTATGTGCTTAATAGTATAAAACCGAAAAACTAACGTTAAGAAACCTACAGTTCAGCGAGATAAACACCAGCAGTTGTTTCTCAAGTCAAAGTCGCCGATTTGACCATAGAAGTTAAAGGGAGCTATACAAATGAAACAATAAAAAAAAAAAAAAATAGAACTACAAGTTTTGGTTATTACAGTAACTGAGCTTGTTCTTTTTCTTCTGTGAGTGTGTGCGCGATATGCTCATATTATATGAAATGAAACTAGTCTTTTTGTAGTGCTAGTAACAAATTCAAACAACCAAACTGGATCAATAATATTCACAATTTTAATTATCTATTTTTTACATATATTGTCCTTCAGGTGTAACCTACTTGACCACCAGGAGGATAGAATGGCTTAGATAATACACAAACACACAACAATTAACATCCATGCCCATAGAGGGTCCGAACCCGCGATCCTTTTGCGGCAGAAAGTCAACGTCAAACGCACCAACGACCACGGCTACGGGGCTGACCACAAAACATTTCTCCAGTTTCTTGCGCTTGTCCTACAATCGGAGCCATAATGTCTGCGTTCGTAAGCAGAAAAACATTGATGATAATGGTAAGATCTCCTACAAATATTGTTAAAGATGGAACTCAAACATCCAAACTATCGAAATTGTATAAATAAATAATGTGTTAGAAAATTATATTTAAAATGGTTTGCTATGTAACATTTTCGGAGAAGTGAAGTAATAAGTGAGATGTTTTAATTTTCTAGCCTCAGATCCCCTTATAATTCCTTTGAATGAAAGTTCAAGCCCCATACAATCTGTTCACTAAGGGTAGAACTCACCGGCAGTACTTTGGAAGCTAAATGTAGCTAAGCACTAATAAATGTTTACTAAATGAAAACAAAACTATGTCTATTTTATTTACCCAAGAAGCTAAGAATGGTGGTGGATATTTTAAAATTATTGTCATTGTAGCAGATAGAAAGACCATGTTGATTATATAAGCAAAACATTATGAAGAGTAATACAGGGCATAAGTATGTATAGAGTTGTGTGTATGTTAAGTTGGATTGATTTAGGTGAGTAATTCTTATTCTTACGGCTACTTATTTCACTGTTTGTTTCCAGCCTTGCTCAGCTTGTCTTATGTCCATTGTATCAGCTTATTGTTCTTTGTATTTATAATGTATCTTTACCGAATACCTCTGTATACATATGCTCCCCTGCATTTTTATGATCTTCAAATGTATCTTTATACAAAATGGTAGATCAAAATAGCATATATTTTTCATATTTCCGCAGTATATTGTCGTATGGATTGTTGTTATTATTATTATTATTATTATTATTATTATTATTATTATTATTATTATTATGCAAGAGCACCCATGTTCATAACATTTCAAAAGTAAATCAAAAACAACCCACTAATGAAAGCACACTGCAAATCATAGTTTATAACTGAACAAATAATTACACTTTTTTTTGGTAGTGTTTAACGCCCGCTTTAACTACATATGGACCGCAGGCGGTGACACTGATGATACGTGAAGGATGATGGAGCACCGGTGGAATGCGATGGCGGGGGAAACTGGAGAACCCACCACAAATCTCAGATGCGGTCGCTTGGGATCGTACCCACGGCGCGTCCACAAATAATGCCATTAGTGTAGATTGGCTATAAAAATGAACAATTTTCCATCAGGGCATGAAAAATTGTGAACAAAACTCCAGCCCCATGTATATGAATTATACAAGAAAGCTTTTAATAGGATTAGTTCTGGTTATTTGATGAATAATCATTTTTAAAATATTAATGAATTTTTACTTTCTGTACGCTTACTATGTATATGCCTACATGGTAGGCAGAGAAGGGATTGTATTCCGCCCAAAAATTCGATGCGAGATTACACAGGAAATATGTTTTGAGGTTTTCTGAATCCAAAAAGTAAGCATTTTTAGAAGCAGGCCCATGTGTGTGAACAACATAGCTAAAAACGAAAAGTCGTCTAAATACGAAACTTAAGTTCAGCATTTTCTAAGGTTTGACACGAAGATTTTTCAAGGAAAACCTCTACCCCAAAATATCCTCTATAATTTTGGTTTTCTCAAAATGTTTCTAACAATTTTGATTAAAATACTACATTTTAAAGATATCTTCATGACAAATGAAATATATATCTTGAATTTCCTGGAAATAACCTCTGATAATCTCATGATTCTGAATGACTTTTTATAACCGTAAACCGTAAGAGATAGTAAAAGACTTACTTCAAGAAAAAAGGATCTCGTTAGAACACACACTTTCACACAATTTATGTAACATACATTTATTTTAAAGAGCTAGCCATTACTGAATATTCCATCTTATTGATTTAAAATTTAAAATACTTAATATGCCTCTTTCAAGCGAGAAGAGCTCATTCGTTTCTTATATCTTTTGTTTTACTTCTGGTCATACAAAGAAACCCGAATTTCAATTATATCACATAGCAATCCTATGATCCCTTCTACTTAGAAGGAAGCAAGTAATAAGACTATTTCTGCTAATTTTTCTCGATTAGCATGAAGTAAATAGAAGCATAAGCTTTTTAACAATCATTTGTTACAGAGATGTAGAGAAAGTCATGTGAATGAAACACATAACATTTTTATTTAGGACCGAAAATAAACTCTGAAATATATCATTAATTATTTGGGGGTTAAGGAATGCAGTAATGGGTCATCGTACCACCCTGCTAATATCGGAGTAAAATCATCATTGATTGAAGAGTAGTTGTTAGATCAGAGGTGGTTCTGATCACGTTTCTCTAACCGGTAGCTGTTTCGATAAGCTTTGATTGCTTTCATGATGTTTAACGGTTGTTTCACGCTTACCATGCAGTTTTATTATAAACACACAGCTAGAATACCAATGAGCAAAGCCTTTTGGACCGTAAGGTAGCATAAAATCTAAAACGTCTACACTACGCATCACATTTCACTAATTTTATTCATACAACTTTTCATTAACTTGTCCCTTCAGGCATTCTCCGTCGTTACACTTTTCTATAGCTATTAAATACTCAAATTCACTGCATATGTTTAAAAATAAAAAGTTTATATTTCCATTCAGCCTCTGTGACGTAGTTGCTTAGCACTGGCTTCCCATGCGAAAGGTTGGGGTTCGTTCAAGAGGTAACAATAATAGCGTTCATATAAGATTTCAGCACACCTACGATGCCCATATCACCTGAAATTTCATATTATTATTATTATTATTATTATTATTATTATTATTAATAATAATATTCCGGTAAAAGGTAGGCCGTGGTCGATTAGATGAAATGACGTTTCGCTCGTGACTCCACCGGTAACCTCTAAATTTTACTGGATTAACGCCGGCCATGAAAGCCTAAGCATGTATATTATTATTATTATTATTATTATTATTATTATTATTATTATTGTTATTATTATTATTATCATCATCATCATTATCATCATCATTATCATCATCATCATCATGTTCTATTTATGGGAAATTTCTCAATGGTTGTTGCTCTTTTATAACGTCATACATTTTCAACTAATAAAACGGAAACAAAGTTAATTGAAACCAATAAATTACTACAGAAGTAAATGTCAGAGCGCACCGTCACTTAGTAGGTATGTTACCACAGTAAACAGAGCACAAATAGTTTAGAATTTACGCTCATAATTCCGTTGAAGTAATTCGCCTCTCGATTGAACTACAGTCCCAAATGGTTTGGTACTGCCTTTCCGCTCTAGTTTTGCCATTCCCACCCCCTTCCGCATGAATTAACAACTTTCTTCCCACATTATTTCTACTACTATCATATTCTGTGATTAACGTTTCTCTTTTCCCTACTATTTTCTGCACAAAACCGGTACCGAACTAGTCATAATATCTGTAGCGATTTAGTTGCATCAAAATCCATGGATAGTAACAGTGTTTTAATAACCATAAATCTCGATCAACAAAGTTATCACAGCCTTTTCCAAAAGCTTTTCTTGTTTTACAGAACTTATAAACACTTCCGACTGATGGTGAAGGTGCTCGAGTTGAAATGGCTGCTATAGCTGCGATATCGAAACTTTGAGCCTCGCACTGCGGAGCATCTCGTTCGATTGCCATTGCCATGACCTTGTGTTTTTTGCTGTTTTCCTTGGTGGGTAGGCGAACAGTATCTGGGGTGGATTATAGTGAGGTTTCTTGTGCTCCATTTTCTGAAAATGTCCTTATTGTGTTCTAATCGTGTCTCAGTATTGAAGGATCCGGTGAATTGACGGCAGGCAAGATCTATGGCAGTCGAGTTTACTTTCGAGAACTATCTGATCTGTTATAGAGTGTGTGATGGGTCCTCACAGGGAGTTGTCATTCAGGGAGCGGTGAACCTGATCTGGTCCCCAGGGACCTATTAAGGTAGGTACAGAATGGTGCTCTCGAGGTCACGATCCACATTCTCGATTGGTTTCCTCTAAGCAGTGAGAGAGGTCTTATACCAAACGCCCAATCAGTTTTGGTCCACAGGGGTGTTTCATCATGTACTACCTACCTCGCTCAACGCCGTGGCGCGGGACGGTGGAAGGATTTACAAACGGTGATTGGAATTCCCAGCCCCTTAGTATCATGTAGAACATATGTATATATGTATATATCCGCTGATAAGTATACAATCCAGTCGGGGGAGGGACCATTGCATGAGCCGTTGCCATCCTGAAGGCCAGTGGGTCCCTCTGTCTAGAAATTGAAAGGTGAGATCCTATGGTGAGGCCAGAACTTTCACCGAAGCAGGGTGGCGCCCAACAATGAGAAAACTATCGGAGACATTTTCAATGGTGGGGGGATATAATCACCATGGAGCGCCCCCTCGAATCAATCACAACAGTTAAACTTAGTGAAAAGAAGTAGTCGATTCCTATGGTCCTCGCTATTTAGTTATTAATAGGAAGTGAAGGAAACCCACATTCGTAAGCCATTTTATAACTCAAAAGACTCGATAAATTTGCTGGTGCAGTAAATTCGTATACTAGATCTGGCAATGGCACGCTTATGGTTAAACCACTATCAGCAGCGAGAACACTGATAGCAGATATGTTAGTCAGCTAACCAATAAAATTTGAGATACACAACACCTTGAACTCCTCACGCTCCGTATTTGGTGTATGCAGACATCCCTTTGTTCGTTAAAAGAGCTACAGAAATAAAAGGGGCTATTTCAAGTTAAGAGCGGTTAGTGGGGAAATGACTGAGCGACCTTCATTTTACCCGTCCTGCTTATCAGCGGAGACTATACCCTGGTCGCGCTCATTGAGAGGGCAAAACTAAGATAGCTCTCACCATTTCTCCACTGGTCGATTTTAAATTGAATTAGCCCCGTCGAGTTCTGCAACTCTTTTATCACTCGAAGGAATATCTGCGTATGTTAAATACAGGGTTGCAGGGCCTTCTGGTTTACATTAAGGCTTTCTGTATTATGTGATATAGATTTTTGTTATTACATAATTATAGGACCAAAGAAAAGGTAGAGATATTTAAAATTATCTATAATTATCTAACAAGTTACTAGAATATTATAGATAATTTGTATGATAGTTTCATAAAGAAAGTGGAAGGTAAACTAAATTAATTAATTCGTCATTCGAGCTTTAAAAGATACCCGAGAAACGTCGGGCAACCAGGTAGTTTTGTACATAAAATTCTGATGCGAAACACAAGACTCTCTTTACATCTGCAGATCTCTTCAGAAACATCCCTTTTGTAAGGGATCGGCAATTCTATATAAGCTGATGATGTGACGTAGTATAAAGGAGAAAAGAATAGCTCGGTTTGCTTCAACCATCCCTCCTTCAATCAACACAAAATAAACTAGCAAGCTGCGTACACCGCAGAAAGCTTCAAATTCCAACAGGAGTAGGAGGAACAATATTTTTGCTGAGCTATCACTGAAATGAGCAATTCTGTTGTATTCAACCTTTTGATTGGTGTTTATAAGTCAAAAATCTGATGGTTCCATTCACATAACTTTCTCTATATCCCTGCAACAAATTATTCTTAAAAAGCTTATACTTCTATTTACTTTATGCAAATCAAAAATGATTAGCAGAAATAGTTTTATTACTTGCCTCCTTGTAAGTAGAAGCGAAATAAGAGAGTACCACAGGTTAAAGTGAAAGCCAAAAGCTGGTTGCTATGTGACTGATGTTCCTTTGTTTGTATAGACAGGAGTTGACAAATTCCTGTATGAGAAAGTATAAGTTTTTCAAAACTGAAACCAAGAAAAAGGAATATCTCAAAAACGATCAACTCCACGAAAAAAAAATGTATATAACATAAATTGTGTGTTTTAACGTGTTCTACATTTTTGGTGTGTTAAATTTTTGTCCATCTCTTACGGTTTAGTAGTTATGAAAAATTCATCCAGAATAAAGTAGTCTTCAGAGGCTATTCCCAGAAAATTCAAGATATACATTTATTTGTCAGATAAATATCTTTAATATACGAAATTTTAATCTAAATCGTTAGAGCCATTTTTGAGAAAATCAAAATTTTCGAAAAAAGTTCCATGTAAAGGGTAGTTGGGGGTAGGGGAATTTTTCTCAAAATCTTCGTGTCGCATCCCTGGAAGATACTAAACTTAAATACCAAGTTTGGTATTTTAGCGACTTTTCGTTTTTGAGTTATCGTGTTCACAGACACACGGACACACGGACACACACACACACACACACACACACATACCGACCTTTTTGTGAAAATGCTTTTTTTGGTTACAGGGGACCCTAAAACATATATTTCCGGTGAAATCTCGGTATCGAATTTTTTGGTGGAGTGCAATACATTCTCTATTCACTATGTACATAGTGAGTATAGAGAAAGTAAAAATTACAAAACTAGTTAAAAAGGTCACAAGCATATCACAAGCAAGAATGAAACTTCATAGAAATAAAGAAGTGGATTACAAAGTGCACTCATTTTATTAAACTAAAACTTCAAAAGTTATAAATGATCATTCGTATGTACTACTGAGGCTACTCATTTGATATTCAGGAATTGCACGTGCAAATTAACTGGAGCATATAAAGCAAAACATTTAGATAATACATCTGCTGCGGAAAATAAAACGAAAACTACGAAACACAATTACAAATTAAGTTTGAGAATTTATTGACAAAAACTAAATTTTGTATAAATTTAAAAGCAGGTGGCGATTAACATATGAAAACTTAGTGGTTTATTGTACGTGAATACTTGTGAATTAACATTAGATGTATGCGAAAAAGTAACGCGTATGAAAACTTAACGTGGTTTGTTGTACGTGAATACTTATGAATTCATATTAGACGTATGCCAAATAGTAACGCTTATGAAAACTTATGTGGTTTTATTTTGTATGTGAATACTTGTGAATTAATATTAGATGTATGCGAGATTGTCACGCTTTTAAAATTTATGTGGTTTGTTGCACGTGAATATTTGTGAATTAATATTAGGTGTATACGAAATTGTAATGTTTAATAAAACATATGTGGTTTGTTGTACGTGAATACCTGTGAATTACTATTGAATGTACGCAAAATTATAACGCTATTGAAACTTTTGTGGTTTGTTTTATGTATATGAATACCTACTTGTGAATTAATAATAGATCTATGCGAAATTGTAACTCTTAAGAAAACTAATGTGGTTTGTTGTAAGTGAACACTTGTGAATTAACATTAGATGTATCCGAATTTCTAGCGCTCAAGTTGGCCGGTCCCCATGGCCGCGCTCGCCAAAGCGTCTTGTTTCGCAGCGCAGGGGATCGTGGGTTCGAGTCCCGCCTTGAGCATGGGTGTTATATGTTTATGTGTGTGTAAAAAGTAAAACGGAAATTCAGTAGTAATCAAAGTAAACAAATTAGGTAAATAAAAAAGTAGGGTATAAAGCGCCGGAGTCCAGATCAGACTCCGGAACTGTATTTAAAAAAAAAAAAAAGTTGAAGTGAAGAATGATATGAAAACTTAATGTAAATGCCCACTCAGTCTGTGTAGCAGGTGATCCAACAGCGCCGTATTGCGCATGTGCAGAGAAGCCTTTATACGTTAAAATAGTTGCAGAACTCTACGGCGGAATTCCAAGCGAACGCCGGTCATTGGTGAGCGCACTTCATTATTTTATTAATATTATTATTATTATTATTATTATTAATATTATTATTTTATGATTAATAATAAAATAATATTATTATTAATGTTATTTTTGTTATTGTTGTTTTTCTTGTTGTTTTTGTTGTTGTTGTCGTTGTCGTCGTCGCTGTTGCTGTTGCTATTATTATTGCTATGATTGTTATGATTGCTATTAATATTATTAATTATTTTTATTATTGCTGTTATTATTTGTTTTGTTATTATTGTTATTATTGTCGTTAATCGTCATCTTTGTCATCATCGTCATCATTACTATTATCACTATTATTATTACTGCTATTATTACTATTATTATTACTGCTATTATTACTATTATTATTACTGCTATTATTACTATTATTATTACTGCTATTATTACTATTATTATTACTGCTATTATTACTATTATTATTACTGCTATTATTACTATTATTATTACTGCTATTATTACTATTATTATTACTGCTATTATTACTATTATTATTACTGCTATTATTACTATTATTATTACTGCTATTATTACTATTATTATTACTGCTATTATTACTATTATTATTACTGCTATTATTACTATTATTATTACTGCTATTATTACTATTATTATTACTGCTATTATTACTATTATTATTACTGCTATTATTACTATTATTATTACTGCTATTATTACTATTATTATTACTGCTATTATTACTATTATTATTACTGCTATTATTACTATTATTATTATTACTGATATTATTACTATTATTATTATTACTGCTATTATTACTATTATTATTATTACTGCTATTATTACTATTATTATTATTATTATTATTAATATTTTGCACAAATAATTTTAGTTACGGAAGTGAAAAAATCCAAACATGAGAATGCATATCGTTTCAATGTTTTTGGAATATTTCGAATTTGATAATTAAGAAATTGTGTATTTCAATGACTACTAGGTTAGTATGTGGTGTGGGATTTTTTTTTAAACGTCACCTATGACGTTTAACCGAATAAATCGGGTATGAATTTTGTTAGAGTTCACTGGAGCTGAAAAATTGTATTTTGCGGAAATCCTTATATTAAAAAATTAAGTAGAATACAACACTACCTTCACTGTGAGGGGTACGTTAAGTAAAAAATCTGATGTGTTGCGCTCACATGACTTTCCCCAGCTGGTCTACAAACAAACTTCTTACAAAATATTCTTCTTCTTTCTACACCATGCTAAGCGAGATAAGCATTAGCAGAATGTTCTAATTACTTATTCCTTATAAGTAGAAGGGAACTAAAGTAATGCAGTATGCTAAAGCGACAGTGATTTGTTTTAAAAGCTGTCGCTATGCGATTTCATTAAAATTGGCTTCTTTGCTGGTCAGAAGTAAATCAAAAGAAACACGGTCGACTTCTTGTCTAAGAAAAGTATGAGTATTTTAAAAATAAAACCAAGGTATATCTCGGAAACGGTTAGATCCACGAAAAAATTGTAAAATACATAAATTGTGTGTTTTTACATGTTTTGTGTATTAAATTTTTGTCTATCTCTTAAGAGTTACCAGTTATGCAAAAGTTTTTGAGAATGAAGAGGACTTCAGGGACTATTCGCAGTAAGTTCGAGACGTACATTTTATTTGACATATAAATATCTTTAATATACGGTATGTTAATCAAAACTGTTAGTCATTTTTGAGAAAATCACATTTTCGAAAATTTTTCCGTGTAAAGAGTAGTTTAGGTTTTGGGATTTTCTTGAAAATCTGCGTGTTGCTTCATTGGGAGATCCTAACTTAAGTACGAAGTGCGTACTTATCGTTTTTGAGTCATGCTGCCCACAGACATACAGATAGACAGACAGACAGACACACACACACATACACACACACACTCACTGACCTTGTTTTTAAACTTCTTTGTTTTTGGACCCAGGGGGTATCATAACATATTATTCCGATAAAATTTCGGTATCGATATTTTAAGTGAAATACAATACATTCTCTATCTACTATGTGCGCTGGATATATGCGCTAGAGAAAGTAAAAGAACAAAGGCCTATCATCCCAGTATAATCCAATTTTCGTTAAAAAAAATTATAATTCATTAGAATAAATTTATTTTTGTGTTATTATTTAACTGAGTTAGTTTCAGTAAAATATGTATGGTAAAAAGCACAATCTACAAAATGTTTGGGAAAAGTGAATTAGAAGGAAACACGGACACATAAGCTGCAACATGGTTTAATGAGTACCAATCAGAAAAAAACCTGCTGTGTTCCATTTATTTCTGTAGCAAATTATTGTTAAAAAAACTTATTCTTCTATCTACATCAGGCTAATCGAGATAAGCATTAGCAGAAATGGTCTTATCACTTGCTTCCTTGGAATAGAAGGGAATTAAAAGAAAACACTAGTGTAGAGCGATAGTCAAATATTTTAAAAGCTGGCTGCTCTGTGATTGAAATTCGTTTCTTTGCACGGCCAGGAGTTGACAAATTTCCGTATGAGAAAAGTTTAAGTACTTTAAAGCTGAAACCAACAACGAGAAACTATCTTGGAAGCGACCAGCTCTACAAAAAGACAAAAAAAACAAACAAATAAAATGCATAGGATATATATTATGAGTTTTAACGAGATCTACATTTTTTGTGAGTAAAATTCATCTAGGATAGAAAGGTCTTTAGAGGCTCTTTCCCAGAAAATTCAAAATATGCATTTTATTTGTCATGTAAATATATTTTATACGCTATTTTAGTCGAGATCGTTAATTTTCGATTTTTTTTTCCATTTAAGGGGTAGTTTGTGGTGAGTCGTATCCTTGGAATATACTAAAATTAAATACTTATTTTGGTGTTTTCCTGACTTTCCGTTTTTGAGTTATCGTAATCACGGACACACACACATTCACATGGACCTTTTTTCTAATTTTTTTGGATCCATGGTACTCTAAAACGTGCACTCCGTTGAAATCTCGATATCGAATTTGTGGTTGGAGTGCAATAGCTTCCCTATCTACGTACCATGTACTATCTCGAGAAAGTAAAAATTATACATTATAGTTTAAAAGTCAGACGTCAGTAATTTATTGTGAGTGACAGCAGAGTGAGAGAGGGGGAGAGAGGAAGAGAGAGGGGAGAGAAAGAAAAAACACCTTAGACGTTCGCATTTTATGGGGGTTAGAATGTAGAATTTCATGATCATTAGTGCGTATAGTGCGTTTTTCCTCACGCTTTATTCTCCTTGACAGTTGGACTCGAAAGAAGATATACAGTGCTAAAAGTATCAATTTTGCTTATTAGGCTTCATATCGATCACAAATATACCAGACACGTATGGTATTAGGTGTCTTTTATGGGTTTGTCTTAAGCGTCCTAATTTTTCACGAACAAGCCCTTTGTGAGGGGAAAGCCTAAGAAGAGAATGTTCTCATAAATCTAAAAGTGTAGGTGACCGCCTGTGGCCATGGAAAGCGCACCAGTATTAACTTTCTTCTGACAAAATATGCATTAGGAGAATTGTATTCCATTTATAACATCGAATCTCTGTAAAAATGTTTTCTATTTCTTGTTGTACTTGTTTTCTTAGCATTACTATACTGATATTTTGTTATTATTTTTATCTAATGTGTATATTAGATAGAGAAGAATTGCATTCCATACAAACATTTTATGTGTTTTCACCATAAATATGTGTTTTCAAGCTACCTGCACCAAAAAAAAGAGAAGCATTTATAGAAATATATCCGTGTGTATGTGTTTGTCTATCAACAACATAAAAAAAACAAACAAACAAAAAGTCGGTTAAATAGAAAATTTTCAATTTAAATTCAGTATCTTTCAAGGATACAACACGAAGATTTTGAAGAACGTTTCCACTCCAAACTGCCGTTTACGCGAAATATTTTTTGGAAATGTTTTAACTTTTGCACAATTAGTAAACTGCAAGATATAGAAAAAATCTTATTACATAAACATGTGTACCTTGTTAAACACATACTGCTAAATACAAGGGATTCGAATTTTATAAATGCATATATACTTTTATGAAATTGGAACACTTTTTTTTTCACTCTCTTGTGCTTGCAAAGATAACGAATTTCGACATTATCACATAGCTACCCGTTCTTAAAATATTTTAATATCTTTTCAAGCATAAAATTCTCCTATTCCTCTTGTACCTATAAGAAAGTATACAAAAAAAATAATTTCTGCAAATATTTGTCTTGATTGGCACGTAGTACAGATACATAAGAATAAATGCTTGTGAAAATAGCTGTATAGGAATGAGCAGGGAAAACCGCGTTATAATGTTGTAGTAGGCAAATACAATTATGCCTGTTGAACTGCAGAAGTTCTAAGAGACCGAGAAGTAAAGAATGCTGAACAGATTGCATGGAGAAAAATAAGGACAGATAGGAAAGTGAGTTAATATTTTATCTAGCAAGCTATGTTTATCAGCATCAGGAAGAAAAAGCACTCCTGTAGGCGGTGTTTTCACATTCCTTTGCCTATGTGATTCACCGGTAAGTCCGCTTCTAGCGTGAAACAGCTGCAGCGAGGAGGGTCGCGACCTCCCGTTGCTGGTCAGCTACCTACCAGATGGTTATCATCGCTAAGCTTGGCGCTAAGGACCTCCTGTGAGTCATCACCTGCCCCTAATCTGGGTTATCACAGTAAATCGCTCGACTTCTAATTTCCTTTTTTTCTAATCCTTAGGGCTTTTGGATATACATCTCACAGCAAAAAAATCTGATGTGTTCCTTTCACATGACATTTTTGTTAAAAAGCATATTCGTCTATCTACTTCATGCGAATCAAGATAAACGTTAGCAGAAATTTTCTTAATTACTTGCTTCCATGAAAGTATGAGGGAAATAATGGAATACACTAGACTAAAGCGATAGTCAAATCGTTTAAAAGCTGGTTGCCTTTTGGTTGATATCCATTTTTATGCAGGAACAGGAGTTTACAACTTTCCGTGTGAAAAAAAAAATGGCTTGTTATTTATGTATGCTCGTTAACTACTGTGGTTCTCAGTATCCCATTCTAAGTTGGGTGTGAAATACCGCTTAATTTTGCTCAGAGGCCTCTCAATCAGGCTTGAGGTTCTTTTACGACACGGGACCAACGGCTTTACTTCCCTTCCGAAGGAAGACATTCTATGGATTTTTACACCCGAAAAAATCCATCGTCCTCCGCCGGGTTTGAAGCCGCGACCTTGGGTACATGAAGTTAGCATGGTAACCATTACAACACGGAGGGCGACTTCTCCGTGTGAGAAAAGTATTTTAAATCTCAAATAAATAACAAGGAATATCTCCGAAATGGTAAATTCCACGAGAAAAAAAAAAGCATATATGGCATAAATAGTGTGTTTTTGTGTAGTAAGTTTTTGTCTATCTTTTACGGTTTACACAAAATTCAGCCAAAATCATTCAGAATAAAGAAGTCTTTAAAGTATATTCCTAGAAAATTCAATAGGTATATACATTGTATTTGTTTTGTTAATACCTTTAATATACGGTATATAAATCAAAATCGTTACAGCCAATTTTTGAGAAAATAAACAATTTTAGAATTTTTTTTCATGTAAAGGATAGGGTTGGAGGATTTTTCTCAAAATCTTCGTCTCGCATCCCTGGAAGATACTAAACTTAAACACCAAGTTTGGTATTATACTGACTTTTCGTTTTTGAGTTATCGTGTTCACGACACAAGGATACATACGAACTTTTTTCTAAAACTGCTTTTTTTGGATACAGGGAACCCTAAAACGTCTATTCCCGGCGAAATCCAGGTATCGATTTTGGGTGGAATGCAATGCCTTCTCTATACACTGTGTACATAGTACGGTAAATGAAGTAATATGTACAAAATTCCAAATAAGGATGAATGTTCATTAGTAGGAGAATAACGTTTTCGGCCATCACAATGTGACTTAGTGGCAATTTTACGCCTTTTTACTTTCTCTAGCACGTGTGCATAGTAGGTAGACAATATATTGTATTCCACCCAAAATTTCCACACCGTGATTGCACCAGAAGTATATGTTTTTAGGTTCGCTGATTCCTGTGTGTGTCTGTGTACAGCATAACCCAGAAACGAAACGTCGGTTAAACACCATACTTACTGCCTATTTAAGTTTAGCATCTTCCAAGGATGCGACACGAAGATTTTCAGGAAAAGCCGCCACCCCAAACTACTCTCTACGTGGAAGATTCTGTTGTTGTTCTTGTTTTATTTTTTTTAATTTTCTATTTCCTAAAAATGGCTCAAATGATTTTGATTAAAACCCCGTATAGTAAAGCTGTTTATACGACAATTAAAATGCCTATTCTGAATTTCTTGTAATAGCCTCTGAAGTTCACTTCATACGGAATGACTCTTGTAAAATTGGCAAATAGTAAGACATAGACCAAAAATTACTGAACCAAAAATGTAGAACCCTTAAAACACGCAAGTTATATCTTATACACAGTTTTTGTAGAACTAACAATTTCCAAGGTATTTCCTTTTATTGGGTTCAATTTTGAAATACTTCAACTTTTATCAAACGGATAGTCTTCATTTGTTTCATATCTCTCGTTTTACTCCTGGCTATGGAAAGAGAACCAATTTTCAAATTCTCAGTCGCATAGTGAAGTTTTTAAAAAAAAATTGATTATCATTTTAGCCTAGTGTTTGTCTTCATTTCCCTTCTACTTACAAGGTACTAATAAAAACACCTCTGGTAATGTTTATCTTGCTTATCATCTTGATAAGCTTGGTGTTGGTTGGACCACTTTTTTGTTTGCACAATATATAAAGAAAGGCCCGAAAATGGTAAATATCGGATTTTAAATATTTCATGTACACCTGTCCCTACATATTTTCCACGAATTCCGCATATTTCTTTACATAAAGCAATAGTAGTAGTAGCAGTAGTGTTGGTAGGAGTGGTTGGTGATTAACGCCGTCCTGACTGCATACGGCTCCAAAGGTAAATGGCCACTTTTAATAATATCGTTATTCTGAAAGAAAATATGAGAAGGTAATATTCCAGGCCTTTTATGAAGCATTTACCGTTTTTGAGGACTGAGGAAAGAGAGAAACTTCAGCCAGGAGCACGGCACTGTAGCGGTTACGGTTGCGGTAGAGGTAGTAGTAGTAGTAGTAGTAGTAGTAGTAGTAGTAGTAGTAGTAGTAGTAGTAGTAGTAATAGTAGTAGTAGTAGTAATAGTAGTGGTAGTGGTGGTGGTGGTGATAGTAGTAGTAGTAGTAGTAGTAGTAGTAGTAGTAGTAGTAGTAGTAGTAGTAGTAGTAGTAGTAGTAGTAGTAGTAGTAGTAGTAGTAATAGTAGTAGTAGTAGTAATAGTAGTGGTAGTGGTGGTGGTGGTGATAGTAGTAGTAGTAGTAGTAGTAGTAGTAGTAGTAGTAGTAGTAGTAGTAGTAGTAGTAGTAGTGGTAGTAGTGGTGGTAGTAGTAGAAGTAGTAGTAGTAGTAGTAGTGGTGGTGGTGGTAGTGGTAGTAGTAGTAGTAGTGGATGTACTGGTAGTAGTAGTAGTAGTGGTGGTAGTGGTAGTAGTAGTGGTGGTAGTAGTAGTGGTGGTGGTAGTAGTAGAAGTAGTGGTAGTAGTAGTAGTGGTGGTAGTGGTAGTAGTAGTAGTGGTGGTAGTGGTAGTAGTAGTGGTGGTAGTAGTAGTGGTGGTAGTGGTAGTAGTAGTGGTAGTAGTGGTGGTGGTAGTGGTGGTAGTGGTGGTAGTGGTGGTGGTAGTAGTAGTAGTAGTGGTGGTAGTGATGGTGGTAGTAGTGGTGGTAGTGGTGGTGGTAGTAGTAGTAGTGGTGGTGGTGGTAGTAGTAGTAGTAGTAGTAGTGGTGGTAGTGATGGTGGTAGTAGTGGTGGTAGTGGTGGTGGTAGTAGTAGTAGTGGTGGTGGTAGTAGTAGTGATGATAGTGGTAGTAGTAGTTGCAGTAGTAGTAGAAGTAGTAGTAGTGGTGGTAGTAGTAGCAGTGGTGGTAGTAGTAGTGGTGGTGGTGGTAGTAGTAGTAGTGATAGTGGTGGTGGTAGTAGTTGTAGTAGTGGTGGTGGTGTGGTGGTGGTAGTAGTAGTGGTAGTGGTGTTGATAGTAATAGTAGTGGTAGTGGTGGTGGTAGTAGTAGTAGTGGTAGTGGTGGTGGTAGTAGTGGTGGTGGTAGTAGTAGTAGTGGTAGTAGTAGTAGTAGTAATAGTGGTAGTAGTAGTGGTAGTGGTGGTGGAGTAGTAGTAGTGGTAGTGGTGGTGGTAGTAGTAGTGGTAGTGGTAGTAATGGTAGTGGTAGTAGTAGTGGTAGTAGTAGAGGTAGTGGTGGTGGAGTAAGTAGTAGTAGTACTGGTAGCGGTGGTAGTGGTAGTGGTGGTAGTAGTAGTAACGGTAGTGGTAGTGGTGGTGGTAGTGGTGGTAGTAGTAGTACTGGTAGCGGTGGTAGTGGTGGTAGTAGTAGTGGTAGTGGTGGTAGTAGTAGTAACGGTAGTGGTAGTGGTGGTGGTAGTAGTAGTGGTAGTGGTGGTAGTGGTAGTAACGGTAGTGGTAGTTGTGGTGGTAGTAGTGGTAGTGGTGGTAGTGGTAGTAACGGTAGTGGTAGTGGTGGTAGTAGTAGTATTAGTGGTAGTGGTGGTGGTAGTAGTAGTGGTAGTGGTGGTAGTAGTAGTAGTAGCGGTAGTGGTGGTAGTAGTAGTAATAGTGGTAGTTGTGGTGGTGATAGTAGTAGTGGTAGTGATGTTGATAGTAATAGTAGTGGTAGTGGTGGTGGTAGTAGTAGTAGTGGTAGTGGTAGTGATGTTGATAGTAATAGTAGTGGTAGTGGTGGTGGTAGTAGTAGTAGTGGTAGTGGTGGTGGTAGTAGTAGTAGTGGTAGTGGTGGTGGTAGTAGTGGTAGTGGTGGTGATAGTAGTAGTAGTGGTAGTGGTGGTGGAAGTAGTAGTGGTAGTGGTGGTGGTAGTAGTAGTGGTAGTGGTGGTGATAATAGTGGTAATGGTGGTGGTGGTAGTAGTGGTAGTGGTGATAGTAGTAGTGGTAGTGGTAGTAGTAGTGGTGGTAGTAGTAGTGGTGGTGGTAGTAGTAGAAGTAGTGGTAGTAGTAGTAGTGGTGGTAGTGGTAGTAGTAGTGGTGGTAGTAGTAGTGGTGGTAGTGGTAGTAGTAGTGGTAGTAGTGGTAGTGGTAGTGGTGGTAGTGGTGGTGGTAGTAGTAGTAGTAGTGGTGGTAGTGATGGTGGTAGTAGTGGTGGTAGTGGTGGTGGTAGTAGTAGTAGTGGTGGTGGTAGTAGTAGTAGTAGTAGTAGTAGTGGTGGTAGTGATGGTGGTAGTAGTGGTGGTAGTGGTGGTGATAGTACTAGTAGTGCTGGTGGTAGTAGTAGTGATGATAGTGGTAGTAGTAGTGGCAGTAGTAGTAGAAGTAGTAGTAGTGGTGGTGGTAGTAGTAGTAGCAGTGGTGGTAGTAGTAGTGGTGGTGGTGGTAGTAGTAGTAGTAGTAGTGGTGGTGTGGTGGTGGTAGTAGTAGTGGTAGTGGTGTTGATAGTAATAGTAGTGGTAGTGGTGGTGGTGGTAGTAGTAGTAGTGGTAGTGGTGGTGGTAGTAGTAGTAGTGGTAGTAGTAGTAGTAGTAGTAATAGTGGTAGTAGTAGTGGTAGTGGTGGTGGAGTAGTAGTAGTGGTAGTGGTGGTGGTAGTAGTAGTGGTAGTGGTAGTAATGGTAGTGGTAGTAGTAGTAGTAGTGGTAGTAGTAGAGGTAGTGGTGGTGGAGTAAGTAGTAGTAGTACTGGTAGCGGTGGTAGTGGTAGTGGTGGTAGTGGTAGTGGTGGTAGTAGTAGTAACGGTAGTGGTAGTGGTGGTGGTAGTGGTGGTAGTAGTACTGGTAGCGGTGGTAGTGGTAGTAGTAGTGGTAGTGGTGGTAGTAGTAGTAACGGTAGTGGTAGTGGTGGTGGTAGTAGTAGTGGTAGTGGTGGTAGTGGTAGTAACGGTAGTGGTAGTTGTGGTTGTAGTAGTGGTAGTGGTGATAGTGGTAGTAATGGTAGTGGTAGTGGTGGTAGTAGTAGTAGTATTAGTGGTAGTGGTGGTGGTAGTAGTAGTGGTAGTGGTGGTGGTAGTAGTAGTAGCGGTAGTGGTAGTAGTAGTAATAGTGGTAGTTGTGGTGGTGATAGTAGTAGTGGTAGTGGTGTTGATAGTAATAGTAGTGGTAGTGGTGGTGGTAGTAGTAATAGTGGTAGTGGTGGTGGTAGTAGTAGTGGTAGTGGTGGTGGTAGTAGTGGTAGTGGTGGTGATACTAGTAGTAGTGGTAGTGGTGGTGGAAGTAGTAGTGGTAGTGGTGGTGGTAGTAGTAGTAGTGGTAGTGGTGGTGATAATAGTGGTAATGGTGGTGGTGGTAGTAGTGGTAGTGGTGATAGTAGTAGTAGTGGAGGAGGTGGTAGTAGTAGTGGTAGTGGTGGTGATAGTAGTGGTAGTGGTGGTAGTAGTAGTGGTAGTGGTGGTGATGATAGTAGTAGTAGTAGTAGTGGTGTTGGTAGTAGTAGTAGTGGTAGTGGTAGTAGTAGTGGTAGTGATGGTAGTGGTGGTAGCAGTAGTAGTGGTAGTGGTGTTAGTAGTATTAGTGGTAGTAGTGGTAGTAGTAGTGGTAGTGGTGGTGATAGTAGTAGTAGTAGTGGTAGTGGTGGTAGTAGTAGTGGTAGTGGTGGTGATAGTAATAGTAGTGGTAGTGATGGTGATAGTAGTAGTAGTGGTAGTGGTGGTGATAGTAGTAGTAGTAGTGGTAGTGGTGGTGATAGTAGTAGTAGTGGTAGTGGTGGTGATAGTAGTAGTAGTGGTAGTGGTGGTGGTAGTAGTAGTGGTAGTGGTGGTGATAGTAGTAGTAGTGGTAGTGGTGGTAGTAGTAGTGGTAGTGGTGGTGATAGTAGTAGTAGTGGTAGTGATGGTGATAGTAGTAGTAGTGATGGTGATAGTAGTAGTAGTAGTAGTGGTGGTGGTAGTGGTAGTAGTAGTAGTAGTGGTAGTGATGGTGATAGTAGTAGTAGTGGTAGTGGTGGTAGTAGTAGTTGTGGTGATAGTAGTAGTAGTAGTGGTGGTGGTGGTAGTAGTAGTGATGGTGATAGTAGTAGTAGTAGTGATGGTGATAGTAGTAGTAGTAGTGGTGGTGGTGGTAGTAGTAGTAGTAGTGATGGTGATAGTAGTAGTAGTGATGGTGATAGTAGTAGTAGTAGTAGTAGTAGTAGTGGTGGTGGTGGTAGTGGTAGTAGTAGTAGTAGTAATAGTAGTAGTAGTGGTAGTGATGGTGATAGTAGTAGTAGTGGTAGTGGTGGTAGTAATAGTGGTAGTAGTAGTGGTAGTGGTAGTGATAGTAGTAGTGGTAGTGGTGGTGGTGGTGGTAGTAGTAGTGGTAGTGGTGGTGATAGTTGTAGTAGTGGTAGTGGTGGTGATAGTCGTAGTAGTGGTAGTAGTAGTGGTGGTGGTAGTAGTAGTGGTAGTGGTGGTGATAGTAGTAGTAGTGGTAGTAGTGGTAGTGGTGGTCGTGGTAGTAGTAGTGGTAGTGGTGGTGATAGTAGTAGTAGTGGTAGTAGTAGTGGTGGTGGTAGTAGTAGTGGTAGTGGTGGTGATAGTAGTAGTAATGGTAGTGGTGGTAGTGGTAGTAGTAGTGGTAGTAGTAGTGGTGGTGGTGATAGTAGTAGTAGTGGTAGTGGTGGTAGTGGTAGTAGTAGTGGTAGTAGTAGTGGTAGTGGTGATAGTGGTAGTAGTAGTGGTAGTAGTAGTGGTAGTGGTGGTAGTGGTAGTAGTAGTGGTAGTAGTAGTGGTAGTAGTAGTGGTAGTGGTGGTGATAGTAGTAGTAGTGGTAGTGGTGGTAGTGGTAGTAGTAGTGGTAGTAGTAGTAGTGGTAGTGGTGGTGATAGTAGTAGTAGTTGTGGTAGTGATGGTGATAGTAGTAGTAGTGGTGGTGGTGGTGGTGGTGGTGGTAGTAGTAGTAGTTGTGGTAGTGATGGTGATAGTAGTAGTAGTAGTGATGGTGATAGTAGTAGTAGTAGTAGTTGTGGTAGTAGTAGTAGTGATGGTGATAGTAGTATTAGTAGTTGTGGTAGTGGTGGTGGTAGTAGTAGTTGTGGTAGTGATGGTGATAGTAGTAGTAGTAGTGATGGTGATAGTAGTAGTTGTGGTAGTGATGGTGATAGTAGTAGTTGTGGTAGTGATGGTGATAGTAGTAGTTGTGGTAGTGATGGTGATAGTAGTAGTAGTAGTGGTGGTGGTAGTAGTAGTAGTGGTGGTGATAGTAGTAGTAGTGGTGGTGGTGGTGTTAGTAGTAGTAGTAGTTGTGGTAGTGATGGTGATAGTAGTAGTTGTGGTAGTGATGGTGATAGTAGTAGTTGTGGTAGTGATGGTGATAGTAGTAGCAGTAGTAGTAGTGGTAGTGATGGTGATAGTGGTAGTAGTAGTAGTAGTAGTTGTGGTAGTGATGGTGATAGTAGTAGCAGTAGTAGTAGTGGTAGTGGTGGTAGTGGTAGTAGTAGTAGTAGTAGTAGTAGTAGTAGTAGTAGTAGTAGTAGTAGTAGTAGTAGTTGTGGTAGTGATGGTGATAGTAGTAGCAGTAGTAGTAGTGGTAGTGATGATAGTGGTAGTAGTAGTAGTTGTGGTAGTGATGGTGATAGTAGTAGCAGTAGTAGTAGTGGTAGTGGTGGTAGTGGTAGTAGTAGTAGTAGTAGTAGTAGTAGTAGTAGTAGTAGTAGTAGTAGTAGTGGTGGTAGTGGTGGTGGTAGTGGTAGTAGTAGTAGTAGTAGTAGTGGTGGTAGTGGTGGTGGTAGTGGTAGTAGTAGTAGTAGTAGTAGTAGTAGAGGTAGTGGTGGTGGTAGTAGTGCATTGTATAGTGCATACTGGTAATTGTTTTGCTGGTGGTAATACAGACAAACCTATGCTCGGGTAGTTCTTTTCTAAAAATACATATGTACAACGTGTATAGAGAGATACACTGGAAGTTCATGTTTTGGGTTCCCCTGAATAAAAAAACATTTTTAGAGAAATCTCTATGTGTGCGCCTTTGTGGATTTGTGTGTGTGTGTGTATGTGTGTTTGTGGAAAGCTTAGCTCAAAAACGAAAATACCGTTATAGTACCAAACTTGATATTTAAGTTTGGTACCTTCCAAGGATGCGACACGAAGATTTTTCAAGAAAATATTCCCACTCGCAACTCCGTTTTACATGAAACATTTTTCGAAAATTTTGATTTTCTCAAATATGGCTCTAACTATTTTGATTAAAATACCTTTTGTTTAAGATATTCTTATGGCAAACGAAATGTATATGTTGAATTTTCTGGGAATAGCCTCTGAAGACCTTTGCATTCTGGATGGCTTTTGTATAACTGGCAAACCGTACGAGATAGACAAAAATGTACTACACAAAAAAGTAGATCTCATTAAAACACACAATTTATGTCATATACATTTTTTTTAGAGTTGAGCGTTTAAGAGATATTGCGGCTTATTGGTTTCAATTTTTGTCGCTTAAATGTTTCTCAAACGGGAATACATATTTCTTTTCGTTTCTTGTTTGTTTATTCCTGGCAAGCAAAGAAATGGGAATTTCAACTGTTTCACATAGCGACCGGTTTTTATAGGACGAGACTGTCGCTTTAACCCGCGCATTTTCTTATTTCCCTTCTACTTACAAGTAAGCTAGTAATAAGACTAATTCTGCTTATGTTTATCTTGATTAGCATGTTGTTCAGATTAATGTTTTGAATAAAATGTTTGTTTACCAACAGCTAGAGGATATTATATGTATGGAACATTAGATTTTTTTCCTTCCACTTATAAGGAACCAAGTAATAAGGACATGCTAATGTTTATTTTAATTGTCATGAAATAGATGAATAAGCTTTTTAACAATAATTTGTTACAGAGATGTAGAGAAAGTCATGTGAATGGAATACATCAGATTTTTTTGTTAGGGTGGCTCTAAACATATATTTCCGGTGAAATCTCGACATCAAAATTGTGGGTGGAGTACCATGTTTCCCCTTCGACTTACTGTATGTAGTAGAGGAAGTAATAAGTGATTTAAAAGTAACTTTTGAATAAAATAAATTGCAAAACCGGCTGAATTATTAATTACCTATTTATAGCAGTTATTTTCCTGCTTCTTTTGGTACTTTGCCAAAGCTAAACATCCGGTTTATAATATGATTACGTGTTAAAGTAAATAGGTCATGATTATTTGCACCCCAGGCCTTGCACCATCATCATCTCCGCCACTTACGGCGAAGTGATTAGTAGTGGCCCAGTAGCCGGCAGGCAGGAAAGCAAGTAAATTGCTCCAATAACACATGCCATTAAAATCTGGTTGTGCTTTCCATCGTTAAACACTATTAATCTCGGCCACCAATAACTCGCCCTGGTGTTCAATAATGATTGAAATAATAATGGAGTCCTGATATCGAAGAACGAGTCTTTCAATGTATTGCAGGTTTCTTGTTTTTATTTCCCTTAGATAACCCACCTGCGCTTTTAAAACAATTAACTTTTCTATCTCAATGTTAGGCTTTTAATTTCGTTTCATTTTTTTAGGGTTTTGTATTTCTGCAAAATATTAATCAACAATGTTCATTTCTCTTTACTGATCGGAATGGTTTTGTCTGTGGAAGGAGGTCGCGGGTTCGATTCTCGTAACGGCCTTCCTAACCCACGTTTTTTTTTTTCTCCCCGTGATTTCTCCGAGTCGCGAGGCGAATGCTGTGTAGGTTCACTGCATCCCTCGAATTTTCCAGCCCACCATTTCCTGTTCTATTATTTCCTAAACACCTCCTTTTAGGGTTGAAGGAACAGACGACTGTTCGGCAGTTTGTGGCTGGATGGGAAATACATATTGTAAAAAGTTATCATGGTGTCGTCTTCAGGAACACTCGGCCGGATCCGTCTCCAGGTTTGACGCTCCCTCTAGAGAGCGGCTTAGATAATCGGGGCCTGTGAGCTGGGCTGAGGGTGTCGGAGGTGTCCCAACTGTAGCTGTTAGGTACCCCGTCCATGCTTGTACCGGTCATCATCTGGATCTGGTCGACCTTCGGGTTTTTACCCTCATTCCTCAGTCCCTGGGGTCACGTAAGATACAAAGGGCCATAAATGTCTACGTCTGGTGCTCTGCCCCGGTGTTCTGGTGGCCCCGTCCGTGTCTAACCCTAATCTTCAGCTCTAAAGTATTACTCCTATTACACTAATATACCTTCATATTGGAAGCTTTGGCTGGGAAAGCAATATCTCATGAGTAATAATCAGAGCTAGGAAGTTCGTACCAATTACCTTATGCAGTGTAAGAGTGGTCAGCTTGGCAACACCATGCGGCGCTACTTGCGCGAACAAAAATCAACGTAGAGTGCAACCCATTACTGCAAAACATCTATCACTGTCTATCATGTTCGTACCCAGACTCTAGGAGAAATGGGGACAAAATTATAAGTAAAGAATTACCTCTCTAGCCGAAGGGATTCCGATTTCGAAACTACTGGATTTTGAACATACTAATCATCTGACCGCAGAACCACTACCGTATCTCTTGATTATAGAAATACTGAAATTGTGAAACATGTCATGCTGGGTTATAAAAGCATTTAGTGTGCTATTTTAGAGAAAAGGCTTCCTACACACTGTACAAATAAGTATTTTAAATGTTTCCCCAAAAATGTTTTGAAGGTATCGGCGCCGTTGATTCAATATGCATTCACACATTACATACCTAATTTGTATGTGCGGAAAGATGCATTCATTTAATTCATTCCGTAGATATTTGTAGGCAAGAGAACGGCTATGTCCTTACATGTGAAAGTGATTCTGAGGTCGCTAAGTACTGTTTTATTAACAGAGGATATTTGTATGTAAATAGCCTAGTGTAGCAATTTTTTGAACATACATTACATATTAACAAAAATCAAGTGGCAAGATTTGTTGAAGAATTTACTGTACTCTTAATGACAGAGACATGCCTTTATCTTTTTCATTTTTTTCGGGTTGAACGCCTCCAGAGTTCACACATATCATCCAGAGATGCATTTTCAGTTATATTTCGAAATAATGCTTTATCCTCACTGTGACAAACATACAAACACGTTATCCTCAGTGTTGCAATTGTAGAACATGTGCGTTATCCTCACTGCTACAATTATACGAATGTTTTATTCTCACTATTACAATTATACGAATGCTTTATTCTCACTAATACAATTATACGAATGCTTTAGTTTCACTATTACAATTATACGAATGCTTTATTCTTCCTGTTACAATTATCCTCACTGTTACAATTAAACAAATGGTTTATTCTCACTATTAAAATTACACGAATGCTTCACTCTCACTGTTACAATTATCAGAATTCTTTATCCTCACTGTTACAATTATACGAATTCTTTATCCTCACTGTTACAATTATCAGAATTCTTTATCCTCACTGTTACAATTATACGAATTCTTTATCCTCACTGTTACAATTATCAAATTCTTTAGCCTCACTTTTACAATTATCAAATGCTTTATCCTCACCGTGATAATTATACGAATGCTTTATCTGCACTGTGATAATTATATAAATGCTTGATTCCCATTGTGACAATTATACCAATACTTTATACTCACTATGGCAATAATACGAATGCTTTATCCTTACTGTGACAATTATACAAATATTTTATTCTCACTGTGACAATTATACGAGTGATTTATTCTCACTGTGAAAATTATCGGAATGGTTTATCCTTACAATGTTTTATTCCCACAGTTACAATTACACGAATTCTTCATCCTCCCTGTTACAAAAATACGAATAGAGGTCCCGAGCCACAATCTCGATTACGATGTTATTCGGATAAGGTACTTTTGTACTCCCACTGAACTGTGTTCACTTCTAATTTTCCCTTTGAATTCTTAAATCTTTTAACGCACAAAATGATGTTATACACATACGTATAATACTATGCTGTTGGGCCAACCTAAGACGAACCTCAAAATGTATATTTCCGCTAAAATCTGAATAACATTTTTTTTTTTGGCAGGAGTAAAATATTTCCTCTTCCTGTAATAGGTAAGTTGTAGAGAAAGGAAAATAAATATGTACTATTAGTGGGGAGATTGAAAAAGCAGAATAACTATTACTGATGAAAGATGTATTCTGGGTTCGCTGGCAGGTTCACGAGATCATCAAGGGGAATGTGACACCGTTGTCATATAAACGCCGTATTAAAATTTCGAAATATATTTAAAAAAATTACTCTTTACGATGCAGATACTTATCATCAGCAAGAAGCAATTAATCGTAATATCAATCAGAGTAAGATTAACCACTGCGCCTTGTCTTAATCTTAATTGAATTAAATTACGCTATTCCACAGAATGCTTACATATCGTTTATACCAAGCAACCGCATGTGAGATATGTGATGGACAAAGTGGCTCAGGGGTTCTCCGGTTTCCCCCGCCATCGCATTCCATCAGTGCTCCATCTTCATTTCATGCATCGCCGTGTCATCGCCTGCGGTGCCACAAGTAGTAAAAGCAGGCGTTAAACCTACCCAAAAAATATCGTTTATACATGTGTACTGCATCATTTTATCTTATGTTTCAAAAGATTTACCAGACTTAATATTTCAAATCATAATACTATTCAAATGTTGATAAATGCATTTGGTATTTATTACTAGGATTACTTACTATACACAGTACTGCCATAAGATCTGTCAGTAAAATTTAAACGCGCTTTAGTATGGACATTGTGAATGAAGAAACCTGGCAACGCTGTATATGGTCGTCCACAAGGTCACCTTTACTACTCCGCGAGTACCCGACTTGAATGAATGAATGAATAAGTGTATTTATTAACATAGCAATATCATACATAGAATTTCAACAGTCGCATGGGTCCACAGACCGTACGTGCTTTTGTAATACACATTACAAGCAATATTAAAACAACAACCACAACAAAGAATTAGAAGAATAAACACGAAAATAAAAAGACAAAGGAAATACACAGTCAAAAGCAATATTAAACAACAATAAAATTAAGAGCGAATCCGAAAATAAAGATACAAAGATATTAAAATATAGCAATTTAAATTTACAGCACAGAGTACACCTTCATAAATGCACCCTCTTATAATAGATAATTACACTTAAAAGACATATATACACATAATATATACAGCCCTAGCACAACAGTGACCTAAGTATGATATAATATACATGTATGTAGAACATTGTAGTCACTTTTGTTTAGTTGATCTTATCCCCCCCTTCTCTATTGGCAGCCTCCTCAGATCTCAGCTGTCTTGCCTTAAGTATAAATTTACCTAGCCCGTCCATGTTTTCCGTGCCTGCCAGTAACGTCCAACATGCTTCTATCCCTACATTCGCAGTGGTAAAAAATCGCGGCAAATATTTTTCCCGCCATTCCTCCGTACCCCTACATCTTGCCAAGATGTGAGTCCACGACTCTTCCTCCTCGCAAATGGCCTAAAAGTGTAGGAAAGAAGTGTGCTGTAACGCAGCAACTTATAATTGAGAATTTTCAACCTGAAGTTACTAAGAAACTTTTTGCTGCTAAGAACATGGGACCAAGAAGCCTTACAAAAAGATTGTATTAATAAAGTTCGAGAATTGTACCACAATGATGAAATATCAAGCCAGACCCCAGGGAAGTCTGTGAAAGCTCCAAGTACTGGAAAAAGAAGTCTGAAGCAAATAAGACATATGACAATGTACATCAGTTCAAGAAACCTTCATCTCAAAATCTAAATTTTATAGTCTTCGACCAGAATATATATTACCCATAAATCAGATGCCTCATAAATGATGATAAATGGTCCTCTTTGGAGATATTCTGGAAAAAAAAAAAAAAAACTGGACAGCATACGTATGAATTCCTTCAACCAATAGATGTGTGTGAACAGTGAAAGATTATTTTTATTGTTGCACTTTTTCTTTGTTCAGTTTATAATTTTACAGAACTGTTCCTAAAATATTAATGATAAAGTTTGTGTAAACTGCAATGAAATTGTAATATGCATTCACAGTGCCAAATTTGTTTACAGTGCAAGTCAGAAGTAATTTTTTTCATTCAAATATGTTAGCCATGTTATTTTCAAAACATATAAGTAAGAATTTATTAAAACTAAGAAGAATGGAGTACCCGACTTGCAGAGTGTCAGTAACAGGAAAGCGAGAAAGAGATGGAGTGGGGAGTATACTAAAGTCATATCGCTGTATTAGCGTTATGACTTTAGCGAGCTAAGGAACATTTTTCAACGCTGAAACCTCTTGGCATCAATGAACGATTTGTGTGTCGGACAATAGTACAGTTTGGTGCAACTGTTAGATCTGGCCGTCCTAGGTGAGTATGCATAAACGAAGTTGTGAACGCTGTTCGTGCAAGGACGATATAAGACGCAATCCTTTGCTTAAACAAACAATGTCACGTATTTTAAAAGATGATTTACATGTTAGTGCGCATAAAAATAAAAGATACATAAGGCATTTGCTAACTGAAAACTTAAAGGAGATACGCCGTGATCGATTCTAGGCTTTGTTAACGACATATGGGGAGAGCAAACACAGAAAGCAAAAACCACGCAGCAGTGGTTGACAACCAATGTCCCACGGTTCATCGCTGCTGCTGTACGACCTAGCATAAGTCCGGACCTCAATCTCGATTATTCTCTGTGGCAAAAGCTCGAGGCAATAGCATGGCAAAAGAGGCACCACAATATTGAGATGCTAAAAATATCAATCACGTCAGCTGTTGAGAAAATTCCACTGGACACGGTTCTGCAGCTATTGATTAGGGACCTCAACGTCTTCACAGCTGTGTTGCTGCACATGGCGATCATTTCGAATGGGAGTGTGTTCATTTTGTAGCATTTTTGTGTTCTTTCAGAATATATCTATATTAATGGATTTGTATAGTTTTATTTAGTTTGAAATTACTGACAGAACTTATGGCACTACTGTGTACTTAGGATTATTTGTATAATTTGTCCCATAGTTATTGAGTTGTCTTTCACACCAAATGGGAATGCTCTATGGTTCTGTTCGAATGGTTAAAACGTTGAATCATGTGAAATGACTGTTGTTCGTACCTTAAACAGAATACATTCGTGTAAATTATGTTAATAAAGAAGAACTTCATTTTGTTTATAGATGAAGTTTAATTTCACTTTATGGATATATTAATATAGTCTATAAGTAATATTTTTAGACAGCAGGTGGTGTAAGGTAGGGGAGGTAGGTTTATTTAACAGGTGGCATCCCTCCCCCTTCTTCAACATTCTCTCTTTCTCTTTCTCTCTCTCGCTATATATATATATATGTATATGTGTGTATATGTTTATTTATTTTACTAACTCTCACAAAGTAAAGCCGTTGGTCCCATGCCGTAGATTTACGGCACGGAAAAGAACCTCAAGCATGATATAGAGGCTTCAGAGCAAAATTAAGTCATTCTTTCACGCCCAAAGTAAAATGGGACGCTGAGAACCACAGCAATTAAAGATCGTCCCTAAATAAAACTTAATTTAATTTATCCACTCTTATATGTCATATCATCATCTCTTAATATTTCTGAAATGTTAAAATACAAAAGTTTCGCTTTCTTTCAATGTATATGTTTACATTGTGTTAAGATGAACGTCATTTTTTATCCTTAGTTTACTTTCAATCATTCGAAATGCTCAACATTTCAATGCACATTTCACTTATAATATCGATATATGCAAGTATTCATAGCTGTTTTATAACATCTTGCAAACGTTCACTTTTATGCTAAATATCTTCTAATACATCTATTTTCATACAAAATAAATTTGAGTGTCACTTTTAGATACTTTTACCTCAGTGAAATATTTAATTATCTATTTTACACAGAGCATAGTGTTCACGTCACGTGGCGAGGTTCCATCCCTTTCCACTACCTCTACTTTAAAATGAAAATCATATAGCTACACATTTTGACAGTCCACTGAAATCAAATAAATCATACGTTCAGGTATGAAGATGGACGGTTTCCTTAACTGTCTGCTTGTTGATAGCACTAAACGTCCTTTAAGCTACCGAAGCAACAGAGGCGGTGAACCCTGAGGTTACATAGATTGAAAATTGGGAGAACAAATTTGCAAGGAAACCTAATTAGGGACTAGCGAGAGTTAAGCCTGGGGAAAACCTAGTAAAGGAGGAGGGCCCTACCAGGAATCGAACTCCCGCTCACAACAGCAACGCCTAGCGCTCTCGGCTATCAATTGTGTAACACTGTCTGACAAGATAAGCAGTTAAGTCACCAGAAGTGGAATGTCGTAAAAAATTGTTTCTAAACTGATTCTGAATGAACATGATGATGCTTTTTGCAAATGTTTCCTTGAAGTAGTGCCATTCAATGCTTGGCATGACGTGTCTGACATAACTACTCAAAATGGATGCTTTAGGATTAGGATAGTCATGGGCGGGGCCCACAGGACTCTGGGACAGTGGCTCTTTGCCACTTTCGTGTCTCCAGGGAGAGAGGGATACGAAAGAGACCCGAAGGGCGATTACATCTGAATGACGTCAGGCGCAAGCATGGATTGAGTCCCTATCCATTGCAGTTGAAACGCTTCACGAGCACCGAGCCTCCCGGAAGGAGTCTGAAACCTGAAGTCGGATCCGGATTCAGTGTTCCCGAAGTTTGACACCAGGATAACCTTTTACAATGCGCAAATCACCATCCAGCCATAATCCGCGCAATCAACCCAGAAAGAGACAATTAGGAAATGGGAACAGGAAATGGTGAGTTGAAAAATCATGTGATGTAATGAACCTACCCAGCATTCGCCTGGGAAACCTCGAAAAACCCCAGGATTAGGCAGTCCGGCCACAAGAATCGAACCCGCGACCTACGGATGCAGGCCGCAGACGAAACCGCCCATGCCATTCCGCTCCGCAGTGCATGCTTTAGCTAACAGGTTGCAGAACAAGAGGTACAAGGCAGATACAAGAGTAATTAGGAAAAGAGATTTATTTTATAATATTTTCAACAATGGCTTCAATTCCATTACTCCTTTAGGCATTTCTTTCAATTGAGACAATTATAGCTCATACGGTGTTTTATAAATGAAAAAAAAATGTATTTAATTTATTGTTAGTGAGTTAAAATAGCTAAAATTGTGTGCTTCACAACAAATAAAGAACCATCTTATAATACAACTCATATGCCAGTCGTTATTTCGTCGAACAATAAAGATATGCAAGTTTTTCTGTAAAATAAATCAAATTGTTATATGAAGCATACGTTTTCGGGTTGTAAAAATAAAATTGACATACATTAATTTTAAAGAAAACAATTGGTAGAAAAACTACATTAAGCAGAATTCAGAGAAATTACAAAAAATAGCATGTGATACATTCACGCAGTTTTCTCCAACCTATGAAAAAACATATACATCCGTTATAGTAATATTATTAAGGGGGCATCAAATTAATGGAGGGTTATAAAGGGAAGACCTCATCTAGCTCCTTACCATGTGGTAGGGTCCTAGAATGGAAGTCACGTTCCCACGTTGCAAAGCGATGCTGATGCTCTGTATGACAGACGTGGTGTGCTCGTGTCGCTGAAAAAGTGAGTGATGCGTTGGCCATCCTTCCTGATGAAGTGGTGGGCTTACTTTATGTACCACAGGACTCGATAGTCACTGGTACGACATGAACTTGTCCAATAAACCATTACATACTCCAATCGTTAATTAGTTTATACTCCTCATTTTGACTTGCTACTTAAGATTCCGAAAATAACCGTTTGCCAAAAAAGAAACTAGTATTTTCAATATGTGAATGATGATGATGATGATAATAATAATAATAATAATAATAATAATAATAAGAAGAAGAAGTCCGGCAAGGTAATATGGTGGTAGCGTGTCTGCTTCACATTCAAAAGGTCGTGAGTTTGAATCTCGCTTAGGGTGAGTTACCCGGATAAGGTTTTTTTCGGGGTTTTCCCTTATCCTGAGAAGACAAATGTCGAGTAACTTTAAGCTTCATGGACCCCGAGATCATTTGAACATCATTTCACCAATTTCATTCATCGCCCGATATGATCAACCAGGTTAAAGGACATTAAACTACAAAAAAAAAAAAAATCATAAATAATAATAATAATAGGTGATAAAGTGTCGAAGTGTCCACATATTGTACTTCTAAGACTGAATTCAACAAAGTTCTGCCTCATTGCATACTTCTTGTATACTTCCTGGATTAGGCCCTAAGTGATTGTATTTTTCGATTAGAATAGACTACACTTAAATATGTTTTAGAAGAAAGAGCCAAGCATATACTAGGAACGGAATCATAAATATAATTTATCACATTTTTTTAAATAAATAGACACGCAATATGTTACACCTATTACATATATGAGGAAGAAAAGAAAAGAGGAAGAAAAAATCGTTAGAATTTGTGTCTAAATTATTTATAAACATCCAACATTAGTTCTGTTTCTGTCACTGGACATGTTCTGGTGATAGGCAAGCTGTCTTACTGAATTATTTGCACATTACAGCTAATTACAGAGTCATTCGAGAACAGTACCTACTTACGGCTGTGTGACACTTTTTATAATAGCAGTAAATTCCACTCCACTTAATATGGAATCTTCGGGTTCCAATTGAAACCTGTGTCAGTAGAGGTTTTGCAACAGTTATAGAATATATTTGAGTGTATGCTGCTTGTGGTTAGCTTAGAAGTTTGTTTGTAAATATCAGTATTCTATAAATACCTAAGTTTTGTAACAACGTCGTGTTGTTTGTGCAGTCGAATGCTAGACCATGTTTTGTTCTCAAAATTAACACAAATCTATAAAGCTTAGTAACAGGGAATCTGATAATCTATTTTGTTTTTGCTTCCATATAATCGAAACTACCGATCGCAAAGAAGTTGTTTTCAACGCAATTGGTGCCGACTGAACAAAAAACCTTTGATACCAATCAAACAAGAGTTTCCTTTGTCGAAGGGACAAATAAGTGAGACCACCACTAGTTCGGTGTAACTCAATAAAGGAGCTTATACGCCTCTGATTTGGGAAATCTAATTCAACACCTACCGGCGGAAATGTACCACCTGAAGACATCTGAAGGTGTTTAGTTTGAAGAATAGTTTCTGAAAGTACAAAAATTGCTATTCTACCACTAGCAAAGAGTATAGTATTTCTATACAATAGAAAGATGTGTAACCACGCAAATGTACATAATAGTGGCTTTAAAAGCCGGTTTCTTGTAGACATAGTAAGGTTGGGTTCATAACAGCCACAACGAACCCATTCACTGCAGTGCGACCGCTTAAATCGAGGGCCGCTTTTTTCAACCTCCGATAGGCTATAAATAAAAGACAAGTTCATAGAAAACATGTATTTTATTACTAAAAGTTTTGTACACTTATGGTTACTTTTCAGCATAATCGCCAAAAAGATTGAGACACTTAAGGTATCTGTGTACAAGCTTTGTAATACCCGCTTCAAAAAATGTTGCCGCCAATGATTTCAAATGAGCTTTGGCGTTGTTTTGAAGATCCTCGTAATTTACGACCTTTGCGGAGAGCCAATCAAAAAACAAACCCACTTCAGGAATTGTGTTGATCCATGACAACGCTCGTCCACACACTGCTGGCACAACCCATCGGTTCCTTGAACAATTTCAATGGGACATTTTCGATCATCTGCTGTGCAGTCCTGACCTGGTACCCAACGACTTTCACCTTTTCTCTGAACTGAAGACGTGGCTAGGAGGGCAGCACTTTCAAACCAACGATCTTCAAAACAACGTCAATGCTCATTTGAAATCATTGGTGGCAACATTTTTGAAGCGGGTATTGCAAAGCTTGTGCACAGGTACGATAAATGTCTCAATCTTTTCAGTGATTATGTTGAAAAGTAACCAAGTGTACAAAACTTTTAGTAATAAAATAATTGTTTTCTATGAACTTGTCTTTTATTTATAGCCTATTGGAGGTTGAAAAAACAAAACAAAACAATAACTGCCCTCGTACAACACTGTGCTGACTTAGCGTGCTAGCGCAGTGGGGATGGTCGGTTCCCCTGAGAGCAGTGGTAGTCAGTACATTAGCGCCATTTTGTAATTGAAGGGACTCGTTACAGCGAAGAGCGTCCACGCCAACAAATCATTACAATCCTGGCTGGGAAGCTGCGTACTTCTTCAAGGCAGCGCTGGTTTCATTTGCTTAATATGTCACACACAAAAAGAATCCAATTACTAAAACGAATTAACTTCAGTGTCATTTTAACACACTGCATGCTAATCATAATTCAGCTCTTAAAGATGAATTCAATACACTATTACAATATTTCCTCTTAGTAGTGAAGTCCTTTTAATAATATTATTAACCATCCTGATGAAAGTTTTGTCAATTTCCACTAACAAAGTGCTGTTTTGTTTTTATAATAAACGATATTGATGTATATACTATCATTTGATTATATGGGCTAAAGGTTATAATTAATTTGTATTGTGTATAATTTATTCCCAAACACAAGAGGAATATTAACTCATGTACATATAACTCAGTTTGTGACTTATTCCTTCTCTATCATCCTATCCTTAGCATTTTAATTGTAATGCAACTAAAGATTACAGGTCGCCACTGCATGAAGTGGTGTATACCTCTGCGGTACAGACCAGTGACTTTCAGCACCTGCGCACCTGCGCACAGTGCAGATACGGCTTGCTTGGGAATAAGTTCTTCCTAGTTTATAACCATTAATATGGAGTTTTAATTAGGTTCTTTTTGTATAGAAGCCCCTACAATTATGACGAAATTCGGTCTCAGTGCACCAGGAACAGAAAAAAAAAAAAAATCTGATGTGTACCATTCACATGACTTTCTTTACATATCTATAACAAATTGTTGTAAAAAAGCTTATGCTTCTATTTATTTCATGCTATTCGAGAACAAATTAGCAGAAATAGTCTTATTACTTGTTCCCTTGTAAGTAGAAGCGAAATAAGGGAGTACCATAGGTTAAAGTCATAGTCAAAAGCTGGTTGCTATGTGACTAAAGTTCCTTTGTTTATATGGACAGGAGTTGACAAATTCCTATATGAGAAAAGTAAGTTTTTCATAACTGAAACCAAAAAACAACGAATGTCTCAAAAACGATCAACTCCACGAAAAAATGTATATGATATAAATTGTGTGTTTTAACGTGCTCTACATTTCTTGTGCAGTAAGTTTTTTTTATCTAAGTCTTACGGTTTAGCAGCTATGCAAAATTCCGCAAAATAGGTCCAGAATAAAGTAGTCTTCAGAGGCTATTCCCAGAAAATTCAAGGTATACATTTTGTTTTTCAGGTAAATATCTTTAATATATAATATTTTAATCAAAATTGTTAGAGCCATTTTTGCGAAAATCAATATTTTCGAAAAAAGTTCCATGTAAAGGATAATTTGGGGTGGGGGATTTTTCTCAAAACCTTCGTGTCGCATCCCTGGAAGATACTTATCTTAAATACCAAGTTTGGTATTTTACCGACTTTTCGTTTTTGAGTTATCGTGTTCACAGACACACGGACACATGGATTCACGGAACACGGACACACACACACACGCACACGCATACACGGAACTTTTTGTGAAAATGTTTTTTTTTTGGATATAAAGGACCCTAAAACATATATTTCCGGTAAAATCTCGGTGTCGATTTTTTTGGGAGTGCAATACCTTCTCTATACACTATGCACATAGTGCGTGTAGAGAAAGTAATAAGTTAGTTGCAATTTTATAAATATTGAACTTATGGTTGAAATTACTCCCTGATTTAAATGGACTGGTTTCAGTACGAGTTTTAGTCACGGTTTCTGACAGCAAACTGCAAGTTTCACAAAATAAAGAAAAAAGAAAGAAATCAGAAAACAGATAAATAAATAAATAAATAAAATTGCGATTATGTTTATTGTCTTAAACCTTTTTAACCGTTTGTATTTCTGAAAACTATATCATTTGTGTATATCTATGAGCATGGCAGACTTGAATTCGAAAATTATTTTACGTCTTATTCTTTACAATTTCTAAATGCTTTAAAAACACAGACCTACTAAAAATAGTTTTAAGTTTCTCTTATAATTCTTCGTAGCTTCATAAAACTGAAAAATCTGATGTATTCCATTCACATGAATTTTTCTACATCTCTGTAACAAATTATTGTTAAAAAGCTTATTCTTCTATTTATTTCATAATAATCGAGATAAACATTAGCACAAGTTGTCCTTATTAGTTGGTTCCTTGTAAGTAGAAGGGAAAAATCTCATGTATTCCATTCACATGATGTCCTTTAGCTGTTCGGTAAACAAATCTTTTATTCAAAACATTAATCTATTTTCTACATCATGCTAATCAAAATAAACATAAGCAGAATTAGTCTTATTACTAGCTTCCTTGTAAATACAAGGGAAGTAAGAAAATCCATAGGCTAAAGCAAGTCTCTTCCTTTAAAAGCCGGTCACTGTGTGAAACAATTGAAATTCCAATCTCTTGTGTTTCCAGGAGTAAACAAACGAGAAACAAGAAAAAAGATGCCTTCCCGTTTGAGAAAAGTTTAAGTAGCTAAAATTGAAATCAATAATCCGGAATATCTCGAAAACGGTTAATTCTACAAAAAAAAAAAAAAAAAAATCTGTATATAGTATGTTTTAACGAGGTCTACATGTTTTGTGTAATAAGTTTTTGTATATCCCTTGCGATTTACCAGTTATACAAAAGTTATCAAGAATGAAGAGGTCTTCAGAGGCTATTCCCAGAGAATTCAAGATATACATTTCGTTTGTCATAAAAATATCATAAACTTAAGATATTTTAATAAAAACCGTTAGAGACATTTTTGATGAAATCAAAATGTTCGAAAAATGTTCCGTGTAAAGGGTAGTTTGGGGTGGGGGATTTTCTTGAAAAACTTCCTTTCGCATTCTTGGAAGATATCAAACTTAAATACCAGGTTTGGCATCCAACAGTTTTTTGTTTTTGAGCTATGCTGTCCACAGGCACAGACACGTACCTTTTTCTAAAAATGATTTTTCTATTCAGGGGGACACAAAACATATATTTGTTCAATGAAGAGACTAGTTATTTTGAAAATACTGATAAGTATTTTTAAAAATAAAGCTATAATATATACGTTTCCAATTATAACGCTTTTTTAACAACTTTTTGAAACCAATGAAGAATTTTAGTATTATTTACTTGTTTAAATAACGTCATTTATAATTAACGTTAACATTACTTTAGTCATAATCCGATGTGTTTGATATTTTTTCTTTAGCTTCATTAGAAACTGTTAATCATTTCATCCATACGGAATATTATAACACTCATAGAAACAACATGCTGTACCGTTAAAGGCATCTGCCTTAGTTGGAAGTGCCTCCAAATATTACTCTTAAAGTAATTCTGAAATAAAAGGCGGTATTTTGGTCTTCCGCTCAAGAAATCTTGCAGCGTAGTATTATTTAATACAATTTACAATAATCGATTTACTGCCGAACTTTTCAATGAGTGTTTCAAGGAATATAAAATCTTCTTGAAAGTATTGATTTCTGATTCTCTGTAGTAATGAAAAGTCTAGTTAGGTTGTATCCGTGGTTAAACAAGAAACATATCAAGTGTGGACATTTACCATACATCCTTTTACTTCCTTGATGTGCTACTTATCTATTGTAAGTGTAGGTATAGATGAAGTATTGCATTCCACCCAAATTGCTGATACTGAGATTTTACCGTATATGCGCACTTTATGCTTCCTGAACTCCAAAAAAAGCATTTTTAGAAAAAATATTTTTTCTTTCTCTCTCTCTCTCTCTCTAGCATAACTGAAAAACGAAAAGTCGGTTAAATACGAAACTTGATATTTTGAGTTTAGTATCTTCCAAAGATACACCACGACAAGTTTCAAAAAATCTTCCTGCCCCCCCTCAAATACCCATGTACATATAAAATGCATATGTTGAAGTTTATGGGAGAAGCTTCTGAATTCCTCTTGATTCTGAATGGCTTATGTATAGGGTTCAGAAATTAATAAAATGTCATTTTTATGAGACATCGCGGAAAATACCTGATGGGGAATAAATTCGTTTTGCCTCAAGATGAAGGAAAATGGCTTATCTTATTTGCATTTATTGACATTTTTGGCGTTTTATTATTTACTTGTCATCTTCTAGGAAATATTCATTCTTTTGTTGCACTTTTTACTCTTTCGCCACCAGAAGAGACTTTTTCAACACTACAGACAAAGCAAACTCCAATTCCCTTACTTAGGTGGCATCAGCGATTGATATTTTGTGGTAGGGAAAGCTGTGTAACAGTAGTAATTTATCAGAAATCACTAATACGTTCTTAAAAAGGTTGGCTTTAAAACATGTTTTCTATCCTGATAAAACTGATAACGTGGCTAGAAAGAAAAATCTGATGTGTTACACTCACATAACTTTCTCTAGCTGCTCTACAAACCTCCTACAAAAGATTATTCTTCTTTGTACACAATGCTAATCCAGATAAATATTAGCAGTATGTATGTGTGTATGTGTGAGTGTGTGTGTGTGAGTGTGTGTGTGTGTGTGTGTGTGTGTGTGTGTGTGTAAACAGTATAACTCAAAAACGACAAGTCCTATGTCTACCAAATATATTTAGAACATGAAGAGCTTCAGAAAAATCATCTCGTCCCAAACTTGCCACTGCATGAATAATGTTTTGAAAGTTTCGATTTTGTCAAAAATGACCTATCAAATACGTATAATAAAAGTTATATCTTGAATCATGCGGGAATTTCTTCTGAACCCTTATGCTTTCTGAATAAATTTTTGGTAACTGGCTAACAGAAGAGATGGAAACCCGGCACACAAAAAATATGGATTTTATTAACACAAAAATAATTGTTTAATACCTTACTATACATTTTGATATACTATTTGTGAGTGATTTAAATGTTAGAGTGGTTATATTTATCTCAAATTGGAAGCTGTCATTCATCTTTTCTTTTATTTTATTATTATTTTTTATTTTATTCAACCACGCAAACAGGGAGAAATTTCAAGGTAATCACTTAGCATCCAGCTTTTAAATGGTTTGATTTCTCTTGTAACTACATGGATTTAAGTATGAAAACTATTTCTTTAATGCTTATCTTGATTAGTATGGAATAAATAGAAGAATAAAATTTTGTAATAGTAATTTGACACAGAATAATTAGATAATGTGTGAGTGGAGCACATCTGATTTTTCAATTGTTACTTTCTCTGCTACCTATAGCATGTAGTATAGCAATTACGTTTAGGCCAAATGAAACGAATTTCTTAAATTTTATGGGAATAGTTTATGAAGTCCTCTTCATTCTGAATGACTTCTGCATAACTGTTAAACCGTAAGAGATACACAGAAACTTACCACACAAACATAGATTTTGTCAAAACACAAAATTTATGTCCCTTGCATTTTTGTTGTGGTGTTAACAGTTTCTGAGATATTCCTTGCTTTAAAATACTTATATTTTTCTAAACAGGAACTCTTCCATGTTTCATTTGTTGTACACCTATCCATAAAGAGAAGGGAATATTAATGGCAATCCATTAGAGATATATTTTAAAACATTTGACTATTGCTTTATCATAGTGTATTCCCTTAATTCCCTTATAGTTACAAGGAACAAGGCCCTTTTGCTAACGTTTATCTTGACTAGTATGGAGTAGAAAGAAGAAACATCATTTCTAAGAAGCTTGTTTGTAGAGGTAGGGAAAGTCATGTGAATGATGCACATCACAGCTTTTCTTTCTGATTCTACTTTTCCAGACATTATGAAAGAGCAATTAAAAATGAATTAATTTGTTTTCTCAAATAATCTAAAACTGCTTTGGATGATCTTGGCTCGTTCTACCAAGTAAGGAGTCAGTAATTTAGATGATTTACTATTTCCTTACCAACTGAACACATGTCTTATTATACGCACTTTTGTTTCTTTCTCTAGCACGTAAGTACTATGTATAAAGAATAGAGAAGATATTGTATTCCACCCAAAAATTCGATACCGAGATTTCACCGGAAGATACGTGCTTAGAGAAAGCAATTACTTAAAAAAAAAATTTAGAAACACATCCGTGTGTGTATGTGTGTGTGTGCGTGAGAGAGAGAGAGAGCGCGAAGGAGGGAGAGAGAGACTTTGGACAGCATAGCTAATAAACGAAAAGTCTTTTAAGTACCAAGCTTGGTGTTTAACTTTACTATCTTCTAAAAATACAACACGAAGATTTCCAAGCTCCCCCAACTACATTTTACATGGAGAAATTTTCGAAAAGTTTGATTTTCTCAAAAATGACTAATGATTTTGAGTGAAACATCGTATATTAAAGATATTTACATCACGAATAAAACGTACATATTGCATCTTCTGGAAATGGCTGCTGAAGATGAATTTTATTGAATTTTGCATAACTAGTAAACCATAAGAAATACAGACAAAAGTTACTACACAAAAAGTATAGATGTCATTAACATACACAATTTAGGACATATACACTTTTTTGTGGATTTAACCGTTTACGAGATATTCCGAGTTATTGGTTTCAGTTTTAAAGTACTTCAATGTTCTCAAATGGAAGACATATTTCTTTTCGACTCTGAATTGCTTACTCCTAGCAAGTAAAGAAAAGCGAGATTAAATTGTTTCACTTAGTGAACAGCTTCTAAAAATACTGACTATCGCTTTAGTATACCCACCTACTTGCAAAGAATCAGGTAATAAGACCAATTCTGGCAAAGTTTATCTTGACGTATATAAGAATAATCTTCTATAAGGAAAGTTTTATGGAACAGCTGGTGAAAATGATGTGAGTGGAACACATCAGATATATTTTTTTCATTTTTTGCACTCATCTGTATACTTACTTTTAATAAGCTAAAAGAATCTTAGAGGCAGCACGCGCCATAAGTGTAATTTCCTTCCTCTGATAATAGAGGAAATAGTCACTCAAAATTGTTCTGTTTAACATACATTTAGCACTTGTTTGAAGAACAACTATAATGAGCCAGGAAATGAAAAAGAATTATTATATGTTTACTTTATTTATTATGAACTTAAAGTGGCCAAAAATTCTGTCGACATTTGACCAGAAATGCATATTAAAAGTGATGGTGGTGGTGGTGGTGGTGGCGGCGGCGGCGGCGGTGGTGTTGGTGGTGGTGATAATTAATAATAACAATTTTTATTTCCTTATAGACATTTTACAAATTTCATGCCTCTTCATGAAAGGAAATATGTACAAGCTTTATGTAGTTCATCTATGCCACATAATCATTTTTACTTTCTGTACGCGTTACTGAGATTTCACCGGAAACACATTTTTTGCGGCCCCCTGAATCAAAAAAAAAAAAAAAAAAAAGCATTTTTAGAAAAATGTCCGTGTGTATGTGTATAGCTTAATAACGAAAAGTCTTTTTTAAATACCAAATCAAATATTTAAGATCATTATTATCCATGGATGCGAAACGAATATTTTTAAGAAAATCCTCTTTTCCTCAGGTAAATGGAACATTTATCGAAAATATTGATTTTCTCAAAAATGGCTGTAACAATTTTGATTAAATTAACCTTATGTTCAAGATATTTTATGACAAGCGTAAAGTATATCTTCAATTTTCTGGGAATAGCCTCTGAAGACCTCTTCATTCTGGATGACTTTCATAAAACTGGTAAACCGTAAGAGATATACAAAAACTTACTGCACAAAAAATGTAATTCTCATTAAAAGACACAATTAATGTCATATACACTTTTATGTAGAATTAACTGTTTTAGAGGTATTCCGGATTATTAGTTTCAGTTTTAAGCCACTTAAACTTTCCTCCAACAGGAGAGCATCTTGCTTCTCGTTTGTCGTTTGTTACTCCTGGCAAGCTAATAGATTGGAGCTTCAGTTACTTCGGCTTTTAAAGGACGAGACTATTGCTTTAGCCTGTGTGTATTCTTGTTTCCCTTCTACTCACAAGGATGCTTATAATAAGACAAATTCTTATGTTTATCTTGATTATCATGATGAAGATAACAGATTAATGTTTTGAATAAAAGGTTTGTTTACCGAACAGCTAGAGGACATCATGTTAATAGAACACAGATTTTTTCCCTTCTACTTACAAGGTACCAAGTAATAAGGACAATTTTGCTAATGTGTATTTCGATTAGGATGATGTAGATAGAAGAATAAGTTTTTATCAATAATTTGTTACAGAGATGTAGAGAAAGTCATGTGAATGGAACACATCAAATATTTAACTTAGTGTTTTTAAATTGTTCTGAAAATTGTTGTCATTTAACAGTTTAGACCTTTGGTAGCTTGTTATATAACATTTGGTTATTATGAGCGGACCCTATTGTAGCGTTTTTATTTACATGTTCCCTATAATAGTTATTTTTTGTTCTTGTGCTATAGTCATACTCAGGAGAATTTTTCATCTACATATCATTTTTCTTACTACAAACATGATAACTTTATTAGCATACAGCAATGCAACGGCTAATATTGCCGCCTACTTGATACTCTGACATTTACATTAGAATTATATCTATCTTGCGTGTTTTTTCTGCTGTACCAGTAACGTACATAACATATTTGCAATTCCGGAACAACTCCATACCTCAATTCTATACTGAAGGTGTGTGTGAATTATTCCAAAATATAATATTTTCAAGTAATTTTGATTTTATTTATTTATTAAAGTTTTCTAATAAATATAAGAACTAATTTTTACTTTCTCTAACCCGTATGTACACCTAACGTGCATAATAGCTAAGAGAAGAAATTGTATTCCACCCAGAACTTTGATGTTGAGTTTTAGCCGAAAATATATGTCTTTGAGGTCCTCTGATTTCAAGAAAAGACTGTTTGAAAAAGGTTCGTGTGTGTCTGTGGACAGCTTAGCTCAAAAATCTGATGTGTTACAATCACATGACTTTCTCTAGCTGTTCTACAAACTTCATACATAAGATTCTTCTTCTTTCTGAACCTTGCTAATCGTGGTACTCATTAGCACAATGTTCTTATTATTTAGTTCCGTATAAGTAGAAAGAAAATAAGCGAATACACTAGGCTAAATCAATAGTCAAATGTTTTAAAAGCTGTCGTTATGCGATTGTTATTACAAATCGCTTCTTTTCTTGGCCAGGAATAGAACAAAAGAAAAACGGACACTCCCGTCTGAGAAAAGTATAAGTACTTCACAACTGAAACTAATAACAATGAATACCTCGAAAACGGTAAGCTCCACGAGAAAAATGTAAATGACATAACTTGTGTATTTTAACAAAACCTAAATTTTTTATAGTAAATTTTTGTCTGTCTCTTACGGTTTACTAGTTATGCCAAATTAAGCAAAATTCATCCAGAATAAACACGTCTTCAGAAGCTATTCCCAGAAAATTCAAAATATACGTTTTATTTGTTAGGTAAATATCTTTAATATATGATATTTTAATCAAAATCATTACAGCCATTTTTAAGAAAATCAAAATTTTCGGAAAAAGTTACATGTAAAGGGTAGTTTGGGGTGGGGGGATTTTTCTCAAAATCTTCGTGTCGCATCCCTGGAAGATACTAAACTTAAATACCGTGTTTGGTATTTTAGATACTTTTGGTTTTTGAGTTATCGTGTTCACACACACACGGACACACGGACACACACACACACACGCACACGCGGACCTTTTTCTCAAAATGCTTTTTTTGGATACAGGGGGTCCTAAAACATGTATTTCCGGTGAATTTTTGAGTGGAATGCAATACTTCTCTATTCCTATGTACATTGTACATATGGGGCTAGAGAAAGTAAAAATCTGATGTGTCCCATTCACATGCCTTTCTCTATATCTCTAACAAATTATTGTTAATAAGCTTATCTTTTATTTATTTCATGCTAATCGAGAAAAATTTGCAGAAATAGTATGGACACGAGTTGACAAATTCCTGTATGAGAAAAGTGTAAGTTTTTCAAAGCTGAAACCAAGAAAAAGGAATATCTTAAAAACGATCAACCCCGCGAAAAAAATGTATATAACATAAATCGTGTGTTTTAATATGCTCTACATTTTTTGTGTGTTAAGTTTTTGTCCATCTCTTACGGTTTAGTAGTTATGAAAAATTCATCCAGAATAAAGTGGTCTTCAGAGGCTATTCCCAGAAAATTCAAAATATACATTTTATTTGTCAGGTAAATAACTTTAGTATACGATATTTTAATCAAAATCGTTAGAGCCATTTTTGAGAAAATCAAAATTTTCGAAAAAAGTTCCATGTAATGGGAAGTTTGGGGTGGGGGGGATTTTTCTCAAAATCTTCGTGTCGTATCCCTGGAACATAGTAAACTGAAATACCAAGTTTACACACACACACGCGGACCTTTTTCTGAAAATACTTTTTTTTGGATACAGGGGACCCTAAAACATATATTTACGGTGAAATCTCGGTATCGAATTTTTTGGCGGAGTGCAATATATTCTCTATACACTATGTTACATAGTGAGTATAGAGAAAGTAAAAATTAATAAAAAAGTCAGATTATATGCACCCAGTTCTTGCGAAGATATAAAAGGTTGACCAGCATTTGGGACATTCTTCTGGAAAAAAATTGGTCAAGAGAGATGCATAAAAAATAAATAAATAATAAAAAAGCATGCTGTAAAAAAAAAACGTTGGTTACCAAATAAAGCTTAAGAACCTTGACTTCTGCAAGATGAAGATATCGACTTCAAGTACTTCTGGAAGACTTATGCTAGAAGACTTACCTATTTCAGCAATGCACCCAGGGCAGCAGATAAAATGGAAGTTTTCAAAATACAGAAATCTTTTTCAGGTTACTCAGCGATCCTTAAGTTCGATAAGGTTCTGCCTATGGTTCTTTACCGCAATTCTGAATAAAGTGTGTATACATTTTTATGTAATATTTTCATAAATATAAAGTCTTTTATACGTCATATTTCAGTAAATTTAAGTTATGTTTTCATAAATATAAGGTCATTATACAGGGTGTTTCAAAACGACACTAAACGAAGATGTGGACCTTGTTGGTCATACCGTACGTGATACATGAATACAATTTTCATCTCTAAATTCGGCACATACAAAAACTGCCATAAAATCACCATGGATTAGGCAGTCGTATATAACCAAATGGCACGTGCCTGGCCCACTCCAAGAGAGATACCGGTTGGTAGCAAAAATCCCAGTCGCGTGGTGTAAGCGCATTTTGATAAACACACCGGCGCGGCACAGGTCACCTTAGTAACGGAAAACGTAGCATAAGGGTTTAGTTATGTGTTTTGTATATCACGTTCTGCGGTTGCTTACGTGGCGTATGACAACCGTTGTTCCTTCGCTGCCTAATCCCAAATGTGTGCGATTTTTAAACACACATAAGACTTTAAATAGAAGAATTTGAAAGTTGCGACGTCAAGTTTCGGACAAGTCAAAGTGTAAGCTAATCGACTGCTATCTTCGTTTGGTATCCTTCTGAAACAGCCTGTATAGGTTATTTTCAACAATGTTTAGATTACTAACTTCCGAGACCTGCTTACGAATAATTGGTAAATCGTAAGATATGCACAAAATCCTATCGCACAAAACAATATAGACCTCGTTAAAGCACACAATTTATGTTTTTGTGCGTTAACCATTTTAGAGATATTCCTTGTTGTTGCTTTGAATTTTTAAATACTTATACTTTTTCAGATGATGGTCGCTAATCTATTTCTCTCGTGCATGAGAAGAGAGTAGAGAGTTTTTTAAACATCTATATAGGATATATATATATATATATATATATATATATATATATATATATATATACTTGCAATAAGTGTCTGTAGAAGCAAGTCATCTCGATTAAGGTTAATGCATCTGTGACACTTGGAAAACCCACAAGTGTTGAAATTTATACCAGTTATTTTACAAAATAATAATTATGTTTTTGCCACGTTCAAAATTATACCTTCCAGGGATATTTAAATAAATGTTTTACTGTCTATATTCATTGTTCTAATAAAATTGAGTGCATTTTTTAAAAAAAATCAATTAAACTACTCAAGTTTTATAGTAAAGTTGTTTACAAATAGATTTATTATAACCCATATTTAACATTATATCTAATTATTGTAGAAAATTGTTATTTTTGTGCTATTCAAAACTTAATGTTTTAAAAGTTAATAGTTTATGTCTCAAAATTATTTCCTAAAATCATATAGTCACTTTACTTTACATACTTTTGAGAGGTACTACAATTTTTAAAGAAATTGGTAGAAAATTGCGTCGTGTGGAGTAATTTGAAGATGGAAAAGTGTTGAAAAAAGTTTTTGAGAAAACAACGTTTTAAGTTGGGCGTGCCTGTTTTAGATTTTATGTTAGAGATTTTTTTAAAATGTGCAAGCGGAAAAAACATAGTTTCAGATTATTTTTTTTTAAAAAAACAGTGATTTATTAATTTTTCAAAAATTTTAGCCAAATTTTACACACGTGTCACTTAAGGAATAGGAAGTTTTTGTAAGAATAATTTGTAGAAGAGTGAATAGATAAAGTCATGTGAGACAATATAAGATGTTTAATTTTAAACGCTTCAATATTTAAAACCGTAATGATGAAGAAATATGAGGAGTTTAATTCAATATGAACATTTTACGAATTAACTGCGAGGTACGAAATACTGCTAACACTTATATTTTTACTTATAGTGCATAGATAGACAAACCATTGTATCCCAACCAAAAATTCCCTACAGGGATTTAACCGGAAATATACATTTAAGGGTCTCTGTAGGCAAAATAAAAGGGTGTGTGTGTCTCTGTCTGTCTATCTTTGAACAGGAAAAGTAAAAATCTGATGTGTGACATTCTCATGACTTTATCTCTTCTGCAAACAAACTATTCTTATAAACTACATAAAAAAATAGTCAAATCATTTAAAAGCTGTCGCTATACGATTGTCATGAAATTCAATTCTTTTGCCATAGCTAAGAGTAAAACATAAGACAGATGAACGGATGAAATGTTAACAGGCTATTCCCAGAAAATTCAAGTTACACCTACATTTTATTGGTCGTAAATATTTTTAATACACGGTATTTTAATGAATATCGATAGAGCAGTTTGAGAAAATCGAAATTTACGAAAAGTTTTACATGTAAACGGTAGTTTGGGGTGAGGGAATTTTTCTGAAAACCTTTGAGTCGCAACCTTAGAAGATACTAAACTTAAATGTCAAGTTTGGTATTTAAATGACTTCGTTTTTGAATTATGCTATCCAGAGACACACACAGAGAGAGAGAGAGAGAGAGAGAGAGAGAGAGAGTGAGAGAGAGAGAGAAGGGGAGAGATTGGGAGAGAGAGTAGACTAGGGCCTTTTTATATTTATTTATATACTTTTTTATTTTAGGGAACCAGGTATAGAATATGTAGGTGGAATGCAATAATTACTCTACCTACTATGCACCCAAGTACACAGTATTTGGTAGAGAGAGTAAAAAAATGAAAAGTCGGCTAAACACCAAACTTGATAATTAAGGTCAGCATCTTCCAAAGTTGTAACACAAATATTTTCAGGAAAATCCCCCACTCCAAACTAACTTTTACATGGAAACATTATCGACATTTTTTATTTTCCTCATAAATGCCTCTAAATATTTTAATTAAAATATTGTTAATTAAAGATATTGCAGGAAACGTCATCAGTGCCATCGCTTGCGTGCCAAAGTAGTAAAAGCGGGCGTTAAACACTGTATAAAAATGTGATGTGTTCCATTCACATGACTTTCTCTACATCTCTGCAACAAATTACTCTTAAAAAGCTTATGCTTCTATTTACTTCATGCTTATCGAGAAAAAAATAGCAGAAATAGTCGTAATACTTGCTTCCTTGTAAGTAGAAGCGAAATAAGGGAATAACATAGGTTAAGGTGATAGTCAAAAGCTGGTTTCTATGTGAATGAAGTTCCTGTGTTTGTATGGGCAGGAGTTGACAAATTCCTGTATGAGAAAAGATAAGGTTTTCAAAGCTGAAACCTAAAGAAAAAAAAAAAAAAAAAAAGGAATATCTCAAAAACGATCAGCTCCACGAAAAAAATGTATACAACATAAATTGTGTGTTTTAATGTGCTCTACATGTTTTGTGAGGTAAGTTTTTGTCCATTTCTTACAGTTTAGCAGTTATGCAAAATTCCGTAAATTTCATTCAGAATAAAGTAGTCTTCAGAGGCTATTCCTAGAAAATTCAAAATATACATTTTATTTGTCAGGTAAATATCTTTAATATTCGACATTTTAATCAAAATCGCTAAAGCCATTTTTTAGAAAATCAAAATGTTCAAAATTTTTTCCATGTAAAGGGTAGTTTGAGGAGAGGGGATATGTCTCAAAATCTTCATGTCGCATGCCTGGAAGATACTAAACTTAAATACCAAGTTTGGTATTTTAGCGACTTTTCGTTTTTGAGTTAACGTGTTCACAGACACACGGACACACGGACACACACAAGGACCTTTTTTCTAAAAATACTTTTTTTTAGATACATGGGACCCTAAAACATATTTGCGGTGAAATCTTGGTATCGAATTTTTGGTGGAGTACAATACCTTCTCTGTACACTATGTGCATAGTACGTGTAGAGAAAGTAAAAAGTAGACAATTGTCGACTTTCTCACGCCACTCCAGTCAAAGACTGACTCGCGATAACTCTGACGACGCTCTATAGCTTGAAGAATGACGCCACAGAAGTTTCTAGTCGAAGCTAGTGGAAGATTCTGGTGCGTGCCAGTTGTGTCGATGTCTCGTTGCCCGTGCTTCGCTTCCTGTGTTTACTGCATTCCAAGGCCTCCAGCCCGCCGACTCAATACCAATCTTACGTGAGAACGGCCATACACGCCAGTCACAACATTTAAATGACAAATAGTCTGTGAATAGCCTCAGAAGACCTCTTCGCTCTGCATGACTTTTGCATAACTGTTAAACAAGAGAAAACTTACCACACAAAAAATGTAGATCTCGTTAAACACAACTTGTGCCATTTTATGGAGTTAACCATTCGCGAGACATTCCTTTTATTGATTTCAATTTTAAAATACTTAATTCTTTCTCATACGAGGGTTTTCATTACTTGTTTTGTTTCATTTATATAGCTCACTTTAACATCTAAGGTCATATAGGAGGCTTTGCATTAGAAACAACTCGTTCTTTATAGGTTCTTACGTTGGGTTTAAATCGTTTTTTTTTTCTTCAAACGCACACACACACATATTCACTCTCACATACATACTTCCAGACTTTGGGGGATAAGGAGTAGTTCTGATTAAAGAAAATTTCTCCGTCCCAGCCAGGAATCGAACCCGGGACCTCTGGGTGAGAAGTCAGCTCACTGACCACTCGGCCACGGAGACGTCATTCCTGTTTTTGTTTTACTTCGGGTCATGCAAAGATCAGCCATAGACATATCAACCAACGTTTAAGAGGTTTGCCTATCTCTTTAGCCTAGTGTAAGATTTGACTGTCGCTTTAGTCTTATTTCTCTCCCACCTATAAGGAACTAAGAAATAAAACCGTTTCTGTTAATGTTTAAATCTATTAACAAAAAGTAGATAAAAGAGTGCACTTTTATAAGAATAGTTCGTTACAGAATGAGTAGAGAAAGTCATGCGAATGGAACACTTCAGAGTTTGTGGTCATCACGCGCATCAGCGGCCCCAACTGAACTGAGAAACCTTTACGTGCCATTGCGGCTCTTCTGGCGTAGTGGCTAGTTTCTGTTGCCAACCCGGCAGCATCGGACGCTGACAGACGTCAATCGTGTTTTCACTCAACGCTAGAGATGATGTAAGTTAGCTACCGTTCCATGCGCTCCAGCGCAGCGTCTGGAATTTTGCCTGGAATATGCTTTATCACGCCCAAGGGCTGTTTAACTTTCCTTACAAATATGTGACCTGGGAGCGAAACCTTTTAACTTTCTCTCAGTGGGAAGCCGCGATCTTGAATTTTTCTCATCCATACAAACACCCGAGCTTCACTGGACTCGAACTCACGACATCTGTACAAATTGCCGACGTAAGCACGTGTCTCTTCACTTCTAGTAGCTGTAAATATAACTTCTATTCATATGACGTTCTCTATCCACTCCTCTATAAACTATTGTTATAAACGTATTTTTCCCTTTTCCGACGTTTTTTCTTTAATTGTTTTCATTTATATAGCCCCCTTTAACATCTAAGGTCATAATGGGGGCTTTGCATTAGAAAAAAGTCTTGACTGTAGGTTCTTTACGTTGGCTTTTAATTATAAACACACACATTCACTCTCACATACATACTTCAAGACTCTGTGGGGGATAGGGAATAATTCTGGTTAAAGACAAATTCCCCACCCCAGCCGGGAATCGAACCCGGGTCCTCCGGGTGAGAAGTCTTTCGACCTCTTGTTAATCAAGACAATGCTAAATTTTTTCACAGCACATTTCCCTGTACTTTGTTGATGTACGAGAGTAGATATAAGGAAATGGAATTCACCTGTGAATTTGGAAAATCCACAGTATATAAGATAGCTTATTAAAATTTATGTCCGTTATTATACAGAATAATAGTAATACTTTTGTCATTATAAAACTTCTATGTTAAATAGCTATTTAAATAATATTTTATTTTCTAAATTAATTGTCCTAATAAAAATGAACCACGTGATGCATTTTTAAAAATATTCACATAAAAAATCAGTTTTACTGTAAATGAGTTTACAAATAGATCTAAGATATTAAATATTTCTATGTTAAACCTGTTTATTGTAGAAAATTATTCCTTTTCGTAACTCTAAAACTCCTGATTTTTAAAAATTTAATAACTTATTTCTAAAAATTGGAACATTATTTCGAATAGGTATATGGCCAATTTTATGTACTTTCGAGAGTCAGTACACAAATTTAGAAAAAAATTAGTATACAAGTTGAAAGAGAGCATTTTGAGCATGGAAAAGTGTTGGAAAAAGTTTTACGAGAAAACAGGGTTTAAAGCTAAGAAATACTGTGATTAACTAGAAAAATAAGATTATAAAAAATGTCTTCCATTTGAAGAGACTTCATAGGCTATTCACATTACTTTCCCTGAAAAGGGTAGTTCGGTGTAGGAGATTTTTTTTTCGTGTTGCATCTTTGGAAGGTGCGGATTCTAAGCACAAAGCGTGTTATTTATCAGACATTTAGTTCTTCAGTTGTACAATTTTCACGCACACGTGCGCGCTCACGTGGACCTTTTTATGAAAATGCTTCTTTGGGATTAGGGACTCTCATAATGTGTAATTTTGGTTAGGTCTCGATAGCAGTTTTTCAACAATAAAATATTAAACAAAATTGGACTCAGTTTACACCGTTGTCTATCCTCGTTCTTGCTTTACCTCTTTCGTCATTTCATCACTGCCGCAATTAATATTAACGTAGTATTATGGTATAATATAAAGTTTGTAAAATTCTTACAATATCCTCATTAACGCGTTCTTCTTTAATTTAAACCATAAACTAGTCTGGTTTTAAGCTTAACGTCTTTTAATCAGGTTGGTCTTGTTGGAAGATGAGTGAAATAATACTCAAGTGATTTCGAGACCCATGGAGCTTAAAGTTACTCGTCATTCGTCTTCTTTGGATAAGGAAAATCCCCCTTTAAGAAAAAGAACAACGTATTCAGGAAAGTCCCCTAAGCGAGCTTCGAACACGCGAACTCTTGTGACATAGACACGCTACCCTCAAAGTAGACCTTTTTACTCTGTCATTGCTTCCTCTAAATCAATAAACACTGCATAGAACGTACCTGTTTCTTTTCTAAATATTTAAAAATCAAAATATCAATTATATATGCATTATCCATTGTTATATTGCCTTTACGAAACCCTGCTTGAAAGTGGGATATTCTATCATATTTTTACTTTCTCTAGCCTACATGTACAATATACATAGTGGATAGAGAAGGTATTGTATTCCACCCAAAAATTCGATGTAGAGATTTATGTTTTGGATTTCCTGAGTACGAAAAAAACATTTTTAGAAAAAGGTCCCTGTGTGTGCGTGTGTGTGTGTGGACAGCAAGCTCAAAAACGAAAAGACCCTTAAATATCAAACTTCGTATTTAAGTTTAGTATCTTCCAAGGATGCGACAGGAAAATATTTTCAAGAAAATTCTCCTACCACAAACTGTCCTTTACATGGAAAAGGTTTCGAAAATTTTGATTTTCTCAAAAATGGCACCAGCGATTTTGATTAAAATACCGCATATTAAAGACATTTACATCCCAAATAAAATGTATATTTTGAATTTTCTGGGTAAGCCTTTGAATACCTCTTTATTCTGGATGAATAAAAATGCCGAATTTTGCTTATCTGCTTAATCATAGGAGATAGATAAAAACTCACTACACAAAAATGTAGATCTCGTCAAAACACACAATTTATGTCCTTTGTGCTTTTTTTTTTTGTGGAGGTTGTTATTGGTTTCCATTGTGAAGTACTTATACTTTTCTTAGACAGGAGGTGTCCGGTTTTCTTTTGTTCCACTCCTGTCCAAGCAAAGATACGATTTACAATGACTATTACATAACGACAGCTTTTAAAACATTTAAGTAATCAATTTAGCCTAGTACATTCCCTTAGTTCCCTTCTTCTTATAAGGAACTAAGTAATAAGGATATTCTGCTAATACTTATCTCCATTTGCATTGAGTTGAAAGAAGAATAATCTTTTGTAAGAAGTTTGTAGAACAGCTAGAGAAGGTTATGTGAGGATAACGCATATTTTTATACTCAAGTTTGTAACCTTTCTGACAATATAACCTGCAAATATTTACCCAAAATTCTATAGTATTGCTATTCCAAGATAATTACTGAGAAGCTTTTAACATCGTTGAAGTTTAGCTGTGCGCCAATTTTTAGGAATATGTCTTTTAACTTTAATAGCACGCATTCAATTCCATTAAAATTTGCAATCTTTCCCCATCTTCGCATCACATAGTCATTAAAGAACTGTGCTGATAAGCCATCCCTACCCACAGCTTTGCTTCCGCTTGAATTTATGTACTTGAATAATTATCTCTGTCAAATTGTTCCGTCGAGTTCCTCTACGTAATTACTACCTCTTTCTACTTTCAAACTATCAGTAATTATACTCTCTTTTTCAAATAATTTTGAGAAGAGCTTCATTCATGAATTTGGGCCAACAACAGCCTTCTTTTGACTAAGCTTAGGAATTTTTGTAATTACTTTCCCTATCTACCGACTACTTCCATGTGTAATTACCTCATCAGTAACCTGCACCTAACCTGTACTTCATCTTTATTCTTGTCTAATAGTCAAGTATACGAGTATTCATTCCTTTAGTGCAATAAAATCCACCTGTCTTCTTCTCTGTTCCCTCTCTCCATCTTATTACAGCTCCACAAAGATCCTTCGATTATTGGAATCTAACGTTTCTCGAAATGCTTCGCCCCCTTCAGAAATTCATTTAAATCCTTGAAATCAAGCAATATTAGCTACTTGGTCAGCATTAACATCTTTATTTATACACCTGTTTTCTCATGTTATAATAAATGGGAGAGCGAATTCGCACTAATAATATTCTAACCTTAAATATTATTTGCAATAGCATGTTTATTGCAATAACATATAATCAGTGGCACTCCTGCTAACATTGCTCATATATATTACAATACACCAGAAACATAATTCTTACACCTTCCCCTATTTAAATTCATACTATCACTATATTCACAAAATTCCACTCATTTGTTACCCAAGTCATTAATAATCTTATATTTACTTTGTCTTTCATCTTCATCATCTAATGAATCCTCCCAGATATTATGAATTGGATGCCTAGCTCTCCAGTTCGTGGAATAAACTTTCCTACGAATAAAACCTCTGTCGACGACAGTCCTTGGAATTACTAGTATCATTTCAATAAATACAGGAATAGATAAGTAGTAATTGCTATGGAATAGGGAATAACATTTTCACTATTGCAATAATAAAATAAACTTCAACAAAAATTCATTCACATCGTTGTCTTCTGGTTTATTAAGGTTCGCAACTTCGTCATCCTGCTTTCCACTTCATCTGAAGATTCACTAGACTTTTAATAAACATTATTTTTTTGCCTTTTAATGTGGTATAGCGGTTAGGTTTGTACGAACAAGCCCACTTTTTGAGACAGTCGGTTTCTGTTTGACATTTGTTGCAGTGAGTTTTTGAGATTCGTTTTGTTTGGTGTTGAAGTAAGGATATGAGAGAAACGCTTAGGAGGCCTCGGTGGAAGAATTTCCTCTTTTGCAAGGCGGCGGTGAAATATAATCAGCATCCTAGAAGCTGTTGAAGACACTGAAAAAGTAAATTGAAACTAGCGAGAATAACATTTAACAACCAAATGTATTTTTTGATCTCTAAAATCTATTACCTGGTTGGTTCAGGTGGATATGGCTGCATTTCGGTTCCTTTTGGAGATACCCCACACGGGGCGATTCTCTTTGGAGGTTATAGTCAGGGTTTGATGTGAATGCTCTCAAGCATTAAGTCGTGGTCCTTGAAGATATGCCTAATTAGATAGAATACGCTAGTCACCCAGAAGTACATCTGGGTGACATTACATCAATCTCGCCCGTTTGGTATTTCAGATATGATCGTCCAAAAGCTCCACAATATCAAAGGACCCCGAATCCCTAATTTACGCTAAGGCGTAGTTCTTGTGAATTTTTACATTACAATAGCTCCCTTTATGTCCCACTAATGTCTTGTCCGCGGCTGTATTGCGTGCAGGGAGGAAATAGGCTCACTATTGGATATGAAGTTCTCGGGTTGCGTCAATGAATCAATATTTCTGATGTGGGTTAGATGTCCATTCAATACCAGAAGAATTGGCGATTCTCCAGAAGGCTTCTTTTAGAAATGAAATGGTCCTTCCACTGATTGAAAAGATTCATTTGGATCCATCAGACGGACTGATATTATAGAGCCTGGTAGGACATCCGTCATGATTTTCAAGCCCGTATTCCTGAGCGGCAATATTATCATTGGCGAAACGAAAGTTCTAGCAGCACTCATACGTAATATGAGCTGCTGTCGAGCATCCAATGTCTCTTCCTATAATTTGTGTAACCTTGCTTTGGACGATAGACAGCCCTGTTGCGTCCATATGAACACCCAGTCGAGTGGAAAAGTGTATTTCTCGAAGAGGATCTCTATGATGTCGAAGAACTTCTTGATTTCTTCTCCGTTAAATTCTGAAGCTCTTGTGTAGGTTTCCGGATTGACAGAATTTCTTGACGAATCTACAAAGCTAACCTTTACTGGCGATTCCAAAGGTGCCAAAGGGATTTGCTAGTCCTTACACTCATGGTATGCCATTCGGGAAAGGTTTCTTCTCGTAAGGCCATAGAATGTAGACTCCATATGAAAACAGTAGTCTTTTCAATGACACTAGGCCATATAATTTTCCGTCCCAGAGTTGTCAAAGGTACAATATTTTCAGCTTCCTCTTTATTACGTGCTAACGAAATAAAGTTGTTCTAAACACAATAGAATGTTTAGTAGCTTAAAAAATGTCATTTTCGTTAATACTTTACATCCTTATCATGACGACAGAATCCCACTTTTACGTATACGATTCGTTGATGACACTGGTTTGTATTTTTCATGGCGCAAACATATGGAGAAATTTATGCTAAGTGGTATTTAATTAATAACTCGTTCATTCATCTTTTCAATATCTCTATATGAAAACGATCCTAATTGGAAGTAACAACATCTTATGTAGTAATCTTCAAATCAAAATAATTCCCAACATTATTATGATTTTTTTACTTTATTGCTGTTTTATTAGTTCTTTAGCTTGTATGAATATTATAAATTCTTTTTAAAGCGGCAGAATTTTAGAATACGTACCACGGATCTGATCCATAGCCCCCTCTTCAGCCATATTTACATTTTTGTGCTGGCCATTGATGTTACCTAAATGTAAATAAATTGTTTAAAATCTTAATTGCAGTTATACAACATTAAATAGAGTTTCAAAGTTCTACATGTTGGATTAATCAAAATTAATTACTACATACATATCTCAAAAACTTGTTTCGACTCATTAACTAACAAGCTTCTTCCACGAGCGTCAGTAACCTTCTAAGAACAAGCCACCATATTATGACGTCACTTTCAGACGACGGCAACAAAAAGCAGTATGAAATTCGACGAAATCCATAAACCCCATCTTAGGAATGATTTTTGGACAAATACCTATAATATATTGTGGCTAACATCCCCAGGAGGAAGGAATGAAGGGGAAAAAATGAACAAGGTTACAAGCTGCAGGAGTTGAGGCCATAGATACGCGGGAAGTCCCTAACATTCCCAGATTCGAAGATCCTTTCCACTGCTTGCTACCCAGAGAGGGCGATGAACCTGGCAGCCCTCTAGTGTCCTCATGGAGTACTCTTTCTTTCAGCATGCATTCACGTCATCTGTCCGGCATTGCCATACACCCCGATCAAGAAGCATCTAAAAGATAAGAAAGAAATAGAGTGATGGAAAGGAAATCATGGCAGATGAGGAACCACCCCGTGGAAATCACAAATAATATCCATGGTTCAGAGTGGGCGGTGCTGGGGGTGACCCTGAGACCTCCGAACGCGACTCCAATACGTTACTTCGACTCCACCTCGCGTAGTTATTTAGATGCTTGCAATACTTATAGCTGCCATTTCGCAAAACTGAATGCAAATGTATAAATGAGACCAGTAAGAACGTAACAGTTGTTAGCGGCATGACTGGAATTTGGGGATTAAATTTCACGGTTTAGAAAGCCTAGAGTTTGAAGGACGGAAACACTACGGTGCTCGACCATAACGTTGGTGCTATAACATGTAGACTTTCATAATTATAACACCAAACTTAGAGTACACACATTAGAGGTGATAATTTCTGCTTCTCCATTTACTAACTGCATTTTGCAAGACACATGTTTAGCGGCTTTCAATGACTGCTTTGTAGTAAGACATTTAGTAAAAGCTATGATTCTTTAAGGAACTACGCTTCTAGATTCTCTGGAGAGTTATTCTGTAAACCTATTAGTTTAGATGCATTTAAAGAATGTTTTAGAACCATAAAATGCATTACTTTTATACCGAACTCTTCTTTTCTTTATTCTTTATCTTGTATAGCTCTCTTTAGCTTCTGTGGTCTATCATAAAAGCAATTGATGGTGTTAGCCGTTGATTATGGGTTTTAATAATTTTCAATATAAAACACGTACATTCCCTCCCACATTCATACTTTCAGACTATGCGGAGTTTGATCCTAGTTGAAGAAACTTTTCCCCCATTTCAACCGGAAACGAAGCCCGGACCAGAAAGTGGACCTCTCGATTATAGGCAACCAAAGATCTATGATCAGAACACACACTTCTTTAGCTGTACCTAATTAGGATCTGTTTACTCTCTACCACGTGCAATGTACATAGTAAATGTCTCAAATTCCACCGAAAAATTTGATCCCAAGATTTCACCGAAAATACATGTTTTGAGACCCTTGATTTAATAAATTAATACCTATATGCCTGCAAACAGCATAACTCAAAAAAGAGAAGTCAGTTAAGTACCAAACTTGATATTTAAGTTCAGTATATTTCAAGGATGCGACACAAAGGTTTCCAGGAAAATCCCACTCCCCAAACTACACTTTACATGGAAGACTTTTCAAATTTGTGATTTGTTCAAAATAGCTCTAAAAAGTTTGATTTAATGCTCTCTCTGTGTCTGCAGTTCTTATTCTAAAACTATAATTTTAGCAGTGGTTTCTTTAAGAAACTTAAATATGTTTATATTTTTCTTCTACAGTTTGTTGTTCCTTTCGTTTATTTTATTATGTTTTGTGAGGAGGTTTTAATTTAGTACCAATATATAATTTTTCATATATGCACATATATAAAAGGATAGTTTATATTTGAAATAAAATTTATATCTCGAAATTTCTAAGAATAACCTCTGACACCCTCTGCATTTTGAATGAATTTTACTTGGTAGTAAAACATAAGAGATAAAACAAAATCTCACTACACCAAATATATAGATCTCATTAAAACACAAAAATTCTACTGAATAATTTTTTATGGATTTAATCATTTTCAAGATATTCCTTGTTTTTTGTTGACATGTTCAAATATTTATATTTTTTCTCAAATAAGAAGTCGTCATTCGTTTTTCTTTTGTTAATCAGTCATGAAAAAGTAATGGAAATTTAAGCCATCACATATCAACCAGCTCTTAAAAGATTTGAATATCCTTGTACCTATAAGAAAATATGGCATAAAACCATTTCTTTATTCTTATCTTGAATAGTAAAAGATAAATAGAAGAACAAACTTTTGTAAGAATACTTTGTTGTAGAATCAGCAGAAAAAGCAATGTGAATGCAACACATCAGCCTTTTTTTTTTAGCTTTTCTCTAGCCCTTAATTAACTTTACCTAATTAGGGTAATGTAGAGAGAGAGAGAGAGAGAGAGAGAGAGAGAGAGAATACAGTACCCTAGAGAGACTAAATATTGCATTCAACTCACACATCCGATAACGAACAGAATTACATTTTAGAATAAATGGCATACAGGGAAACTGTGTCAAGAAACTGCATTTTTTTCAAAAAAAAATATTTTATGCATTATACATTTGACAATAAGTTCCCAGGGTTACATTGGTTTTCTTATCAAAGTTCATTTAAAAAGTTAAATACCTTAGCAGTGCAACTGCGTCATGCCCCTTTTTGCCTTCTCTACTCATACTATGTACACAGTGTACAGAGAAGGTATTGCATTCCACCCATAAATTAGATACCGAGATTTCACCGGAAATAGTCGTTTTAGGATCCCCTGAATTAAAAAGATTAGAAAAAGGTCCTGTGTGTCTGTCTGTCTATACGTGTCTCAGTGTGTCCGAGTGTTTGTGAGCACGATAGCTCAAAACGGAAAGTTGGTAAAATACCAAATCTGGTGTATAAGTTTAGTGTGACACAAAGATTTTGAGCAAAATTCCCCCCTCCCACTCCAAACTACCCTTTACATGAAAACAAGTTCGAAAATTTTTACTATCTCAAAAATTGCTCTAACGATTTTGATTAAAATACAGTATGTTAAACTATTTACACAATAAATATAATGTATATCTTGAATTTTCCGGGAATAGTCTTTGAAGACCTGTTTTTCCTGGATGAATTTTGCTGGATTTTGCATAACTAGTAAACCGAAAGAGACAGACAAAAACTTACCACACAAAATGTGTAGATCTCGTGAAACACATAATTTATGTCATATACCTTTTTATCGTGGAGAAATTCCTTGTTTTTGAGTTCAGTTTTAAAATCCTTAACTTTTCACATACGGAAATTTGTCAACTCCTGGCAATGCAAAGAAATGGATTTCATACACATGGCAATCAGCTTATAAAGGATTTGACTATAGTTTTAGCTAGTGCATTCCATTATTTCCCTTCTACTTACAAGAATCTCGTACATTACTTACATTAGTATCTCTGTTAATTTTATCTCGATTAATATGCAGTAGAAAAATCAGTTTTTAACAATAATTTGTTATAGATATATAGAGAAAATCATGTGAATGAAACACATCAGATTTTTCAGATCGGGCACCAGGTTTTTTTTTATTTCTCTACGTTTACGATGTTATGTTTTAATTCATTCCACTAGAATTGTAAATTTCTTTAAATATTACAATACAGTCATTAAATATGCCAGACGATTTAAAGCTCTCTCTACTTCCGGCAGCTGTACCGTCTTATGTCCCCCGCAGCGCGGATGAATCTATTTCTGCAAGAGGTAATGTTAAAATGTGTGTAATTGTCCCTAGGATCTGGTTAATATATTGCATTTATTTCACATGCATAAGTGGATTAACATCTGAAACACCAGAGAAAGTAGCTTTTATACCCTCTTGAAAGATCCCATTGTTGTTTTGATCAGAACGAATTAAGGGTAGAAAATCGCAGCTATTCCATCTGTTAAACATAACAATTGTTAAAGCCACTAATCAGTAGCGACACGCTATTTGGTATTCTTTAACATAGTATTTGTTGAGACCGTGTTGTTAAAGTCAGAGAGATCCATAATGATCCCTGACAGTTGCCGTACTCGTGGCTGCTCCGTCACGCTGTTGCCACTTCGTCCCGTCCACGGTTGCAGCACCAAACCTCTCAGCCGCTTGGCAGGGGCTCTTCTCCTAAATCAGCTTCATTGCTGTTTCTAAAGTCAAAGTCACAGCCATTATCATTGCTTATATTTACAATTACACTAGGATTACTGGGCGCCAACTGAAACTGCATTGAGGATTGTTTGTTACATCTTGCAGCAAGAATGATGTCATTGCTTACGTGGCATGAATCTATTGGCAGAGAGGCAGACACACCTCTTATCAGCTAAGACAGCACACTGGAATCACTAGGGATCTCCCAGACTTTAGTTAAGACTCTACAGCTTACCCCTGCTTTTAACTTCTGCGCATGGAAACATTATTAATAATACGAATATTAAACGAAAAAATAAAGTGATAATTAATAAATTGATTAAGTGTAATATCTCCTAATATATAGGTTGGACCATTTAAGTTGTAGTACAATATCTCCAAAATTATGCGTTATAGAAAGAAATGTCTTTATTAAAATTTGCTGGATTTTATGAGGGAAAGTGAATGCCATTAGTCATTTCATTTTTTAAAATATGTCATTTTTTTATATGTATTAAACACTTTGCGGTTGTTCTTAAGCTAATGTGAATAACAAAGAAAATTCTAAATACCTGTGTGCAAAAGCGCAATGAGATGTTTATTGTAGAGTTTCAACTTAAATAGTCCACCTTATATAATCCTCACTAAATAAGGTTACTAAAGAACAACTTAATGTAAGAAAACTGAAAATATAGGTTCCGTTGACGAAGAATGACGAGCAGATACAACACAATCCTGAATTCATACAGACTATCATATTCCACCTCTTTTTCGCAGAAAACTTTTTAGTACTAGCAATACTTTTAGTGGCTAGCGAGTGAGGTGAAGCCGCGGTAACGTGTGTGACTCCCATTCGAGAGATCGTGGGTTCAATCACCGGGCCGGCCTTCCTCACCCATGTGTTTTATTTCCCCAGGCTGGGAAAATTCATTATATCCTCCGAATTTCCTGTCCATCATTTCCTATTTTCCTTTACTTCCTTATCACCAGCTTCAGGGTTGAAGGATCAGGCGACGGTGTTCGGCAGGTTACGGCTGGGCGGTGGTTTGCTCATTGTTGTTAAGTTTCATTCTTGGCGTCGTTGCGGAACTTTATCGGGACCCTCTTCGTGTGCTTTCGGACTAACTCTTTCAGAGAACTCCTGAAGGCTCGGGGCGTTTGGGTTAGGCCTGGGCGGCGTCGGAGACATGCAACCTGGAATTGTTAAGTACCCGTCCATGCTTGCGCTCATCTTAATTATAGTTACAGAGGGAAAACGAAAGCGATAGTAACATTTTTATATTCTGGGTTTGAAATCCCATACTCTTTCAATGACATTGCGAGAAGTAACTGAATGCTAAACAATGTAAGAATAATAAATCTCTTAAAAATTCAAAATGATAACAAATAATAATTTGGAATGACTGATGAAGCAATAAAAATAAATAAATAAAAACGGTCGTACCAGGTTGCCCTTTAGCGCCGTATTTTGCGTGTGCAAATAACCCTTTGTGCATTATGAGAGTTGCAGAATTCCACAGAGTAATTCAAAGTAAACGTCGGTCAGTGTCGATGTAAGCGAGAGAGTCCTTCATTTTCTCCCCTTGCATATCAGCGCAAACGATGAAGGAATCACTTGTACTGGAGTTCGTGATGATATACAAGAACATTGTAAACAGTTATAGCCTTTATATAATACTAGTTTTGAGGATATTAAACATATTCGACAATTAATATGTATATAAAGAGTAGCATGGATTGTAGAATTGTCTTGAAAATCTTAGTGTCGCATAAGATGTGGGACTTAAATGCCCAGTTCATTATTTAATGGATTTTTCTTTTTTATCATGTTCCTCACAGACACACACATACACACACTGTTCAGAGATGGACGTTTTATAAAAATGTTTTTGTAAGGTTTAAGGGGATACTAAAATATATAGGAGTATTACGGATGAGATCTGAATACACCTAGAATTTTTGGAAAATAAATTAGGTACTTCTTTACCCACTCTACTAGAGAAGGTAAAATTATATAGTTGTATTCACATGAATTTATCTATCCTATATCGTTTATTAGTGATTATACAGATTATTATGAAATTTTACTTACTTATTTTTCATTTTAATTAAGCCTTTACAGAAATATGCAGCTGCTTACACTTTTATTATAGATACAAAGAGAACAGCGAAAGTCAAATGTTTAAGAGCTGGATGCTTTATACTGGCCTTATAATCCCATGGGTACTGTTTCCATAAAATCGTGAGAAACGATTGAATATCGAAAGAACAAATTGTGTATTTCAAAGAAATCCACATTTCTGTTGCTGGTTTTGTTTATCAATTACTTAGGGTTTAACTGCTGTACAAGACTATGCAAAATTCCTTTGACGAGGACCTCATAGGTTATTCCCAAAAATTCCAGATAGACATTTTATTGTATATAAACAGAATTGTTAGAACGAGTTTTGAAAAAATGGAACATTTTATAAAATGTTGCATGCAAAGGGTAGTTTAAGATGGGGTTATTTTCTTGATAACCTTCGTGTTGCATTCTTGGAGGATACTGAACTTTTTTTTTTGGTAGTGTTTAACGTCCGCTTTAACTACTAATGGCACCGCAGGCGGTGACACTGATGATACGTGAATGATGATGGAGCACCGGTGGAATGCGATGGCGGGGGAAACCGGAGTACCCGGAGAAAACCCGCCCCAGCGCCGCTTTGTCCACCACAAGCCTCACATGCGGTCGCTTGGGATCGATCCCCAGCCGTCTAGGTGAGAGGCTAGTTGGTATTTAAGCGACTTTGTTTTTTGAATCATGCTGTCCGCAGACACACACACATACAGATACAGGCAGATACACATGGACATGGTAATAATTTTTTTTTGATTCAGATATCTCAACATATGTATGATGAAATCTCGGTATCGAAGTTATGGGTGAAATGCAACACCTTCTCTACGTACTATGTACCTAAATTATACATACGTGCTGGAGAAAGTAAAAATTCTTTTTCTAGATTCAAAGGACCATAAAACATGTATTTCTGGTGAAATCTCGGTATCGAATTTTTAGGTGGAATACAATACCTTCTCTATCTACTATGCACATAGACATATGTGCTAGAGAAAGTAATAAAAGAGCAATTTCCAAAATTGTCTCGTGTAACGCTCCCTTATAAAGAAGTTAATAGCATTGTCAGTATAGGACGGCTGTTTCATTTTTCTTTCGCTTATTGGTTTTTAGGCGTAACATACTTGGTCATCAGGAGAGAATGACTTAGTGAGGACACAAACACAGAAACACCTAGCACTAAACTTCCATGCCCAATGCGGAACCCTTTCGCGACGCCAAACACGCAAACGACCACGGCTACCGGGGCCGGCTATAGGACAGACATCTCAATGCCTTGGACTGACCAGACGGCAGCAAAACAAGAAAAGTGGAACAGTGAGAACAATACTGTAAGCGGTTTGGACGAATCTGATGACACAAGTGCCTGGAAAGCACATACTGTTGTAGCAGTCGGCAAAAGAAAGTTAATGTCACTGATGTTTTACCACAGTAGAAGGAGTAGGAGTAGGAGTGACAATTACCGAATGTTTTGATTATCGGCTGCACGAGGGACGGGTTTGAGAGAAGTGGAGGAGGTCTGTGGCGCAATACGAGTACAGGTAACAGCAGCCAATAGCGAAGCTTCGCTTTCCCGATCTACCTTAGCCATTGCCGGTCCCGTATCGTCTGCTCGTTCAGTGACTTCGTCCGTTACCTGGGGGCGCGTGCATCTCCAGCGGCTCCGCTTCGACGCCCGTTCGAGTAAATCGATGCGCTTCATTAGCAGCAGCGTTAGCAATCGAAACGCAATCTGCTTCGAGGCGTCGTTCCATTAGGTTTGCTCGTGCTCGATTTGCATTTGTTTTCATCTGTTGATTTGCGAAACTTCACCGTGTGACTTCTGCAAAGAGGAACTTGTGTTATTGTAATAAAAACAATCTAGTGAAGCTCTATTGCGTTGAAAGCTTCCCACGTCTTACTTACGCAAACAAGAAGAGCTTCCAATTAACACCATGAAGAAAACTCGGGCAGCACTTACGGTGAGTAACACTGTTTCAGATGTTAATGACTAACCTAGTTGTAACGTATGCATAATTGTGTCTATGGAGCAAGGACGAGTGACTTGTGGGAATATTTACGTTCATATGTTTCGACAACACTTCATCTTCCTGCTGCCAGGTTGTTTAAATATTAATGCCACTTTTACTGTTGTATACACTTGTTGTCTGATGGATATTGGTAAACAATGAGTTACTTTTGTCGCTCGTAACACATCTTTAAACTTTGCTCTCCCGGTTTAATTAGACTTTAAGTATATCCCCAAGGTCGTCGTATTATATTTCGTGTATATATATAAAAGGACTGCGTAAAATATGGGGGAAAGTATATCTCAGATTGTAAATCAAAGTAAGTTAACTATGAAATTAATAGGCATATATTAACATATGAAAAATACTACCGCAGAGATTATTGTTAGGCATTTTCAATTTTTTAACAAATGTGTGGCTACCGGCTCGCTTCGCTTCAACTGTCAAACGCGCCAGCTCGTAACGTTATGCGACAACCGCGGGACGCTTTGATTCTGGTGACCATAAGCCAAAAGCCAAAAATAACTTATCAATGCTTCCCATTTGTTTTGTTCCTGAAAAACATTAAGAGGTGTTTTTGTATAGGTAAACATTTTTACTTTCTCTACTGCATACAGTAAGTATGGGAACTATTGCATTACACTCACAAACTCGACATCAAGATTCTACCATACATGTTATGAGGACCCCTGAATAAAAATTTTGATGTGTTCCAGTCACATGACTTTCTTTAGCTGTTCCGCCAACAAACCGTTCATTCAAAAGATTAATCTTTTATCTACATCACTCTATTAAAATAAAATAAAGCAGAATTAGTCTTATTACTAGCAATAAAGCAAATACTAGCTAAAGTAAGAGTCAAGTACTTTAAAAACCGGTCGCTATGTTAAACAATTGAAATTCCAGGAGTAAACAAACGAGAGACGAGAAGAAACATATGTTCCCATTCGAGAATAGTTTAAGTGGCTTAAAATTGAAACCAATAATCCGGAGTATCTCGAAACGGTTAACTCTAAATATATATACATAGTTTGGTAATTAACCGACTTTTCATTTTTGAGCAATGCTACCCAAAGACACACACGGACATGTTTCTAAAAATGGTTCTTTTTTGGTATCAGGGATCTCAAAACATGCATTTACGGTGAAATCTCGGTGTCGAGTTTTTGGGTGCAATATAATACCTTCTCTATGCACTATGTACATAGTACGTGTAGAAAAGGTAAAAAAGGTGGGTGTGTATGAAACACCATAACTCAAAAACGAAATATCTAGCTTTGTATTTATGTCACTATCTTCCGAAGATGCTACACGAAGGTTTTCAAGAAAATGTCCCACCCACAGCTGCCCTTTACTTGGAACACATATCGCAGTTTTTATTCTCTTTTGATTAAAATACATTAAACTTAGCTTAAACGTAAATTTCAATATTCTGGGATTAGCCTCTGAAATCCTTTCATTCGGAAATAATTTTGTATAATCTTGTGCTATAATTGGTAAACGTTAAGCGGTAGACGAAATCGTACTACACAAAATATGCACATCTCTTTTAAAATTGATACTTAAAAATAAATAATTACTTCGATGTTGTATAGTTCATTTCGAAGATATCCTTATTAATGGTCCGAATTGCTTAATACTTTTCTCATTCAAGTCCTACGATTTTCAGCTGCTTCTCGATTGTATGGAAAGAGTATGGAATTTTAAGACAAGAATATAGCTGTTAAACATTTCACTATTGCTAAATATGTAGTGCAGCTAATTCTGAAATGTTTATCGATTAAAATGAGAGAAAAATAAGCAGCGGCGCCGTCGTTGAGTGGTTAGACCGCTCCCATCCCATCTAGGCAGCCGGGTTCGATCCCAAGCGCCCGCATGTAGGATTCGTGGTGGACGAAGCGGCGTCTGGACGGGTTTTCTCCGGGTCCTCCGGTTTTCCCCGCCACTCATTCCACCAATGGCTCCATCATCACCTTTCCAATCATCACTTTCGCTTACATGCCATATCATCCACTTCCTCATGTTCATGCCTGGCTAGGGGCCGACCCCTCGTAACAGGTTCTCCATTCTGTGGTTTCGAGCCGTTGGCTCCCTGACAGGCTTCTGATCCCTAGGCATTGGCTTGTAAGTCCTAGTGGGGTGTCAGTCCTACAAATACGGGGAGGGTAAGTCGATTACGAAGAAAAATAGACTTTCGTAATGATAGTTTGCATGCCACTAATACAGGATTTAGATTAGATAAAGTAATGTGAATTGTAAAACATAAGATTTAAAAACATTATAGAAATTCAAATGTTAAATATGAATTAATCCTAAGCTAAAATTTTAATGGATTTTTTTATAGTGTTTAACGCCCTCTTTAACTGCTCATGGCACCGCATGATGATACATGAATGAAAATGGATCACCGGTGGAATGCGATGGCGGGGGAAACCGGAAAACCCGGAGAAACCCGCTCCTGCAGCGCTTTGTCCACCACAAATCTCACATACGGTCGCTTGGGATCGAGCCCGGGCCGTCTAGAAGAGCGGCGAGTGGTCTAACTACATGGCCACGGCGTGGCCGAGCAGCGGTTTTGATTAAAATTAGTACTTTACTATTGGTTTTAAATTTTTTAACAAGGGGGTAATTCAAACCCACCAAACCTCTCCCTAGCTATACCTCTGCATTTCCATGTCTGTACAATTCAAATTACCCTATATTCAAAAATAATTTAGAATAATATAGAATAAAGGATGATTCCAGACATCATTTTTAAGGAAATTCGACGTGGGCTTTAGCAATAAATAAACAGCAAATAAAAACATCTAGTGCGTAGCATTCATATTACTTTCACCGCCCATCATCGTTTAATTTGTGCAGCTTGGTTTTTTCTTTCTACTTCATATTTCTCGAAATAAACTGCAAAAATAATTTCATTACATATTTCGTTTAAGCACAAGGGGTATACAGGATACCGAGTCATCAGTCAGAGTTTAAAAGCAAGTAGTACATGCTCGCCTTGATATCCCGTACTTACCTTTCCAAGATATTGACAGAAACAACAGAAGTGTAAAGAAAATAACATTGTAACAACGTGACAAAGTGCTGTTGAGCTATTTTCACCAATAATATTGAATCTGGCGGCGCCGTGGTCGCGTGGTTAGACCGCTCACCTCCCACCGAGGCGGTTAGATCCCAAGCGCCCGTATGTGGGATTTGTGGTGGAGAAAGCGGCATCTGTCCGGGCTTTCTCCGGGTCCTCCGGTTTTCCCCACCACTCATTCCACCAATTGCTCCATCATCATCTTTCCTATCATCCCTCTCGCTTGCATTCATACCATCCACACTGGCTAAGGGCCGACCACTCGTTCCAGGTTCTTCATTCTGTGTTTTCGTGCCTTTGGCTCCACTAGGCATAATTTTTTAAGTCCTAAGGGGAGGGTGTCAGTCCTAAAATACTGGGAGGGTAAGTCGACTACGAAAATAATCGATCTTGGAAATTGGCTATTACCACAGAAAGTTATTTGAAATAAATTATGTGTTTTAAAAAATTTTGAAGTTGTTATATAGTACGTTTTTGTCCATTTCGTATGGTTTACGTGATTATGCAAGATTATAAAAAGCCTTCCAAATGAAGAAGACTTCACACGCTATGTCAACCCCTCCAAAATATAAAAAATATATTTTATTTATTGTATAAATAGGTTAAATGCATGTATTTTAATCGAATAAAAATCATAAGTCATTTTTGAGAAAATCAGAAACGATGAAAAAATGCACATGTAAAGGTTAGCTTGGAGTAGGGCCATGAACTTAAGTACAAAGTTTGTATTTATAGAACTTTTAATATTTAGTTACTCTGTTCACACATACAGACCCGTCTCAAAACGTATATTTCCGGTGAAATCCCGATATAAAATTTTGAGTGATAGATATACTCCTTTTCTTACTGTAAGTTAGTAATAGACATGTAAAAAGGAAAACACGTTTTATTTGTATATATATATATATATATATATATATATATATATATATATTAACTTATAACAACCTTAAACCTAATCAACTAGCAAACTGGAAAAACCGAAAGGATGAATAAGGATTTGAAACATTGCAAATAATTAGGTTTAGCAATTAAATTTCCTTAAAACCAGCATTTTTAAACATTCGAAAAGTATTATTATTTTCTATTTTATTAATTTATAGATTTATACAGATTGTTATTGCTAATTTTTTTTCATTGCCAGTTCTAATAATGTTTCACTGCCGGCAGTCGGGTTGGTAAGTTCAGGCCCAACGCGTAGCACCACAATAGACAGTAAATCAGATGTAATTAAAAATTAAGTGCTACAATTTTTGAATGTTTTAATATTCCATTAAACAACAAAATACACACCAAATTTTAAACCGAATGTTATACGCTTAGGGGGTGATTCTCCACACTGAGAGAAAACAAACATTACGAGCATTTTATTGTTTCTTTGCATCATAAATAATTTAGGGAAACATTAAGGCATGTTTCATATAAGTATGATTAAGCAACAGGAATGCATTTTCTGTTAATTTCACTTTCTTCCTAAAACGCCTCCTTTTGCGACAAATATAAATTCTTATTTACGCTGGATTTCAAGTTTATCTAGAAAATATCTCCATGTTTTCAACTTTTGTTCGTAATTGGACACTTTTGTTATTCATAAAATTTCTAAAGAAAAACACAAGATGAACTGGCTTTTATTATTTCACCTTTTGCACTATTAAAGGCATTACATATGGTGTGGTTTTCATAAGTTTCAAATCAATATAATGGCCATCTCAGCAGCAGCATCTAAATCATGAACTGATTTAATTGGGAAGGTAGACCTTTATTTTCATCCTTTTCACAAACCGATAGGCCCATCTGTGCCTTACGTCTTCAACAGACTACCCACCCGCCTCTCTAGAGTGGCGGTTGCATGTCTGTAAAGAATCAGCCTCCGTCGTAACCTGTTAGCCTCTAGTTTCCAAGGTCGCGGGTGGACACAGGACGAAATCTCTTTTCGGGCGTAAAAATCCTTAGCATGGCTTCCTTCGGAAGGAAAGTAAAGCCGCTTGTCCCGTGTCGTAGATTTACGGCACGTAAAAGATCCTCAAACCTGATAAAGAGGCCTCTGAACAATGGTCTCTGGTCTTTCACGCCCAATATAGAATAGAACGCTGAGAACCATAATAGTTAAAGAGCGTCCATAAATAGCACTCAATTTAATTTACCTCACATTCAAGAGGTTCCGAGTTAAAATCTAGGTTAGGGTGAATTATCCGGATTAGTCCCCCGCCCAAGGTTTTCTCTTAATCTGTGAGGACGAATTTTGGGCAACTCCTAAGCTCTATTGACCCCGGGCTCCTTTATACATCCTTTCATCCATTCATCCATCACTGGATGGATTAACCTATCAGATTAAAGGACGTTAAAAAAGAAAAATAACTGGTCTTATATGTTTAGCTTGAATACTCTTCAAATTTCTATTGTAGCTGGTTGGTAATTTATTATTTATTTTGGTTTTTGGTTGCTATCCATTCAATTTAAATGAGCCCATAAATCTTCACTAGATTATTGGATTTGTATTCATGCCATTGGAACGATTTTAATATCCTCATTTTTAATTAATCCTATTCTTTTTATGCTTTATACATTTCTTAAAAATCTCATTTTTGTTGTTTTAAATCGTTATATCTATAGCTTTGAGAGTCCCTATTTCAGCTCCAGCGATAGCTTTGTATAATTTGCTTTCTTTCTTTTCTTGGTTTATTCTTTATATGTACATTAAATATTCTCATTATGATTTATTCTGTTGATCTTTTTTGACATTATCAGAATTATATGAGGTATCATAGCCAATGTAATTAAATTATCCCACTTGCTCTTTTCTGTGATTTTTAATAGTGCTATTGCTACTTTTTATCAAAATTCCACCAAAATACCATAACTTTTAATTTTGAGGAGATATTCGTAAATTATATATATATAGGTATATAAGATTTTCCAGTTCAAATATCGCGCTTTGTAATGTCATTTCATGTTTAGTAATTGTAACTTGATTATCTGTTAAAAAGCAACAACAAAAAACAAAAAAAAACATACTAGGAAATAAATTATTAAAACTGTACTATAAAACTCTTGATTTTATGTTTCCATTCTCTTAGAACTTATTTGTGTAATGTTACAAGCATGGGTGACAGGCTACATCCCTCTCTCACACTTTTTTAAGGAGTTAGCGCCTTACGGAATGTGTCAATGATTCTTTGAAGTAAAGCCTGAAGAATTCTCCTAAGATCCTCGGTCCTGCTCAGATTTTCCTGGAAGAGAGAGCCCTTCTCAGAGGGTCACGTGAGATAGGAGTCATAGATGCTGGAAGGACACGTGTCTAGGCGAAGAAAACCCCCAAATCATATATAATATATGGAATATAATTTGCTATTAAAAGGTAATTTACATGCAGTCTTTTCTTATCCTTCTACAAATAGTTCACACTGCTTCTCTGACATTCCTCTTAAATTACTTAATCAATGTATAATTATGCTTAAAACATACTTTGGTTTAAGGGACGTCACATTAGTAGTGGAAAATCTTTAACCATAGTCCCTATTAGGTTTAGATACCGTTTATCATGCAAGGCGATTATTATACAGCGCGTTCCCTGAGCGACCGGACCGTTTCGCGGCGGCCGGACCTCTCCCGTTACGGTGCAGCCATGTGGCGGTTCGGTCACTCAGGGAACGCGCTGCATATTTGTTCTATGACGCAAGGTAAAACGATATAATAATAAAAATAATAATAATAATAGTAATAATAGTAATAATAAAACAGAAAGAGGTACAGCTGCAGCTGGCTATAGCGTTTTTACTTTCTCAAATTCCTTATTATTTGTTGAGAATAATTATAGTTGCAATACAAGTATTAGTTGATGCGTCCCATTCACATGACTTTCTCTGCATTTCTGTAACAAATTATTGTTAAAACGCTTATTCTTCTATCTACTCCATGCTAATCGTTATAAACATTATTAAAAATGATCTTATTGCTTGCTTCCTTGCAAGTAGAAGGGAAATAAGGAAATACACTAGGCTATAAGGAGAGTCAACTGTTTTAAAAGCTGGTTGCCATGTGCCTGAAATCTGTTTCTTTGCATTGCCATAAATTGGCAAATTCCCGTATGAGAAAAGTTTTAAGTATCTTAAAACTGAAACCAATAATAAGGAATATCTCAAAAATGGTTGAACTCCTTGAAAAATATGTACTTATAACATAAATTATGCGTTTTAAGAGGATCTACATTTTTTGTGTAGTAAGTTTTTTGCCTATCTCTTACGATTTACCACTTATGCAAAATTCAGCCAGAATGAAGAGCTCTTAGAGGCCATTCCCAGAAAATTCAAAATATTAATTTTATTTGTCATGCAAATACCTTTAATATGCGGTATTTCAATCAACATCGTTAGTAATTTTTTTTTAAAAAATAAAACTTTCGAAAAATTTTCCACGTAAAGGGTAGCTTTTTCTAAAAACCTTCGTATTGTATTTTTGGATGACTGAAATACCAAGTTTGCTATTTTACCAAATTTTCGTTTATGAGTTATCGTGTTCATAAACATACGGACACACACGCGCACGCGCGCGCAAGAGCGGGCCTTTTTCTAGAACGCCTTTTTATATACGGTCTCTAAAACTGTATTTCCTGATGAAGCCTCGGTTACGAATTTTTGGGCGGAGCGCAGTACATTTTCTACCTACGTACTATGTATCTACTTACGTTCTACTTTAAGGGCTTCTCCACTCTTCAGTAGTTGTCCTGTATTCCCAACCTCCATTCCTCCCGATTGAACAAGTCATCCTCCAGGCACCGATCGTTTATCATTCTGTGAATCTCCCGCTCCATGTTGCTCTTGGTCTGCCCGCTTCCTTCTTCCACAAGATGACCATTCTAAAATATCTGATGTTACAATCATATGACTTTCTCTACAACTCTGAAACAAATTATTGCTAAAAAGTCTATTCTTCTACCTACAACATGCTAATCGAGATAAACATGAGCAGAAATTGTCCTTATTACTTGGTCCTTTGTAAGAAGAAAGGAAAAAACTTAATATGTTCCATTCTCATGATGTCCTGTAACTGTTCCGCAAACAAACCTTTTATTCAAAACATTAATCTGTTATCTACATCACACTAATGCAGATAAACATAATCAGAATTAGTTTTATTACTGGCTCCTTGTAAGTAGAAGAAAAATAAGAAAATGAAAATTCTAAACCGATAGTCTCGTCCCTGAAAAGCCGGTCGCTATGTGAAACAATTGAAATTGCAATCTCTTTGCTTTCCAGGAGTAAACAAACGGAAAGGAAGATGTCTTTCCGTTTGAGAAGTGTTTAAGTGGCTAATATTGAAACCAATAATCCGGAATATCTGAACTGAAGTAATAAAGGAGCCGACGTCTTTCAGAATATAAGCGCAATAATGAAATTATGCTGAAAATGCCCTTACACTGCGGATTAAATTCTTCAACCGGATAACTATCTTTAGCAGTTACCAAACCCAGACCTGTAGATAACCTATCTATACATCAACTCGTACGTTATATGTTGAGCAATGCATTCGCGTTTAAAGGCATTCCCACTGTATCAAAGATCCACAAAGATGGTGTAAATAGTGATTAAGGAAAATATGTTTCATTTAAACTGAATTTTCATGCGCACATAACAGGCTTTCACCATTTGGGAAAGCTTTTAAGAAGAAAGCGGCAAATAAATGGAGTTACGCACAAAATACCTTGACAAACGCTGTAACAAAATCTTACGTAATGGGTCGCGTATATTTTGTATATGTCATCTCTCATACCATCATACAATCTTGTACAAATGTTTTGAGGGAAGACCGTGAATAATAATAATAATAATAATAATAATAATAATAATAATAATAATAATATAACTATTCTCTACCACGTTTCTCTACGCATATACCTATAGCAGGTAGAGAAGGTATTGTATGTCACCCAAAATTATGATACCGATATTTTATCGGAAATAATGTTCTGAGGACCCCTGAATCAAAATAGCACTTTAGAAAAAAAAAATCTGTGTGTATGGGAGGCAGCATAACACTCAAAAACGAAAAATCGATTAAATAACAAACTTGGTATTTAGGTTATGCATCTTCCGAGAATGCGATACGACTATTTTCAGGAAAATCCCTCCAACTCAAACTACCCTGTACATGGATGCTTTTTCGAAATGTTCAGTTTTCTTAAAAATGGCTCAAACAATTTTGATTAAATATACTAAAATGACAAATAAAATATACATTTTCAATTTTCTGGGAATAGCCTTTGAAGCCCTTTTCATCATGGAAGGCTTTTGCATAACCGGTAAACCTTAAGAGATAGACGAAATCTTTCTTCACAACAAATGTATATTTCATTAAAACACGCAATTTATGTGATACTTTTTTTTTGAGTTAAACATTTATGGGTTATTCCTTGTTATTTGTTTAAATTTTAAAATACTTATCTTAAACAGGATCTTATGATTTGTCTTTTCTTTTGTTTTACTTCTGGAATGCACAGAGCAACGAATTTCAACGTCATCGCATAGCGACTGCGATTTGATTATTGCATTAGCCTAGGTATTCTCTTATTACCCTTCTACTTGCAAGAAACTAAGTAACAAGAACCTTTCTGGTAGTGTTTTTATAGATTAGCATGAAGTAGTAGAAAAATGTTTTGTAAGAATAAAACAGGTAGAGAAAGTCATGCGAATAGAACACATCAGATTTTTAAAGAATAGTTTGTTGCGGAATGTGAGAGAAAGTCATACGAGTGCACACATCAAAGGTTTTTATAAACGTGTTCTGATCTTTATCGTTTTAATACATTGTGTGGTTTAACTACTGGAGTAGATACGTAGCACTCAGAACGTTAGGTTGAAAAATCTATATATGGGTGATTAATTAGCGATTGGTGTCAATTACCCATTTTCTGCCTATATAACTTAATCAGATACACCTTGGAAGAGGCCATTAGCGCCAGTAACCTGCTTCTGCTGTCAAATGACCCATCTAGTTTCATATACATAACTGGTAACCAAATTTGATGAGTGCTTCTGTTGGGTTTACGACTGCTCCATGTCGTAAATTCTGCGGCTTCTTTCATGGAATATGTTACGGAAGTCGCTACCACACATAAGAATCAGCAAAGATGTTTGTAAGCATTAAAAGTCTCATATTTTGTTGGTTTTTTTGATTTTATGTAGCAAAAAATAAGGCATAAGTTTTGTCTGTGAAAATACTTGGCTACCAACGACATCTGACACCATGCTGAGCTAAAGTAGCTGGAATCCGTTCGCTTTATCCTAGTGTATTCTCTTACTTTACTTCTACTTACAGGAAGCAAGTAATAAGAACATTTCTTCTAATTTTATCTAGATTAGCATTACGTAGATAGAAACAAATCTGATGTGTTCCATTCACGTGGCTTTCTCTACATCTCTGTAACAAATTATTGTTAAAACGCTTATTCTTCTATCTACTCCAGAAAAACATTAGCAGAAATGATCTTATTACTTGGTTCCTTGTAAGTAGAAGCGCAAAAATCTAATATGTTCCATTCACACGATGTCCTCTAGCTGTTCGGTAAACAAACCTTTCATTCATAACATTAATCTGTTATCTACATCATGCTAATCAAGCAGAATTAGTCTTATTACTAGCTCATTGTAAGTGGAAGGCAAATAAGAAAATGCACAGGTTAAAGATAGTCTCGTCCTTTAAAAGCCGGTCACTATGTGAAACAATTGTAATTCCAAACTCTTTGCCTGTCAGGAATAAACAATGAGAAGAAAGATGTCTTCCCGTTTGAGAAAAATTTAAGTGGCTAAAATCGAAACCAATAATCCGGAATATCTCGAAAACGGTTAACTCTACAAAAAATATATAGATATAGATATATAAATTGTGTGTTTAATGGGATCTGCATTTTTGTGTTTTAAGATTTTGCATATCTCTTACGGTTTGCCAGTTATGCAGAATGCAGAATGAACAGGTCTTCAGAGGCTATTCCCAGAAAATCCAATATATACATTTCGTTTGTGATAAAAATATCTTAAACATACGGTATTGTAATCAAAATTGTTGCAGCCATTTTTGAGAAAATAAAAATTTTCGAAAAATGTTCCATGTAAGGGGGTAATTGGGAGTGGGGCGCTTTTGTAGAAAATTTTCGTGTCGCATCCTTAGAAGATACCGAACTTAAAGATCAAGTTTGGTGTTTAACGGTCGTTTCGTTGCTACCCACAAACACGCACGCACAGACACACAGACACACACTCACACATATACAGACACATACATACACGGACATTTTTCTAAAAAACAAATTGTTTTAAAATATGGGGTCTCAAAACATGTATTTCCGGTGAAATCTCAGTATCGAATTTTTGGGTGCAATATAATACCTTCTTTATACACTATGTATATTGTATGGGTAGAGAAAGTAATAAGTTTTTTAACAATAATTTGTTACAGAGGAAGTCATGTGAAAGGAACACTTTTATACATTTGATGTATTTGCTGAATAGATTATTCATTAACGTAAGGTTACCTATCGATGTTCACATGTTTTAGCTTTCAGTGCAAACGTTAGGTTCATTAGCATGAACTTGGCTGTTTTTTTTTCTGCTTACTTTACTTTTCAATATAATTTAATTAAAATAGCTGCTAAATTTGAAGAACTGTTCCTGGCATTTGATATCATATTTTTCAACCAGATAAAGTATTGTAAATTGTATTGTGTTGTTAATTTAATTTCCTGCACTACAAAGCTTCTAAACCAAACGAAGTACTTTTGTTATATTTGAGTATAAATAATGCGTTTTATTGAACCTTAAAAATCGAAAATATGGTGAATACCAATATAGAAATAATGTATTCGTAAATTTATCGGTGGAAGAATTGTGGAGTAATAATATGCTTTTAAAATGTCTTCAAAGAAACTCAGGGCTATTGGGCAAGTGCAACCTAAGGCTAAATATTGTAGGGATAAACCGCAAATGACTGGCAACGACTGTGTTTCAGCTAGTATGTTATGAAACCACTACTGGAGATGTTTATCTTGATTAGCATGAAGTAGAATCGTTTGCTGGAGACTTGGTGGAGTAAGTTATATGACTGTAATACATCAGATGTTTTCTTTTTCTATTATGTATAATCAGTAAATAATGTATTCCACCCAAAAATTCCTTTCCGAGATTTCACCGGAATATATGCTAAATTATGTAACAATAATTAATAATATATTCTTATGATTCTAAAAGAAGCATTTTTAGTAAAAAACATGCTTGTGTGTGTTTCTGCGTCTGTCTTAAACAGCATAACTAAAAAAAAAAAGTCGGTTAAAGCCCCAAACGATATTTAAGTTGTCTTCCAAAAATACAACATACATTTTTTTCAAGAAACTCACTCCAAACTATTCTTACAGGACATTTTTCGAAAATGTTTATTTTCTCAAAAATAGCTAAAGGTTTTTATTAGAATAAATAATAGCATATGCTTAAGATATTTGCATGCCAAAATAAATATTTCTTGGGTTTTGTAAAAGTAGCCACTGATATCCTACTTATTTTGAATGACTTTGCATTACTGGTGAACCGTAAGAAAAATAGAAAATCTTAGTACAAAAAAGAAATCTAGTAGATCTCCTCAAACTCACAATTTTTGCCAAATAAATTCTTTGTGGAGCTAACCACTTCCAAGGTATTCCTCATTAATGGTTTCAATTTTAAAGTGTACTTTCCCATTTCTCAAATTGGAAGTGTTTATTGGTTTTTCTTTCTGCTCATTAAGTTAAGGGAAAGAATTTCAAAGTTTTCACATAGCGACTAACTCTTAAACGATTTGACCAACATTTTAGCCTAGTGTACTCCCTTATTCCTTTGTACCTACAAAGAAGTGTGTAGTAAGAGTACTTCTGGATATGTTATCTCGTTTTACATGAAGAAGATAGAAGAAAAAAGCTTTTCTAAGAATAATTTGTTGCAGAATAGATAGAGAAATTCAGATTTTGTTTTACATTCCTTTTCTTTATTTCCTTTTATGGCCATCTAAAGAAAACCGATTTTCAAGGTCGTCTCATAGCAGTCCACTTTGAAATAATTTGATTATCGTTATAATTTCCTACAACCTTCTTATACAAACAACGAAATATAAATGTGTATTGCAGGATTAACTACATTAACAGAGGAATGAGCTATGCATGAATGTAGAAGAACGAATTGGGAAAGTCACGTGAACGCAACACGACAGCTCCTTTTTTTTTTATTGTGATTCCTCCTTCCGTTTACACTTGAAACTTTCGCTCTGAAACACGACAATCAATTCAGCCGCTGTGAATCACTAGTAGCTGGCGGCAGAATGCAAATTCGCCGGCACCAACACTTCAGAAAGTAAAAAAGACGAACATCGACTTGTGGCTACTTCATTATGATAATAGTCCATGACATCAACTGCGGTTACTAAAATTGCAGTTAAATGGTTGGCTTGTGTGCTGTTCAGTTGTTTGTGAAATTGTTAATTGCCTGACTAGATCTCGATAACCCGTTTAAATAAAATTTGGTCGACATGTGCTGAGGGACTCGAATCAAATACTAGGCCATCAATTCTCTGATATGCCTGACCTCCATTCTGAAATTTTGTTCACCCGAATAACCTTTTAGGTAGAAGTTACTTTGCGAGATGTCTTCACGCCTTGCAGAGCAAGCAAGAGTAAAATGTTAGCCCCAAGGAACTGTCACTTAACGCTGTTTTATTTATCAGAAGGCATTTAGTGATGCAGTTGGTTATGGTTTTTGGCTAACCCCAAAGCTAGTGCCATTGTCTACAGTAGAATAAATTGACGTAGTATGAGGTTATTTTTTTACTTTCTCTACACGTACTACGTACATAGTGAATAGAGAAGGTATGCATTCCACCCAAAAATTCGAAACCAGATTTCACCGGAAATACACGTTTTAGAGTCCCCTGTATCCAAAAAAAAAAACATTACTGGAAAAACGTCCGTGTGTGTCCATGTGACCGTGTGTCTGTGAACACGATAATTCGAAAACGTAAAGTCAGTAGTATCTTCCAGGGTGCGACACGTTTTTGAGAAAAATCCCCGCACACCAAACGACCCTTACATAGCAAACATATATCTTTATCTTGAATTTTCTGGGAATAGCCTTTGAAGACTTCTTTATTTTGGATGAATTTTGCGTAACTCTTAAACTGTAAGAGATGGACAATAACTTACTACATAAAAATGTAAATCACGTTAAAACACACAATTGATGTCATATGCGTTTTTTTTCCGTGGAATTGGCCATTTCTGAGATATTCCTTGTTATTTGTTTCAGATTTAAAATGCTTAAACGTTTCTCACACGGAAAGTTCTAAAATCCTGGGTCCTGCATAGGAACGGATTTCAATCACATGGCAACCAGCTTTTAAAAAATTGACTATCGTTTTAGCCTTTTTAAGTTTAACGTCCTTTAACCTGGTTGGTGATATCGGACGAGGAATGAAATTGGTGAAATGATGGTCAAATGATCTCGGGGTCTAGGGAGTTTAAAGTTACTGGACATTCGGCTTCTCAGGACAAGGGAAAACCCCGAAAAAAACCTTATCCGGGTAACTCATCCTAAGCGAGATTCGAACTCACGGCCTGTTGAATGTGAAGCATACACGCTACCACCACACTATCCAGGCGGGCTAGTGTATTCCCTTATTTTCCTTTTACTTATAAAGAAGCAAGGAATTAAAATAATTTCTTCTAATGTTTATCTCGATTATCATAAAGTACCTAGAAGAATTTGCATTTTAACAATAATGTTACAGCGATGTAGATAAAGCCATGTGAATGGAACACATCAGAATTTTTCCTTCTTCTTTAGCGTTTTGTTTTCTGTGGGTCCTTTGGGTACTTATATAGATGACTTCAATTACATAATCGTGTTTCATTCTATGTTACCAGTGGAATTGAAAATTGCCCATATTAATGTTGGTCAGATGGCATTTGTTAGTTTCTCGAGTTCCTGTGCCATCTTCTTAAGCCAACGCATCTGTGAACTTTGGAAATTGCATCTTCTTGAAATTTGTACCAGTTATCAGACATAATAACAGTAATATTTTTTCCTCTATCTTATTTAAATAAAATAATATTTACAAAAAAAAAAATTTACAATCATATCAGATATTTTTATATTTACCACGAATTATTGTAGAAAGGCATTACTTCTTTACCCTCCAAAACAGTTGATTTTTCAAAATATATTAATTTATTTATCAAGACTAGAACATTGATTAGCGGCGCCGTGGCCAAGTGATTAGGCCATTCGTCTTTCACCTAGGTGATCCGGCTTTGATCCCAAGCGCCCGCATGTGGGATTTGTGGTGGACGAAGTGGCATCTGGGCGGGTTTTCTCCGGTTCTTCCGATTTCCCCCGCCACTCATTCCACCAATTGCTCCAATATCACATTTCGTTTGCATTTCATCGTCCACTTCCTCATGCTCATGCCTGGATACGGGGCGACCACTCGTACCAGATTCTCCTTTCTGTGGTTTCGTGCTGTTGGCTCCCCGACAGCCTCTATCCATTTATAGGGTCGATTAATTGAGAGTTCAAATGCCAAGTGGAAAGGAATTATATATGTCCACTTTCACAAATACATCACCTTAAGTGGCTTCTTAAATAGTATCATATCTGAGTAATCAGCCTCCTATACCGTGTTTCTTTAATCTCGCTATTTCTTTTGAATCTTATTGGCATATCCTTTTCAGACGATTGAGGGAGCGACAAAAATGTGCTAGTTGTTTTTAGAAACATGAGGTTTGACCTCAGGAACTCTGCGAATCTCGGTTATATATGTAACATTATTCGACATATTGAATCATTGATGTTGATTGAATGGAATTTCTTCAATAACTGTTTGAAGCCAAAACGTGATGTCACTAATAGCATAATCCATTTTTTTCGCTCCTTTTTTCTTTCCTTCTTTTGTTAGTTCACTTCACCAAATAACAGATAATTGTTGGTTTAATAACTTTATTCTAAAACCAATTACATTTAAATTAATCACATCATTTTTGTTTAAATTGCTTAAAGATATATGTTAATTTTAGTTAGTTTTAAATATATGCACACCAAAATAAAAATACATAGGACTCTTTTTTTTTTTTTAACTCATTGCTTGCCCATTACTCTTATTACTTTTCTGCCATGGTTATAGAAGGTAGAGAAGGTATTACATTCCAACCAAAAATTCGATTCCGAGATTTCATCGGAAATAAATGCTTTGAGGATCCCTGAATCCAAAAAGGAGTTTTAAAAGGTTCACGGGCATGTGTGTGTGTTTATGAATAATATGATTAAAAAATTAACAGTCATATAAATGTAATGTATCATATCTTGTTTAATATCTTCCGAAGATGTGACACACATACATTTAAAAAAAATCCTCCCACTCCAAATACCATTTACATGGAACATATTTCGAACCTTTTTTGTTTTCTTAAAAATGATCTTAAAGTTTTTAATTAAAATATATTACATTAAAGGTGTTTACATGAAAAATAAAACGTAGCTTGGTTTTCTGGGAAAACCTGAGAAGTATAGTTCATTGGAAGGAATTTTGTATAATCTTGTATAACTATAACACGTTAAGCGATAGACGAAACTGTAGATACTGCACAAAAAGTAGATCTCTTTAATTCGCATAATTTATACCAAATAACCTTTTTGTGGCATAAGCTATTTCCGAAATATGGTTCGAGTTGCTCAATACTTTTTCTCTCTTTACCATAGGTTTAGAGAATTAGGTTAATCATTTTTTTTTTACTAAACACCCACACACTTTCACTCTCACAGTCATACTTCCAGACTGTGGGGGATAGGGAATAATTCTGGTTAAAGAAAAATTCCCAGCCGGGAATCGAACTTGGGACCTGCGGTTGAGAAGTCAGCTCGCTGACTACTATTATGAAATGCGTAATGTAGCTATTTCTGATAAAGGTATGTCAGTTAATAACATAGATGTTGAGGGCTAAAAACCCCTATCATCATAATAATTTCTCATGCGTCGATTAAAATGAATAGATCAATAATATTCCGCAGAAATAGTTTGTATAGCCACTAATAGACGATAGAGATTAGAGAAAGTCATGTAAATCTAATACATGAGATTTTTTATACTTTTCTTCGAAAACATTTAACATACATATGTCATTACTCATATTTGAGATTACGATATCTGTTTCTCGTGAATTGCACCACTTTTCTGAAAAATAACACATATTAAAAATCTGATGTGTTCCATTCATATGACTTTCTCTATATCTCTATAAGAACTTATTGTTAATAAGCTTATCTTTTATTTATTTCATGCTAATCGAGAAAAATTAGCAGAAATAGACTTATTTCTTTCTTTATTGTAAGTAGAAGCGAAATAAGGATGTACCATAGGTTGAAGTGAAAGCCAAAAGCTGGTTGCTATGTGACTGATGTTCCTTTGTTTGTATGGACAGGAGTTGACAAATTCCTGTATGAGAAAAGTATGTTTCTCAAGGCTGAAACCAAGAAAAAGGAATATCTCAAAAACGATCAACTCCACGAAAAAAATGTATATAACATAAATTGTGTGTTTTAACGTGATCTACATTTTTTGTATGTTAAGTTTTTGTCCATCTCTTACGGTTTTGTAGTTATACAAAATTCATCCAGAATAAAGTAGTCTTCAGAGGCTATTCCCAGAAAATTCAAAATAGACATTTTATTTGTCAGGTAAATATCTTTAATGTATGCTATTTTAATCAAAATCGTTAGAGCCATTTTTTAGAAAATCTAAATTTCGAAAAAAAGTTCCATGTAAAGGGTAGTTTGGGGTGGAGGGATTTTTCTCAAAATCTTCGTGTCGCATCCCTGGAAGATATTAAACTTAAATACCAAGTTTGGTATTTTACCGACTTATCGTTTTTGAGTTATCGTGTTCACAGACACACGGACACACTGACACACTGACACACGGACACACGGACACACACACGGACCTTTTTCTGAAAATACTGTTTTTGGATACAGGGGACCCTAAAACATATATTTCCGGTGAAATCTCGGTATCGAATTTTTTTGTGGAGTGCAATACATTCTCTATACACTATGACCATAGTGTCTATAGAGAAAGTAAAAATAGATCGTATACCTATAAGTTCTACACGAATTTATTGAAATGTGGTAGTGATGACGGTTTGGAAGACAAAACAATAAATAACTTGTAAACAAAGTCGTTTACAATTTGATTACCAAAGTCGAATAGCTGGTGAGAAAAATAAAGTTGGCTGATCCCGTAGCTCAGTCGGTAAGCACCAGCCTGCTATGCGAGGCGTCCCGGGTTCGATTCCCGGCAGGGGGAAGAGACTTTTCTCTAGCCCAGGATATTCCCTACTTCCCCCAGAGAGAGTGTGTGTAATATCTGCTGATAAAACTAAAGATGAATGGAAACCTAACGTCTGCAGTACAGGAGTTAACACATTACTGATAGGTAATATGTTTCACAGGGAAACACCGCCGATATAACCATACGGTTAAAAGCGGGGTATAAATGGAATAATAAAAGTATGAAATAAAACAGGCTTTTAAAAGTGCTTACACCAGATTTGAAAGGTGTAACTTAAAAATGAAAATAAGAATATTCTGAAGTTATTTTATACTCAGAACTATTTTAATCTTTGATAAATAGTTGGTTAAAACAGGATAATAGTTTTTTTTTTTTAAAAAAAAAGTTATAGTTTCTTTGAAAACCGAAAAGCGACGAATAAACAAATACCATGTGTTCTTAAGCAAACAACCAGCTTAACATACTTACGATAAATATGCAACTTATCAACTGATATTGAAATATGAGTAGTGTAGATAGGTCAACCAACTTCTGTCCTAGGCCTAAAATGTCATTATACAATAAAACATTATCAAACCAGGACAGACACTCATCCAATGGCAATTTTTTTCTATACTTGTCATATTTTCTCATTGGATTAAATTTATTTCCCAGAATTTTGAATGTATCTTTAATGTTCAGACCCAATTGGGTGTTATGCAAACTTAATAACATTATACACAAGTACATAACAATTTAAAATTTGAGGGGGTTGAGGCATTGGCAAAATATTTTCCACTACTTCCACTAACTGTACAATCTAGTGTACATGTCGTAGTTCAAGTGCTTCGTTAATTTTTGGATATTCTAGAACTTTAAAATAATTATAGATTTATGCAAACGATGCTTTGAATGATAGGAAGAGGTGTGTTCGCTGACAAGACAGCAGTAATAAAGTATATAACGAGTGGACATTAAAATCTCTATGCGTCAGTGTTAAATCTGCTTTCATAGCCCATTATCTCAGAACTATTTAAGACTAATATTTTTACTGGAAATATAAGTTCACAGACCTATTTTTATATAATAAATTGGTTTATTAAGAAATATAAATATGTTCTTAATTATGCCGCATTTTATTAACATTTAACACTTATTTTTCCAACCAATAACACAACAATATAATTAATCCGAAGGAGATCTACAACAAGATTAACCGAGCAGGATAGCTCAGGCGGTAACGACTATGGCCCGAATTCGGAAGGTTCCGAGGGTAAACCTTGTAGGCCGACCAATCTGTTTTTTTTTTCCCCTCGAGATTCCCCTCAGTCGCCAAGGTAAATAGTGGATTGGATATTTAATACCACGACCCAAAATTTCACCTTCAGTTTAAAACGCTATAAAATCTGGAACTAGATTGTATACCGACTGCGCTGCCATCTGGATAGATAAAACAGATAGACTAAAATGGCACCCTAACACCATCTGCTTGTCGCGAAGCGATGTAATATGATATATAATGCAGGCTGAGCTCTGTAATTTGATTGCGGCTGGCAGAGGAGTTAGACAGGAGACCATAATGGCTGGCTGTACATGCCATTCTGACTACAGAAGTGACACCCCATTGCCTCTGTTGCCAGGAAGTGAAAGTGGCATGGTACGGGGATAGTCCTCAAAGGATAAGTTCACCACATACGGCCAAGGAATAGACCCGTCGTGATATAAACTAGAAGTTAAAATCACATAAAATAAAATGGATTTTTAAAAACAGCATCCGTAGTTCTTATCTTCCTCAGATTTAATTTTGTTGTCTAACTGGTTTCAGAGAAAACGAGACATTTATAGCATAAAATGTCGTTCACAGAGAAAGATTGTTGAAAGAAAAATTGGAGAACAGAAATTCACATATATGCACAAAGCAAGAAACGTCGTGCTTAGCAGTAATGTCAATTTGTAGAGAAAACTTCCCCCAAAACATGGGCTAACGTTTTGCTCCTTGCTCCCAAGTGATACTTTTCTCTGTGAAGTGGTGAAGAATTTACAGTGGATACAAAATAGCACATTTAGTAGCATTTTAAAAACAAATTTGAAGTATAGGTATTTTAGCTAAAATTATACAAAATGCAAAGGAAATTCCAATTCACCAGATTGCGCAAAAACAAAGCATTTTGTTATTTCTTGATATTTTTATTTATTTTTAATTTTTTTCAACGGAAAGAGGTGAAAAAAACTTATTTCCTTGTTTTAAAGGTACAGTTCATTTGTAGCCAAACTTGCGAAGACTATAGATGAGCAAATATAGTTTGAATTTTGGTCTTTTTTTTTTTTTTTTTTTTTTTTTTTTAAGGAAAGACCTTTGCCTAGCATTACTCAGTTCATCTCTCACCAACCAAACCAATTGAAGACGCGTATTTGCCAGAATTAAAAGTATTTAGTCGCTAAATTTGAATTTGGTGTCCCTCTTTCTTGAGGAAGCAAGGCACATTCGTTACCCAAACCCCAATCCAAATCACGCGTTCTATATCAGCAAGTGACATAGTTCTAATTTAGTTGCACGGAAATAAGCTAATTAGAATGTCACCCTTCAGATGTAGCTCACAAGGTTCTTAAAATAAACCAAAAGAACCACAAAAATACTGGTATGGGTGTTAATACTTCTGAAAAGTCGTACAAGGCTCTTAAAGAATGTTGTAACACTTGCAAAATCTTGTGTGTACATATTAATTTCACTTTATATTACGCCCTCCAACAACCGAGCACATTTGTGCCTGGCCCAATCATGCGCAGAAAAAAGAGAATCAATCAACGTGAGCATAAATTGGAAACCACATGCTGCAACTCCCCATAGATCACGTCTCAGTGTTTTTCTGTAGCCATGGCACAAAGCCACGTTGCTTTTCTCTCGATTGCTTTTTTTAGACATGGTAAGCCATTCTCGATATGTTCACAATCGACATATTATGTGTGGTTGCTACTTTGCATTTTGAAGGCGTGTGGCAAAACATACAGGAAAAAAAGGCAAGATGCCAGGGTTTTCTCTGTTGTAGATAAAAGGAATAACAATGAATGTGTGACATTAAGAAAGCGAAAGAAAGTGAGTTTGGTCTGGTAACTGCCGTCCTTTACGACCACCGTTAGCATTCAGAAGCTGTGATGCATATGTAGATGTATTTACCATTCCCATGCTCTAAGACTTTTCCCTTTCTCTTGCATTCTGTGTAGATACCTCAACATCTTGGCAGGTACTTCTGGAAGTGTCTTCAGCAATAGTTTGAAAACTCAGATGATGGATCAGCCGTCACGAGTACATGTAGTGTATGTTTCAGATCTAAGGGTTTTTCTCATAAAAGTGTTTCAAATGCCGTGCTCTAGGGAATTAGCTTACAAATTATCAGTGAAAACTTGAAAGCTCCCATTTACACGCCTCTAACATCCAAGATCATAACGGCGGCTTTGCCTTTGGAATAGTTGTTCATCTGCAATGATGTTTATTCGTTTACTATTCTGTTAATCCTTGAGTTCATTTACATAGGGTTTATTTAAAAACTCGCACACAAAAATTGAATGAATTTTGTTTAAGGACGCTCTGTAACGTGTGCGGTTCTTAACGTCACATTCTAGCTATATTGGCGTGAAGGAGAGCTTAATTTTGCTCAGATATCTCTTTATCAAGCTTGAGATTCTATTACGTGCCGAAAATCTACGATATGGAACCAACGGCTTTGCTTCCCTTGTGATGAAAGCCATGCTAAGGATTTTTTGCCAGAAAAAAAAAATCACCCTCCACCGGGTTTGAACTTTGGGAACCACAGGCTAGACGTGTTAACCCTAGACCACGGAGGACGACACTGACATGCATGTTACAGCCTGAAATACTTCCAGACCCTAGGTAGGATGGAGGTAATTCTGGCTAAAGAAGAATTCCCATCCTCCAGCCGGTAGCCATTGTTCTTCTAATAATTAGTAAGAAAATGGAAGGGAATAGGTGTCAAAGACTTATATAAATTATTCGAGGAAAAGGAAATAAGAAAATAATTATAATCTAAAAATAACTCTAAAAAGAAATTACAATAAAATAATTATAATAGGTACGACTACAAAGAAAATTTTAATGCAAGCGTGAGCAGTAACAATAAATTTATACATTTTATCAACTGCAATTAAAGATCCAGGTCAGGATTTGGAAGCTGACATGCTAGCCTCGAACCATGTAGATAGTTTCGATAATAGACGGATGTAAAAGACGATCAACAGATAAAACATTTTCTTCCATCATTCCACACTTAAGTTGAGCACTGATGGGCGAGAAGGTTTATCGCTCAGATGGTCAGAATACTCGCCTCCCAACTTGGCGACTCAAACTCTATTACAATTGCAATTAAGTATTTATTAGTATTATACTATTTCAAAGTGTGTATGATTTCAGTAGGAATTACTCTGTGTCATAAAATGTGTACTAAATACTGACTTGGTATAGAATGTAACAAATAGTTTTTAAAACATGTATTTTCATATTATTTTGAAATATTGTTGCAACCCCCAGTAAAATATTATTTAAGCTATCAACTCATGAAAACTTAGCAAAATACAAGAGGCTGCCAACATGCTACATCTCCCCGGATTCTCTAGTAAAGAGAAAAAGAAAAACAAATTTAACCAGTAAGAGCTTGCGTACAAGTTAAACAAGAATATCAGTGATGAATTTACAGAATGTTTCAATGACCTAACAAGGCACTAAAATCTTGATGTGCCCATAACGAGATATTTACCATAAAATTACCTTAAAAAGTTTTGCTTTACTTATATATACTTTAACCCACGGAGTATAATAACCCAACCAAAACAGCACTAAAGGTAGCACAATATCCATAATACTGTGCGCCCATCTCACGACACCGAAGAAGCCACTGTTACACATGCACACACACACACACACCACCAAATTTAAAATGTCAATTTACCCGGCACCTACCCAACTCGCAACTCCCCAGTAAAATACCGTTTAAGCTACCAACGTATGAAAACTTAATAGAATTCAAGAGACTACCAACATGCTACAATATTATCTTATTATAACTATAAATATTTCAATATTACACTTCCCCTGATGCAGATTTTACAATGTGATGTGGAACAATAGCGTACAAGAATTTATTACTAACAACTGCTGAATATGATGGTTCTAGTTGCAAGCCATCAGCATCAACATTGGTGGCGAACTCCTCATCGATTATCCTCGTTAATCTTTTGAACAATTTTTACTTTCTCCATACGCACTATGTGCAAAGTGTATAGAAAAAGTATTGCACTCCACCAACAAATTCGGTACCGAGATTTCACCGGAAATATATGTTTTAGGGTCCCCAATATCCAAAAAAAAGCATTTTCACAAAAAGGTCCGTGTGTGTGTGTGTGTGTGTGTGTCCGTGTGTCTGTGAACACGATAACCCAAAAACGAAAAGTCGGTAAAATACCAAACTTGGTATTTAAGTTTAGTATCTTCCAGGGATGCGACACGAAGATTTTGAGAAAAATCCCCCCACCCCCAACTACCCTTTACATGGAACTTTTTTCGAAAATTTTGATTTTCTCAAAAATGGCTCTAACGATTTTGATTAAAATTTCGTATATTAAACATATTTACCTGACAAATAAAATGTATATCTTGAATTTTCTGGGAATAGCCTCTGAAGAGTTATTCTGGATGAATTGTACTAAATTTTGAATAACTGCTAAACCGTAAGAGATGGACAAAAACTTACTACACAAAAAATGTAGAGCACATTAAAACACACAATTTATGTTATATACATTTTTTCGTGGAGTTCGTCGTTTTTGTGACATTCCTTATTTTTGGTTTCTGTTATGAAAAACGTATACTTTTCTTATACAGGAACTTGTCAACTCCTATCCATACAAACAAAGGAACTTCATTGACATAGCAACCAGCTTTAGACTATCATTTTAACCTACGGTTGTCCCTTATTTCGCTTCTACTTACATGGAAGCGAGTAATTAAACTATTTCTGCTATTTTTTTCTGATTAGCATAAAGTAAATAGAAGTATAAGCTTTAAGAATTATTTGTTGCAGGGATATGGAGAAAGTCATGTGAATGGTACACATCAGATTTTTTTATAATAAATATACCAAAATTAGAGGATATGATACAGTTAATGCTTATAGATGAAATAAAATAGGAAAAACACACAGAAAGCTTACATCACCAATACTAAATGCAAGATATTCAAGTTTCCACCACGAAAACATAAAATGGAAGTGAATAAAAAGTACCATCATCGAACAGAGTATTTAACACTGTTTGGCTAATTATCGGTTTCTCATTCCACCACTCGTCAAGTATTTCAAATTGAGCCGCGGATTCGAATCCCGCTTGACATGGATGTTTCTGTGATTGTGTTTTATCTACCTCAGTAATTCTCTCTGCCCTGAAGGCCAGGCCCCACCTGAAGCTCAATATTGGTGTAAAAAATCTGATGTGCTCCATTCACATAACTTTCTCTACATCTCTGTAACATATTGTTAATACATTTGTTCTTCTATCTACTTCATGCTAACCGAGATAAACATTAGCAGAAACAGTTTTAATGCTTAGTTGCTTATAAGTAGAAGGGAAATAAGGGGATACACTAGGCTAAACCGACAGTCAGGTGTTTTAAGATGTGGTTGCTATGGTATGGAATCCGATTCTTTGAGTGCCAGGTGTTGACAAATTCTCGTATGAGAACAGTATAAGTATTTTAAAACTGAAATCAATAACAAGGAATATCTTAAAAATGGTAACTCCAGGGAAAAATGCATATAACATAAATTGTGTGTTTTAACGAGGTCTACATTTTTGGTGTAGTAAGTTTTTGTCTCTCTCTTACGGTTTACCAGTTGTGCAAAATTCCGCAAAATTCATTCAGAATAAATATTTCTTCAGAGGCTTTTCCCAGAAAGTTGAAGATATACATTTTATTTTCCATGTAAATATCCTTAATATACGATATTTTAATCAAAATGCTTAGAGCCATTTTTGAGAAAATCAAAATTTTCAAAATTTTTTCCATGTATAGGGTAGCTGATGTGGGGGGATTTTATTGAAAAACTTCGTGTCGCATCCTTTGAAGATACTGAACTTAAATACTAAGTTTGGTATTTTATGGACTTTTCGTTTTTGAACTGTGCTGTCCATAGACACACACACACATACACACCTTTTTCTAGAAATACGTTTTTTATTTTTTTTATTTAGGTGGTCCCAAAACATATATTTCCGGTGAAATCTTTGTATTAATTTTGGATGCAATACAATACCTTCTCTACAAACTATGTACAGTACATATACATAGAGAAATTAAAAATAAATGAATTAAAAATTGCGTCAGTTCTATTGTCGAGTATTGACAACAGAGTCAAGTAAGTGACACATGCGCAGATAATGCCAGTTGCATTCTTACGGGACTTGCCTCTCTCATTGAGGTGTTCTTCTGCTTTATTAGCAATGTTTTGGAGAAAGCCGGATTAAGAATGTGTTAACTTTCTAATTTAATTTATTATTTTGTCATCAGATTTCATCGTTGTTGCCTCAATAACTAAAATTAATAGCAGTACAGAACTGCTCAGCCACATGCCAAACTGAACCTTACCCTCTCTTCTACTTATTAAAACACTAGGCGTTGTAATAGTTGTTATAAATATGTGAATTAAGTTAGATTTCTTGCTCAGTTATCAAAACAAATGCAAGATAATTTCATATGTAAAAATACAGTGTATTGACTCTTTTGTTTACTTGAGGTTTTGAAAGTATTAACTTACCATTTATAATTGATTTATTTATATCTACCTTGAGACACTCGTGAATTCACAGATGTATTCTTTACTGCGTTTACAAGAAGTAGGAAATCGATTTGAGTTCACTTTTCATACTCAATACACTTACGGGATTCATTTCGAAATGCATTCCAAATCCTATTTTGCTAGAGGAGAAAATTCGATTGGATCGAATTCCATTTTGATTTCATTCAAGATGAAACCATATAACCTCAGCAAGCGTAACAAATTTCTCTGTAAACAATGACAATAGATCGCCCGCCTGGGTAGTGTGATGGTAGCGTGTCTGCCTCACATTCAACAGGTCGCGAGTTTGAATCTCGCAAGAGTGAGTTAAATGGATAAAGCTTTTTACGGGGTTTTCCCTTATCATGAGAAGACGAATGTAGAATAACTTTAAGCTTCATTGGCTCCGAGGTCATTTGAATATAATTTCACCAATTTCATTCTTCGTCCGATATGACCAAGTAGGTTAAAGGACGTTAAGCTACATAAAAGAGGCATGTATTGATAGATTAAATTATTTATTAGTTTGGATGAATTACTCAAACGTATTCATAGATAAAATTGGTAAATCAGGCATGGAATCCATTTTTGCAAGTAAAATCGTGTGTGTTGAATTCACATTCTCACTCGTCTACAAACTATTCTTCCAAAACTTATTCTTCTAAGTTGCATATTTATTGTAGTTAAACAAGGTTACTAACGGAATAGTCAGATTTTTAAAGAGCGGTCGCTTTACGATGATTTTGAAAGCCCTTGCACTTTGTATGACCACGACAGAAAAACGAATATGCACATTTTACTTAAGGAAATTATGTCTCTGAAAATTTATACCAAAGCAAATCGGAAACGGTTAACGCAAAAATGACATAAATTATGTGCTTTAACCAGGTCTTCATTTTTTGTACTAAGATTTTGTCTATTTCTTATAGTTTACAAATTATCCAAAAATCATTCAAAATTAAGAGAGTTTCATAGGTTTTTCCCAAAAAATTTGAGATATATGTTTCATTTGTCATGCAAATATGTTAAGCTTATGGTATTTTAAACAAAATCGTTTGAGCCAGGTTTGAGAAAAGAAATTGATTCCATGTTAAGGGTAGCTTCAAGTGGGAGAATTTTCTTGAAAATGTTTATGTTGCTTCCTTGAAAGATGCTGAACCTACATATTTGATATTTGACTGGCGTTTCGTTTTTAAATCATGCTGCTCTCAGACAGACACAGGCATTCGCGCCACCTTTTTTTCTAAATGGGAGTCTTAAAACATGAATTTCCGGTGAAATCTTGGTATCCAGTTTTTGGGTGGCATACAATACGTTCTCCACCTACCACATGAAAGAAGTAGAGACAATAGAATCGTACTCAAGATGGATAGATCATTCGACTGGATTTCCATACACCATGTAAGTGAAGTAGTGAGATCAACAGTTATTTGGAGCTAATTTCTATATTTTAAAGGAGGGGAAATAATACATTCCAATAAATTGATTGCTTAAATATTAGAGAAGTGGATATTAGGGACCATGTGACGAGTGTCAGAATAAAAAAGAAATCTTAAGCACAAAGGAATGTATCGTCCAGATGACAAGATTTATGGAAACAGGATACACACCCAGAATCGTGAGAGCAGAAGAAAACATAAGTGAAATCTTTGAATAAACAAACTATTCCTATCACCAGTAAATTCATTTAGCATTTTCTATTTTATCATGGAACAATCTTGCAGCGTTTTCTCCTAACAGCTTTTCCTCAAGAATACATGAATTAGTCGTTAATGAGGTGAGCGACACCTTAGTGAAGGCAGCCCAAATTCCACCTGAGTCCTTCTTTATATACAAGTTGTTGTTGTTGTTTTTGGCATGTTGGTTGGTGTCCTTCCTGTTTCCTTTCTAAAAGCCATGGAAGTTCCAAAGCTGTGGCCGGAAAGATGAACAAGGAGGTTATTGAGCAATACTAACAAGTTGTCCAGATTCTCTCAGGTGGGAGTAGCTTTCCACTGTCCACATTCCTGAGGTGATCTCTTGTTCTATATCATGGCATTCTGGAGAACTCAAATCTCTTTCTTAACTCCTCTGTAAAAGGAGCAGTGCCGCTTCCGGTACAGACGTTCCAACAATACACCAGCAATGCAACAGACTTCAATTTCGAAAACAATTAATCCACAAGGACGCTGTTGAAAAATATTCTACTTTCCAAAAATCTAAACAAAACATAGTTTTTAATAAGCTAAACTCATAAATATTTCATAAAATTTCTAAATACAGTTATTTGAAATGTTATTTCGCCCACTGCTGCATATTATCGACATAACCTGTGTAAAAAAGGTTCCCGTTGGGTATTAACACTTATTTTGCTACTCCTACAAAATATTATTTGACCTGTGTTGTGAACTCTATCATTGCTGCAGGAAATTTTCTATTACTTTTGTGGTCTGCATATATATATATATATCATTACTTTAATCTAAGTTTTCATGTTCATTTTGAGAAAAAAGGAAAACATTTCAGGTGATTTATTTTATATATTTGTGTATTTAATTCTTGCATTTCTATGGAGCCGTTTTACTTGTATGACAATATCGAAAGCTTCGGCTTGAGAAACAAATCTTCTCTGGGGGCGGAGGAGGCATGAACCAGAAGCATACTCATGTTTTCCTCCATAGGCACAATTACAGACGAGGCTCTACGCAGGCAAGGAAAAGAAAAATTCATTCTCTTTAGCAGGAGAATTGATTATGTTGGGTTGAGAAGTCAGAAAATTTAAGACGAAATATTATTTGGAACTGGGGAGGAAATTCGAAAATATGTACTATACATCCTTAAAACATGCTTAGCTTAAAAAAAATTTATTGAAGTTGGATGCCTTAATTTCCTCACCGTTAAGTATACACAGCGCCTTAAGTGCATTGTTTTATAAAATATGCTTTCTGTAGAGAGACACAAAAGTGTATTTTCAATGCTATGTTATCAAAAATTATATTCTATTTTAATATATTGCTGTTATGTAGGTGCATGGGGGAAGAGAAACATGTGCTTTTGGCATATATCGGAACGAAAGATACATTTACACATCCGCTGCTGCACCCTTAGCGACCATGGTAGACTCAAGACTTTAACGCTGTACTGGAGGATGCAAATCTGCAAGGAGGCACTATGTGCGCATCTTTTCTTGGGCGCTCGGCTCCCATCTTCATTCGGCAGGTTTCACGCAATTTCGGAAGTAGAGCAGAGCAAACTGATCTGACACATGAAGTAGGCTGTACATCCTGATATCTACTCTTAGTGACTGTAATGCTAAGCTTTCATTCTGTCCGAGTTCACGCATGCGCGCTTTTCGTTTAATAATTCGGCTAGCACGCGGTAAATTAAGATAACCTATTCACTGTAATGCCTGAGGTCTTAAAGAAAGAAACTTTCTTTGGTTTGACAACACTTCGGAAAGGCAGGCAGGCGATCTCTCTCTTCTTTCCCCAGCACCCGCGTCCCCATAAAACTAACATCCAAGAAAAGGTGTGCACATAATAGAATAAGCTCAATACCGAAGGAATGTTAATGATGATGATAATAATAATAATAAAATAATAATCATCATCATAATCCTAGAGCGCTATTTAGCTTCTATCATCCTACAGAGGGTTCCCAATCTTTACATTTCCATTTAACATGTTGCGGAATCTTTAAAACACAAAATGAATTGGGGAAAAAGTAGAGATTTTACCAAATAAAAGAAGGGAATAAAGAAAAAAAAACTCGAGCGAGAACTGAGGTATTTCAGAATTGAAGAAAAGTGTGTGCAGATCAGAATAAATAAACTATTCCTATAACTTCAATAAAATATTGATTGAAAACTAACCTCCAAGTAGTTAAATCCATTCGCTGCAACTAGTTCATTTGCGGTCTTGTAGAAACTTCCAAAAGGAAGGAAACTTTTGGGTACCTTTATTGGTCCAGTTTTATTACTAAAACTTATTTCTGCCATCATCGTAACATTCTTTCGTCATTGAAGAATTGCAGAATCTTTTCGTTGAATGCCGATTTAGTTGAATGGTAACCGATGATAAACCGGTGGCTGAAACAAGAGAGGTTCACATTTTTATTCAGTAAAAATAGCCTTTTCTGATGGTTTAAATAGAATGAACAGAACATCTTTTTATTTGATGTTTTTGAATGATCTGTAGCACTTTGAGTATCAGCCGAGTTCGCGAAAATGTTTTTTTCTCTCTATCTCTTCTACGTGTCTATACTGTAGAGGAAGTATTGCGCTCCATTCAAGATTTCGATGTACGGATTTCACCGGAAATATGCGTTTTCTGATTCCCTGAATCCAAACTTCTACGCTCAGTGAGCTGGAACACGCAGTCTCCCCGGATCAATCCGCGATTACATAAAGGGGCTTGCAATCGGGAGATTCCTGTTTGGATGCTCTTCGGGCCGGCCAGTCTGTTCTTCGGCTTTTTCGTGTGGATTTCCCTGATCCACGTTCTTTTTCTACCACGAATTTCCTGTCCCCACCATTTCCTTCATCTTCATATTTATTAGGATTATGGGATCAGCCATTGATGCTTTGCGGTGGGACGGTGGAGTTCATGGAAGATTTCTCTCTAGCGCTTGGACGGCCGACTGGTACCTCTTGCTGCGGAGCCTTGTTCATTCTCAGACCCCTCAGTTGAAGATGGAACAGACAGGTGTCGGCGTCAGGATTGGTGTCATTCTGTTACGGATTCCGTCCTTGTTAGGCGCACAGGATCTGTTAGCCCTTCATCCCATCCTACCAAGGGTTATGTAAGTCACAAAGGGCTTACAGCAGCTTAGTGCGATGCTGAATTCCGTGAGATTAATTCTAATGCCCCAGGCCACGAAACTCTAGAGCATAATGCTTTAGTGAGCGTGACTGCAGAAACACAAGTGAAACTTGTGTCAGGTTTACCAGGTATGTAAGCGAGTTCCCATAGCTGCAGTAGTGAAAACCAAATGACACTAAGAAAGTAAAACAAACAGTCACTAGTTCTGGAACAAGGTATGTTGCCCAATTGCTCAACGTCGTCCTTCGTGATCTAGGGATTACGTACTAACCTCTGATTCCCAAGACCGTGGTTCAAACCCAGCGGAGGGCGATTGCATAGCTCATTTGGAAGGGAAGCAAAACCGTTGATCCCGTTTCGTATATTCACGGCACGTTAAGAACCTCAAGCCTGATAAAGAGGTCTCTGAATAACGTAATCGGTCTTTCACGCCAAATATAGAATGGTACGCTGAGAACCACAGTAGTTCAAGACCGTCCATAAATTAAAAAATAAGAAAAACCTTAGCTGCGCAAATTTTATACTTACTATTATATGCCGCCTTTAACATCTAAGGTCATATCGACGGTTATTGCCGTTACAATTGTTCTTCAGCAGATATAGAACTTTCCAAGCATTAAGGTTAGGACGAAAAAAATTATGTTGAACTCTACTGGATTTGACGTCGCAAACAAAAGTCCTATCTCTCGTATAGTCCGTTGGCGCTCGCAGAGCGTATTTTATCTACCGTCGATGACTCCTAGGTCTTGAATTGATTTATGATTTGAGTGTACTTGAAGAAAACTGCTTAAGATTTCATATCCTAAAGAAAGATGTTCACTCGCTTGCAGTGTGTTTACCTTTGGGTTGGTATTAGTTTTAGTATTAAATTCACACACACACACACACACACACACACACATGCACAATTACACCCTCGTTCATACTTTCACACTCTAAAGAGGAAGAGAATAATCCTGGTTAAAGAAAACTTCCCGCCATCCAACTGGGAATTGGTTTGTGAAGGGTGAATTGAGTAAAAGAATACAAAGGCATTTTCCTCCTAAAAAGGAAATGTTTGCCCAAAATTCGATTTTTAAAACAAAAATTACTCCGGACTTCCGGATTAGAAGTTAGCATGCGGTTTTATTTCCTCAATATGTTGATGAAATGAGTGAAGGGATCTGCCATCCATATTTATAAATTTAGCCACAAGTACCATGCATTCTTCCCGATTGTCTTTAAGGTTACACGCCAAAAGAATATCAGTGATATGTCGTAACACATTCAAACTTTATCTTTGAACATATGTCCTAAGACTTCAGTTTCTACGTCACTGTGATGAGATTAGAGCATTTCACGACTGTAACAAATGACAGAATGAGCTCATTATCTCTCTGGATTAACGGCAAGACAAGAACTAATGCAAATACGAATGACTCGGGCCAGATGCAGATATAACTGTGATTAATTGCTGGAGAAAAATGATAAATCACAATCTGACAAAACGTTCTTCCTTGCAACTTTTCTGAGGTACTGTGATGCGTAAATGATTGACTTAGTTTGCTGAATATGTAGGCTAGTTTTGAAATATTTTGAACAGCCGTAGATGTATAAAATTTACTTGAAATATTGAACATTTTTGAAATTGTATCTATATTAAATCTTACAGGCTTGTCTTATTAGGGGTTATTCTATCCTAAGTTAAACATTTTAGAAACACTTAGAATCACAAGATGATCTCACATTATTTTGAGATGACAGCCTCAACAAGTGTCCATAATAGTTGGCTATACTATGAATCCTGGGACTTAAAATACTCACAATATTGTAAGTCGCCATTAGGGTTGTCATCTCAAAATAAGTTGAGATCACCTTGTGGTTTACCGGGAAACATGCGAGTCAGCTGAGAAGTTTAATGCCGTATCGGCATGTTGCCATGGTAGTTCAGTGGTCCGGCTAGAGACCGGAAGATCCATGGTTCATATATCGGCTATGGCATTGAATTTTTCACTCTGACTCTAGCTATCCTAGCTTGACTGTTATGAGCGCACAGCAGTACTGTGTGAACAACCTCTAAGAGGTCAAGTACAGGCATTATCTTCCAAAAAGAGCAGTTCATTCCTTTATTCCTATTAGGCGCCTATTTTTAGTCATATATGGTACCTTCAGTGCCGAGGGCGATCAGCGTCCACACTGGTATTAGTTTCCATTTCTATTGAACGATTTCGACACTAAAAGTATACTCCAGTATTACCTAAGCTTATTAGGGTGGGGTCGGTGAGGTGAGAAAAGGTGAAATGGCAGGCCGGGTTAGTTGACGAGGTAGTAATACTTACCTCAAGGGCATAACCTTTGCATATGTTAAGGGTGTAAACCTTTGGGAGTTGCTTTAATGTTCCCTTAAATGGAAAGAAAGCCACAAACTCTATCGAAAATGTGTCACTTATGAAAGTTATTCCCCGAAATGTTAAGGACCACCTTTACAGAAATGAGGTTGTAGGAAGGTATAAATTGTTCCTTGTAAGGTTAGTTCCTTTGCTCAGTAAAACTAAATTGGGAAATATTACATTTAAGTTATTTCGTGTCCATTACCTTACAATTTTACTTTATTTGCCACTTACGTATAGTAAACAGCGCAATTACTGCATTCCGCTCAAAAATTCGATACCGAGATGTAAACGCACATACAGGTTCTTAGATTCCCAGAGTAAGAAAAAAAAAATCCAGAAAAAGATCCGTTAGTGTGTATCCGTGTATGTATGTGTCTTATCTGTCCGCCTGTCTTTAAACAGTATTACTTTAAAAGTTCTGTTATATTACATTCATATGTCTTCTCTGCCCTCAAGCATTTATTAGTAGCTTTACGAACTGCTCTTACTCTTATTTTAATAGAGGTAAACCTTTGCAGAAATACATTACACATGTCGTTATAGCTACAAAGAGAATACCCAGAGGGGTGACGCGTGGGGCTCGAATTTGGGACGTCCTGACTTCAACTTCGAAGCTGTGTTTGGAACGATTTAAATAAACCCGAAGAACTTTTTGCGTCTAGTTGTCACCATCAATGAGAACTGTATTTATCATTATACCCAGGAAACCATGCAACAATCAATACAATGGGTTGCTTCCGGCTAATCTATTCCAAAGAAATTAGAAATGGTTCCATCAGCCAGAAAAGTGATAGCAACGAATTTTTGGGATGTGACTTCTTAGGAAAAGGAAAACGATTACTGGGACACTAAAATGAGTTATTGGCCCTATAGGACAAGAAGTTGCAGACAGGGCCCTATTTGGCGAAGAAGAAAGTGCTGTTTCACCACGACATCCCTTCAGCACATCCATCTGGAGATATCACCGCCAAACTGCATAAATTGCTGCCGCGACCCTCTTTATTAACCCGACCAGCCTCCCTGCGATTTCTTCTTGTTCTCAAATATGAAGAAATTGTTCATGGGAACCACGTTTAGATCAAAGTCATCATCAAGACAGAAGTGTATTTTGCGGAGTTTGACAATTCCTATTTTTGGGAACGTTAGAAGTATATATTCCGAAAAGATGTTGAGAAATAAATGTGTTTGAAAAAAAAACAGCGTCTTCATTCATTACAGGGTACTTATTGAACCGCTCTATTAATAACTAAATACTAACATCATTTTTATCAGTACTAGAAAGATACAAAGTTCATAGTTTTGCAACTATGAACCGTATATATTATACTTAGATTATTGTTGTTTTTTCTATTTCGTACTAACTACTCTTCCGCACTACCGTAAATCCGCAGTTAATTACAATATCTAAATGTAGGATTATATCTTCCCAGAAAATTAAATATACATTTTATTAGTTATGTAAATGTCTTTGATATGTATGGCATTTTAATTAAAATTGTTAGAGCTATTTTTGAGAAAATAGAACATTCCAAAAATATTCACATCAGTGCGGTTTGGGGCGAGAGATTCTCTTGAATGTTTTGGTGTCGCCTCTTTGGAAGATACTAAACTAAATACAAAGTTTTTATTTAACCGAATTATCCTACTCACAAGTATGATAAACAAACCAATGTTTTATAAGTTTCTCTAAATCGAAATATAGGGAAATTTGATTATTTCAAAACATGCATTTTCAGTGAAATCTCGGTATCAGATTTTTGGGTGGAATGCAGTATCTTCTCTACCTATTGTGTACACCATAAGTGGTAGAGAACGTAGAGAAATTTGTGTCAAGCACTTTCTTCATAGTGTTAGATGTCCGTGCTGTGTAGACGCGACTTCTGAATTTATTTCTTGTTGTTGTTATAAGCATTTTGAACATTCTTTCCGCATGTGTACTCATTGATGACCTTGAAATGACTTCTAGGCAAAACTTTATGGTGAATTTCGTAGTATGGATATATATTTACTTTCTTTCTCACGCGCATATGTATAAAGTACATAGTAGTTAGAGAAGGTAGCATTCCAACCAAAAATTCAATACCGACATTTCACGGATATATAAGTTTTGAGACTCCTGAATCCGAAAAAAGAAAATGCATGTTTAAAAAACGACCAGTGTGTGTGCATGCGCATGTGCGTGTGTGTATGTGTGTGTGAGAGAGAGAGAGAGAGAGAGAGAGAGAGAGAGAGAGAGAGAAGGAGAGTGTATGTGCGTGTCTGTGGACAGCATAACTCAAAAACGAAAAGTTCGTCAAATACCAAATTTGGTATTTAAGTTTAGTATCATCCACCCCGAACTACCCTTTACATGGTAATTTGTTCGAAAACTTTAATTTTCTCAAAAATGGCATTTTGAATAAAGTGCCGTATATTTAAGGTATTTATACGACAAATAAAATGTATTTATATCTTGAATTGAAATAGCCTCTGAAGTTCTCTTCATTCTCAATGACTTTTGCATAACTGATAAACCGTAAGAGATAGACAGAAACTTACTACATAAAAATGCAGAGCTCGTCAAAACACACAATTTATGTCCTTTACATTTTTGTTGTGGAGCTAACCGTTCCCGAGATATTCTTTGTTATTGGTTTCAATTTTAAAATATATACTTCTACTTTTCTCAAACAGGTAGTCGTCCGTGTTTCTTTTGTTTTACTCCTGGTTGTGTAAAGAAGCGCATTCAATCACATAGCGACAACTTTTAAAAAATTGACTATTTCTTTAGCCTACTATTCTTAATTCCCTTATACTTATAAGGATCTAAGTAATAAGACCATTCTGCTAATGCTCGATTAGCATGGAGTAGAAAGAAGAATCGGTTTTTGTTTGTAGAATAGGTAAATGGAAAACATCAGTTTTTTTGGGGTTTTTTTTCGTTTGTTCTTCCTTCAAATGTTGAATTTGCTTGCAAAAATGAATTCTTTCTCAGATTCCGTTGACATATCTGTGACAGATTTAAGATGTAAATTTATACGTTCTCAAGTTCTGGGTATCTACTTAGTTTAAATGTATATAAATTGGATTCAAGACACATAGAATCTTTCATCCTAAATTGATTCTTTTAACTCAGCCGCCTTTGAAAAAAAAAAATGTATAAAAAGGTGCTTTCTTCCCAAGCAAATTCCTGAAGAAACGACGACTATGATAAAACCGCGGCGGACTTTGAAATCAGTCTTATAGCCTAACAGCTCTGCAATGAGGCACATTCGAGAGTCTGTCCTTTCTGAATGTGTCGTAAAGATACATTTATAGAGAAGTTAAACACTGAATATCGCCTACATTCACGTCTATTTTCTCATTTATTATATCATAGTGGCCGATTCAGCCTTCTGTTGAAACTTAATGGAATCCAGAGTGTTATGCAACGCACGAAACCGTGTTACGGGCCTGTTACTAATGTCATTGCCACTTCTTTTGTCGCATTCCGGCCACTAGATTAACCAATCTCGCTGCCCATGCGGCCTTGGAGGTCAAGTCTTGTTCACTTTCACCGCAGTTATCAATAGCGAGCGATAAGCTAGCCTTTTCTTCACAAAAATTTCTCCCTGGGGGTCACTGCTGGCCGGCCGCCATCACTTTCTCCTCACGGTTATGATGAGCTGTCCATTCGGCCACATTCTTGCTTTCTCACCTCCTACTAGCTCTCAGCATTCTTCTCAGGTTCTAGGGTTATCCTATTCTTGTTCTTATTCCGCATCATATCCCATCCTCCTCCAGTTTGAACTACTCGTGCCGAATTTCACATCCTCTTGGGCATCACCCATAAATCTTGCTTGCCTGTCTTGGCTATAAATTTCTTGCCTGTCAGGACAACCATTCTTCTATATTCCTCCTACTCAGGCGTCTCTGTTTTAGTAGATATGTATTTATCGTCGCAGATGTCCCACTCTTTTTAAATGGATAGCTACTGTCCCTCACATCTACTACTTTCTCAATGCCAGTTTTGATGTCTGCATTGCAGCTAAGGGATACTAGTGTTAATGCAATAAATGTAGACTGGAGTTCTCAAAGACGTTTCCAAAATTGATACATTTTTTCTGAAGGATGCTCTAAGCCAAAGTCCTCTCAAATACGATTGTCACACAGGAGTATTAAGGCCAATGTAAAGTGTTTTAAGAGCGGATTTCCATATGATGATTTTGAAATTTCATTCCTGTTGAATAGCCAGGAGAAAAAAAAAAAGAAATAAAAAAGAAAAGGTCGATTTTTCTCTTGAGAAAAATAAAGTATTTGAAAATTCAACCAATACAAAGAATATATCAAAAAATTGTTTTATATACAATTGTATGGTTTAACAAGCTCATTGTTTCCTTACACAGTAACATTTTATCAATCTCTTACGGTTTGCTGTTTATGCAAAAGTAATTCTGAGTGAAGATGACTTCAAGGCTAGTCCCAGAAAACTCAATATAGGTATACATTTAATTTATCATGCAGTTTAAACATTTGTAATTTTAATGAAAATCGTTAGGGTCATTTTGGAGAAAAAAAAGTCAGAACTTTTGAAAAATATTCCATGTAAAAGATAGTTTAAAGTTTTCATTTCACATCCCTAGCAGATGCTTAACCTAAATATCAAGTTTGGTGTTTAACGACTTTTGTTTTTTTATTATGCTCTTCATAAACACGCCCGCGCGTGAACACACACATTCACACACCACGGAAAATGTTCTAAAAGTACAGTTTTTGTTACAGTTAGCCTCGAAGCTTGTATTTCCGGTGAAATATCGAGACTGAATACTTGGTTGGAATACCATATTTTTTCTACTAATCGGAGTAGACAAAGTAAAAATAAGTGCTAGGCCTATTAAAATATTTCACAGATAATAAAAAATATATACAATAAAAACTAAAATATAAAAACTGTTTTGTTTGTTTACTTATAGATTTGTTTCTAGAACTACACAACTTGTGTGAATGTCATTTTTCTTTAAAGGCGTGCTTCTTATAACTTTCTGTGCCTTATTTCTTGTAATATGCCATTCTAAAATTAATTGCTATTTGAAACTCTGCTTTAAATGTGTCTATATGAAGCTTATTTTGTAATTTCTGAACATTAATTACATTTTTCCTTAAGAGAAGTTTCCTTCAACAAATGTGTTGGTTGGCGGACAGCATAATTAACAAATTCAAAACAAATGCCGTCCCGCAACAGGCAAAGACAGTCCAAAATCGGGGACTGTCACGTGATTTGGGACAGTCACCCTAGTTCTATAGCTCAGAATGTCCACAGTTGAGAGAAGCTGGAAAAGTACCACATTCATAAACCATTTTCTGATTTCAAATTCCCCGAAAACTTAGCGACTTCTGACAGTGATCTGGATAAATGATTCCTTCTCACTTTTTGGTGGAATTAGCTTTTGTTTGATTTATGCCACAGATTGTATATTTACAGACAAATTTAATAAATGTGGTGTTTATGGATTTAATATCACAGCTATTAGGAATAGCTAACATCCGGGAGCGCATCTTGGTTACGACCCGAAAGTTCTTTACTCATCTTCCTCATGTATCTGGTGCTACATACTTTGACCAGGATGTCGTTCGGGTGCAGAGCCTTGCCTGAAGCCGCGCTTTCTGCAGGACATTATCCTCCCTTAAGGACACTGTGATTATTCTTTTCCTTTTTCCATTATACATTTATGTTCTTTGGGAGACTCGCATGTGGAATTCCCCTTTACTTTGTGTTCTTTAGAGTGATATTTTCTTTCATGTTCTATATATCTGCAATTTGTATAGCACGATGACGTGCTGATCAATTGATTTTATTAATATATATATATATATATATATATATATATATATATATGTATATATATATCTCTCACAGCTGTAAATGTAAGATTTGGATCTTTGTAATCTCACTCCGTTTCGGACTTTGCGCTAATCACAAATGTATGTAATAGAACTTAGGAACCTGCCAATACATTATGAATCCAGGCCGTATGGAAATGAAGCTATTTGGTGATAGCAGTTTTGCCCTTTGTGGCCTTTGTAATTGAGAATGAAAGCAAAAGTTTAGAAAACTTCCTCTTCTTTGTTACACTTGACAGAACAATACCGAAGGTAATGGTTGCACAGCAGGCTTTCATGTTAAGTCTAGTTTAGACTTTCTTTCCCACGAGTCACACCTCTCATGAATGGCTTATTGCCTTACTATTGTCAGCGAAAATCTGAAGTAAACAAAGGCTGCAAAAAGCTATTTTAGGAAGAACTCAGGCCTAACATTTCTCCGCCTATTTCAAGAGTTCAAAAATGCAATTACTGTTACTTCACCGTTTTCACCGGGACTTCATTTAGTTAGCACTGTCATCCTACTTTTTTCACCCACAATATCGTCGCGTGATGAAATACGTACAACGTCTCTTCTTCCGGACATTGCACTTGCTAGAGAAATAACCTTTCTTAATCCTTTGCAGTAGCAAAACTCGCATTGCAGGAGTCGTCACAAACTCGCTCGGAGAACGCACTTACATTACAGAAACGTACACGCTAATTCACTCACTACTCACTTACACGTTACTTATCTACTGACTCCATCACATGTGAACGCACCTTTTTTAGTAGTGGATATTTCCATAGAACTTTCTCGAATGTTCTGGAAGCGGAGGGAAGAGAAGTCTCCAGAAGATTCGCCTTTTTTATTCTTTTCTCTGTCTTTGACCTGCAGATTATCTTTCTTGACCTGCACTTATTGGATCTCCTCCATTTTTGTTGTTGTTCGTGTATTTCGTAATACAAGAAAATATGGCAAATTAATCCAACATGAAGAATTTAAAATCACAAGGAAATACGAGCTAATAGGTATATATTGATTTATGATTTACACACAAATATAAAATGTAAGGTCTTATTAGAATTGATTGAAACTATATAGTAAGGTATAGATCTTTTTTTACAAATGCTGCCTTAATATGTTTCCGTTTTTTTTTTTTTTTTTTTTTTTTACTTTTTGTTTTTCTCTTCATCTAATAGTTTTCCCAAAAATCAATCGCATAAAATACAACCTGATTTTTTTTTTACTTGTTCTTAATTGCGTCGCGAAATGAACAACGCCTGTAATATAGCCCGTCCATTTTGCTTCAACGTTTTCATACCTCAGTACGTGGCGTGCTGCCCTAAGTAGTGGGGATCATCGGACTTGCAGAAAGCATTCCGATACAACATTTCGGCACGCGAGCTCTGGCCACTCAACGTTACGCCTTATGTCCCGCACTCTCGGGGTAAATAAACACGTTTGCCTTGGAAGTGCCACACATTCTTAGAGATAATAACCAACTGAAAATATACTAAATGTATTGGTCCGCAAATTTTGCAAATATTGATGTAGGTAATGTTGTTAGTTACACTATCTTAGTTAACAATACAAATATCTACTCTTATACTCCTAATAGCCCGTATAATGAATACAGTTTTCGCATTGACTGAAAATGAATGTGATAATTTTATTCGAAGTTTCTTCCGAATTTTTCCATTTTGATTGAAGAACTTCTTTGAAAGCACAATTTTCTCTAGAACTGGTTCCGATTTTGTTGAAAATTAATCATTGATATCGATGGCATCAGTAAAATTTTACCTCAAACATCATAAACTCATTTTTTTTCAATGTTGAACTTGGGTTGTTTTGAACTGAGCTCCACAATACCAGGAGAACAGTTGGTCAGAGGAGAAGAAGTGGGTGGAGTTCAAAGTAACGTAATCGCTAGCACTTTTTCGCGAATCTTGTTTCTTTCAATCAAGTTGCAGCATTTCATCTCTTTCTATTGGCTCAAATTTCATAACGTTGTTTTTTTTCCTCTGAACAGATATAGGGCACACCTTTTTGGAAGCCTAAGCAATTTCACCTTTCACATGTATGACCTATTCTGTGGTCCTTATGGATTTCAACTGGCAAGTGATACACTGACAAACACAAGGAGGTGATTGGTCAGTGTCACTTTGAAGGCACGCCCAGTTGAAAATACAAAGCAACAAGATATTTGGTATTTATTCAATTTTAAGGCGGGTTCAAAGACAGCTACCCTGCTGTGACCTTAATTGCATCATTTAGTTACAAATTCTGTGCATAAAATGGGTTGAATTAAGCCGACAGAAATATGATTTATGTTATAATATTATCATCATATCTAGCACGAAAGTCAATCCCAAGAAATCTAATAATAAATTCACCCCATTATAAATTTAAATAAGGAATTGGTGGTAAAAAATAAATCTGTGTGTTCCATTTACATAACTTTCTCTAGTGTTCCATATACAAACTATTCTTATACGAGGTGATTATTATTATTATTATTATTATTATTATTATTATTATTATTATTATTATCTACATCATACTAATCTAATAAATATTAGCAGAAATGGTCTTATTACTTGCTTCATTATAAATAGAAGGGAAATAAGGAAATATATTAGGCTAAAGCGATAGTCTAAGCTTTTAAAAGCTGGTCGTTATGTGAAACAATTGAGGTTCGGGTAGCTTTGCATGGTCCCGTTTGAGAAAATTTGATTCCTTTAAAATTGCAACCAATAACATGGAGTACCTCGAAAACGCTCAACTGTACAAGAAAAACCTGATGTGTTACACTCACATGGCTTTCTCTAGCTGCTCTACAAACTTCCTACAAAAGATTCTTCTTCTTTCTACACAATGCTAATCGAAATAAAACTAGCAGAATGCTCTTATTACTTAGTTCTTATAAGTAAAAGGGAACTAAAGTAATGCACTAGGCTAAGTAGTCAAATGTTTTAAAAGCTATTGTTATGCAATTGTCATTTTAATGAAAATCGTTAAAGCCATTTTTAAGACAACTAAATGTTCTAAATGTTTTCCATGTAAAGTGTTGTTTGTGGTGGGGGGATTTTTTTTAAATCTTTGTCTGGCATCCTTGGAGGATACTAAACCTAAAGACAAACACACAGAGACCTTTTATTAAAAATGTTTTTTTTTCGGACTGAGGTGACCCTAAAACATATATTTCCGGGTGAAATTTCGATATCGAATTTTTATGTGCATTACGATACCTTCTCTATCCCTTGTACATTGTAAATATGGGGATAGAGAAAGTAAAATATATATAACATACATTATGTGGTTTTACGAGATCTATATTTTTTGTGTAGGAAGGTTTTTGTATCTCTTTAGTACCGTTTAACCGTTATACAAAATTCTGCAAAACTCATCCAGAATAAAGAGGTCTTCAGAGACTATCAGCAGAAAATTAAAAATATACACTTTATTTCTGAAAATATCTTTAGTATGTGCCATTTTAATCACAATCATTGGAGCCGTGTTTTAGAAAAACAAAAAGGGTAGTTTGTGGTGGGGGTATTTTCTTTAAAATCTTCGTGTTGCATCCTTGGAAGATACAAAACATAAATGTCAGGTTTGTTATTTAACGGTCTTTCAGTTTTGAAATATGCTACACACACACACACACACATACACACACACACACACACACACACACACACCGGCACAACACAGGACTAGTTTTTTAAAAATTCTATTTTGACACTTGGGACCTCAAAACATATTATCGGTGAAATCTCGGTATTGATTTTTGGGTGGATTACAATACCTTTTCTATATACTATGTGCAGAGTACGCACAGAAAAAGTAATAAGCAATCCTAAGTTACTGCATTTTCGTATTCAGTTGCTCCTTCTGCGGTTATTTTACTTTCTGTACAAGATCCAGTTTCTATCAAAGTTGCAGTGAGAATACAGAACCATTATAAATTATCTTTCCGAATACAAACTTGGATAGCGTCCTTTAAAAACACTCAGCTATAAGAAAATGGTATTGATGGAAAGGCAACTCAAAAGGTTTGATATTTTTCCACTACATCACACCAGAGTGGCTAAATGTGGCGACACACGTCGAGTCTGTTTATCAAATTCCTGTCGTACTCCTTGTAACATAGGACGTAAAGGAGGCTGTTACACATAACCTCGGAGAAAAAAAGTCATAGGATGTAAGGTCGGGGGAACGTGGAGGCCGACTCAATCTTTCACGATCGTCACGGCCAGCTTACCCAGTCCAATCTGTTCAGTAGTTGCCTATTCAGCTCATGTCTGACATCTAAGTGGGAATTAGGTAGTGCCCCAGCTTGGATAGCCTGTTGCATTGCTGAAGAGGCCAAGTCTGTAACAGAAATTCCCATGATTGTGGACTCGTCATCTTTTCATGGCTGATAGCGCAAAAAATAACAATAAACAAACAAAAATAAGACACTTTGTGGGAGTCGCGTAAAATTCCACATAACATCGTGTTTTTTTTTTTTTTTCTCTCTAGATTGTGCACTTAGATGGAAGGTGGTTTATATAACACCAACGATTCCAAGAAACCAACTGTTTTCAGTTTGATTTGAATTTTATCGCAGAAAGCCAGTCGCCTAAATTTTTCGTCTGGTTTAAAGCCCTGCAACAATTTCAGTCGTCAAGGATAGAACCGCTAACATTTACGTAAAATTTCTGCACAGTGGCATTGCAAGATGACTAATATTTTGCTGGCTTTGCTGATGGATTTCTGTGGACTAGGTGCCGAGTGGTTAGACTACCTGCCTCTCACCTAGACGGCCCGGGTTCGATCCCAAGCGACAGCATTTGAGATTCGTTTTGGACAAAGCGGCGCAGGGGCGGGTTTTCTCCGATTTCTCCGGTTTCCCCCGCCATTGCACAAGTTGTAAAAGCGGGCGTTAAACATTATAAAAAATGTGGACTAGGTACAAAATTCTCTTATTTATCCAGCTTACCTTTTCACAGATGCATCCCTTGGGTTAAAATCTGAATACCAATACGGATAGTGGGACCACTCCCTCCTAAAGTTACGTTGCACAGTGAATTGATAACAGACAAGTAGACGTGAAAATGTAGCACACAAATGCCTTTTGTCCTCGATAGCAGCAATTCTCTCTTCTATCGCCCAGCAACGGAAACAATAACAATGTGATAGTAGTTACACCAACCATGGAGAATATTTAATTGATAGATACCACTTTCGTGTGACTGAGTTTTATTAAAAGTAAGTTATGCAAGTTTGTAATCGGAAAGTTAATTTGTAATAACCAGAGACCGGAACTTTGGCAGAGCGCCATTTTAAATGTGTAGATTTCTATCTTCAAAATGAAGATTAATCTGTACTGTTTATTCATATCTTTGTGACTGAAATTCTGCAGTTTTATATTGCCTTTTCCTGTCGTTTTTAAAATATATAAATTCCCAATTCCGAAATAAATTACAAGTGTTAAGCGCAACAATTATGAAGAGGTTTGCCTATCCGCAAAGAAGCGTCGCAGCTATCATCAGTAATTAGGTACACATTCCTCGGCGAACGAATCTTTGTTTTTCATGAGAGGAGGGAAAACCACAGACAAGCACTCAGGAAACGACGGACCTGAGCGTTGAGACGCACGGAAGCCACAGAGGCTATACAGGGGCCGGGTGGCCGGAAGGCGGCACCTAGCCCCAACAGCGCAACCAGGGGAAAAGAGTTGCACTCGGAGCAAGCTACCATGCCATATGCCTGCAAAGGCGCAAGCCACACCTGCGCCAACCTGAAAGATGAAGGGAAAAGGAATGAAAGGAAAGGAACCGTGGTAGATATAGAGCACCCCAGCGTCCCCGAGAAAACCACGGTAAACTCCAGGACCAGAGCGCGCGGTCAACAGGGAGCGAACCCGGACATCCCGAATGCCAGACCCAGAGGAAACGTCTGAGCCATCTGGCTTGGTTTCGGTAAGGTTAATGTCGTTCTCGATACTGTTGATTTTCATTCAGTTGCCACACGTTGTTTCCCTTGTGACCACGCGAGCTATTGCTCCTTTCCCATTTACCTCAACAATGCGTAAACATACCACATTGTTGATACTAATCAGCGCTCTAACCTGTAGTAGTTTGAACGTGGCTGTATTTCTTGGCACGAAGCAGTTTTCACAAACTCATTATGTCTCTCATGCAATTAGAAATACTCAGCACTTTTCACCTTCTGTGAATATCAAAGACAACTATAAACTGTGCTGCTGTTATAAACAGCCCAATATAAAATGAGGAGGTAAGCTCTCTCATATCTTAGATGCATCATTGCTTGAAAGAAAAGTAATTTGACTGAAATATTCTGAATGTAGAGAATAAATTATTATTTTAACTAGCGAACTAGTTTCTACGGCGGTGAAGCAGCCAATAAAAGAGGACTATAAACACGTTATATTGTTGAGGTAATGTAAAACAAAACAGACTTTAGTTGCATCTTCGTGGTTGCCCACAGAATCTCATCTCATTTCCTCGAGGCCAGTTGTCGAGTTGTTACATAATTACAGTCTCATTTGAATACACACGATTTTCGTAATGCTCGCAGACCAGACCGGTCAAAGCTATTGAGTGCGCACCTCTGTGAGAAACGTGTCGTTTTCTCCTGAAATGTCCTTCGGTATGCTATTACTGGAAATTATCATGAACATGTCATGCCAGGGTTTTCTCTGCTGTCAAATTCTTAGAGACAGCTCCACTTCCAAGTCCTTGGTTTCTTCTTGAGGCTAGCTCGGACGACATTAACGGGAACGTTTGCCAAACGTTATGCTGACAATGCAAAGAATAAGCTAGAAACCTATTTTCTTCTGCAAATGGTGATGAAATAACATATCACTTTTTACTTTCTCTACAATACTATGCACATAGTGTGTAGAGAGGGTATTGTATTGCACCCAAAAATTCGTTACCGAAATTTCTACTTAATTATATGTTTTGAGACCCCCTGAATAAAAAAATTAGAAAAATGTCCGTGTGACTGTGGTGTGTGTGAGTGTGTGTGTGTGTGTGTGTGTGTGTGTGTGTGTGGACAGCATAGCTCAAAAACAAAAAGGCCGTTAAATACCAAACTTCTTATTTAAGTTTGGTATCTTCCAAGGATGCGACACGAAGATTATTAAGAAAATATCCCACCCCAAACTACCTTATATATAGTACATTTTTTGGAAATTTTGATTTTCTCAAAAATGGCTCTAATGATTTTGATTAAAATACCTTATGTTAAAGATATTTTTATGACAAACGAAATGTATATCTTGAATTTTCTGGGAATAGCCTCTGAAGACTTTTTCATTCTGGATGACCTTTGTATAACTGCCAAAGGGTAAGAGATATACAAAAACTTATTACACAAAAATGTAGATCTCATTAAAACACACACTTTATGTTATATGCATTTTTTCGTAGAGTTAACTGTTTTCGATATATCCCGGATCATTGGTTTCAATTTTAGCCATAAACTTGACTCAAATGCGAAGACATCTTGTTTCTCTTTCTCGTTTGTTTACTCCTGGAAATCAAAGAGATTAGAATTTCAAGTGTTTCACATAGCTACCATCTTTAATAGGACGATACTGTCGCTTTAGCCTGTGCATTTTCTTATTCCCTTTCTACTTATAAGGAGCTAGTAATAAGACCAATTTTGCTTAAGTTTACGTAGATAACAGATTAATGTTTTGAATAAAAAGTTTGTTTGCCGAACAGCTAGAGGACATCATGTAAATGGAACACATTAGATTTATTCCCTTCTATTTATAATGGACCAAATAATGATTATTTATGCAATTGTTTATCTCGACTATCGTGACATAGATAAAAGAATAAGCATTTTAACAATAATTTGTTGCACAGATGTAAAGAAAATCATGTGAATGGAACACAACAGATGTTTTGTTTAGAAATAACACACACTTAGTTTCACTCTGTTATAATGTCTGAAATTGTCAGCAGCAAGAAGTTAAATATATTAAATATAAAATATGTTTTGACAAGGTCCCAATCAAATTATTTAAGCAGACGGGATGGCTCAGTGTTAACGTGGCTCTGTGGCTCGCATTTTGGAGGTACCGGGTTCAATCTCTGTGGGTCGACCAATTTGGGTATTTCCCTCAGCCGCCGGTTTGGAAATTAATACCACGACCCAGCGGTCCACCTTCAATGTACAGCAATAGTACAAGTGAAAGGCAGTTGGCAGCTGTCGCTATTATCACCTCTCCACATATAGTTAAATCAGTCAGACTGAATGACACTATAACGCCATCTACTTGTCGTGAGCAAAGTAGTATGCTTGTAGGAAGCGGCATCGAAGGGCTGACTGTATCCGTTATCTGACTACGGATGGTGGATGCGGCTAAACTAAGGCCATGTTGTGAGTACCATTTGACTACGGATGTAAAAGCAGCTAGACTGGGGCATCCTATCGCCATCTTACTGGCAGGAAGCGAAAGTGGTATGGTACGAGAATAGTAACGAAAGACACATACCATATACCGTCAACGAGGAATCTTACTGACCGTTGCCGTATGATCAGAATGTTAAAGCGACATAAAATAAAATATATTTAAAACGTATTTAAAATCGTATTGAATTACTTTAAAACGAAAATCTTAACTCTTAAAGTATAATCTGATCTTTCTAGGCACATCTTCATAAACAACTAACAGAATGCCCGATAAGAGTCCAGGTGTAGAGCTATTAAACAATAAAAATAGACAGGGATAAAATGCAATAAAAACGGAAGAAAAAAAAACTGAAATTTAAAACGGACACTATCCATTTAAGAACGTCATAATTATAATGCATCGAATAAACAGTGTTTGATTTAAAACGTATACAACTCTACATTTTTATTGTTTGCACATTACTACAGGATATTACATTAAATATACTTGTGTTACAATTTTTCAGCATCAACTAATGATTTACACATATAATGAAAACTGTCTGTTTGCTAGATATGGCAACGGCTGTTGGAAGTGGTCTTAATTTTCCTCATACCACTCTAAAACGAGAGCAGATTTGCGCTTTGTTAACAGGTGTTGTTTGAAATACTGTTTTTTTTTTTTTTTTTTTTTTTCCGTGGTTAACTGTCTTTTTACAAATCCTACGCAGTAAAAACTGTTCCATCACATTGATAACAAATTTACTAACATAGCTATGATTGAAGTGAAACATCAAAATAAATAATATTATATCTGTTTTCACGTGACCATCTATTCACGAAAATGTTTCCCTTACAATACTTTCTGGTCCTGGGAATCCCAGTTTGTGAGAGAAAGCTGATTCCTTAGCAGTAGTAAATTTACATTACAAAGATAGAAGGTTGGTCATCATCTAGAAAAAAAAAAAAAAAAAAAAAAGAATGTCGTGTTATTTATGGATGTGATTCTCAGCGCCCCATTCCAAATTGGGCGTGAAAGACCGCTTAATTTTGCTCAGAGGCCTCTCTATCAAGCTTGAAGTTCTTTTACGTACAGTAAATCTACGACACGGGACCAACGGCTTTACTTTCCTTCCAAAGGAAGCCATGCTAAGGATTTTTACGCCCGAAAAAATCCATCGCCGCAACCTTGGGTATATGAAGTTAGCATGGTAGCCATTACACCACGGAGGGAGACCCATCATCTAGACTAGAGTAGCTCCGGGTAAGGGGGAGATAGATGTCTCTCCATTCCATTTGTAGTTAGAAAAACTGTTGTTCACCATATGAAGTACAACCGTGGCAGAGCTAGCCAATTTGAAAGGCGAGTAGCCGAGTACCAAAATATATCTAGCTATCTTTTTTTTTTTCTCAAATGAGGCTACAGTAGAAGGTCCTTTTTACCTTTTTCTCGACACTAATTTAACAATGTCGGAATTAATTGTAGATGCAGAGAGAAGCAGTATTAATAGAAGGGTATTGTCATTTAAACTGGAGCTTGTGTCAGTCTTATAATAATTACATTTAGAAAAGAATTGGTCACCTATGTATGTGGAACCAAGCATTGCAACATACGGGCGGCAAAATCTCTCAATTTGAGATACGTATCGGCTGGCAACGTTTGGTAAAGTTGCAAATCGTGTTTCCCTGGTGCTTTAAGAGGGGTACTGCTCTGTATTGTAATTATTAGTAATTGTAACTGCATTGGGACATCCATTACATTGTACATCGTTTTCCATACCGAAGATTTCTGTCAATGAAACGCCGCAGACTATCCGTTGTTTGTCGTCATTCGTCATTTACACAGAAGCAGGCATAGTGTAGGGTTAAGGAAGGGGTCGCAACATTTGCATACCAGTGAGACCAAGCTCCCCAGGTCTGATCCAGTGTTTTCTCAGTGCAATAGTGAAAAATCTTATATGTTCCACTCACACAAGTTTCTCTAGTTGTTAAACAAACAAGTTTCCTTACAAAAGGTTATTCTTTTATTTACGACATGCTAATCAAAGTCAACATAAGCAGAAATTGTCTTATTACTTGCTTCCTTGTAAGTAGAAGGGGCTTAGGGGAATACACTAAATCGATAGTGAAATCTTTTAAAAGATAGTCCTATGTGAAACAGCTGAAGTTCAGCTCACTTTGTATGGCCTACAATAAAACGAGAAATAAAACAAAACATCACTTCCCCTTTGAGAAAAGTTTTAAGTAATTTAAAATTAAAACCAATAACAAGCAATGTCTCAGAAACGGTCAGCTCTATATATAAAAAAAACCGCATATGACAAATTATATACTTTAACGAGATCTACAATTTTTGTAACTTTTTGTCTATCTCTTACGGTTTAACCGTATTACAAAATTCTGAAAAACTCATCCAGAATAAAGAGGTCTTCATAGGCTATTCCCAGAAAATTGAAAATATACAATTTATTTATGATGTAAATATCTTTAATATACAGCAGTTTAATAAAAATTGTTAGCTATTTTTGAGAATATCAAAATTTTCAAAGGAGTCCCGATACGATGTAAAATACGTGGCTCCACAATTCCTTTATGGTCACATATCTGTATCGTATTCCAGATGGATATCAAAGGGCGACCTAATTGTGCTGTGGCAGCTTGACGATACACTGAATGTTGTGAAGTACACGGTAATACTCGATGGATGAGATATCCTGATGAAATTGTTGAATTTATACAGGATAATCATCCTGTCCTTACATCTCGAAAGGTTTCAAATTGATTTTCAAAGAGGCAGAATATCGAGTAGTAGACTGGCCTCCCTGTTCACCAGATTTAAACCCTATTGAGAATGTGTGGGCCGAGATAAAAAGTGAACTGCGCTTTACTTGTAGATGAGCGAAGTACAAAATATGGCTTGTGGGCACAAATTCAAGAGACCTGTAGTTTCTCGTCCACATTTCTCCAGGCATTTAATTTTGTCTATGCCCCGAAGATTGAGGCCAGTTATACGGGCTGAGGGTTCATATACCCGATATTAATTTTGCTTCATTTTTTTGTGTTTTAGTTTTAGAAGAATAGTTTATTTACACCTATTTTTTTAGTTATTTAACACAAGTGTTAGTAGAATTATGTTTTTGTGTGCATAGATGGGCCCATAACTTCTAATTCCAAACTTATATTAATGCAATAATATGTTCTACATATCCAGTTATAGAATTATCAAACATAAAAAATAGGGCAAGCAGCGCGAGTCTTGAATTTAGGAGCATAGAGTGTAAGCGTTCTTAACCTCTCGGCCACAGTAACCTTGTTTTGTTGTTTTTGTTTTTTTTTTTATTTTTCTTTATTTCACTTAACTGCAAATAGTTTTTTTTGCGACATTACAAGAACAGAACTGTGCAACAGTTAATTACAATACAAGTCATTAGAACACATCACATACTCATAAGTTTACCATTGTGCTGCCAGTCGCAGACAGTTCTTTCGTGTTTATTGTGGATACAGCTTTTGCGAAGATACACACACATGATCGCCACAGGACTCTGAGTATGGCTCATTTTTTGTGTCTGCGGGTTTACATAATACGTATAGAGAAAGGTAAAAATGTTTTTTCGGACTCAGGGGACCTCAAAACAAATATTTCTGGTAAAATTTCGACAATGAATTTTTGGGTAGAATACAATACCTGTTCTATCCACTATGTACATTGTACGAGTGTATACTGGCTAGAGAAAGTAAAAATGGATAATACATTGTAAAATTTAAACTCAATTTAAAAAGGCAAAAATTGACATTTATAATTAATATATACAAAATAAAAATTAGCTTTTCCCTACTAAGTGCTACAAAACTGAATTAAATCTACCTAACTTTTGATTTATTACCACCCAATAAAACATCTTTTCCCTGCATCGAGCTCTACTGGAGAGCATTGTCCTCGCAAAGTAAAGTTCTACCTTTTGAAACTCAACGCCGTATAAATACTAATGTGGCTTTATTTTTCTGTCTTCCATCTTTGATAACATCTTTGGGACTCTCATATTCTATGTGATATTTAGCAAACAGAAAGCGACTAAGTTCTAATGCCTAGACAGGTGGGCTGTTCCGGGTAGTTTTCCGGGGGTATTACTACCTGGTGCACCCATTCTGTCCCTGTTACAGTTATAGAATACGTCCTATTTTATTCTTAAACAATCTCGTTTTATCTTTCACATGACGTATCCCTACATGGTCCAGTCGCGCTTTACGAGGTTGTTGCAGACATTTATTCATGGCAGGTTAGGAATACAGTAGACCCATAAGCCCTTTGTTCACACATCGGCAGTCTCCCATAGGTTTAAAAAAAATTCTAATGTTACACTCACATGACTTTCTCTAGCTGCTCTACAAACAAACTACTAATCGAGATAAGCATTAGCAGAATGTTCTTATTACTTAGTTCCTTATAAGTATAAGGGAACTAAAGGAATGCGCTATGCTTAAGTGATAGTCAAATGTTTTAAAAGTTGTAGTTATGCGATTGCTATTCTAAGTAACTTCTTTGCTTGGCCAGGAGTACAAAAGAAAAACGGACACTTCCTGTCTGAGAAAAGCATAAGTACTTTACAATTGAAACCAATAACAAGGAATATCTCGGAAACGGTTACCTCCAAAACAAAAATGTAGACATAAATTGTGTTTTGATAGCATCTACATTCTTGTGCAGTAGGTTTTTGTCTATCTCTTACGGTTTAGCACTTACATAAAATTTGGCAATATTCATCCAGAATAAAGAGATCTTTAGAGGCTATTATTAGAAAATTCAAGATAAACATTTTATTTGGGATGCAAATATCTTTGATATTCAGGATTTTTATCAAAATCGTTAGAGCCATTTTTGAGAAATTCAAAATTTTCGAAAATTTTTCCATGTAAAAAGTAGTTTGTGGTGGGGGCATTTTCTTGAAAATATTCATGAGACATCCTTGAAAGACACCAAACTTAAATATAAGTTTGGTATTTAACGGACTTTTCGTTTTCGAGCTATGCTATTCACAGACAGACACACACGCGGACATTTTTCTAAGAATGTTTTTTTCGGACTCAGAGGATCACAAAACATATAGTTCCGTGAAATCTGGAGATCGAATTTTTGGTTGGAATATAATACCTTCTCTATCACTATGTACATTGTAAGTGCGTGCTGGAGAAAGTAAAAATTCTTAGCTAGGGTTAATGTTTTGTAGGTAACAAAATATATATGTGTATAGGTCATCATCAATTAGAATCAATCGTTATGTGGAAATGATTGTTGGAGGGGACACAGTTACAGCTCTGTTACTAAACACACCAGTTATCTGCGGTGTGAAGAAGTGCAAGGCATAGGGGAAAATCTGATGCGCTCTATTTACATGACTTTCTCTGTAACAAATTAGTGTTAAAAAGCTTATTCTTCTATCTACTTCATGATGATCAGGATAAATATTAGCAGAAACAGTCTTATTAAGTAGTTCCTTATAAGTAGAACAGGATTGGGGAATACACAAGGGTAAACCAACAATGAAATGTTTTAAATCTGAAACCAATAACAAGAAATATTCTCGAAAACAGTCAACTCCACGAAAATATAATACATAATTGTGTGTTTTTATGAAATCTACGTTTTCTGTGTAGTACGTTTTTGTCTATCTCTTACGGTTTACCAATTATGGAAAATTCAGCAAATTTCATCCAAAATAAAGAGGTCTTCAGAGGCTATTCCCAGGAAATTCAAATATACATTTCATTTGTCATATAAATATCTTAAAAATAAGAGATTTTGATCAAAATCGTTAGTCATTTTTGAGAAAATCAAAATTTTCGAAATTTTTTCCATGTATAGGGTAGTTGGGAGTGGGAGGATTTTCTTGAAAATCTACCTGTCGCAACCTTGGGAGATACTGAATTTAAATACCAAGTTTGGTATTTAACGGACTTTACGTTTTTGAGCTATGCTGCAGACACACACACACACACACACACAGACACACACACACAGACACACACACGAACATCTTTCTAAAAATATGTTGGTTTTTTTTTTATTCAGTGGGTCCCAAAACATATATTTCCGGTGAAAATCTAATGTGTTCCTTCACATGATGTCCTCTAGCTGTTCGGTAAAATAACCTTTTATTCAAAACAATCTGCTATCTGCATCATGCTAACCAAGATAAGCATTAGCAGAATTAATCGTATTACTAACTTTCTTGTTAGTGGAAGGGAAATAAAAATGCACAGGCTAAAGCGATAATGTCGTCCTTTAAAAGCTGGTCGCTATGTGAAGCATTGGAATTTCAATCGCATTGCTTACCAGGAGTAAACAAGCGGGAAACAAGAAGAAAGGTGGGAAAGATTTAAATGGTTAAAATTTAAACCAATAATCCGGAATATCTCGAAAACGGTTAAGTCTACAAAAAAATTGTATGTAACATAAATTGTGTTTTAATGAGATCTACATAGATCCGCAGTAAGTTCTTTTTGTCTCTCTTACGGTTTGCCAGTTATACAAAAGTCATCCAAAATAAAGAGGTCCTCTGAGGCTGTTCACTGAAAATTCAATATATACATTTTGTATGTCATAAAATTATCTTAAATATAAGGTATTTTATTCCAAATCGTTAGAGCCATTTTTGAGAAAATCAAAAATTTTGAAAAATGTTCCATGTAATGGTAGGTCCGTTTATACCAAACTTGGTAATTAAGTTTAGATCTCCCAAGGACACGACATGAATATTTTCAACAAAATCCCTCCATGATACCAAATCACCCTTAACACAGAACCTTTTTCGAAAATGTTTTATGTCTGAAAAATGACTCTAACGATTTTGATTAAATTATGATACATTAAGTATATTTACAGAGCAAATAAAAGTATATCTTGATTTTTTTGTGAATATCCCCTTAAGATTTCTATTTTGGATGGAGTTTGCTGAATTTAGCATAATTGTAAACTGTAAGAGACTTAAAACACAAAAAATGCAGATTTCTTTAAAACACATATTTTATGTCAAACACTTATTTTGTTTGGTTTTTTGTGGAGATATTCCTTGTTATTCTTTCAGCTTTAACATACTTATACGTTTTGCATAGGGAATTTGTCAACTCCTGACTATACAAACAAACAAATTTCAATCACATGGAATCCAGCTTTTAAAAGATTTGACTATCGCTCTATCCTAGTGTATTCTCTTATTTCCATTCTATTTACAAGTAAGTAAGTAATCGCTGCTAATTTTCACTCGATTAGCATGCAATAGAAGAATACGATTTTTAATAATAATATGTGACCTAGATATAGAGAAAATCACATCAGATTTTTAAAATATTTAAATACGCAGTATAAATTCCGAAAAATGCACCGAACATTGGTATGTTAGGCAACACTCTCACTCCACATGATTGGTAGACGCATTAATTAAACATTTTAGATTGCTACATAAGGCAAAGCTGAGCGTTCTTCTTTAAGCCGACAGCCGAAAGTGGCAGTTTGAATGATTGAGGTCTCACTGACCCAGCCCCTGTTTGAAATGAGCTTATTTATGTCGCAGACGAAGACTAGTTGCTAATCTGTAAATCTTTGCTTCTTAAACACACAAAATAAACAGGCGTGATCATAGTCACCTCCTATGCAATCCTTTTTTGGTAAGCACGTTCTTTATAGCCGTTACGTTTTCTCGATTGTGAAATATCACGGCAGTTTTTATTGTCTATAAAACTGATCAAACTATTGCACATTGTAATATAAGGGACCTCAGAATTCAGGGCTGCCCCGATTATGAAATTGGTTAAGTGCTAATATGTCTACAGTGAAATAAAATATTTTTTGTGTATATTATTTTCAAAATAGCTAATGCAACATTTTATCTTAACAGCATTTCCCAAATTCCATGTTATGTATACATCAGGTGGCCTAACAGCGCTGTATTTCACGTGTGCAGATAACCCTTCGTGTATTTAAAGAATTGGAGAACTCAGCGGGGAAAATCCAGATAAACACCGCTCAATGGCGGTAGCCCGAACGACCTACGTTCTACTTCCCTTGCATATCAGCGGAAATGCTGAGGGAATCTTCCTCAGAGAGAGAGAGAGAGAGAGCAGTCCCCAGGTTTGATTTAGAGCCCGTAATCTTGTATACAAGAATAGTGCAAATGGGTCGAAAAGTTTAACATATTTTCCACTTCAGTTACAGAGATTTTATTTTTGAGATAGTAAAAGCTACCTTTTAGATGGAGAATTATTTAAAATGGTTTATTTTACTTTTCAATATCCGCCAACAGTTAATTTTTGTAATTTTGTATGCACTGTTCTTATTTAACATTGGAGACTAGATCCACTAAATCAAAACATTAAGACGTCATAACAATGTCAAAAAAAGAATGTCAATGAATATCAAATATATGAAGTTAGAAAATGGAGAACATAATTCATCATTAAAAGAATAGTTTCGGAGCAAAGAAAAAAATCTGATGTGTACCGTTCACATGACTTTTTCTATATCCCTGCAACAAATTATTCTTAAAAGGCTTATACTTTTATTTACTTTATGCTAATCGGAAAAAATTAGCTGAAATAGTCTTATTACTTGCTTCCTTGTAAGTAGAAGTGAAATAAGGAACTACCATAGCTTAAAGTGATAGTCAAAAGCTGGTTTCTGTGTCAATGAAGTTCCTTTGTTTATATGGATAGGAGTTGAAAAGTTCCTGTATGAGAAAAGTATACGTTTTTCATAGTAGAAACCAAAAATAAGTAATGTCTCAAAAACGACGAACTCCACGAAAAAAATGTATATAACATAAATTGTGTGTTTTAATGTGCTCTACAGTTTTTGTGCATTAAGTTTTTGTCCATCTCTTACAGTTTAGCAGTTATTCAAATTTCAGTAAAATTCATCCTGAATAAATTACTCTTCAGAGGCTATTCTCATAAAATTCAAGATATACATTTTATTTTTCAGGTAAATATCTTTAATATACCACATTTTAATCAAAATCGTTATAGCCATTTTTGAGAAAATCAAAATTTTCGAAAAAAGTTCCATGTAAAGGGTAGTTGGGGTTGGGGGGATTTTTCTCAAAATCTTCGTGTCGCATCTCTGGAAGATACTAAACTTAAATACCAAGTTTGGTATTTTACCGACTTTTCGTTTTTGAGTTATCGTGTTCGCAGACACACAGACACACGGACACACTGACACACTGACACACGGACACACTGACACACTGACACACCGACACACGGACACACACACACACACGCGCGCGCGGACCTTTTTGTGAAAATGCTTTTTTTGATATAAGTGACCCTAAAACATATATTTCCGGTGAAATCTCGGTATCGAATTTTTTGGTGGAGTGCAATACCTTCTCTATATACTATGCATATAGTGCGTGTAGAGAAAGTAAAAATTACATAATGTTTTTCTTTTATTTTCTCAAAAGAAAGCGCGATGGTTTGGGTATGAAAATTTGTTTGCTCCAAGGTTATGAGTCCAGAAAGGGACCAAGCTCAGTGGATCGTCTAATAAATTGTTATCGATAACAATGGAGCATACGCATTTCTTTCAGCAGTGCATGGTTGATACATCGCCCATTGACAAGAACAGTGCGAATTTGAGAAGCCATCGTTTGAATCAGTACACTTTGCAATCTGGCTTTTAGAGTGTGGAACTTAAGAAGTTAATTTTGAATAATCTCTGTATTTACTCCTAATTGCTATCGTTTAGTGTCTGTTCCTTAGTATAAAACTCATTATCACTATTTGGGATATTTTATCATACAAATCCCAAGATCCAGAAGCTAAATTTGTATTTTATACAAGCTCAGTGGTTATACATGAAAAATCAAACATTTTGAGTTAAGGGCACTTTAGAACTCAGGGGGCAACTTGGTGTCATTCTCACTAACTTTTAAACTCATTTAATTTCAAATCCTTTAAAATGCTTTCAGTAGAATACCTCACTGTAGAAATGTAAGCGTCTACCAATATATTTTCGGTTATTGCTTGAACGAGAAATATATTATTTAAGCATCAGTAATGTGCAGCTATTTTACATATACATTGCGTCTAGCTGTGGACAGTTTCAACATTCCAGCATGTGACGTTTCACAAATTATTCCAAACACTCAAAGCATTTGTTTCAAGGCACTTTAGTAGTTTAGAAAAGGTAGACTCAACTAATAAAAATATAGAAGGAAGAAGGTTAAGATGGTATGAACATCTGAGATGAAAGTCATCGAGAGATGCATTAAAACTACACAAGTAGCAGTTTCCACGACGTAGGAAGAGAGGAAGACCACGGCTGATGTGGATGGATGGTGGGAGATAATCTGTGGAAGAAAGGATTGGCAGGAAAATATGGAAATGTGGTTGCGAGAGACGCCACATGGTGTAAACAAACTCGTTTAAACGATAAAATAAGAGTCGTACTGAAAAATTCAGTGCCATAGCTGGAATAAAACCACAAATCACCAATCTCCGTCCGGTTGTTAACACCAACTAGGTACCATGGCAACATGCCAACCGGACATTAAATTCCACAATTGACTCGCATTTTTCCCGGTAAACCGCAAGATCTCAAATTATTTTGAGATGACATACCCCAAAGGCGACTTGCAATGTCGTAAGTGCTTTTAAGTCCCAGGCTTCATAGTTTAACCACTATAAGGTCTACGATGGTAAATTCTCGGCTATTGCATTCATTTCCAACTCTTGTCCTGCACACGGCTTGTGTGGAAAAACAATTCATTACCACTAATTATACTTTTGTTTGCGAGCAATTGTATTAAGATGTAGACTAGGACTTACATAGTCTTGCTTGTGTGCTCTATTAGTCTATTTTGATTTGTGTGGATGCTGTGAATATGATTCAATTTATACGTATTTAAACATTTAAAATTAAGATTTTTTCTGATCTTGTTTTTTATAATTTTTCTATAGTTCTTCAAGACTAATTTCCGATATAGATTTTCTTCCATATTATGTTTTACTTTCTCTACACGTACTATGTACACAGTGTAAAGAGAAGTTATTGTAATGCACCCAAAATTTCGATAACGAAATTTTACCGGAAATATATGTTTTGAGTCACCCTGAATCCAGAAACATCATTTTTGGTAAAAGGTCCGTTTGTATGCGCGCGCGCGCGCGTGTGTGTGTGTGTGCGTATGTGTGTGTCTGTGGTCAGCATAGCTAAAAAACGAAAAGATCGTTAAATACCAAACTTGGTATTTAAGTTTGGTATCTCCCGAGGATGCGACACGAAGATTTTCAAGAAAATCACCCCACCCCCAACTATTCTTTACGTAGAACTACTTTCAAAATTTTTTATTTTCTCAAAAGTGGCTCTAACGATTATGATTAGAATATTGTATATTAAATATATTTACATGACAAATGAAGTATACATCTTGAATTTTCTGGGAATAGCCTCTGAAGACTACTTTATTCTGGATGAATTTTACGGAATTTTGCATAACTTTTAAACCGTAAGAGATGGACAAAACTTACCACACAAAAATGTAGAGCATGTAAAAGCACACAATTTATGTTATATACATTTTTTTTCGTAAAGTTGATCGTTTTTGAGATATTCCTTGTTTTTAGTTTCAGCTTTGAAAAACTTATACTTTTCTCATACAGGAATTTGTTAACTCCTGTCCATACAAACAATGGAACATCAGTCACATAACAATCAGCTTTTTACTATCACTTTAACCTATGATACTCCCTTATTTCGCTTCTACTTACAAGGAGGCAAGTAATAAGTAATGAAGTAAATGGAAACATAAGCTTTTTAATAACAATTTGTTGCAGAAATGTAGAGAAAGCCATGTGAATGGGACATATAAGATTTTTTTCTCTGAACTTACGTAATTTAGTTCTCCCTTACATTGTATTCTGCAATATCTACATATGTAGGGAGAATAAATTATCTGTATATGTAAAATATTAACGTTACACGTGTACGTATATTAACTAATACGGTAGCATGTAAGAAGAGATATATAAATATTTGAATTTGAATTTAATTTTAAAATGGAATACAGTACTTTATCTACACAACATAATTATCATCAAAATGTTCATTACATTTCAATCCCTTGAAGCCAACATTACATTTTGATTGCTTAATAACTTTCTCATCCTATTTAAATTCTTAATTAGACCTTTGTCCAATAAAATGAACTATTCGGGATTTTCATTTAATAGATCTCAGATTTATTGTCAGGCACACAAATTCATTAACTAACGTTCCAATTATACAAGTATAAATTGATTTCGCATTCTATTTTTACTTTCTCTATACGCACTATGTACATAGTGTATAGAGAAAGTATTGCACTCCACCAAAAATTCGATACCGAGATTTCACCGGAAATATATGTTTTAGGGTCCCCTGTATCCAAAAAAAATATTTTCAGAAAAAGGTCCGTGTGTGTGTGTCTGTGAACCCGATAACTGAAAAACGAAAAGTCGGTAAAATACCAAACTTGGTATTTAAGTTTAGTATCTTCCAGGGATGCGACACGAAGATTTTGAAAAAATTCTCCTACTCCAAACTATCCTTTACATGGAACTTTTTTCGAAAATTTTGATTTTCTAAAAAATGGCTGTAACGATTTTGATTAAAATATCGTACATTGAAGATATACCTGACAAATAAAATGTATATTTTGAATTTTCTGGGAATAGCCTCTGAAGACTATTTTATTCTGAATGAATTTTCCGAAATTTTGTGTAACTGCTAAACCGTAAGAGATAGACAAAAACTTACCACACAAAAAATGTAGAGCACATTAAAACACACAATTTATGTTGTATACATTTTTTTCTTGGAGTTGATCGTTTTTGAGATATTACTTTTTTTGTTTACAGGGTCGAAAATCTTAACTTTTCTCATACAGGAATTTTTCAACTCATGTCCATACAAACAAAGGAACTTCAGTCACATAGTAACCAGTTTTTGACTATTGCTTTTACCTATGCTACTCCCTATTTCCTTTCTACTTACAAGGAAGAAAGTAACAAGACTATATCTGCTAATTTTTCGAGATTAGCATGAAGTAAATAGAAGCATAAGGTTTTTAAGAATAATTTGTTGCAGGGATAATAGAGAAAGTCATGTGAATAGTACACATCAGATTTTTACTTTCTCTAGCCCCATATGTACAATGTTCATTGGGATAGGGAATTATTGTATTCCACTCAAAAATTCGATACCGAGGTTTCACCGGAAATACATGTTTTAGGACCCCCTGTATCCAAAAGAAGCATTTTCAGAAAAAGGTCCGTGTGTGTGTCCGTGTGTCCGTGTGTGCGTGAACACGATAACTCAAAAACGAAAAGTAGCTAAAATACCAAACTTGGTATTTAAGTTTAGTATCTTCCAGGGATGCGACACGAAGATTTTGAGAAAAATCCCGCCACCCCAAACTACCCTTTACATAGAATTTTTTTCCAAAATTTTGATTTTCTTAAAATTGGCTCCAACGATTTTGATTAAAATATCATATATTAAAGATATTTATCTAACAAATAAAATGTATATCTTGAATTTTCTGGGAATAGCTTTTGAAGACCTGTTTATTCTGGATGAATTTTGCTTAATTTGGCACAACTAGTAAACCGTAAGAGATAGACGAAAACTTACTATACAAAAATTGTAGGTCTGGTTAAAATACACAAGTTATGTCATATACATTTTTCTCGTGGATCTTACCGTTTTCGAGGTATTCATTGTTATTAGTTTCAGTTGTGAAGTACTTACTTTTCTCAGACGGGAGTGTCCGTTTTTCTTTTGTTCTACTCCTGGCCTAGAAAAGAAGCGATTTGTAATGACAATCGCATAACGACAGCTTTTAAAACCTTGACTATTGGTTTAGCCTAGTGTATTCCCTTATTTTCTTCCTACTTATATGGAACTAAATAATAAGAACATTGTTCTAATGAGTACCACGATTAGCAAGGAATGTTATGTATGAAGTTTGTAGAACAGCTAGAGAAAGTCACGTGAGTGTAACACATCAGATACTTCCTATATTTATGTATATTTTAAACCATCATTCAGAATATTGAGATACAGTTATAGGTGAAGCAGATAACGAGAACTTGACTGCCTCTGTGGTCGAGTGGTCAGCTCGCTGACTTCTCACCCGGAGGTCCCGGGTTCGATTCCTGGCTGGGTCGGGGGATTTTTCTTTAACCAGATTTTATCCCCCACAGAGTCTGGAAGTATGAATGTGAGAGTGAATGTGCGTGTGTATTAGTAATATAATAATGATTAACCTAATGTTCTACACCTACAGTAATACGAGATGTTTCACAAGTCAAAGCCCCCGATATGACCATTGAAGTTAAAGGGGACTATACAAATGAAACAATAAAAAAAAAAACAAAAAAACGAGAACTTACTAAAGTAAATTGACCAGACGTCCCATTATGAGCGAGACAGTACCGTTTCTCAGCCTATTGTCCCGGTATCCCGATAGATTTGTTTGGGATTTTGTCGGGATTCCTCTTTGCCCCGTTCTGTTAAAACATAACATTTGTTTTCCATTTTATGCTAGATAATATTGAATATATTGAAGCTAAATGAGAAACTTCTGAAGAAGGGTCATTGTTCAGGAAAATATGCCCATAATAACTTTTTCTTTCTCAGCAAGTATGTACAATATAGGTACATAGTAGATAGAGAAGTATTGTATTCCACTAAAAATGGGATTTCATCGGAAATGCATGTTTTGAGACCCCTTGAATAAAAAAGGCAGTTTTAGAAACATGTCCGTGTGTGTGTCTGTCTCTCCGTGGGTAGCAAACCCCAAAAACGAAAAAACGGTTGGTATTTAAGTAGCTTCCAATGATGCCACACGAATATTTTCAGGAAAATCCCTCACCTACAACTATCCTTTATATGGAAAAGTTCAGAAATTTTGATTTTCTCAAAATTGACTCTAACAATTTTGATTATGCTGATTTTTTCATGACAAATGAGTTGTACATGTTGAATTTTCTGGGAATAGCCTCTGAGGAATCCTTCATTCTGTATGACTGTTGTATAAATTGTGTATAACTGGTGGTAAACCTTTAGGGATAGACAAAAACTTACAACAAAAATATAGATTTCGTTAAAACTGAATTTATGTCAAATACATCTTTTTATAGAGTTAACCGTTTTTTAGATATTCCCAGTTATTTGTTTCAGTTTTAAGCTACTTGAACTTTATTCATACGGGATATCATTTCTTTTCATCTTTCTTATATTTACTCCTAGAAGCAAAGAAACCCGAATTTCAATTGTTTCACATAGCGATCGGCTAGAGAAGGTCATGCGAATGGAACACATAAGATTTTTATGAGTTATTTAAAATGACACTTTAGTATTTATTTTTAAAGTAATTGTAATATCGTGTGTTGCGCATTGTAATAAAATTTTCTTTAATGTAATATTAAATTGATTAATCTGATATTTTATGCTTTACATTTATAATAAAAACATAAACCATCTTTTATATTTTAATTGCATTAACTAAGGCTAACCCTAAAAATCAATTGATATAAGCCCTGATTTTAGCTTTTGAAAATACGGTCACATTAAACAACGCGCACCTTTCTACCATTATGGGATGTCATAATCTGGTGATATTCTAGTTGTTAGGTTCAATTCATAGACGCAACTCCTCCGCTAATACGCACCTATTACGTATTAGGATGGTTACAGATACCTACGTATCTGTTACGTTAGCACCCACGTTTATTATTCGCAGATTCTGTCTTTACGTTGCGACCATCTACTTACCAACGGACACACTGATTATGATATTAATTCGTATTGCTGTATATTATATTAGTAGTCATATTATTTACGCCAGTTATACGAGTATTTAATTAATTAATTATTATTATTATTATTATTATTATTATTGTTATTATTATCATTATGTTAGACTATTAGGCTATTTAATTGTTAGTTTATTTTTATTATTAGTTATTCATTGCAGTCAAAATAAATATACTTAACTATATTTTTGAAAATTTTAGTGAGCGTAGCCTATGTAGGGTTTTATTTTTAGAGAAAGATGATCTGCGTAAAAGAAAACCTAGAAATTTAATTTTTGGTGTACGTAAGTATGCCGAAAACGTTTTAAAGCATAAGTATATGTTCTTCATATATATAGTATAGGGATAAGAAAATTTAGTAACTACATATGTATAAAATTATGTCCGTAGTACGGTTCGGTGCTTAGTTTAACATTAAGGATTCATCCAGGTTATTGGTTATAGCTAATTGGATTGTGGCGAAGGAGGGAGCTGGGGCGGATTTGAAAGTCTGCTGTATATGTTGTGGATGGGTTGTGGTTCTCAGGACTGCTGGTTGCTGTGCTGTGGTATTTTAAACCTTTTTACGGGTTTAAATTTGCCGCTGTATATGAAGTTGGTAATTCTTGCTGTTGGTGATACTGGAATTGACTATTTGCGCCAGACGTAATGGTTGGAGCAGTTGAAAGGTAATTATCGGCGGCGAATTTACTTATTGTGCACAGCATAGCCACGTTTTCTGTTAATTCTGCTAGCTTCAGTCGGTGAGTACGAGAATCTTAACCTCCATGCTTGGATGGTAGGATGTGATAATAAATATATTTAATAAGAAGATTTCCTGTTATATATGGACTTTTATTTCTTATCTTGTCGAAACAATGTGATGAATTAAGGCACGCTATTTGATCAAAATCCCTTTTTTAGAAAACTGTGCCACATAAATACATTATAATGTGTACTTACAATAAATCTCTTGATGACAATTAATACAATGCTATACTTCATACTAAATATCCGTATAAGAGGTCTCGATTTGCGAGATTATCTCTTCGCTTCTCTCTCACTGACTGCGTCCCGGAAGCTTCTTAAAATCTACTACACATACATACAAAAGCTAAAGATCAATGTTTTATACTATTGTAATCTGTCCGTCCCTATGGGAACCACAGATTACCTTATTCCACATTTCGTGAAATACAAATTTATAATACATTTTTATATATTCATAATAATTAAAATTAATGCATTTGTATAATTTACATGAAAATGTCCTTACAAATAGCTAAAATTTCATAAACAAATATTTATTTAACTCTGTTCTTATGCTTTGTTACCGGTATAAACAATTTATAGCATCCGGTATCTCGTTCACCTTTATTATTCTTCTCCTTCTCCCATATTACTGATTTTAATTGTGTGTTATTATAAATATGCTTTTCTAAACACATTTCTTTTGTATATATTATACATTATAATGTGTTGTATTCATTACATAACCTTGGCTGTGTTATTTTCCTAAAAGCACGCCATTTTAGGCTATATTCATGCGTATCTGAGGCGATGACGTCACGCTGCCATTTTTTATACTTACAATTCTTTGGCTTACATTGCGACACAATACGTTTTATTATTTTATAACATTATTTTAGGGCAGTATTGTTCCATTTTCTTTTGACTTGATTTACATAGCATTAAATCCTGCGTCAGAGCTGATGGCCAAACTCGTTGCAATTGTCTGTTTTACATTTTAAAATAATAAAGACCTGAAATATATAATATGACAATGACTCATAATCCGAGCAGAAGACCGAAATAATACTCTTTTGTAAATAGGTTTTCTAGTGATTTTTCTGGTTATAGGTATATCTTAGTGACTTAGGTTAGAACGTTGACTTCTTTCATTAGGCATCAACCATCTTTATTTTTAGTAAGCTCTTGAATGCTGCGTCCACTATATACAATGTCTTCAGGATGAAGAGTCTCACAGGCTATTCTCAGAAAATTTAAGAGATATATCTTATATTACCAAATTTGGTACTTAATCAGCTTATTGCTTTTGAATTAAACTGTGCACACACAAACACACAACACATACACACCGAGCAGGATGTCTGAGGCGGTAACGTCTGTGGCCTGTTTTAGGGAAATCCAGTGTTCAAATCTGTGGGCTGACCAATTTGATTGTCTTTTTATTGTTGCTGCTTTTTCTCATGGTTTACCTCAGTCGCCATATTAAATACCGGATTGGGCACCCCACCTTAACCCTAAAACAATAATAAAAAATCTTATGTGTTCCATTCACATGACTTTCTCTACATCTCTCCAACAAATTATTGTTAAACAGCTTATGTTTCTATTCACTTCATGCTAATAGAGAAAAATGAGCAGAAATAGTCTTATTACTTGTTTCCTTGCAAGTAAAAGCAAAATAAAGGAATATCATAGATTAAAGTGATAGTCAAAATCTGGTTACTATGTGACTGAAGTTCCTTTGTTTGCATGGACACTAGTTGACAAATTCCTGTATGAGAAAAGTATGTTTTTCAAAGCTAAAACCAATAAAAAGGAATATCTGAAAAACGATCAACTCCACGAAAAAAAAATATATATATGACGTAAATCGTGTGTTTTATCGTGATCTACATTTTTTGTGTAGTAAACTTTTGTCTATCTCTTACGGTTTACTAGTTATGCCAAATTCATTCAAAATCATCCAGAATAAAGAGGTCTTCAGAAGCTATTCCCAGAAAATTCAAAATATACAGTTTGTCATGTAAATATCTTAGATATAAGAGATTTTAATCAAAATCGTTAGAGCCATTGTTGAGAAAATCAAAATTTTCTAAATGTTTTCCCCTTACGGGTAGTTTGGGGTGGTGGGGGATTTCCTTGAAAATCTTCGTGACGCATCCTTGGAAGATACCAAACTTAAGAAAAAACAGGTTTGGTATTTAACGGTCTTTTTGTCTTTGAGCTATGCTGTCAGCAGAACAAACGCACACACGGGCCTTTTTCCAAAAATGCTATATTTGGAATCAGGGGGACCCAAAATGTGGTTTTACGGTGAAATCTCGGAATCGAATTTTGGGCGGAATACAATACCTTCTCTATACACTGTTCATAGTACGTGTAGAGAAAGTAAAAATGAAAATAGATAGTAATAGCAATTGCGCTGCCCTCTATCAAGAGATAATGAAAGCAGGCACACTGGATGGCTGCCTAATGGCTTCGCCTATTGTGGTATGCGACGAAGCAAACGGGTGTAGTACGGGTATGAAAGTTATAGGGCTAACTGTTCACTAGAAAACAATCCATAAAGCATGTCTTTAAATATCTGCTACGACATGATCAGGTACTTAAAAGCGACATAAAATAAAATAGACAAAAAGACCATACACATACACACGCGTACCTTTTTTATTCAGTACGCCTCAAACACATGTATTTGCTGTGAATCTTGGTATCGAATGTTTGGGTGGCATGCAATACTGCTCTGCTTACAATAGGTAAATAGTGGAGAGAGTAAAATAGATGAATGTTCTAAATATCACGAAGCATGCTGCAGAATAGTTGTTACCGAAAATCCTTGAACGGGTTGGAAGCTATCTGTGCGGAATATCCCACGCTCTAGGTACAGGTACGGACGGTGATGACTAATGCCGGAATATTGCCGGAGTTTCCACAGCTGGCTTATTAAGCAACATGTCACATTCCCTGGTATGGCCAAACGCGGCCATTTGATCGAGTCTTTGCACTTAAAGATTATCTCACAAGGTCCGGGTTCTATTTTAGCTTGTGCTGACCCGTTTTGTTGGCATGGATATTGAAGGACGGGTAAGACAGACACGATTCTCGTTAAGTTCATTCGCATTGTTCACAAAATTAACCTTTCCTCATTATTCTCGAAAGGTTATCTTAGCTTCTTCAATACTGAGTTTAATGTCTCTATCGTCCTTCACAGTTGTTAAATCAAGGATATTACAAACACGATTGGAAATAATGGACTCAGATGGTAAATTAGAAAAACTGTAAACAAAAAAAAAAAGTATTTCACTCACACGACTTTCTCTAGTTGCTCTACAAACAAACTCCTTTCTACACCATGCTAATTTTAAAAAATGTTGACATGCGATTGTAATTGCAAATAGCATTCTTGTTTGGACAGGAGTAGAACAAAAGAAACACGGACACTCCCGGTCTGAGAAAAGTAATAAGTAGTTTACAATTGAAACCAATAATAAGGAATTTCTCGGAAACAGCTAACTCCACAACAAAAACGTAAATTCATAAATTGTATGTTTTGAGGAGATCTGCATTTTCTGTGTGGTAAATTTTTGTCTATCTCTTACGGTTTAGCAGTTAAGCAAAATTCGGCAAAATTAATCCAGAATAAAGAGGTCTTCAGAGGCTATTTCAAGAAAATTCAAGATTTACATTTTATTTGGGATGTAAACAACTTTAATATGCGCGATTATAATCAAAATCGTTATAGCCATTTTTAAGAAAATCAAAATTTTCGAAAATTTTTCCATGAAAAGGGTAGTTTGTACTGGAGTGATTTTCGATGACATTATGTAGGTTTCGCTGAAGTTTGGCGATAAGTGCAAAATAAGAATGGCTGCAGTTTTACAAATTCAGGACAGAAAGACGTCATCAGAGAGTGATTACAAGTAACTAAAGATTTCAAAAATAAAATGTCGAATATAGGGTAAATATTTTTGTTCGGCATAAGAACGAAAGACGTGGGACAGTCCTAATCTCCGAGCAGCAAATGGGACTTTTCTTAAAAATGCGATAAATGCTTATTTCAAATTGGAATTGGTAAAGAGAAATCTGATGTGTTCCATTTATATGGCTTTCTCTACATCTCTGAACAAATTATTGTTTAAAAGCTTATTCTTCTATTTACTTCATACTAAGCGAGAAAACATTAGCAGAAATCGTATTATTACTTGCTTCCTTGTAAGGAATAAGGGAGTACTATAAGCTAAAGTGATAGTCAAAAGCTGGTTGCTATGTGACTGAAGTTCCATTGTTTGTATGGACAGGAGTTGACAAATTCCTGTATGAGAAAGGTATACGTTTTTCAAATCTAAAACTAAAAACAAGGAGTATCTCAAATACGATCAAATCCACGAAAAAAAAAACTTATATAACATAAATTGTGTGTTTTAACATGCTCGACATTTGTTAGTGTGGTAAGTTTTTGTCCATCTCTTATGCAGTTATGCAAAATTCCGTAAAATTCATCCAGAATAAAGTAGTCTTTAGATGGTATTCCCAGAAAATTAAAGATATATATTTCATTTGTCATGTAAATATATTTAACAAACGATATTTTAATCAAAATCGTTAAAGCCATTTTCGAACATTTTTCTATGCAAAGGGTAATTTGTAGTGGGAGGATTTTCTTCTCCTTGGAAGATATTAAACCTAAATACCTAGTTTGGTATTTAACAGTCTTTTCGTTTTTGAGCTATGCTGTCCACACACACACACACACACACACACACACACACAAACTGACCTTTTTCTAAAACCCTGATGTGCTCCATTCACATGACTTTCTCTACAGCTCTGTAACAAATTATTGTTATTAAGCTTATTCTTCTGTCCATTTAATGCTAAAGCACTACTAGAAACAGTCTTATTACTTAGTTCCTTTATAATTAGAAGGGAAATAAGTGAATTGCTAAACCGACAGTCAAATGTTTTAAAATGCTATGGGATTGAAATGCGTTTCTTTGCGTGGCCAAGCGTTGACAAGCAAAGTTTAAGTATTTAAAGCTGAACTCAATAACAAGAAATATCTCGAAAACGGACCAACTCCACGAAAAAATGTATACGACATAAATTGTGTGTTTTTTGTGTAATAAGTTTGGCTATCCCATCCAGAATAAATAGGTCTTCAGATGGTATTCCCAGAAAATTCAAGATATACATTTTATTTATTATATAAGTATCTTAAATATAAGAGATTTTAATCAAAATCGTCAGAGCCATTTTTGAGAAACTAAATTGTTTTTAGTTTTTTTTAATGTAAAGGGTAGGTTTGTTGGGGGATTTTCTTTAAAATCTTCGTGTCGTATCCTTGGAAGATAGCAAGCTTAAATACCAGCGGTTCTTATTTAACGGTCTTTTCGTTTTTGAGCTATGCTGCTCACACACACACACACACACACACACACACGCGCGCGCACGCATTCACGCACGCACATGCACACTGACCTTTTTCTGAAAATGCTTTTTTTTTATTCAGGAGGATCCAAAGCATATATTTCTGGTGAAAACTTGGTATCGAATTTTTGAGTGCATTACAAACCCTTCTCTACACTCTATGAGAGTAGGGAAAGTAAAAATGTTTTTATTTGGATTCAGGGGACTCAAAACATATATTTCCGGTGAAATATCGAGATCGAATTTTTGGGTGGAATACAGTACCTTCTCTATCCTCTATGTACATAGTATATGCGGGTTAGAGAAAGTAAAAAGATCAAAGAAAAGACCGATAACTGAATAACCTTTCCTTCCACTGTCGAAGATATGAGAGCAGCCAAGCCTAAATGGCAACAAAGTTGCAATTTTCAAATCTGATGCCTCACATGATGTATTCAGAAGTCCTGCTATCCAGAGCAACTGTAACACATTACAAATAATTATATACGATTTTATAATAAATAATTATCTAATACTTACAACGCATTACAATTACACAGATAATAAAATTAAACACTGACACAGTATCTTTCATGGTAAGATTATCATTCTTGGATAACATTTGTAACGCTTCTTTTGCACAAGCTAATTGAGAAGTTGTTATATTCCAAGTGTTTTAATGCAGTATTTAGTTTTCAACTTTATTTTATACTGTTAATTTTCTTAAGAAATTACTTTCCGTAACTATTTTGTTTGAACATCTTTGTAACTTTTATTTTACTTCTCGCAGTGTCGCAGTTTTTCATCAAAATGTGCAACTAAGTAATCAAAGGTTATCTCTATTAACACGTAGACGATAGAAAAAGAAGCTTTCATAGAAGAATAGTTTAGTGTGAGTAGAGAAATTAATACAATAACAAATATAAAGGATAAAGATTAGAACAAATTTGGTTGGAAATTGAAGAATTTGAAATTTGTCTTACATTCACTTAGCACATATAAATGTATACTGGAAGCTCACCAAAAACGATTTAAAGCCTCTTAAAGCTTCATGACGACGACTGGAGTAATAGTCAAGTGAAGTGGTTAAAATAAAGATACCTAAGCTAGAGTATGAATTTATAAATAACTACAAAGTGACTCTACTGGCAAAATAACAAACGCACCAAATCTGGATCATGTATGCAAGTAATAACATGTTTCCTTGACTACAGAAAGGATTTCAGAATGTTTAGCAGTGATACATCCTCCGGGCCTTTAATTAGTTATAAAAGCGAAAAGACAAACCCGCAATGCAGTTCATGAATCGTTGGAGATAATAAATAGAACTGAAGAAGGATGAAGTTGATACATTAATAAACCTAATGTGTTTGAGACAGTATTCAAGCTTAGCATAAAAAGAAATTATATGTGTACAAATGTTGCTCTACAGAAATCTTATAGAACCTAACTATTTCAATTCGTCACGAGCAATCTTTGAAACATTCAGACAGCCTTGATTACAGATATCATTGAAAGAAGCCCTGAACTTTAACAGTCGGTGCGGTAAAAGTGTTATGCGATCTGGAATGTTATGCATTTTTAATTGTATCTCAAGGCTTCCTCAATCCTTGAATTCGTCTTCTTGCACATCACCGTGCAAAATCTACAAACGTGGTGATGCATACCTCTGAATAAAATACGTGAGTGAAAGGTATCGTAAATAAGTGTTGCGTTTACAGGAACGGAGAGATATATCGAGCATAAATTAGAATATCAGCTCTTAAGATTTGGGTTAATGAGCAACAACATATTCTCGCTGTTTTACATGTCTGGCAAACGAAGGATGTTATTTTCTGCATCTGATTTAACATCAGAGGCTTGATCATAGTGTTTACAATCTTCTAAACTGTATTTGTGATTTGTAAAAAATCGCCTTATAATGGAAGATTGTAAAGTAGAACTTAATTGTTTCCAAATGGAAATTTTAACTGTTTATTTATTGTCGCTAAACTGAAAATGATTTTTGTGACACACAAAAATAGAACTGTACAACAGTTAGTTACAATACAATGCAATACAAGTTACTAGAGCACAACATAAAAATAGTCAGTACAATGTAAGGAAATGGTTACAATGAATTATAATTAACTCGTTATAATACAATACGTAGATAGCTTTAACAAAGGAAATCCTATATGAATGTTAACAGTTACAGTCTGTTGTATACCGATGTTGAATGGAGAAATTTTAAGACACACTGTATCATTTTTGGGTTATTGAATACTGTTGGAATGTGAGTAGCCATATTGTACATACTTTCTCCTTTTTTACTCATAAGCTGGGTATTCCGTGAAGATGTACTTGATTGTTAAGGTCTCTTGGCAGTGTTGGCATTCAGGCGATAGCCCCTTCAGAAAAGTCGCAGTATGGATGTGTTTTGTGTGTCCAATGAAGTCTTGATATCACCACTTGGTTTTGTCGTTTTAAATTTGATAAAACAGGATGATTCAAATATATTTTTACTACGTTTGGGGATGGATTTCTTACATTGAAATAAGAAAATAGGTTCGTATAAATCTATGTTCAACCTTTCCTTTTCGCGTTATCAATTTATTAATAAAAGTTGACATTCAACTGTTTTCCGAGTCCAACCCAACAACTTCATTTATCTATGCACTCATTATAGAAGGCTTTGACTTATTTTACCATGCGGAGTTAACATTGTGTTGCCAGACTGTTATTTATGCTTTTCATTTGTATAATACATTCTCCCTAGATGCTTTACAGGAACTTCACTCTGAATATTCTCCCATATTTGCCCCTGCAAATAAAAAGAAACATGTGGTTTATGAATGATGGGGCTCTAGCACATTTTAGTCTCCTTGTTTTAGATTACTGGCTGGTATATGCCATAACAAATGTTTAAGCAGAAGAGGACTAGTCCATGTCCTGCACGTTCTACCGATCTCAATCCTTTCAATTTTTATCTTTGGGGGCGCCTTAAACAATTGGTTTATACAGCAGATATCCCAGATGATAAAACTCTTAATTGATGTGTCATGTAAACCTGCGAAACTTTACGACACTGACAGGGGTTATGTGAAAGCGCATGCTTCGACGAGTGCATGTATATCTAGATGCATTTGGAAGGCATTTGGAATATTTGCTTTGAGTTGTGCTTTATTGAACACCTAACAAGCTGACAATGCCAACAATAAAATAATGTGTCATTTTAAAGTATTTGATTAATAACACTTTTAATTTAAATAAATATTAAATGAAGGGTTCTGTTTATATGAACATTTTTTCTTGTTTCGATTTAAGGAACTAGTCTCCAATCTTTATAAAAGTATTTTAGAATCGTCCTGTATAGTAGCAGGTGAAAATTTAGTAGATATATCATTAACTTGGTTTGTGGAATAGTACGCCATTTGTTCGCCCAGTTTTATTTTTCATAGAGTAGATAGCATCCTGATAAGTGCTGGGTAAAGCAGGATCAGTAAAATAGTATTTAGTGGGTTCTCGAGTTGCATGGTCTGCTTCTTTATTGCCTTAAATACCAATGTGAGATGGTATCCAAGCGATTATTTTATAGAATTTGCAAGTGTATAGTTTCATAATCAAACCAAATAGATAGTTTACACATTTGTAAAGTAAACAGTTTGTCTGCAAATAGCTTTTCTGTAGTGGGAAAGTATGTTAAATAATGTATCAGCCAAATATTAATAACAAAATATCACTAAAACTATATAAAATGCTATTTTCCACGCGTTTCAGTGACTGAAATAATAATGTGTTCATAGAAGGGAAAGTAGAAAACGGTAAACATTTTATACTTTGAATTGTAACAATTTCCCATAGGTTTATACAAACAATTAAAGATTCGGTATCAGTTCTCCATATTATTATTTTATACCAATTGGTTCAAATTATCAGGTGACATTGCACTTAACGTAACAGAAAGGATAGATTTGACATAGCCAAACCCTTAAGCTACATTGCCTGTCACGTATTCAGTTAAATACAATTATTTACACTTTCAGATTATGTCGCGTTAAGTCACGTTACCTAAAGTTGATCGTAATCCCATCTCTAAAGATCCAAGATTTGCTAAATTACAATAGCAAGAAGGGAAAACATTTCGAGAAACATGTTAAGTACATTCGTGAAGATCTTGGGATGAAGATACATTGAATAAAACAATCTAGTGTGTTCCTTTCTTATGACTTTCTCTTCATCTCTGTAACAAATTAATTGTTCTATCTACTTCATGCTAATCGAAATAAACATTAATAGAAACGTCCTATTTCTTAGTTCCTTAGTTTTAAGTATTTTAAAACTTAATCTATAACAATGAATATCTCGAAAAAAAAATTTAAATGACAAATAGTATGTTTTAATGAGATCTACATTTTTATACAGTAAGTTTTTGCCTATCTCTTACAGTTTACCAGGCTTGCAAAATTCAGAAAAATCCTTCCATAATAAAGGTCTTCAGGGGCTATTCCTAGAAAATTCAAGATATGCATTTTATTTGTCATATAAATATCTTAAATATAAGCGATTTTAATAAAAATCGTTTCAGCCATTTTTGAGAAGAAGAAAATTTTCGAAAATTTTTCCATGGAAAGGGTAATTTGGGATAGGGAGATTTTCTTGAAAATCTTCGTGTCGTATCCTTGGAAGATACCAAACTTACATAGCAAATTTGGTATTTAACGGTCTTTTGAGTTTGAGCTTCGCTGTCTACACGCACACACACATACACACACACTTTTTCTAAAAATTGTATGTGGTACACTCACATGACTTTCTCCAATTGTTCTACAAACAGACTTCTTACAAAAAATATTTTGCTTTCCACACCATACTCAGAATTTACTTATTACTTAGTTCCTTACAAGTAGAAGGGAACTAAAGGAATGCACTATGCAAAAGTGATAGTCAAATGTTTTAAAAGCTATCGTTATGCGATTGTCATAAGTTATACCACGAGTGTTTTCATCCTGTCGATAATTCACGACCGGAGTTTCGTGAATTATCCTAAGAGATGAAAACACGAGTTGTATTTGATAAGACAATTCAGTGAAATAGACCATTAATAATTTATAATATACAGAAAGGGAGATTTTATCAGGTTATGATTGTAATTCTTACATTAGTTCTCAAATGGTATATGACACATTCGACCATGTTTATTTACCTAATGTATTTTTGCCTTTCTTCACGCCCTCCTGAATTAAACAAACGAACATCAGATGTGACAAGATTTCAAAGAAATGAACATCAGCTACGATAAGATGTTTCGACAATATCGCTCCAGTCAGATGACCGCGATTGGTTGAAATTGCCCAATCTGGGCCATTGTATTGCTGCTTTAATAGTTTAGCTAAATTGTTAAGAACTTGGATTCTTTGCTTGACCAGGAGTAGAACAAAAGAAACAGGGACACATCCTGTCTGGAAAAGTATAATTGTTTTGAAATTGAAATCAATAACAAGGAATATCTTGGAAACGGTCCAATCTATAACAAAAATGCATATGACAAATTGTGTGTTTTAATGAGATGTACATCTTTTTGTTTAGTAAATCTTGTCTATCTCTGAGGTTTAACCGTTATGCAAAATTCTGCAAAAATCAACCAATATAAAGTGCACTTTCAGAGCCTGTTCCCAGAAAATTCAACATATACATGTGCTGTGAATAAATTTAATTTGCGGTGTTTTAATCAAAATCCTTAGAGCCATTTTACAGAAAAACAAAGTTTTCAAAAAAATGTTCCATATAAAGGGTAATTTGGGGTAGGGAATTTTCTTATTTTTTTAGCTCAGGGGGCCTCAAAACCTATATTTTCGGTGAAATCTGGTATCGAATTTTTGGGTACAATAAATATCTTCTTGTGCAGTATGTACTAGTACGTGTAGAAAAAATAAAATGCTTTTTTTTATTCAGGGGATCCCAAAACATATATTTGTGGTGAAATCTCGGTATCGAATTTTTGGGAGCAATACAATGCCTTCTCTATACACCATGTACATAGTACGTGTAGAGAAAGTAAAAAGTAAAGAAGATACTCCTGCAAATTTGAAATGAGGTTCTTCTACATTACCTACGATATGAAGCCCTGTAATACCCTGCGTAGCGCTCGTAACGCAATCGGGGACATATCAATGTACAGAAAACATCAATGGCAAGACCAGTTCTATTGTTGATGTCATGGAGTCCAATGTCTTAAATCCTTGTTGAAGAAGAAAAATATAATTAGTACCCTGCTTTACGTCAATGAATCTGAATCACCCAAATGTTAAAAATATTAAAAAGGGATGAGCTTTCTAAAGTAGTTTATTATATTCTAAATATTTGACAAAGAAATTGGTATGCATATTAAATTAAAGTAAATCAATTCTGAAACATTTGAATTAGTCATTTCTGTCTCACAGGTGTTATCCTTTTGAAAGCCTACTTGGATTCAGAAAGACGGGTGAGAATTTTCTCAGAACGTGATTAAATATCAGTAAGGGAATTCATGTGAAGTTATGAATAGGTAGCAATTAGCCTTATCTTTTCTATAGTTCTTGCTTTCTTAATAATATTTTTATATTGTCTTTCTGAGCCAAACTGATTTATGAAATTCCATCTGGCCGCAATGAACCAGACAATGAACAGATTGAGGTTGAATATTAGTTGCTTTCTAAGGATAGCAAAAAAAAGTCTCACTTACCTGGCAGTAATCGAAGTCGAGACCTGTTGCATTAAAACCAGCCACCGGTCACAGCAGCACGATCGAGATCTAGAACACCGGTGTTCAATCAGGTATACTCGTGACTGCTGCGGCTCGAAGCAATCATCCATGGGGTACGGAGATGCACTTTTTTACTTTCTCTACTTCGTGCATAGTGCTTAGGAAGAAAACATTGCATTCTACTCAAAAGTTCGATACCGTGATTTTACTGGAAATACATTTCAGGATCCTCTGAATCCTAAAAAAGTATTCTTAGAAAAAGGTTTGTGTATGTATGTGTGTGTCTGTGAACAGCATAACTCAAAAACGCAAAGTCGGTGAAGTACCAAACTTAATGTTGAAGTTCAGTGGGAAGTTCCAAGAATGAGACAAGATTTTTAAGAAATTCCCCCATCCAGAACTACCTTTTCCAAAATGTTTGATTTTATCAAAAATGTACAACGATGTTGACTAAAATATCATATATTGACTATCGCTTTATCTTACTGTATTTCCTTCCGTATTTCCTTTGTACAGGGAAATGATATGGCAATAAAAGTATTTGTGCTAATGTTTTTCCTGATAACTGTAAAATAGATTAAAGAATAAGCTTTTGTAAGAATATTTATTGTCTGTAGCATCAGTAGAGAATGTTACCTGAAAATGACATCAGATTTGTTACTTTCTCTACTACTTTCCTATAAAATACGTAGAGGAGGTGGCTCAAAGCTCTAAAAGTGACTCCGTGATTTCAATGAAAACATGTTTTGAGTTTCCGTAAATCAAAAAAGGGAAGTGTGTTTTTGTGTTTGTGTGTGTGTAGATCTGAACAGAAAATTCCCAAAACGATATCTCCTATTAATACAAAACTTGGTATTTAAGTTCGGCATTTTCTAAGGATGCGACACGAATACTTTCGAGAAAATCTCCCTACCTCAAACTATCCTTTACTTGCAAAATTTTTCACAAGTTTTGATTTTCTTAAAAATGACTAACGGTTTTGTTTAAAATATTTGAACGAGATTATATTTTTATCTTAAATTTTCTGGAAGGGCCTCTGAAGTCCCCTTCATTCCAAATGGATTTGTATAAGTTTGTGTAACTGGCAAATCACAAGAGATAGACACAAATTTACTACACCTTAAAGATATATTTTTAAAATGTCTAATTCTGTCAAATAAATTCGTGGCGGTATCTATTTTCACGATATCTGTTGTAATTGGTTTGAGTTTGTAATTCCTTGTCACTTTTCTATGGTGCTAATGTTACTCAACTGTTTCTAACTAATAAGCAGGAGCATGGAATTTCAAGGCTAGCATATAACGACATGGTTTATAAATATCTATCCCCCTTAATCATTAACAAAGCATGCAATGAATATTATTTCCGCAAATATTTTTCTCCATTAGTTTAAGGTAAATTGGAACAGTTTTGCATTCATCCGAGATATGCTTTATTGAAATCATAGAACATCAAAAATGCATTTCCCATGATATCTCGACATCGAATTTCCTGTGTGGAATGCAGTACTTCTATTCAAGTAGTGGTAGAAAAAGTAAAACCGACGATTCACAAACTTAAAATCACTTTCACCAGATGAATACTTGTAAAAAGTATTTTCATGAGCTCTACATTTTTTGTGGCGTAAAATATTTTCTAAACATTGTTGCTCCTTAGTTAAACACACAACATACAATCAGAATGAAAAGCGACTATTCACAGAAAATTCAAGATATGGATACTTACGTCAATATTTGAATGTCAGTATTTCAATCAATATTGTTAAAGTATTGTGAAGGGTAGTTTGTAGTGATAGAGGGGGGGTTCTTGAATATCTTCGTGTCGATTCCTTCTAAAATACTGATCTTAAATGTTAAGTTTGTTACCTATATGTCTTTTCTTTTTCGTTTTATTTTGTTGACGTTTATATGCACGTATATTTTTTGTTCAGGAACCTCAAAACTTATTTCAGGTTAAATCTCGACATCAAAGTTTTGAAAGAATTGAAATACTTATCTGCAAGACATTCAATAAAGGAAATGATAATGTTCTTACTAGCATGATGAACACTCGAGTATAAAGAAACAATATTAGCTAAACAGGGCTATACGACACTCGTAATGACACTCAGTTTTGGCAGTTTTACAAACATAAATCTAACCCTGGCTCAGTAGCTACTTCTGAAGTTATATGATGCTCATACTATATCTGTTTTGCAAGAAAGAAAGAAAGTAGGAAAGAGAGTGAGAGAAAAAGAGGAAGGAAGAAGTAGGAAGAGTAAGGAAGTATGTAAGTTATGTAAGGGAAAAATCTGATGTGTTCCACTCACATGACTTTCTCTACATCTCTGCAACAAATTATTGTTAATAAGCTTATTCTTCCATTTCTTTCATGCTAATCGAGAAAAAATTAAGAGAAATTGCCATTTTACTTGCTTCCTTGTAATAAGGTAATAGACTAAGCTAAATGACATTCAAATCGTTTAAAAGCTAGTCGTCATGTGGTTGAACTGCAGGAGTTGACAAATCCCATATGACAGAATAATAAGTATTTTAAAGCTGAAACTATTAACAAGGAATATCTCAAAAGTGGTCAACTCCTCGAAAAAATGTTTATAACATAAATTGTGTGTGTTTAACGAGCTCTGCAAGTTTTGTACGGTTTTTTCTATATCTTACGGTTTACCAGTTATGCACAATTTCGCAAAATTCATCTCGAATAAAGATGATTTCAGAAGCTATTCCCAGAAAATTCAAGGTTTACCTTTGGTCTGTCATGTAAATATTTTTAACATACGATTTTTTAATCGATATCGTTAGAAACATTTTTGAGAAAATCAAAATTTTTGAAAATTTCACCATATAAAGGGTACATGGGTTGGGGGATTTTCTTAAAAATCTTCGTGTTGTATCCTTGGAACATACCAAGCTTAAATACCAAGTTTGGTATTTAACGTCTTTTGGGGCTAAGCTGTCCACAGACACACGGACCTTTTTCTAAAAATGCTTTTTTTGGATTCATGGGTCCCAAAACATGTATTTCCAGTGAAATCTCGGTATCGAATTTTGGGTGAAATACAATACATGGTACGTGTAGAGAAAGTAAAGGTAAGGATTTTTTCTACCGAAGAGCCGAACTCAGAATTACGGCTATCTTTCATCCAGGAAGAAAGGATTGCGGAAATTACTGGTTTTCAGCAAAGCCTGTTTTTATTAAGTTAGCAGCTGAGGACTTTTTGTTGAAGAGTGTTTGTTTCCCTCGTAATGATTTACGTTTGCGAAATTTTGTTCCTTTTGCAGATGGAGAAATTGAGATAGGTTCGGATACTACTGAACACATGTACATAGCTTCCGGCAGTGTAGGCTATGAAATATGACCATGCGAGCTAAAATGATGAATATCGCCTTTCTAGAAGGCCTCCTCCTCCCACTATAATGTTAAAAGACTTCTGATTGGCTAGCACACTTCGTTATAGCTAAAGGATATATGCACCTTGTAATAAATACTGCAATGACGAATACTTTTCCTATGTTGTCGACTGAAATTCTCTTTGGATTTCTGATGACTTCATAATGTTTAAATACGAAGGACCAAGAGAAATGAAATAAAATCAGAAACGAAAGTTAGCCTTAAACGGGAAATGGTCATATCCCGCCAATGTTGAAATGTGTTAGCTTCATTTACCCATAATTGCAAAAAATATTATATTTTAAACTGTCGAACTAAAATTGTTACAGGATGCAGTTCATTGATATACTTTTATACAATAATGTGGTTTAGTAAAGAAGATATTAATTTTTATAATCTTTACACCTTTGTTAGAGTCTATCACCAATTAAATATGAACACATAGTGAACCAACAACATCAAAATGTATCAATAATACAATGAGATTCCCTTTATCATATTACTATTTCATTTGTCTATGCTCAGTAATACCTGAGAAAGTGGGTTATTTATATCAGAAAATTTTATCAGATAAAACGCTGTTAAGGTTGAAAATGGAGCAAAAAATCTCTTATATAATTTATAAAGAACAATCACAATGCTTCAACATATGGAAGTTGGTCTTACCAAATGCAAATAACAATTTACATGCATTCTATATGCGATAACTGTCATAATTATTTGATTCATACAATTGTGTAAATGTAAATTTGAAAATTCTCTCTGAATATATGAAAATAAATTATCATGTTACATAAATAATAATGTGTATCGCAAAAGAAGCTACTCATGGCAGGAGCCAATGAGATGCGACTTGAGCACATGACAGTTAAGAGATAAGGAGCAAAGTTATATACAACAGGGATTTATCTTTTGATTTTTCTTTTTCTCTCTCTCCTTCCCTCCCATCTCTTCCTCTCTCTCAAGCGTATGTATGTACGCGGGTTTACTAAAGATAATTATTAATAAGCATATGCAAATTGTTGCGGTGAAGGATGGGGAGGGCCCATGCAAAAAATCGGTATTATGATACTATGTGTGGATAATGTCAGTGTTCCCTTTGATTGCAGTTTAATAGATTCTGTTTTCTGTTCTAAAAAGCATTACAATAGTATTGAAGTAAATAAATATATTTATGATATAAATTTACGAAAAATATCTATTTACGTTTTGTGTCAATGAATAATATAAGATATGTAAAAACAGCCTCGTATGAACATTTTATATGTGCAAAGCAGTGCATTGAACTGTTAGTAGCCACTCTGCAGAATGCGCAGACACCTATCATACAGGACCCGATTTCACAGCCGCGCCGTGGCCGAGTGGTTAGACCATTCGCCTCTCACCTAGACGGCCCGGGTTCGATCCCAAGCAACCGCATGTGAGATTTGTGGGGGACAAAGCTGCGCAGGGGCGGGTTTTCTCCGGGTTCTCCGGTTTCACCCGCTCTCGCATTCCACCGGTGCTCCAAGTTCATTCCATCGCCTGCGGTACCACAAGTAGTAAAAGCGGACGTTAAACACTATCATAAAAAAAAGAACGTGCTGCTCAGGATTAAGCTTGCATGCTGATCCTAAGAAAGAGGGATTCGATGTAAAGTCAGAAGGTTTTGTTTCTGCAAGTCTCAGCATTACAACGAACTTTGTCGCTCTGTTCAGGAAATCAAACTGCTTGAATGAATTTATTTTTATGTATTTTCTTACACATTAGTTATATCTAATTATAATCATTTATGCACTTGTACAACATTTATTTAAGACTTGAATAGTACTGTTACCTCAGTTTGCCTACTCTTAGCTAACGAGATAGACAAGCTGCGGCGCGAATTAGCATTGCGTAGTAATAGTAGTCTTAAACAGAGTCAAAGCTTTTAAAAGCTGTCGCTACGCATTGCTCTTGTTATTCGATTTTCTTTCACGACCAGGAGTATAACAAAAAAGATAGGACACAGATGAAGACTTCTTGTTTGAGAAAACTGTAAGTACTTCAAAAATGAAATTAATAACACGGAATATCTCGGAAATGATTAGCTCTACAAAATAAAAAATAAATAAATAAAATACATTGTATATGGCATCAACTGTGTGTTTTAACGAGATCTACACTTGTTATGTAATACTTTTTTGTCTACTTCTTACAGTTGTTATGTAAAAGTGATACGGAATAAAGAAAACTTCAGGAGCTATTCCCCAAAACTTCAGGATATGTATTTTATTTGTCATGTAAATGTTTTTAATATGCGTCATTTTAATAAAAATCGTTAGAAGTTTTTAGAAAATCGCAAAAAAAAAAAAAAAAAAAAAAAAAAAACTAATCCAGTTTTTAAAAATCGAAAATGTCGAAAATTTGTGCTTTTAAGGGGTAGTTTGGAGTTGAGAAATGTTCCTGAAAATTTTCATGTCGCATTCTTGGGAGATACTGAACTTACATACCAAGTTGGTTTTTCGTTTTTGAGCTATGCTGTCCACAGATACACATACCACACATACGCACGCACACATATGCACGCACACATACACACACATGGGCTTTTTCTAAAAATGTTTCCTTTGGATTCAGTGAGTCTCAAAACATGTATTTCCGGTAAAATCTCGGTACGAATTTTAGGGTGGAATACAATACCTTTTCTGACCACTATTTACATTGTACCTACGAGCTAGGGAAACTAAAAGGAATACTGCAACGACTTAAACATAGAACATACAAACTTTGGAAGTTCGCTATGACAAAATGTTTTTCTAAATATCTCATAGAGTGGTTTGTAAAATCTTTTATTACAAAATTCTAAATGGCAACCAAAACTCTTATGTGCTCTAGAACTGGGCAGTGAAATACAGATTGTCCAGCAGTGTGCTGTTCGGTTTATATAAATTGATATCCGTTCTGTTCTTTTTATATTGAATCTTTGAAAATAGAAAACCAAATTACCATGTTCTGACAAATACTGAGTGAATATGGGATCTGGTATGATATTTTTACAGTGTAGGCGATATTCAGCTGTTGAAAACATTTCGCCTGTAGTGGTTCCTTTAGAACTGTACAGTCACTGCTCATTTCAATGTGTTCTAATATATTCCTTTAGGCTAAAAATGGCGAATTTTCCAATTTTTTTATTTCACTAATTAATTGCTAATACATTCAACTTTATGTTCCCAAAGTTTCATGAACTAATTCGATTTTTTTGTGGTCCAAATAAAAAAAAAAGTTAGAACTTGTCATACCACACCCACTTTTTCTGCTTGCTTGACTATTAGCTTTGATTCCTTGTTTCTCTATATTTCTAACAGGCAACATAGTTATAAATATTTAGAAGGTATGTTTCTTTAGTTTGTGACCAGGAAGAAAAAGCTGACTACAGTTTTGGTGGATTTTAGGCAGTATTTACGTATGTAAATTACTTCCTAAATAAAACAATAAAATAAAATGTTCTTTTCTCGTTCTCTCAGTTTTATAATTTTTCCCACTTATGTACCTTTTTCTTGGAAACTATTTGAGATATTGCAATGAAATTTTGTACACACATATTTCAGTCCATAATGCGTATGATGGTTTTAAAATTTCAATGTAGTGTAACTTCTTTATTTGTTGACAAACTTACTTATAAAATAGCACAGTAATAGAAGATATCAAGACAATTAACTGTGCAAAATTTCATTGCTTTAGGACAAAAACTATGGTCATGGCAGAATGTTTGTTGTGTCGAGGTATTTCTGCCTACGTCCCCCTTAAGTTCATTCCTAGCGTAAGATAGTGGACATAGCATTTAAATTTAAAGCTTATCCCATTCAATGTTTTGCGAAATTATAAAGTAGTTTGTGAAACAAAGCAACCTTCCATGAAAGGTGAACTCTGGTTTACGTTGCAATGAACCTTGTCGAATATTTCTGTTGGAGGTCAAGCAGATTTCAGATCATCATTTCATTAAACACCCTATGGGAAATTCCCTGACCCCTTCGATTCGCTCCGCGATTAGCTCTGAATACATTGTGCGGTAACCTTTGTATCTCGCTAGTACAAGAAGGAGGACAGGCAGATCGTGATCTTGCTTTATCCGCCGAGATGCTCTATTCTTGCTTACGTAACGGTCACTGCTGTCTTACAAGCCTCGCCTCGAACTCGTGACCCCTTGCAGAGCACCACACTCGTGTTGTGCGGATGGCAAGGTGGAGTCTGGCCGAGCAACGGTACACCACGCAGTACTCATTACTTTTCAGTAAATATATTTTTGACATTTCCTAACGAAGAAGCAATTGTTACATTGTGTTGAAATGTATGAGATTATTGGCTAAGGAAATAGCGAATCCATTAAATTCTTCGGACAACAGGTAACTATAGCGAACTTTCATAAGACGTACAATTTCAACGATACTTTCTCTACCTCTCACCTAGGAGAGAGGCAGTATTGCAAACATTCCATATTCCGAATTCACCATAAATGTCTGTTGTTTGTAAACTTCAAATGCAGTGTATGTACTCTAAACTTAGACCTGAAACAAAAATGTAATTCCAATTAGTAGCTCGTGTGTTTATATCTACACCCATTGTGCTCAAACAACAAAAGTTAAAAATCAAATTAAATTATTTTATTTTAAGATCCTAACTATTGATACTCTGGCATAAAAGTTTACAATATAAATAATACGGCATCTAATCCTAGTTACATATTTTTAATTTTACAATAATTACACGATATTATACATACCTCAAAATATTTAAATATTTCACATTAAAATATATTAAATCCTATATTATAAATTAATGATGATTACTTAAAAACCAATAATGCTCATCGGATTCAGTAAGCAATTAAATTGCTTAAAGACACTTACCGCAAACATATTAATCTAAATAAAAATCCCCCTAATAATCTAATACATAGCCAACATACATTATTATTACTCCAAATTCCATTAGATATTCAACTCATAATAACCCATATCCTCAAAGCTGTTTATATTTCAAGTAATAGAGCTCGCCGCGTTTGGTGTCTAAGCTGGAAGAACAGGCTTTAAAAACTGTTAAAGAAAACTACAAAATGAATCTGTCGAAAAGATTTTCAGGGAAATTCCTTGATACAATTAAAGTTGTATTTATGATTGTTTTATTAAACGTGAGTGCAACTAGTAACATTGGTTTACAGTTAAAACTGGAGAATTCAATGGCCGAGAGGAAAGTAAATAAATATGTCTTAATATTTCGAAAACCTGTATGTTTTGAAAATTTCTTTATATTTCTTTCATACTTTATTGCCTATAGAAATATTTTTCTTTCTTTAGCCCGTATGAAGAATGTACATAGTGGATAGAGAGGGTATTGCATTGCACCCAAAAATTCGACATCGAGATTTCACCGGTAACGTGTATTTTGAGGTCCCCTGAGTCCTTCTCTATACGTACTATGTACATAGTGTATAGAGAAGATATTGCATTGTACCCAAAAATTAGATACCGAGATGTCACCGGAAATATATGTTTTGAAACCCCCTGAATCCAAAAAAAGCATTTTAGAAACATGTCCCTGTGTGTGTGTCTGTCTGTGTGTATGTGTGTGTGTGTCTGTGGGCAGCATAGCTTAAAAACCAAACTTTGTATTTAAGTTTGGTATCTTCCAAGGATGCGACACGAAGATTTTCAAGAAATTCCCCCACCCCAAACTACCCTTTACATGGAACTTTTTTCGAAAATTTTGATTTTCTAAAAAATGGCTCTAACGATTTGGATTAAAATCCCGTATATTACTGACATTTACATACCAAATAAAATGTTTATTTTGAATTTTCTGGGAATAGCCTCTGAAGACCTCTTTATTCTGGATGAATTTTGCCGAATTTTGCTTAACTGCTAAACGGTAAGAGATAAACAAAATCTTACTGCACAGAAAATGTAGAGCACGTTAAAACACATAATTTATGTTATATACATTTTTTTTCGTGGAGTTGATCGTTTTTTAGTTATTCATTGTTTTAGATTTCACCTTTCAAAAACTTATATTTTCTCATACAGGAATTTGTCAACTCCTGTCCATGCAAACAAAGAAACTTCCGTCATATAACAACCAGCCTATGACTGTCACTCCTTATGGTACTCCCTTATTTCGTTTCTGCTTAAAAGGAAGCAAGTAATAAAACTATTTCTGACATGTTTTTTTTTTCGATTAGCATGAAGTAAATAGAAGCATAAGCTTTTTAACAATGATTTATTGCAGAGATATAGAGAAAGTCATGTGAATGGAACACATCAGTTGTTTTTTTATGTAGAGCTGGCAGTTTCAGAGACATTCCTTATTATTGGTTTCAATTTTAAACTACTTAAAACTTTTCTCAAACGGGAACGTTTCATTTCATCTCTCCTGTTTTACTGCAGGCCATGTAAAGCGAGCCGAACGTCAGTTGTTTCACATAGGATCTGCTTTTAAAAGATTTGGCAATCGATTTAGCCTAGTGTATTCTCTTATACCCCTTCTACTTACAAGGAAGCAAGTAATAGGACAATTTCTGCTAATGTTTACCTTGATTAGTATGTAGATAAAAGAATAATGTTTTATAAGGAAAGTTTTTTGTGTAACAGCTAGAGAAAGTCATGCGAATAGAACACATCAGACTTTATGTTTATATAACCTGGAGGGGTGGAATCTTTTGATTTAGCTTTTGAGGATGTTTACTGCTCGTATGTTTTATTGCTCAATCGGGACGTTACAAGTACATTTAGAGGGCATTGTAACTCAGTCGGTGGAATACCTGGCTCCTGAGCGAGGGATCCCAGTTTAGTTTTCTGTTTGGGGGATGTGAATTGTTCTCTACCCAAGATGGTTCCCTATACTGACAAGAGTTTTGGAAAATAAAATCCCATTATAACTATACACAAGTTAACACTATTACCGATAGGCAATATGTTACAAAGGAAAAAGGTCACAGATATAATATTACATTTAAAAGTGGAGTATAAATGGAACAATAAATAAATTACGTTAATACTGTGTTGTTCCGTGAGCAAGTTATAGCACAAGTGGCTGTCTGAGCGTGATGTCACATCAGCTTTAAATTCCTACTGTCTAAATCATCGTGTTGTTGAGCCTCGCCATTTAGCAAATAGATTCACTTATTTCCAGTAAATTTGGAAGTCAACACAGCAGTGAGTTTCGTTTAGTTATTGAATGAATTCGGAGTGATTTTCAGGAAGCGAGGAATATATAAATATTACATAAACAAATAAAATATCTTATGTTATGTTCACATATCTTTATGTACTCATTCTTCTATGAACTATTCTTACAAAAGCTGTTTTTACTTTCTCTAGCCCGCATGTACAATGTACATAGTGGACAGAGAAGGCATTGTATTACACCCAAAAATTCGATGTCTAGATCTCACTGTAAATATAGGTTTTGGGGTCCCCTGAGTCCGAAAACAAAATTTTAGAAACTGGTCCGTATGTCTTTGGACAGCATAGCTCAAAAACGAAAAGAAAGTTAATTACCAAACTGGGTATTTAGATCGTATCTTTCCCAGGATGCAACAAAAAATCCCCCCAGCACAAACTACCCTTTAAAAATTTTGATTTTATCAAAAATGGCTCTAACGATTTGGATTAAAATCCTATATGTTAAAGATATTTACATTCCAAATAACATTTATATCTTGAATTTTCTAAGAATAATCTCTGAAGACTTCTTTATTCTGAATGGATTTTCCCGTATTTTGCTTTAACTGTTAAACCGTAAGAGATAGACAAAAACTTACTATACAAAAAAAAAAAAAAATGCACATCTCGTCAAAAGACGCCATTTATGTCATTTACGTTTCTGTTGTAGAGTTAGACGTTTCTGAGATATTCCTTGTTATTGGTTTCAATTGTAAAGTACTTATACTTTTCTCAAACAGGAAGTGTCCGTTTTTCTTTTGCTCTACTCTGGCTTAGCAAAGAAGCGATTTGCAATGACAATCGTATAACGATAGCTTAAAATATTTGACTACCACTATAGCATAGCGTATTCCATTAGTTCCCTTCTACTTATAAGGAACTAAGAAATAAGAATATTATGCTAATGTTTATCTCTCGATTAGCATGTTGTAGAAAGAAGAGTAATCTTTTGTGAGAAGTTTGTTTGTGGAGCAGTTAGAGAAAGTCATGTGACCGTAACACATGCAATTTTTTTGTATCTTCTTGTTAATCTAGAAAGCTTTTATTACTTATGACATTTCGTTTAAGTATAAGCAGAAAGGTACAATAGGCTAAAGCAATAGCTCAGAATTTTTAATAAGCGGATTGTCATGTGATAGCTTTGAAATTCCATGCTCCCTGCAGTGATCGCGAGAAAAAATGAATAATAATCTACCACATGAAAAAGTATATATTTAAAAATTCAAGCCAATAACTGAGTGTTTTGGAAATCATTAATCTAATTTATTTAACACAAACTGTGTGCTTTATAACGATATCTATACTTTTGTAAGAAGATTTTTATCTCTTTTACCTCCTCCCAGTTATACAAAAATCATTCAGAATGAAGAGAACTTCAGAAACTATTCCCAGAAAGATCAATATATCATTTTAATTTCCTTGTAAATATCTTAAATAGATATATGATATTTTACTTAAAATCGTTAAAGCTATTTTTGAAAAAATCAAAAGTAATGAAAAATATTCCACACAAAGGGAAGTTTACGGTTGGAGTCTTCTTGAAAATCTCCGTATCGCATCCTTAAAAGACGCTGAACGTAAATACAAGGCTCTTTATTTATGTACTTTCGTAATCCAACGCAAGCCTTTTGTAGTTTTAGGGAGTGTCAAAACGTTTAATCTCGGTATCTAATTTTTAGTGGAGCGCAATACTTCCTCTACTTACAATACGTAAATAGTAGGGAAAATAAAGATTAAAAAATGAAGGTCTCGAGTATGTATAAATAACTCTCTATAACAATAAGATACAATAAATAATATTAAGGAACTCGCTCATAAATCAAATTATTGTAAGAGTCGACGACCTACATGTGGAAGAATGCACTATATATTGTTTTTTAAATTCGCTTCTTTGAATGGCCAGGAGTAAAACAAAAGAAACACGGACGGCTTCCTGTTTAAAAAAGCGTAAGTATATTAACATTGAAACTAATATAGAGCAATATCTCGGAAATGGTTAACTCTAGAAAAAGTGTATATGACCTAAATTGTGTGTTTTAACAAGATCTTCATTTTTGTGTTGTAAGTTTTAGTCCATCTCTTAACGTTTATCAGTTATACAATAGTCTTCCATAATGCAGAGATCTTCCGAGGATATTCACAGACAATTTAAGATGTAGATCATTTTTCATGAAAATATCTTAAACATATGGTATTTTAATAAAAATCGTTAGAGGCGTTTTTTAAAAAAAAAATAAAAATTTTCAAAAATGTTGCATGTAAAGGTTAATTGGGGTGGAGGATAATTCTGAAAATCTTCTTGTGGCATCCTTGGAAGATGCCTAACTTAGCTTTGAAGTTGATATTTAAAGCACTTTCCGTTTTTGAGTTATTCTGTCCACACACACACACACACACACACACACACACACACACACACACACATACATACACACACTTTTTCTTAAAAATACTGTTTTATTCGAGGGATTTTAAAGCATGTATTTCCGGTGAAATCCCGGTATCGAATATTTTCTTTATCTACTATATACATTGTATATATGTGATAGAGAAAGTAACGTGTGTGTATGTAGGTGGTTGGGTGCGTGTGTGTGCATTTTTTCCCCGAAAATTTATTGAAGAGGTTGCGAATCCTTTTACTTGAATATAACTTATAGCTTAGCTGTTTGCCTTATTAAATTAACTGTTGTATGCATATGACAGTTACGTTATAAATAGGCTTGTTTTCAAAGTAAGCAGCTGGAAGAGTACAGAGCTGTAAGGTACAAACTTCTAACGATGATAACTGAAACGTTTATCTGTAATAATGCGTGCATGTTTATTAAAACCCTCCTTGGCATTTATCTGCATTAATACGTCCTCAGGAATTTGTCCACGGCTACCCGATATCTAGTGTCGCTCGATCTTACGTAAAATTGTTTATTGCACAATATTTTGAGAGTAATAATATGCAGCTATTTATCCAAATGTTTTCTTTTCTAAGATGGCATAATACTGTACGGTTTTTCCCCTCATAACTTATATCTCGCCGCATACCGGAATAAACCTAATCCGAAACCACAAAAGTACTTGACGTTACGGCTGACAGGAAAAAACTTTCCTATTTGTGGATTTCTTTGAGCAATTGCTTATCACGTCACGCGTTATGCACTGTGCCCTCAGTTCCTATCTGACTGTGGCAGTCGCAGTGAAGAGATTTATTTATTATCGAATTCCTTCCGGCATTCTTTGTGGTTGTTTCTGAATGCGTGTTGCACATAAAAAGGCATAAATAGAAAATCAGAAGTACAAAAACAAACCTCACACAACCTCAGTATAACAGTTATACTTCGTTTATATTGGATATAACAGACTCCTGTCGTATCAGGCAAGAGCTAGTGCTGATATTCTTTCAGGAGATGAGTAGCGATGGTTCGTCTTTGATGGTTAAGCTAATGTACGACTACTTAATAACAAATAGTATAGTATTGTAATTATAATAATTTATTATTATTATTCGCTGTCAAAAGCAAACATCAGAAAATTAATGACAAAGGTTGCAGCACGAAACCCACTTTATTTCAAACATATTTACAAAATGTAATTTTAATTGGATAAGGAAATATTCGACTGTGGGTAGCAGTGACTTCACTGTATAAAAATGATTATATTCATAAATACCTAGGCTAATATACGCTTTAAGTGATATCATATTACATGTAGTCATTCTGTGGCTATGTTACCAAATTCCAAAATGAGAAGCTGGTGTGGAGTGTTTATATATCCTTTATTCTAATGATAACTACATTATAATAATCCATCAGATTTAAAAGTTTTAAAATATTTTCACTTACTATAACTTTTCTGAGAAGCGCATTTATAAACGTAATACAGTTACAAAATTGAGAACAACCAATGTATTAATAATTCTACTAAATAATAAATACATTTTATAAATTCGGTTTAGACCAATTTTTTCACCTGACGGAGAACGTTTAGTAAGGAAAAGAATCATTTCCGCGGCTGTGTTATGGGCTGGGAGGATATATATATATATATGCCTGTCGTCTGAATAACTGCTAAAGAAATTACACCGCTTAACTGAAACAGCATATCCTTAAATGTTGCTTTGACCTCATCCTAGGTTTTCACAAACTAGGTGCTTTCATCTACAATAATAGTTCTCTCTCTCTCTCTCTCTCTCTCTCTCTCTCTCTCTCTGTCTCATTCTCACTCTGTGTTTCTCATTCAATTTTCTGAATTGCTAAAAGGCGTTGACAAAAAGGAGTTAAAGAAAGAGAGGTACCCGATTAAATCGGATGATTTGGTAATCTTATTTGTGACGGAAATAACTTTATATTATCCTAATACATGTGTATTATAAATGCGATTTTTGGGAAACAACCTGAATATCCTATATTTTAGAAGGACTTTTATAATTTTGAAAAGTATTAAATATAGTCCGCGGTTTCATGGCTTAGAGGTTAAGCCGCTCGTCTCCCACCTAGGTTTCGATCCCAAGTGTCCAAATGTGGGATTTGTGATGGACGAAGCGGCGTTTGGGCGGGGTTTATCTGAGTCTTTCGCTTTACCCCGCCACTCATTCCACCAATTGCTCCATCATCACCTTTCCTATCATCCATTTCGCTTGTATTTCATATCATCCAATTACTCACGCTCATGCTTGGCTACGCACTCGTTCCTGGTTGTCCATTCTGTGATTTCGTGTTATTGGGTCCACGACAGGCTTCTGACCCTTAGGCATTCCCTTGTAAGTCTTAGGGGGGTGTTAATCCTAACAATATGGAGAGGGCAAGCCAAGTACAAAAAAAATTAAATAGACTTATTATTTTTAAAATATACGTAGTTATAATAATGCAAGCCAAGAATTAATAAATTAAATGAGCCAACAATTATAATATGAAAATATCAACCGAAAAGCGAAAGTAATGATATTCTTGAATTCCCAGCAATTAGAGCAAACATTGTAATAGATGATAAAATAGTAGAGCAGATAAATACACTCAAATAGCTGGTCTGTAATTCACCCATTGAGACAATTTATAAAATAAATAACGAATTGAATGCCTTTAATTATTTTTGTGGAACCATGCGGCAGTCATAAGGACCGAAAAGATACCTTATTGAAATGTTATAGAGTTATGGCATTACCAGCTCTTCTATACGGCAGCGAGAATTGGACGTTAAGGAAGGAAGAGTTGTAGCAGCTGAAGCGTGATTTTTAAGATTTGCAGCGGTATATACGCTGCTAGATGGGAACAGAAGTGCAGCTATTGGGGTAGAATTAAAAGTACAAAATATTTTAAAGGTAATAAAATATTTTCAAAATAGACGGAGAGAACACGTACGACATATGTCAAATACAGCAAATATAAAAGCTATATATGATTATAAATTACAAGGAACAAGTTCAATAGGATCACCCAGGATAAGATGACGGACCAGTCTTAATTCTGTTTGAGGATGGAACAAGTCTATTGGCCTAAACCGTAAAGAAGATAATGATGAATAAAGCATATTAAAATTAAAGATAAATTAATATCTCCGTAGTGTAGAACGTGCGTGCGAGCAAGACCTGATAGCCTCGTGATGAGCCTAGGTGAAGTTGCTGTGTATCTCCATAGTTGCTTAACCATAAAAATCTGATGTGTCCATCCATATGACTTTTTCTACATCTCTGCAACAAATTATTGTTAAAAAACTTATGCTTCTTTTTACTTCATGCTAATTGAGAAACAATAGCAGAAATAGTCTTATTACTTGCTTCCTTGTTAGTAGAAGTGAAATAAGAGAATACCATAGGTTAAAGTGATAGTCAAAAGCTGGTTGCTAAATGACCGCAGTTCCTTTATTTGTATGGACAGGAGTTGACAAATTCCTGTATGAGAAAAGTATATAAGTTTTTTGAAACTGAAATAATAACAAGGAATATCTAAAAATTGATCAACTCCTCAAAAAAATGTACATGACATAAATTGTGTTATGCAAAATTCCGCAAAATTAATTCAGAATAAAGTTGTCTTCAGTAGCTATTCCCAGAAAATTCAGGAAATACATTTTATTTGTCAGGTAAATTATCTTTAATATACGATATTTTAATCAAAATCGTTAGAGCCATTTTTAAGAAAATAAAAAAATTTCGAAAAAAGTTCCATGTAAAGGGTAGTTTGGAGTGGGGAAATTTTTCTCAAAATCTTCGTGTCGCATCTCTAGAAGATACTAAACTTAAATACCAAGTTTGATATTTTACCCATTTCGTTTTTATGTTATCGTGTTCACAAACACGGACCTTTTTGTGAAAATGCTTTTTTTGAATACAGGGGACCCTAAAATATATATTTCTGGTGAAATCTCGGTATCGAATTTTTAGGTGGAGTGCAATACCTTCTCTATACACTATGTACATGGTACGTGTAGAGAGAGTAAAATATAGGGGATGGGTTTGGTGCAGGTTAGATTAGTGGCGTTTAGGAGGTAGCGCCATAAGTACGCTCCTCGACGGCAGATTCCTTGTCGCTGCCCCGCTGGTGCATTGTTGTTGAGTTGCTTCAATTTTGGTTTGAATTTTGTTGACCACTCCCATAGCGTTAGGGGAGTACTTAGTTCAGCTTTATAGCTGTTGGCTGGTGTAGTGGCTACCATGTTAATGTCTTATACCAAAGGTTGTGGGTTCAAACCAGCGAAAGGTGATGAATTCTTTTTGGACGTAAATATCCTTAGCATGGCCTCTTTCGGAAGGGAAGAAAAGCTGTTGGACCTGTATAATGTTCATCTGCACGTAAAAGAACCCCATAGCTTAAAGAGCCCATGGAATAAATTCTGTCAGTTTCACGTCCGCAAATTATGATTTTGTTTTATGGCGTCATATGCGATTAGCTGATCCTTCGTCAACATGCGCGCATAGTGACGAACTTGCAAACTGGAAAGTGTGCTACAGAGATAGATATTACCGCCATTAAGTGTAGTACTGTTGCCTAGAAATTGCCATTCGTTAGGGGAAGAAATTACGTTTCCTTGAGAAATACTAGTGTTAAACAACAATAATATTAAAATTGAATGAGGAAAATTAATCAAAACTACATTTACGAAACATTTTGGATATCACTCACAACCTATGGCTGAATTGGATGCATAATAACTGGAATGGGAATTTTTCTGTAGGAAGAAATAAATTTGGACAACTTTCTAACATTGGGTCCACTTCAATTATTGGACCTAGCGACTGAACCACAGAATTAAATACGCCAGAAAGGATACACGCTAAATGGCTTGGTTTTGGGGTTTGAGCAAAAAGCAAAGCATTGGGAACGGAAGTGTTACCGATAAATAACTTTGTCATTATTGTTCTGATTATATCTAAGATGTCATTATCCATCTTTACAACGTCCTTGTTATCGATGAAAACAAGAACGCACAAAGAATGAGCAATACCTATTTACATGTAATGTGCATTTCATTATATATGGGAACGTTTTGTTTCAATGAACATTTGCGGGTGTTTCGAAACACTAATTAAAATGTGTTCACAGAACATTTAATTTGTGGTAGATCCATTAACCTAATAAGGGTGTCAGGAGTATTTTATAAACTACATTATGTAATTAAGTCAAATTATTAAGTGTCTAGAGCTCGATTATCATTTACATTCATGTATGGTTGCATATCAGTTATATTCTAAAAATCTATACATTTCACAGTTTGTTAATGTTTTTTAAAGAATTCTTCAAATCATTCAAATAATAAATTAACGTATAGCTACAATAAGATGATTTTATTGATCAGGCATTAAAATTGAAGCAAGAGGACGCCATTATCCCTATACAGGTGGGAGGTGAATAAGTGCAAATAATTTTTTATTTAGTAGAAAACAATGTATATATCAGATAAGTGTATCTCATTTTGTCCTCTTACTAATAGCATTTCCATAAATTAGGCACAAATTTCAGGGTCAATGTGTTTTGGATGGACCGGAGCTATGCCTCTTCTGTGTTTACATACATCGCACCACCTACAGTCGGGTGGGGCAAAGGGCAGAGGACAGAGGAGGGTCAACCGTGTGACTTGTTACGTAAACGTACGAACCTCTGAGAGGGAATAATAGCCATCCTAAACATATGAAATGTTCCTCATGAACATGACTTTAGAAAAGAGCAATACTGGATCATCACATAGTCCTGAAACGCTGATACAAACATTTGCATTTGTTCACCTTCCCATCCAATATAACTTCAGTACAACCTGAGATTATATCCTGAGGTTTAGAAAATTGTGAAATGTTAGGCTAGATTGTTTTAAAGGAATAAAGATCCAAACAATTCATCTATAGGCATGGCCGCTCCATGACCGAGTGTTTAGACAACTCAGCTCTTACCCAGGCGGCCTGGGTTCAATCCCAGGCGACCACATGTGGGATTTGGTGGAAAAAGTGGTGCAGGGGTGGGTTTTTTCTGGGTTATCCGATTTCCTCCACCATCGCAATCCATCTGTGCTATCCTCATTTCATGTTTCATTAGTGTCAAAGCTCGCGGTGCCATTGTAGTAAAAGTGAGCGTTAAACAATGCAAAAAACTATTGGTATGTCACTTTATTTTTAGATGACACCATAAAATAACTCAACCAAAAGTCAAAGATCAGTTACTAATAATTAATGCTTTCCAGACTGAGGATGTGTCTCCTCGGGGGCTTGAGTGATTTACACGGAATACAGAAAACAGTAGAAAATGGGAAAGTGTACCTGATAAAAATATATTTAGGTTAGTACTTTATGGAAAACTTAATTGCTTGAAACTAGGGTATTTAAGAATGAAATGCATGTTTTATGAGTTGTGTTTCATTATTTTAGTAGGTTTTAGAGAGAATTGCTATACATAAATAATTATACATGTTGTATAATAAACACAATAAAACTCGTTTACAATGTTCTTAAAATTAAATGTAATACATAGTTTTTGAAATAGAGAAATACTAATGATTTGGACAGAACCTTTTTTACATTGTAGTCCGTAAATTAAATTAGATTAATAATTCTAATAAATGTAAAACCATCCATGTAAAACAAAGGCTTCTTCAATTTATACTGTTTTTGTGTCTAAAACGCTCCCTTCTTAGTTTTTGTGAATTTTAAAAATCTCATTAAAAATGATCTCTACTAGTTGATTGATTTTGAAGGTGTTGGTATGGAAATTGTGGTTACTTCTGCTGTCCTAGCCATTAAATTCGCTGTTAGGTTTTGATTATGGATGATTAAAATAAATGACTCGTCAACATAATAAGAGATGCCCCTGATGCAGCAGGTAATTCAATTTCTTTGAGTTGTCATTTCAATTATTGTGAGTAGAATAAAATTGATCTAGGAAACATCAAAGGGTTAACGCTTTCAGGTTATCAGTTCGCTCATTTTTGCTGATTTTTATATAGTTAGGTTTATGTTATCCTCTCCTGCCCAAGAAATACAGATTTATAAGAATTAAAATTTGAAAAGCGTGACTTTATACCGACACTGCGTGGAATGGGGGCCAACTGGAATGCATTCAAGAGCAATACACGAACACTACCTTCAGTATCATTTGCTTATATGTTCTTAAAGAAACAAAGGTAAAACACACATAAGATAAAGTAATTTAAAAGGAAAATGGGCTATAAGGATATTTTTACTTTCTCTATACGTACTACGTGCATAGTATATAAAGAAGGTATTGTATTGCACCCAAAAATTCGTTACCGAGATTTCACCGGAAATATATGTTTTGAGATCCCTTGAATCAAAAAAAACATTTTTAGAAAAATGTGTGTGTGTGTGTGTGTGTGTGTGTGTGTGTGTGCGCGTGTCTGTGGGCAGCATAGCTCAAAACGAAAAGATCGCTATAAACCAAACTTGGCATTTAAGTTTGATATCTTCCAAGCATGCAACACGAACATTTTCATGAAAATCCCCCCACCACAAACTACCCTTTAAATGGAAAAAAAAATTCGAAAATGTTTATTTTCTTAAGAATGGCTCTAACGACAAATACCTCAAATATAACAGATTTTTTATCAAAATCGTGAGAGCCGTTTTTGAGAAAATCAAAATGTTCGAAATGTTTTCAATGTAAAGGGTAGTTTGCGGTAGGGGGATTTTGTTGAAAATCTACGAGTTGCATCCTTGGAGATACCAAAATTAAATACCATGTTTGGTATTTGACGGTCTTTTCGTTTTTGAGCTAAGCTGTCCACAGACACACACACGCACACACCGGCACACACACACGGACCTTTTTCGAAAAGTGGTTTTTTTTTGGATTCACGGGGACCCAAAGCATGTATTTCCGGTGAAATTTCGGTATCGAATTTTTGAGTGCAATACAATACCTTCTTTATACGCTATGTACATAGTACGTGTAGAGAAACTAAAAATAAATTACTCTAGACATCGCGTTCACATGGTAAGCTGGACCTCCATGCGTTACGAGTCCCTCTAGATGGAGGAGCTCTTGGATGATTGATTTACTGTACTTATTGTGAGGAAACATACCATTATTTGTTTAATGATAGAAAGACTTTTTTATGACTGTACTAAAAGGACGAGACACTGTTGCGATGAAGTTCACGCTCACCTTTGCAATAAGTAGACCTCATTGCCTGATGGGTGTGTCTGTGCCCTTCTCTTGCCATTCTCTTCTTCAGCTCACCAAATTGCCGAGCACGACGTGATGGCCCCTACATCATCTGCGTGCAGACGGTGAAGGGTCAGCAGGGCATGAGGATAACAATAGAAGCGCACTTCGCTTCCTTTGCGATGCATCATGTGACCCATATCTCTTGACATCCTAGTCCACACGCAAAGTGCAAGAGCAGTAAAGTAGGACCACACTGGAGTGTCTTACACTCTCTACCACTCACCTATAGAAAGTAGAGGAAGTATTGCATTCTACCCAAAGAGTACCCAGATTCAATCTATTTGGAGCAGCAGAATTCAACAACGAAATGTCAGTTAAAAACCAAATTTTCAGCTGTACATTCATATACAGACAATTTTATGGCAGATATCCAGTATCATTCATAAAAAATCTGATGTGTTCCAATCACATGAGTTTGTATACATCTTTGTAACAAATTATTGTTAGTAAGTTTATGCTTATTAGCAGAAACGGTCTTATTATTTAGTTCCTTGTAAGTAGAAGGGATATAAGGGAATACACTATGCTAAACCGACAGTCACATGCTTTAAAATGTGCCTTCTATGAGATTGATATCCATTTTGTTTGTGTGGCCAGTCGTTGACAAATTCCCGTAAGAGAAAATTTTAAGTATTTTAAAACTGAAATCAAAATCAAGGTTTATCAAAAAGCGGTCATATCTACGAAAAACAATGTATATGATATAAATTGTGTGATTCATCGAGATCTACATTTTTGTATAAAAAGTTTTTCTCTATATCTTACGGTTTACTAGTTATAAAAAATTCAGAAAAATTCGTCGAGAATAAAGAGGTTCTCAGAGGCTATTCCCAGAAAATATAAGACATACATTTTAAATGTCATGTAAATATTTTAAAAATAAAGAGATTTTAATTAAAGTGTTCTGTGAGAAACAAAATTTTCGAGGTTTTTTCCATGTAAAGGGTAGTTGAGGGTGGGGATTTTTTTTTTTTTTAAATTGTCGTGTCGCATCTCTGGGTCTTTTCGTTTTTGAGCCATGCTGCCCACAGACAGGCACATACATGGACATATTTCTAAACATGCTTTTTTGGATTCATGGACCTCAAAACATGTATTTCCGGTGAAATATCGGTACAATACCTTCTCTATACACCATGTACACGTACCTGTAGAGAAATTAAAAATAACTTAACTGAACATATGTTAACGGCAAGCTCTCAAAATTAGTGATTTTTCCATCACTTACGGTTAAGCACTTTCAACTTTCTTTCCCGTTAACTCTGGTTTATGGAAAACTCTAACGTGCTTTGAACGTTTTAAAACAATTAATTTAGGTGAAATATTATGCTCCTGTCCTATCCTATCTTGTCCAAATGTTATCCATTTACTATTTGATTGTCCAGTATACGGTATAATGAGATTTTTTCACAAGTTTATTCAGTTTATTAATCATATTTTAAGACATTGTGATATAATTATTTTAAATGCACTTATTTAATAATTTATATCTGTTTATTTTTTTCTGGTGATGTTATGGCACACTGTGAAATTTTAAGCCAGCACAGAGCGTCTTGCTTTTAAATATCTGACTGTCAATTCAATTCCTCTTAGTTAAATGCTCAAAGAAATGTGCAGTGAAATTATTCCCGCAAAGGTTTTCCTCGATTAACATGAATTAGAAAAATAGGGTTTCGTAAGAACTTTTCGTAGAAGATATATGAAAATAAACAATGCCTGGCTACAAACTATCAGACTCTTCATTGGTAACAAGATTTAGTTTCTCATAGTCCTTTCAAGTAACACAGTTCAGTTTGTTAAGTAGGGGAATGTTTGAATGCAGTATTAAAATGCTATTTTTACTATTGCTCTTCTAATTACTGAAGAATAACTTTTCTGCAGCATTTATAGCAGTTTCTTTTTGAACTTACGAGATCAATTTTCTATTTGAAATTGCAACCAGTCATCTACAAATGTAAGACTGTAGAAGACAAGGAAGACTGCAAGATTTCTCTTTGAGAGGGGTGGTCAAGCTTTTTTTATTTTTTTTATTGGTTCGGTAGAATAATAATAGTAGTAGTAGTAGTAGCAGTAGCAGTAGCAGTAGCAGCAGTAGCAGTAGCATAATCATTATCAACAGCCCTTCTGGAGACGTACGAGTATTAACAGGCGTTCACCTCCTTCCTGGCCTTCTTATCGTTCTTCTTCCTCTTTGTTTATATTGATATGTTTCTTTGGTATAATCCATTCTATATAAATATTCCGTCCAATTTTTCTGGTGTAAGCGTCATATTATCTTCTGTACTTTGAGTTTACTGCTCCTTGTGGATATCTGTATTCTTTCTCTATCTATTAACGTAATTGCGAATTTTATTTCCGCAAATCGTAGGAGTATATTCCTCATTAGCCATGCCACACTACCATAGAGGAGGGTGGGTATTGCAATCTTTTAAATTATTTTATTTTTGTTTCACTTCTAACTTTCCTTCCTAATGTTAATAATAATAATCCTTCATATCTCCAAAGAATCCTTCTTTCCAAATCTACTTCAGATGGACTAATACAGAAGACACATTAATGTTAAGGTAAGAGGGGAGCATATTTTAGTGAAAAGCAAAATAATATAAAATATGATTTGGTCCGAACGTGTAGAAAAGATATAGCAGTTAAATTTAATGTTGTCTACATTGAATTTAATGGTTTATATGACACAATGTTTGACCCCTTCCTGCTAGCTCATGACCTTTTAAGTAATTTCATTATTTGGCACACCTACTACCATATTAAAACTTTCTCACGATTTAAGAGAGAATGGAAATGGGTACAAAGATTTCATGAATCATGACAGAAGAATTCGATCCCCATTCCAAGAGGTTGCGTCATAAAAACCATATGAACATTTTAAACTAAGATTTGGTATGGGTAATGTCAAATTAAATTAAAATGTTTCTTTATTTGTATAGGTGTCTTTAAATGTTTTAGCAGCCAATATCTTTTGTTTTCATGTTTTGTGCTTTCAAAGCAAAGATTATATATGAATTAATTTTGACAGAGATAGAATAGCAAGCAAAACAATCCAACCGGCAAATCTGCTGATGTATTCAGCTTTTCTTCTTCTTCCATTTCAAGGAGTGGGTTTTCGAAACCCACTGTCACACCAACAGACCTTCACGAAAATGGATGTGAACATCATTCTCTGGTCCTACATTCAGTTTTCCATCGATTAGCGATGCGGTCTATCAGATGAAGCTATAAGCTATACCTCGTACATGGTCGCACCATTCTTTTTCGTGATAAATCTTATCCTCATTCATACTTGTCTTTAAATTTAGTTATCCAATAATTTTAGTTCTTGTTTCTCCCTTTAGAAATTACTCCCATTATGCAATCTAAGAAACTACTACTCTTCTCAGGTTTTCGCCAATAATCAGGTATTACTACTGTATAAAATGTTAAGTTCTGAAATTGTGTTATAAAGTCTTAGTTTTATATCCTTTCTCATTGTTTTGTCCAAATACTTCTTGTAGGTACACACATGTACTGCATTGCATTTTCGAATATTATCATACAAATTTTATTCATATTATGTGTATGTGTGTGTGGGGGGGGGATCGGTTTGGGTAGCTCAGTTGGTTAGGCGCTGGCCTTATGAATTCAAGGCTGCGGGTTCAAACCTGGCCCAGACTGATGCTTTGTAAGTGAGCTTAAAAGTGACAGTCTCATGTCGGTAGATTAACTGGCATGTTAAAAAGCTCCTGAGGGACGAAATTTCGGCACACCGGCGCTGATATGATCCTGGTATTTGATAGGTTTATAATCATATATATATATATATATATATATATACTATTGAAAACAGTTAATGTATTGTTTATTAATCTGTAAATGTATTTTATTTGTAAATAAATTTATTGCATTATCTTATACTATTATATTACACTATTGTATTGATTTACACAGTCTTTATTAGAACAAAAAATAACATTTACTGGCAAAGATTTCGTAAGATTTAAAAATGCTATTCAGTGTAGCATATACAAAATTTAATTATTTAGGATATAATATTTCACCTGGGAGAAACGCAAATTTAGAAAAAGCTTAACCGGCTATAAAGAAAGGTGCTCTACTATAAGAAGAAATTTAAATAGACACGGAAAGAGACATAGATCAAGTTTTACAAATGATGATACCAACGTTTTATATGCTTCTAGGTTTGGCCATTCACCATAAAATACAAAACAAAAAACAAAAAATAGCGGAATAAATGTGAGCGTTTTCGTTTTCTATTCTTAAATGATACGCTAGCTTTTCTCCTCAAATGTTATTATCTGGTGTTTTGAACCGATAAAATGACAGTTACCTATACGAGTTCCCTTCCTGAGAGAGATATGAGTAGGCATTACGGACTGTGATGTAATCTATTATCAGTACAGTGTGGTAAGTAATTGTAATTTCAGATTTTAGTTGTTCTGTATTTAGTAATGCACATAGATCTTTTTATACTTGTTTTTAAGAGAAAAGAATGTCTCAAACCCTTTCATATTCTCGCCATAAATCAAGGTTGGAACACCATTATTACGTGATTGCTACAGGAAACACATGAGTCCTTTTATTGTTAGGCTATCATGATGAGCCAACTATGCAGATATTGATTTCAGTAACACAGAACCATTTAGGATAAACAATTTTAGAGATGGAAAAATAGTTGAACAAGTTGGAATGTATTCTTATTTAGGCATTGTTTTTCTATCCATAATAAGAATGGCATAGATGCAACATTAAATCGGCAAAATAAAATAAATTGAATGATTTTTTTTTTTTTTTTTCGTTTTCGGCTTACCCTCCTGTCGGGGAGCCAACGGCACGAAACCAGAGCATGGAAAACCTAACCTGCCAGTAGCCAGGCATAAGGATGAGGAAGTGGATGATATGAAATGCAACGAAATGGATGATAGGAATGGTGATGATGGAGAAATTGGTGGAATGAGTGGCGGGGGAAACAGGAGTATCCGGAGAAAACCCGCCCCGACGCTTCGCCCACCACAAATCCCACATGCGGGTCCGCCTACGGGAGGCGAGCGGTCTAACCACTCATCCATGGCGCCGAAATAGACTAAATACGAAGAATGCAATTCACCTTATATAAAATGATCGCTGTTGATCACGTTTGGATTTTAAAAAAGACAGGTTGAGAAAAGGCTTGAACCTAAACAGATGAGATTCTTCATGCCCTTAACGGGAATCGCTCAATGAGAGTTAACCCAAACTAAACTTAGAGCAACTGGAGATCGCAATCCTCCATTATGATATAGGATTTATTATTTTACTTATTATTTTATCCTTACTACATTTAAAGGTACACATTTACCTTCTTCTTACAATTCTTTTTCATCTTAATTATTTAATTTGTGATGTTGCAATTGCATTACTCTACCTAATTCCTAATCTATTCATAGGAAAGAGGTGGTGGTTTCAAATACAGCCGAGGAACTAAACCAGTATAAATAGAAATAGAAGCAATACCTTTTAAAATGGATGACCAAAGAAAGCCATTAGGAAGAAAATATGTAGGTAGGCCTGAGATGCGTTTGCATTGACACTCGAACAGCCTCTGGTGGCCTAATCCTTGAAAGCTTAAAGAAAACCCTGTCTATGGTACTAGAATTGCATTAAAGGTATTAGATATTAAAGTATTTATGAATAGAGTATTTCTCGAAATAATACAGGAAACTCTTAAAGCAGGGACATGTATGTTTATATCTTGAAATGCACTTCGAATAGAAAAGACTAAAGAAAAAAATCTGATGTATTCTATTCACATGACTTTCTCTACATCGCTGCAACAGATTATTATTGTAAAGCTTATTCTTCTATCTACTTCTCGCTAATCGAGAGAAAAATAGCAGAAAATGCCTTACTACTTGCTTCCTTGTAAGTAGGAGGGAAATAAGAGAGTGCCATAGGTTAAAGTGATAGTAAAATGTTTTAAAGGCTGGTTGCTATGTGATTAAAGTTCCTTTGTTTATATGGCCAGGAGTGGACAAATTCCCGTATGAGAAAAGCACAAGTATTTCAAAACTGAAACCAATAACAAGGAATATCTCAAAAACGGTCAACTCTACGAAAAAAATGTATATAATATAAACTGTGTTTCAACGAGTTCTACTTTATTTTTATCTCTTACGGTATACCAGTTATGGAAAATTCCGCAAAATTCATCTAGAATAAAGATGCATTCAGGGTCTATTCCCAAAAGAATTCAAGGTATACATTTTATTTGTCATGTAAATATCTTTAATATACGATACTTTAATAAAAATCGTCAGTCACTTTTTAGAAAATAAAAATGTTCGAACATTTTTCCATGTAAAGGGTAGTTAGGGGTGGGGGATTTTCTTGAAAATTTTCGGGTCGCATCCTTGGAAGATACTGAACTTAAATACTAAGTTTGGTATTTAAGTCTCTTCGTTTTTTAGCTATACTGCCCACAGACACAGACACACACACATACTCACACACAGGGCATTTTTCTACAAATGCTTTTTTTTGTTTCAAGGGGTCTTAAAACATGTATTTCCGGTTAAACCTCGGTATCGAATTTTTGGGTGCAATACAATACCTTCTCTACACGCTATGTATATAGTACATGTAGAGAAAGTAATAAGAAAAAAAGAGTATGTTAATTTGGTTGACAAATTGTTTCTAGATTAATTAAGGTGTACAAAAGAACAATATTTTGAAAAGTGGAATATACCAAATTCCGATATTCAATAAGAAGAGCGGAGAATCACATCAAAGTGTAAAATGAATAGTGTATGAAGGAGAACGGAATTTCAAGGAACAGAAGTGGATTGTGTGATACATCAACAAGAGAGTACGTTAACTGTACCGAAAATGAAAATTAAAAGCTTTAAAAGAGGGACGCTATACTTATTAATATATAAATGAAGTTTTAAGTGTAAAATATTAATATTGTATCTATGAGTTTCCGAAGAAAAAAGTTATATTAATTAAAAATAACAACTATGTATAGAGTCATTAAACTAACAAGGACAAACATGAATATTCAATAAACTTATAGAAACAGAATAAGGATAAAGCATGTATGAACGATTTGATGAACGCTGTTATAATGTTGAAATTGGTTGATAATCGGATAGTGTAGATGACCAGACACTATTTGGAACAAACGTTCCAAATAAATTTTAAAAAAGTATCATTAAATGAATCAGCATCAGCAGTTCAAGCTTAGGAGTTTAAGCAAATAAGATCTGAAGTGATGCACTGGGAAGCATTACAAGAGTAAACAAGCGAAAGAAATGTAAAGATATTGAACAAGCATCATTAATATGTTTTACCCGTTTCCTTCTAAAAGCACAGTAATCTCTTTAAACGGGCGAAAAGATGTTATACTGGTGAGGAGGGAGGGAGGGAGACTGCCAACAAAAATTGTTTTATCTGGGGAAGAAGAATGTGCTGTGCAGTTTCACTGAAAGCTGGGAAATGTCAGATGGTATCGCTGGTTGTATTTTAATTGAGAACATGCTGCAAGTTTCGCTTTGTTACGCTCGTCTGAACAGTGAACACCGTCGGTCGTCGGGGTCAACCTCCTAGGCTGGTCTCTGACCCGGCGCCATCCGTTTCTCACAATGCCGGTTCCATCTTCTAATCCAGTCAACGTTAGAATAACTCATTATTTCTATATTTTATAAATTCAACATGTGTGTTTTTCTAATCTGTAATTTAATATAGAAATATTGTCTTAAATTTCTTTGTAACTGACGTCTTACATTGATTGATTTTTAATCGATCCTATTGACAGTTATTACCTTAGAGAATAACACCTGAAACGTTTTCTAATGAGAAACGCAATCTTAAAGGTTTGACTTATTTCACATCCCAGCGTTTAATGATACTGAATACTTTTGTTTCGTTTCGTAATCGGCTTCTCCTCCCCGTAATTGTAGGATTGATAACCCCTCTAGGACTTGCAAGCCAATTCCTAGAGGTCAAAAGCCTGTCGGGAGCAACGGCACGAAACCACAGAATGGAGAACCTGTTACGAGGGGTCAGCCCGTAGCCAAGCATGAACATGAGGACGTGGATGATAGGAAATGTAAGCGAAATTGATGATTGGAAAGGCGTTGATGGAGCAATTGGTGGAATGAGTGGCGGGGGAAACCGGAGGACGCCGCTTCGTCCACCACGAATCCTACATGTGGACATTTGGGATCGAACCCTGAATAATTTGATACGCAGTAAATGATTTATACAACTTATTATGAATGCCTATCAGAACATGTAGCTCTGCTCGAGTTTTTCATTAATTTGTTTGCTTTCCTTTTGGGAGGGTTTAAGTTCAACATCTTTCAATCCAGTAGACCAAACTGATGGCGAATTAACGAAATGGGACGCTCAAATGAACTCAGGCTCCTTAGCACTTAGAATACTTGAATTCGTCTCCTAAGAATAATGGGAAATTCAAAAGAAGGCTTATTTAGGATTTTCATCCACACCTCAAACGCTGCCACTCCATAGAGTTGGGTAGTACTCGTAAGAATGTGTAAAGATGTGCATTAAAATACATAATGTTTCCTTCTTTCTCATTCTCGCCTTCAATTGCTTCTCAGTTCCATCCCCTGTTTAATCGTTCTCTCGCTCTACCTCTCTTTCTCCTTCTCTTTCTCTTTTTATCCTTTTCCCCACTTTCTCATTCTCCCTCTACATCGCTCACACCCCTACTCTCCCTCCTTTCTATGCATTCAATTATAATGTTTTGAAAAAAAGTAATGAAACATTAGAAAGATTTTTATGCCTGTTCATTTGCATTCTTACGCAACCTGAACAATACTTCTCATGTAACCATTTACGAAAACGGATAATAGTAGGTAATGAGAAAATTACACAACTTCTTAAATACTCATTGTAACGAAATTGTGTAAATACCAAATCAAATCCAAAACATTACGCTTAGTTCGAATGGTTTTTTTTTCCATTACTTTTATTAAAATGAATAATAAGTGAGTTTTATTCTAATCTGATTTTGCAATCCACTAGAACCACTCTCCTTTTGGGGTAAATAGTATAATTCCACAGAATCTATTTTCTAATTGGGACCTATGTAATTATATAGCAAGATTCATAACGATCGGTATTGTCATCGTTGTGTCAAAAGGTCAACATACACGCGCGCGCGCACTCTAAAGGATGTCATTAGGATGTTAAGTTAGCCTATGATACAAGTAGTGTACGCTAGTATTAATTATTCAAAATTGAAATTGCCAATACAAATTATATCTTCCTCCCTGGTTTTCTATCTCTTTTGCTCTCTCACTCGTTTGTGAGTGTATGTGCGCGCGTGTGAAGAATGTCCAAATTAAAGAAACAGAAGAAAGACGGAGTAAAGCATTGCACTCCATGTGAAGTATTGGGGCATGCCGCTATGCCACGTAATGGAATGTTTGTAAACACAAGGTCTTCTTCATCTGCATCTAGTGTTATCTTTGATGCACAGAGCCTTAATAAATTAATAAAATAATCGTCGTGTAGTCTACTGCGATACTGGTTTTTAGATAAGCTTCCGTCGCAATCGCAATTGTATGTGGAGCCCAACATTGTCATTAAATGTGCTGAAAATATAAGCAATTTGAAAAATGAATCCTTAGGAAATTATTTAAATAGCTCCCACCCACCCCCTTTCTTTCTTACGTTTTATGTTCATACACTTTTGTAGAGCAAGTAATTCCATTTGCAGTTCATGTGGAACCTTTGAAAATTATAAAAAATGATAATTTTCCCGTTTCAAATCTGACATTCTGTTTGTTTGCTTAAAACAGTCATTCGCTACTGAGCACTGTACGTATATACGCCAACATTTTTCCCCTTGACTGGCGTTGGGGAAACGAGTGTTGACATCATTACCTCAAAAGAGCTATCTTTGGACATGCTCGGCTTATTAAATTGTTAACATCCTTAGGTCACACTTAGAAAAGTTATCTGAATTTACTTTCCTAAGTAGATAATTTAATGGTCAGCAAATTCAAGAAATTGAAATACCTTTTTTGCTATTAAGCTTTTGTACCAGAAAGTGTATTTGGTAAGATCAAAGTTTAAGATTTAAAACTGGTTCATTTCTACTATTATAGAAAGTAAAAGTATATTTACTGTTGTATCTTACTTAATTTTTATTAACATTCCACCGAAAACAATTCAATTAGGTGTCAATTTTCAAAACCTCACATGGCATTTCAGTTAACATGGAAGAGAAAAACGTGAGAGTAAGTTAGAGGGAGAATGCTAAGAAGAGAGGACAAAGAATATGGGCTAATGAGGAGAAAAAGAAGGAATTGGAGATGGTGATGCAGGTAGAACTAGAAAGAAATGGAGAGGCAGAAATAATAGGCGAGTATAATATGAACGCGTTTAAGCTATTTTAAGCAGTATTCCTGAATTAGTCAAAGAATAAACTACAGAAGTAAATACTCTTCTAATTATTTTTCATCCAGGTCGAAAACAATGTATGAACACCCATACGGAAGTGCAAACCAGGCCACTCCTCATGAAATAAATTACCTAGGGTTCTCAGATCCAGACGCACAGTTTTAAAACTAGATATTCACACAAGACAAGCTTCGGTAGCCAATTTTACTCCTTGATGTAGTTGTGTTTTGTTTGCCTTAATATGCACGTGTATTCATGTGATGTAACATTTAAAATCTGTTCCAAGTTGGGACATTGTGTGGAGCCGAGTTATATATGGACGACCCTTAGCGAGTTTTCCTGCAACTCTGTGGCAGTTTGTTGCAACGATCATGGATTGCAACATTTATTCACTAACATTGCCAAATAACAAAATTAAACATCTGATGTGTTCCATTCACAGCTGTTCCACAAACAAACTTTCCTTTCAAAAGATTATTTTTTTATTGATATCATGCTAATCAAAATAAACATTGGCAGAAATGGTCTTATTACTTGCTTCTTTGTAAGTGGAAGGAAAATAAGGGAATACATACACTAGGCTACAGCGATATTCAAATATTTTAAAAGCCGGTCGCTAAGTGAAACAATAAATTCCGTTGTCTTTGTTTGCTAGGAATAAACAACAGTGAGATGAAATAGAAAATGTTTCCTTTTTGAAAAAACTTGAAGAATCTTAAAACTGAAACCAATAACTCGGAATATCTCGAAAATGGTTAACACTACAAGAAAATTATGAGACAATTGTGTAATTTAATGTGTTCTAAATTTTTATGTATTGCTATCTCTTACGGTTTACTAGTTATACAAACGCCTCAAGAATGAAGAGGTCTTCTGGTCCTGTTCCCAGAAAATTCAAGAAATATATTTCGTTTGTCATGAAAATATCTTAAACACATAAAATTTTAATAAAAATCATTAGTGCCATTTTTGAGAAAATTAAAATTTTCGAAAAATGCTCCATGTAAAATGTAGTTTGGGGTGTGGGAATTTTCTTGGAAAACTTCGTGTTGCACCCTTGCAAGATAATGTACTTAAATACCAAATTTGGCTTTTAACCGACTTTTCGTTTTTGAGCTTTGATGTCCCCCTCCCTCCACTCACACACACATACACAGACATGCACATGGATAAGTTTCTAAAATGACTTTTTATTCAGAGGATCTAAAAAGATGCATTTCCAGTGAAATCTCGATATCGAATTTTTGGGTGGAATACAATATCTTCTCTATCCAGTATGTACATTGCATACACGGGCAGAGAAAGTAAACAGTACCTCGTTGTTTGGTGTAGGATAAAATATTATGAATAGCATAGTTCCTTTTTATAGGACTTTCTGAAGCTATTATTTCCTATGTTCTATCATATGATGTACTTCTGCAATTGTAATATTATACCTTCAATCAAGCAATATGGAAAACAGCTGCACATTATCGTCATTGACGTTTCTGTATTCATTAGGCGAAGGTAAGTACAGATATATATTACCAGATATACAGGGTTACTACAAAAGAAATGGACAACTTAAACTGCCTGTAAAACAAAAACTATTAGAGATAGCAACCTAATTATTTTGTAGGTATGTTGAGAAACTCTCAAAGTTTTGTTTGTTACTGTTGGTAACTCTGTAGTGTTTTGTTTGTTGTTGCAGAAGCTGAAATGGCGGAAAATCGTGTGGAAAAGGCATATTGCGTGTTGGAATTTGCTAGAACGCAATCAGCAACTGTTGTCCAACGACATTTTAGAACACGTTACCACAAAAATGAAATGATGCGCTCACAAGAACCAGCATCGTCTTCATCATGTCGCAACATGTCGATGCAAAAGTCACGCCGTATGACCTTATCTTCTTCACTCAGAAACTGCAACATCTGTAATCTGTAAGGCATCATGTGCAGTCGCTTCCGCAAGATTTTCCATACAGTTTGCTGTGGAATTTTTAATTGCATGCTTGCCCTAGATGTCGATTTCTGTGGGCTTCTTAAGTAGGCAGAACGAATACGTTCAACGTTTTCTTCCGAAACTCTTGGTCTTCCCGAGCTCTTCCCTTTGCACAAACATCCCGTTGTCTCGAATTTTCTATACCAGTCGTAGATTGACTGTCTAGTCGGTGGCGTTTTGTGGTAACGTGTTCTAAAATGTCGTTGGACAACAGTTGCTGATTGCGTTCTAGCAAATTCCAACACGCAATATGCCTTTTCCACACGATTTTCCGCCATTTCAGCTTCTGCAACAACAAACAAAACACTACAGCGTTACCAATAGTAACAAACAAAACTATGGAAAGTTTCTCAACATACCTCCAAAACAAGTAGGTTGCTATCTCTAATAGTTTTTGTTTTACAGACAGTTGAAGTTGTCTATTTCTTTTGTAGTAACTCTGTACTTACTTATAAAAATCTGACGTGCTGTATTCATATGATTTTCTTACTCATTCGTCTACAAACTATTTTTAGAAAAGTCTATTATTCTAAGTATTTGTTAATCATTTCACCTTTATTTACATCATTGTAGGTATAAGAAGAATACATTAATCTAAATTGGTAGAGAGTTAAAGAGTATGTCCAAATGATGGCTTTGTAAGTCCGTGCTCTATGCATGACCATGAAAAAAAAAAAAAAAACAAATAATGACTTCCCAGTAGAGAACAGTAGAAGTATAAAGTGTAGCAACCGAAAAGGTAACATTTTCAGTTTTCAAATGGATAAAATATGAACAGTGCTTCATTCACATGACTTTCTTCAGTCGTTCCACAAATTTCCTTTCTGAGAAAACATGATTTCTTTATCTACAGCTAATCAAGATAAACATTACCAGAATTGAGCTGATTATTTACTTCTTTGTAAGTTGAAAGAGAATAAAATTAATGCATTGGGCTAAACCGATAGCCAAATCTTTTAAAAGCCGGTTGCTATGTGAAACAGCTGAAATTGGGTTCTCTTTGCCTGCTAGGAATTAGAAAAGAGAGAGATTGACGAAACGAATGATGGCTTCCCGTTTGAGAAAAGTTTCAGTAGCATAAAATTGAAACAAATAACTAGGAATATCTCTAAAACGGCTAACAATAAAAAATCTGACGTGTTGCATTCACATAACTTTCTCTAGCTGTTCCATATACAAACTATTCCTACAAAAGACTGTTTTTATCTATATCCTGCTAATTGGGATAAAAATTAGTAGAATTTGTCTTATTACATCCATCCTTGTAAGTAGAAGGGAAATAAGGGAACACATTAGGCTAAAATGATAGTCAAATATTTTAAAAGTTTATCGCTATGTGAAACAATTGAGGTTCGGTTCGCTTAACATAGAGAAGTTGAGATAAGTTAGTAGTTTAAAATTGAAACCAATAACAAGGAATATCTCAAAAGCAGTCAACTCTACAAGAAAAATGTATATGACATGTGTTTTAACGCGATCTACATTTTTTGTATAGTATATTTTTCCCCTATCTCTTACGGTTTAACCGTTATGAAAATTTCTGCAAAACTCCATCCAGAACAGAGAGATCTTCAGAGGCTATTCACAGAAAATTCAAAAGATGCATTTTATTTGTGATGTAAATATCTTTAATATACATCAATTTAATCAAAACTGTTAAAGCCATTTTTGAGAATAACATTTTCAAAAATGTTTTCATGTAAAGGCTAGTTTGTGGAGGGGAATTTTCTTGAAAACTCCATGTCGCATCCTTTTAAGACACTTATTTTGGTATTTAATGATCTTTCCGTTTTCGAGCTGTGCTGACTACAGGCATACATACGGATCTTTTTCTAAAAATGCTTTCTTAGGACTCGGGGAGCTCAAAACATATATTTCCGGTGAAATCTCAACATCAAATTTATGGGTGAAATGCAATATCTTCTCCACTATGTGCATTGTGCACATGTGTTAGAGAAAGTAAAATGGAACTGAAGCTTTAGCTGTATTATCTTTAATTACATTGATTTGATTTTATTAAGTAAGCATACGGTCCGCCCCCCCTCCCTCAATGGATCATACATAAGGAACTAGGAAGCTATAAAAACTGGGAATTTGTACGTTTACAAAACAATGAAGAGTGACCCAAGGAACAATTTGGATGTTAAACAGTATTTATCTCACGTTCTTCTAGTAAATAAATTGCAGTATAATTGACTCGTAATAGTATTATGTACGGTCCCAAAAGAAAAAAAAAAGACTGCGGTACATCATACAAGGGGATGGGGATCGTGCGAATCAGTATGTAGGCAAGGAAAGAGAAACAAGTTTTAAGAGTACGACAAACATCGCGCCAGAAAGGAATTGATTGGCTGGAATTTAGTCAAGGTGTGTGTAAACTGGATTAAGGAATGAAGATGTTCAAGAAATGCATTAAGAATGCTGATTCACTTCTCCGGCTTTATCAGGAGGTACAGTGCTGCAAACAAATGTAAACCACGTTAATAGTCTTGTATCGCCGTTTGAAATCCAATAATAAAAATGCCGGTGATCCAATTCCATATAGTTTTTTTTTCTTCAAAATCATGATCATTGCATAGCTAATGTGTTAAAACAAATAGGCGGAAGAAATACATTCAGGCTGGGAGATGAATAAGTACAAATAGTTTGTATTTGTAGACAGTAATGTGTATAACACATAAATGTACCTCATTTTGTTCACATACTAATAAATGAAACACAAATGTGGGTCTAATGTCTTTTGAACGGCCCTGAGCTATGTGTTTGCATACAACACTCCACCTATAGTCGGTAGGGCAAAGGACATAGGAGGGTCAACCGTGTAACCTGTTACGTAAACAACCGAATGTCTAAGATGGGGAATAATAGTCATCTTAAACCATCGTGAGATTTTCCTAATGAACATAACTTTAGAAAGTAGTGAAAAAACTGCAAATACTGGATCATCACATCGTTCACAAACGTTGATACAAATATTTGCACGTATTCACCTCTAACTGTATTTTAATGCATTACAGGAAATTAACACCTACGACAGCTCATTTATGAAGCAATTTCTGGTCATCAATATTTTCTCCATGATATTTGGTCACATTATGTACAAGTTTGGGTTATTATTTTCTGAAATAATGACAAATTTTTTTGTGAAGAAAGAAATACAGATTACTTTCAGTAAATTTTAAATTTACTGTGTTCACAGGCAATTATGTATCTTAAATTGCATGTTAGCATTGCTATGTCTATCAAATCAAAGATATTGTTGAGTCTATTGGATTTTATATTATATGACCTCAGCAAAGTAATGACAATAATAATAAAAATATAGCTTTATTATAGGTATTATTATTATTATTATTATTATTTATTTGTCTGCAAAAGATATGGATCGATATTTATCGATCACTACTTAGAGCAAAAGTAAGTGTGTGTTGTATTTGTGGAGCCCAAAAAATGTTTTTACACCAGTGGAAGAAACTTAGGAAGAGATTTAGTGCGGATTAAAAACAGAAGACGTAAAGCAGTTTCTCTTAGAAACAGCTTATAAAAGATGGGTGTAGGGGCATATAATTATTTCAGAGCAAAACAGAAGAGAGAGAGAGAGAGAGAGAGAGACAGAGAGAGACAGAGACAGATAAGCTCCGTATAGTCATTCTGTTCAACAGCTACAAGAGAAAATACAGGAAAATAATTGCTTACAGAACAAGGAAGGCGTAGCGGTAGAAAACGGTGCAGCAATTCAGATTTGTTGGCAATTTGGCTCTGCCGGGAGAATAAATAAACATTTTAAGCAACATGCTAATGAAAATAATTGGCAGCGATGAAGAATACAAAACGAATGTAAATGCACAAAATTCGAAATTTATTTTCACTGGAAAAACAAAACAAAACAAAGATGATTTGAATAGCCTCCTATAGTTGTGTTGATCATAAGTGGTGACCTGAACAGTTAAGTCAAGCAAAAGCTTATAATGGCCAACTTTGTTATGAAAAATGAAATTAATTATTTTCATAATTTTATTTATATTTGGACTGTTGAAGGAAGTGCAACGAAAAGATTAGTGACATTCTTTGTATTGTGATGTATTGGATGAAATGTTTAAAATGTATATAACATTGTAATCCTCAGGAATTTGTAATATGAAAAATAATATTACAATTGATATAGGAGCATATAAAATGTAAATATCAATTGAATAATGAAACCAATTTTAAAACAAGTGGCCATGGGACGAAGGCTACTTAAACCAACTACGAAGGGAAAAAGGGTATTGGACTACCGCGCCAAAAAAAGAAGAAAGAAAAAAAAACGGGAAATGCATTAGAGAGAATGGTAGAGTTTAAGGAAGATAAGACAAAATTAGGTGAAGGTTCATATGAGGTGACAAGAACGGGTGAAGACAAGAACGATCTGAGAAGCCCGAGGTTTTATTCAACTACCTTCACCTTATGGCGGCTCCGTGAGTAAGTGGTTAGACCGCTCGCATCTCATCTAGGCGGCTGGGTTCGATCCCAAGCGCACACATGTAAGATTTGTGGTGCACGAAGCGGCGCCTGGGTGGGTTTTCTCCAAGCCCTCCGGTTTCCCGATATTCATTACACCAATCGCTCCATCATCATTTTTCCAATCATCACTTTCGCTTACATTTCATATCATCCGCTTCCTCGTGCTGGCTACGGGCCGACCCCTCGTAATAGGGTCTCCATTCTGTGGTTTCGTGCCGTTGGCTCCCCGACATGTTTCTGACCTCTAGGCATTGGCTTGTAAGATCAGTCCTACAAATACGGTGAGGGTAAGCCGATTACGGAACGAAAGATTATTATTATTATTATGATTATTATTATGATTATTATTATTATTATTATTATTATTATTATTATTATGATTATTATTATTATTATTATTATGATTATTATTATGATTATTATTATTATTATTATTATTATGATTATTATTATTATTATTATTATTATTATTATTATTATGATTATTATTATTATTATTATTATTATTATTATTATTATTATTATTATTATTATGATTATTATTATTATTATTATTATGATTATTATTATGATTATTATTATTATTATTATTATTATTATTATTATTATTATTATTATTATTATTGGTGGTGGTGGTGGTGGTGGTGGTGGCGTTGCGGTGGCGGTGGTGGTGGTTTAGTTGGTTAATTTAGTTAGTTTAGTTATTATGTAATAATAGAGCTATAAACCTAGCGTTCCAAAATTACCCTCCATCCATATATTGCAATAACATAAGCAACAAGTCAATCAAATAACTGGGAATTATTATGCAAGAGGGTAGGAAAAACGATGACGCTTGGAGAGAGCAGAGCTACATATATTGTTAGGCTAATTGTTGCTACGAATAAGGACCATCTGTTGTATACGTTTCCTCGTAGCGGAAATCGTGAACAAAATCAAAACTTATTGCCCTTAGTAAACAAGGGCACAGCCCAGCAAAAGCTAAAACATCGACCAAGGGTGGAAAATCGCCCTAAATGGTTTCCTAGACGTGTAAAACAATTATGAGTATATTTCTTACAAATATAAATAATTATTGTTTTGTTTTATGTAAGTTACCATAGTAAGTATAAATACGAAATATTATATTAGTCACCAATCCACATTATGTACATTCAGAAGTAATTTCAGGGTGTAACTGATGATTACAAACAATCGCCATTCAATATTCCAAGGAAGCTTATACGACGGCAGTATCTATATTTTGAGCCTAATAATAAAAAATCTGACGTGTTCCATTCACATGACCTTCTCTACATCTCTGTAAAAAATTGTTGTTAAAAAGCTCATTCTTCTTCATCATAATCAAGTTAAATATTAGCAGAAATACTTTCTTGTAAGTAGAAGGGAAATAATGGAATACACTAGGCTAAAGCGATAGTCAAAGCTGATTGCCTTGTGGTTGAAATCCGTTTGTTTACATTGCCAAGAGTTGACAAATTCCAGTATGTGAGAAGTTTTAAGAGTTTTAAAACCGAAACCAATAACAAGGAATATCTCAAAGATGGTCAACTCTACATAAATTCTGTGTTTAAACAAGATATACATTCTTGTATAGTAAGTTTTGTCTATATGTTATAGTTTACTGTTATGCAAAATTCAACAAAATCCATCCAGAATGAAGAGATCTTTTGAGGATATTTCCTGAGAATTCAAGATATGCATTTTACTTGCCATACAAATATTTTAATATACGGTATTTTAATCAAAATCGTTAGAACACTTTTTGGAAAAATAAAAATCTTCGAAAATCTTCCTGTAAAGAGTAGTTTGAGGTTAGGGGATTTTCCTCAAAATCTTTGTGTCGCATTCTTGCAAAATACTAAACTTCAATACCAAATTTGGTACTTTACCGATTTTTTTTTCAGTTAACGTATTCACAGAGACGGATACACACACGGACCTTTTTTCAACTTCTAAAAGTGCTTTTTTTTATGCAGAGGATCCTAAAACGTGTATTTTGAGTGAAATCTCGGTGTCGAATTTTTGGGTGGGATGCTATACTATAATCTCTATCTATGTAGGTTTATGGTACGTATAGAGAAAGTAAAACTAAGTACCGAAATCTAAGCGGCACAAATATCGAATGTACTCCATTCTAAAATAATTCGGCGTTTAAACAACGGGGACTAGTTTGGTCTATGTTCAAATGACAGTCAAATGTTTTAAAATGTGGTTTCTATGGTATATAAAATCCGATTCTTTGCGTGGTCGGGTGTTGACAAGTTCCATATGAGAAAAGTATGAGTATTTTAAAACTGAAATCAATAACAAGGAATATCTTAAAAACGTTCAACTCCAGGTAAAAATGTATATAACATAAATTGTGTGTTGTAACGAGCTCTACATTTTTGTAAGTACGTTTTTGTCTATCTCTTACGGTTTACAAGTTATACAAAGTTCCGCAAAATTCAATCAGAATAAAGATGTCTTCAGGGGCTATTCCCAGAAAATTCAAGATATACATTTTTTTGTCATGTAAATATCTTTAACATATTGTAATAAAAATCGTTAGAGCCATTTTTGAGAAAATAAAAATTTTCGAGAACTTTTCCATGTAAAGGGTAGTTAGGGGTGGGGGATTTTCTTTAAAATCTTCGCGTCGCATCCTTGAAAGATACTGTAAATACCAAGTTTGGTGTTTAAAGGACTTTTCGTTTTTGAACTATGCTGTCCACAGACACTCGCGCAAACACACGAACCTTTTTCTAGATTTTTTTTTGATTCATCGGGTCGCAAAACATGTATTTCCGGTGAAAACTCAGTGTCGAATTTTTAGGTGCAGTGCAATACCTTCTCTATACACTACATGTTAATGTACATAATACGTGTGGAGAAAGATAAAGAATCCTGTGTTTAAAAATCGCGGATCACGAAAATTGCGGCCATCTGTGGTCTAAAATCCATAGATGGATATGCGTCCGTGAAGCCGTCAACGGGACGTGACGCTTACATTGCTAGCTAGAACAGTGGTGCGAATTCGTGTTGCTCTGCGGGAGGGTTAGCGTGACGTCATATCCGCAACCTTTTGCTCTAGTGATGGCGATCAAGATGTTGTACTGCAGTAAGCAGGAGTAACCCGGTTCCCACACTGCTACATTGTGCAACACTCACACGTTCAGTAGTTCCGTGTCCAGCATCATCTACAAACCCGTGAATTACATGAGTTTCACTTGAGTATTGCGTCAGGTCAGTATTCGGCGGTATCTCGCTTTTGTTCCGCACATCTGTCCTCTGATTATTCCGTTTCAATTATTACTGTGCTCGCACCTGTATCTTCTTCCCTTTAATGTTTGCTTTCTCTACACGTACTATGTACATAGTATATGGAGAAGGTATTGTATTTCATCCAAAAATTCGATACCGACATTTCACCGGAAATGCATGTTATGGGCCCCCTTGAATCCAAAAAAAGCATTTTAAGAAAAATGTTCGTGTAAGTGTGTGTGCGTGTGTGTGTGTAAGTGTGTGTGTGTGTTTGTGTCTGTTGACAGCATAGCTGAAAAACGAAAAGTCCGCTAAATACGAAACTTGATAGTTAAGTTCAGTATCTTCCAAGGATGCGACACGAAGATTTTCAATAAAATCCCCCACCTCCAACAACCCTTTAGATGGAAAAAAATCGAAAACTTTGATTTCCTCAAAAGTTAAAATCTCTTATATTTAAGATATTTACGTGACATATAAAAATATATCTTTTAATTTTCTGGGAATAACCTCTGAAGACTCTTTATTCTGGATGCATTTTTTTTAAGTTTACATAGCTAGTAAAACGTAAGAGAAGGACAAAAAGTTACGACACAAAAAAAGTAGAGCACATTAAAACACACAATTTTCGTGTGGAGTTGGTCGTTTTCCAGATATTCGTTGTTGTTGGCTTCAGTTTTAAAATACTCAAACTTTTCTCATACAGGAACTTGTCAACCCTTTTTTGTAGCTTAACGTCCTTTATTTAACCTGGTTGGTCATATCAGACGATGAATGAAATTGGTGAAATGATGCTCAAATGATCTCGGAGTCCAAAGAGCTTAAAGTTACTCGACATTCATCTTCTCAGGATAAGGGAGAACTCCGAAAAAAACCTTATCCGGGTAACTCACCCTAAGTGAGTTTCGAACTCACGACCTTTTGAATGTGAAGCAGACACGCTACTACCATACTACTCAGGGGGGCTTCGTCAACTCTTGGCCAATTCCGTGGCAACCACATATTAAAACATTTGACTGTTGGTTTAGCCTAGTGAATTCACTTATTTCCCTTCTTCTTAAAGGAACTAACAAATAAGACCGTTTCTGGTAACGTTTATCTCGTTTCTCATGAAGTATGTAGAAGAATAAGCTTATTAACAGTAATTTGTTACACCGATATTGAGAAAGTCACAAGAATGGAACACGCTAGATTTTAGCACTATGAGTGTCTTCATTCGCGGTATAGGCTTTTGTCTCTTTTTACTTTCTATACACGTACCATGCACATAGTGTGTAGAAAAGGTATTGTACTCCACCCAAAAATTGATACCGACATTTCACTGGAAAAATATGATTTAAGGACCCTGAGACCGAAAGAAAGGAGTCTTAGAAAAATACCTGTATGTGTTTATCTGTGTGTATGTACGAGGGCCGTTTTTTACTTTCTCCATAGGCACTATGTACATAGTGTATAGAGAAAGTATTGCACTCCACCCAAAAATTCGATACCGAGATTTCACCGGAAATATATGTTTTAGGTTCCCCAATATCCAAAAAAAGCATTTTCACAAAAAAGTCCGTGTGTGTGTGTGTGTGTGTGTGTGTGTGTGTGTGTGTGTGTGTGTCCGTGTGTCTATGAACACGATAACTCAAAAACGAAAAGTCGGTAAAATACCAAACTTGGTACTTAAGTTTAGTATCTTCCAGGGATGCGACACGAAGATTTTGAGAAAAATCCCCCTACCCCCAACTACCCTTTACATGGAACTTTTTTCGAAAATTTTGATTTTCTCAAAAATGGCTCTAACGATTTTGATTAAAATTTCGTATATTAAAGATATTCACGTGACAAATAAAATGTATATCTTGAATTTTCTGGAAATAGCCTCTGAAGAGTAGTTTATTCTGGATGAATTTTACTGAATGTTGAATAACTGCTAAACCGTAAGAGATGGACAAAAACTTACGACACAAAAAATGTAGAGCACATTAAAACACACAATTTATGTTATATATATTTTTTTCGCGGAGTTTGTCGGTTTTGAGACACTCCTTATTTTTGGTTTCCGCTATGAAAAACGTTTACCTTTCTCATACAGGAACTTGTCAACTCCTATCCATATAAACAAAGGAACTTCATTGACATAGCAACCAGCTTCTGACTATCACTTTAACCTACGGTTGTCCTTTATTTCGCTTCTACTTACAAGGAAGCAAGTAATAAGACTATTTCTGCTAATTTTTTCTGATTAGCATAAAGTAAATAGAAGTATAAGCATTTTAAGAATTATTTGTTGCAGGGCTATGGAGAAAGTCTTGTGAATGGTACACATCCGATTTTTTCAACTTCCTATAGGCTATAAATAAAAGACTAGTTCATAGAAAACAATTATTTTATCATTAAAAGTTTTTTACACTTATGGTTAATTTTCAACATAGTCACCGAAAAGATTGTGACATGTATCGTACCTGTACACAAGCTTTGCAATACCCGCTTCCAAAAATGTTGCCCCCAATGATTTCAAATGAGCATTGACGTTGTTTAGAAGATCTTTGTTGGTTTGAAAGTGCTGCCCTCCTAGCCACGTCTTCAGTTCAGGAAAAAGCTGAAAGTCGCTGGGTGCTAGGTCAGGACTGATCGAAAATGTCCCATTGAAATTGTTCAAGGAGCCGATGGGTTATGCCAGCAGTATGTGGACGAGTGTCATAGATCAACACAATTTCTGAAGGCAGCATTCCTCTTCGTTTGTTTTGAATGGCTCTCCGCAAACGTCGTAAAGTACGAAGATCTTCAAAACAACGTCAATGTTCATTTGAAATCATTGGCGGCAACATTTTTTGAAGCGGGTATAGCAAAGCTTGTGCCCAGGTACCATTAATGTCTCAATCTTTTCGATGATTATGTTGAAAAGTAACCATAAATGTACAAAACTTTTAGTAATAAAATAATTGTTTTCTATGAATTTGTCTCTTATTTATAGCCTATCGGAGGTTGAAAAAAACAGCTTTCGTATGTACGCGTGGGTCTGTAAACAGCATTATTCAAAAATGAAAAGACCGTAAAATTACAAACTTGTAATTTAAGTTTAGTATAATTCAAGGATGCGACAATTTTTACTTTCTCCATACGCACTATGTACATAGTGTATAGAGAAAGTATTGCACTCCACCAAAAATTCGATACCGAGATTTCACCGGAAATATATGTTTTAGGTTCCCCAATATCCAAAAACAGCATTTTCACAAAAAGGTCCGTGTGTGTGTGTGTGTGTGTGTGTGTGTGTGTGTGTGTGTGTGTGTGTGCGTGTGTCCGTGTGTCTGTGAACACGATAACTCAAAAACGAAAAGTCGATAAAATACCAAACTTGGTATTTAAGTTTAGTATCTTCCAGGGATGCGACACGAAGATTTTGAGAAAAATCCCCCCACCCCCAACTACCCTTTACATGGAACTTTTTTTCGAAAATTTTCATTTTCTCAAAAATGGCTCTAACGATTTTGATTAAAATTTCGGATATTAAACATATTTACCTGACAAATGAAATGTATATCTTGAATTTTCTGGGAATAGCCTCTGAAGAGTAGTTTATTCTGGATGAATTTTACTAAATTTTGAATAACTGCTAAACCGTAAGAGATGGACAAAAACTTACTACAAAAAAGATGTAGAGCACATTAAAACACACAATTTATGTTATATACATTTTTTTCGTGGAGTTCGTCGTTTTTGTGACATTCCTTATTTTTGGTTTCTGCTATGAAAAACATACTTTTCTCATACTGGAACTTGTCAACTCCTATCCATATAAACAAAGGAACTTCATTGACATAGCAACCAGCCTTTGACTATCACTTTAACCTACGGTTGTCCCTTATTTCGCTTCTACTTGCAAGGATGCGAGTAATAAGACTATTTCTGCTAATTTTTTCTGATTAGCATAAAGTAAATAGAAGTATAAGCTTTTTAAGAATTATTTGTTGCAGGGATATGGAGAAAGTCATGTGAATGGTACACATCAGATTTTTTTTTTCAAGAAACTCCCTCTACCCCAAACAACCCTTTACATGGAAACTTTTTCGAAAATTTTGTTTTTCTCAAAAATTGTTAAACGATTTTGATTAAATTCTGTATATAAAAGATATTCACATCATAAATACAATTTTAATTTTCTGAAAATAGTCTCCAAAGACCTTTTCATTCTGGATGAATTTTGCATAAGTGTTAATCGTAAGAGATAGACAAAAATTTATTAGACAAAAAATGTAGATCTCAAAATATACAAATTATGTTATATACTTTTTTTTTTTTTTGTATTGCTGACAATTTCCGAGATATCCTTTGTCATTGTTTCTGTTTTAAACTACATTTCTCAAACAGGAAGTTTGAATTCTCTTTTATTATTATAATTATTTTAATGTTTTGTTTATTTATTTATTATAGCTGAACGTCCTTTAACCTGGTTGGTCATATCGGACGATAAATGAAATTGGTGAAATGATGCTCAAATGATTTCGGGGCCTACGGAGTTTAAAGTTATTTTACATTCGTCTTCTCAGGATAAGAGAAAACCTTATCCGGGTAACTCACCCTAAGTGACACTCGAACTCATAGCCTGTTGAATGTTCTTATTATTTTTTTTAATTGATCGATCAGCAGTATAATGCTTTACGGGCCAGTGTTAATATGCACAACGGTGGCAATAGCACGTAGAGGAGGCTTAAAGGCCACCTCATATCTACAGCATGCTCTAAACGAACATCAGATATAAGACACAGCACACAAGAAGTAAAAGAGCATATCAATCACTAGAGTTAGAATCAGAGGGATCACTAAAAAGTGGGTCTTGCGGTAGTCTTCTCTTCAAGCGGGTTGGCTGGCGCGTACGAACGCCTACGTTATAGTGCACTGCTCCAGGAACATTCTTCAATGTGGAAAAGAAACGACGGGGAACCTCCGAATAAAGTCGTGAAGAGGTAAGAGTCTCAGTTCGTGAAGGAGCTGCTGATTACGAATAAACCAAGGAGCATTGGTAGTGATGCGCATAAAGCGGTGCTGAATGACTTGGAGACAACGTAGATGGCTTGTGTGAGTGGCTCCCCACACCTGGCAGGCATAGGTGATAAGCGGACGAACGAGAGACTTGTAGAGTAATACGGAGGACTCCAATCCAAGAGTGGTATGACGATGAAGCAATGGCGAGAGTTTGGAAAGCCGTCCGGAGGCCAAGGAAATGAGGCGATCGACGTGAACGCGCCAAGTCAATCGAGCATCCCCAAATACACCAAGATACTTAACAGGAGCAGGTAGCCAAGACATATCGTTACTACAAAGACGCAACGGAGAAAGAGGAGGATATCGGCGTAGAGTGAAAATCTTAGCCTCAGTTTTCTGAGGGTTCAAGGAGATGCGCCAAGTGTTGAACCACTGAGTGAGGCGATCCAAGGAGTGTTGTACCACTTGATGGACGTGTTGAGGATTAGATCAGCATTGAGAGCTGCAGAAGTCGGGACCAAATCTGGAATATCAGAAATATAGATACTGACTAGTGTGGAGGCCAAGATAGAGCCTTGTGGGACACCTGCGGTAATAGTGCGTGGAGAGGAAAGAAAACCGCCAATACGCACTGAAAAGCTGTGGTTAGATAGGAAACTCTCCATTAAGAATAATAAATAATGAGGAAGACCGCTGCGGCTGTTGAAAGTGAGGAAGACAAGCTACCCCCACACTATTAAGGCGGGCTGTTTTTTATTGCTGACCGTGCAAAGCGAACCGAAGTTCAATTGTTCGCAATACGACCAGCTTTTAAAATATTTGACTATCGTTTTAACCTAGCGTATCCCCTTATTTTCCTTTTGCTTAGAAGGCAGCAAGTAATAGGAGATATTCTGCTAATGTTTATCTCGATTAGCATGATATAGATAAAGAAAGATTGTAAGAATAGTTTGTTTGCTGAATAGATAGAGAAAGTCATGTGAATGTAACACATCAGATTTTTACAGCTTAGTTTATCGTCGCTTTAATTTCAATGTCGGGTTCTGTTCCGTTTTATAATTTCTTTCAAATGTCATGGTTTATTACTTTCTCTTGCCCCGTATGTACAATGTACATAGGGATAGAGAAGTATTGCATTCCACCCAAAAATTCGATGTCGAGATTTCACCGGAAATACATGTTTAGGAATCCCTGAATCCAAAAAAAAAGCATTTCCAGAAAAAGGTCCATGTGTGTGTCCGTGTGCCTGTGAACATGATAACTCAAAAACGAAAAGTGGCTAAAATACCAAACTTGGTAATTAAGTTCAGTATCTTGCAGGGATGCGACACAAAGATTTTGAGAAAAATCCCCCACACCCCAAACTACCCTTTACATGGAACTTTTTTCGAAAAGTTTGATTTTCTTAAAACTGGCTCTGACGATTTTGATTAAAATACCGTATATTAAAGATATTTACCTGACAAATAAAATGTATATCTTGAATTTTCTGGGAATAGCTTCTAAAGACCTATTTATTCTGGATGAATTTTGCTTAATTTGGCATAACTAATAAACCGTAAGAGATAGACAAAACTTACTGTACAAAAAATGTAGGCCTTGTTAAAATACACAATTTACGTCATTTACATTTTTTTCGTGGAGCTTACCGTTTTCGAGGTATTCATTGTTATTAGCTTCAGTTGTGAAGTACTTACACTTTTCTCAGACGGGAGTGTCCGTTTTTCTTTTGTTCTACTGGCCAAGAAAAGAAGCGATTTGTAACGACCATCGTGTAACGACAGCTTTTAAAACATTTGATTATCGATTTAGCCTAGTTTATTCCCTTATTTTCTTCTTACTTATAAGGAACTAAGTAATAAGAACATTGTGCTGAATACCTCGATTAACATGGTGCAGAAAGAAGAATAATCTTATGTAAGAAGTTTGTAGAACGGCTAGAGAAAGTCATGTGAGTGTAACACATCAGTTTTTTTTTTTTACTTTCTCTATACGCACTATGTATATAGTGTATAGAGAAGGTATTGCACTCCACCCAAAAATTCGATACCGAGATTTTACCGGAAATATATATTATAGGGTCCCCAATATCCAAAAAAAGCATTTTCACAAAAAGGTCCCGGTGTGTGTATGTGTGTTCGTGTGTCCGTGTGTCAGTGTGTCCGTGTGTCTGTGAACACGATAACTGAAAAACGAAAAGTCGGTAAAATACCAAACTTGGTATTTAAGTTTAGTATCTTCCAGGGATGCGACACGAAGATTTTGAGAAAAATACCCCCACCCCAAACTATCCTTTACGTGGAAATTTTTTCGAAAATTTTGATTTTCTCAAAAATGGCTCTAACGATTTTGATTAAAATTTCGTATAATAAGGATATTTACCTGACAAATAAAATGTATATCTTGAATTTTCTGGGAATAGCCTCTGAAGAGTAGTTTATTCTGGATGAATTTTACTGAATTTTGAATAACTGCTAAACCGTAAGAGATGGGCAAAAATTTACTACACAAAAAATGTAGAGCACTTTAAAACACACAATTTATGTTAACTACATTTTTTTGGTGAATTCGTCATTTTTGAGACATTTCTTATGTTTCGTGTCTGCTATGAAAAACTTACTTTTCTCATACAGGAACTTGTCAACTCCTATCCATATAAACAAAGGAACTTCATTCACATAGCAACCAGCTTTTGACTATCATTTTAACCTATGGTAGTCCCTTATTTCGCTTCTACTTACAAGGAAGCAAGTAATAAGACTATTTCTGCTCATTTTTTCTGATTAGCATGGAAGTATAAGCTTTTTAAGAATAATTTGTTGCAGGGATATAGAAAAAGTCATGTGAATGGTACACATCAGATTTTTTATTAATGTATTAGTTTTGTAAAAAAAGTCATTGGTCAGAAGGTAAATTTTGTGCTGGGTTCTAAATATCCGTTGTTGTAGACCACCTTAGCTCATAAGTGTTATACCTGAGACATGTATTTTGTTTCTATTCTGTTTAACCTATTAGTGAATTTTGATCACGGCTAGGCTTGCTGAGCTGGCCACCCCTTTCTAACCCTCTCCACTGCGCCTGCTTAGCTGTGTATATGACGAATAACAAGAGACGTTGGCGTTTCATTGAATATGGCACACGAGAACGTTAGATGCAAATTTCATACCTACGCAATCGGAAATTGATTATTTCTGGGTTCAGAGTTGCAAAAAGGCTGAAATTTTATTGTGTTCTAAACAATTGTCCTGCTGAACTATGCTAGAGTGATGACGCATTTGAACCACTTTAATTCAACAAAAACATTTTTGCTCAAAAACAATTATATTCTCACTAGTGCAATTTCAACGTCAAAAATTAAAAAAATAATGGCAATTAAGAAGAATCGTAAAGAGAAAGGTATGCGTGAAGATCTTATAGGATCAAATCTTTAATTAGAGGATGTATATCATTAAGATTTTGATTCTCCTATGTTCTACTCCTAATTTATTTAGGAGGTATATTATACAGTTTAAATGAAGATAGGTTTTTCTGTGTCTACCATTAAGCCTGACTTAACACAAAAATGTAAATCTCATCAAAACACACAATTTATGTCCTATACATTTTTTTTTTTTTTTGTAGAGCTAACAGTTTCCGAAATATTCCTTGTTATTGGCTTCAATTTTAAAATACTGATACTTTTCTCAAACAGAAGTCTTCCTCGTTTCTTTTGATTTACTCCTGGGCATCAAGCAGAACTGAATTTTAATACAACCGCATAGCGACAGCTTTTAAAACATTTGACTATCTTCTAGTGTATTCCCTTATTTCCCTTCTATTTACAAGAAAGCAAGTAAGAAGACCATTTCTGTTAATGTTTATCTCGATTAGCATGACTAAGATAAAAGAATAATCGTTTGTAAAGGAAGGTTGTTTGTGAACAGCTAGGGATAGTCATATGGATGGAACAGATCCAATTTTTCCTTTATCATTATTTTATCCCTTTCATTGTACATTTATATGGGCATTAACAATTAATTTACCTAAGGTAGGATTATACTGTGAAAGTTTATCCATATACGCAGTAAGTGTCTTATACTTAATTAAGCAGTGTCAGGATGGTAAATAGAACTCTCCTTATAGAAAGCAGGTACCTATTTTTGCTTTGACGTATTTGTGTCTCTTTTTCGTACAATATTGGGATTAGGGAAACGCGCACATAAAAGTAATTTTCTCTTTAGCAGCTCAAGCAGAAATAAGAAATATAGATTATAGGAAAGCCAGAGCCACAGTTAGCATTAATAAAACTAAAATCAATAGGAATTACCTCTAAGTTTATTTGTTGTTACGGTAAGTTCATCTTTATGACGTATGGCTGACAAGTACCTTTAACGAAGATTCCCTCTTACTGCTACTGCTGCTGCTGCCGCTGCCGCTATGACTGCTGTCGTCGTGTAGAACAAATTGGACTATCAGGGGTGATATGAATGAACGTAAATAAAATAAAACCACTGTCTGATTTCTTTATTCATATACTTCAACATATTTTATGATTTAATAGCCGATGATAAAATATCAACTCTGATTTTACAACAAATTCTCGAAAGTATGCATATCACTTAAGATGGCGCGGTGTGGACTTAACACACAAATGTTACATCGCAGAGAGAGCTGCAAACCAAATTCCCATTCTCTTATAATACCTAAAGCTGACATGAACTCGGAGTCAATGTGCTATTCTGTTATTGGCTCTATTCTCGCGCCAACATTATCGTCATAGTGTTTTATGTCGCTGCACTCGTGCCTTATTGGTTGTCATCACACGTGGCATGGAAATTACTAAAAAAATACCCTGTTTTCTAAAGTTTAGGGAATGTCCTTGGCCTTGCACTAACTTTGTTGCATGTAACCCAATACAATCACTGTGTCATAAACTCCATCCCTTCCTGCTTTCATCAGAAAATGAGCATCTTTGTAGTCCAACAAATCTTGCCTTACAAATATATAATAAATTTGTATCTAGTGTTTACTTTACAATATTAAGAGTAACAGAATTAATTAATGTCTCAGAAGCAAGCTAAACTATATTATAAATCAAATAAAAAGGTGATTGGATGGAGTGTGGTTGTGTAAGCATTTTTATAATCATCACCGTGATCATCATGACTTTTAGGATTAGGCTCTGTGGCGAGTTCCTCCTCCAGTATTCAAATCTACTCCTACTTGTGTTTCCTTGGGCATCACAAATTTCTTCTTCCTTCACAGAAATTCTATCATTCATATCATCTCCATTCTTAATAAGTGCTATTACCACTGTGTAACTAATTGCATAATTTAATTAAATGTCAGTTTTTATATCCTGTCAATTGTTTTAATATTTTAGCTTCTGCTACCTCAGTGTTGTATCTTTAATTTTTAGCCAAAGTCCAAACTTGTAATATCACGTTAATGTTGGGATGACCATAGTTATATAGAACATTAGTGTCCCCAAATTATTCTCTGGTTATTAAAAAAGGGAGCTTCAGATAGCCTAAAGAGAGAAAGAGGGGGGACAAGAGAACATAAACAAATATTAAATATTTGTCCTTGACCACAAAAAGAGCGTAAATGGTCAAGGATTCCCATAAATTCCGAGTTCCACCTCTGTAGTGTGGAGGTAGCGTGTCTGCCTCACATTCAAGAGATTCCGAGTTTGAATCTCGCTTAGAGTGAGTTACCCTGATAAGGTCTTTTCTGGGGTTTTCTATTATCCTGAGAAGTCAAATGTCGGATAACTTTAAGCTTTCTGGACCCCAAGTATTATTTCACCGATTTCATATATAGTCCGATATTACCTATTAGATATCATTACAAAAACAAAACAAAAATGCTGACTTTTAGGAACTTTGAAGAATAATGTGCTCATGATTGCCTGTTTCCGAACATTAGTGTGGACAATATGTTGTAATGTTTCGTTTCGTAATCTGCTTACTTTGCCCTATTTGTAGGACTGACACTCCTCTTAGGACTTACAAGCCAAAGCGTAGGAGTCAGAAGCCTGTTGGCGAGTCAACGGCACGAAACCACAGTGGAGAACCTGTTACGAGGGGGTAGCCTGTAGCCAGGCATGAACATGAGGAAATGGATGATAGAGGAAAGGTGATAATGGATCAATTGGTGGAATGGGTGGCGGGGGAAACCGGAAAACCCGGAGAAAACCCGCTCAGACACCTCTTCGTTCACCTCGAATCCCACATGCGGGCGCTTGGGTTCGAACCCGGGCTGCCTAGATGGGAGGTGAACGGTCTACCCACTCAGCCACAGCGCCGCCTACTGTTCAATCATACGTAAATCATCTAAGGCTGGCCGTATTTGCTTTTTAATGTAGTTTTACCACTCTATAACTGAATACATATTACCACTAAAATTCAACGTTGAAAAGCTATACCTACTCATGTCCATATACACTGATTGTGAATCTGGGTGATAACCACAAGCCTACAAATGACTACTACATTTCGAAATGAAATTCTTTTAGTATGAAAGTCTTGGATCACGACCGAAAGAAATTATCACCAGGGGAGTGTCAGCACATGCAAAAGAGCGGCCTACCACAAAGACATATTGCAGGTTAACCTCGGGATGTGGAAACTGATAAATTGCTTTTATTTCAACCATTCGCTTCTTTCATCTGGGTTACTGAAGTGAGCCAATTGGCTCTTGAAATTGATTTTTGTTAAGGCTGTAGTTTTGAAACAGGTTACGATTTTCAAGGCGATAATGCAGAAATCAAAGTGGCACAATAGCTAATCTGAGGCTGGGTGTATTTCCTTTTTAATGCGTGAAAGGTAGTTTATATGTTGCGCCTACTTAGTTACAGAAGATTACTTATAATGTCACTATAGTATTGGGCAATATCAGCCTGCTACAGAAAACTGGTTTCTGGAGCCATTCGCTGAGACGTCTCATTCCTCTGAGTCCTTAATGGCGCCAGTTCACTGAAAAGTTATTTGCTTTGGCTTTAGATAAAAATCTGATGTGTTCCATTTGCATGACTTTCTCTACATCTCTGTAACAAATTATTGTTGAAAAGCTTATTCTATTTACTTCATGCTAATTGATTAGCAGAAATATTCTTATTAATTGCTTTCTTGAACTTACAAGAAAAATCTGATGTATTCCATTCACATGACTTCCTCTACATCTCCACAACAAATTATCGTTAAAAGTTTATGCTTATATTTACGTAATTTTAATCGAGAAAAAAAATTAGCAGAAATAGTCTTATTACTTGCTTCCTTGTAAGCAGAAGCGAAATAAGGGAATACCATAGGCTAAAGTGATAGTCAAAAGCTGGTTGTTATATGACTGAAGTTCCTTTGTTGTATGGACAGGAGTTGACAAATTTCTGTATGAGAAAAGTATATATATTTTAAAGCTGAAATCAATAACAAGGAAAAAAACGATCAACCCACGAAAAAATTTCATATAACTTAAATTGTGTGTTTTAACGTGCTATACATTTTTTGTTTGGCAAGTTTTTGTCCATTCTTACGGTTTAGCAGTTAAGCAAAATTCCGTAAAATTCATCCAGAAAAAAGTAGACTTCAGAGGCTATTCCCAGAAAATTCAAGATATACATTTTATTTGTCAGGTAAATGTCTTTAATATACCATATTTTAATCAAAATCGTTAGAACCATTTTTAAGAAAATCAAAATTTTCGAAAAAAGTTCCATGTAAAGGGTAATTTGGGTAGGGGGGACTTTTCTCAAAATCTTCGTGTCGCATCCCTGGAAGATACTAAACTTAAATGCCAAGTTTGGTACTTTATCGACTTTTCGTTTTTGAGTTATCGTGTTCACAGACACACGGACACACGGATACACATACACACACGCGCGCGCGCGCGGACTTTTTTCTGAAAATGCTTTTTTTGCATACAGAGGACCCTAAAACATATATTTCCGGTGAAATCTCGGTATCGAATTTTTGGGTAGAGTACAATACCTTCTCTATACACTATGTACATAGTACATGTAGAAAAAGTAAAAAGGGAATACGCTAGGCTAAAGTCAATCGATTAGCAGATTATTACTTGCTTTCTGGTAAGTAGAAAGGGAAAAAGGAATACACTAGGCAATAGTCAAAAATTTTAAAAGTGTTTGTTATGTAATTGAAATCCATTTATTTGCATGGCTAAGAGTTGATACATTTCTATACGAGAAAAGTTATTTAAAAACTGAAACTAACAACAACGAATATCTCGAAAAAGGTCAACTCCACAAAAAATGTATTTGAAAATAGTGTATTATAACAATATCTATATTTTCTGTAAATGACATTTTGTCTATCGCTTACTAAATGTGAAAAATTCAGCAAAATTCATTCAGAATAAAGATGTTTTCAGAGGCTACTTTAAAAAATTTCAAGATATACATATTCATGTAAATTTTTACGGTGGAGGGATTTACCTCAAAATCTTCGTGATACTAAACTTAAAATACCAAGTTTGGTATTTTACCAACCTTTCGTTTTTGAGTTACGTGTTTACAGACACATGGACACACTGATATATAGACACACACATACAAACACGCACTTTTTTTCTAAACAATATTTTTGAGATAAAGGGGATCCTAAAACGTGTATTTCCGGTTAAATATCGGTATCGAATTTTTGGGTGGAGTGCAATTACCTTCTCTATCTATGTTCCATATGCTATGTAGAAAAAGCAAAAATGTGTTTCTTGTTTGTTACTGACCCATGTGTCTTAGGTAAACAGGCATTTTAAATAACAAATGATTACTTCAAAACTCTTAAATACAGTTGTATAACAGATTTGATACAAATCTTCTATGTGTGTGTGTGTATGTGTGTGTATGTGTGTATGTATGTAATGTAATGTATTTATTCTCTTCAATTGGGTAGTGCCCGGTGGCAGAGTTAAATGTACCAAATTCACTTACAATAATAATATTATTAAGTTAAATTAAGAATAGTAACGCAACTAACATACTATACATACATATATAAAATGATAGCACTTGATATTAAACAATGTTAAACTTCTTTGTTAAAAATGTTTAATTAAAAAAACGGTATAGAATTTATGGGAAAATTTGGGGGCCTTGTTCTTCGTTTTCAACATTTATGGAACACGTTGCTAAATATAAAGCTTGCCGTTGACTGGCTTAGCAGTGACTTGCATGAAGGTTACCAAAACTGAACGAAGCAGCGCCTTCGGGAGGGAGGGATGAGGTAAAAGGACACACCAGGTGGCCGGAAGCAGGAGCGACGGAATAGCAATGGCAGGAGCCTTACAGTTTCCAGATTGAAGCACCCCGGCAGTTGGGTAGGCATAGCAGGTACTCTACCCCACATAGAACCCAACACCATGGTCCTCATCCTGGTAACCAGCCAAAGTTGGGGGATGGAGATAGTCGCTATGAGCATCCTTTTTTCCCTGCCTTGCCTACCCGAGCACCATTCCAACCCTGAAATAAACCAGCGGAATGAAGGATGATAGAAATGATAGTGGAAACACGTGGAGGGACTGGAAATTCAGGGGACGAAGGAAGCCTACCCGACATTCATCTGGCGACCTTGGCAAACCTCCAAAAAAAACTCGTGGATCAAGTAGGCCAGCAAAGGGGATCGAATCTACAACTTCTCGAATGCGGGGCATACACAAAAGCACCTAAGCCATCCCGCTCTTTTCAAAACTAAAACTTTAATAAGATTCATTAAAGAGTGATATGAGATGAGAAGTTAAAGGCTTTGAATTTATCCAAACCACAGATATTTCAAAGAAGTGTGTAGCATAATTTTACACTAAAATTTGTTTATTGAAACGTTTGTTCAATGTAGATAACCTACGTGCCAACAGGACATCGAATACGCGTCCTGTGGAAATATCGTGCTAAACCCTTTTCAACATTTTGACAGCAAAAGAACTGATTTTATGTTTCAATGTATGATTAGGGGTGAATTCTGGATTCGTTTTCACTTGGTAAAATAGTGTGTAAAACGCCTCTTCTGGTTAAAGAAAATAGTGCACGGTTATCAGAATATTAGACGCTCGTGGGATTAGATGCTGAAAAAAATGTTGCTAATTAAACCCAGAACTGTAAATGAACAACCGAAGAGTGCTCTCGCAATTTTTAAACAAACTAGAAGAAGAAAAAGGTAACCAATGTTCAGGAGAAACGCTTTTATCAAGAAATAGCATATACCTATCCAAAACGTGCATAAATAACAAAATATTTTAAAGATATGAAATACGATTTTTTGGAGCTTCCACTCTGCTTCCCATAATTGGCTTCCTTTGATTTCCATCTGTCCCTGAAGTGCAAACTCTTGTCTGACGGCCAACTATACAGCCGATTTAAATCATAGAAGAAATTTTGTCATCTTTACTCAGGAATGGGGTAAGCTGCTAACGCATTGAGAATCGGGGAAAATTGTGTTGGAAAAAAAAACGGATATGTTCCATTCACATAGCTTTGTCTAGCTGTTCCGCAAACAGACATTATATTCAAAACATTAATCTTTTATCTACATCATGCTAATCAAGATAAACAAAAAGAATCATCTCATTACTTGTTTCCTTGTAAGCAGAAGGGAAATAAAGGGAATTCACAGGCTAAAACGATAGTCAAATGGTCACGTCCTTTAAAATCCGGTCCCTATGTGAAAGAATTGAAATAAAATCTCCTTGCTTCCAGAAGTAAACAAACGAGTAACAAGAAGAAAGTTGTCTCCTTGTTCGAGAAAATTTTAAGTGGCTTAAAATTGAAACCAATAATCCGGAATATCTCGAAACGGTTAACTCTACATAAAATAAGTATATAACATTAACTGTGTGTTTTAACGAGATCTACATTTTTTGTGAAGTAAGTTTTTGGTCTATCTCTTACGGTTTACCAGTTATACAAAGGCATCCGGAATGAAGAGGTCTACAGAGGCTATTCAGAAAGTTCAAGATACATACATATTTCGTTTGTCATAAAAAAACAGCTGAAATATAAGGTATTTTAATAAAAAAACGTTATAACCATTTTGACCAAATCAAAATTTTCCAAAAATGTCGTGTCTTTTTTTTTTTTTAATCTGGGGCTGAAAACTCGGTATCAAATTTTTGCGTGCAATACAATATCTTCTCTATACACTGTGCATAGTACGTGTAGAGAAAATAACGATGATAAACTTTAAAACTCAATCCATAATTGTTATGCCTAAAGAAAAGAAAAAAATTACTTTCTCTATCCCGCATGTACAATGTACATAACCCAAAAACTCGATGTCCAGATTTGACCTTAAATATATGTCTTGGGGTTCCCTGAGTCAGAAAAAAGAATTTCTAAAAACGATCTGTGTGTGTGTGTATCTATATCTGTGTGTGTATCTGTGGACAGCATAGCTCAAAAACGAAAAGACCTGGCATGCAGGTTTGGTATCTTCCAAGAATGCGGCACGAAGTTTTTCAAGAAAATCCCTCCACCACAAATTACCATTTACCTGGAAAAATGTTTGAAAATTTTGATTTTCTGAAAAATGGCTCTAACAATTTTGACTAAAATTCCGTAAATTAAGAATATTTGCATCCCAAATAAATGTATATCTTGAATTTTCTGGGAAAGATCACTTTATTCTGGATGAATTTTGCCGAATTTTGCTTTACTGCTAAACCATAAGAGATAGACAGAAACTTTACAAAAAATGTAGATTTCGTCAAAACACAAAAATTATGTCCTTTACGGTTTTGTTGTGGAGGTAACCGTTTCCAAAATATTCCTTGTTATTGGTTTCAATTGTAAAGTACTTATACTTTTATCAGGCAGGAAGTGTCCGTTTTCCTTTTGTTCTACTCAGGCTGAGCAGAGAAGCGATTTGCAGTGACAATTGCATAACGACAGCTTTTAGAACATTTGACAATCACTTTAGCAAAGCATATTCCTTTAGTTCCATTCTACTAATAAGGAACTAAGTAACAAGAACATGCTGCTAATGTTTATCTCGATTCATAACGACAGCTTTTAAAACATTTGACTATCACTTTAGCATATCGCATTACTTTAGTTCCCCTCTACGTATAAGGAACAAAGTAATAGGAATATTCTGCTAATGTTTATCTCGATTAGCATGGTGTGGAAAGAACAACAACCTTTTGTTAGAGGTATGTTTTTAGAGAAGCTAGAGAAAGTCATGCGAGTGTAACACATCAGATTTATTTGCTCATATTTCAAAAGCGAATTAACGTTGGTAATAATGTTATGAAAACTTGATCTTAAATCCCTGAATCAAACGGAGCCTCTATTTTCATGAAAGATACCTGCCTCTCTTTACTTTCTCTACCACGTACTATGAACATACGTAGTAGATAGAGCAGATATTATATTCCATCCAAAAATTGGATAACAAAATTGCACCGGAAATATGTTTTAAGTTCTCCTGAATAAAAAAAAAGAATTTTAGAAAAGTGTTTGTGTATCTATGAACAACATAACCCAAAAACGAAAAATCCGTTAAAAAGCAAACTTGGTATTTAAGTTCAGATCTTTTAAGGATGCGGCAGAAGATGTTTAAGAAAATATCTGGACTCCAAACTGCTCTTATATGGACAATTCTTAGAACATTTTGATTTCCTCAAAAATGACCATATCGGTTTTAATTAAAATGCCGTATGTTTAAGATATTTTCATCACGAATAAAGTGCATATTTTGAATTTTCCTAGAGTAGCCTCTGAACCTTTCTTCTGGATGACTTTTGCATAGCTTAAAGTGTAAGAGATAAATAAAAACAAGTATACAGAAATTTAGTTTTCTTTAAAACACACAATTTATATCATATATTTTTGTGGAGTTAACCATTTCAATAACCTTGTTATTTTTCTTTTAATTTCCAATACTTAGACTTTTCTCTAAAGGGAAGTCGTTATTTGCTTTTTTCATACTGGTCGTGCAAACAGAAGGGGATTTTATTGCATTACTTAGCGACCAACTTTTAAAACATTTGACAATCGCTTTAACCTAGTGTAGTTCCTTATTTCCCTTCTATTTTGAATTTATTATGAGTAATAAAACCATTTATGCTAATGTTTATGTCAATTAAGACGAAGTAGAGAGAAGGATAAGCTTGCGAACGAATAATTTGTTACAGAATAGGAAAAGAAAGTCATATGAATGGAACGCATTCGACAGAGTATAGCTTGAACAAAATGTCTTTAACAGGGAGCGAGAATTCAGTGTTTGCCTAACATAGTGATGATCACATCTTTTGTCTTTTCTTCTTAAACACTTAAGATCTTTTGTTACATATAATGTAGAATTGCTTATTACTAAATATCGAAATTGGTTACGTCAATTAAAGGAAACTGTAAGAGAAGTTGTATTGGGGGAGCTAGACAATCAACAAAGAGTAGGGGACAAAAATTATAGAATAAAGTGAAAACGAAGATTAACGATATAGGGAAACAGGAAATAATAAGTAGATTAAGGGATAAGACTATTTTAATCTTATATAGGAATGCTAAGAAAATATGGGGAAGAGAAAAATACATTGATGTCTGTGGAAAAATGGAAACAGGAGGTCTGGAATGGCCAAGAACTGAAAATATGTTACTCAACGGTATTAAAGTTGATAAAGATGTATGCCCACTATGTGCCAATGTCAATAACAATTTACACTTTATAATTGATTGCGAAGAAACTAAAATGAGGAGAGAAAAAAATATGGAATAAAACTGAGAAAGGTTACCACTAGAGATAGTGTACTTAAAAAACTAATTGGAAACAATAAGAAAGAATTTATGAAACAACTAGGTAATTACACAGGGAAAGTAAGAGAGAAATGGGGGAGGAAAATCGCCAAAGAAACAGAGGATCTTAATAACAAAACTAATGAGCTTGTAAGTTATAAGAGCGATAAATAGATTAAGTTGGCAGGGTATAAAAATGTACAAATAGAAGGAAAGGTAAATGTACATAAATAACATACAGGGTATTAACTGTGTATGACACCAAATTGAACAACTCCAGGAAAGTAACTAGGTATGTAATGTATGTAATGGCCGCACCATGGCCGAGTGGTTAGACCACTCGCCTCTCACCTAGATCCCAAGCGACCGCATGTGAGATTTGTGGTGGACAAAGCGGCGCTGGGCGGATTTTCTCGGGGTTCTCCGGTTTCCCCCGCCATCACATACCACCGGTGCTCCATCTTCATTCATGTACCATCAGTGTCACCGCCTGCGGTGCCATATGTAGTTAAAGTGGGCGCTAAACACTACCAAATAAATGTATGTGTTGTATGTATGTAACTGATAAGATGAGATACTTTATCAAATTCTAATTCTATTACTAAATAACGGCAATATCATTCTGACACTGGGTGTATTGTCTTTAAAAATCCAAACCATTTATTTATTGATATTTAATGAGAGACGTTCTTGCATTGACAACACGGCGGGGGAGCGAAATCTTCTTCCCGACCCTCGCTTCCGCATAAAACTATCCCCAAGAAAAGGTGCGCGCATGGTACGTTTAATTTATTATTTTGCTGTATCAGATAGGTTTTTTTCTTTAAGCACCACATTCCAACAGAAGACCTTTATTTATCCATACCGCGTTATTTTCCCACTTCCACTAGTCTTTCTGCTGACCTCTGCTTGCCTTTTGGACTATCATTTACGTAAGCTCAGCGAAGTAGTCATATGCCGCGAAGAAGCCAAAGGGCCATTAAAATATCCCTACGAACCATTTCTGCCATCTCTTTCATGAATCATCGTAATGAGCCAAAGCAAAAGGACCACAAACGCACGGCATTGTAGCATATGGAAAAAGGAATATTTTCGTAGATGTTCAGGTAATGCCATTTCATGCCTTAGGAGCATAATACGAACGTGCTGCCTGAATTGTACATATCAGAAATTATCACAGAAAACGAAGTCCAGAAAAATCACCCTTTTTACTTTCTCCATACGCACTATGTACATAGTGTATAGAGAAAGTATTGCACTCCACCAAAAATTCAATACCGAGATTTCACCGGAAATATATGTTTTAGAGTCCCCAATATCCAAAAAAAGCATTTTCACAAAAAGGTCCGTGTGTGTGTGTGTGTGTGTGTGTGTGTGTGTCCGTGTGTCTGTGAACACGATAACTCAAAAACGAAAAGTCGGTAAAATACCAAACTTGGTATTTAAGTTTACTATCTTCCAGGGATGCTACACGAATATTTTGAGAAAAATCCCCCCACCCCAAACTACCCTTTACATGGAACTTTTTTCGAAAATTTTGATTTTTCTCAAAAATGGCTCTAACGATTTTGATTAAAATTTCGTATATTAAAGATATTTACATGACAAATAAAATGTATATCTTGAATTTTCTGGGAATAGCCTCTGAAGAATTTTACTAAATTTTGAATAACTGCTAAACTCTAAGAGATGGACAAAAACTTACTATACAAAAGATGTAGAGCACATTAAAACACACAATTTATGTTATATACATTTTTTTCGTGGAGTTCGTCGTTTTTATGAAATTCCTTATTTTTGGTTTCTGCTATGAAAAACGTATACTTTTCTCATACAGGAACTTGTCAACTCCTATCCATATAAACAAAGGAACTTCATTGACATAGCAACTAGCTTTTGACTATCACTTTAACCTAGGTTGTCCCTTATTTCGCTTCTACTTACAAGGAAGCGAGTAATTAGACTATTTCTGCTAATTTTTTTCTGATTAGTATAAAATAAATAGAAGTATAAGGTTTTTAAGAATTATTTGTTGCAGGGATATGGAGAAAGTCATGTGAATGGTACACATCAGATTTTTATTTTATTCCTCCCTCATAAATTTGAAGCTTTGTCATGGTCTTGTAATACATGAATCAAAATCAAATTATTTGTTGTAAATTCAGTTTTTAATTTCACTCTATGCCCATAGTTGGTAGAGAAGGTAATGTATTCCATCCTAAAATGCTATGTCGAGATTTCAGCGGAAATATAGTTTTGGGTAAAACAAAAATTAAACATTCCGTGTGATGTGTGTGTCTGTGAGCAATACAGTTCGATAATGAGAATAACGTTAAATACCAAGTATGGCATTTACGTTTAGTACCTTCCAAGGATGTCGTAATAATATTTTAAAAAATATCTCCCTACCACAAATTATCCTTTATATGGAATATTTTTGAAAATGTTTTTCTCATAATTGCGCTAAGATTTTGATTAAAATACCGTATATTAAAGATACATGACAAATAGCTTTCTGGGAATAGCATCTAAAGATCCCTTCATTCTAGATGACACTTGTCTAACTGGTAAATCGTAAGAAATAGACAAAAACATACTACACAAAAATATAGATCTCGTTAAAACAATTTATGTATTATACTTTTTTGTAGTTAAACATTTCTGCTTATGTTTATTTCGATTAGCATAATGTAGAATTGTAGATAAAAGTACCTATTATACAAAACAATTTATACAAAAAGTAATTTGAATGGAACACATCATATTCTACACAGAATATTTAATATGCATAGGGAATACTAGAATAATAGGGAGGGAACGTGATTTCCCCACCCGCATCTATGTTGCTAACTAAAAAGCGAAATCCATACGAGTTATGCTTTCATATAAATTACTTATTGTATGTTAATTTTATATTACCTATATTTAATAATCGTTTTGCTGCTTTTAGTTTCTTTTTTGATTGCTATACAATGAAAACTCGATATTTCATTATCTTTATAGAAGAGTTTTAAGTTTTTTTTTTTTTTTCTTTTTTTTTTAGATAGTTAATTTATAATTTGTCTGCTTTACTCTGTCCTTGTTGGCAGCCCATAAATATGGGGAGTTGTTACTGTTTCAATAAATGGCATATAACATGAATTAGTTGGTTTTACACACTTTGAACTGCCCTTAAGAGCAGAGTGGGAGTTTATTTTCAAATCTTCACATTTTCTAGCGATTTTTCAGAAAGTTTTACTGTAATAACATTTCTGTTTAGTTAATATGTACACCATATCGTATTCAAATTGGATAAATACTTTGAGGGCTATACATTATTTTATAAATCTTATTATGTAAATGTGACGCATCATGAACATTTCTAAAGTCCTATAATTTGAGAACATTGGTTGCAATTCTTGCAAGTGGTGTTTTGAACCTCAAACAAAACGTACGAAAGGATATTTTAAATAAATAGTTTGAGGGAATTTTAAAATGTATCATAAGCCTAAAAGAAAAATTAAAATTATATGTTCATAAAATATTTTTAAAATTATTATTTGCATTAGCATGCATTTCCTTTGAAGAATATTACAATGGGTACTTCTCCTCATTTTGGAAAATTTTAATAGAAATTAAAGCAAAACTAAGACGTCTGGAATATTTTGAAGGTGTGAAAATGTAATTTTGAAAGAAAGGAAAAAAGCGCTATTGTATAAAATAGTATTACCTATAAAAAATAGTTGTATTGTACAATCGTTAAACGGGTGTAGAGACCAAAAGAAGCGGAGCATGTAAGTGTTGATTCTCTAGGGCTGCCCAAAGGTTCCAGCAACGTTTCCGTTAACTTTATTCGCGCTATAACTTTGTTTCCAAGTATTTAATTCGTTATGAAATGCAGTAGGTTCGAGAGATTGCGGCAGACTTTGAGGTTTCTATGCAAGAAACAAAGATAAAATAAAATCCTTCTACCAATAATGAAACTGACATGATGTAACTACTAGCATTGTTGAAGAAAGTATGCGCGAAGCGAAGAAACAATGAAAAAAAATCTGATGTGTACCATTCACATGACTTTGTCCATATCCCTGCAACAAATTATTCTTAGAAAGCTTATACTTTTATTTACTTTATGCTAATCAGAAAAAAAATAGCAGAAATAGTCTAATTACTCGCTTCCTTGTAAGTAGAAGCGAAATAAGGGACAACTGTAGGTTAAAGTGATAGTCAAAAGCTGGTTGCTATATCAATGAAGTTCCTTTGTCTATATGGATAGGAGTTGACAAGTTCCTGTATGAGAAAAGTATACGTTTTTCATAGCAGAAACCAAAAATAAGGAATATCAAAAAAAAACGACGAACTCCACGAAAAAATGTATATAACGTAAATTGTGTGTTTTAATGTGCTCTACATTTTTTGTGTAGTAAGTTTTTGTACATCTCTTACGGTTTAGCAGTTATTCAAAATTTAGTAAAATTCATCCAGAATAAACTATTCTTCAGATCCTATTCCCAGAAAATTCAAGATATACATTTTATTTGTCACATAAATATCTTTAATATACGAAATTTTAATCAAAATCGTTAGAGCCGTTTTTGAGAAAATCAAAATTTTCGAAAAAAGTTCCATGTAAAGGGTAGTTTGGGGTGGGGGAATTTTTCTCAAAATCTTCGTGTCGCATCCCTGGAAGATACTAAACTTAAATACCAAGTTTGGTATTTTGCCGACTTTTCGTTTTTGAGTTATCGTGTTCACAGACACACGGACACACATACACACACACACACACACACACACACACACGCGGACCTTTTTGTGAAAATGCTTTTTCTGGATATTGGGGCCCCTAAAACATATATTTCCGATGAAATCTCGGTATCGAATTTTTGGTGGAGTGCAATACTTTCTCTATAATTATGAAATTAATTAATCTCTAATTATGAAATTAATTAATCTGAATTGAGAGAAAAATTAATGTTTTCATATTTGTGTAAATAACTATTATATCTAGCTTACAAATCCATAAACTGGCAGCTGTGATTTATTGTTTATATATCTTGTATACATATATAACTCTGCCACCGGGTGATTCCCACTTGCAGAGAAATAAATAAATACATACATACATACATACATACATACATACATACATACATACATACATACATACATACATACATACATACATACATACATACATACATACATACATACATACATACATACATACATACATACATACATACATACATACATACATACATACATACATACATACATACATACATACATACATACATACATACATACATACATACATACATACATACATACATACATACATACATACATACATACATACATACATACATACATACATACATACATACATACATACATACATACATACATACATACATACATACATACATACATACATACATACATACATACATACATACATACATACATACATACATACATACATACATACATACATACATACATACATACATACATACATACATACATACATACATACATACATACATACATACATACATACATACATACATACATACATACATACATACATACATACATACATACATACATACATACATACATACATACATACATACATACATACATACATACATACATACATACATACATACATACATACATACATACATACATACATACATACATACATACATACATACATACATACATACATACATACATACATACATATACACTATGTACATAGTGCATATACACTATGTACATAGTGCATATGGAGAAAGTAAAAATGAAATGGCGTTTTATTTATGGACGCTCTTTAACTGCTGCGGTTCTCAGTGTCCTATTCTATATTGGGCGTGAAAGATCGCTTAATTTTGCTCAGAGGTCTCTCTATTAGGCTTGCGGTTCTTTTATGTGCCGTAAATCTACGACACGAGACTAACGGCTTTACTTCCCTTCTGAAGAAGATGAAGAAGAAGAAGCAATGAAGGAGGTATTTAAAGAACCGTTTTCCTATAGTTGATTTAGTCTCTTATTCTACATAATTCACTCAGTAATATGCATGACCAGTTGAAGTAAAACGATAAATATTTTTCTCAGCATTTACATGAATAATTTGAGCAACAGCTACCAAAATAAAAAAATGAAAACCGTGATTAATTGCTTAGTGGCCAATTCAAAACACGATCTTCTGGGCATCTTCTCAAAAGACGTCGCTGAACCATGCTCTGGTATCTACTCGATCGTGACGTGTTGGAATAAAATGTATGTACGTCAAAAACAGGAAGTATATGTACTTATACTTCCTGTTGACTTTACATAATATATTTAACTACCCTTTTAGACAGGAGGAAATGAAGCATTTATTGTTTTTCTGGTGTTAAACCTTTTGTCATGTTCAGAAAGTTACTTCCTCAAGCGTTCCGGAAATTGGTAACACGTTTTCACTAACGATCCGTGTTGCAGCTCAAGATGAGTGCAAATAATCGTGAAGATTTTAGCGGTCACCTCCAAGATTCGTTACAAATCGGGCTGCTTTCACTAGGATACAAAATTGGCAGTGGTGTTTGCTCGTGATGCAGCATTAGAAGGACTAGAAACGTCTCTGATTAACCCAAAACATTAAGGTTAAATCTTTGGCAATCAGCAGGATTTCTATGTCCTGCATTCATTCTCATTGTTTTATAATTAGGTCAAAGTAAGTGTTGAAACTTGAGTGTTTACTTTCTTTACCACGTACATAATAGGTACAGAAGGTATTGCATTCCACCCAAAAATCGATGCCGAATATTCTCTGCTTTTGAGGGTTCCTGAAAAAAAAAAAAAAAAAAAAGATACGCGAGTATGTATGTGCATGCTGTTTTATTTATTTGTTTGATTGATTTGGGATGTGTTTAACGCCCTGTTTTGCTACAGATGGCTCCGCAGGTGATGACATTGATGATACCTACATGAATGAATGAAGATAGAGAACCGGAGGAATGCAATGCCGAGGAAACCGGAGAACCCGGAGTAAAACCGCCCCTGAGCCGCTTTGCCCATCAAAAATCCCATATACTTGTCTACTGGAAAGTGCTCTAACCACTCGGCCACGGCACGGCTTGAGTGTGTGTGTGTGTGTGTGTGTGTGTGTGTGTGTGTGTGTGTGTAAGAAATTAAAATTAAAAAAAAAAGGTTAGTAATTACAAAATTTCAAGGTTACGACTAGAAAATTTTCAAGAAAATCCTTCAGCCCCAACTACCCTTTACATGAAAAAGTTTTGAAAATAACTCTAAAGATTATGATGAAAATGCCATGTGTTTTAAGATATTTTTAAGACAAATGAAATGTATATCTTGAATTTTCTGAGAAGCGCCTCTGAAGTCTTCTTCATTCCTGAAGAACTATAAACCGGGAGAGATAGAAAGAAACGCTTATCTTGTCAAAATGCACAGTTTATGCCAAATACAATATTTTGAGTCAACCATTTCCGAGAATTACGTGTTATTGTTTTCAGTTTTTCCTAATTTGATTTTTTTTCAAATGTGAAGTTGTACTCATTTTTCTTTGTGCTGATCAAGCAAAAAGAACGGACATAGCGACCAGCGTTTTAAAGATTTGACTATGGCTTAAGTCTGCTGTATTCCCATATTCCCATTGCATCTATACCAAACATTTTAATAAAATATTTCAACAGATCGTATTTCGATTAACACAAAACCAAAGAATACCCCTTTTTAAAATAAGTTCTCTGAAGAATCGATGGAGAAGGAAATGTGAATATGCATAACATTTTTTGTCTACTTCATTTTTAATTGAGACAAATCTCGAAGGCCCGCCAATGTAGATTGAGAGTACCGTGTCTGCCTCACGTTCAAAAGGTCGCGAGTTGGATTCTCCCTCAGAGTGAATTACAGGATAAGGTTTCGTCTTCGATGTTTTCCCTTAGAGAAGACATGTGTCGAGTAACTTTAAGCTCCAACAGGACTCGAGATCTTTTCAGCATCATTTCACCGATTTCATTACTCGTCAGACATGACCAACCGGTTAAAGGACGTTAGGCTATTATAAATAAAAAACTTGAGGAAATAGCTACATTGCACATTTCATTGTGGATAAAACGGGAATACCGACTTAACAACTGGATGCTACACACGGCCTTATAATTCCATACTTTTTCCATGAAATCGTAACAAATAAAAATTGACAGGATTTAAAAAGAATGGCCAAGCATTGAATGAATGTACCAATAATAATGATTACTTTCGAAATATCGTGTGCTAGGAAATAATTATTTGAAACAGATTATGGGTTTTAAACAGATGTGTATTTTTTTGTGAAGTGCGTTTAACAGCTATAGACAATTGCGTTAAATCGCTTCACAGGCTATTCCTAGAAAATTCAAAATATACATTTTATTTGCAATAGCATATATATATATAATTCATCGTATTTTAATGAAAATCATTGGAGATAATTTGAGATGATATAAAATTTATAAAAATGTTCCCTATAAAGGATAATGTAGGGGTAGAGGGATCAGAATGATGTGTGTCATCTTTGGTCATGTGTGTCACCCCTATAGCATGCTAGCCTCTAGTTCCCGGCGTCGGTGGTTCAGATCCGGCGGAGGGCGATGGATTTTTTGGGGGGCGTTAGCATGGTTTCCTTCGGAAGGAAACTAAAGCTGTTGGTCCCATGTCGCAGATTTACGGCACGTAAAAGAACCTCAAGCCTGATAAAGGGGCCTCTGAACAAAATTAAGCGATCTTTCACGCCCAGCATAGCATATGACTCTAAGAATCGCAGCAGTTAAAGAGCATCCGTAAATGAAACTCAGTTTAATTTAATTTTACACATACACACAAGCACACTAACTAGCAAGAGACAAAAATGACTTTTACTAAAAAATGCTTTTTAGAATTAAGGAGTCTTCAAAGCTGTATTTTCAATAAACCTCGGTATTGAAATTTTCGCTCCAACTTACTAGTATGCGAAGAAAAAGTATACATTTGAAAATCATGTAATTTTAAAAGCATATAACACGTAAACTGCATGTTTTTTTCTTCTTTCTATATAGTAAATCTGAGAGTATTGTAACAAAACCTCTTTATTACTATTTCTATTGATTAAAATACCTTGCCTTTCATTCAACTGCTGAAGTATAGTTTTAATTCTCCCGTCGCTCGAAAACAACTGACGACTGCTCTCTCTCAATAAAGTGTAATCCCCGAAGTCGCTTTCCCAAACTCTTCCTTTTATATATGCTGATTATTGGCAGGAAATTTCCAGAAGAACATGTCCTTATTGCACATATACATTACTCGTAGGTACGAAAATGCGTACAACTAGGGAAAGGAAGGCGCCGACGGGTAACAATAAAATTATACACGGTGGTAAGGAATACAGACCTGCACACGGCGCTTAGTCGCAGTATTATTTACAGTATTTTTTGTTTTCTCTACACGTACTATATACATAGTAGGTAGAGAAGGTATTGTATTCCATCCAAAAAAATCCAAGCACGAAGATTTTCAGAATAATTTCCACTTCAAACTACCCATTCTATGGGATTTTTTTTCACAGTGTTCCATTTTCTAATAAATGGTTTTAAATTTTGATCAAAATACTGTATATTAAAAATGACTAAATTGCAAATAAACTAATTTCTTTGGAATAGCTCCTGAAGTCCTCCTCATCTGAATGACTTTTGCATAACTGGAAAGCCGCAAGAGAAAGAAAAAATTTTAGATACATTTTCGTTTCTTTGTTTGGTTTTTTGTTTGGTTTTTGTAGAGCTAACCATTCCATGTTAATTGTTTCAATTTTAAAATACGTAGCAAACGTTTCTCAAATGGGAAGCACTCATCCGTTTCATATATAGGCATTTTGTTTTACTCCCGGTCATTGAAAGAGAACCGATTTTCAATGACAATCCCATAGTGATTCTTACCTGTCGTTTTAGCTTAGCGTATATCTCATTTCTCTTCTAGTTATAAGGAAGTAAACATAAGACAATTTCTGTTAACGTTTATTTTAATTAAAATGATGTAGATAAAAGAATATTTTTTGTAAGAAAATGTTTGCAGAAGAGCTAGAGAAACTCATGTGAACAGAACACATACGATATTTTTTAAGATAGCTTCTGAAAACTGTAAGCATGTATGCACCAGGAAGTGGGTGTGTTTTCTGCAAAGAACGGAATGTTATGTTTGACATCGTACAGAAGTCATGCTGATAGTGAGCCATAAATATTTTCCTAGTGTCTGTGGGAATGTATTACATTGGTACCAACTCTTGCGGTACATATTTTATCACCTGAAAGAGAAACCAGCTGCTGCAACATGCTGTTCAGCATCTGAAGATTCTAGCCTTTCTTTGTATTATTAGAAAAACTGCGTGTCACCTGCCTTTAATCGCATTATTTATTTTGAATTTAAAAAAAAATCTTTCAAGTAAAAAGATCTTTCTTACACTGGAATTTAACGTTTGAATCAAAGGAAACAGATTGTTGAATTCAAAGAACAAATGGGGAGATTGCATCAGAAACTACTCGTCTGTATTTTTTAGTATTAGTTTTATTTAAATCGTTTTATTTTCTTCAAGCACTTTCTGTCATATACATAGTTCCAGACTCTGTAGAGGATAGGGAATAATTCTGGTTAAAGAAAAATGCCACGCCCCAGCCGGGAATCGAACCCGGGACCTCCGGATGAGAGGTTAATTTGCTGACCACTCGACTACGGAGACAGTATGATATAAGTCCGTCTTTTTAGGGCAGTACTGAATTTTCGCCCACGTAGTCATCAGAGAGCAATAAAGCAATAGCGACGAGTTGATACTAAATTAACCGACTTCCCAGTCGCAAACCAGTCAAGATAAACATTGCCAAATGTGTCATATTACTTGCTTCTTTGTAAGTAGAAGAGAAATAGGGAATGTAGCAGGCTAATGCGATAATCGAATCTTTTAAAAGTCGATCGCTAAGTGAAACAATTGAATTTCGGTTCTCTTTAATTGCTAGGAGTAAACAAGAGCGAGAAGATAAAAAAATATGTCTACCCGTTTCAGAAATGTGAGTAGCTTAAAACTGAAACCATTATCTCGGAATATCTTCAAAACTGCTAATTCTACAAAAAAGTATATAATATTAATTGTGTGTTTTAATGAGATCTACATTTTTTGAACGATTAGTTTTTGTCTGTCTCTTACAGTTTACTAGATATACAAAAGTCATTCTGAATGAAGAGGTCTTCAGGGCTATTCCCAGAAAATACTGCTCGTTTGTCATAAAAAAATCTTAAAACATATCGCATTTTAATCAAAATCGTTAGAGTCATTTTTGAGAAAATCAACATTTTCGAAAAATGTTCCATGTTAAGAGCAGTTGTGGGTGGGGGGATTTTCTTTAAAATCTTCGCGTCGCATCCGTGGAAAATACTGCACATAAATAGCAAATTTGGTAATTAACAGAGTTTCGTGTTTGAGCTATGACACACACACACACACACACACACACACACACACACACACACACATTACAGAGACAGATAGATACACAAACGGACATGTTTCTAATTTTTTTTTTTTTTTTTTTTGATTAAGGGGATCTAAAAACATGGAACCATTTCCGCTGAAATCTCGGTATCGAATTTTTGGGTAGAGTACAATACTTCTCTATCCAGTATGTTCATTGTGCATTCGGGCTAGGGAAAGTAAAAATAATTTTTAGGAATCAGGGTACCTCAAAACATATATTTCCGGTGAAATTTCGATACTGAATTTTAGGGCGGAATACAAAAAGTACCTTCTCTAGCTACTATGTATATTGCATGTAAAAAATAGAAACATGGATAAGTGGAGTCAGATTGAAAAATTCGATGCCACAGCCGGGATTTGAATCACACGACACGACACGACACGAGCAGTTGGCAGTCTGAGGGCAGCCCAACGGTGAGTTAGACGTGTTCCCATTCTTGCTAGAATTTAACCACTTTCCAACAGGAATGTGGGGTTTGCAGGATGACGGGTGAAAATGAGGCAGGGGAGTGAAAGAAGGTAGCAGTGTGCTCCTCAGCGGATGCCAGTCATGGTGCAACGGCCCTTGTGCACCGCTGGTGTAATTAATTTACAAAATATTTATTTTGGGAGTTGAAATTTTGAAGTCCAAGCAATTCTTGAAGAATTGTAAGGAGCTTAGCCTTAGCAGCTGTTAGAGGTGCTCCTTCGTTACCAGGGATGCCCGCAAGCCGGATCTCCCGGTCTCTTTTCAGTATGAATCCTGGGACTTACTACATTGTAAGTCGCCATTGGGGTTGTCATCTCAAAATAATTTAAGATCGCCTTATATGGTTTACAGAGAAACATGCGAGTCAGTTGAGAAATTCAATGTTACGCCGGTATGTTGCCATGGTAGCTCAGTGGAAGACCAACCGGCTAGAGACCGGGGGATCCGTGGCGTTAAATTTTTCAGTCTGACTGTGCCTATCCAACTCCTGTCCTACAGATGACTTAAGTGAAAAAACAATTAAATCAATGCCAAATAGAAATATAGTATAATACTCCTGAGATATACATTCTTTGCGGGCAGCCAACAACAGTTTTGACGTATCTTGGACTTGGGTCCAGAATACTGTATCTATTTTGGTTCGTGCACTGACACGCGCTACACCTGAGAATGAAGCAAGAGGGCGTTGGGGTCAGGGCGCGCAACAATGGCTTTCCCGCCCATCGTATTGCATTCCTGCACAGCGTGAGTCCGACACCTACTTCAGCGGGATCACCCACACCACGCATTGTTGCTGCCTTACGTGGTTTAGTTTACTTTAGGAATTAATGTCACAACTAAATCATCTTAGCCATGACATCCATAGTGAAGGGATATTTTCATCAAAATTTACTGCCACTTTTCTAAGAAAATATATGACGCTGTTCTGTCTAAATATCTAATGTAGAAGTAATTTTGGTTTCTTACTGTTATTTTGCCTTTCTCTTTCGAGTCTCATAAAAGAAAACCTAAATGATTTACCGCGCAAGAAATCTCGTCGATGCCATCGCTAATGAAGCGAGTTTATGTACTATCCCTCTAGTGATAAAAGATCGACGATCTGATGAGGCGACTTGAATACAGTTCTTTAGCGGCAGGTGTTCGTACTTAATGGTTCAGAGAAGTTTAGTATCTGTGCAGTAACATATAAACGTTTAACAAAAACAAATAAACACACAAAAAGTGTGTTGTGTTCATATTCAACTTGTCAATAAAGAACAGAGGAACTTTTAAAAGCTATTCATTTCTGCGACCGAAAAGAAGTGTGGGAAGGCTAGTTGTATACTTTCCCTACACGTACTATATACATAGTGTATAGAGAAGGTATTTGCACCCAAAAATTCTATCCTGAGATTTCACCGGAAATACATGTTTTGAGACCCCTGAATAAAAACAGCATTTTAAGAAAGGCCGGTCCCCATGGCCGCGCTCGCCAAAGCGTCTCGTTTTGGTGTTTCGCGGCGCAGGGGATCGTGGGTTCGAGTCCCACCTTGGGCATGGGTATTGTATGTGTGTGTAAAAAGTAAAACAGGAATTCAGTAATCAAAGTAAACAAATTAGGTAAATAAAAAGTAGGGTATACAAAAATAAAGAAAACGAAAAGAAAAATATCAGTGTCTGTGTGTGCGTGTGTGTTTCTGTGCAGCATAGCTCAAAAACTAAAAAACCGTTAAATACCAAACTTGGTATTTAAGTTTGCTATGTTCCAAGGATGCGACACGAAGATTTTCAAGAACATCCCCCCACCCCAACTACCCTTTACATGGAAAATGTTTCGAAATTTTTAATTTTCTCAAAAATGGCTCTAACGAGTTTGATTAAAATACCGCACATTTAAGGTGTTTTTATGACATATATATATATATATATATATCTTTAATATTCTGAGAATAGCCTCCTAAGACCTCTTCATTCTGAATTACTTTTGTATAACTGGAAAACCGAAAGAGATATACAAAAACTTACTACACAAAAAATGTAGATTTCATTAAAACACACAGTTTATGTTGGATACATACTTTTGTTTTTGTTGATGTAAATTTAACCGTTTTCGGGATATTCCGGATTATTAGCTTGAATTTTAGCCACTTATTCTCAAAGTAGAAGACATCTTTCTTCTCGTTTCTCGTTTGTTTACTCTTGGAAAGCAGAGAGATTGGGATTTCAATTGTTTCACATAGCGATCGACTTTTAAAGGACGAGACTATCACTTTACCCTGTGCATTTCGTTATTTCCCTTCTACTTATAAGGAGCTAGTAATATGATATATCTGCTTATGTTTATCTTGGTTAGCATGATGTAGATAAAGATTAATATATATATATATATATATTTTTTTTTTTTTTTTTTTTTTTTTTGCCGAACTTCAAGAGGACATCATGAGAATGGAACACACATATTTTTTTCTCTTTTGCTTGCAAAGTCCAAGTAATAAGGACAATGTCTTCTGTTTTTCTCGATTAGCATGTTGCAAATAGAAAAATAAGCGTTTTAACAATAATTTGTTACAGAGATGTAGAGAAAGTCATGTGAATGTAACACCTTTTTTTTAGCTTAACGTCCTTAAACCTTTTTTAACCTGGGTCATATCGGACGAAATTGGTGAAATGATACTCAAATAATCTCGGGGTCCATGGAATTTAAAGTTACCCGATATTCGTCTATCTCAGGATAAGGGAAACCCCCGAAAACAAAACTTATCCGGGTAATTCACCATAAGCGAGATTCAAACTCGCGACCTGTAGAATGTGAGGCAGACAATCTACCTCCACACTGCCCAGGCCGGCTTAGTAGTTGTATTACTTAGCAACGTAATCATAACCAGAGCGCTGTGTGTTGCTTTCTCTTCTGCAAACCATCGTCGCTTTTTCTAGGTAGTGGTGGCTGTGACTACTCGGTCTTCTGCAAACGATTGGCGCTCCTTCTTGGTGGAGTTAAATGACTTCAATGTTGGCTCACCAGTCAACTATGACGTCATTGTTCTACAGGAGCGCTAGAAATCATGGATATATGTGAACACCCAATATACTTATACTAGGAAAACATCAAACATTTGTTTTACTATGTGAGAGCAGTTTTCAGCCTGAAAAGAAATTTGTTGACTTGCTTAGAGTCCACCAAAAAGTAATGCAGATTGCACCAAACAATTTGGTAGATTAAGAAATTGTCCTCATTGATAGGCATACAAACAAAATCAACAATGTACAAGAGTGAGTTTCAACTTCAATCTATTGAAATTGGTAATATGTATGGAAAAATCGTAAGCAAAATTAACAAATAAAAGTAAAGTAAAGACCCAGATAAGATTTGAATAACATAATTCAGCTATCAGGAATGATTATATTCACAATAATGTTTCCAAGATTAAAGGAGATAATACAGTTCATGCACATACCTACATAAAAAGACAAAACACAGGTCGATCTGTGTAACTCAGTTCGTTAGGCACTCTTGATCTCAAGGTCGCGGTTTCACGGCTCAGATCGATGGTTTTTAAGTTTGCTTAAAAGCGACAGTCCCATGTCAGTAGATTTACTGGCATGTTAAAGAACTCCTGCTGGACGACATTCAGGCACACTGGCGGAGCTGATACAATCCTAGTAATTGACATTGTCGCTAAGAAAAAACTAATAATAATATAATAATAATAATAATGCTAATTTAAATTTAAGTGTGCATAAATGACAAATTGTTCTTAAGTGCTTACAAATGTTTTGTTTAATAATGCTTAACCTGGACTGGAGATCGAGCTCTTTGTTTCATACGCTTGCTTTTTCATCTTCATGCTCATCGACGTCGCATCATCAATCATGACCATCATCTTTTTGCTCCAAAGCAAAATGACACTCCAGACTTCTCCACCGAATGGCGATATTGTAGCTATCGAGAACTTTATCCTACTTAATTTCATCCTTTCTTTCTGCTGGTACCACTGTCATTGATTATTGATTATTTTTATTGTAACCTAAGTTACATGTATAGTGCATCATTTGATATGTGGTCATAGATGTGCGCCTGAGGAACCACTTTCTGCTGTTTCTTTCTTTTTGTTACTCTTTTGAGAACCCAGGATGGATACATACCTACAAACATATGCATACCGTACATACATACATACATACATACATACATACATACATACATACATACATACATACATACATACATACATACATACATACACACACACATACATACACACATACATACATACATACATACATACATACATACATACATACATACATACATCCGCTATTTACCCTCCTCGTGTGGAAGACTTACATCCCCTAGAGCCTGATGGTTGGTGTCAGATGCCTGTTGAGAGGCAACGGACCCAGGATCAGAGAAGGTGACTGGGATGGGGGATCAGCTCGATAAAAGGAACTATGATTATGAAGGAGGTAGTAGAATGAAAAACGGAGGAAACTAGGGAACCCAGAGAAAACACTTCAGACCGCTTTGTCCATCACAAACTCCAAATGCAATCTCCTGGGATCCATTCCGGGTCGCCGTGGTGAGTAGTGAGCAGTCTAATCACAACGCCACCTATATACATATGTTATATAAATAATGTGGATATTGCCGGAAAGCACTTGACTCGACTGGTAGAGGATCAAGGCGGCTTTAAATCATCCTGGCGTTTATCAAACAATTTAGCTTATATAACCTAAAGTAGGTACATAAGGCAGTTAGAAGAGTTAAATAGTGTCACAAGCATTGCTTTTGGATTTGTTGTCAAACAGTGACCGAGAATGCCAATACATGAGACCTTCACATGCTGCCAGGCAAGGCGTTTGCCAAGGACTGGCTATTTTTATAGATATCTGCTTTGCTTTATCTTCCGCGTGCTTCCTAAATCAGCTGCCCAACTCTGCTTCTATTTATGAAGCATTACGAAACAGCACACTTTCGATTTTCTTGTCATAGCAAGATCTCCATTTGTAATTTCTAATTTTCATTGAATTTGATTGTGAACTAAACCAGTCATTTGGCTGGGAACTTCTCTATTATAAGCTTGCTAAAATAAATAATATCACCATTGTAGAATAACATTATATGGTTAGAGTATTTCAATTTTCTACTGACACTTTGCTTTGTCTTTTTGGTTATTATAGGAATTTATTTATGCAGTTAATGTATAATAATAGTCATGTACAGTGATGCCCAATCTTAAGCTAAGAGGGGAGAGCGTTTTTATCTCCACGCAGTTCAAGGAGCTACTCATGGCAGTACAAACAAACCTCTCATATGTTTGGTTACCTTGTAATATACCTTTGCGATCAACCGACAGAGTGAATGAAGAGAAAAGTTATAAAACGAAGGAGTTGGGGTAAAGCAACAATTTGATGTCAATAGCTCATAAGAGAAGAGGCTGGGCTTCGCTGGTCATAAAAAAAAAAAATAATACAAAAATTAAGGCCCGCCTGGGTAGTGTGGTGGTAGCGTGTCTGCCTCACATTCAAAAGGTCGTGAGCTCGAATCTTACTTAGGGTGAGTTTAATTGGAAATACACATTTTGAGGTCCTCTGAATAAAAAAAGGATTTATAGTAAAAGATGTGTGTGCGCGACTACGCGCGCATATGTAGGCATGTATGTCTATCTGTGAATAACATAACCTTGTATGAAAAGATTGTTAAAACAAAATTTAATATAAAGATGCAACAAAGAAGATTTTTAAGAAAATCTTCCCACCCCAAGCTACGCTTTATATGTGACATATTTGAAAATTTTGATTTTCTGAAAAATGGCTCTAACGATCTTGATGTATGTGTATTTAACACATTTTCATGGCAAACACAATTTATGTATTGAATTGTGTCTCTGAAGTCCTCTTCATTCTTAATGCCTTTTACAAAACTGTTTACCCCGTAAGAAATAGACAAGAACAAAAATGTCGTTAAAACATTTAATGTCAAATGTAATTTTCTTTGTTGAGTTAGCCATTTCTGAGATAATCATTGTAATTGGTTTCAGTTTTTCAATACTTCTCTCAAGTGAGTCGATATTATTTTTTTCTTCCTCCAAGTCAAGCAAAGAGAGCGGAATTTCAAAGTCATCGTAAAACGACCAACTCTTAAAAAATTTGACTAAGTCTAGTGCATTCCCTTATTCCCAAAGTATCTACACTAACATAAGTAACAAAAGCATTTCTACAAACGTTTATGGCGGTTAACGTATAATAGACAGAAAGCCTTTTTAAGAATAATTTATTGAAGAATGGATAGAGAAAGTAATGTGAATATAACATTTAAAAAAAACATACACGACCTTAGTTTGTCTTAGTAAAATATGTTCTATAGCTAAAATCTTTATTGTCATCTTAGTTCCTCCCTGGATCCATTATGTACGTATTTGTCCTTAATTAGGACCTTACAAGGTTAAACGCGCCATATGAGTTCCCTACGATGAGAGTAAAATCCCAATTTCGGTTTCCGCATTTTCGCAATTCGATTTTTAGATGTCGCTGGAAGTGTATTTTTGAGGCCTGTGATAAAAAGAAGGTTAAAATCCGTCCTATTAGAATATAAGGATCTTCAACCGGACGAGCTCCAATTCAACTTATGCGTTTTTAGAAATGAATCCGAGAATGAAAATAACAGCATAACTCAAAAACGAAAAGTTGGATAAATACACAATTTGGTGTTTTAAAGTAGACTTTCTTCCAAAAATACGATACGAAGATTTTGAGAAAACTTATTCCCATCCTCAGATACGCATTACGAATTTTTTTTATTTTCTCAAAAATGGCTCTAGGATGTTTTAAATTAAAATACTATATATTAAAGATATTTGCGTAAGAAGTAAAATATTCTGTGGGAATATTCTGTGAAGTCCTCTTTATTCAGCGATAGGTGAACACTTAATGCAGGTCTCTTTAAAATACACAATGTGTTTCAAATAAAGTTTTATGGCATAAACCATTTCTGAGATATCCATTACTAATAGTTTCAATCAGTCAATACTTTGTCATTCTTTTAAAGTCCTGTCGATTTTCAGTTGTTTTCTCGCGATTGCTTAGAAAGATTATGTAGTTTTAAGGCCAGTATGTGGAGTCTAGTTCTTAAAATTTGGCTATCGATATCCCTTTATCTACAACGAAATTAGTAGGTATAGCTCTTCTGCAAAGATTTATCTCAAATAAAAGGAAATAGAAACAAATTTAAATCTTCAAAAGACTAGGATAGGAAGAGTCAGATTGAAAAATTTAATGCCGCAGTCAGGGATTTGAACCACGGATCTCCCGGTCTATAGCCGGTTGCTCTACCACTGAGCTACCATGGCATAGCATTGAACTTCTCAACTGACCTCGCATGCTTCGTGGCAAACCACAAGGTGATCTCAAATTATTTTGAGATGACAACCCCAATGGCGACTTACAATGTTGCAAGTACTTTAAGCCCCAGGATTCATAGTATAGCCAATTATTATGGACAATTGTGATAATTTTAATTGTTCTCTCAAAACCTGTGTAGGACAGGAGTTGGATAGCTAGAGCCAGACTGCTACCATTAAGCTACCATGGTAACCAGCCGGCATAGTCTGACTCTACCTATCCAACTCTGTCTTGCACACGGTTTCTGTGAGAAAACAATTAAAATTATCACTTCATACGACTAGTTTGTATACTCGCTAATAAATGGTAGAGGATATAGAAAGTTATGCAAAGGGTTAAGATTAGGATGGAAGGGACTCGGGTGGTTTTCATAACTACGCCTCACGTGGGGGTAACCTCGGTAGGGAGGGATGAGATGAGAGAATGCACCTGGCGGCCAGAACCAGGAGCGACGTCACAGCAATAACAGGGTTCTTACAGTTTCCAAATTGAAGAACTCCCACAGTTGGACAGACATACTGGGTGGGGTGTCCGCCCCACATAGGTGCAACGCCTCCGACAGGGCCAGTCCTCATCCCGGCAACCAGCCGAGCTCGGAGGAGGGAGATGTCACCATGAGCTTCTTTATTTTTCTTGCCACACCAAGCACTATCACTGACACTTCCAACCCAGAAAGAACACGGAGGATAATGAAATGACAATGGAAACAACATGAAGGAACAGGAAATTCGGGGTTGAAAGATACCTACCCAGCATTCACCTGGCGACCCGGGGAAACCCCGACAAAATCCCATGTGTTCCATTCACATAACTTTCTCTAACTGTTCCTTACACAAACTATTCTTAAAAAAACATTCTTTTATCTACTTCATCTAATTGAGATAAACATTAGCAGAAATTGTCTTATTGCTTGCTTCCTTATAAGTAGAAGGGAAATAAGGGAATACATAGGCTAAACCGATAGTTAACATTTTAAAAGCTAGTCGTCATGTGAAACAATAGAGGTTCGGTTCGCTTTGCTTGGTCCCGTTTGAGAAAAATTAGGTTGGTTAAAATTGAAAACAATAAAAAGGGAGATCTCGAAAACGGTCAACTCTACAAGAAAAACACACATGACATAGATTACGTGTTTTAAGAGATCTACTCTTTTTGTGGAATAAGGTTGGTCTATCTATTAAGATTTAACTTATGCAAAATTCTGCAAAAGTCATCCAGAATAAAGAGGACCTCAGAGGCTATTTCCAGAAAATTCAAAATGTATCTTTTATTTTTTATGTAAGTATTTTTAACATATAGGTATTAATACCGTTAGAGCTATTTTTGAGCAAAGCAAAATTGTCCATTAAAGGATAGTTTGTGGTGGCGGGATTTTCTTGAAGATCTTCGTGACGATTCCTTGGATGATTCGAAACATAAATATCAAGTTTGGTATTTAACGGTATTTTTTTTTTTTTTTTTAGTTTGTCCACAGACACACACACACACACACACACACACGAGTGGTTAGACCATTCGCCTCTCACCTAGACGGCCCGGGTTCAGTCCCAAGCGACCGTATGTGAGATTTGTTGTGGACAACTCCGGGTTCTCCGGTTTCCCCCGCCATCGCATTCCACCGGTGCTCCATCTTCATTCATGTATCAGCAGTGTCACCGCCAGCGGTGCCATAAGTAGTTAAAACGGGCATTAAACGCTACCAAACACACACACGCACATAGACAAAAATACTTTTTTCTGACTCATGGCGCCTCAAAACATATTTTCGTTGAAATCTCGATACCCGATTTTTTTTTTTTTTTTTTTTGGAATAAGATACCTTCTTTAGCTGCTATGTGCATACATACTATGGAAAGAAAAGATTCATGAGTCAAGTAGAGCGGCCATGAGGGTGGAATCTGCAACCTCCCGATTGCGGGCCACACTCGATAAGTTATGTCAAATTAACATTTCGAATTTACCTCTAAGTTATTTTCGGTCGTCGATGGAAACGTTTAGAAACGTGCGAAGCAGGAATATTCGACAAAGGAGACAGGATAGCTTTAGTAAGGTCGTAATACAGGTTGAACGGTATTGCTAGTAAAGTGTGAGATGTGTTAGTGTTCCGCTCATTAACGTGTTTGTTATACAGGTATTAATGACTTCATCTACAACTGTTCCTCAGCAGCACCAAGAACAGTTTCAATATGTAACGTGGTGTTTCGCCATCGGTGACTCAGATCGCACCTGCGATACTAGCACGTATAAATGCCTCCACTAGATAACGGGTGTCCTGTCCCTTCGATATGCTGTAAACTGTCATGGTCAATAAATTTGTGTAACATACCATGACGCATACTTAGATAGGAAGGTCGCGTGACCTCCCAGCCTCGCCCTACGGGAGGAATGTTTCCCTCAGGTGCTACGTCAACACACAGATTCAGCATCATTGTTACAGTTATTATGGTGAAGGACGGAGACCTCCTTTGGAGTCAAGATGTCTGCACGGATAACATGCAACAACTGGTCCACCATAATTTATTGTTGAAGTGTGAATTATTATAGGATTTCTCGAGAGTGAACAGAATGGTTTCGGCGGACGTTAAGACAGGCTTTCTCCACGCCTACTCCTACGACCGGGACTATAATCAAAGTATTTTAGTTGCCTCGTTTCTGTATTAGGATCCTTTTCTTGACGCATTTGAACCAACAAAGAAATTAAAGTCACTAAGAAACTTTCTATCTATCCATTTTGGATAAAACCGGATATTAAATGTATCTGGTCATGATAAGCTAAATTCAGATGCCTAATGTAAGTCTGAACAGAGCAGACCTCGTCATCTGCTTATCACATCTGCTCTACCCGTGGCATATAAACCTGTAGAGGTCCTTCTAATCAGCCCAGAACGGCATTACAGCCCCGAGTGAAGTCACATACGCGCTTACTCACGCACTAGGAGCATTAAGCATCAAAGCCAGGACGCAAGGAAATAAAGCTGAACTGTACTAGTATATAGGGATAACCCAGTTCCAACTATAGTCGATTTATTTATTTATTTTTATTCACACGAGCCGTGTATAGGGCAGGAGTTGGATAGAGTCATACTGAAAAATTCAATGCCATAGTCGGGATTTGAACCACGGATCTACCGGTCTCGTACAGTCTTTTGGCGTTTGCACACAACACTCAAACCAGTGTTTTTCTGTGTACCTTAACCGCCGTTGTCCAGTTCTTTCTACTAATAGTGATAAAGTGTGATTATCGATAACTTGAAGCCAATTGCTTATAAGTGCCTTATAATTTACCCTGCTGACAATTTCTCTGTGCTTCCTTTTCTTCCACTTTCCCCTAATGGCTAATGCACACGAATTACAAGGCTTGCGCAATGGAAGATCAAGCGATAAATTCTATATAAATATACAGTCATGATAGATGCGTGTGCTTTCGTCATCTTAAACAGATTTAAACCGAAAACACCTTTGATGTTAAGAATTATGTGCATTAAGACTGTCAAATGTTATATTTGATTCATACAGTTATAAAACGTAAATTTGACCATTCTGTTCGAATGCATGAGGATAAAGCTATCTATCATGTTAGATAAAACTGTATTATATCGCACAACAATCTGTTCCACGAAAGCAGCCAATGATCAGCTCACCCGTGACAGTTGAAAGATACAGTGCAAAGTTATATGGTAAAAGAAGGATTGGTAAAATGTTAACCATTTGCGTTTTAATTAGAAAAGGTAAGGTCCCTTAGACTATAAACTTAACCATTCATCACCTTGACGGCCCAGGTTCTATTCCAAGCGACCACATGTGAGATTTGTGGTGGACAAACCGGCGTAGGGGCGGGTTTTCTGCGGGTTCTCCGATTTCCCCCGCCATGGCATTCCACCGGTGCTCCATCTTCATTCCATGTATTAGTAAAAGCGAGCGTTAAACACTACCAAAAAAAAAAATTAACCATACACTTCACAAACCATTTACATTAAACAGCGCTGATTGGAGAGGCTTGAACTTCGAGCAAGATCTCTTTTTAACGGTACAGAACACTACTAGCCGGGCTGCCCTCAGCCTGCCAACTGCTCTGGTCTGGTAGCTGCGGTAAGTATGGACCCTTCTCTGAAAAATATCTGATGTGCACCATTCCCATGACTTTCTCTACATCTCTGCAACAAATTATTCTTGAAAAGCTTATATTTCAATTCACTTCATGCTAATCAGTAAAAAGTTAGCAGAAATAGCCATATTACTTGCTTCCTTGTAAGTAGAAGCGAAATAAGGGAGTACCATAGGTTAAAGTGATAGTTAAAAGCTGATTTCTATGTCACTGAAGTTCCTTTGTTTGTATGGACAGCAGTTGACAAATTCCTATATGAGAAAGGTATGTTTATCATAGCAGAAACCAAAAATAAGGAATGTCTCAAAAACGATGAACTCCACGAAAAAAATGTATATAACATAAATTGTGTGTTTTAACGTGCTCTACATTTTTTGTGTAGTAAGTTTTTGTCCATTTCTTACGGTTTAGCAGTTATTCAAAATTCAGTAAAATTAATCCAGAATAAACTACTCTTCAGAGGCTATTCCAAGAAAATGCAAGATATACATTTTATTTATCAGGTAAATATGTTTAGTATACGAAATTTTAATCAAAATCGTTATAGCCATTTTTGAGAAAATCAAAATTTTCGAAAAAAGTTCCATGTAAACGGTAGTTGGAGGTGGGGGGATTTTTCTCAAAATCTTCGTGTGGCATCCCTGGAATATACTAAACTTAAATACCAAGTTTGGTATTTTACCTACTTTTCGTTTTTGAGTCATCGTGTTCACGGACACACAGACACGCACACGGACCTTTTTCCGAAAATGCTTTTCTTAGATAAAGGGGACCCTAAAACATATATTTCCGGTGAAATCTCGGTATCGAATTTTTGGGTGGAGTGTAATACCTTCTCTATACACTATGTACATGTGCGTATAGAGAAAGTAAAAATGTGAACATGCCAGACCGCAAAATAATTTTTGTTTTTCAACATCTAACTTAGTTAATTTCCTCCCTAAATATTTCATTGTAATTTAAATTTGGATTTTAAAAATTTGTGGGTACTTTAGGATTCACGTTCTCACTACTCTACAGTTGGCTACTGTTTCACCGATCGCGACGATTCTAGGTTAGGGAGCAATATGGAATGGTATTTCGAAATGACAAGGACATTGAGACAAAACATAGCCTTGAATATTTAATTAATGATTATCTGACTAAGTATTAATAATCAAGAGCATGTAAATGAGTTGAAGATTTTCTGTTAGCTTATAAGTTATAAAAAGTTGAAGTTAAGAATTGGCTGGAATGAATCTCTAAAAATAGCAAGGTCACTCAGAATCGCGAATGTTGTCGGCAGGTAAGCGCCCGGTCCTTTGTATTTCATTAAGGTGAAAACGGAAACATCTTTTGTTAAATTAAGTCCCGTTACTGCAGGGTGAACTAGAGTCACTTAGGCCGAGGAACTTGCGCAAAGTAACGAAGAATGATCACATGACAAAATTGAACAGACGAATCATGTGATGAGAATAAGGCGACGCAGTAATAGACGCCTATATTAGTGCGAAAAATCCACCAATCCCGCAAAAGTAAAGGAATGAACGTCACGAATCTGAAATTTGCTTAACAAGGGAGGAAGAATCAGTGCAGCACGCAGTTTTCTGGAAGACATTGACGGCGAATCTCTGTCCAGATGGGACAGGAACGCGCGCGCAAAGTGTACGGCTTAAGTTTCAATTTTAGTAAGTCGCGAAATAATCAAGTATGGCGGACAGTTAATTAGCGCGCAGTGAGAACCAGGACTTGCAGAAACTTCGTGAAGTGTAATTTATAGGTTCACCGGTAAAATAAACAGAGAAAACTGAGTACGTGCTTCTCATTCCACCACTGAGATCTTCGCTAACGTCCTTATCAGGATCCGAACCCATGCCCTACCAATCCTGCATTCTCAGAAACCATTCTGGCCTCCTGTAGGAAGCGAGATTTGAACCTGAGACCAGCTGAGGCACGAGGAAGAGCAACGCCGCACACTGTGAGACAAGTCACAAAGTAGGCAATATAGTGAAACAGTGTTTAAATCTGTTGGGCCGGGAACCAGTCACAAAATGCTATATTTTTTCCCTTAATATGTGCTTAACTCATCTCTACATTTGTTCATACCTTCGGTGCTGTTAGTGAACAAGCCATCACTTTATGATATTTATAGTTTACTGGTTTGATCGTTATTTCAAATCATTTCCTCTCTCAGATCTACAACTGTAGATGCATTTATGTCATACGGTGTAGTTGAACCTATTAGTTAACGGTCAGTTCAACAAATCCCGAGGTCAGTAAGTTCGTTCACGAAACCGTGTGCTTATTCAGACGTGCAGTTTATGTGAATGCGTTGTGGAAGTTAGAAGTAGTGCAGCGACACCAATTACAGGTGAAATGGACTAATGTACGAGTGCGAAATTCTGCTTCAAATTTGGAGAACTCCATTGGTGCCAGGTGTATGGAGATAGAACTTTATAAACAAGTGTGAGTATGAGTGATATAAGCGATTCCATGCTGGTCGGGACAACGTGAAAAACGCGTAACTACCAGATGAGCCCATGGCGTCGTGCATCAAGGAAAACATCGCGAAAATTCGCGAACATTCAAACCATCTGTTGAAGATCTTCAGTAAGAGATGGCCAATTTTCTCGATGTTTTTGTCGGTGCACGACATCACGGGTCTACCTGGTCGTTGCAAACCTTCCATGCTGTGCCAATCTCATAGAAACGTTTGTTTTTCATAAAGCACTGTTTTCAAACACCTGGTGCGTGATGTCGCAACATTCTTTTGGAATTCTTCCTAGTTTGTAGCAGATTTTTGTGTTCACCCGGAGCACTACATCTGATTTTCAGAACACATGCGTTTGAACAAGTACACATCCTCGTGAACGACAAGACTGGCCTGGGGTTTCATTGAACTGACCGTCAACCAATAAAATCTATTACACCGAACGTCAGATATTCATTCACCTGTGTGCAAAACCTAAGGACGAAATGGATAAATTAAATAATATATTAACTACTTGGTGGAAATGAATGAAAGTGCGGGAGTATGTTGCCAGAGGTCTCTCGCACGTATTCAGAGAGCTCGACATCACATGCTGTGAGTGTAGCGAAACTATAGCGCCAAATGTGTCTGGTACCGCAACACCGGGCAGTTGAAAACACAGGCAAGCTGTTACAGTGCAGTGTAGCTGTGTTCTTCTTTACAACAAGGCCCTAGGAAATATTTGAGTGATTTCACATGGGGGAAAAATCATCGGGAAACTGGAAGCAGGACGAATTGTAATGAGTGATGCCTAGGAGTTTGGTATTGTTCGTAGCGTTGTTTAACGTGCATGAGAAGCCTTCCAAACCACAAGAAGTGCTATACCAATGAAGGAGGTGGTTGACTACGATCAACTACAAAGTAACTGGCCGCTGTATTGAATAAAAGGAAAGAAGGGATCCACTTCGAATAGTGGGTGCAGTTGAAACCACGTTTAGTAGGATTGCTAGGAACGCAATGTCAATGTCACTGCACAGAGAAGGTATCTTTGTCCGACAGCAAATACGTTGTATTCCTTGATATCCGCACATCGGTGGCACCGTTTGCGATCTCAAGAACATCAGAATTGGACCAATGAGGAATGGGATCACTGCTCTTATTGGATGAGAGCAGATTTAATCTGAATAGTGATTCTCGATGTACCCTCATCTGGCGAGAAGTAGGAACACCTAATACACCCAGGAACATCGCTGAACGTGATCGTCTTGGTGGTCCAAATGCTACAGTGTGGCTTGGCATAATGTTACATGGGCATGCCGACCTCCAATTTTTTTAACACGGTACGCTCACTGATCAAAGTTACTGTAATACTATACTCCTTCTCCATCGTTTAGGGGTGCAGTCGGCCTTGCCTTCATTTTTATGGAGGACAATGCGCTACCGCATCGAACAGCAAGTGGGAGATCTCTTAGAATGAGTGGATATTCGGCAAATGGCCTGGCTTGACCATTCCCCCGTTTTAAATCCCATTGAACACTTTGGGGTGCTTTGGAGAGCCGCGTTTTCGAAAATTCTTATTTTCTCAAAAGTAGCTCGAACGGTTTTGATTAAAATATCGTATATCAAGTATATTTACTTGAGAAATAAAATTTATATGTTGAATTTCCTGGGAATAACCTCTGAAGTCCTCTTCATTCTGAATTACTTTCGCATAACAGGTAAACCATAAAAGATACACAAAACTTACTACACAAAAATGTAGACCTCGCCAAGATATGTCCTTTACACTTTTGTTGTAGTGCTAACCGTTTCTGAGATGTTCCTTGTTATTGGTTTCAATTTTAAAATACTTAATACTTTCACAGACAGAAAGTCGTGATGTTTTTTTTATTTTACTCCTGACAATGCAAAGACGTGAATTTCAATGACAATCGCATAGCGACAGCTTTTTTAAATATTTGGCTGCCGCTTTAGCATAGTGTATTCCGTTAGTTTCCTTATACTTATAAGGAACTAAGTAGTAAGGCCATTTTGCTAATGCTATCTGGAAGAAGAATATTCTTTTCTAAGAAGTTTGTTTGTAGAAAGGTAGAGCAAGTCATGTGAATGGAACACACCAGACTATTTATCTTCACTTTCTTTCTTAAGGGCTTTTGTTTCGCCACAATTTAGCATGTCTGTTTTTAAGTCATAATTTACACTGAATTGCGATACGGCAGAGGCTGAGTGCTTAACCGCACCCACTCTTCACATGACCATGGTTCTCTCTTGCCTACTGGCTCATTAAGCGCTGACATCTTCGGTATAGCATTGTACGCCGTTGTTACTCCCTTTCAGTGAATGTTTGAATAAAAATAAGATTGTTTACCTGTTAATCTCTTTTATTAACTGTTTAAATAAATCGATGTGTTATATTATTATTGCGCATCTTTAAATGTTAAATAAAAATGTTTTGCTTTATTTATTTTCACTGAAATAGGAGCATACGAAAATATTTTTGTGTCAAAAAGTTATAAGCTATTGTAACTATTTGAATTTTACATTCAGTAGGTACAACATAATTAATCGGTAAAGTTAAAGCATTTGCGTTCCTCTATAAATTTTTTTTACAGATGTATCAAAGATAAAACAAATGTGTTCATATATATTTATGAATAGGACGTTTACCAAGGACCCTACAGCGATCTAAGGAGTACATTGTACCTACCTCACTCGAAGGCGCCCTTGGAGGAGGGATGAAGTCAGTGAACCACACTGGGGGGCCGAAACTAGAAGTGACGGCATAACAATAAGAGGGTCCCTGTAATTTTCAGACTGAGACGCCTCTAGTCGAACATGTAGATTGGCGGGACTGGAGGGTCCGATGCCCCCAGAGGCGGGTCTCTATACCCCAGTAACCAGCCGAAGGTCGAGGGACGGAAACACGCCAACCCTGAAACAGATCAAACAGGGTGAAAGATGAATGAAATTGTTAAATTAGAGCATTCGCCTGATGACCCAGGGAACCCCCGAAAAACCGTGGGTCAGAATGCGAGTCTCACCATTACCGCGGCGCCACCTCACTCGGTTTCACAAATAAAGAAAAGTTGTTACTAGGAAACACATTTATTATTTAGGCACTTAGCATAGCACATACATTACACTTGAGCCATTGGCACACTCTTAAAACAATACTGAGTCGTCGAATCACAACTCGCAATTGAAGTGCTGAGCCACAACAGACTACGCTTAGTACTGTCCGCCTTTAACCTCTCAACTTTTTAACTTTCACTGAACTGTCCAACTGGGAGCTACTCCACATCTCATATAAGCTCATCATACAAAGCAGAATGTTCTCGAAGGGGAAGCTACTCGAAACTGGTGAAAAGAATCTTCATCAGCAATTACGCATATTTTGGGAGGAGTTTGTTTCACAGAGCATTATTTAGAGAGGCCGGTCAAGTTAAACGGGCTAGCATGGCCGCACATCAACGGATGTATGCAACTTCACGCCAAACTCACAACATTAAATCTACTCATCGAGTTCCGCCTCAGATAAATATAATAGCGATGATGATAATATACCAAGAAAAACATAGAAACCACAAAAAGTGTTATATTATAGTTTACATTTAATAACAAATATATAATATTTGATAAAATGATGTAAAACTATTTCTAGTAAATGTATTACTGTGAATGTAATGGAACATGTTGCTAAGTAAGTGCATAAAGAGAGTAAACTGTGCACCCCTTCCATCCGCATTTACTATAGTTTATCAGATAGTGATATTGGGACTTTTAATCTCCTATTTCTGTACAGCAAAAATCATTCACCTACAAACGACAAAATATACAATAGTTTTCTACCATTTCATAGAACTGAGCCAGATGGCTCAGGTGTTTCGTCTGGGACTGGTATTCGGGAGGTCGTGGAATCGGTTCTCCCCGGCAGACCTCTCTGACCCAAGGGTTTTTTCATGGCTTTTCCCGAGTCACTAGGCGAATGCTGGAGAGGATTTTTCATTCTCCCGAACTTTCTGTCCCTCCATGTCATGTTTATTTCATTCGAACCGATCTCTTTCAGGATTGTAAGTGTCGACGAGGGCTGCGGCAGGGGTGCCATTCCGTGAAAGTGACTGGAAATACAGCTCTCGGCGGCGGGATGGCGTTAGTGGTTATCTGCGGACTGAGATAGACTGTCTGGGACTGAGCCATTAGCTCCTGGCACTCCTCGCATCGAGATGAACTGCTTGTGAATGTTAGGGATCCTCCACGACGGCCCTCTCCATGTTCGAATGTCGGCCGCCCTCTGAAATTACACTCATCTCACCCTTCCTCCAAGGGTCTGACGTATAGTAAGCCCACAGCTGCAGTGTGAAATGCTCTTTCGTAACGCGCGCGCGCACACGCACGCACATAGACACACACACACACACACACACACACACACACACACACAGTATTTCATAGAAATGGTATACATCATCCACTGCACAGTTTGTGTTGCGACATTGTTGAGGTGAAATATAATTTACATTATGTGGAATACAGTATTTTCTTTTTAAAGTCTCCCAACTAGTTGCAGAAGAACATTTAAGCTTAGAGCAATTATCCAGCAAGCAAGTTTTTGTTTCCAACGCAACCACAATTGTTGACTTTAGGATTTTTCAAATATCGTTTTTTTTTTCAGAAAAAAAAAAAGAATCAAGCAAACTAATAGGCAAAATATCTTCACAGAATCCTTAAGTTTGGCCTTAATTATTATCATCAGAACGTGCTGATCCTTCACTTTTTATCGGGTTAATTTTCAATTCGATGCACTTCTTTGTATTTTTACTTTCTCTACACGTACTATGTACATAGTGTATAGAGAAGGTATTGCATTCCAACCAAAAATTCGGTACCGAGATTTCTCCGGGATTTCACGTTTTAGGGTCCCCTGTATCCATAAAAAGCATTTTCAGAAAAAACTTCGTGTGTGTGTGTGTGTGTGGTGTGTGTGTCCGTGTGTTAGTGTGTCTTTGTATCTGTGAACATGATAACTCAAAAACGAAAAATGTAAAATACCAAGCTTGGTATTTAAGTTTAATATCTTCCAGGGATGTGACACGAAGATTTTTAGAAAAATCCGCACTCCTCAAATTACCCGTTACATGGAAACACATTCAAAAATGTTGATTTTCTCAAAAATGACTAACTAAAATACCATATATCAAAGATATTTATATTGCAAATAAAATGTATATCTTGAATATTTTGGCAAGAGCCTCTAAAGACCTCTTTATTCTGAATGAATTTTGCTGAATTTTGCGTAACTGGTAAACCGTAAGAGATAGACAAAATCTTACTACTCAAAATAATGTAGATCACGTTGAAACATACAATTTTTGTCATATGCGTTTTTTTTCGTGAAATTTACCGTTTCTGAGCTATTCGTTATTATTTGTTTCAGATTTGGAATATTTAAACTTTTCTCACACGGAAAGTTGTAATGCTGGCCCTGCATAGAAATGGATTTCAGCCACATGGCAACCAGCTTTTAAAAGTTTTGACACTTTTAGCCTAGTGCACTCCTTATTTCCCTTCTACTTACAAGGAACCAAATAATTAAGACAATTTTTGCTAATGTTTATCTCGATAGAAGAGCATGCTTTTTAACATTAATTTGTTACAGCGATATAGAGAAAGTCACGTGAATAGGATACGTCAGATTTTTATAGATCTATTTTTCATCATTTTTTCTGAAAACTGCATATAAATTGAAAGGAAGTGAAAGGTTCAAGAGACCGACGAAGCGTAAAGTGGTAACTGAGCTCGAGAGTTATTAAGTAAGATGATAATTAAAATATTTGTTACTTTCTGAGAGAATATAGCAAGGTAAACAACAAGGATGCAAGTTAGTGGTATGGGCAATTATTCTTGTGAACTTTAACCACAAAAGAAGGACGCATCATGGGCGGTTCGCGGTTCGTATACCTTGTACAGTTTTGTTGCAAGCTGACCATTAACGTAAAACGTGACCTTCCACAAGCTATGGGAACTTGCCTTAGGCTTTGTTGTTCCGTGCTCTTGCAGGTTACGAAATACTATGGAAAATCAAACGTAATTTTAGTAATTGCCCTTCGACCCTAAGATTGAAGAAACTCATCCATAACATACACATTATTATAAATAATACTCGGTTTAATTGACTTCATCAGTGGAATACTGACGTACTTCAGGCAACAGTAAACAAATTGACCTCTCTCCAAACCTGGGTGTTTATAGTATTGCCTAGTTTATGCTAAAAAGCGGATATACATACATATTTTTTCTTTGAAGGAACAAGATTCTGGGTAAAAGATAAAATCACGCTTTCACACAATATATTTTGGGTTTACCTTTCATCATAAGATTAAATATTAAATTACACACACATACACACATTACAAGTTTGACTACTCTATAGGCAACTTTCTAATGGCTCAATACCCAACCTTTAGCTATCATTACCCGTATCTCTCTCTTTATGTAAACAAAAACTAAATTTGACACTCATATACATTAAAAATGTTGAAACTAAAATCGCTTAAAAACCTCAACATGCCGCATTCGCATTCAGCACCCTTTTGTTATAGTGGGTGGAATGAGATCAGAAGGTTAAAAGGTAGAAGACATTTTGCTTGGAGAAACTCTTCTATCATTTTGACCCCTTTCTTAAAGACTAATTTTTTTGAAGACTTTACTTTGGGATGTCTGCAATATGGATTACTCCAATTCAAATGTATGAAATACACGGAAAAATCCATGTTGCATCTTGTAAGCAAAATTAAATTTTAATGCAAAGAATTGCTGTGTACATTTCTCAATCTGCATGATATCGCCCGCATAATGCGAAACACACATGGAAAGTAAACAGTCCCTTAAATAGGAGAACCAAAAGTTGGGGATCCATCTGTACACGAAAACATCTGTTCGTCAGGTCTGTTTAACATTTGAAACTACAGAACTTCCTAATTTTTAAAAAGTTGTTTAAAGATATATTTTCTTAAAATGTGTAACTTTATGTCTCCAAAATATGTCAACTGAGTTTCTTTCATCACGCTTTATTTGGATTTCCAATATGTTATTTCCATACTTATATGGTTGTGTTTTGCTATTTTTATTTTAATGCAGAAATTGTTGATGTCACTTTATGTACTATTATTTTCTCGCTGTGAATATTATATTGCACTCCATTTGTACACGCAAATCCTGCTGCAAATCGCACTTTTTAGTAAATTTTGGCTTTTTTAGTTAAAATGCCAATGTATTTGGTGCAGTTATTTGTTTCTTGTATTGCTGAAACGGACCGTAGACCTAATTTATTGATTTTGAAAAGAGATTTTGTATTACTTTTATAGCTCTATAATGTGCATATATCACACGTGTATTTCCAAACAGAACATTTTTTAATCAACAGTGCAGGTTATCATAAAAAAACAACCCACTTGAGAGAAAATTAATAACTTTTTTGTTCGGAACTCAAAATGTCCCTTACTTGGTGACACAATAATATTTTTCTATGTATCTTTAATTGTAGTATTTTTAACGAAAACACTTTTACCATTTTAATGATATAATCCTCAAATTATTCTTCTGAATACCGAGCCTATGCAATTTGGGGGGACTCAATAATGCACCAGAATACAGAGTACATTTTAGTGAGTTTTTTCTCTCTTTGGCCTGATGTAATTCATGTTTGAACTCTGTTTGAATGTGCTGCACCTTTGAAATGACAAGGTTTAAAGCTATTTTATCACGTTAAATTGTCTAGCTTTTCCCATGTTAAACATTGCTCCTACAATTCCACAATTCACTTCAAATTCTGTGAAATTTAATATACAAATGATATTGTGATACGTTTATGCATGTTCTTAAAATGAACTTTACATAATGATGAATTATTTTTAAAATTATTCTTCCATTTTGTATAGCATTAGAGATAAATAAACTATGTCACACATTTACGCCAGAAATATGCCACTAAAATTTGTAGTAGGCAAATTAGCTGAGTGAAAATTCTCACTTTAACAATATTGTAGTATATGATTTCCGGCGTTTTCCAATTTTGTTTTTAACCTTTTCTATGTGGTGTCTACAAAATTATTGCATTTGCTTTTAGGAGCAATTTTTAATTTATCTACCAAGTACATAACAGGCAGAGCATGTATTGCATTCCACCCAAAATCGATATTGAGATTTTACTGGAAATACATGTTGATAGGAAGATAAATAAATATCCTTATTTAGTTGAAATTAAGTAAGAAGCAAATTAACGCTTTTAAAAAGGTTCACGCAAGTGTCTGTGAATAATTGACTCAAAAACGAAAAGTTGTATAAATATTAAACGATGGTACCTTCCAAAGATGCAACACGAAGACTTTCAAGAAAATCATCTCAGCCCAAACTACTCTTTACATGAAATATTTTTCGAAATGTTTGGAAATTTCTAAAAAATGACTGTGACGATATTCATTAAAATACCGTATATTAAAGATATTTACAACCCAAACCTTGAATTTTCTGAGAAAGAAGTTCTCTTCATTTAGAAGAAATGTTGTATACTCCTGTGTAGCTGGTAAACGATAACCGAGAAACGGAAATTGATTAAACAAAAAATGAAGTCCTCTTTGAAACACATAATTTAATTTAAATAACTTTTCTGTGCATAAGCCATCTCCGAGATATCCAATTAATATTATTAATGATTGCAATTGTTAAATACTTCAGTCATCATCACTGTTCTATTTGTATCTTTAACGTATTGTAGTTATTTCTGTAAGGATTTATCTCGATTAAAATAAAGTGGATAGAAAAATATATTTTTGCGAGAATAAGTTTATAATCACTAATTAGCAATAACGGGTAACATAACCGACAATGGAACCAGGAAAACCTTTTATCAGCATAATTTTAGGTAATATATTAGCAATTATGATACCATAACTTTGAAGTCACAGCAAGAGTCTCAGAAGAGCTCGAAACACTCCAGAATCAGAAAAATATAACTACAGATATAGAAGATATAACTACATTTAGGAAACATATGCTCTCTCTCCCTCTCCCGCTCTCTCTCTCCCTCTCTCTCTCTCTCTCTCTCTCTCAAACCGATGGCAAGACTTCTAAGAGTGAAAACTTCTGCTTAATGTCTTCCTAGGATGCCCACTTACACGTACCGAGTTTAATGCTAATTACCAATATAAAGAAACAAACGGAAATAGAATAACCTCAAGGAGATCTCTCTTCCGCCGCTAGTAGTACACTTAGGTGAAAAGATGACACGCACGTAGTACATTTTGCCAGAGGTCCAGTTCTCCTGCTAATTGTACAGAGGAACAAATTACGTTTTCCTTTTAAGAGTAGAGAGCAGATGAATTTCACCTCATTATGTAGTGCATTCTGCCCATGTTTCGTGCACTCCTATCTAGAATTGGACTAAGATTTTATGTTGGGCATATTCGTGTCATTGTCCGATCACTATTGCATAGTGATGGGCGTTATCGAATGAAAACATGTTGAACTATTCGATAGTCTCCTAAGTATAGACATTCGATTGTTACCAAAGTATTCAGATTTTCATTCGGTTTTAAAATGATACTGTATTATTGGTTGCTTGCCAGACGATAGTCCCCAAGCACTTTTCAAGTCGTTTTCATCAATGAACCAATACAGATATGATTATAATCCCATTTGAGAGAGTATAAACTACTCACTGCGTTATTTTATTATTTTAATAGTTAGTCATAAGCATTACACTACAAATGCTATATACGAACTACCAAGCAAGAAATATATATGCAGTTGTTCTACTAGAGCATGCAATTGTTCTAAATACCTGCATTAATATTGGTAAAACTGTCGGAGTGGTTACCTTTTTGTGGCGGATGCACCACTCACCCAACGGTAGGAGGTGGAGATTGCTGTGCTTATAAATAAAAACCAAAACGTTAATTCCTTAAAACAGGAAATATATTTCTTTGTGTATTTTTATTTAAAAATACAGAGTTCCATTTCAGAGTTATATCTGCAAATCTGATGGAGACATACTTCCACAATCCAATATTCGTGTAATAACTATCATTTTAATTGCTAGATATAACTGCAAGCAATTATGTGTTTTAATGTTGCAAATTAATGTGCAGTGAAGCTGTTGTTGTTATTATTATTATTATTATTATTATTATTATTATTATTATTCGAGGTTTAGAATGAATGAACATTGGTTACTTAATAACTCATCTATGCTACTACCTCCACATTTTGTGAAAATAACAGTTTTTAAATTCGAATGAAATATCGATTTATTCCATATAGTAATTTCTCACTATCGTAATAGCTTCGATTGCCGAAAGCATTTGATAGTGCCCATCACTAGTTTTAACCGATAAGAAAGAACTTTAAAAAAAACTGATATGTTCCATTCACATGTTTTTCTCTACATCTCTGCAATAACTTGTTGTTAAAAAGCTTATTCTTCTATTTACTTCATGCTAAACGAGAAAAAAAAATAGCAGAAATGGTCTTATTACTTGCTTCCTTGTTAGTAGAAGAGAAATAAGGGAGTACCACGGGCTAAACTGATAGTCAAATCTTTTTAAATCTAGTTGCTATGTGATTGAAGTTCCTATGTTTGTATGGCCAGGAGTTGACAGTCTCCGAATGAGAAAAGTAAGTGTTTTAAAACTGAAACAAATAACAAGGAATATCTAAATATCTGATGTGTTCCATTCCATTTTATTTTATTTTGGTAGTGCTTAACGCCCGCTTTATCTACTTATGGCATCGCAGGCGGTTTCCATTCCATGACTTTCTCTATATCTCTGTAATAAATTATTGTTAAAAAGCTTATGCTTCTATTTATTTCATGCTAATCGAGAAAAAATTAGCATAAATAGTCTTATTACTTGCTTCCTTGTAAGTAGAAGCGAAATAAGGGAGCACCATAGGTTTAAGTGATAGTCAAAAGCTGGTTCGTGACTGAAGTTCCTTTGTTTGTATGGACAGGAGTTGACAAATTCCTGTATGAGAATAGTATAAGCTTTTTAAAGGTGAAATAAAAAGTAGGAATATCTCAAAAACGATCAACTGCACGAAAAAAATGTATATAGCATAAACTGTGTATTTTAAAGTGCTCTACATTTCATGTGTGGTTAGTGTTTGTCCATCACTTACGGTTTAGCAGTTACGTAAAATTCAGTTAAATTCATCCAATAAAGTAATTTTCAGAGGCTATTCACAGAAAATTCAAAATATACATTTTTATTTGTCCAGTAAATATCTTTAATATACGATATTTTAATCAAAATTGTTGGAGCCATTTTTGAGAAAATAAAAATTTTCGAAAAAAAGTTGTTCATGTAAAGGGTAGTTTGGGGTGGGGGGATTTTTCTCAAAATCTTCGTGTCGCATCCTTGGAAGATACTAAACTTAAATACCAAGTTTGGTATTTTACCCACATTTCGTTTTTGAGTTATCGTGTTCACAGACATACGGACGCGCACACACACACACACAGACCTTTTTCTGAAAATGCTTTTTTTTTTGTATATAGAGGACCCTAAAACATATATTTCCGGTGAAATCTCGGTATCGAAAATACACTATGTACATAGTACGTGTAGAGAAAGAAAAAAACAATGAACACTTGAATTTTAAACGCTGAAGTAAAGATGCATTACATTATCTTAATAATCTTGAAAACTACAGCGAATTATTTGTAATCATGCTCACACTTATGTCCTTTAAAATAGCTTGTACAACGAAAAAAAAATGACTCTGGTGAGATCTTTGGGCACCAACACAGGAACTATCATTGTGCAATGATTAGCACACGGCACATCAAAGTCGGGTTGGAATATGAATGTAACCCCCCTTTGTATTGTTTGGTAGTATATCTGCCTCACATTCAAGAAGTTCCGAGTTCTAATCTCGATTAGGGTAGTTAACCTTATAAGGTTTTTTCGGAGTTTTCTTCATCCTGCATAGACGAATGCCGAGTAATTCTAAGCCCTATGGACCCCGGGCTCATTTGGTCATTTCACCCATTTTATTCATCGCCCGACATGACAGCTTCGGATACGGTTGCTAATTCGTTGCACTTTGGCTGGAAATTACTTACGTGGCAACAGTCTTTCATTGCGACCTCCCCCTCCTAAGCATTCCAGCCATTCATTTTAAGCAAACAGTCAGTACGTGCAAAGCATGGTCTGAAGGTACGAAATCCAATAGAAGACGTTTTTCTTTTGATACATTCAGAAAATATGTAAATATTTCGTTGAAATAATTGTCCACGCACATAAATCACAAATTATTTCATCCTCACAGTACAGGTGTATTATTTTGTTCATGTTTTTATGTATATATATTGTAATAAAATATATTTGCTAAATATATACTTGCTTCTGTCCCTACCTATACCTATAGGGTACACCATTTTCAGCACAGCACAGCACAAACTCAGAATCGCAAGAGTACTGTCTCTCTCCTTTCCTCTCGCTTGTAAACTATATACATACCAGTAGACCAAAACTTAATTTACTCTAAAATCGTATCCGAAGCCTAGATATGATTTACTAAAAAGAAGAAAAGAGTATTAGTGTCTTGCACTTTACGCTTGGACATTCATTTGTTCTTAGAATGTGCTCCTTAGAAGAAGAATGAGAGAGATGGGGAGATGGTACAACAGTGTTTACTCCACTTGGAGTTAACAACTATAAGACATTTATTATTTATTTGATTTCATTGGCTGACGGGACATGCTCATTGGTGAGACATCAGTGACTTCCGAGAACAAACAATGTATGCGATGAGAGGCTACTGATGATTAATGGCAAAGCGCATGTTAACAATTAGAATAGCACATTGATGCTTGTTGAAGTTGTGGCTTCGGTCTCGGAAATAGGCCAAAGCGGGAGGGGGTGGGGGGCTGGAATACTAACGCTCATTGGTGCATTCTACCGCTGATTTCCGCTGCAGTGGATGCAGCAGTGGTGTGGTAGTATTGGCCTGTGTAGCTGCCTTACCAGGAGTTTAATTTTAGTTTAATAATGAAAAGTATACGTTTGAAATGCTGATGCGTAGCAGGAGTAAAACTCTAAAGAAGATTGGAGGTGTTAAGTACATTGTTGAACACCGACATAAATCATCATAATAGCTTTTACTTAAACGTACGCAACAAAGTTTGCGAAATGTGTGCTAGACGGAACGCGTTTCACAGGTAATTTATTCTGCCCCTTGAAGCCTATAAACAATGCAGGAGAAATGCGGTAAAGCGACAAATCACACCTCGTATGCCAGCGGCTGATTTCTCATAGAACTTAGCACTCTTGTTATCTCTTTTCACACCTTTTGTTTTATTCTTGTTTTACATGGACCTCATACTACCACGTGCTCCGTTATCATGTTTTATTTAGAGGCACGCATATTTAGTTTAGTCTGATAACAAAAGTATTTTCGGAAAATTTATCTTACAGCTTGTTTATTAAGGTCAGTTGGAGGACAATCATTCTGAATTGTGACACACAATACCCATATAACATAATAATACTGACGCGGGATACTAATTGAAAAATATCGGAAGGAGGTTAAAGATTCTACGTCTTCGTTATAGTTTTTATTATTATTATTATTATTATTATTATTATTATTATTATTATTACTACGACAACGACTATTTTTTAAAATTACCATTTGTAAGTTGGTATATAAATTGCTCTAAAGTATCGATATATTGAAATAACATACTTAATTATTCTACTTTTACATTTGTATAAAAAAGTCTCTGTGGGTTTGTCGGTTTTTGCAAACATCACAACTCAAAAACGAAAATTCAGTATCTTCCAAGGTGTGACAGGAAGATTTAAGAAAATCCCCCACCCCACACTACTCTTTAAAGGGAACAATTTTTGAACATTTTGAGTATATCAGAATACTTCTATTAAAGAAATTTTAGATCACAAAAAATTATAGAGCTTATTAAAGCACAGTTTATGCCAAATACATTTTACTGTGGTGTAAATCACTCACGCGATATTCTTTGGTATTTCTGTCAATTTTAAACCACCATAGCTTAAGCCTATTGCAGTCTCATTGTATCAGGGAAATATATAATAAAAGCATTACTGCAAATGATTATCTCGATTAAATTGAAATAGGTAGAAGAATAATTTTTAAGAATAAATTGTTGGAGAATGCTTAGAGAAGATCGTGAAGGCCGCTCCGAGGCCGAGTAGTTAGACCATTGACCTCTCACCAAGACGGCCCGGGTTCGATCCCAAATGACCGTAGGTGAAATTTGTGGTGTACAAAGCGGCGCAGGGGCGGGTTTTCTGCGGATTCTCCGGTCCCCCCCCCCCGCCATCGCATTCCACCGGTGCTCCATATTCATTCCATGCATTACCAGTACCATCGCCTGCGGTGGCACAAGTAGTAAAAGCGGGCGTTAAATACTATATAAAAAATGTCGTGAATTTAACATAACAGATGTTTGTAAAAACTTTGTTCTCTTTTTATTTTTTCCTTTTTCTTACCATCATCATGACTGTCTTCTTTTCTCTATTTTAAGTCGCAGTTAAACATCGTTAACATCCTCTTTCTAACAACCATCCCATTCATTGTGCTTTTCTTACTGGTCCCTGAACGCCTTCTGTATAATTACGTACAATTTTATCCTTGATACAAACCTCGATTGTAACACTTTTTTCTTCGAATCAGAAATGAGTAACTTTCCAACATTCTAAAATATTCTGTAAGCATGGAAATAATATGATACTTTGGTAGATTACTAACAAAGAACTATCCTCGAAAAATGATTAAACCCAAACGACGGATCCGAAAGTATGTCTTTATAAATGTCAGTTTTGCTTCCCAGGTTAGCAATAAAACTATTATCTTCTTCATTATAGAGATTAAAATTAAGGAGCTATAAGTTGGTTTTCGGTTGTTTATTAGAAAAAGAGGAAAAATACAATATCTTTCTTTTTCACTCACCCTCTGTTATGGCGAAACAGATAGGGCAGAAACGCCAGTGGGGGATGATCCTTCGTCATCTGTCTGTTCTTCCACTTCACCTGCAAGAGTTGCAACACCACTGATGCCTTCTTACTCTCATACCAGCGCAGGTAATTAGGGAAAATAATAACATTTTAAAACGGATTGTCCTAAAGGGAATAAACCCAAAGAGCTTTCCAAGGCTGCGTTAGACAAGGACAGTAGAAAAAACACAACTTAAAGCTGGTGCAATATGCCCCGCAGGGCTTCCTTAAGGGACAGTGGGAATGAATTTTTATAGTTTCACATTTTGAATAGATATTTCTGAAAATTGTACTGTGATTGCATTCCTTTTTGGTTAATATGTTCACATATATTCACATACCAAATTGCATTTAAACTGGATAAATACTTTGAGAGTTTATAGGTCGCCTAATCAAAATGTTCCCTCGTGACTCTAATTTGAGAAAATGTATAACAATTTTTGCAATTCAATCTTTGAACCAAAAAAAATAAATGAAAAGTTGAACGAAAATATATTTTAAATTAATATGATGGATTTTAAAATTTCTATAAGCCTATAAGAAAATGTAACCCTTTAAAAAACTAACATTTGAAAACCAAAAGGTAGCATTATTATTGGTATAATTGGTATTATTATTATTGTTGTTATTATTGGTATTAGCATTTGCATTATTTGTCCTGTAGAATGTTACATGGATATTCTGCACATTCTGGAAAAGTTTAATGGAATTGAAAAAGTGTGACATGTAGAACATTTTGGAAATGTTAAAATGTAATTTTGTAAAAAACTCTATTTTGAGAATAGTATGCTAGGCGTTGTAGATCCCGAAACAGAGGCGTGTTATGTCAAAGTTGACATCTATGGATACTTAAAAGGCCCAATAATTTACTACCATTATATATATATAGATATATATGTATATATCTATCTATATATGTATATATCTATCTATAGATATCTATAGATATCTATATATAGATATCTATATATATTTGTTCGATATTTTGATCGATTGTGGTAAAAAAATTCACTTTTCGTGTTCCTTGGGGGGGGGGGGCTTTTACAACCTTTTTATCTTCTGTCCTCCTTTTTTTTATTGTTTAATGCGTACCTACTATTTATTTTTAATTTTTTGTAGGCGCATTTTCCTGTGATTAAATAGCTGTTTACATTTTACTCACCGACTTGCAGAGAAACAAACACCCATGTCCGAGGCTGAATTCGAACCCAGGTCTTCCACACGACGTGCCAAAGCCAATGACCTAGAACCGGGCTCTATTTATTATACCACTATAATTCTACATTTAGGTGTTCCTTGTGTTATTCCAATTTTATCCATTCTTCTGCATCCCTTCACGATCCTAAGGGAACCTCTTGAATGTTGCTTCTAAGTTTCTACTAATTTGCTTCTATGTTAGTATACGGGGTTCATAAGACAGCATCAGCACAGTCATTATTATCTTATTAAAATCCTGATTAGGAGTAAATCCTGGTTACAAAGTCCTGGCCCTCCAAATTCGGGTTTATCCAATTTTCTGGCTAATAACCCAGATATATAAAACGTTTCTCATTCGCTTCCCTACTGAAATGAATACAATACTCATTTACAGACTTCTAATGCTTTTAATGAGTTAATGTCTTATATCTTAACTGTTTATGTAAGTGCCCATTATGCAGAAAAATAATATGAAAGAAATACTGCGTTAAATCTCAAAACATGGGATATTGCTTGTCTTCGAAGAAAGTGTATCTATAATACTAAGAGAAAATTTTTCGATTTTCACTGATCAACCTGACTGCTAATGGGTTAATTCCTGATTGGGATGGGAGAGGGAGCAGTGGATGTAGGGAAAAGAAAAGGAAGGTAGCAGATGATTTTTGTATGATTCATGAATCGATGAACAAGCTTTTGATGAATTTTCTGATATTTCGAAAAATTATATTTATAGAATACTCAACGCTGCGGAAAAGCAACTAATTTTGCTATGTTTACCTATAAACTTCAGTTCTCATTTTTTTAGGGACTATGCAAGTTTAAGTAATGAAATTTTTATAGCATACAGATGCACATCTTTAATACGAGGATTTTAGTCAAAATCGTTAGAGCCACTTCTGAGAAATTCAAGGTGTAGGGATTTTCTTGAAAATCTTCCTGTTGTGCATCCTTGGAAAGACTCTGAACTTAAATTTCAAGTTTTTTATTTAACAATATTTTCCTTTTTGAGCTATGCTGTACACAAAATTGTTTTTTTTTTTTTGATTCAGCATATCCTAAAATATGCATTTACGGTGAGATCTTAGTATCGAATTTTTGGGTGGAATATAATCCTTTCTCTTCCTATATACTATGTACGAATTACAAAAGATAGAAATGGGGGAGAAGGTCAAAGCTAGTATTATATTCGCATGTTATTCTCCATCCACTATGTTTATTTTTATATCATTTCTACAACATTTCGTGTTCGTCGAAAACTTATTTTTTGCATTTTTGTCAAGTTAATCGATATAAATATTTACAGAAATTGTTAAATTCAATATTTCTTTATAGTTAAATGAGAAATGCAGTAGGCTGAAGTCAAAGTCCAAGTTTTCAAAAGCAGGCCACTAATTGTTGGCCTTGAGACTCATGCTCTTTCCATGTTATTCTTCTTAGTCATGAATGATCTGCCATTTGTACTGAAGGTTACACGACGATACATCTTTAATTCCTATAATGAATTGCCATTGTTAAATAAATTGATTATCCAATCCTTAAATAAGGCAACCATGTGGTGCATATGAGGACTCCCCCTCCCCCTTCCCAAATTACAAAGAAGCCAGGTCACAAATATTACCGCCTGATACATCCCGCTCGGTTTCATTTTATTGGTGTATATTACTTTCTCTACACGTACTATGTACATAGTGTATAGAGAAGGTACTGTATTGAACCCAAAAATTCGATAACGAGATTTCATCGGAAATACATGTTTTGATACCCCCTGAATACAAAAAGCATTTTTAGAAAAATGTCCGTATGTGTCTATCTGTCTGTGTGTGTATGTGTGTGTCTGTGGGCAGCATAGCTCAAAAACGAAAACGCTGTTAAAAACCAAACTTGGTATTTAGGTTTGGTATCTTCCAAGGATGCGACACGAAGATTTTCAAGAAAATCCTCCCACCCAAACTACCCTTTACATTGAAAAAAATTCGAAAGTTTTGATGTTCTTAAAACTGGCTCTAACGATTTTGATTAATATCTCTTATATTTAAGATATTTACTTGCCAAATAAAATGTATATCTTGAATTTTCTGGGAATAGCCTCAAAAGACCTCTTTATTCTGGATGATTTTTATTGAATTTTGCATAAGTGGAAAACCGTGAGAGATAGACAAAAACGTACTACACAAAAAATGTTGATTATGATAAAAGACACAATTTTTGTCATTTACGTTTTTTTCATGGAGTCGATCAGTTTTAAGATATTCCTTGTAATTGGTTTCAACTTACACTTTTCTCATACAGGAATTCGTCAACTTCTGTCCATACAAACAAAGGAACTTCAGTCATATAGCAACCAGTTTTTGACTACCACTTTAACCTATGGTACTTCCATATTTCGCTTCTACTTACAAGGAAGCAAGTGATAAGATTATTTCTGCTATTTTTTCTCAATTGGCATGAAATAAATAGAAGCATAAACTTTTTAACAATAATTTTTTGCAGAGATGTAGAAAAAGACATGTGAATGGAACACGAACAGTTTTTTTTATCTCATAATATTGAATTAAGTATTAATGTTGCTGCTCCACCTTTATATTTTCTATGTTTTATATCATCTTCTTTAGATTCTTTATAAATACTTACATCCAAATGTTCCAAATAATATCACTCCTTGATACAAACATATTCTTCGGAAGGGAAGAAGCCGTTGATCGTGTGTTGTAGATTTACGGCACTTAAAAGAACCTCAAGCCTATTAAAGATGCCTCTGAGCAAAATTAATGGGTCTTTCACGCCCAATATAGAATAGGACGCTGTGAATCACAGTAGTTAATGAGCGCCCACAAATAAAACTCTATTTCGTTTTTATATGGTTTGTAAAATTAAATCCCTACTATTCTCACCACACCCTATGTACCAGTATTTTTTAATAATTTATTCTTAATCATATTGGTCATTTTGTTTTCTCGCCATACATTGAGTCTATATCGCAAACAACAAAAAGAATGGTGGTAGCACTTAAAAACTACAAGTGCCGAGAGAAAATAATGTGAATATGAATACCGGCCCATAGTTTTAGACATAGTATAAATATATCTGACTTTTACTTCAATTCTTTTTTTCTTTTTTTCAGGTAAGCTGGAAAACTCCATATTATGTTTTGTTTCTGATGTGAACTTTAAGTACGTAAGTATGTCGTTATTTAAGGTATATTACAAAAACACGATACTCTTTTCGATATAATCCCTGTTGAATGTGGTGTACTATAGGGCTCTGTTTTGGATTCCCTTTTATTTTTCTTTTGAGCTAATAAAGATTAGAAATATAGATCTTTAATAAGTGCAGCTAAAACATTATACTAAAAACAGTTTTGTAAGAGGAAAATCTGGTAAAATCTCCAGCACTGTAATCCTCATCTCCTTGCGGCTCATACTACTACAGTCTGTTTCTTCTTGTCATAGATCTTGCTCCTTCTATCATAATATGCAGATTAAAACAACAAAGGGTGATTTTATGAAAAGAAATTAATGTAAAATCATGAAACAATATTTTCTATCATTCAAGAATAATCACAGTTTCCTAGAGCAAATAGTGCCTTATGTATAGAATTTTAAGTGAATGGTCGCAAATCCAAAATAATGGCTTCTCAGTGATATTAAAATTGTATACTTGTAAGCAAAGAGCATTGAAGAAAATCTTATCAAAATATACAGAATGACCAAATGTTAACATGGTGTAAAAATAAATATAAGATTTTGAGCCCTCTTTTATTAATCTAAGTCTCGCCCTAGAATACCCCACCATGGTTCCTATGTTCTACGTTGACAAATTTTACACTTCAAATTAGCATCTCAGACACATTCTTCATTCACCTTGAGCATTCAAGTTTCAATATTCTATCCCTATGCTGCTTCTCAGAAACGGCCTAGGTGTGTTTACCAGACACATCCCTTAGACTTTAGAATGTATTTATTAATTGAACCTTGCGCTTAATAGGGTTCTTGCTTACTATTTTTCCAGAACTAACTATCACTATTCCGCCTCCATATTAATTGCTTTCTCCTACCTAACTTCACCAATGACTTCTACATGGTAACAGAATTCTAACTTGTGTAGTTTTTACATTATATCTCACTAATGAATTGTCTACAACAGAATTATAACTCACGCAATTGTATATTCTTCGTTGATTTTAATATACGAAATTATTTATCGTAGTTATTTTGCAATTTGCACATTATTTATGTATAAAATACTTATTACAATCGTAATTCCGATATCAAACTGGACAGGTCCTATAATTATTTTTGCTGCCTCTAGTTTACAAGTTGTAAGCTAAATACACTGGCTTGCACACGCATGAGTAAGGCTTCTAACGGGAAAACTATGAATGAGCTAAAACATTCGCTTCGTGTTCTATTTGTGTACTTCCGAATGTATATGGCTTCCAGTTACTTCGGTCATTCACCGATCGTAGCTGACCTTTCCAACTAAAGAGAGTGGAACTTGTAAAGGCTACGTCAATGTTTCTGTTGTTATGAGCATTAAACATATAAAATGGCGGGAAAAATGTGGAAGTGGATAAAATTAACTTTTAATGCAAAAAAATAAAGCAATATGTTTTAGAATACGACGCATAAGATGTTTACAAAAGTTTGTAATACCTTACGTGGAGCTTCTAACATTACCATATCTTAAAAATCTGACGTATTCCATGCACATGACTTTCTCTACATCTCTGTAACAAATTATTGTTAAAAATCTGATGTGTACCATTCACATGACTTTCTCCATATCCCTGCAACAAATAATTCTTAAAAAGCTTATACTTTATGCTAATCAGAAAAAATTAGCAGAAATAGTCTTATTACTCGCATCCTTGTAAGTAGAAGCGAAATAAGGGACAACCGTAGGTTAAAGTGATAGTCAAAAGCTGGTTGCTATGTCAATGAAGTTCCTTTGTTTATATGGATAGGAGTTGACAAGTTCCAGTATGAGAAAAGTATACGTTTTTCATAGCAGAAACCAAAAATAAGGAACGTCACAAAAACGACGAACTCCACGAAAAAAATGTATATAACATAAATTGTGTGTTTTAATGTGCTCTACATTTTTTGTGTAGTAAGCTTTTGTCCATCTCTTACGGTTTAGCAGTTATTCAAAATTTAGTAAAATCCATCCAGAATAAACTACTCTTCAGAGGCTATTCCCAGAAAATTCAAGATATACATTTCATTTGCCAGGTAAATATGTGTAATATCCGAAATTTTAATCAAAATCGTTAGAGCCATTTTTGATAAAATCAAAATTTTCGAAAAAAGTTCCATGTAAAGGGTAGTTGGGGGTGGGGGGATTTTTCTCAAAACCTTCGTGTCGCATCCCTGGAAGATACTAAACTTAAATACCAAGTTTGGTATTTTACCGACTTTTCGTTTTTGAGTTATCGTGTTCACAGACACACGGACACACGGACACACACACACACACACACACACACACACACACACACGGACCTTTTTGTGAAAATGCTTTTTTTGGATTTTGGGGACCCTAAAACATATATTTCCGGTGAAATCTCGGTATCGAATTTTTGGTGGAGTGCAATACTTTATACACTATGTACATGGTGCTTATGGAGAAAGTAAAAAGCTTATTCTTCTCTCTGCTTCATACTAATCGAGATATACATTAGCAGAACGGTCTTATTACTTACTTCCTTGTAAGTAGAAGGGAAATAAGGGAATACACTAGGCTAAAGTGATAATAAAATGTTTTAAAAGCTGGTTGCCATGTGTGTCCGTGTGTGTCTGTCTACCTCTGTGTGTATGTGTGTGTCTGTATCTTTGGACAGCAAGATCAGAAACGAAAAGACCGTTAGATTCCAAACGCTACAAGAAATTCTCCCCACCACAATCTACACTTTACATGGAAAAAATTTCGAAAATTGTGAATTTCTAAAAAAATAGTTCTAACGGTTATGATTAAAATCCCATATATTAAAGATACTTACATCCCAAATAAAATGTATATATTGAAATTTCTGGGAATAGCCTCTAAAGATCTCTTTATTCTGGATGAATTTTGCCGAATTTTGCTTAACTGCTAAACCGTAAGAGATAGAAAAAAACATAGTGTACAAAAATGTATATCTCGTCAAAACATACAATTTATGTCCTTTGCGTTTTTGTTGTGGAAGTAACCGTTTCCGAAATATTCCTTATTGGTTTCAATTGTTAAGCACTTATACTTTTCTCAGACAGGAGGTGTCCGTTTTTTCTTTTCTTCTACTCCTGGTTAAGCAAAGAAGCCGTTTGCAATGACAATCGCATAACGACAGCTTTTAAAACATTTTACTATCACTTTAGCATAGCGTATTCCTTTAGTTCCCTCCTACTTATAAGGAACTAAGTAATAAGAACAATCTGCTAATTTTTATCTCGATTAGCATGGTGTAGAAAGAAGAATAATCTTTTGTAATAAGTTTGTAGAGCAGCTAAAGAAAGTCACGTGAGTGTAACACATAAGATTTTTTGTTCACCTTATCTCAAATATTATAATAGTTATAACGGTTTAAAGTTTGAAGGGACCTTTTAAAGATCCTATGAATCATCACTAATTGTAAATGGTAGTCTGATAGTAACCATAATCGTAAATGTTGGATCAGGTATTCTTGCAAATATAGCTGGATGTTCGGTTAAGTGCGACGTTGTGCAAGCAGTTAGATATTTACCTTCTGATTGGATGTGAAATTAATAATGGCGGAATAGCGTTTAACGCAGATTTCTAATCAGGATGCGAAAAGTCCCTCATGTTTACTACACCAACAGTTTCAAAAATAACGAAGAGACATAAGATCGTGTAGCCATTAACTTATTTGTAAGTATGCCCTCATGTTCATTAGAGCCAAAAGTTAGTTCTTAATTCTGTTAATTCTTTTCTTGCTCGTTAAAAGAAAATCAGCAGTAAATCCTGTTATTTCTCTTTTTTAAGTCAAATATCCACCAACCTCCTAAGTTATGTCAGACGGAACCGCTTACTTCTTATGCGGTTTATTCTATATGCTAAAATAATATGTAACAAAATATTAACAGCCCTGCTGTATATTAGTGCAAGATATAATTCAATTTTGCGTACGTTATGCAGTTATTAATGCTCTCGCACACAGTTTTGTTCATAAGTTGCATTTCTTCTTCACCTTCACTGGCTGCGACGTATTTTGGGGGATTTGAAAAGTAAGTTCAAATATTAAACCGCTATAATATTTGAGATGAAAAGACGTGTTACAGTGTTGAGCAATTGAGAAGAACAAGAACAAAAGATTGGGAAGATTTCCGCCGTTCTCTTGTTCAGCGTATAGATAGTATTCTGTCTTCGAAGCAATGCACAGGATTTTGCAGATAATGTCTGGAATATTGGTAATCCCTTTTGATTGTATTGGGGTAGTTGGAGTGTCAGGAAAACTCGTTATTCAATGTAACCCTACAACCAAAATTCGGCCAGATTGAATTCTGGAGATCCGAGGCCATATTATTGGGAATACGATCGCCAAACATCTAGCAATGCTAATTGTTTTGCAAGGTTGTAGAATGGGGTGGGGCGCTATCTTGCATAACGATTATGTTTTCCATATCGTGATTTCTCAGTGGAGCTTCACGCGTAATTGCAGACTCTGATAACAAAATTGCCTTCAGAATTTTATTCAATAAGATATTCATGATTTAAAAGTTACTATATGCTATAGTATCACTTCACAATTCATGATTGGTCCATATTTCTTCGAAGAAGGCAATAATTGAATAAACAGTTGCAGTAAAGGGGAGCACTACTACTGCATGAGTCAGTACTTTGTCATCCCTAGTAAGTAAAGTATTGCCCAATGGATATATCCAGCGAGGTTCAATATGGGACTCACAATCGGTAGGTACGGGTTCGATCCCCGGCGACCACCCACTTTGACGCGTGAGTTTTTCGTGGTTTTCCTAAGGCCGCCAGGCGAATCCTTGGAGTGGGAGTTCACCTGCCATGATTTCCGAACCAGCATTTTCCCTTTATTCCGTTTCTCATCCTTCATGTGTGCCCCCAGGTTCATGGTGTATGACAGTGCAGAAATATGGCGTGAATGAATGCTCAATGGAAAAATTACTTCCAGAATAAGTAAAAATAGGTTCCTCTATCCATCTTAAAGTAATAAACTATTATCTGCATACCTTTTTATGGAAAAAACATCTAATTAGGAAAATAGCATCTATTTTTTGTTCCAAAATGGTTTATCACAAGAAAATGCTATATTATCTACCTTTTTTTTTTATTATTGCTTCATTTGTATAGCCCCCTTTATCATCAATGGTAATATCGGGGGCTTTCACTTGTGAAACTGTAGATTCAGAACATTTGGTTAAACCTTATATTACTAAACACTCGCGCATTCACTCTCACGTTCATACTTCCAGACTCTATGGGGGATGGGGAATAATTCCGGTTAAAGAAAACTTCCCCGCCCCAGCTGGCAATCGAACCCGGGACCTCCGGGTGATAAGTCAGCTCGCTGACCACTCGACCACCGAGGCAATCTTATCTACCTTTTTGTTTTTCTCTGTGAAGTAATATTAGAAGGAATGAAATAAATTTTCTTCTATTCTTTATATGTTGTTCATGCAGTTTAAATAAACTTTAGAAAATACGATTTGAAATTTTTCTAGTTTTGGAATATCCCTGTCGTGTCTGTATACACGATATATACTTCACTACTTTCATTGAAAGTCGCATAAATAATTAAATATTTTAAATTAAACTGTAGAAATGAAACGCTAGTCAAATAAATAAAGATGCTCAGCTTCTTTTGGAATACCTGTTATACTTTCGTTTGTCTTTCGTAACTCTTGCTAAAAGACTGAAAGCTTAATAAGTATAACAGCAAGGCGTAAAAAGAAAATTAGAACAACTACAGGACCTGCATGAGACTGAAAGAGGTAACTAAACGGTTCATCTTGTTTCTGCCCCTCTTTCAACTGTTCATTATGATAAGGACCCGCATTTTCAGACTAAAACATGTTTTTCTCATTGAGGCACGTGTTGAAGAGAGTTAGGGGTCATCAACCGAATCTTACACTTAGTACATGCTTATGCCCTTTTAAACAACAGCACAGTAAAGCCAAAATAAGAAGTGATAAGAAGTAGGTGTAAAATTTACTGCTTAAAGTTGCCTTTCTGAGATAATCTACAAAGTGGAACAGCACATAACGTTATTATTTTCTCTACACTTCTATGCACATAGTGTATTGTACCCAAAAATTCGATACCGAAATTTCAACGGAAATACATGTTTTGAAACTCCCTGGATCCAAAAAAACATTTTTAGATAAATGTCCGTTTGTGTGTCTATCTATCTGTGTGTGTGTGCGTGTGTGTGTGTGTGCGCGCGCGCGTGCCTGTGGCATCTTAGCTCAAAACGAAAAGACCGTTAATTATCAAACTTGCTATTTAAATTCGGTATCTTCCAAGAATGTGAAACGAAGATTTTCAAGAAAATCCTCCCACACCCAACTAAGAAATTGAAAAAAAAAATGGAAAACATTTCGAGAATTTTGGTTTTCTCAAAAATGGCTTTAATGATTTCGATTAAAATCTGGTATATTTAAAATATTTACATGACAAATAAAATGTATATCTAGAATTTTCTGGAAATAGCCTCTGAAGGCATGTTTATTCTGGATAGTTTTTATTGACTTTTGCATAATTGGTAAACCGCAAAACTTACTACACAAGAAATGTAGATAACGGTGAAACACAATTTATGTCATATACATTTTTTCGTGAAGTTCGCCATTTTCGAGATATTCCTTGTTATGGATGTCAGTTTTAAAATACTTATTTTTCTCATACGGGAACTTATCAACTCCTGGTCACGCAAAGAAACTGATTTCAATCCCTAGCAACCACATTTTAAAACATTTTACTATCCCTTTAGCCCAGTGTATGCCCTTCTTTCCCTTCTACGTATAAGGAACTAAGCGATAAGACCGTTTCTGCTAATGTTTTATCATGAAGTGGATAGAAGAATAAACTTACTAACAATAATTTTTCACAGAGATGTAGAGAAAGTCATGTGAATGGAGCACATCAGATTTTATTCTTATTCTATTTTTCTATATATAGACAGCATGCTCTAGGCTGTTACTCTTCCGACAAAGTATATTTTCTGATTTATGCATTTAACCAGCTTAACATTTGTATCTATAATGTACTAATGAAGAAAATAGAACACCTTATTTAATTTTTCAGAATAATGAAACTTTCCTTAAGAATTACAAATCAGGAAAATATCATTTTGGATGTGACGAGTGTTAAGTGCTTCACATAAATGGCCGCCTCCGTTAAATATCGTGTCAGCCACATGCCGTCTCAAAATCAAGTTGTTAGCTAATGAAATTTTAGGACTGCTTCATGTTAAATGACTATGTTTGCCAAATAGGATGTAAAATTTGTTCCATATCTCATGTGTTCTATTTTAGAAATTATATTCAACCAGTTTTCTCATTTCAAATCCTTCCATTTTACGTCGAATGCTCTTGCCCTCTCATAAAGCTGCAGCAAATTAAGATATTATTCCTTGTACAGTGAAGGAAATTTAATTTCGTATGTTAGCGCTACAGGTGGCGCTGTGTCCTAGTGGTTAAACCACTCGCCTCCCACCTAAGCCGCCCGGGTTCAATCCCAAGCGCCCACATGTGGTGGGCGAAGCGGTGTTTGGGCGGGTTTTCTTCGGGTCCTCCGGTTTCCTCCGTCACTCATTCCATTAATTGTTCCATCATCGCCTTTGTTATCATCCATTTCGCTTGCATTTCATATAATCCACTTTTGTTATCCTCACGCTCATGCCTGGCCGACCGCGCTTTCCAGGTTCTCATTTCTGTGGTTCCGTTTCGTTGGCTCCCAACAGGCTTCTTTCCGCTGGTAAGTCCTAGAGGGGTGTCAAATGCGAGTCGTCAAATGCTGCTAATAACTGCATTTAATAAAGACTTTTGGCTTATTCATTCATGTTTATAAACAATTCATTCCTCTGCCTGCATTGGTAAATATCGTATATCGTTTTTGCTGATCAACAGCTATTTTATCTGTCTCACCTTAAATTTGTTCTGAAGATATTATCTTCCTCGTACTGGAAGATACATTCGAACAAAAAGGTAGCCGCGAATAAACGTACCTGCCAGCACCCGGACTTTGGCCAGTTAGGTCCGGGTTGATGAGGTTCCAACTCGGTTACTGGTCTTCATGAAAGACAAATACTCTTCCTCCTCTTGTCATCCTTCCCACTGTTATAAGAACTGGTTCTGAAACGTTCAAATTATGTCCGCATTTGACTAATGAACACGCCATTTGCAATCTAGAGATGGTAGGCTGAGGACAGCCTGAAGTGTTCGTATCCATGTTGGGCTTAGCCACTTGTAGATAGGATGCGGGTTGCAGGCGGTTGATGGGAGTGAAAAGCAGTAGCAGTAGTAGGAGCAGTATGGTTTCTGTTTGTTAATTTTGATTCCAATCAGCTCTTGAGAGGATTGTGGAGGAGCTCAAATTTAGCTGCTGGATTTAGGTAGGTGCGTGCTAAGGTCTGGTAGACTCCTAGATAGAGTCTAGGTGCAGTTGTAGGGAGCTTAACCACAGGAATGGTTTTAGGTTTGGTTTCTTTGGAGTTTATGTTGATTATGTTAAAGAGGTAGCGCTATAGATAGCCTCCTCAACGGTCGGTCGCTTTTTCAAGAGCAGCGTCCTTGCCGCTAATGACAACTTTATAACTATATAGTTAATGTGGCTGTACTTTATATATATTTACTATTCAATAGTTAACGTTAAGATTCATTTTCTAGCATTAACTGCCGCTAACTGTCCTTGGAATCTTCACAAAGCTCATAACTATAAGTTTATAATTCTCTCATTGTTATTGTGGTCGTTGTTTAATATCTACAAATTATTTCTCTCTTTTTGGGAGAAACTGTGTTTCCGCAACATCTATTGTACTGCTATTGCTGCGGCACCTATTCCTAAAAGTATAAACTACTTAGAAACTTGCGCATAAACATGCACACTAGCTAGCTACAGCTGAATATATATTAGGGACAGTAATGCAAGAGAGCAAAAACGGCTATCTATCCTTTGGCCAGGTGTCTAGCAGTAGGTGGCAACAGCTAAACTGTGTTACAACATAGTACCGTTTCATTGGTTAACTTTCTATGCCAATAACTTCAACTGTAACTTCTGCCAATTTTGTCTTCATTTTGTATTTCAGCATACAGAATATTCATGTATATATATAAATCCTACGTGAAATAAAATTCTTGTAGAAAATTGAGTTGGCTGTTCGTGCGACTCACAGAGGAACGGTTCCTAAGCTTGTGAATAAATTCTTGACGAGAAACCGAAAGTAAATCGCGGGTTCTTATAGGCGAAAAGCTCGATGTCATCGAAAAAAAATGGAATGAAGTTCAAAGAAATATCTGAAAAAAGAACTTGCAGAGAAATCAGGAATTTCGTAATCCTCATTTTGAAGTGCCACTAAAAGGTATTGGTGTGTGTGTGTGTGTTTACCCTTCACAACCAATACAATTCACCCTTCACAAACATCCAATTCACCCTTCACAAACATCCAATTCACCCTTCACAAGCTAATACAATTCACCCTTCACAAGCCAATACAATTTACCCTTCCCAAACCAATCCAATTCAACCTTCGCAACCAATACCATTCACCCTTCGCAAGCCAATACAATTTACCCTTCCCAAACCAATCCAATTCAACCTTCGCAACCAATACCATTCACCCTTCACAAGCCAATACAATTCATCCTTCACAAATCAATCCAATTCAACCTTCGCAGTCAATATTATTCACCCTTCGCAACCAATACTATTCACCCTTCACAAACCAGTCCAATTCAACCTTCACAAGCCAATACAATTCACCTTTCGTAAGCCAATACAGTTCACCCTTCGCAAGCCAATACAATTCATCCTTCGCAAGCCAATACAATTCACCCTTCACAAGCCAATACAATTCACCCTTCACAAACCGATCCAATTCTTCCTTCGCAAATAATACAATTCATCCTTCACAAACCAATCCAATTCAACCTTCACAAGCCAATACAATTCTCCCTTCACAAACCAGTCCAATTCAACCTTCACAAGCCAATACAATTCACTTTCGCAAACCAATCCAATTTACCCTTCACAAGCCAATACAATTCACCCTTCACAAACCGATCCAATTCATCCTTCGCAAACAATACAATTCACCCTCCACAAAGCAGTCCAATTCAACCTTCACAAGCCAATACAATTCACCTTTCGCAAGCCAATACAATTCACCCTTCGCTGGCCAATAAAATTCATCCTTCACAAACCAATCCAATTCACCCTTCACAAGCCAATCCAATTCAACCTTCACAAGCCAATACAATTCACCTTTCGCAAGCCAATACAATTCATCCTTCACAAACCAATACAATTCATCCTTCACAAACCTATACAATTCACCCTTCACAAACCAATCCAATTCAACCTTCACAAACCAATACAATTCACCTTTCGCAAGCAAATACAATTCACCCTTCGCAAGCCAATACAATTCACCCTTCACAAACCAATCCAATTCAACCTTCACAAACCAATCCAATTCAACCTTCACAAGCCAATACAATTCACCCTTCACAAACCGATCCAATTCATCCTTCGCAAACAATACAATTCACCCTTCACAAACCGATCCAATTCATCCTTCGCAAACAATACAATTCACCCTTCACAAACCAATCCAATTCAACCTTCGTAAATAATACAATTCATCTTCACAAACCAATCCAATTCATCCAATCGCAAACAAAACAATTCACCATTCGCAAATAATGCAATTCACCCTTCGCAAACAATACAATTCACCCTTCACAAACCAATCCAATTCAACCTTCGTAAATAATACAATTCATCTTCACAAACCAATCCAATTCATCCAATCGCAAACAAAACAATTCACCACTCGCAAACAGTGCAATTCACCCTTCGCAAACAATACAATAAAATTGACCCTTCGCAAACAATACAATTCACCCTTCACAAGCAAATACAATTCATCCTTCGCAAACAAAACAATTAACCCTGCACAAGCCAATTCAATTCACCCTTCGCAAACAATAAAATTCACGCTTCGCAAACAATACAATTCACCCTTCACAAACCAATCCAATTTATCCTTCACGAACCAATTCACAAACTACTTCAATTGACCCTTCATAAACCAGTTCCAATTCACCCTTCACAAACCAAAATGATTTTTTTTTTTACAATTAAAACGCTATAACATAACTGTAAATTAGGAATTACAACCACAAATAATATGAGTAGAGTTTTTCTACAATTTGGTGTTTGATAATGCTAATGATCTTTCTACTGTGCGGCGTTTTAACATTTTTACAGCGAAACATTTTTTTACATGATCATGAAGAATTAATTAATGGCTGTTAATGTAAATGTTATTAAAATGTGTGAGAGATGTGTGGTGGCACAAGAAAATGATTTTCAAAATCTTCCACTACGACGGTGTGTGGTTAATGTAATAGTATTTTGCATGAGAAATTATGCACTTGAATGTAAAGGCCTATGAATATACGACTCCAACGGCAAACAGCGTGCGTCCGGGCCAAGGAAATTCCCTTTAGGCCGGCCACACGTACAAATGTAACTTTGAAAGGTAGACTTACAAGGACATTTCACATTGACATTAATAATACACTGGCATAATAAACGAATCTGTTTTAAGCAGGACGTAAAGATAAAATATTTTACTATTTATATTTTAACACTGCATTCTTTATTCATGAATGTAATAAATATTACTCGAAGTTTTGAGTTTAATTAGTACGTTCAAAACCTCTTGTGATTTAGCCAATTGCAAGTGATTAGAATTGCCCCTTCTATCACCAGTAAAGGAATGAAACTGAATGTGTATTGCTATGTGCCAAGAGATTTGTTGACCATTCTTGGCAACTTACGTTAAGAGGAAGGAATGCAAGTGATGCGCAGTGCATCATCTGTTTCAGAAGAGAAATTTCTGCATCTGGTGTATGGGAAATTATTTATTTTTTGCTTTGAAATATAATGTAATTTTTCTGAGATCCTTACAAATCTCCGCGACTTCTTGTGATTTTGAGGTATTTTTTCTTTCTTAGCTGAAAGAGCAAACTCAATTATTATGCATTTGAAATGATATTTAAACTCTCCTTATTCTTATATGCATATTTTAACAAAAGTTATAGTTAAAACTATGTAAACACGCGGTAAGGAAAGTAATAAAAAGAAAATATCATATAAAATGCACATAAGCAAGAAAGGAGACGAATACAATTAAGAGAAATATTGTAAATAACATTATTATAAAATGTTATAATTAAACCTCGAATTTCATTACCTTTTTGTTGCCTCGACACCCCGACAAGCGTTGTCTGTGAATGGACAACACCCCGTGAAGCATGACACGTCCATTCCTTCAATCTAACCTATATGGCAATGGAACAGACACTTATTGTGAACACGCACAGAACCCTCTCATTCGCTTTTAAGAAAGTACAGAGTTACATGAGGGACAAGGATACCAAAAGTTAATACAAAAAAAATATATGCACACGCACACACAAGCAGTTTGAGTATATGGGTATATGGATGAGTAAGGAGGTGTGTATTTCACTATAAGAGGGAAAAGTATATTTTATTACGTAAGTTATATAAAGTTTAAAGGCTATAACAATATTTCGCAATTCTAAGCAGCAATTAAAGCTATAAATATTTTTGACAAAACTATAATTGAAGATACACTACGAGTTCAAATTCATTCACTTTTGACACTTTGAAAATCTTTTTTTTTATTGTAATAGAGCTGTGGAAATATAAATAAGTGGATTATACAATAAAACTGGTATATCGTTTATATTCTATTCAAATAGATTAGTATTGGTATCAGAACTGGGACACTGAAATTGTGTTGCAAAAATAGCGATTCATTCAAATCAAGTAGCAACGTTGTCCTTCACTGCACGTATACAATGGAGAGAACATGAGAAGGGAGGCAATGAAGTCAGAGATCTAATCATAATCTTATGTGTGCAGGAAGGAATATTTGTAAAACTATTAGCCATTTGAAACAATTGATAAGTTGAACTTAAAAAAAGATCGGCAAAACTCGATCAAAACGTACAGGGAGCTTGAAAAAGTGACAGAATATATTGAGGGCCGATAAGAGAGACGATGCATAGAAATTCCCAGATGTCAGGAGAAGCAAAACTCCAGGAAAATAAGCAATTGAGCTGCTCAATTATGAACTGAACAATTACGAACTGAAATTAGAAAGTGTTTAATAGCTCATGTCTTAAGGGAGACTGGAGTTTTTCAACGGTGAATAAATTATCGGAATCGATTTAGTATCTCTCTCTTTATGATGTTAGTATAGATATGCGAATTTCCTTTCAATTCCAACGCATGCTCAATAACCTTCTTGATTCTCGTACCTGTTATCTGAATCTCAAGATTTCTAAATGGTTATAGTGCAGGACGAATTTTATTATTAGTTTAATTTGGGAAGATTCCTTGTTTTAGTTGTGAGACCGCATTTTACCTAAAGGTTTTTCTTCTTAATTGAGCTCTATTGAAATTAAATTATTCAAGCATGGTAGTTCAAGTAAATCATTTCAAATTATAAATTATGACAATAATTTTATCAGATATTCGTAATCCTGCTCTTTTGCACTTTCCATTCTTTGCCATGAACAAGGAATGTTTTCTTAAAATAGCTTATCTGTGTTAGTAGCATACTCCATATTTTTCCACCCATTGTTAGATATTGTTTATTTTGTCAGAATTAGAAGACGGAGTCACGTACCAAAACATACTTCTGCAAACTGCAGACTCGTGAAGAAGATTGTTTTTTCAGCGAAGGCGACGCGTGACCTGCACCTTCAGGGATAAAAGATTGAACACCTCAGCGGAAAGTTTCTCCTAAACAAGGTGCCGTAGAAAAGAGGAGCCATATATAGCTGTAACCGACAGTTGCTGATGAATGTATACCCTCACAATCCAAGGATGGTTGGTGTGTTTAATAACTCTCTGACCTACGTTAAGCAATAGTGGAAACGTGATAATTGTATTATAGGTAAACAAACTATTTCTATTAATTTATATTAGCCAAAGTGAATATCGAAAAGGATGGATATACCTAATTTAAATTGATCTATTAAACGGCTTTCGCATTCAAATCAACTACTCTTTCCCTCCCTTTATTCCAATCATGGTTGATGAAAGCAAACGGTTTTATTTGGGTTCAGCTTTAGGGCAATAATGCTATAACATGATATGTTTTCTGGAAGAAAATAACATTACGTTATCAAGTTAATTAATTTTGAGGTAGGTCATCCGTATAGAAGCGCTGAGAGGACATTGGGAGTGAAATTTCAAAATTATATATATTTCTGTACGTTTTTTTCTGAAAATGTTACTGTGGTGGCATTGTTATTAAATTAATACGAATACCAAATTTTATTTTAATTGGATAACTACTTTGGAGATATCAATTACGTTATAAATGTTATTATTCAAATATGTTACATAATCAAAATGTCCCACCTATCTCAAAAGTTGAGAAAATTGGCTGGCGTTTTCTGAATTGAAGCTTTGAATAACATACAACAGCTTTAAAGTGGGATTTTTTAGTAACTTTGATTACGGAAAAATTAAACGTTTTTGATATATATAAATTACATCGCTAAACATTCTGGGAAACTTTAGTTGTATTTAAAAAAAACTGCAACTATTTGAAAGTGTGAAAATGTAGTATTGAAAAAAAAAACTATTTAATGAAATGGTATGCTGAAACAGGTGTAGCTAATGTAGATCTTTAAATGGTTATAGATCCCTAAGCAAGGGCTAAAATGTTTATTCTCTATAGATGTGCAAATCTTTCAACAACTACCTATTCGTAATTAAAAAAAGACAAGTTTCGACTTTTTAACTATTTGTAATCAACATTTCACTCAAAGTGCCTCTTATTCTTCTATCTATTGTAAGTTATCTTCTCTTTGTTATATGCAAGAGACTGAAAGAGAAACTAAATGCTTTCAATCAATTTATAGTAAGACTACATTAACCATAGGCTCATGGAAAACAAACAGGTAATTCAGATGAGTTATCCAAATATAGGATCTCTCTATCTCTCTGTGTGTAGGATGATAACTCCAAAACGAAAGATCCGTTAAATAGAAACTTGGTATTTAAGTTCAGTATCTTCCAAAGATGCGACATGAAGATTTTCAAGAGAATCTCCCCACTACCCATAACATGGAACATTTTTCGAAAATTTTAATTTTCTCAAAAATTGCTCTAACAATTTAGATTAAAATACCATAAATTTAAGATATTTTAATAACAAAAGAAATGTATATCTTGTGTTTTATGGGAATAGGTTCTGAAGACCTCTTCATTCTGTATAGCTTTTGGTAACTGATATACCATAAGAGATACATAAAAACTTATTACACAAAAATATTGATATCGTTAAAACACAAAATTACATTCATTTACTGTAGAGTTAACCGTTTCCAAGATATTTCTTGTTTTTGTTGCAATTTTAAAATACCCCAGGACGATTGAATTAAAGGAGTGCTTGATTTAATCGTCCTGGAGCATGGAGTTCATTAATTATTAAATTTCATAAAACTGTTCTTTGTGAAGAAATTAATCATACTGAATTTTCTCAAACGGGAAGAAAACTTCTGTTTCATACCTCTTTTGTTTTACTCTTAGCCACGGAAACAGCACCTAATTTCAATTGTTTTACACAGCGATAGCTTTTAAAAGATTTGGCTATCTCGTTAGCGTAGTGTATTCTCTATTTCCCTGTTTACAAGGAAGCAAGTAGTAGGAATTTCTGCTAATCTTTACCTCCATTGGTATAATGTAGATAAAAGAATAATGTTTTGTAAAAATAGTTTTCTTAAAAAAAACAGGTAGAGAAACTCATGTGAATGGGACCTATAAGATGCTTTTTGTAACCGTGTGTCCAAATGGTGGTATCTTACGCAATATAAAAGTTTTATTCTGGGTTGAAAACTGAAACAGAATTAGTTACATGCTACATAGTATGGAACGGTTTAATACACAAAAGTATAACAAAATGAAAGAATAACGTGTATTGGAAATAAATACAGACCATTAGGCCATGTGCTCTTGGATATATAAATGGTCATGTGTTGCAGCTTTAAAAAGCTCTAAGGTTGAATAAATTGTTATTTTCTCTACCACGTACACTATTTCAAAGAGAAGGCAGTTGCATTACGTCCAAAAATTCCATATCAATATTTCACTGGAAATAGATGTTTTTGAAGCTCTGAATAAAAAGCAATATGCAAAAGATCCGTGTGTGTGTGTGTGTGTGTGTGTGTGTGTGTGTGTGTGCGCGTGTGGTACAACTCAAAAAGGAAACTCGGGTAAATGCCAAAACTTAGTGTCTAGATTCGGTATTTTTAAAAAGATTTTCAACAAAATCCTCAATCCAAACTACCCTTCACAAGGACATATTTTTTCGATTTTGTTTTTATTTTCTCAAAAATGGCTCTAAAGATTTTGATTAAAGCACTCATATTAAAGACATTAAGTGATAAAGTATTCATCTTTAATTTTCTGGAAATAAGCTGTGAAATCCTCTTCATGTTCATGGAAATTTGTATAGTATTATATAGCGGGAAAAATTTAAAAGTCGAAATCATACTGCATTAAAATGTACATCTCTTTAAAACACACAATTTATTTCAAGTAACTTTGCTGTGCATTATTTCCGATATATACGTTATTAATGATTGGAAAAGCATATCTATGTATTATTTTATACCTCACCTTTAACTGCATGATCATATCGGCGACATTTCCCGTTGTAACGTTTTGTCAATCACAATGAATTCCTGCTTCCAGACACTGGGAAGGATAGGGAATAATCTGGCCTAGAGAAAAGTCCCTACCCACAGCCAGGAATCAAACTCGGGAGCCCTAGCACAGCAGGTAGGTGCGCTACCGACTGAGCTATGGGGCCTGCACGCTCGAAGTGTGTATTGCTTTGTCGTTCTTTTAAGGACCTATCGATATTCAGCGTTATTCCCGCGATTGCGAGGAATGAGCATAGAATTTAAGACCAGCAAAGCTCTTAACGTTTGGCTAACGCTTTTCCCATTGTGTCTAAATTGAAATGAGAAGCGTCTTTGTTTCAGAAAATGCTTATCTCGTTTAAAATTAAGCAGATGGAAAAAAATTAGCTCTCATATAGAGTGGTATACCCACAAATAAACCTTAGAGGAGCCCGTCTGGGTATTGTGGTGGTAGCGTGTCTGCTTCACATTCAAAAGGTCGTGAGTTCGAATCTCGCTTAGGGTGAGTTGCTCACATAAGTTTTTTTCGGGGGTTTCCCTTATCCTGAGAAGATGAATGTCGAGAAACTTTAAACTCCATGGATCCCGAGATATTTTGGGCATCATTTCACCAATTTCAATCATCGTCCGATTTGACCAACCAGGTTAAAGGACCTTAAACTAAAAAAAAAAAAAAAAAAGGGGGGGGGGGACAGAGAAAGTCATGTGAGTGAAACATTTAACACATTGTTTTTCACATAGAAATTATTTTACTTTCTCTACACGTACATGTACATAGTGTATAGAGAAGGTGCGTTGCACCCAAAGATACCGAGATTTCACCGGAAATACATGTTTTGGGTCCCCTGATTAAAAAAAAAATCTGATGTGCTACATTCACATGACTTTCTCTACATTTCTGCAACAAATTATTGTGAAAAAACTTATGCTTTTATTTACTTCATGCTAATTCAGAAAAATTAGCAGAAATAGTCTTATGATTTGCTTCCTTGTAATTAGGAGCGAAATAAGGGAGAACCATAGGTTAAAATGATAGTCAAAAGCTGGTTGCTATATGATTGAAGTTCCTTTGTTTCTACGGACAGGAGCTGACAAATTCCTGTATGAGCAAAATATGGTTTTCAAAGCTGAAACGAAAAACCAGAAATATCCTAAAACCGATCAACTTTACGAAAAAAATGTGTATAACATAAATTGTGTGCTTTAATGTGCTCTACATTTTCTGTGTAAAATTCCGCTAAATTCATCTAGAATAAAGTAGTCTTCAGAGGCTATTCACAGAAAATTCAAGATAATATACATTTTATTTGTGAGGTAAATATCTTTAATATACGATATTTTAATCAAAATCATTAAGAGCCATTTTTGAGAGAATAAAAATTTTCGAAAAAAGTTCCATGTAAAGGATAGTTGGGGGTGGTGGAATTTCTTGAAAATCTTCGTGTCGCATCCTTGGAAGATACCAAACTTAAATACCAAGTTTGGTATTTAACGGACTTTTCGTTTTTGAGCTATGCTATCCACACACACACACACACACACACAAACATACAGACACGGAGCTTTTTTCAAAAATGCTTTTTTTTTTTATTCAGGGGGTCCCAAAACATGTATTTCCGGTGAAATCTCTGTATGAATTTTTGGGTGCATTACAATACCTTCTCTATACACTATGTACATAATACGTGTAGAGAAAGTAAAACATTTTTAGAAAAGGATTCGTATGTGCGTGTATGTGTGTGTCTGTGCACAGCATAGCTCAATAACGAAAAGACGGTTAAATACCACACTTGGTATTTAAGTTTAGTATCTTCCAAGGATGCGGCACGAAGATCTTCAAGAAAATCCCCCTACTCCAAACTACCCTTTACATGAAAAGAAATTCGAAAAATTTTATTTTCTCAAAAAGCGCTCTAACGATTTTGAGTAAAATCTCTTATCTTATATTTAAGATATTTACACGACAAAGAAAAGGTATATCTTGAATTTTCTGGGAAAAGCCTCTAAAGATATCTTTATTCTGGATGATTTTTATTGAATTTTGCATAACTGGTAAACCGTAAGAGATAGACAACACTTACTACACATGAAATGTAGATCTCGATAAAATACCCAATTTATGTCCTATACATTTTTTCGTGGAGTTGGCCGTTTTTGAGATATTCCTTGTTATTGATTTCAGTTTTAAAATACTTTTCTCTTACGGAAACTTGTCAACTCCTGGCCACGCAAAGAGACGGATTTCAATTCCATAGCAACCACATTTAAAACATTTGACTGTCGGTTTTGCCTAGTGTATTTCCTTCTACTTATAAAGGAACTAAGTAATAAGACCGTTTCTACTAATGTTTTAGCATTAAATAGTTAGTAGAATAAGCTAATTTGTTACAGAGATGTAGAGAAAGTCATGTGAATGGAGCACATCAGATTTTTTAAAATTCCTCAGCAAATTTCAATTGTGAGAACCGTTAAGTATTAAGATCTGCCAAGAGAATAAAGAAATACTTTATTTTGCAGATTATGTACCTTATCGATGTGACATTTTACATGCAATGCACCTTGCAACTGCAGCACCAGGTCCGCGATGCAAAGTTCCCCTTTAAAATGTCACTAACAGCAGATTTCGTCACCATTATGTCATGGTTTAGAGGCCAGCGGTAGGGTCCAGACGATGAGAGGCATTCTATGTCCTCATTTCCTATTGCCAGAGGGCATTGCACTTTACGGCAAATACTTGGAAGCAAAGGGAGGTCAACACACATCTTGTTGACAACGAGTCTGTTTAGATTAAGGACTGAAGAATGGCTACAATACGAGTTTAGTTTTATTTCTCACATGACAACATCGTCGCCCGTTATAAAACGTGTTGTGACACATATCGCTCGGTGCCCTGCTGTTTGACAGACATTAGGAGTGTAGTTCGTTCATCATTACCATCCGCTATGACAGGTAGATATATTAATGCATCGTCCAATCATTTGGATGTACTTTCTCTATAAGTACTATGTATGTACATAGTGTATAGACAAGGTATTGTATTGCATCCAAAAATTTGATACCAAGATTTTACCGGAAATACATATTTTGGGACCCCCCGAATAAAAAAAAAAATCTGTTTGTCCCATTCACATGAGCTTCTCTACATATTTGTAACAAATTAATGTTAAAAAGATTATGTTTCTATTTACTTCATTCTAATGGAGAAAATGTTAGCAGAAATAGTCTTATTACTTACTTCCTTGTAAGTAGAAGCGAAATAAGGGAGTACGTAGGTTTGGTATGGTAGTGTTTAACGCCCGCTTTTACTACTTATGGCACCGCAGGCGGTGACACTGATGATATATTAATGATGATGGAGCACCGGTGGAATGCGATGGTGGGGGAAACCGGAGTACCCGGAGGAAACCTGCCCCAGCGCCGCTTTGACCACCTCAAATCTCATGCGGTCGCTTGGGATCGAACCCCGGCCATCTAGATGAGAGGCAAGTGGTCTAACCACTCGGCCACTGCGCGGCCGAACGTAGGTTAAAGTGATAGACAAAAGCTGGTTGCTCTGCAACTGAAGTTCCTTTGTTTGTATGGATAGGAATCGACAAATTCCTGTATGAGAAAAGTATACGTTTTTTAAAGCTGAAACCAAAAACAAGGAATATCTCAAAAACGATGAACTTCACGAAAAATGTATGTAATATAAATTGCGTGTTTTAATGTGCTCCACATTTTTGACATTTTAACCAAAATCGTTAGTCATTTTTGAGTAAATCAAAATTTTCGGAAAAAGGGTTCCATGTAAAGGGTAGTTAGGAGTAGGGGGGATATTCTTGAAAATCTTTGTGTCGCATCCTTGGAAGATACCAAATCTAAATACCAAGTTTTGTTTTTAAGACACACACACGGACATTTTTCTAAAAATGCTTTTTTTTTATTTTTTTTTATTCAGGAGGTCTGAGAAACATGTATTTCCGGTGAAATCTCGCCATCGAATTTTGGGTGCATTACAATACCTTCTCTACACACTATTTACATAGTACATGTAAAGAAAGTAAAAATGGGGGTCTCTCGAAAGTCAGTTGAAATTTCTAAGTATTTGGGATTGCAAAGAAAAATACATCGCTTATCAGCCGAAGAGTGTAAATTTAATATTTAAAAAGCGAACTTATGTTTTCAAGATGACTTTGACACATACATACTTACTTATAAATGCATATACACTTTGGTTGCTGTCATATTTATCCCTAAACTTTCTTTATGCAACCGAAAGCCGCACGTCTAAAAACTTAACGTCTAACATTGCATTGGTAAGGCTTATGGATATTGATGCAAGAAAATTATATTACATGGATTGCTCAGTAAGTAATGCAATACATTTTTTTCTCGGCAGCCTTTCGTTGGAAATGAACGAAACTTTAGAGAACGTTTCTTCAATTCTTCCTTTATAATGTCACGGAACTTCGTCGTTTTCTGACAGATATCTATGACGCAGTTTAGTTTTAAAATGGCAGCCGCTTGTGAATCACGCATAAAGCAGAGTATTCAAATTACGTTCTCTTTGCATGAACATGAAAAGAAAAAGAATAAAAGAAAGAAAACGAACAGCGATTTTTCAGTTGAAAAAAACTAAGTATTTGAAAAACCAAACTAGTAACAACGAAGGTATCGAAAATGGCTAACTAAAAAAAAAAAAAAAAAAAAGTTTGCTTGAGGTAAATTGTTTGTTTTATGAGATTTACTTTTTTGTAGATTTTGTCTATCCCTACGGTGTACCAGCTATGCAAAATCATTAATTTAATCATGAAAAGGAATCGAGGGGCTAAATATCTGCAAATGCAAGACATAAAGTTCATTGTTCATATAATATCTTAAACATATTTTAACCAAAATCTTAGCTAATATTGAGAACATAAAATTTTTCGAAACATGTTCCATATAAAGAGTAGTTTCAGGAAGTTTGGTTAGTATCGTTAGCTCAGTGGTAGCGCACCTGTCTTTAACGCGGGACCCGGATTCGATTCCCAATATCAACCTGGGGACCCCCCCCCCACTGGGAGGACTGGGTGTATGTTCTTTCATCATGACGATCCCGCGGAATGGCAATACCACTGCGGGATTATCATTAGCCGAACCCGAAGTCGGGTTGTGGTCTTTCCCATAATCCTGTCGTTGACCGACCTTTGGGCTGAATACTCGTCAGTGCAAATGTTCCTCTACATACGGTAAGTACGTAACGGAGCAAGAAAAAGGCATTGTATTTTTAGTAAATAGCATATTTTGGTGGCTTAAGTTATTACCTGCAGGCTTCTCTCTTTTTTCTTATTTTTATTTGTTTTCTTAATGAATTTAGCCATGATGTTTGTTTCCTTATTAAGATGTCGAATCTCAAGAATGAGAGTATGCATTTATGTACTGTAGCTTAGTATTCTAAAGTTTAATTTGGTACAAGTTTATATTTCCACAATGGCAGAAATTCTGACGAATTTGCAAAACAATTTAAAGGACGTTGAAGTAAAGCAGAAATATATCGCCAAAATAGGTACAAAATAACGACAAAGAAGTGAGATCTAACAGGATTTTACCCACAACTACCTTCTTAAGCGTGAATCTGCTCCTGTCTGTGCGCTCTGTGGGGAGGCACAGTCATGTCGTTATGTGTTACTAGAGTATAGTCACCTGGCACACATTCGATCATCTCTGGACAATGCCGGCCTCTCTTGCTGAGGTCCTGAGCAATGATCAAAGAGCAATAGAGATGGTTTTTAAATGTTTAGCACAAGTTTCTTTTACTTGAGAGTTTAGTCTATGGTAACTGTATATCGTGATAATGGAGCGGCTTTTTAACGTTTAAATAGCTGGTTTTTAATCTTTAAGTTTTAATTGTTCTCACGTGTCATTAATTGACAATTTTGTTTTTATTGTTTTCCGCCCATTTTAGCTCTTTTTATGTCGTAGTTTTTTGCCAACTCTGGTTTCAGGTCTGGACAGTTTTTTTTGTTTACTTTCTCTACATGTATTTTGTACATAGTGTATAAATATAGAGAAGGTATTGCATTCTACCCAAAAGTTCGATACCGAAAATTCACTGGAAATAGACATTTTAGAGTCCCCTGAATCCAAAAAAAAAGAAAAGTATTTATAGAAAAAGGTCTCTATTTGCATGAGTGTGTGTGTGCGCGCGCGCGCACACACATCCGTGTGTCTGTGAACACGATAATTCAAAAACGAAAAGTCGGTAAAATACCAAACTTGGATATAGGTTTAGTATCTTCCTAGGGTGCGACACGAAGATTTTTAAGAAAATCCCCCATCCCAAACTACACTTTTTATGTAAAAAAAATCGAAAATTTTTATTTTTTCAAAAATGGCTAACGATTTTTATTTTAATAGCGTATATTAAAGGTATTTACACGACATTATTATATCTTGAATTTTCTGGGAATAGCCTCTGAAGACCTCTTTATTCTGGATGAATTTTGCTGGATTTTACATAGCCAGTAAACCGTAAGAGATAGACAAAAACTTACTACACAAAGAATGTAGATCTCGTTGAAACGCACAATTTATGTCATACACATATTTTACGTGGAGTTGACCATTTTTGAGGTTTAAAGCTTCAGCTTTAAAATACCAACCTAAACTTTTCACATACGGGAATTTGTAAAGAAACGGATTTCATCCACATGACAACCAGCTTTTAAAATAGTTGACTATCGTTTTAGTCTAGTGTATTCCCTTATTTCCCTTCTACTTACAAAAAAGCATTTTTGATTGTTTATCTCGATTAGCATGAAGTAGATAAAAGGCATAAGTTTTTAACAATAATTTGTTACAGAGATGTAAAGTAAGCCATGTCAATGGAACAAATCTTTTTACCGTAGTTTTATACTCATTTAATTATTCTACTTGTGCTTTATTTTTTGCGCTTTATTGCCAGGATTTTATAATAAGGGCGTTAATGGCCTTGGCACTTGAGCGTCCTTAAACACCACCACCGTCATCATCATCAACATCACCATTTCAGATCTAACAGGTGTTCGCAGAATTTAGGTGGGAAATGTCAGATACGTACTTAATACCTTTCTGGGTTAAAATCTAGAGGAGTATGCAATTCCATGTAGTTTCAACATGAGGTGGTGGTTACTCAGCCTTCCTAAGGAGTGTTCAGAAAAAAACGCGTCTTAACGTTTCTGTAGGCTAACTGCTGTAAGAAATGCAAATTGCATGTATTGTGCAAGTTCCTTTCTCTGACGACGCTCCTTCAAAAACAAGCCTCAGCATGCAACTTAGTATCCAAAGCTCAACAGCACAACTGGCTTAAAAATCAATAAAAAACATGTTATTAATTAATGCATTAAGTTACTATATTCGACGCGTTGCTTAACTGCTGAAGGTGTTTTCATATTATAATTCCTGGGTGCATGTTTGTAGTAAGGACGCCATTAATCTTGGTGTTGTTTTTCATTATCATCTTCATCGTCACCATCGCTGTAGTAGCCTTGACACAGTAATGGTTATAGACTCGTCCTCTCCACAGACTTGTTTTATGTAGTGCCTGTCTCATAAACAAACTCGCTCCAAACGAGCTACACGGCTCTTAAGGTTTTTGTCTTCATAGTACTTTCGTTGATGAGTAATCTGCAGCTAGTCGGGGCATTGAAGTTCACTACCACAGCGTGTATATTCACATTTTCAAAACCCACAAGTACGCAACGAGAATTGTTGATTAATTTCAGATGGACTCTTTGCGTCATAGGTTCTTATCCTGTTTCACTCTCATTCTCTCAAATTTTGCCTTGCCTGCTAATAAATAAATATTAGTTAAAGAAAACGTTCAGCTGGCTTATTTTTACTTCCTTTACACGTGCTATGTACATAGTGCATAAAGAAGTTATTGTAATGCACCCAAAATCGATACCGAGATTTCACCGGAAATACATGTTTTGGATCCCCCTGTAACCAAAAAAAAAGCATTTTTGGAAAAAGGTCCGTGTGTGTGTCTGTGGACAGCATAGCTAAAAACCGAAAAGACCTTTAAATACCAAACTTGGTATTTCAGTTTGGTATCTTCCAAGGATGCGACACGAAGATTTACAAGAAAATCCCCCCCCACCCCAACTACCCTTTACATGGAACTTTTTTCGAAACTTTGATTTATTCAAAAATGGCTGTAACAATTTTGATTAAAATCTCTTATAAGATATTTACATGCCAAATAAAATGTATCTTGAATTTTCTGGGAACAGCTTCTAAAGACCTCTTTATTCTGGATGATTTTTATTGAATTTTGCATAACTGCTATACCTTAAGAGATAAACAAAAACTTACTACACAAAAAATGCAGATCACGATAAAACACACTGTTTGTGTCATATACATTTTTTCGTATTGCTTTTAGGATATTCATTGTTATTGGTTTCAGCTTTAAAAAACTTTTCACATATAGGAATTTGTCAACTTCTGACCATACAAACAAAGGAACTTAAGTCACATAGCAACCAACTTTTGACTATCACTTTAACCTATGGTACTCCCTTATTTTGCTTCTACTTACAAGGAAGCAAGTAGTAAGGCTATTTCTGCTAATTTTTTCTCGATTAGCATAACGTAAATAGAAGAAAAAGCTTTTTAACAATAATTTGTTCCAGAGATGTAGAGAAAATAATGTGAATGGAAGAAATAAGATTTTTTTATATGAGACTCCTATGAATGTTCTCACAACCTATTTCTGTTTTATTTTAGGAGACACAGAAGTAGTTTATAAGCCGGTTAGGTAAAAAGAATCGATGTCTGCATTTTGGTGCGAAAAACGTACAGTCATTTAAGCTGTATGCGTGTATGTGTGTGTGTGTATGTGTGTGTGTATGTGTGTGTGTGTATGTGACGTTTTTATCCCTAGGACGGATGTAATTCACTTTTGTACGCCATTTTTAATGTTTGCTCCATATAAATTATACGCTATACAAGTAAAAGGTTGAAATTGAGTTTATGTATGGATACATGCTGCGGTTCTCGCGTTCCATTCTATATTGGATGTGAAAGACTGCTGTTTTGCTCAGAAGCCTCTGGAACAGGTTTGAGGATTTTTTACGTCCTTAAATCTACGACCAACGGCTTTACTTCCCTTTCGAAGGATATCCATGCTAACGATATTTCGCCAAAAACAAAAAAACGAACAAAAGCATCGCCCTCCGGCGGGTTTGAAGCTGCGACCTTGGGAACCAAATGATAGCATGTTTACCTCTAAGAGGTTTGCTTTTTTGTGCTTTACTCAATTTTCAAAATCTCCCAGGAAAGTGTGGTTAGAGGCCTGACAATTTGTCACAATGCAGTTAGCAATGAGGGTAATTAAATGTATGACTGGATACTCTTGCTTTATTTAAGAATAATTTTAATAATCATCCGCTCTTTTTATAACTTTTTTTCACATTTTTTTCTATAAAACAGTTTTTTTTTCTTTTAGAAAAACTATTCAATACCACGGTTCCCCAAGAGGGCCGTATTTCGTATATGCAGATAACCCTTCTAGCGTTATAAGAATTGTAGAGCTTCACGCACACGCCGGCCAGTAATGTTTTGAGGTAAGGTCTCTCGCTTCTCCTCTTGCATTTCAGTGTTAACTTTGAAGGAATGAGAGGCGGTTCCCAGGCTTGTACTAGAGGCAGTATAGATAAAGAGCAGCGTGAACTCACGGAGAAACTTAACATGCTTTCCACTTCAATTACATAACCTTTATTTTTTAGAGAATAAAGTCACCTTTTGGATTCACAAGTAGTTAAAAAAGTCTATTTCACCTATCAATATCCGCCAATAACTAGTTTTGTAATTCTATAAGACGATGTGTGGATTTAACATTAGAGACCGACCCACTGTAGAGTTAAATCGAAACATCAAGGCGCCGAAACAAAAGCCATGCATGAGAGCACTAGTGACAATGGTCCCTTGTAAAAAAAGAAAAACATAGTTGTTGATCAACTTTACCATTAATGAGGTATTTATTTATTGTTAAAGAAATAATTGTTGATATATTTTAATAGAAGATGTAACTGTTCTAAAAAACGTATGTGTTCCATTCACGTGACTTGCTCTAGCAATTTCACAAACTTTCGTTTCAAAAGATTATTCTTTTATCTACTCCATGTTAATCGAGATATACATTAGCAGAAATATCGTATTACTTGCTTCATTGTTAAGTAGAAGGAAAATAACGGAATAAACTTGGCTAAAGTGATAATCAATTCTTTTAAAAGCTAATGCTATGTGAAACAATTGAAATATGGTTCTCTTTTGCATTCCCGGTAGTAAAACAAAAGAGATGAAACAAAAATTGACTTCCGCTTAGAAAAGTTTTAGTAGTTTAACATTGAAACCATAACAAGGAGTAGATATCTCGAAAACCATAACTAGGAACACCTGCAAAAGGAAGAAGAAATGAACATTACATAATTTGTTTGTTTGTTTTGTTTTAATAAGGTTTACATATTTTTGTGTAGTAAAGTTTTGTCTATTTCTTACGGTTTGAAAATAATACAAAAGTCACCTAGAATGAATAGGTATTCAGAGGCTATTTAAAAAAGTCTGATGTGTTCCATTCACATGACTTTCTCTACATCTCTGCAATATTATTATTTTTAAAAAGTTTATGCTTCTATTTACTTCCTGCTAATTGAGAAACAATTAGCAGAAATAGTCTTGTTCCTTGTAAGTAGAAGCGAAATAAGGGAGTACCATAGGTGAAAGTGATAGTCAAAAGCTGGTTGCTATGTGACTGAAGTTCCTTTGTTTGTATGGGCACAGGTTCACAAAGTCCTGTATGAGAAAAGTTTAAGTTTTTTATAGCTGAAACCAAAACAATGAATATGTAAAAAACAATCAACTCCACGAAAAAAATGAATATAACATAAATTGTGTGTTTTAAAGTGCTCTACATTTGTTGTATGGTAAGTTTTTGTCCATCTCTTACGGTTTAGCAGTTATACAAAATTCCGTAAAATTGATCCAGAATAGTCTTCAGAGGCTATTCCCAGAAAATTCAAAATATACATTTTATTTGTCGGTAAATATCTTTAATATACGATATTTTAATCAAAATCATTAACCATTTTTTAGAAATTCAAAATTTTAGAAAAAAGTTCCATGTAGAGGGTAGTTTGGGGTGGGGGGGTTTTCTCAAAATCTTCGTGTCGCATCTCTGGAAGATACTAAACTTAAATACCAAGTTTGGTATTTTACCGGCTTATCGTTTTTGAGTTATCGTGTTCACAGTCACACGGACACACGGACACACTGCCACACGAACACACACACACACACACGGACCTTTTTGTAAAAAAACGTTTTTTATACAGGAGACCCTAAAACGTATTTCCGGTGAAATCTCGGTATCGAATATTTTGGTGGAGTGCAATACATTCTCTATACACTATGTACATAGTACGTATAGAGAAAATAAAAACTCAAAATATACGTTTCATTTATCTTAAACATATGGCATTTTTGACAACATTCAAAAATTTTGAAAAGTGTTCCATGTAAAGGACAGTTGGGGGGGGAGGGGTTGAAAGTCTTCGTGTTGCATCCTTGGAAGATACTGAACTGAAATCCAAGTTTGGCATTTAACTGACTTTTCGTTTTTCAGCTATGCCACACACACACACACACAACATACGCGCCGCATTGAAATTTTTCTAAAAATGTTTTTTTTTCTTTCTTTTTTTTTTTTTTGGACTCAGGGGTGTAACCTCGATATCGAATTTTTGGGTGGAATGCAATACATTCTCTATATACTATCTGCATTGTACATACGTGGTAAAGAAAGTAAAAATGCTCGTCATGTTAAATAAAACTTACTTTATAAAAGTAGATAAGTGAACTTGGAATACGTCATCATCCCGTAATATTTATTTGTTTATTTATTGAATATACTAGTACTTCAAACTTACTCCATCCGAGAGTATGTTAGGATTATAGTTACCGATAAATGCATTTGCAATAGTATCACATATTATCTATAGGCTGGATGCATGCTATACTTCTAAGCAGAAAACGAGACATCTAATGTATATTACAAAAATAATATAAAAATGTCTTAAAATAGAACATAAAAGCTTTTGGAGTTCCCTATAACAGCATTTTTGTCTAAATGTCTTATTTGTCATTACAAAAATCTAACTGTGCTTCCGAGATTCTTAAGTACTATATTCTTAGCTTAGGTTTAGGGGAGATCAGTTGTGGCCAAAATGTAAATTGGAGGCAGCAGCATTTTCTTGGCAATTCGTTAATTTTGTCGTTCCCTACTATGCCCAATGTCCTCGTACTCAGGATAAATGAATATGTTTCTTACATGATATTATATTAGCTTCAATTTTTATTGCTGAAGCATTTAAATGAACTTCGTGTTTATAGCATTTTGTGAATCGCTGAAAATACAACAGTCAGAGTTTTTAGTTTTGGACCAGATGTCGTTTCCTTAACTACCAAAGGTACAATTGAACTCCGCAAGACATTTTTAAACAAATTTCAGTGTTATCACAGAACACCATAAAAGTGCTTGCGACTTTTTTCACCATTCCTCTTTAGAGAATGTTGAACGTCTGTAAAAAATCTCCAAACTGTGATTTCTGATATATTAATTATAATAAACGACATCATTTAAGTAAGGAGGATATCCGACAGTAGTAAACTGTGCTGGTCTTTCAAGTACCAAACTTATGATTAATCCTAACATGTACTTTCTTCACAAGAAAGTTATCTCAGCTTTTGTGACACCAAACAATAAGACTTCGCACTCACGGGCCACCAAGTTAATCGCCTTGGAAAATACATAATCTGCGACAGCGAGAAAAATAATACACCTAGTAAATACCAGGTGGCCAAGCTGCCCCGTATTTGACGCATGCAGATATTCTTTTGTGTGTTAAAAGAGTTGCAGAATAATTCCAAGGGGGTATTTCAAGTTAAAACCTGGCAGCGGGGAACTAGCGAGAGATACCTGCGTTTTACACCTCTCAATGAACTCAGACGAGGGGGGGGGGGGGTTAAAACGAAGGTCGCTCTGCCAGTTTTAACTTGAAATAGCCCCGTTAAGCTCTGTAACTCTTTTAGGGCATTCGCACATGCCAAATACGGCCACCCGGTATAAAATATCGGTTCCATTATCTCTAACGTTAGCGGTTTTGTCTCTTTATATAATTTAGTATGCCCTGCTAACGAACTTGTTTGCAATATAAATACAAAAGTATTAAAATTTTCTTACTTTCTTTCAGAAATATTTCGCACCCAGAAAACTCAGTGCATATATAAATAGATACATACACATATACATATATACATACAATGTTTATTAATGGTAATGAAATTAATGTAGCACAGATTGTTGCGTTTTTATACTCTGCAGAGAGCAGCAACTATTTACATTCTGTGGCATAATAACTATTTTTTCCCACTTCTTTGTATTCTCAACTAAAAGCCAAGGCCTTCTTCGCGAGCATGTTCTTTTATATCCAATGTATTCGTATTTAATACAAGGAGTTATTGAACCATTTTATTTATTTATTTTTTTTTTGTATTCATATTTTATATCCGTCAGAACGATTTGAACTTTTCAATGCTGAAAAAGTTATCAGAATAGATTGCGCGGTTTCTTGTGATTTCTTCCTCCATCTATATACGCACATAATTTTTCTCTCTTTATAATATAAATATATCTGTATTTATCTATAGATATATCAATATCTATATCAACAGTCAATATTTTAAATTGTTGGATTGAAGTAAAGCCGCATAATTTTGTTGGTGGCGGTGATGATGGTGATGATGGTGGTGGTGGCGGTGATGGTGGTGGTATTGGTGGTGGTGATGATGGGAGTGGTGATGATGGTGGTGGTGGATGGTGGTGATGGTGGTGGATGGTGGTGGTGATGGTGGTAGTGGTGGTGATGGTGGTGGTGGTGGTGGAAGTGGTGATGATATTGATGGTGGTGATAGTGGTGGTGGATGGTGATGGTGGTGATGATAGTGACGGTGGTGGATGGTGGTGGTGATGGTGGTGGTGGTGATGATGGTGATGGTGATGATGGTGATGGTGATGATAGTGATGGTGATGATAGTGATGTGATGATAGTGATGGTGATGATGATAGTGGTGATGATGGTGGTGATGATGGTGGTGATGATGGTGCTGGTGATGATAGTGGTGGTGATGATAGTGATGGTGATGATAGTGATGATGATGGTGGTGATGATAGTGATGGTAATGATAGTGGTGGTGATGGTGCTGGTGATGATAGTGATGGTGATGATGGTGCTGGTGATGATAGTGATGGTGTTGCTGATGATAGTGATGGTGATGGTGGTTGTGATGATAGGGATGGTGATGGTGTTGATAATGATAGTGATGGTGATGGTGGTTGTGATGATAGGGATGGTGATGGTGGTGATGATGATAGTGATGGAGATGGTGGTGATGGTGATGATATCGATGGAGATGGTGGTGATGGTGATGATAGCGATGGTGATGGTGGTGATGGTGATGATAGTGATGGTGATGGTGGTGGGATGGTGGTGATGGTGATGGTGGTGATGGTGATGATAGTGGGATGGTGATGATAGTGATGGTGATGGTGGTGATGGTGATGATAGTGATGGTGATGGTGGTGATGGTGATGATAGTGATGGTGATGGTGGTGGGATGGTGATGATAGTGATGGTGATGGTGGTGATGGTGATGATAGTGATGGTGATGGTGGTGGGATGGTGATGATAACGATGGTGATGGTGGTGATGGTGATGATAGTGATGGTGATGGTGGTGGGATGGTGGTGATGGTGATGGTGGTGATGGTGATGATAGTGATGGTGATGGTGGTGGGATGGTGATAACGATGGTGATGGTGGTGATGGTGATGATAGTGATGGTGATGGTGGTGGGATGGTGGTGATGGTGATAGTGGTGGTGATGATGATGGTGGTAGTGATGATGGTGATGGTGGTGTTGATGGTAGTGATGATAGTGATGTTTGTGGTGATGGTAGTGATGATTGTGGTGATGGTGGTGGTGATGGTAGTGATGATGGTGATGGTGGTGGCAATGATTGTGACGGTGACGGTGATGGTGGTGGTGATAAAGGTGATGGTGGTGATGGTGGTGGCGATGATGGTGGTAATGGTGATGGTGGTGGTGATGATGGCGGTGGTGATGATGGTAGTGGTGATGGTGGTGGTGGTGATGGTGGTGGTGATGATGGTGGTGGTGATGATGGTGGTGGTGATGGTGGTGGTGATGATGGTGGTGATGATGGTGATGGTGATAATTTGGTGGTGATGATGATGGTGGTGATGGTGTTGATAATGATAGTGATGGTGATGGTGGTTGTGATGATAGGTATGGTGATGGTGGTGAAGATAATAGTGATGGAGATGGTGGTGATGGTGATGATAGCGATGGTGATGATAGTGATGGAGATGGTGGTGATGGTGATGATAGCGATGGTGATGGTGATAATAGTGATGGTGATGGTGGTGGGATGGTGGTGATGGTGATAGTGGTGGTGATGATGATGGTGGTAGTGATGATGGTGATAGTGGTGTTGATAAAGGTGATGGTGGTTGTCGATGATGGTGGTGGTGATGATGATGGTGGTAGTGATGATGGTGATGGTGGTGGTGATAAAGGTGATGGTGGTGATGGTGGTGGCGATGATGGTGGTGGTGATGATGGTGGTGATGGTGGTGGTAATTGTGATGGTGGTGGGGATGATGGCGGTGGTGATGATGGTGGTAATGGTGGTGGTGATGATGGTGGTGGTGATGATGGTAGTGGTGATGGTGGTGGTGATGATGGTGGTGGTGATGATGGTGGTGGTGATGGTGGTGGTGATGATGGTGGTGGTGATGATGGTGGTGATGATGGTGATGGTGATGATGGTGGTGGTGATGATGGTGGTGGTGATGCTGGTGGTGATGATTGTGACGGCGATGGTGGTGATGATAGTGATGGTGATGGTGGTGGTGATGATATGGATGGTGATGGTGTTGATAATGATAGTGATGGTGATGGTGGTTGTGATGATAGGGATGGTGATGGTGGTGATGATAGTGATGGAGATGGTGGTGATGGTGATGATAGTGATGGTGATGGTGGTGGGATGGTGGTGATGGTGATGGTGGTGGGATGGTGATGATAGTGATGGTGATGGTGGTGATGGTGATGATAGTGATGGTGATGGTGGTGATGGTGATGATAGTGATGGTGATGGTGGTGGGATGGTGATGATAGTGATGGTGATGGTGGTGGGATGGTGATGATAGTGATGGTGATGGTGGTGGGATGGTGATGATAGTGATGGTGATGGTGGTGGGATGGTGGTGATGGTGATAGTGGTGGTGATGATGATGGTGGTAGTGATGATGGTGATGGTGATGTTGATGGTAGTGATGATAGTGATGTTTGTGGTGATGGTAGTGATGATTGTGGTGATGGTGGTGGTGATGGTAGTGATGATGGTGATGGTGGTGGCAATGATTGTGACGGTGACGGTGATGGTGGTGGTGATAAAGGTGATGGTGGTGATGGTGGTGGCGATGATGGTGGTAATGGTGATGGTGGTGATGATGGCGGTGGTGATGATGGTAGTGGTGATGGTGGTGGTGGTGATGATGGTGGTGGTGGTGATGGTGGTGGTGATGATGATGGTGGTGATGATGGTGGTGATGATGGTGATGGTGATGATGGTGGTGGTGATGATGGTGGTGGTGATGGTGGTGGTGATGATGGTGGTGGTGATGATGGTGGTGGTGATGATGGTGGTGGTGATAATGGTGGTGGTGATAATGGTGGTGATGATTGTGATGGTGGTTGTGATGGTGTTGATGGTGGAGGTGATGGTTGGGGTGATGATTGTGATGGTGATGGTAGTGGTGGTGATGGTGGAGGTGATGATGGTGGTGGTAATGATGATGGTGGTGGTTATTATGGTGATGGTGATGGTGGTGATGATGAGGTGGTGGTGGTGATGGTGATGATGAGGTGGTGGTGGTGATGGTGATGATAGCGATGGTGGTGGTGATGGTGGCGGTGATGATGGTGATGATAGCGATGTTGGTGATGTTAGCGATGGTGGTGATGATAGCGATGGTGGTGGTGGTGATGATAGCGATGTTGGTGGTGATGATGATAGGTGGTGGTGGTGATGACGATGGTGGTGACGGTTGTGATGGTGATGGTGTTGGTAATGGTAGTGATGGTGTTGATGCTGGCGGCGGCGCTGGCAGTATATAAAAATTCTTACTTCTACAACCATCTCGGAAAGTACTGCATTAGCTATATAACAAGATTAGCTAAGCCAAGAGAAATGAAGCTGTAATAAACAGCGGTGTTAGGTTGTCTGTAATATGTAGCACACAATCTCAGTCTGTGAACAAGAGGGCACTAGACAGCAAGTTTAATACGCGCGTAACTGAAATTAAGACCAATTTATCAATTAAGTCAACAAGGGAGTCATCACTACAGATAAAGTTCAGCGAACTCCTCACGTTTGCGAAGCACTCTGGTTAGAAAGGATCTGAACGGATTACGTATACGTCACCTCACGGAAGTTGAAGCTTATTTTTCTGCTGCTACAAATGTCAATAAACCGGGAACACGTAGCTGCCGTTTGATAGAAAGCTTGCTAATATGCAAGTAGATCCAGCTGGCCAATCCGGGTTGCGCACCGGTGACATTTTAAATTCCGAATGGCAAAGAATTTAGTTTCATTTACCCGCTCCAAATTCTTTGTGAATTACACTGTTCAAATGACCTTTTATTAATGAACCCTTTTTAGTTTACTTTCTCTGCTACTTACTTAAATTAAGCAGAGGAAGTAATGCAGTTTACCAAAAATTCAATACAGAATTTCACCAGAAATACCCGTTTTGAACCTCTGTGAATTAAAAATGCATAAAGCTTATTATTTTTTGTTTTATGGTTTTTAGAAAATAAGATCTGTGTGTGTTTGTGTTTGTGTGAAACACAATTCAGAAGTAATGCTGGTTATTATTCAATATATTTCAAGTTTTTACTTCTGCCAATCTTCTGAGGATGTGACACGAACAATTCCAAATAAATTCCTTCCCACTCAAACCATCCTTTACCTGGAACACTTTTAGTGTTTTTTTTTTATCAATAATGCCTATAAAGCGTTTGATTAGTACACAACATGTTGCATTACTAAATAGAATGTATATTTTTAATTTAATGGAAATACCTTAAACTCCTCTTCTTTCTGAGAGGCTTTTGGATAATTGATAAACCATAAGAGATAGAAACTATCTAGTATGCGCAGTAAATAGGGGAAGTATTCATTCCACCAAAAATTCGATAACGGGATTTCACTGGAAATGTATGTTTTGAGTCCTCCAGAATTAAGGAAATATAGGCTTATATACACACATACATGTATATATTTTGTCAAGAAAGTACCGGGAATTGTTCATTTAAAATTATGTTTAAAAGGGGATTCGAAATTATTGTTGTCGCTAATTTGGTACAACTTTCCTCTATACCCACGCGGAGTTTGATCGTGATCTGTCATCTAGTTTGTTTACAGTACGCCATTTTGTTAGTTCATCTCAAAGGTAATTTGCGATTTTACGATGGATACAAATATTGAACAAAGAATCTGTCTCAAATTTTGCATTGCAAATGGTATTTCGTGTGCCGAATTGCTGAAAATGTTACAGAGGGCTTATGGTGAATCGACTTTATCAAAAACACGTGCATATGAGTGGTACAGTGCATTCAAAAGTGGTCGAGATGTGGTGGAAGATTTGCCTCGCTCTGGTCGGCCATCAACGGTTTCAACTGAACTGAACATCGCTAAAGTGAAGGAAATTGTGTCTGAAAATTGTCATTTAGGTCTGAGAGAGATTGCCGCTGAACTTTCTGTGTCTCACGAATCGATTCGTACCATTTTAAACGATTGTTTGGTCAGTCACGCGTTGCAGCTCGGTTAGTTCCGAAAGACTTGGATTTTCTACAAAAACACAATCGCGTAAGGATTGCTGAAGACATGCTAGAACGAGCCAGTTCCGACCCCACATTCATGAAACGCATTATAACTGATGATGAGATGTGGGTTTATGAGTTTGACACTCAAACCAGTCAACAAGCTTCCGAATGGCGCCTTCCAACTGAACCGAAATCTAAAAGGGCACGTCAAACTCGATCAAAACTAAAGGTCATGTTGACAGTTTTTTTCGATTATCGCGGTGTCGTGCACTCAGAGTTCTTGGCAGAAGGTCAGATGGTAAATAAATACCATTATCTGAGCGTTATGCTGCGGTTGAGAGATTTGTGGAACGACAACTCATGGATTCTGCACCACGATAACGCACCAGCTCACAAGGCTATTATTGTGAACGAATTTCTGGCCAAAATCTCAACAAATTTCATGGAACAACTACCGTATTCACCTGATCTGGCTCCTGCTAATTTCTTTCTCTTTCCAAAACTCAAGTCCCCACTTCGAGACACCCGTTTACAGTCGATAGAAGACATAAAGGAAAATTCGCGGCGACAGTTGACATCAATTCCTAAAAGTGCCCACAAAAATGTTTTGATGATTGGATTATTCGTTGGCATAAATGTATAATTTCAGAAGGGGCCTACTTTGAAGGCGATAAAATAAAATTGGGTGAATAATTCATGATTTGTGTTTTATTGGCAAATTCCCGGAACTTTCTTGACACAGTAGTATATGTGTGCGTGTATTTATAAAAAGGTATAAGTGTGTGCATGGGTATAGTGTGTCATTCCAGGACGATTTTCTGATACCACAAGCCAAAAGTTTCTCCCAACCTAATGCGCCGACTTTCTGAAAAACTTTCCGACCTCTTCCAGTGGATTGTCTACTTGCAAAGACTGTGGATTAAATACACAATTTGGTATTCAAGTTCAAAAGATGCGACACGAAGATTTGCAACAAAGTCCTGCAATCCCAAACTACCCAAAATGGAAACTTTTTTTAAAAATTTAGATTTTTTTTTTTAAATGATCTAACGATTTTATTTTAATGCCATATAATTAATAGATTACCAAGCTCATTTTAGATGATTGCATAAGCGAAAGAGATACACCAAACTTACTATGTAAAGGAAAAATGTAAATCTCGTTAAAACATACAACTTATGTCAAATACATTTTTTGTGAAGTGAATTTCTGATAATTTTCTTGTTATAACTTCATTTTTAAAATACTTAAACTTTCCTAAAATAGAATGGATGCTTTATTCATTTGTGTTGCTCCTGGTCTAGCTAAGAGAACAGAATTTCAAAAACATTAGATAGCGAGACACTCTTAAAATATTTAACTATCGCTTAAGTCTAATTGTACCCCCTTATCTCTTTGTATCTACGAGGATGCTATAATAAAATAACGTATGCAAATGTTTCATCTGGGTTAACGTGAGGTAAATAAAAGAATAGGTTTTTTTTAATTTTTTTTCTGAAGAATGGGTTGAAAAAATCTTGTGAACTATCAGTGAACCGCATCGGTTTTTTTTTTTGCGTTAACAATTTCCGAAATATTCTTTGTTATTAGTTAGAATTTTCAAATGCTTATATATTTTGCTAGTGGCCTGTCATTGTTCGATTTTCTCGTGGTCATGCAAACAGCATAATGTTTTATTCATCGCATTGTAATTCGCTATTTAGGAATCTAATTATCTGTTTAGCCTATTGTCTACAATGGTAAATGTAATGAATGCATACCAGAATTAAAAGTAATTAAATAGAAAATTGCGTTTTATAAGAGCGTTTTTTAAAGAGTGAATAAAGAAGACCTGTGAATGCAACACATTAGCTTTTTCCCGTAGAATTTAAATTTTACATATGGCCCATGTACTCTCTGAACTGAAACTGGTGAATATGCATCACTCTAAACATTTTGAAAATAAATTATCGTTTGTGATCATCAGAAAAATAATCTCTTCTAACATTAAGTAGAGTGTCGAGTACGTATTGATGTTACGCTGAACAAAAATGTCATTTTATTCATTCAGTATAGAACATGATAATAAACTTGATTATAAGCATACACACATTCCATAAGTTTTAGGTATACCAAAGTATTCTAGAATATTCTTCACCCCCTCGTATTCTTTAACCTTAGAGAGGGGGTTAAAATTGTGGCATCTCTAAAACTCGTAGATTTGATAGTATTAATAGTTGCTTCCTTCTACTTACAAAGGTTCTTGCCCCGGAGGATGAGTTAGGGATGTTCATATCCCAGATTAGTTCTGCGTTCTATAATTCAGTGGTGACAAAGGCAGGAATTGGGAAGACATTTGTATCCCAGGACTTATACCTCTGCGTCTGGCTGTTTATTTTTCTACTATTGGTGTTATGTACTACATATTTGGTGGCTAAGCGAAATCATTCTTGCTACCTTTATTTAGTTTAAAACCAGTTTCACTAACGTTACCAATTGGATAAGTAAAGTCAGATTGAAAAATTCAAGCCGGGATTTAAACATCGGATTTCCCGGTCTCTAGCTACTGAGCTAATATGGCAACATGCCGGTATAGCATGTTTGCCGGTAAACCACACGGTGATCTGAAATTATTTTGAGATGACAACCCCAATGGGGACTTTCAATTTTGTAAGTGCTTTAAATCCCGGGATTCATGGTATAGCCAGCTATCACGGTCAATTGGTATTGATTTCATTGTTTTTTCACACAAGTCATGTGAGACAAGAGTTGGATAGGTAAAGTCAGATTGTAAAATCCAATGCCATTGCCAGGATTTGAACCTCGGATCTCCCGGTCTCTAGCCCGTTGCTCTGACACTGAGCTACCATGGCAACATACCGGCATGGCATTGAATTTCTTAACTGACTCGCATGTTACCTATCCAACTCCTGTCCTACACAGGCTTGTGTGAAAAAACAATTAAATCGATGTTGCCAATTGTTTTGTCTGCTTATCTTTGATATTAAAGCATTTTCTGCATCAAATTAATGTTGTTATTCCTATTGCAGAATTTTTATTTGTTTTGTTGAGAGCATCATTATCATTCTGTGCGCTCCTTGGGAAAATAAAGGGTCTTAATGAATCAATGAAGAGAGCCATCGATTTCTGTTTTTCGCCAATGACTTTGTCATATTCCAACTCTTCCCTGTCATATCTGCTTTAGCTCGCACCGTGTTGCGCAGTCATTCTCAGTCTGCTTCTAAGCCTGCTTAAGCCTTGGGGATTCCATCTAAAAACCATTCGCTCCTGTTTACTTTCTCTAGCCCGCATGTACTATGTACATAGTGGATAGAAAAGGTATTGTATTGCACCCAAAAATTCGATGTCGAGATTTCACCGGAAATAGATGTTTTGGGGTCCCCTGATTCCGAAAAAAAAAAAGCATTTTTAGAAAAAAAAATCTCTGTGTGTGTCCGTTTGTCTATGTGTGACTGTGGACAGAATATTTTAAAAACGAAAAGACCGTTAAATACCAAACCTGGTATTTAGGTTTAGTATCTTCCAAGGATGCGATATGAAGATTTTCAAGAAAATCCCCCCACCACAAACTACCCAACTACTACTACATGGAAAATTTTTCGAACATTTTGATTTTCTTAAAATGCTCTGATGGTTTTTATTACAATCCCGTATATTAAAGCTAATTACATCCCAAATATAATGTACGAGGGCCGTTTTTTTTTCAACCTCCGATAGGCTATAAATAAAAGACAAGTTCATAGAAAACAATTATTTTATTACTAAAAGTTTTGTACACTTATGGTTACTTTTCAGCATAATCACCGAAAAGATTGAGACATTTATTGTACCTGTGCATAAGCTTTGCGAAACCCGCTTCAAAAAATGTTGCTGCCAATGATTTTAAATGAGCACTGAGGTTGTTTTGAAGATCTTCGTTGGTTTGAAAGTGCTGCCCTCCTAGCCACGTCTTCAGTTCAGGGAACAGGTGAAAGTCGCTGGGTGCCAGGTCAGGACTGTACGGCGGATGATGGAAAATGTCCCATTTAAATTGTTCAAAGAGCGATGAGTTGTGCCAGCATTGTGTGGACGAGCGTTGTCATGGATCAACACAATTCCTAAATTCGGCATTCCTCTTCGTATGTTTTGAATGGCTCTCCGCAGACGTCGTAAAGTACGAAGATCTTCAAAACAACGTCAATGCTCATTTGAAATCATTGGCGGCAACATTTTTTGAAGCAAGTAGTGCAAAGCTTGCGCATAGGTACGATAAATGTCTCAATCTTTTCGGTGATTATGTTGAAAAGTAACCATAAGTGTACAAAACTTTTAGTAATAAAATAATTGTTTTCTATGAACTTGTCGTTCATTTATAGCCTATTGGAGGTTGAAAAAAAACGGCCCTCGTATATTTTCAATTTTCTAGCAATAGCTTCTGTAGACCTCTTTATTCTGGATAAATTTGCCGAATTTTGCTTAACTGCTAAACCATAAGAGATAGACAAAAACTTATTGCACAAAAAATGTAAATCTCGTAAAACACACAATTTATGTCCTTTACGTTTTTTGTTGTGGAGGTAACCGTTTCCGAGATACTCATTGTTATTGGTTTCAATTGTGAAGCACTTACACTTTTTTCAGACAGGAAGTGTCCGTTTTTCTTTTGTTCTACTCCTGGCCAAACAAAGAAGCGGCTTGCAATGACAATCGCATAACGATAGATTTTAAAACATTTGACTGTCAGTTTAGCCTAGTGCATTCCCCTAGTTCCCTTCTATCCATAAGGAACTAAGTAATAAGAACATTCTGCTAATGTTTATCTCAATTAGCATTGTGTAGAAAGAAGAATAATCTTTTGTAAGAAGTTTGTTAGTGGAGCAGCTAGAGAAAGTCATGTGAGCGTCACACATTCGATTTTTAACTTAATTTGTTTGTTGGTTTCCTTCTAATTTGCGTTCTTCCACAAATCTATATCTGATATCTTCCAAGGCCACCAAATTCCCATAATGCTTCTCAGTCATTTGGTTATAAAAACTTCTTTTGTTGATTCCCATGTTTCACTTTCGTTCAACAGTACGAAGACGGCTGTATGTCCATTAAATTGCTTTGTTAGCACTAGTTGGCACGTTCTCGACATCGCTAAGATGTCAATTTGAGGGAAGGTCAGAACTAGGTTCTGCTAGGTATAACATGAACGCCGGTGGTCACATCCAGCCAGAGTTCGCATCAAATTTCCTGCATGTGGCAGTAGACAATAAGAGCGCAGTACAACGTAGCCATATCGTGTGCTTCTGCTTGAGAGAGAGAGAGAGAGAGAGAGATAAGCTTGTAGCGCAGGGTGCTACCGAGTGTTATTAAGTGGAACTGTAGATTAAAATCTAAGAAAAGTTTGACTATTTTGTAAAACTAAATAAATGACAATAGAAAGTAATGTACCTGCTTATTCCAGAGGAATGGCCAGAGACTCATCGTCACTGCTTGACTACTTAAAGCACTACATTTTTGTTCTCTTCTTTCACTAACGCAATCACTTGCTTTACATAGCGACATGTTGCAATCTTCAGCCACATACTCGTATTAACTACCTGTTTTGTCCCGTGGTCAGAATGTTTAGGGTATATTTGGAGAAAAGGGAAGCATAATGGTACATTGGTACAAAGGTTAATCACAGCTCTGTTAACAGCTCAAGGTTGCTTCATTTCTGACACGTAAAGCATAGTTGCGTATATGTATGAAACGGCTGAAGCTAAAATTACGCTCTTTTTATACTTGCTCGATCATTCTCTTTATATCTCATATAAGTTTTAAGTTGGTAGTAAATTATTAGTATAATAGCGTTAATCTAGCAGTTGCTAAGCGAAACATAGCTATTCTGACTTGGCAACGTTGCACGCCTGTGATTCGCTACAGCTGTGCAGCTTCTGAAGGTCATATGTAGGAGCTTTGATGCGAATTATAGCAGTCTGGATTTGAGCCAGATTCTCATCGAAAAAAAATGTAATATGTATAATGGGAATAATTGATCCCAAGTAAGTTGGGTGTTTTTTGTGATATTATTATAATTATTGTTATTATTATTATTATTATTATTATTATTATTATTATTATTAAAATAACAATACTTCTACATATGATAATAACTCCTTTATAGCAAAATAATATACAGAAGCAATACGAACATGCAATCTTCACCATAATAACTAGTTTGAAAATACTTGCCGAAATTTTCAATCTTCATAAAATCTACATAATTTCAGCTTTAGGTCTTATTATCTTGTATATTGTATGAATTATTTTCTTCGCTAATTTACATCAGCAGCCTTCAAAAGTATAAAATAGCCACTTTCGGCTTTAATTAACGGATTTAAATGTGTTTCTAACCTAACAGCAGTAGAAGAACGGCTTCGAGCGTCGGTTATATTTATACAAGAGGTAAAGAAAGATCAGAATAAGTCTTATATAACAGAGATCTATTTCTGCCATGAATTGTTATGTAACAGCTCTAATGCATAGTTTAACCACCTGCTGGGACCAGAATGGTCTTTGGTCAAGATATTAAATGCATGATTGCATCGTTACTATAGTTGTAAATAACTTACCATTTAATTGATTGTTAAAATAAGCAGTTAATTGCAACATTTATACTCGGATAGTAATGGTCGTAACTATTCTGTGATTTAAAAGAAGTATATGAAAACAATTTTTTTTAAAAAAATTAGAGGAATATGAATCTGTAGGAAAATGATTTTCAAATTATATTAAAATACTATATCCCATCAAAATATGAAAAAAATAGTATCCAAGCATATCATTACTACTCTTAATTGAAGTGAGGTGGTACAATGCTCGTGAGGTTAGAACAGTGGTGACGAACGTTTTCCCATAATGTGCCAACTAAACGAGAGTTCGTTGTTTTAATTAATGCGCCATCATTTATATTCTTTCAAATAATCATCAAGAAGTCTTCCTTTTAATTCCACATTTCAAATTAGTTTTAAGTGTTATTTAGTTAACTGCATTAAACTGTTTTATTGCACTATTTTAAAGGGGCAGCAATTAAATTTAGTTGGGAAAAGGAATGTAAATTTTATTCAAGCTGAAATAATTTATAGGAATAATGATTATATACCGAGCGAGTTGGTTCCACGGTAAGGTATGAGGCTCCTGGTCGGGGGGGGGGGGGCTTCGGGTTTGGTTCCCATCGAACGCCCACTATCGGATGTTTCGTGGTTTCCCCTGATCGATAGACGAGTATTGAAGTGATTTTTCATCTGCTACCATTTGACTTCCATTATTTCCCTTTCATTCATTTCCTTATTATGTTTCAGGTGTATTTCTAGGTTTCTAGTCTATGGTGGTATCGGACAGATAGTGCAATGCTACAAGGTATTCCCCGTGGACACTAGAAAAATGGCTGATTCCACAGATTTTATTGCCCTTTCTGGGCAGCTCTAGCAGTGTATCGGGTCTTCGAGTCAGGAATTATTACGGACTTCCGCGCGTTTCTGTGACCAAACTTTCTGCTGCCTGTAGACTCCTGTGATTCCTTATCTTCATCTCTTCTACCTATGGGAAGATCTCACTTAAGTCTTAGTACGTGAAATGTCCTCCTTTAAATAGCCTATAGGGAGATGATGGATTGATAAACATCAGTATCCTTCTCTATCACATCCTATGTTCAACAGAAACCGAGTAATATTTTCAGTAGTCTTTAAAAGAAATAACTTAATACGCATTGGGATATGTATTTGAAGTAAGTAAACGCTGTAGTTCACTTCAGATTTACTTGTAGACGCAAACAGCACATGCTCCCTGAACCGGTTTTTGAACAGAGAACACAAAACGCAGCAAGCGGGAACGGTAGCCTCACCAATCGAGAGCGGACAAGGAGTGTTCCGCCTCTGTCTCTGACATCTTCGTCGTCCTTTGAGGTTTAGGGATAACATGCTAGCCTCAGTTTCTAAGGTTGCTGGTTTAAACCTGGCGGAGGGCGGTGGATTTTTTTTTTTTTCAGGCGTAAACATCCTTAACTTCGCAAGGGAAGTAAAACCGTCGGTCTTCTATTGTAGATAAAGAGCCTGATAAAGAGATCTCTGTGCAAAATTAAGCGATCTTTCATGCACAATAGCAGTTAAACAAAATTAAATGTATTTCTAACGCCATCAATCCCCACAGAGCTGTCAAGGTATGCATCCACACTGAAAACTGTAGTTTTGGATCAAAATGTTAATTTTTGAATAATTTTGTCTTCAGTAGCTTAATCTGTCTAATTTTCAAAAAAATGTCAAGTATATTTATTTAACCCATTGGGAAAGCTGTGAAAATTATATTTAAAGGGACTACTGTTAGATGAACCTGTTCTAATTCGAAATGGCTTTGTTTAAATATAGTCCATAACTAAGATAGAATTACTGAATGACTCTGAACAAATAGATATTCGTTCTTTTAAGTAAATAGAGAAATAAAGTTTTGGTTTTGATTATACGATAACCTTATAATAAATGCCATATTTTTACCGCTCTATATATCTAAAAATCCCATAGGAAGCTGCTAGTAGCGTTGAAGCTGATACCTAAATATCATTAGCAGAGACTATACAGCTTATGCCATAACCTTAAGTATAACAAATGCCATATTTTTTTCTTTAATTGTGGTTGGCTCTAATCGCTCTATGTAGGTATCTAAAATCCCTAGGAAGCATCTAGTACCACTAATGCTGATGCCTAAACATCACTAGCAGAGACTGTACAGCTGATGCTAATGTCAGATATGCCTCGTTTACTGCTAAGGCGAACTGCCAGTATATAACAGAACTAACCTATAGTACACTGCCTTTTGACCTATTTTCGTTTCTCTCAGCGGTGAAGCAGTAGCACTGATTGTACTTCGCATTAATCAACTAATCTTAATAAATATTTTAACTATTTCCAACCTCGGGATCTGCAACTTGGTTAACAGCTAACTGAATTAGACTTCCGAGAAAATGGGTTGTTTGGATTGCCAAAGAACCAAGTAATAAAAACAAAGTTTTAAAAACTTTTTCATTAATAATTAACTGCAGGGAAAAGCTATTACATTTACCGACTCTTTAACAGTTATTTACAGTACCTACCTCAATTAGTCATTTTCATTATACTAGAACATATCTTCATTTAAGATGTGCAAATATGAAATTTGCTCAAAATGATTGAAAATGCTGTTCGCTGATCCTTGATGAAGGATTTCAACTTTAGTTTTAAATGTAAATGTGTATACAACAGGGAATAATACACTATAAGCTGATTCTTAAGTTTTGCTGTATATGTATATGCACCTAAATTCTCAATATAAGAGTAGAACCTATGATCTTTCACTGCGTCTAACGAATAAGTTCTTTGAGATTGTAATCTACAACATTAGTTGTATAACAAACGGAATTGTTAAAATAGGTTAATTTTTTGTAATATTTTGCAAACTAAATGTTACTAGTATAACAACATATTTAACATCTCTGTGCTTTCACTGCTAACCCTTGTTCTGATCTCCCTTTTATAGTCCAGACCATACACCGAAAGTTCTCGGCGTTTCCCTGGCATGTTCTCTGGGCGTTTTCTAGGCATATTTCGACTTCTCGAAATAAAAGTCTGGCGAATATTTGTATTCAATGTCGCTTCTGTCATAAATAGCCCTGGATTTAATCTGCTGTGAAGAGAGAGAGAGAGAGAGAGAGAGAGAGAGAGAGAATTTGATCTATGTTACTTAACAATATGAGTTTGTAGTTATTATTATGGTTATTATTGTTGCTGTTATTACTATTAACGCTGCAGTTTGAAAATGAACTCAAATCGAAACTGAAAATAAAATGAAAGACATCCTCGCATTGCTATCCCGCAAAAGGCCTCTGAATAAAAGTATTACTACAGTTCTGAGCAAACCCCAGATTTTAGGTTCTAGAATGTTAAAATTAGTTCTATCCATCAGGATATTAAGATTTTATAGGTTCTTATATACTCAATTGAGGAATTTGTGGTATTTTGGAATGTTTGTTCATATAAGTCGCTGGGAATGCAATTATGTTTAAAATACTGTAACTTTAAATTGTAAAAAGTTAAACTGTAACTTTAGTTATGCATTTGAAAGTAAACTTCTCAATACACTTACGATTAATAAGGAACAGAAAGACACTGCATGTTCTCAGTGTACTTATTTGTATTAGTATGGCACTGAGAAACACAATTTAATATCAAACACTGCATAAAAATTCTCAGTATACTTTTTACTTTCTCTATACGTGCTATGTACATAGTGTATAGAGAAGGTATTGCACTCCACCAAAAAATTCGATACCGAGTTTCACGGGAAACATATGTTTTAGGGGCCCCTGTATCCAAAAAAAATATTTTCAGAAAAATGTCCGTAAGTGTGTGTGTGTGTGTGTATATATGTGTGTGTGTGTGTCCGTGTGTCAGTGTGTCCGTGTGTCTGTGAACACGATAACTCAAAAACGAAAAGTCAGTAAAATACCAAACATGGTATTTAAGTTTTGTATCCTCCAGAAATGCGACACGAAGATTTTGAGCGAAAATCCCCCCACCCCAAACTACCCTTTACATGTAGCTTTTTTCGAAAAGTTTGATTTTCTAAAAAAATAGCTCTAACGATTTTGATTAAAATGTCGTATATTAAAGATATTTACATGACAAATAAAATGTTTATTTTGAATTTTCTGGGAATAGCTTCTGAAGACTACTTTATTCTTGGTAAATTTTACGGAATTTTGCATAGCTGCTAAACCGTAAAAGATGGACAAAAACTTACCACACAACAAATGTAGAGCACCTTGAAACACACAATTTATGTTATATACATTTTTTCGTGGAGTTGATTGTTTTTGAGATATTCCTTGTTTTTTTTTTCAGCTATAAAAACTTATACTTTTCTCATACAGGACTTTGTGAACTCGTGTCCATACAAACAAAGGAACTTCAGTCGCAGAGCAACCAGCTTTTGACTATCACTTTAACCTATGGTACCCTCTTATTTCGCTTCTACTAACAAGGAAGCAAGTAATAAGACTATTTCTGCTAATTTTTGCTGCATTAGATGAAGTAAATAGAATAATTTGTAGCAGTGATATAGAGAAAGTCATGTGAATGGAGCACAATCAGATTTTTTGCTTTAGTATTACATTAAACACTACAATTAACTTTAGACATAATGAGAACAGAAACTTTCAGTACTCATTTTAATTCCTACGATACTGAACAATGAATTTCTTTGAAGGAAATCCCAGAGGGAAACCCCTCTCCCGTCTTCAGTTAAATGCACCTGAAAACAGAGAAACTGCTTTGCACTTTATATAAGAGATGTAAACTTCATTTCGTATTAATTCAAGATCTTCTCGGGCTTCTAGCCAGGTAAAAACTTGGCTTGACACCAACGTTTCGAAGAAGTGCATCTTCCTCGTCTTCAGGGTGAACTGAACTATAGTTCTTATTTCATTTCGTATTTTTCCTTAGGGTTTCAAATCATGTTTTTTTGCATTTTCACTTTCTCAACATTGTATATGGTATGGAGGTAGAGAAGGCATTGTACTCCACTCAAAAAATAGAACCGAGATTTCACCGGAAATACACGTTCTAAGGTCACCTGTTTCCAATTAAAGTATTTTTAGAAAAAGATCCGTGTATGTCCGTGTGCCATGTGTCTATGAATACGACAACTCAAAAACGAAAAGTCGGTAAAATATCATACTTAAGTTTAGCATCTCCCAAGGATCCGACACGAAGATTTTGAGAAAAATTTGATTTTCTAAAAACTGGCTATAAAGATTTTGATTAAAATGCCGTATATTAAAGATATTTATATGGAAAACAAAAATGTATATTTTGGACTTTATGAAAATGGACTCTAAAGATCTCTTTATTTTAGTTGAATTTAACTGAATTTTGCAAAAGTGGTAAACTGTAAGATATAGACAAAAACTTACTGCACAAAAATGTAGATCTCGTTAAAACACGCCATTTATATATCATATAATTCTTTTCGTGGTGTTGACCATTTCTGAGATATTCCTTGTTATTGGTTTCAGTTTTAAAATACTTAAACTTTTCTGATACGGAAATTTGCTAACTCCTGACCATACTAAGACACGGATTTCAACCACATAGCAACCAGCTTTTGAAAGATTTGACTATCGCTTATTTCCCTTCTACTTCAAGGAAGCAAGTAATAAGACCATTTCTGTTAAGGTTTATTTTCAATTAGTATGAAGTAGATAGAAGAATTAGCTTTTTAACAACAACTAGTCACAGAGATGTAGAGAAAGTCATCTGAATATAACACATTTTTGTCTATTGAGAATGCAACCGATTGGATGCGACCTTGAGATTACTTAGAGATTCTCCAATTGGTCCATGACCACTTTGTTTCATACCTCCTTTATGACCTGCAATGCTCCTTCCTGTCACGGGTCAGTTGATTCTTTCAATTTTTAATCGCACAGTTTCTATTGCATTAATTCATATACGCTGAAGATGAAACTTTGAAGGCATTATGCCAGAATCGTATTCAAGATTAATAAAACAATAATTATTTAACATTTTTCTTATTTTATATATATAAATAAAAAGTAGAATTATGCATTTTAGGTTATATTGCATAAAAAGAAGGTCTTATTAGGTTCTAACGTAAAATTAGGCCCTCACATTCAAAATGTTCCGATTTAGAATCTCGGTTAGGGTGAGTTGTCCAGATACGCTTTTTCTGCGTTTTCCCTTATCCTGAAAAGACAAATGTCGAGTAACTTTTAAGCTTTATGGACTCCGAGCTCATTTGAGCATCATTTCACCCATTTCATTCACCGTTCGATATGACCTATGAGGTTGTTAAACTGTAATAACAAAAACAAAAATAAAAACAGGAAATTTAGGTGCTTTAAATTTGAAGAACCTATATTACTCTTTAATGCTTCAAACATCCAAATAAACTGAAAATTGGAAAGTAGGAGGTCAAGAAAAATATAGGCCATAACCTAAGTATCCGGGGCTCAGTTATAAGTATCTAAATGAATGTAAACCGGTTATAATATGAAATACATTGGTTCTCAATCGGGCCAGATTAAACATTTGAGGGAAGTTCTGAGAAACCATAAATAAACACAAGAATACTGTGTTTAAACAAGCAGAAACTGTGTATTTGAACACACCCTGAATTTTGGAAACTATTTTTTTTTCTTCTAGCAGAAACTTTGCCTTTTGAGCTGTTTTGTATACATCTATACGAACAAAGTTAGCCATGTTGTGTTTGAACGTAGCGATGCTCTTAACATGCTCAAAATTATGCTTTTTGCTCTTTACTGCCTCAAAAAAATTACATTTGGAGCGGGAGACAGTATTCAAGTAGCAGTAATATTGTGATATTATCACAGATTATTTATGTTAGATATCTTTAAGATGTCTGGTTATTTTCTCTACTTGGAAATTATTTTCGCATTATCAGCAGCCAACCAGTTGCGTCATCAGACTTGTTTCGTCATGTCACTCCAGTCGTTAATATAGCCGTAAGATAACACAAAGCCATAACAACTTCTAAGTATCCTTTGTTTTCTTCACAGTAAATAAACTGGGTACAAGATTATCGATTACTCCTTATTGTTCTTATTTTATTAGTTTATTATTCTTTATCTCCATTTGAAATATTATGATATTCGCTCTTTCAACACAAAATGAAAATTAGACATGTGAAATTATATTTCAAATACAAAATCCGGTCCTGTGCGTTTCAAACGATTCCGAGGGTTCCTTTGTTATGGCGTTGCGTTGAAATAGAAAGCTTCCCTCCTCTTATTTTAAAACGTATTTGCTTTTTATTCCTTTTAAAATCTTATTGTTACATTCACGTGACTTTCTCTACCTACTCTGTAACAAACTATTATTACAAAGGATTGTTCTTCTACTTTATGCTAATCGAGATAAACATTAACAGAAATGATGTTATTACTTACTTAGTTGAAGCCACAAGGGGAATAGGAGAGTATACTAGGCTAAAATGCTAGCCAAATCTGTTAAAAACTGTTCATTAAATGATTTTGAAATTCCACTCTCTTTGCATGACCAGGGGTAAAATAAAATAAAATAAAAACGAATTACAGAAAGGCATTCAAGAAGTATAAACATTGAAACATTTAGACAACTAACAAGGAAATCTCGCAAGTGGTTAACCCAAAAAAAAAATGATTTGACCTAAATTGTGTCCTTAATGAGCTATACATTTTTGTGTATTTTGAAAAAATAAAATAAAAATGTCGGAAGTTTCTCCAAGCTAAGGGTAGTTTGGGGTGGGGGATTTTCTTGCAGGTTTTCGTATCTCATCCTTAGAAGTCGCTTAACTTAAACATCAAGTTTGGTACTCGTATTTCACCAACTTTTATGCTGTTCACAGTCACACGTGGAAACACATATACATACAAGCGCGCGCACCTTTTTCTAAATGTGTGTTTTTTTGGTTGGTGAAATGTCGGTATCAAAGTTTTGATTGAAATGCAATACTTTTTCTACCCTCTATACATTGTACGTGGTATATAAAGTAAAAATACACACACACACACACACACACACACACACACACACACACCAACACGTACTAGACCATATATATATATATATAAATATTTAAGGTATTAAAGCCAAGGATAAAAAGTTCAGATCTCTGTAGAACATGTCAAATTTATCCATAGCCAAATGGTTCCCAAACAAACCTGCAAGCGAATTTTTTCTGAGCGAAGGCAAAGAGTGAAACTGTGCAGAAAACAACCCTTTTTGTATAATTTTTTTAAATTAAGAAGTGGAAGGCTCCATTCGGCATTGTATTGAATAGTTCTCACCATAAATAATTTTTGGAATAGATCGCTTTCAGTTGTTAGCGCTTTAGATCTCTGAGCTCATTTCCGCATTCGTCTCATCTTTTGATATAAGTTCCAGTCAAAGAGAACCAACTTGAAAATACACAATAGGGGAGAGAGAGAGAGAGAGAGAGAGAGCACGAGAAAAACAGAGTGGACGTTTAGCATCTTAAGATTTAAATTCTCTCTCTCTCTCTCTCTCTCTCTCTCTCTCTCTCTCTCTCTCTGTCTCTCTCTCTCTGTGTGAGCATTATAGCAAATTTCACTGTAAGGATTTAGTACATCTCTGAGGGGGGGGGGGGGGAGACTCACAGCGGTCCTGAATGCGACATTGCAGATTCTAGTTCAGTTTTAGATTTGACTCTGCCGTTTGTCGATTGGCCAACATGGCTGTCCATGAGCAAGCAGACAGAACGAACGGAAGATAGTGCATTCCGCATTGGAAAGCAGAACCGATTTTCAGAAAGTCCATTTTTACCCCTTATTTCAATCCAATTCATTTACATGCACCTAAGCTAACCTAACGTAGCCCAACCTCGACGAAATCCCTGTAACCAATAGGAGAGGCTCAGAAGGAGCCTTAGTTTAAAACTGACTAGACTCTCCAATCTCGCGTCCTGAATGGCCGATTGCGGCCAAAGCCTGGTTCACAATAACCGTAAAGAGAACCAGGTTGCATTCATTTGTTTCTTTTTACCATTAACATTTTTTTCACCTGCTTTCCAGCTTAGTCAACGTAATATAAGAATTTAGTCAAAATAATACAGTTTAGCCAACTTCAAATTTCGGAAGCCACTGCTATTTCAGACTCCTTAGAACTTCCTAAGCAGCCAAACTATACGCTTTCGATAAACAACTGACGCTCAAACAATTTGAAACAGAAATAAAGTTATTTTGCTAGGATTCCTTCCAGTTTGATTTTCCCAGCATACGACTGCGACTATAGAGAACTCTAGTGACCATTTTGCGTCATAGCTGCGTGGAATAATTGCTACAGTGGAATTAAAAGAACAAGAGTTGATATGCACCATAAGGAACATGTAGGCCGTGCTCGGGAACGAGAACGTGAAACTTGAACTTGGGTAAATATTGCTTCTCGTTCCCGGTGCCCGGGGAGGCTTACCGTCAAGTGTGAACGCTCTCATTGAAGTACATGTATTACAATATTCCTGTTCTAGTTCTGGTTACCGTTACTTTTGTTGTGAACCAGCCTTAACTCCCAACTCCCGGGTTGAGGCGAACACAGGCCGGCCGGCACCTAGAAGACAGTGACGCAAGGGAATCCGCAACAATTTCACTTTGTTGGCCGGTGAGGAACCACAACGTCGAGAGAGGGCGAAAAGTGACCCTTATGATCCAACCTAAAGTTTCAAATGCAGTCTGTGAGGAATCTTTTACTGAGCGCACACAACCGCGCCATCTGCCCTCATGCCACGTATAGCAACCAGACCTGAGAGATGGTGAAGGAGCAAATTAAATGAGAGAAGGAAGAGAGAGGGTATCCAGCAGTCCCCTTGCTGGCATGGGAAAATCCTATGTTCAGAGTGCGCAATCACCAGGAATCGAACCCAGGACCTCCCAGATGCCAGGTATTGTCAAAACCCCATGAGCCACCTGCTCGGTTTAAATTAGGTAATTGGAATGTAGAGAACTTTGCAGATCCTTCACATGAAACTCTAAATTCATATAAGTGTTAGCATATAAATATCTAAACAAATATTACATTTTAATCAAAACCATTAAAACTGCTTTTTGGGAAAAATGTTATGATAAAGGGTGTTTGGAGCGAGGGAAACCTTATGAAATATCTTTGCGCTGTATCAATAAAGTTAAGTATTTGTTGGACATCATTTTTACTATCGCTAGCAGGAATGTACAGCCATGGACAAAATAATAATAATAATAATAATAATAATAATAATAATAATAATAATAATAATAATAATAATAATACCCGGATTCCATGTGTAGATCGAAGAGTTTCGTGTATTTTCGTAAAAGCTGTGTTTACAATGCACACGAAAGAACCGTACAATAGTCTGTGTCAGCTCAATGGCTAATTTATGAGTACCTAATAGCATAACTCCATGGCACGACGGCTCACAAGGAACTTTGGCCTACCGCCCGATCGCTGCGTCCCCCATCTCGGTCCATGAAAGACGTCATTGATGGAGTGCAGTATTGGAGGGTGAGACGTGGTCAGCGCCTCAATCCCTTACGTACGATTAATGCTTTATGAGTACTTACTGAAAAGAAGTCACAGAACGTTACGTTGGCCGAGAGGTTAAGAAGGTTTTGCTTCCGCTTGTAAGCTCTTAGTAGTAATCTTAAACTACTTGTCACCTTTTTATGTTTGTTAATTTTATAACTGGATATGTAGAACATAATATTGCATTAATATAACTTTGATATTTGAAGTTATAGACCTATCTATGCACACAAACACATAATTCTACTGACACTCGTGTTAAATAACTAAAACAATATGTGTAAATAAACTATTACATATTTTCTAAAACTGAAACACATAAAATAAAGGTTACTCGAATTTGTGTCTAAGAGCCATCTTTTGTCCTTTGGCCATCTACAGTTAATTGGAGCGAAGCTCCCGTTTTACACCAGTCCATACATTCTCAATAGGGTTCAAATCTGATGAACAGAGAGGCCAGTCTACCACTCTGATATCCTGCCTTTCTGAAAACCGATTTCAAGCCTTGATTATCCTGTACAAATTCAAAAATGTCATCAGGATATCTCATCCTCAAAGAGGGAATCAAAATATTATCGGGAATTACCGTGCACTGCGCAACGTTTTGTGTATCATCAATACGATACAGATACGCGACCAAAATGGTATTGTGAAGTCGCGAATTTTGCATCGTATTGGGACTACTCTGGACGATAGACAATCACCTTTCCCTTACGTGTAGAAGAAAATGTTACCTCGTCTGAGAACATTATCTTATTCCAGTTGCAATTGGCGTTTCCCTGTTGGATCGTGTGTGTTATATCGGTTTGTGAAAGGTGTGTTGGGAAATACAATCCCAAAAATTGGATTCCTAAAAATGTTTCAAAACATTAGTCTTCTTAACAATACTTTTAGTATTTTTGCATATAATACTGTTTCCATTTTTCCCCCCATTTAGAGAGAACTGTTCTAGCCCGGTGCGTATGCGCACCATTCTGCGCACTGCATGCTTTCATGTGCAGCATATTAATGTTCAGTAGAATAAACCCTTAAAGAAGAATCATAATAACTATCATATTATTAACTGTACTGAATGTCTGTATGAAATAATTATGCCTAAAATAAATATTCGCAATATTCAATATAACAAAGAGAAGGAAAAAAGTTTACTACATGCGAGAAGGGAATCTGCGACCCTTACCAGAGGAGTAACCTTCGTTTTGTCACAGCGCTACAGTGAACATACATGGAAGGTAGGTTTAGTAATGCCATACAACCCAAACTGTATTTGTTTTGTGCCAATATTTTTAGTTGAAATTGATAGTTTGTTATTGAAGAATCTTAAGTTATGTATTTGAGTTTGATTAATTGATCATATGTAATTATATGCGTAAGCTTTCACGGCCGGTGTCCATAGTTTTAAAACTTAAAATTTTCGGGCTATTTTGCCGTGGTCTGTAGGTTAAAATATGTTTAGTTAAAATATTTCTACCTAACGTTTCGTCCCTGGCTGTGAGGGACATCTTCAGAGGAAATGTGCTCACGTCGCTAACTCGAAAAGAATAACAACAGTGAGGTTTATAGCCAGTATATATACTCGGACACAGGTGGGCGGGGTCAAGTGGACGGGTTCTAGTTGTGTTTATTTAGCCTGGAGGTTACGGAGTTGGGAAAGTATAGGGAACCAGGTGGAGTTTAATTTAAGACCTTCGTCTTTGTTAAAGTTGTTTGTGTTTTTATAAATCTCAATGGCCTCTCTGTATAAACGGGGGTAATAATTTTTAGTCGTAGCTATAACCTCTACTTTATCATGTTGCATACGGTGGTCATCCAAAGATAAAACATGTTGTGCCACGGCTGATTTTTCTGTTTGTCAGAGGTAATTGTAATTATGTTTGTAATATTAAGGCTTTGAACTTGACAACTTACTGCTGCTACACAACTGTATCGCGGATAGTGGATGCAAGGCGCCGTGCTGTGTAGAACTTAAGACGAATTTGGCATCCCAGACATGACTCAATTTTTTTTTTCCAGAGGTGTACAAAGTACCTACATAATGAATAGAGAAGGTGTACCTATTGTATTCCACCCAAAAATTCGATACAAGAAATACATATTTTGAAATTCCCTGAATCCAAAAAAGCAGTTTTAGAAACATGTTCGCGCGTGTGTGTATGTATGTGTGTGTCTGTCTGCCTTTGGGAGTTCAAAAACGAAAAGTTGGATAAATATCAAACTTGGTATTTAAGTTGAGTATCTTTCAAGAATGCGATTTTTAAGAAAATTCCTCCACCCCCCCCCCCCCCCGCACTACCCTTTTCATGGAACATTTTTCAAACATTTTGATTTTCCAACAATGGCTCTAATGATTTTTATTGAGTTGTTTTTATGATAAACGAGATATATATCTTGAATTTTCTGGGAATGGCCTCTGAAGATCTCTTTATTCTGGATAACTTCTATATAAATTTGTGTAATTGGTAAAACGAAAGAGATAGACAACAATTTACCTCACAAAAAATGTAGATCTCATAAAATACGCAATTTATTTCATATATTATATTTTTGGACACAACCGTTTTCGAGATGTTCCGAGTTATTGGTTTCAGTTTTAAACTACTAAAAGGTGTCTTCCTGTTTGAGAAAATGTGTTCTTCGAATATCAATTGTTTCACTTAGCGAATGGCTTTTAAAAGATCTGACTATTGCTATAGCCTAGTGTATTTCCTTATGTTTCTTCTATATTTACAAAGAAGCAAGTGTAGAGAGCAATTATGGCAATGCTTATCTCGAATAGCATGACGTAGATAAAGAATAGTCTTTTGTAAGGAAAGTTTGTTTGTGGAGCAGCTAGAGAAAGTCGTGTGAATGGAGTACATAAGATTTATAAAATTATACGATGCAAACCGAACCTTCATGTTTTTTAATGCAGGGACCTCAAATTGTATATTTCCGGTAAAATCCCGTTATTGAATCTATGGATAAAATATGTACAATACTTACTCTACTTGGCAATTTTACATAGATTGTAAACTATTCTAAGAGTAACGAAACATATTTGCATTCTCTGTGCACCAATTATCTAAGTTGTAATGACGCAAGCAAAGGTTAAAGTTGTTATTGAGTCTTTCTCATTATTAATGAAAAGCATAAATATCAATCAACGCAGGATCAATGTCCAAAGTCTGTTACATGACTTGCGAATAAATCATTGTTCTAGACGCAACTGTCAAGGGTCTTTGTCTCGGAAAGTTTCTTTCTAGAACGTTCACATTTGAGAAAGAATGACCTTTAGCTTCAAGCAAAAAGAACCACGAAAAAGATGTTTAGACGTGTTTCAAATAATATTGCGTATGTTTAAGTATTTTCCTTTTCAATGATTTGATTTAGAAAAATACAAAGAAAAACCCATTTAATCTTATCGAAGACGATTAATACGAATTCGTATTTAAAACATTAAAGAATGCAGTACTCGAGATACCTACTAAAGTAATATATTTGCAAGGGCATAGAGGCGAAAAAGTGAATATTACAGTGTTAACTGTGTGATTCATATTACTGTGTTCATGAGATATAGTTGTTATTGCCTTTAACATGTACTTCCAATTTAAGGTTTTTATTAACAGTATTTAAGCATTAGTATTTAAATTAGTTAATGTTCATTTCTATTTGTTAAATAATACCGCTTATATAACAGTAAAATTAAAACTGCGCTACAAACGGAGAATGAACAGCTATTGATTAGCTGAAAGCTTTGTAATGTTTTGATTTTAAAAATACACTAAGTTCCTTCCTCGGTAGTATATCTGAATCACATTCAAGAGATAGCGGGTTCAAACTCGCATTAGTTATACGGATAAACTTTTTCTTCTTCTTCTTCTTCTTCTGGTTTTCCCTTATCCTGAGGCAACAAATATCGAGTAACTTTAAGCTCCATGGACTCCGAGATCATTTGAGCATCATTTCACCGAATACAAATGTATATATGTATGTATACATGATTAATTTACACTAGGTACATACTCTTGCCATATGGACTGCTGGTTCCTAATTATTAGAGTATGCAGTATTTTAAGTTCTGCTGTTTTAACTAAAACTGAGGTAAGTGAATTCCAAAATATATAATGAATATAATGAAGATAATAGGTTCTACAACATGATCTGAAAATATGGAATGTGTTTTTCAACTTTGAGTCAGCTTTCCAATTATTTTCGTTTTTTCGTTTAAGGCGTATATTTTCAAACTCTTATTTTGCTTTTATTGTGAATTTACTCAATAAACTTAACTTCACAAACCTGATTCTGAAGCCTGAATTTTTTAATAACATATGTCTGTAGTCCATAATTTATGTGTAATGGTAAGGTGCATAATTGAGTGTCAGTCTTCATTGGTTAGGCACCACTTTATTGTGAAACTTTGGTTTCTAGTTATTTTTTGGTTTTTCTTCATTTTTGAGTTTGATTGTTGCGAACAGGAGTGTTGTTAACAGCTCATTTTGGTCATTTTCAAGTCTAATCAGTATGGAGTGTCAAGTAGGGAACATTAATATTTCCGACACACTTTACTCTTAGAGTTTAATCATGAATTTAGTGCTGCAGAAATGACGAGAAGCATTTGTGGTGCGTATTGTAGGGAAGGATTTACTGAGAGGACGGCATGGTCCGAAAAAGAAAATTCGATTTGTCTGATGACTGATGAACCATTTTCTGGAAGACCCTCTCTTTTATAAATAAAGAACGGCCTGATCACAATGATTCTCGCCAAACAACGCAGAGTTTGGCACAGATAATGGACGCCCCATTTACTTCATGGAAGGTGCACGATATGCTCGCCCATATATGACCCGAATCACTACAAATACAATTGCTGAACTAGGTAGGCAACTAATTCCTCACCATCCATATTCACTTCATATTGTTATCTTTTCTGCTCTCTCTATCATCTGAAGCGGTAACATTCAGAAGCATAATAAACTATTGATATATTCATTATTTATATAATATTTGTCGAAGGATGTTTTACAGGATTGTTCGCATGTATAAACTTCGGCTTCAAGAATTCTTTGCAAATGCAGAATTTAGCGAACTGAGGGTTGAGGCCAGGCAGAATTTCTTTGTTTGGGCTAAGGGAAAGTGTTTATTAAGTCGACTAGCAGATACTTCCCTTCCCCGAATTCCACTGTAACATTTGAAGCATTCAGGAAAGAAGTGCATGTTTGCTACCTGCACAGAAGGTATGAGGACAGAAGTGGGTGGAGTGTTAAGAATCCGGTTGGATATGGGAAGTGTGAAATAGTGAATGTGCTAGTGTAGCGCAGTAATAACATTAAAACATGTGCGCGTTGGAGCAGTGATGAACAATCACGACGAGGCATGTTGAATCAAAGCGGAATCATAGAATTCCTTATGCTTCATAGCATTCATAGCATAAGTCAGATTAGCTGAGCATCTTTGAAACATTGTGAGCTCAGTGCTTGTACCAATAAGCATGCTACATGACGACGAACCCAATTTTCAGTTAAATAAAGTACTATATGCAGCAATTCTGCGCTGTGTGTTACTTTAAGGTAATTTAATGTGCATTCCCATTTAGTTCCCCACTGAGTGAGTCGAAAAACATTCTCTGCCATAGACTCAGAACCAAACTTCCTGAGTAGCCGAAGGCAACAAGTGTGTCAGTGGGGACTGTAACATCAACCAGGTACGTCACTCTGAGGACTTGTGATCTTGACGTGTACACCCACAAGCACACAAACACACATGGATGTCGCAAACGTTCAGAGATAAGATTTTTGATGAAGCTTCACTTAGCAACTGAGTAACACATTTTTTAAACTCGAAACTACAACACCAAAATCTACTAATGAATTGATCTTCTAGCTGAAAAGATTTCTTCAACTCGAAACCGCATAACAAACATTTACAGGAGAAGTACTGAGCTCCTATCTGAATGGATATCTTCAACTCGAAACCACAACAAAACGAACTACAGGAAATCATAGAAGTCCTACCTGAACAAATTTCTCAAATCGTAATCACAACACAAAAATCTGTAGAAGAAGTATTGAGCTTCTACAAGAAGAGATTTCTTCAACTCGAAACCACAACATAAATATCTCCAGGAGAAGCATTGAGCTCCTACCTGAACATATTTCTTCAACTCGAAATCGTACTGAACAGGTTTCTTCAACACAAAGATGTCCAGGAGAAGCATCGAGGTTCTATTTGATCTGTTTTCTCAAACTCCAACTCACAACTTAAAGAACATAAAGATAAACAGAAGCAGCATTGATCCTCTATCTGAACAGATTTCTCCAACTCGAAACTACAACCAAATATCTACAGGAGAAGCATTGAGCTCCCACCTGAACAGATCTATTCAATTCGAAACCACAACATAAACTCTATAGGAAAAGCACCGAGCTCCTACCTAAACAGATTTCTACAGCTCTAAACCCCAACACAAACATCTACTGGAGAAGCATTGAGCTCCTACCTATTTAACTCTAAATAATAACACAACATCCTCTGGAGAAGCATTGACCTCCTACCTGAACGGATTTATTTAACTCGAAACCACAACACAAACATCTACAGAAGCACTGAGCTCCTACCTAAACACATTTCTTGAACTTGAAACCACAACGCAAACATCTACCGGAGAAGCATTGAGCTCCTATCTGAACCCTAGCAGGCGGTCATTAACAAAGATGGTAATTACATCATTGAGTGAATGCGGGAATTATTATAGATTTATGACGTAGTGTATTAGTCCTGTTATTGTGCAATTTAATGTAATGCATTATAACGTAGGTAATATATTTTATAGTAATAAAATCATGGGATTGTGAAAATGGCACTGACTTAATGCAACGAGCCAATATATTCGAAAGAAGCGGTTAATGATACTCGTTATTAGTTGCTAAGAAACACATACGAGGATTGGAACTTTAATTGTGACAACTATTTATTTACAACTGACACAAAAGAGATATGTTACCAAGTTTAACTGTTCTTCAAAGTGTTTACCAACTTTGTGTACAACGTATTGTCAGTGATGTGGAAGTCATAGAATACCCTTAGCAGCACATGTTGTGCTGATAATTCGAATGGAGCGGTCTACTGCCTGACGAATCTCTGGAACAGTTCTGAAGCGAATGCCATGAAGTGATCCCTTGATTTTGGGATTCAAGTCAAGTCACAAGGACTAAGGCACCATAAAAGGGGAGGTGGATGGTGTAGCACTCCATCGACCGAACACAAGCACAGTTTGTGCTGAATGCGGCCGAGCATTGTCATGCAGAAAGTGTCGTCAAAGATCAGAAAGTTCGAAGATGAAATATCGAAAGTTCATGAGACCACCAGCAATGTGAAATGAATGATGCTTCTCATGTAAAACTGTAGTGGTGTAATGCAGACGCATTCCGCTCTGCCACAGTAGACGATCGATGCACAGTATTATTTCTCATTTTTGGAACACAATCGGAGACCAGTTTTGAGGAAGAAGCAGTAACGTTGGACTTAAGTTCTTGTGACTTGGTTCCGTAAAAAAGGAACCACTTCGTGGCATTAGCTTCAGAGCTGTTTCAGAGATTCGTCAGGCAATAGACCGCTCCGTTCGAACTATCAACACAATAGGCGCTGCTAAGGGTATTCTATGACTTCCACATCACCGAGGAGCTGTACACAAAGTTGGTAAACACTTTGAAGAACAGCAAAACTTGGTAACATGTATCTCTTTTGTATCAGTTGTAAATAAATAGTTGCCACTATTAAAGTTCCAACCCTCGTATGTACCGCATTTTTACTTTCTCTTCATGGTACGTGTCATGCACCATAAGGTAAAAATAAGTGCAATCCACCCAATATTACCGAGATTTCACTCGAAATACACGTTTTAAGGTCATCTGTATAAAAAGCCGTTTTATAAAAAGGTCCGTGTGTGCGTGCGTGTATCTATGTGTGTCAGCGTATCCGTATTACCTTGTATCTGTGATCACAAAAACTAAAAAAGGCAAATTCGGTAAAATATCTAACTTGGTATTTAAGTTTATTATCTCCCAAGGATGCGACATGAAGATTTCGAGAAAATTTCCTCACCCAAAACTACCCTTTACATAAAACAATTTCGAAAAATGTTTATTTTCTCAAAAATGCTCTAAAGATTTTGATTAAAATACCGTATATTAAAGATATTTATATGTCAAATAAAATGTACATCTGAATTCTCTAGAAATAGCCTCTAAACACCTTTCTATTCTGGATGAATTTTGCTGAATTTTGCATAACTAGACGAAAAGTTACCAAAAATCAAGATTTCGTTAAAACACAATTTGTCATATTTTTTTTTCGTGAGTTATCAAATTTTGAAATACTTCTTGTTATTGGTTTCAGTTTTAAAATACTTGAAATGTCTCACATTTGGGATTTTGTGATCTCCTGGCAATGCAAAGAAACGACTTCAACCACATGGGAACCAACTTTTAAAGGAGTTGACTAACGCTTTAGCCTAATGCATTCCCTTATTTCCCTTCTACTTACAAGAAAGCAAGTAATAAGGCCATTGCTGCTAATGCTTATCTCGATTAGCTTGAAGTTGATAGAAGAATAAGCTTCTTAATAATAATTTGTTACCGAGATGTAGGGAAAGTCATGTGAATGGAACACATCAGATGTTTAGTAATTACTCTAAATAACTATCAGTAATACTACACAACATTTTTAACTTTTAAAAGTAATTTCGTTGTAGTATTGTTTAGTGTCATTTCCTTTAAACTGACGACACGGAAAGGCAAATGTTCGATTAAACTTTCCACCTTAGTACGTATATACTGCAAATGTGAAAAAGCAATTATCCTACATACTAATACTTCGATAGAGATAAGTGTAAGGTCCAAAAATGAAACATATTCATAAGATTGCGAGTCGTCTCTAGGTATATCTCGAATGTTGGAGATCGCTTTGAAGGTTTCCAAACATGAATTAGATGAATCATAAGCGCATACTTTGTCATGCCACCATTGTAGCTTATCGATAGAGCATCGACACTGAAAACCGATGAGCCGTGTTCTTTGCATTTGAGTGTTTTAAGTCTCATTCACGTTCTCCACCCAGTGTGAAAGAGTGGTTATGGAATTTATTTTAGAAAAATGAAAGAACATGCATAAAATAAACATTAACTTATGTCATGGAAAAGACCTAGAATGCTCCTAGGTGGAGTATTATTATTATAATTATTATTATTAGTATTATTAATAATCAACAGACATAAACAGTTAGCTTCAAGTTATGTGGTCAGGAACTTTAGCAGTAGTACTTGTTTGGTGTCTGACTGGTACCTGCTCTAGTGGTAGGCTGCGAGTTCTTTTTCTCACAGTGTACATGGATTTGGCAGAATGGACATAACTAGTTAAAATGTGTGAGAATAGCTAAGGGAGGCTTTGAATTCATGTTGATTTCTTAAAGATATGTATTCATTAAATTGTTCCTAAATCTAAGTACGAGGAATTATAGCTGCAAATTACAACTATATTAAATCTACGTACTTCCAAAGTATTAAGAACTTTAATTTATAGGCAATATTTGCTTCCGTCGTGTAGTAAATAGCTAAGTTGTCGTAATTCCCTAAAGGGCTATACGACGAATCCCTGTGCAGTCACCGCTAAAGGAGTGATGAGCCTATCAGTGTAGCGATAGTCCTTAAGTGCTAGATTATGTTATGAAGCGCAAGAGGCACCAGTGTAACTAAATTTCGGATATAAATGCCCTTATATTGACCTAAGCCTGGCTCCATCAGACTAGTGCACCATAGATCCTATGTTACACGCTGCCGAATCTTGCTCTTCATATTAGCATATCAGACACATTTTCAATCCCTTTGACTTCTCACTCCCAAACATTTTTCCACTTTGCTCATTCTTAAAATGGCTTAAGTGCTTCATTAAGCGCCCGGTACGTTTTACAACTATCCTGCTTCCGAATTTCTCGGAATTTAGTTACCTTCACTATTCTGACTTGAGATAATTGCTTATTCCAATGTGATTCGCATTTACTAATGAATCTTACCTGGCAACAAGTTTTGTTATTGTACTTTGGGCATTACGCTTCTATAATGACTTGCCTGCTGCAGAATTATAACCTGTGCATTTCACATTATTGTTGATTTTAATATGTGAAATTATTTATTGAATTTATTTCTCTATTTCCCCATTATTTCTTTATAAAATAATCATTCATTTAATAAGACCGTAATTCCGGAATCAATTCAAACCATCATGTCAATACAAAGAATGAAAGTAACAGCGGGCAAGAGTTACTGAGGATAAATAAATACGGTGAGTGCTGAGTGCAAACGTCAAATGTTTGCATGGGGGGGGGTGGTGGAATGGTTTGTAACCTGAGTCGTCACCGTATACAAGTCATTTTTTTTCGTCTCTTTAATGCTTAGAAATTGTTGTGTCTAAATTATTATTGTTGTTATGATCACCACCGAAGTATCAAATCTATTGATAGAACTGAAATTAGATTTTGTATGCTAATCAATGTTGTTATAATTATTATTTTTATAAAGGAAAAGAATAGACGCTTTTAGAAAAAGTGCTTTGCTGGTTTTTCTTTGTAGTTCTTACAGGAGAAAACTTTAATTTTCTGCTTAAGGGATTCTGTTTATTGTGACACTTATATAGCAAATAGTTGCAGGAACCTTTAAGCATCCATAGAGAATAAACATTTAGCTGTCTTCCCTTTGCTTCGCGTTCTACAGCCAGTTTAATACACTTGATTTGTAACATACTATTTTATAAAAGAGTTTTTCTCAAAACTACATTTTCACACTTTCAAAATATTCCACGCGTCTCAGCTTTTGTTTAAATACAGAGTGGTCCAAAAAATGTATACACTGTTTAACGGTCCATAACTTGCAAACTAATTGGCGGAAATATCTCATTTTTTGTGAAAGTGAAGCTTAAAGTCCAACTTACAGATATCACTGTAGGTGTTCAAAATGGTCACCATTAACATCCATACACAGACGATGCCGCCGTACTGCAACGTGCTCAGTTGGATATCAGCACACGAATGTACGATACATTCTCGTAGATTATCCAATGTGCGTGGCTTTTGTCCATAAACGACATCCTTTAGTGTTCCCCATAGGTAAAAATCCACAGGCGTTAAGTCTGGGGAACGTGGTGGATACTCTACAGCACCTCTGCGGCCTATCCATCATGCAGGTAGATTTTCGTCGAGATACTCCCTGACACGATTATGATAGTGGGCTGGTGCACCATCTTGTTGGAAGTAAAACCTTTCGCTGGACTTGTTGTTACAGGTCGTCCCGATAGTTTTTTTCTGTACATCTGTAACACAACCGTCGACTTCAAACTTGTCTCAAATGCGCGCAATTGTTAAACTTGTCGGTGGCTCTGTTTGATACTCATTTCGCCACTGGCGTTGAACCTCACTAATGTTTTCGTATCTAATGTACCACTTCAAAACTGACTTCCGTTCATTGAATATAAGCCTTGCGGCAGCCATATTTACTCAAATAACTAACAACGAAACAATGCTTACGTATCTGGTGATTGTTATCAGACACCGCTTGTGTGGCGATTGCCGGAACTACAAACTATTACACTACCAAAAATGAGATGTTTCTGCCCATTGGTTTACAAGTTATGGACTGTTAAACAGTGTATACATTATTTTTGGACCACTCTGTACAACTAATATTTCCCGGAATTCGCAGAAGTATCCATTGTAATATTGCAAATGACAAAATGATTCCAACTTCAATATTAATCTTTCAAAATATGTGTTTATGAAATATAATTAATTTTTAAACTAAAATTTAGAACCTCTTAAATGTGTGTGTACACACACACACACATGGTATATATATATATTCAATGCATAATTTTTTTTATTTATTATTCAAAGATGCAGTTAAAAAAAGTCAACCAATTTTCTCAAATTTTGAGATGTGTAGAACATGTTGATTATATTTACGTAATAATATGACATAATTTGTATCATACAAAGTATTTATCCAATTTGAAGGACAATGACAATAAATGGAAGTAGGTTTCACTCTTAAGCACGTCAGCCTGAAAAGGCTTTTTGTGCACTTCCTATTTCTGATCTATGGGTCAAGTACTACATCTTTTGTAAGTAGTAGTATCTACCTCACTAGATCAGGTCCTTCGAGCTGCGAGGTTGCACCAGAGATTTGATATCTTAGGCGTTCCAATGCTTAGCTTTCCAGCAGAATATGTTTTGCCGTTTCATAGTCTCTCAGCACAAATGACAATTATTGAGTTCTCTTTGATGCAATCCCATTGTATTCAGATGTTTCCTGAACACACCATGCCCAGTTATATACCTTACAACCCTTCTTAATGACGGCTTATTTAGCCTGATGAGTGAGTTACTTAATTGCCTACAAGGCTTTCCAACTAAATGTTTATAAACCTTGTTAGAGGGGATGGTTTCCCACCTCTTTTGGATTTCTTTTTGAATCCATTTTTACTTTCTCTATACGAACTATGTAGTGTATAGAGAAGGGGTTGTATTCCACCCAAAAATTTCCGTGTGTGTGTCTGTGGACAGCATAGCTCAAAAACGAAAAGTTCGTTAAAAACCAAATTTGGTATTTAGGTTTGGTATCTTCCAAGGATGCGATACGAAGATTTTCAAAAAATCCCCCCACCCCCAACTACCCTTTACATGGAACTTTTTTCAAAAATTTTGATTTTCTAAAAAATGGCTCTAACGATTTTAGTTAAAATATCGTATGTTACAGATATTTACCTCACAAATAAAATGTATATCTTGAATTTTCTGGGTAGAGCCTCTGAAGACTACTTTATTCTGGATGAATTTTACGGAATTTTGCATATCTGCTAAACTGTAAGAGATGGATGAAAGCTTACTACACAGAAAATGTAGAGCACATTAAAACACAAAAGTTATGTTAAATACATTTTTTTCGTGCAGGTGGTCGTTTTTAAGGTATTCGTTGTTTTTACTTTCAGCTTATACTTATACATTTCTCATACAGGAATTTGTCAACTCCTATCCATACAAACAAAGGAACTTCAGTCACATAGCGACCAGCTTTTGACTATCAGTTTAACCTACGGTTTCCCTTATTTTGCTCCTACTTACAAGGCAGCAAGTATTAAAACTATTTCTGCTAATTTTTTCTTGATTAACATGAAGTAAATAGAAGCATAAGCTTTTTAACAATAATGTGTTACACAAATGTAGAGAAAGTCATGTGAATGGAACACATCAGATTTTTACAGCAGTTTTAGCTTTAATTTGGATGGCATTTGTTATTCATATTAGCATAAGAGCAGTGCAATTACAGTAACATTTTCAGAAAAATCTATAAAGAAATATGGGATTTTGAAATTTCATTCCGTGGCGCTTAAGCAAAATGCCTGATTTATAAACTGACATAGGATCATCCGTCGAAGTTTTAATTCTGCGCATATCCTATTGCATATTCTAATTTGATCACTCTTCTAAATGTGTGCATCATAGAATGCATCAGGAGTCGCAGCATCCCTACTCAGGGCTCAAAACGTGGTTAGCTGTAGCGGATGTATAAATAAAACCGGAAGAAGTCATTGACATGCCAGCACACACGTCTCTTGCAGTAGCTGTGCACGTGATACTCTCATGCCCCAATTTATATAGAGATGGCAGAGTTCCAGGCTCCACCATCGCCCGCAGTGTTACCTTGGGGAACGTTTCCAAACATTAACCCTAATACACGCAATTCCAAAAGCATTGAGAAGCTCCTACTCGTGTCATCTCAAACAGCTGAGTTTGACGTGCTTAATTGTAAACACGCAATGTTACTTTAGCGTTATATAAACCCACGCCGTATGATTCATCCCTTGAAGGATGCTTCTGGCTTGTAAAATGCATTCCATGGCCGACCTGTAACTTAGTAATCACTTGATGTTTACTTTCTCTACACGTACTATGTCCATAGTGTATAGAGAAGGTATTGTATTGCACCCAAAAATTCGATACCGAGATTTCACCGGAAATACATGTTTTGGGTCCCACTGAATTAAAAAAAAAAAAGCATTTTCAGAAAAAGGTCCGTGTGTGTGCGTGCGTGTGTGTCTGTGTGTCCTCGTGTGTGTGTTTCTGTGGACAGCATAGCTCAAAAACGAAAAGACCGTTAAATACCTAACTTGGTATTTAAGATTGGTATCTTCCAAGGATGCGACACGAACATTTTCAAGAGAATGCCCCACCCCCAACTACCCTTTAAATGGAACTTTTTTCGAAAACTTTAATTTTCTTAAAAATGGCTCTAACGATTTTGATTAAAATATCGTATATTAAAGATATTTACCCGATAAATAAAATGTATATCTTGAATTTTCTGGGAATAAATAGCCTCTGAAAACTACTTTATTCTGGATAAATTTTACGGAATTTTGCATAACTGCTAAACCGTAAGAGATGGACAAAAACTTACCACACAAAAAATGTAGAGCCCTTTAAAACACACAACTTATGTTATATACATGTTTTTCCTAGAGTTGATCGTTTTTAGATATTCCTTGTTTTTGGTTTCAGCTTGGAAAAATATAATTTTCTCATACAGGAATTTGTCAATCCTGTCCATACAAGCAAGGGAACTTCAGTCACATAGCAACCGGTTTTTGACTATCTCTTTAACCTATGGTACTCCCTTATTTCGCTTCTACTTACAAGGAAGCAAGTGATAAGACTTATTTCTGCTAATTTTTTCTCGATTGGCATGAAGTAAATAGAAACATAAGCTTTTTATAATTTGTTGCAGAGATGTAGAGAAAGTCATGTGAATGGAACACATCAGATTTTTTATTAATCGTTTCATTTGTAAAGCCCCCTTTAACTTCAATAATCATATCGGGAGCTTTGACTTGTGAAACAACTTGTATTGTTGTAGGTTTAAACACATTCACTCCCACATCCATACTTTAAAATTTTGAGGGGGATAGGGAATAATTCCTGTTAAATAAAACTTCCCCACCCCAGACAGGAATGGAGCCCGGCACCTCCGGGTGAGTAGCTAGCGCGCTGACCATTCGACCACGGAGGCAGTTCATAATCACATGATTATTTTACCTCTAAAGTAAGAATACTCTTCCGATAAGTAAGTACATTTCATTCTGTTCAAAAAACCATAGACATTTCATCTGAAGTTAACAAATATTGACGTCCCTTGAATATAAATTCTGAAAAATGCATGTGTGTTTGTGTCCGTCCTTCTGTTCGAGGGTTAAAAACCAGTAACATATTTAGCTAGGTATTTAAAAATTCAATGTCTTCGAAGGATGCGACACACCGTCTTCAAGAAAACCCACCTACCCAAAATATGCTTTTCAAGCGGAAAAATATCGTTATTTTATATTTTCTCAAACTATTACAATACATTTTCATAAAAATACAATGTATATTGAATTTAATAGCCATAGTTTGTGAAGTCCTTTTCATTTTGGATGAATTTTGTATAACTTATGTACGCACGATATAGACAAAACTTAAATCAGAAAAGTGTAAATATCGTTAAAACATCCTGTTTGTGTAATTAATCATTTGAAGAAAGTCTTTATCATTGATTTGAATTTTCAAATAAGTACTACATACTCTGTTAAACTGTAAAATGGCTGTTCGTTTTTGTTTATTTTTTTCTGTTGTTATAGCAATGGATTAGACTCACTTAAGCCTGTCGTATACGCCTTGTACCTGCAACGAAATATTTAATAAAAGCATTTCTGCCCGCCTCTGTAGTGTGTGATACCGTCGCTTCCTCACATTCAAGAGGTCCCGAGTTCGATCTAGGGTGAGTCACCCTAAGGTCTTTTCCGAGGTTTTCTCTTATCCTGAGAAGAGGAATGTCCGGTAGCTAACATGTATGGTCTGATATGGTCTACCAAGTTAAGGGGCATTAAAATGTCGATGACATGAAGCAGATTTTGTAAGAATAGTTTGTGGAAGAGTGTAAAGAAAATTTGTGTATGTAACATATAAGCTGCTATGCGTTTGTTTTGTTTTTCTGTGCATGTCAAATCTGTGTCTGAAGATTCCATTCAATGTGAGATGAAATAGATATTAATTACGAAAGCACTTCTGGGGGTTCACGTACCCTTAACAGTAGTTTTCTTTACACCGTTCCACTCAACACTGAAATAAACCGTGCTAAACTGAACTCATATCTATTACTTTCTCTAGCATGCATGGACAATGTACACAGTGGAGAGAAGGTATTATATTCCAATCAAAAACTCGATACCGAGATTTCACCGGAAATACACGTTTTGAGACACCTGAGTTTAAAAAAAAAGCATTTTTAGAAAAAAACGTCCGTGTGTGACTGTGAGCAGCATACGTCAAAAATAAAAGTCGGTTAAATACTAAGCTTGGTATTTAATTTCAGTAGTTTTCAAAGATACGGGCACAAAGATTTTCAGGAAAACCTCTTACATCCCAACTGCCCATAACATGGAACATTTTTGGAAACTTTTAATTTTATCAAAAGTGACCTTAACGATTTTGATTAAATGCCATATGTTTAAGATATTTTCATGACAAACGAAATGTGCATCTTGAATTTTCTGAGAATAGCCTCTGAAGACCTCTTCATTCTGGATGACTAGTAAACCTAAGAGATTACTATACAGAAAATGTAGATCTCGTTAAAACACACAATTTGTGGTACTTTTTTGTTGATTTTTATATATATATATATATATATATATATATATATATAATTGTACAATTAACCGTTTTTTGAAGATATCCTGAATCTGGCTTCAGTTTTAAGCTACTTAAACTTGTCTCAAATGGGAAGATATCTTTCTTTGCGTCTACTTTTTATTTACTCCTATCAAAGAGAACCGAATTTCAATTGTTTCACATACGACCGGTTTTTAAATTATTTTACTATCGATTTTATCCTAGCTCATTCTATTATTTCTCTTAAGTTTACAAAGAAGCAAGCAATAAGAACACTTCTAGTAATGTTTATCTCGATTAACACATTGTAGATAAAAGAATAATCTCATGGAAAGAAAAGTTGTTTTTCGGATAGCTAGAGTAGATAAGTCATGTGAATGAAACACATCAGATTGTGTTATTATTGTTCCGTATGTAAAGATAGTATGCTGTAAAATCATGTAATTTAAATTAATATTATTTCACGAATCTATTATAGTTCTATTTCTTTTACCCCAAGTTTAAAAGCAATCCATTTGGGGAGGGGGGTGTCTATTGTCTATTTAATCTAAAAGATTTTGCTTTGTCACAAAATGCCGTTGCTAAAGCGCGTGTGTTTTACAATCTTCTTTACAACCTTCATAGGATATGTTGAACAACTTTATTTACTTGAAAATAAACCAGATATGAAGCAATTATAATAGTTTTAAAATAAATTGTTTTAACTCGATCTTTCGAAAGTGTGAATTGTGAAAATAGACCTTAAAACTCAAGTACAATAATTGAATAGTCTGAGGGGGAAAAAACAAACAAACTCTAAAGATTTTAAAGTCTACAAACACAGATTGGTGTTTATTGAAAATGTTATTTATGAAAACCAAATATATTAATGGTGCACGAACTTTTAAAACGTTTAATGTAAGTGCTTATTTACCGACAAGTTTACTATACATTCAGAAGGCCCCAGTGAAGCGCCTTTATCTCTTAGCCTCCGAAGTGGCGAAAAGGTATAACTAAATTTAAATGGTGTCAAGGATGTTGTATTTGAGCAAAAAAAGCACATGGTGATTTTATTATACAACTTTGTATGTGTTATTATCGGTTCATTTTACTCTTCAGAGTAATCAGAATACACTTCGCTAAAGATCATTCAGAAATTAAATTGCACACATAAATAAGAATATGCTCGAGTTTGTCCTTTGGTTATATATTTTTTATCTGTAGTTTACGGCATGGCCGCGACACTGCAGCACGTCCTAGGCCGGGCAAGTTCAGAAGCTGTGAGGAACGATCAGCCAAGGATCATCACTAGAGCACAAGGTCACCGCGTGGTACACAAATATTCACTTGGGTGGTTTCTTGCCGTTCTTCGTATGTCCGCACTGTTGAAGGTAGTCCAATATACTGAGTTTTACACCGGGCCAAATTTTCGTTATTGAGCTTAACCTTCGATCATATTCAACTTTTTTTTCCTATTTTTTTTTCTGGACCGGTCTAGCTGAAGGTCATTGGAAACATACTGGATGTCATTTGATACAACTGCTGCGTGATTATGCTAATACCGTTTACAAGCATTCACTGGATTTTACTAGTTTTGCTAACATAGAATGCACGTGTTTGTGTTGCATTGCAATAACTCGAAACAGGTGCCAAGTTTCCAAGCCCTGGAGAATTACCAGGAGCTTCTCTCTAGCATATTTCTGAACAGTTTATCTACTTCTCTGTAACAAATTATTGTTAAAACGCTTATTCTTCTATCTACAACATGCTATTCTAGAAAAGTATTAAAAGAAATAGTCTCATTATTTCCGTTATTGTAAAGTAGAAGGTAAATAAGGGTTCGTAGTAGGTTAAATCTTTTAAAAACTGGTTGCCATGTGGTTGAAATCCGTTTCTTTGCATTGACAGAAGTTGACAAATCCCCGTATGAGAAAAGTTCTAATCTCAAACCACTAACAAGGAATATCTACAAAATAGTGAACTTTACGAAAAAATGTATATGTTATATATTGTTTGTTTTAACGAGATCTACATTTTCTTTCCAGCAAGTTTTTTGTCTATCTCTTACAGATTACCAGTTATACAATATTCAGCAAAATTCATCTGGAATAAAGAGAGTTTGAGGTTATTCCCAGAAAATGCAAAATATACATTTTATTTGTCATGCAAATATATTTAATATACGGCATTTCATCAAAATCGTTATAACCATTTTTGAGAAAATCAAAATTTTCGAATTTTTTTCCATGTAAAGGGTAGTTTAGGGCAGAGAGATTTTGATCAAAATCATCGGGTCACATCCTTGGGAGATATTAAACGTAAACACCAAGTTTGGTACTTTATCGACATTTCGTTTTTGAGTTATCGTGTTCACACGGATATCTGACAACCGATGAAATCTCAGTATCGAATTTTTGGACGGAGTACAATGCCTTCTCTATACACCGTGTACATTGTACGTGTAGACAAAGTAAAGATGATGCTGCAGTAATCGATAGACATTAAAGCTTGTTGTTTCCTCCACTTGGAGGGACAAGACACTGGGGACGAGAGATAGGAGAGCTCGTCATAATCTCCATATTTAGCTCAATAACGCATTAGAACTGCGACGAGTGCTGTACAGTCTAAATTCCACATTCTAAGAGTTATACTCTCCAACTAATCGAAAAATGGTGTCAAAGGTCCTGGTTGTTTACCGAGCTTCAGAAGGACACGAAACAACAAGCTGCAGCACAAGGGTTGCAAAGAAGCTGCTGGTTACTATAAAATATCTCCGAAGCATGAACGAGCAGTGCATCAGGATTTAACGACTTAGCAGATAATAATTGTAGAGCCAAAAAAGGGAAGAGCAGGCGGTAACTACAGACCGGAGGTTCGACTAATAAAAGTAGTAATCGCATTTGCACGCCGATATATTAATTAAGTCTTTACTGAATCTTTATAGTTTCATTTTGCCCTCCTGTAAGAACGGGTGTTACAGAATTAATACAGCACCGAATTGCAGGGATTTGGTTTCTTTCGTTCCTATTTTGTTTTTTATTCCTATCATATCCGTCAGAACGCTGTCTTCTTTCGGGTCTTCATCTGCGCGTCGGTTTAATGTGGATGTAGCTTATATTTTAACTATAAAATTATCTATGTTTGTGACCCTGAACCCTTTTGTGGCTTTTTCTTCGTCCGTTTTGCTTCCTCTACAATTTATCTCTGATAAGAGAGTAAAGCGTTATACGTATTTCATCCAAAATTCGTGTGGTGGTTTCATGATTTCAACCATAAATGTCCATTTAGAGCACATTTAGAAAAGGTCCATTTTGTGTGTCTGCAAAAGAGTAGGGGAGAACAGCGTAACTTAAAAACGAAATTTGGATAAATACAAAATATCACACTGAACCAACAACTATTTAAGCATACCAAGTTGGCATTTTGAGAAAACAGGCTGTGTTTTTGCCTGTCTGTGAATAGGATAAAACGAGTTGTTTAAATACCAAATTAGACATGTAATTTCCTGTTCACAGGCACCAATTTGGTGATCTAAAAAAAATCTGTTGTGTTTCATATATATGGCTTTCTCTACCTCTTCAACAAACATTATAGTTCCAGTAATTGGATTCATTGAAGTTTCATATGAATTTAATGGAACACTATTTTCAGGAATAGTAATCTTAGCATTAACTATAATTAAATAATGACGAGTTGTAGTAAGAGAAAACACTTATCAAGGATGACGTACAATAAAAATTATTGCAAATCCGGGGAGAATTTGAATATAAATTTCAGAATGACCAAAAACTCAAAAAGTGTTGATAAAGAATTGAGTCTCCACCTCCTGCTGGATCAGAAAAAAACATGTACTAATATTTCGATCAATTAGAGGTATAGTAATCTATAGTTTTTATGAAAATTCCTCTTTCCCAAATTTTAGGCAGTGAAAAAAAAAAAAAAAAAAAAAAAAAAAAAAAAAAAGCAAAATAACACAGATACATTGGCAAGAAAAGGGCCTGTGCAAATCTTTACTGGGGCTGAACCAGTGAAGAGCTCTTGCTGAGTGGATTAATTATCACCAACAATTGCTTACCGCAATAATTTGACGCAGATTATTGTAACAACTACTTACAAAGAAGAAGCAGTATATAGGTTATGTAACGAAGAGGAAGCACTGTGTAGGAAATGATAACAACTATTTGTGTTATAAACCAAGATGATCTTTCTAAGGAATATGAAGTTAATAACCTTGTTTCCGTATTAAAAGTTTACGGATATTCAATCATATTGAGCAAGATAAGAAATATAAAAGCTTATAGTTGTAAAGGACAATCGTAACCCCATTCTATCTTTACAGAAGTTCATTGAATGAACGAGCTATGGCTAGTCCACTATGTCGGCTTCTCTTTAACTCCTGCTCTCTACTTCACTCTCACGTTATAACCAAACAATCAATACTGTTCTATTGATCTATTTCGTTTGGAGGTCTTCCCTGGGGAAGTTAAAACTTCCTTCAACTCTTGTTGTTTTCGATGTTAAAATGCCTGCTTTGTTGTTACTTTCTTACTCTTATACGATCTATCTAGTTTTATTGTTTACATCAAGCATATTAAGTGTTTATCTAATTGTACCAATCCCAATACGGTATTTGAGCACAGACAGAATTCTCATTTCACCAGGTTATATATTCCTTATGCTTCTATCAATGACCTAATTCTCAAGTTCCGTGAGTTAAAATAGTTATCGTCATTGTTTTATAAAGTTTGGTTATGGTATCACAAATGCGTTGAAATCGTATCCATTTTGTTAACACAAGCATTATACATGTAAGGTATAACATATTCCAAATAATTAAAATGTGGAACTTGTCCTACCACTTTATTACTTTCTCTATACGTACTATGTACATAGTGTATAGAGAAGGTATTGTATTGTACCCAAGAATTCGATACCGAGATTTTACCGGAAATACATGTTTTGGGTCCCCGTAAATCCAAAAAAGTATTTTTACAAAAAGGTCCGTGTGTGTGTGTCTGTGGACAACATAGCTCATAAACGAAAAGACCGCTAAATACCAAACTTGGTATTTAAATTTGGTATCTTCCAAGGATGCGACACGAAGATTTTCAAGAATATCCTCCACCCCCATCTACCCTTTACATGGAACATTTATCGACAATTTTGATTTTCTCAAAAATGGCTCTAACGATTTTGATTAAAATGTGAAATATTAAAGACATTTACCTGAAAATTAAAATGTTTATGTTGAATTTTCTGGGAATACCCTTTGAAGACTACTGTATTCTGGCTGAATTTTTAGTAAAATACCAAACTTAGTATTTCAGTTTAGTATTTCTAACGATGCGATTCGAAGATTTTGAGGAAAATGTCCTCATCCAAAACTACCCTTTATATGGAAAAAAAAATTCGAAAATGTTGAGTTTTCAAAAAAAAAGTATTATGATTTATTAAAATACTCTATATCAAATATATTTATATAACAAATAAAATATACATTTTGCATTTTCTGGGCATAGCCTCTGAACACCTCTTCATTCGATGACTTTTACATAACTGGTAAACCGTAAGATATAGACAAAAACTTACTACACAAAACATGTACGTCTCATTAGAACAATCAATTTGTCATATACATTTTAATGAAGATATTCTTTGTTATTATTTTCAGCTTAAGATACTTGAAACTTTTCCCACACGTGAACTTGCCAACTTCTGGCCATGCAATGAAACGAATTTCAATCATACAGCAACCAGCTTTTATAAAAGTTGACTATTACTTTAGCCTTACTATTCCTTTATTTCATTTCTGCTTATAAGGAACTAAGTAATAAGATCATTTCTGCTAATATCTATCTCGGTTAGCATGAAGTAGAAACTTGCTACAGAGACTTAGAGAAAGAAAGTGAATGGAACACATCAGATTATTCTAAGTTGTAATAGACTACTCTACAAAGAGAACCTAGCCTTCAGCACACTGTGTTGTGTTTAAAAGTCAACAACATTTTTAAAGTCATTGTCTACTTGAGAAAACTCTACGTTTAGAAGGGAGCAGGCATCACTGGTTTGCCTTGCCTTAAAGTAGGCTCATCAAAAGATAAAGCTAACTCTGCACGTTCTTTGGCACTGACCCACAGATATTCTACACATGGCAAATGTTGCTGTCTTACTCAAGCTATTTTACTTTTTATATGCTGATTTTTCTACAAGAAGTGTTACAATTTTAGACGTCCTCTCCGCCTTCTTGGCGAAGACGTAATGTTTCACCTTCTGTGTTTGTGTATCCCAGGCAGGGCAGTGTCCATTCCAAGGTACACGTTTATTCGTCCAACAGTTGACATTAGTGATACTTTTTACTTTCTCTACACGTATTATGCATATAGTGTATAGAAAAGGTCTTGTAACGCACCCAAAAATGATGTACCGAGATTCCACCAAAAATACATGTTTTGGGACCCCCTGAATACAAAAACGGCATTTTTAGAAAAAGGTCCGAGTGTGTCAGTGGCCAGCATAGCTCAAAAACAAAGAGTCCGTTAAATGACAAACATGATATTAAGTTTAGTATCTACCAAGGATGCGACACGAAGATATTCAAGAAAATCCCCCCACCCCCAACTACCCTTTACATGGAAACAAATATGAAAGTTTTGGTTTTCTCAAAAATGACTTTTAACGTTTTCGATTAAAATATTGTACATTAAAGACATTTACATGGCAAATAAAATGAATATTTTGAATTTTCTGAGAGTAGCCTCTGAAGACATCTTTATTCTGGATGAATTTTGCGGAAATTTGCATAACTGATAAACCGTAAGAAATACACAAAGGCTTGCTCAACAAAAAATGTATAGTGCGTTAAAACACACAATGTATGTTATATCTTAATTTTTTTTTTTTTTTTTTTTTGTGGTATTGGCTGTTTTGGAGATGTTCCTTATTATTTGTTTCAGTTTTAAAATATGCTTTTCTCATAAGGGAATTTGTAACTCCCATTCACGCAAACAAAGAAACTTCAATCACGTAGCAATCAGCTTTTAAAAGATGTGACTATGACTTTAGCCTATGTTACTCCCTTATTTCCCTTCTGTTTACTAGGAAGCAATATTAATACCATTTCTGCTAATTTTTTCTTAATTAGCATTAAGTAAATAGAAGAATAAGCTTTGTTAGGATAATTTGTTGCAGAGATATAGAGAACCGCAAGAGATGGACAAAAACTTACTGTACAGAAGTTGTAGAACATTTCGTTAAAACACATAATTTATGTCATATACATTTTTTTTACTTTCTCTACACGCACTATTTACATAGTTTATACAGAAAGTATTGCACTCCACCAAAAAATTCGATACCGAAATTTCACTAGAAAGATATGTTTTAGCGTCCCCTGTATCTAAAAAAAACATTTCCAGAAAAAGGTCCGTGTGTGTGTGTCCGTGTGTCTGTGAACACGATAACTCAAAAACGAAAACTCGGTAAAATACTAAACTTGGTATTTAAGTTTAGTATCTTCCAGAGATGCGACACAAATATGTTGAGAAAAATCCCCCCACCCCAAACTACCCTTTACATGGAATTTTCTTCGAAAATGTTGCTTTTCTAAAAAATGGTTCTAACTATTTTGATTAAAATATCGTATATTAAAGATATTTACCTGACAAATAAAATGTATATTTTAAATTTTCTGGGAATAGCCTCTGAAGGCAACTTTATTCTGGGTCAATTTTACGAATTTTACATAACTGCTAAACCGTAAGAGATGGACAAAAACTTACCACACATCAAATGTAGAACACTTAAAATAAACAATTTATGTTATATACATTTTTTTCGTGTAGTTGATTGTTTTTGAGATATTCCTTGTTTTTGGTTTCAGCTATGAACAACTTATACTTTTCTCGTACAGGAATTTGTCAACTGCTGTCCATACAAACAAAGGAACTTCAGTCACATAGCAACCAGCTTTTGACTATCACTTTAACCTATGGTACTCCCTTATTTCGCTTTTACTTTCAAGGAAGCAAGAAATAAGACTATTTCTGCTAGTTTTTTTTTTTTTTTTTTTCTCTCGCTTAGCATGAAGTAAATATAAGCATAAGCTTTTTAACAATAATTTGTTGCAAGATGTAGAGAAAGTCATGTGAATGGAACATATCAGATTTGTTTTGTATAGTTAACCGTCTGTGTTTGTGCCTGTCTGTGAATAGGATAAAACGAGAGGTTGGTTAAATACAGAGGATTATTCTTTCATCTACATCATGTTAATCGAGATAAACATTACCAGAATTGTTCTTATTACTTGCTTCTGTGTAAGTTGAAAGGAAATAAGGGAATGCAATAAGCTAAAGCGATAGTCAAATCTTTTAAAAAAATAGTTTTTGTGGAACATCTAGAAAAAGTATCTGAATGGAACACATAAGATATTTTAGGTATTTTAGCAATCCTTACTCAAAAGTAAACAACTCTATACACTTATGAGAACATATGTAATTACTACACAAGTACAAACACAATAGAACAACAATCAACAGTAACGGATGTCAACTTCAATCTTATCCCACAAGAACAGAAGAATTAAAGATAGAGACGGAGCTGTAGGATTAAAAATGAGTATCTTCCTCGAATAGTGCCAACAGTTGACCTTAAAGGACGGCGGCTTCGAATTTTGGAGGAGTGTGCGGCCGGAAGAAAAAAAAATGATGCTCTGGAATTTATGAAATACTTTGTACATTCCCCTTTAACTTCTATCCAAGTGTATTCCCCATCATCGTTGCTTACCGTGGGAGTAATCACGTAAATTAGGTAGTGGAATTGAATCCATTGCTGATCTTCTCAAAGTATATTCTCTATAAGTTGTTTAATAAAAGTTAACATAGAAATATTTACCTTAATTTAAATGCATTTAACTTATAAATAGATTGCCTTTTTGGAAGTTCGCAGTTTTACTCGGTTTGATCCAGTTTAGAAATGTTTGGCTCAGTAAATTTCTTTCTAGCATTATAGACACGTGGAGCTAAAATTGTCTTCATGTATATAAACACGCGCAAATACTCGGTGCCAAGGCTTGAAGATACGTAGCAAACGTTCTATGGAATTCGTCCAGAATATGCAGTGCAACTGCCAGCCTCTGAACCAAGTTGTTAGCTGTTGGAAACATAGTTGTACCTATCTTAGGTAATAAATAAATACTGAGTTTTAAAAAGGTTTAAATAAATAATAAAGAATACAGTATTTAGAGATCGAAAAGCGTAATCAAAACTCTTGTAAAAATGTTTCCATACAGGTATATGAAATGTGCATTTTTTCTTCATCTAGTCAAAAAATCTGATGCGTTCCATTCACATAATTTCTCTATCTGTTCTGCAAACAAACTACTTTTAGAAAACAATACTTGCTTTATTATAAGAAGAAGGTAAATAAGATAATACAATGGGCTAAACCTGGTCAAATCTTTTAAAAGCTGGTCGTTATGTAATTAAATTCCTAGGTATGGCAAGGAGTTGACAAATTTCCGTATGAGAAAATATAAGGATTTTAACTGAAACCAATAAATAGGAATATCTCAGAAACAGTCATCTTTCAAAAACAAAAAACAAAACAAAAACAAAAAAACAAACCAAAACTATATGACAAATTCTGTGTTTTAAGAGATCTACATTTTTGTGTGGTAAGTTTTGGTCTATCTCTTGCAGTTTACCAGTTATGCAAAATTGAGCAAAATCCTTCCAGAATAAAGGGATCTTTAGGGGCTATTCCCAGAAAAGTCAAAATATACATTTTATTTCTAATGCAAACATTTTTAATATACGATATTTTAATCAATAGATAGAGCCATTTTTGAGAAAATCAATGTTTTCGAAAAATTTTCCATGTAGAGGTTAGTTTGGGGTGGAATATTTTCTTGAAAATCTTCTATGTCGCATCCTTGCAAGATACTTAAATACCAAGTTTGGTACTTAACGGACTGACGCTTTTCTATTTTTTTATTCAGGGGGTTTCAAAACTTGTATATCCGTTGAAATTTCGGTATAGAATTTGGGTGGAATACAATACCTTCTCTATTCACTATGTGCATAGTAAGTGTAGAAAAAGTAAGAAAAAATCATGTAAAGGTAGATTGTGGAATTTGCTGAACCTAAGGCACACTTAAGTAGTTTCTGAGTCAAGTTTGAGGTTTGGTATTTGCCCGACTTTCATCTTTGAAAGTGCTGTTCAAAGACAGATATATGTACACATGCACCATCTGAAAATGTTTTTATTTGGAGATACAAATAACTTGAAAGCATGTATTTCTGGTGAAATATTGCAATCACGATTTTGTGGAATACAGCATTTACCCTACCTGCTATAAATAGGTGGTACATAATTGTTCTGGAATTTATCTGGAAAGTTATTATTCTGTTTCTACCACTTAGCTCCTAAATTTGTCACGTTATTTGATTTATAGAAAGCTACGTCGCCTGCCAACTCTGTCATTTGAACTGCAGCCTTGCGCACTAATATAATGCATGTTAAAGAAGAGTCTATCACCTTGTAAAAGTAACATGCCATGACTTGCAATTAGTCATCCAGCGAGAGGCTTTCCCACAATACAAAGGATAAACTTCCGCATGGGCCATTATGCTCTTCCGCATCCTTCGGCCAGCAAAGATTTTCTTTTCATTCAAGCTTGAAAATGCACGACTGAAGCGTTTAAAGAATAACAGGAACTGTGTGGTCTTCCTTGAGATGTAAACTCTTCATCTATAAAAGTAACTTCCTAGTGTGTATTGTAATGGAAGAAAGTTTAATCCTATTAGAGTGTTACCAAGAAATATGTATTACGTTACCGGCTGTTAAAATTAGGAAGCTATGTACTTCATGTTTCGTAATTTGGTTTGTGTGTCAGTTCCGTTTATCTAAGTGTTCTTAGTATTGTTAATTATAGTTGTGTTATTATTTGTTTAAATTAAATTTAAGCTTTGTTAGTGGCGCTGATTGTGTGTGTGTGTGTGTGTGTGTTTTTATAGTGTTTAACGCCCACTTTTATTACAAATGACACCGCTGGCGATGACACTGATAATACATGAAGATGGAGCACCGGTGGAATGCGATGGCGGGGGAAACCAGAGAACCCGGAGAAAACCCACCCCTGTGCCGCTTTGCCCACCACAAATCCCACATGCGATCACTTGGAATCGAATCCGGACCGCCTAAGTGAGAGGCGAGTGGTCTAACCACTCGGCCATAGCGAGGCCTATCTGTGTGTGTGTGGGTGTGTTATTCCGAAGGTTCCACACTACAGTCACCATGAGTTTATTATGCGCCAGACCCCAGGAGTATGGGATGAAATGAGAGCATTGACAACAGGCGGCCGAAACCGGACCGCGAGAAAAGTCACCATGGACAGTCCATAACATAGTCCAACCAGTTCACCTCGATGCGGGGAACGCTAGGAGTCCGCGCCCCAGCTCTGACCGAACTTCCTACAGACGAAGCCAACATCATCGCGCCGAGAGCTGTATCTCTAAAGCGCATTCATTCACTGCCACGGAAGGATGCCACCACTGTAGTCCTCGCCGACATTTACGACCCTGAAAAATACAGGATGAAATGGAGATGAAATGAAGGGAAGGGAAGTTCGGAGAAACGAGGAAACCTCTCCAGTATTCGCCTAGTGACCTGGGAAATCCCCTGAAAAATACCCATGGGTCAAAGAGGTTTGTCGTGGTAACCAAACACTGGACCTCCCGAATGCCAGTTCCTGACAAAATGCCGGAAATGGCATGTTATTTATGGAAGCTCTGTAACTGCTGTAGTTCTCAGCCTCCCATTATATATTTGGTGTGAAGGACCGCTAATTCTGCTCAGATGCCTATCAGACTTGAGGTTCTTTTACGTGCCGTAACTCTACGACACGGACCAACGGCTTTACTTCCCTTCCGAAGAAAGCCATGCTAAGGAGACGAAATGCCTGAGCCACCTGGCTAGGCTTGTTAAAGGTACACAAAGAAATGGCGTGTTATTTATGGACGCTCTTTAACTACTGTGGTTCTCAGCGTCCCATTCTATATTGGGCGTGAAAGACCACTTAATTTGCTCAGAGGCCTCTTTTTCAGGATTGAAGTTCTTTTTCGTGCTGTAAATCTACGACACGGAACCATCGGCTTTACTTCCTTTCCGAAAGAAGCCATGCTAAGGATTTTTACGCCCGAAAAATGCATCGTCCTCCGCTGGCTTTGAATCCAGTTAGTGGTACAGGGCGGCGTTGAGGCCGAATGGTTAGACCACTCACCTATCACCTAGGCGGCCAGGTTCAATTCCGATTGGCAGCTGTGGGAATTATGATGAACAAAGCGGCGCCTGGGCGCGTTTTCTTCAGTTTCTCCTGCCATTCATTCCGCCAATTGCTCCATCACCACCTTTCCTATTGCCCATTTTCTATTAATCCACATATCTGCTGCCTCAGTGTCATGTGTGGCTATGAGCAGATCCCTCGTTCCGGGTTTTTCATTCTATGATTAATATTGCCATTGACTCTTCGGCAGGTTTCTGACCCAAGGCACCCACTTGTAAGTCCTAGGGGTTGTGAGTCTACATACAGGTTAAGCTTGCTAATTTTAGGAACACTACAGCCGGGAGTAAGTTGCAATTACCGGCCGCATGCGCATTTCAGCTACGCGTATGCCGAATTTTTTAAACGATCTCTGACAGTTCTAGAAAAAATAACTTTTGCTAACGTACCGATTAAAACGTAAATGCAAAATTAATACGACATGATTGCTCGCAATTAAAATGGAAACAAAATTAACCAAGGGCAAGGAAGTGTGTGCAGCAACTCAATTCGAGACTGTCTCTGAGATATGCTGGTTAGCACAATAGCTTCCACATCCTAAGGTCCCGGGTTCGAATCTCGGCTGGAGAGGATGACATTTTTCTTTAACCATAATTATTTACGTCCTCCCGAGACTGGAAACACAAGTGAGAGTGTAAACAGGTGTGTAAATAATAAATATTATAGAGAAAAACCTAACATAAACGAAACCAAAGATACACAGGAAAGAAAACGAGTGGACGTCATCGACGGTAATTGTACCAAAGGTAAAGCCATCGATATAACCTCAAATGTTAAAGGGGGTGTATATAGGATTAAATAAATGTGATGTGTTCCATTAATATGCCTTTCTATACCTGTTCTGCAAACTAAACTGTTTTTACAAAAGATTATTCCTTTATCTACATCATGCTAATCAAGGGTACATTAGCAGAAAGTATCTTATTTCTTGCTTCCTTGTAAGCAAAAGGGAAATAAGGGAATATAATAGCTAAAACGATAATTAAATCTTTTAAAAGCTGGTTGGTAAGTGAAACAAGTGATATTCGGTTTTTTTACGTGGCCAGTAGTAAAACAAGAGAGACATGAAACGGATGAGAACATCCCGTTTGAGAAAAGTTTTAAGTATTTTAAAATTGAATCAATAATAGGGGATGTCTTATAAACTGTTATAACTCCATGGTACGACAGCTCACGGGGAACCTTGGCCTACCGCCCGGCCGCTGCGTCCCCCATCTCGGTCCTCTACAGACGTCATGGATGGGGGGCAGTATTGGAGGGTGAGACGTGGTCAGCGCCTCGAGCCCCTCCCGGCCGGTTAATGCGGTCCTCATGACCTGGAGCCGCTACTTCTCCATCAAGTAGCTCCTCAATTGGCCCCCCAGTGACCTTACGAGGCTGAGTGCACCCCGGTCCAGGTCTCCCAGCGGGGGAAAAATCCCCACGCCGGTACTGGGGATCGAACCCAGGTCTCCCGCTTGGTAAGCAGCTGCGCTACCACCGCTAAGGAGACGACCTTATAAACTGTTAGTTATACAAAAACCCATATATGACAAACTGCGTGTTTAAATGAGATCTCCATTTTCTGTGTAGTAAGTTTCTCTCAATTTCTTGCAAAATTCATCCAGAACGAAGAAATCTTCAGAGGCTATTCTCAGAAAATTCAAGATAAACATTTATTTTTTCATGAAAGTATCTTAAATACATGGTATTTTAATATAATCTTTAGAACAATTTCTTAGAAAATCAGGAATTTGAGAAATATTCCGTGTAAAGAGTAGTTTGGGGTGAGCTGATTTTCCTGAAAATCTCCGTGTTGCGTCCTTGGAAAATAACTGAACATAAATGCCAGATTTGGTACTTAAGAGATCTTTTTTATTTATGCTGCCCCCTCTCACTCAAACTCACACACCCAAGTATCTTTTTTTTTTTCTAAAAGTGTTCTTTTTGGGATTTTGGGACCCTCAAAACATGCCTTTCTGGTGAACTTTCGCTATCAAAATTCAGTGGAATGCGATACCTTCTCTATCTACTATGTACATGGTACATACATACAATCGAATTTAACTGGAGGCCTACAAAATAGCACCAACAAACACGTCAGTAGAGATTATGTAAATACGACATAAGAATGAACAAGAACTAGCCACCGTCACATTAATTCCTAAGGAAATTCTAAACCACGTTGGCTCTTAATGACATGCAGCTGCTTTGACCTTGCACCTAGTATAGTCAACAAGTCAACACGTGGTGGGATGATAGAAAAACCCGAAGGAAACCTGCTCTCGGATTGACTAGTTTCAAAATGTTGACTTTGAAGCAAAAGTAAAACCTTTCTGTCATTAAAGTTATTAATATGTTTTTGCACCACATGATACAGTTATTACTTTCTTTACACGTACTATGTACACAATGTATAGAGGAAGTATTATATTTCACCCAAAAATTCCATACCGAGATTTCACCGAAAATATATTTTGAGGTCCCCTGGGTCAAAAATCTGCATTTTTAGAAAAAGGTCCGTGTATATATGGACACGAAGATCTTCAAGAAGATCCCCCACCCCAACTATCATTTATATGGAAAAAATTGTGAAAATTTGTTTTCCTCAAAAATGACTCTAATGATTTTGATTAAAGTACTGTATATTAAAGCTATTTGCATCACAAACAAAATGTATATCTTGAATTTTCTGGGAATAACATCTGAAGACCTGTTCATTCTGGATGAATTTTGCTGAATTTTGCATAACTGGTAAACCGCAAAAGATAGAAAAAACCATACTTCACAACAAATAACACAAATTATGTCATATACGTTTTTATTACAAAGTTGACAATTTCCGAGATTTTCCTTGTTATTGGTTTCAGTTTCAAACTACGTATCTTCTCACGTAGTCACCTATCGCTTCAGCTTTCTTTTATTTTTCTGTAACAGAAAAGCGATCCGAACTTCAATTTTTTACTAATCGATCGGGTTTTAAAAGATTTGACTGCCACTTTACCCTGGTATATTCCCTTATTTCCCTTTTGCTTACAAGTAGTAAGATTAATTAATTGTGTTAATGTTTATCTCGTTTAGCATGGTATAGATAGAAGAATAATCTTTTTTAAGAATAGTTTGTTTACAGAATAGGTAGAGAAAGTCATGTGAATGCAACACATATTGCAGATGGATTGTATCGGAAGTTTAATATTCCCACTGCAATGTAGTTGCCATGAAAACAAAATAAATCTCTATGCTGAAAGAAATAACCAAAATCACTATTGGGGAAAGCAAAACTATTACAATACACTTATTTTGATATATTTATCCTCGTAGTGCAATTTTTACAGTTATTAAATGCAATTCGTCCACCTCCATTCATGTTCTTTAGACTCAATACTGACCACAAACTTCAAGGAATCATCACTTTACTACTAGTTAGAACCAAAAACATCAGTACCTACATTCGTTTCTACAGAGTACGCCACACGACGCCACAACCATGTGTGACTAAACCAAAAACCGGTGACTCCAACCCATTGCCACAGTGTAGATGACTGAAACGGGGATGTTTAGCATAGTTCATATGCATCAGGGGTTCATACATGGTACACATTTAACTTATACGAAGGAAGCGGGACAGAATTGTGAAAGGTAATCCCAACATGCAATAAGACACTTACGAGGGAGGCAGCTCTAAATAACAACCAATGTGTGCTGATTATGGTTTCGCAGACTAACAGCTAGGTGCACTATGTGATGGTGATAGTGATCATTATAAATATGAAGTAGAAATCTTGCCATTAGCTCAGGGAGTTGTGTGTGCGAGACATTTTCTAAACGGCTCACGACTACACACTAAATAAAACTAAGTTCCCATTGGGAACCAAACCACAGTGGAACATATTAGCAAAGCGACCAAGAAGACGACACGGAGGTTAAATAGACAGGGGTTTAAATATGTGGAAATTCGCAGCGCTAATGTTGTTAAAGATGGTCATTCTGATGTATTTCTTTCTTTACCCCCATGAACTAAATGCAATAGATCCAACAAATACAGCAATAACGCAAAATAATAAAAACAAGTCTAATAACATATATTTTATCAGCAATAAACTAATAACCTAGTGTAGTTTCCTCGTATTGTTAGTGTGTTAACTTAAAATCAATAACTAATTCTATTTATTCTTAGTATAAAAGAAATACTCATATACATTTTTCAAAATTCCTATAATGTATGCAGGCTTGAACCACATAAACCTAAGCGTCTGTCTTATTCTGCAAACCCGCACGCGTGAAGCGACTCGTGAACTTTCGCATGTATGGTGACGAAATGTCACATAACTATAAGCGCTACAAAATCAAAGGTAATTTACACATAAAACCACATAAGTGTTATTTTTATACAAACTACTGCATGCATGTTATAAACAGGAGTCAAAGAAATTTGAAAATACATTTTATATGTGCTTCAAACGGGTACGAGCTTAAGAATAGTGGTACGGTTCAGTATTGTGGCAGTGCTGTCTTCTTCAGCACTGATTCTCACGCTCGCCTTGGATGAGAGTCATTGCATTGGATATGTAAACAAGAACAGGGAGAGCGCGCAATCTAGAAATAACAATTAGAATGCGAGACGTTATAGTTGTTCCTAATTTTCGAGATTTTTCTCCAAGCTTCGGCTTCCAGAAGCTTCCAGGAAGTTCTGTGACGTAATTTTCTAGCTATAAAAGGAAGAAGGATTGCAGTGCAGTGCTGTTGTGAATTGTATTGAGTCGTGAGTAACTGTAGTGTTAGCGCGCAATGGTGCATGAGCCAGTGGTGGCATGTAGCCATAAACTTCTACGCGTCGAAACGTCGATTGAATTATTGATAGCAGTGAATCAAAGACTCTATTTGAAACCGATTTAAAGTCAATAAATATACCTTTACAGTATTATTTGAGTTTTAAGAGCATTTGTCGATATATTTGGAAGTTGGTTGATATTTATGTAAAATTAAGAGCAATTTAAGCGGAGAACTCCCTTAAAAGTTATGCGTTAGGGGTATTATATCTGTGCCCATCTTTGTGGCCTAGTGGTAGCCTGTCTGTCTCACATTCAAGAGGCTCCCAGTTCCAATCTCGGTTAGGATGAGTTAACTAAATAAGATACTTCATTTTATTGGTGTTTACCCTTATCCTGAGAAGACAACTGTTGGTATTTTAGGACCCCAGGCCTTTTTGAGCATCGTCATTTCAACCCTTTCGTTCGTTCACTGTCAGTTAATCACCAAAACCTCACCCAAAGTAACTGTTTACTGTGATAATAACTGTTACCGACGCTACCAAAATGTTTCTGCCAGAAAACGAATGCGCCTCAAGTGCACACTTACAATCGTGTTATATTTATTCTTCATTTATTGAATAGATGCTTTTATATAAGGATTGCTTTAGAGTTAAATCTTTAGGATAGAAATTATGCTTAGGTATTTTTCGTATTATGAGTTTTTTAATTCTATTTACCTTATTCATTTTAAGAAAAAGGAACATCCGTATCTACCATTGATTTCCTATTTTCTTGTAATATCTAACATATGGGCCTAATACTAAAACAAAGGCATTGTTTCATCAAATTTAAATTTAAATCGATTTATAAAACTTCATGCAAATTTGAGTGGAAATGAGCTAATTAATTTAGTTACACTCTATTTAAACGTTTCTGCCCAGCCACACCTTCGATGATTTACTTACCTTGTTTCAATGAATAGTCCAATCGTTTATGCTAAAATAAGGTCTAATATTAATTTTTAAAAGGTCCAATTTGTTTTCTAATATGACATGGGCATGGTAAAACCAGATATTAAAACGGAGGCGCCATTTCGGAAATTTTGAGAACAATATATAAATGAGATATATATATATATGAATCGCCGAACTGTATGTACGCACATGACTTCCGAACGACTGCACCAAATTGAACTTTTTTTTTTCTTCGTTATTGTCACGACAAGGTTTCTGGAAAAGATCATGTTTAGAAACAGTACGGAAAGTTTTTAAAATCTCATAATATGAATAAAAACAATGTCAAAGGAACGCATTTCAGTTAATAGACGCCAGATGGCAGCGATACCACGGCTATTTGTTGCTAAATGGTCGTAGTACTGCTATATTTTCTCCTCCCCATTCAATGTTAAAGTAACGCACCAGTTGATCGACACAATGACGCAACGCAGCAGTGAAATTGAAATACATTTTTATGTATTAACTATGCTTTCGCTACTCATATTGTTTAAAATTAAGAAGCAAAGAAGCTTACCTAGTGACGAGCACTTAGAGTAAATATTTATTTGTCGCTAGATGACCATAGTAATATTTTTCCTCCCCAATCAATGTTAAGGTAACGCAACAGTTTATCGAGATGACACGAGTGAAATTCAAATATATTTTTATGTGTTAACTGGCTTTTCCTCACTCCTATCGTTTATAGAAGCAAAGCTTTCCTGGCGACGAATACCTAAAATACGTACTTATTTATTTGCCACCAGGTGACCGTAGTACCTACTGCATTATTTATCTTGCCCATTCAATACCAAAGGAATGCACCCGGTTATGGAGACAATGACGCCTGATAACTGAAAATCAAATATATTTCTTATGAATTAAACTATCATTCCCTTTGTCACATCGTTTAAATAAACAAATAAGTATGTTTTTGTTGTAATTCTTTAAAATGAACAAGTTATAAACTATGCACATAACCATTAAACCTTCTTGGAATCTGAAAATGGCGGAGAAATGACGAGATCCAGTTTAGGTTAACTTCCTATTGCAGATGTTGATTATTTGACGTTATGTGATACATGACCTAAGTAAAGAACATGAAGGTACCCGCGCCACTATCACACTGAAATTGCGGTGCTCTTAATACATTTGATCAAGTAATATTTAGGTTTAAATTGAAAAATTTAATACACAGAGCTATCATCAAATAAATGCTTAGCTATTGCTCAATCAGATCTACTTGCTCTTTAGTTATGTCATTGTTAGCCTTAAAATGACCGTTTTGACATAGGAGCAAATAAAGAAAGAGGTGGAAAACATTAGGAGTAAAGCAAAGAAAGAGATTTGGAAGAAGCATGAATGTTACTTTCTCCTTAATGTAATTCATTACGTAAGTCAGCGTTTACCCGCCACACTACGGAAGCGCTGCCATTACTGTTATTATGCCAACGGCATCCTTGCTTACCCACGCTGTTAAGTATATATGTCATCCTTTCCACAATATACCTTATAGGTGCGCTGACTTCATCCTTTTCGCAATACCAACTATATATGCTACATTGCGCAGATCATTGCGCTTCATTGCGCTTTTCAGATGCAAATTCGTTACTATACATTGGCAATGAGAAAATTCCTGTTGACACTCCTACTGGCCTCATTTCGTTTCCATCAAAGTTTTGACACTTTACAACGTCAAAGGAAAGTGTTCCCAAATGTTGGTGTAAATTACAAAAACTATGCTGGTTGAGCGATCGAGCCATTTTAGTAGCAACTAATAAGAATGTAGATGATTTGAATATAAAAATTCAGAGTAAAATTGGTGGACATATGCATTCATTTAAGTTGATCGATTCCATTACCAATCCAAATGAAGTCAATTATCTTAGATTGCTAAATTCATTGGATTTGCCAGGATTACCATCACACAATTTACAGTTCAAGGTTGATAATTATGGTGATAATTATGCTACTCAATCTCAAACAGCCAAAATTATGCAGCAGAACAAAACTTGCGGTTAAAAAAAAAAAATAGAAAATTTTGATTTAAGCAACTATAACATTGGAAATTTCAAAGACGAGGATATACTTATTCCAAGAATGCCACCAATGTCAACTGACTTTCCTTTTGAATTTAAGCGTTTTCAGTTTCCAGCGCGCCTTGCATTCGCAATGAAAATAAATGCAAAGGTCAAGCGTTAGAAGTGTGTGGAATATACCTTGAATAGTCGTGTTTTTCGCATGGGCAGTTGCACGTTGCGTGTTCGAGAGCCGGCAAATCATCGGCGCTATTTGTTTTCTCTGCGGACGGAAAATTGTACATTATAAGGCCTTAAAATAAAGTATTGTCAAATTATTTAATTGTAATTTTATTTCATTGTATGGTCGTATTGTAAACGGAAGATTTTGTCTGAGTTTTTTTTTTTTTTTTTTTTTTTTTCACCAGTCGTGCGAAGCCGGGGCGAGCAGCTAGTTTATTATAAGCTTACTCGTTTAGTATTTGAGCATTAAGTATCAAATTTCATGACAATTGAGTTATTAGTAGTTGTGTTGCTTTAGGGTATCACTAAGGATGGTGATTTTTCACAAATGCCACATAAGGCAAAATGCTGATGAGTTGTTTATCGTATTTTCATTGGTGCAAAGTAAACCAGTGCTTAATGTGTTTCGAAGATGAGACACAGTGTGAAATTGACACACAATGCAAATTTATACTTAAATGATATATAAATGCGAATTTGGTTGCAATTCATGGACTTTTTTTCAAACCAAAATATAAAACTCAAAGTGAATACACGTTTATGAAATATTTGTTTAGTGCATCGAGGATTGAGTCGCATGGATGAAAATGCCACAGTTGTTTATTATTACTTTCTCTATAGGCACTATGTACATAGTGTATAGAGAATGTATTGCACTCCACCAAAAAATTCGATACCGAGATTTCACCGGAAACAATATGTTTTAGGGTCCCCTTTATCTAAAAAAGCATTTTCGGAAAAAGGTCCGTGTGTGTGATTGTGTGTGTGTGTGTGTGTGTGTGTGTGTGTGTGTGTGTGTGTCCGTGTGTCTGTGAACACGATAACTCAAAAACGAAAAGTAGGTAAAATACCAACTTGGTATTTAAGTTTAGCATCTTCCATGGATGCGACACGAAGATTTTGAGAAAAATCCCCCCACCCTAAACTACCCTTTACATGGAAATGCTTTCGAAAATTTTGATTTTCTCAAAAATGGCTCTAACGATTTTGATTAAAATTTCGTATATTAAAGATATTTAGCTGACAAATAAAATGTATATCTTGAATTTTCTGGGAATAGCCTCTGAAGAGTAGTTTATTCTGGATGAATTTTAATAAATTTTGAATAACAGCTAAACCATAAGAGATGGACAAAAACTTACTACACAAAAAATGTAGAGCACGTTAAAACACACAATTTATGTTATATACATTTTTTTTCGTAGAGTTCGTCGTTTTTGTGACATTCCTTATTTTTGGTTTCTGCTAAGAAAAACTTATACATTTCTCATACAGGAATTTGTCAACTGCTGTCCATATAAACAAAGGAACTTCAGTGACATAGCAACCAGCTTTTGATTATCACTTTAACCTATGGTATTCCCTTATTTCACCTCTACTTACAAGGAAGCAAGTAATATGGCTATTTCTGCTAATATTTTACTGATTAGCATGAAATTAATAGAAGTATAAGCTTTTTAAGAATAATTTGTTGCAAGGATATAGAGAAAGTCATGTGAATAGTACACATCAGATTTTTTTTAAAGAGGTTGACAAGATGCTTATTCTCTACCACTGGCCAAGTAGTCAATAGATTTAAAAAAAATTAGCTGAAAGAAAAATAAATATCGGATTTTTCGTGTTAATATCGATCTCTCTATCGGCATATGAATGTTTTCATTCCTAATTGGTGCAAAGTGTGCAAGAAACTAAAGAGTACAGTGTTTGCAAATGCTACCGTGTTTAAGACTCAAATATACCAAAGCTTCTCTGTAATGCATTTACAGTGTTGCCAGTAGTGTAGATGCTGAAGGACATTATAATAAATACAAATTAATATTAACTACAGGAAATAACGACGACGTAGAGATATTTTCTATGATTTAATTTAGTAACGTTAGTGAATTATGAACTTGCATGATTTGAAGTAATTTTGCGTATTTTAAATTTCTTTTTTCTTTCTTCCTTCCTCCCTTTTCTTCTTTCTTATTTGTGCTTTAGTTGCATAAATATATTTTTTCTGTGTTGTTTTAACTTATTTGAATTTAAATAAATGCATAACTTGTTTTATAAGTTTTATTTCGATATTAAACCTTTAAATTTTTAATGAACACTTTTAATTTTATATCAACGTTAACATTACGAAACGTTAAATGCACAAATGATAATGCAAAATCTCTGGGATGAGGTGTCTCATTAAGATTTGTATTTTCTAAACCCCGTTTATTTATTTTTATTAAATAATTGAAAATTACCAGAAATATTAATTGACTTTATTGTTATATAAATATAATTTAAGAATATATGTTGTAATAAATATTAGAACTTGTATATTCATTGCTGGCATATTGCATTTTATTTTATTGTTTATTTCCAACATACGCAGACACTGATTGAATAGCTCACAAACGTTTAAAATGTCGCTTCCTGACTCTTGTGCCAAACATTGAAACGGGTTGCCAGTTACATTACAAACGGCCTCCCTTTGTCTGTGCCGTTAAACAGTATGGACCAGTTAAATACCCACTTCCTTTATCCACTCCATGTGCGCTATCGTTTGCTACGCTGCTGAATCAACATCTCTTTATTGTCATGCGGCGTCCATCTTTGTTTGTTTTTGATGGTTATTTACATGTTCATCAAATAGTTCCTCTGCCACATTAATAATAATTCTGGTGGTCACATTGCACATAAATTTCTATATTTCTCGTTTCAAACGGAGCATCACGGTCATATAGTTGTAAACTAATTGAACACGAATGGTATTGCAGACGGCTTTTTCTTATCATTAGGCGTCAAATATCTTTTGTTTTCAAATTTATGACAGCATTTCTCAGATATTTTTCTACAATGGGACTCTTTCGCCATCAATCAAGATGCTTAAACCCAACTTATAAACTTTCGTTCGCTGTTTTTCGATATATACAGGATGGGAGGTAAATAATTGCAAATATTTGTATTCATGTTTGAGGACGGTATGATCCAGTATTTGCAGTATTTTCGTTATTTTGTAAAGTTATGTTCATGAGAAAAATATCACGATATTTTTAGGATGGCTATTATTACCTATCGCAGACCCTAGGTGATTGCTTACATAAATGGTCATACGGTTGACCATCCTCTGCTCTATGCCCTGCCCGACTAGAGATGGCGTGATGTGAGGGAATACTATCGATCGCTCTGAAAATTCAACTTACGTAACCATATTTTTTTGTTTTCATACATTATCTGATAAGGATTCACAATGTATTCAGGGTTCAATTTAAAAACATTGGACATAATGATATTATTATGTTTAATTTAAATTTTGTTTAATTGAACAAATATATAACTCAAACCGAAATATAAGCATTTGTACTTCAGCTCTTTAAATGACAAAATGTCCCTCATTGCTACTAAAAGGTTAGAAATTAAAAGGAACCTTCAACACTTTAAAAAAATAACAGAACCTGTATCACAGGTCCTTTGATCCATTGCAGTTAAGTTCGTCTTTTGAGAAGATAACATTTTAGAAATCGCGGGTGATACAGTCCCTCGCAGCATTGGCAAATTTCTCCCTTACGGCGTAAATTAAATGACTATCTGCTAATTCAGCATATGTAAAAACCATTTATGCAAAGGAAAGTTTGCGACTGAATTGGTCCTCGTTTCCTCACTGTGAAAAACGTGAATGTAAGCCGGCTGTGTGTCAGTTGTACTAAACACAGGAGCTGGCCATTGTGTGATGTACATATACTAAAGAGAGACAACAGGGCCTTTCGAAAGCACATTAGACCCAAAAATTTGTGCGTCATTTGTGACAATGTATTTGTAAATGGACAAAATGTGTTATACGTATTGCTCTCTACTAAATATCAAATTATTTTCACTTTTTCACTTCCCTGTCTGTATATACCTTATATTTTGTTTGTGTTAGAAGTCTACACCGACTTGAGCCATTTTTGAGAAAATCAAAATTTTCGAAATTCTTTCCATTTAAAGGGTAGTTGGGAGTGGGAGGATTTTCTTTAAAATCTTAGTGTCGTACCCTTGAAAGATACTGAACTTAAATGCCAGTTTTTATTTAACGGACATTTCGTTTTTGAGCGATGCTACCTACACAAACATACACACACACGCTCACGCACACATACATACAAGCACACACACACACACACAAGCGCACGCGGATATGTTCTAAACGTGGGTTTTTTTTTTTTTTTTTTTTTTTTTTTTTTTTTTTTTTTTTTTGGGACTCGGGTGGTCTCAAAATATATATTTCCGATATTGAATTTTTGGATACGTGCATAGAGAAAGTAATAACCTACTACATATGTTACAATTCTATACATGTTAAATCACATTCAGTTAAAATATGTGTATGTATATGCTTTGTCACTGCTTCAAAAGTGTGTTAAAAGAAGCTGCTTGGTACATATTTGTAGTTTTTCTACATGTATTATATGTAATTATGTAATTTATGTTCATAATGTATAGAGAATATAATGCAATGAACTCAAACATTCGAAACTAAAATTTCAATGGAAATAAATGTTTTGGTCCCTCTAAATGCAAAAAAAGAATCTTTAGAAAAATGTCCATGTGTATGTGTGCGCCTGTGGTCAGTATAGCTCAAAAACGAAAAGACCGTTCAATACTAAACTTGATATTTAAGTTCAGTATCTTCAGTTTCTTTCAATTCCATAGCAACCACATTTTAAAACATTTGACTGTCAGTTTCGCCTGGTACATTCCCTTATTTCCCTTCTACTTATAAAGAAGCAAGTAATAAGAGCATTTCTGCAGCTGTTTATCTCGATTAGCATGAAGTAGACAGAAGAATAAGCTTATTAACAATACTTTGTTACAGAGATGTAAAGAAAGTCCTGTGAATGGAACACATTAGATTTTTAGAATTTGACAATGCCCACTTTTTTTCAATAGCTCGTTCAAGTCCAAATAAAGTTCTACCATTTTTGGTTTATGTGCAGATGCACAATTCTCCAATTGCTTAATACACTCAGAGCTCGTTGATGGGTGGGTGAATTTTCAGGTATAGAAATCGTATTATGTTCATTTGAAGACATATCTTGACTCTTGTCGTCGGTTGAGATAACTCTCACTGTATGCTCAAATTTAACCACACAAAAGAACAAAGTGGATTCAAGTTCTAAGAATTAGAAATAAACAGCTCATAATTGCAAAGAAGGGCCTTCATTAAACTCAGCAAATGGTGACAAGGAAACAGCTGTCTCAAATTTAGCCACAATACAGCTACTTAAGAACCAAATGAGTCTTCAGGAATGTAGAAACAGGTTGAAAGTTGAAAATAAAATAAAAATTTGTCATTAAACCTAGTAAAATATATTTATAAAGCACCAAGGGTTGAATACAATTTAACTGTAAAAGTACATCCGTATCAGAAATACTTAAATAATTGTCTAGGATTCAGGGGCGAGTATATTGGACATGTAAACACATAGGAGTTTGTCCGGTTCCAAAAACACGTGTCCAAGGAAAGAGGTGTTTAACATATAGAGCTATCCAAATAGAGAGGTTTTATTGTACATATTTCTATATGAATTCAAGATGACGCATCGAAAGAAAATCACTTTATTACAGCCTATCAATATAATGGTGTTCAGAATCTTTAATCTCAAAAAATGTCTTGCCGGAGAGACACCGTTGAAAAATTAAACATTGTTATTGCTTTGTTTTGTCACTAACCGTGGAAACAGAAAGTGCAGTAAGCGCGGGAGCACGAGTTCGCTCTTCTTCTCAGTCACGGTAAATCATGTGTTACATAATAACAGATTCCGCGGCACACAAATGCAGATCACAAAAATTCTACAAGTGATTTGTAAATATACAAAGTTTTTAACTGGAGATGTGAGAGGAAAAACACAAATGTTTTTCCGTTTTATAGGATCAGTGACGCAGCAGCGGCCTTTGTAAATTTGGATAAAGCAATTCCTTTGTCCCCAGTTTCACTGAAACACCCACTCTGAAAGTGTCTTTTGGAATGCTTTCCGACCATTTTGGCAGGAAGCCAAGCTTACAGGTGGCCAGTAATTGGCGCTGCTTTGTAATTGCAGGACAGTAGAGACATCTCTGAGAAGTGTGAATAATCATACACTGACGCCTACTGACATTTCATCTTCCCATTTCCGGCAACAGAATCGAGAGGAAGGTCAGTGAGGTTATTCATCTCTCGCTGTTGCATCTCTTGAACTCGCGTTTCCAAAATAATGCTAAAAAGTTCTTAAATTTTTAAATTCGGTTTCATTTACGGACGTTCTTTAACCGCTGCGTCCCATTCTTCGGCGTGTAACACCATTTAATTTTCCTCAGAGGCCTCTTTGTCAGGCTTGAGGTTCTTTTATGTGCCGTAAATCTAGAGCAGGATCAATGGCTTCACTATCTTTCCGAAGGAAGCTATGCTAAGGATTTTTGCGCAAAAAAAAAAAAAATAATTGTCTCAAGTAGAAACTAAAATCACAGGAATCACAGGACTTACAGTGGCAACAACATGTGTAAAAGTTTCTTAATTTACCAATTATCAGTATCTTATTCACCGTCCCGAATATTTCGAATGTTTCTGAAATTTACGAGTAAAAATGCAAAAGTTTTGGGGAACTGTATTGAATTTCAATTTATTGTTATTTAGAAAGGAGACAGGAATGTGATTGATGCTATTTATAATACAGTGTGTGACTTCTAATTATGACTGCGTACTTCTGCCATATTAGCTGCAAGAGATATTCAATAAAATGTGTTTAAAGAATTTATTTTTTATGGGTGCTCAGGCTTGCCAAAACGATGGTGAATTAGTCTCGGAATGTATTGTATCTTGTGAGAGCAGGATGCTTACATTGAAAGTTGAGAAACTAATCATAATGGCCAAAGGTTGTCTGTGGTGAAACTTTTGCTCTCTCAGTCATTCTGTAAAACAAAAATAATAAAAGGATATGGTTAAGGGAGGGGCTCTTAACCCTGCTATGGGTCACTTGAGCTTATGACAGATGTGTTTAGCTTCATCTCCTCCCGCAATTGTTTTAGCAAAATTGCAAATGATATGGTGATTGTCCAATGTCAGAACGGGTCATGCAGTCTATTTTACCGAACGTTACCTTCCATTAACCATTACGTCATTCTGGTAAACCTATAAAACATTGCGCTTCATTTCCTGATGCTCATTTCGGTTTGGTTTACTTAGGATATAACTAAAAGCTGTTTCACAACTATCCCGAAAAACGCAAGCGGGAACGGGAAGCAAAACATCACACTGCGAGAAGGAGAACTGTATTTATCAATGGCCATATCGATAACAATATGGAAGGTCGATTTTCAACATTGGGCAGCATTTGTTTGTAATTGCCCATTAGTGTTTCAGTTTATTTGTTTACCTGCTTGCAAATCAGCCAACAATATAGGTTAGGAAACGTCAAAATACGATTGAGTAAACTTTTTCTAAATGCAGATTCATTACTAAGCCTCTATTTTCGTAAGTTGAGAATCTGACAGGTTAGCGGCCAGATTCCGAACTATAACGCTTAGTTGCCAATGTGTTCGCCTGACATGTGCATACACATAAGGATGTAATAAATAAAACGACCCACAAAGAGGCATCGAAATTAATTAAACTGCGTTTTATTTGTGGAAGCTCTTTTGTTGCTGTAATTCTCAGCGTCCCATTCTATATTGCGGGGTAAATGACAGCTAACTTTTGCTAATGGAGAAAACGGTAATGAAAATAAACGTGGAACCTTCATTATATTTTGTTCTTTCCAATTAACAGTTCAAATTCTTCTGGAGTTTACCAATGATTAAATTTCACAAAACTCAGGGGTCTATTTATCAGGTTTGAGGTTCTTTCACGTGCCGTAAATATACGACAGAGGTCCAACGACTTCACTTCTCTTCCGAAGGAAGTCATGCTAAGGATTTTTATACCCGAAAAAATCCATCGCCCTTCGTCGGGTTGCAAAGGGAACCAGAGGCTAGCAAAGATACATCAGAAAGTATAATTTTAACTATAGATAATTAGGGTAACAATAGTTGTATAGAAATGTATTTAAGAAATGCTGCTGAGAGCTAAAATAAGGAAATGGGGAAGCAAAAGAAAAGAAAGAAAGAAAGCGGAAAGCATGCGTTTTGTAGTGACAATAAACGTTCAGGTTAAGGTACGAAAATATGGTCATAGACAATCGTAATTACGCTACACTTTTAGGTCTTTATTTTAACAACAAATTAAATAATAAGTTAAAGTAATTAGTGGGCAAGAGAAATATACACTTCTGCTACTCACCGCCATATTGTTTCGCGCATCGATGAAAATGGAGAATTAGCGACCTTATTATTATTATTATTATTATTATTATTATTATTATTATTATTATTATTATTATTATTATTATTAACAACAATAATAATAGATTTATTGTCACAAAACGTCTACAGTATGAGCTTAAGTTCGTAAACTGACAACTCGTCAGTTCGTCTTAGTTTATATACCAATATTACCAATTTTACAAGGAGAATGCAGTAGCGTGCGGTGACCATTCAGATAATCGAAGCAATGAATATTACAGATTTTAGATAGTTGCAAATCAGGCTTGCCTTGGTTGAAGTCACAACCGGTAATCTATAAATCAAAGAAATAAATATTAAAGATGACAACACAAGTAATAATAGTTTAAATTACAGAAATAAATATTAAAGAAAAAATCGTAAATGGTAATGACTTAAATTTAAATAATATTTGATGAAATACTATATTTACTAAAGTTACATTAAGTAAAATTTAATAGAAAATAACTAGTTTCTGGATTTAAATTCACTTTTGGCACTTTGGTAAGTCACCTCTGTAAAAATCAAAGGAATTGAAATTTCATCCTTCTCATCAGCAAATTTAGTAATTTTGTGTTCCTTTTAAACTTTTCCTTTTCCTGAATTCTCTTAGTAGGTTGTATTCAGTTGAAATAATTCCATGACAAGAAAATCTCTCTCCTCTGAAGTAAAATTCCTAGAGCAACTTTTGATTCTCTTCAGCTCTGAAAACGACCTTATTATTGAAAATATACTCACCAGAATTTAATACAGAATGATACTGACATTTTAAACTGTGGAAAAGTTTGCTAGCTTTGAATTAGTGTCCAGTAGTTCAAGTTCACTATTGGTTTTATTTCTAAACTCTGGTGCTCTACACTACACCCTATCTTGAGGGTGTTCTAGCATAAACACATCAAAAGTTTATATTTGTTCCTGCACACGTTGTTCACCAATCTTGATAAGTAGCCTATAATTAAATCGTCTTGGACAAAAGTTTCATGCTTGGTAGTTGACAAAACGGCTGAAACTGCGACTTTTATAAGTAATTTTGAATTCGACTGTAAAGTCCTTTAAACACAGCAGAAGTTTCTAAAAGCTGCGCTAAAAGAGGATCATAATCTATAGTGTGCTTCAACAGTACCATATAATTATCCTGATTAATAGAATATCCTGCTTCATCATGTACTCGAAAGGCCTATTTTTGTTTTCCCAGAAAACTTACTGAACTAATAAGAATTTTAGAGATAGATTTTGACTGTTAGGGATATTTTACTTTTAAGCCATCAACCGCAGTTTTTATTCTACTTTCCTTAAAAGCAGCCATAGCTGTAGACAATCTTGAATGATTAACAGGCAATCCGACTGCAGCAATTGCGAAAGTCAAGACTGATATACTACGCCAGTCTTACTATCAATGTTACCTTCTCTTTGATGTTAGTCTAAGTTGAATGAATAAAATGTGCACAAGATCTTCAGATGTGCGTGTGCAAGTCTCTCTCGCTGCTGAATTGAAGCTATAGGGAATTTGCTTCGGCTGGCTTACAATCGATATCGGTAATGTATCTTATTGTATTAGATCTGTGTGGAAGAAGCGTGACTATTTATGTAATCGTTATTGGATAGCTATGTGATTATAATGGCAGGTATTTAAGAAATCTGAATACATTCTGTCTCTGTAACGTTCGGCCGTTTTAGTGTGCTAGCCTAAAGTTTTCGGTTCAATTCTCACACTTATTGTTGTTGATACCGAAGCAGTTCTTGATTGCTTCTCCTGAATGCACTCTACAGGGAGAATGGTATCTATATTAATAAATAATACATCTAAGATATATTCATGTAACAATTTTTACATTCTTCTATTTTAATACAATTATATTGTTTTACCTTATTCTAAAGTTCGTGCACATTCAGCATGCCTATTGTATTGCTTAGTCCATACAATTCATATTGCATTGTTGCCTTCCAAATATTCTTTAATTGAATACTATCTTCATTTAAAAGCAGATCTTTCCATAGTTTGCCTTTTTTTTTTTTTACCTTTAATGTCTCTTAATGTTTGGAGTAGGTTACTGAAAAGCTTTAAACCCATAAAGTGGAGAGTTCTCTCCAGTAATGCTAACTTGAGCATTGGAAATTGAATGTTAATTTTCTTTCTGGTGTTATATTGATCTTTTTATCTAGAAAAACCCGATAGTCTTTATACATATATGTTATTGGTTCCAAAATATATGTGGATGATAAAGTCACTATTTTTAACCTTATAAACAATGGTTTACATGACGCTTGAAAGAGAACTTTCCACCATAATCCGAATCATTTTTTTTTTTTTTTTGGGGAGCCTGAAGAGCGTCCACCACGGTGCATTTCCGCAAAGAATTGCCCATATGCTGTACCTGAACAAAAATGGGTATAATAAACTGATTTGTTTGTATGCAGTACCTTATAAACAATGGTTTACATGACGCTTGAAAGAGAACTTTCCACCATAATCCGAATCATTTTTTTTTTTTTTGGGAGCCTGAAGAGCGTCCACCACGGTGCATTTCCGCAAAGAATTGCCCATATGCTGTACCTGAACAAAAATGGGTATAATAAACTGATTTGTTTGTATGCAGTTTTGTTATTTCTGAAATTCTACATTTGTGTATTTCATTTCATTTACATAAAAATCTCCCAGTATTATGCTAATGTCTTTAAATATTTCCACTGGCAATGCTCTGAATTGATTACACACACACACACACACACACACACACACACACACACATACACCATATATTATGCTTGTGTTTACTGTGTTTAAGTTAATTCCATTTCAATTAGACCAGCTTAACTTGCTATATAATTTTTGTTAATCTGTAAACTATGAAGTTTCTATCTGGAAGTGTCATCTGCATAGATTTACCGTTAATAAGATATGGAATATAATTAGTATAGAAAATATATAGCAAGGGCCCAGGCACTGATCCTTGTGGGATTCCATTCTTGTTTATGTATTATGTTGATACGACATTGTCCTAAGTTTCTATGTACCAGAGTTTACCTCGGTCTCACGCACTGTTTCCAATTAGAGAGCTATGATGGAAACCAGTGTATGAAGTGGCTCGGATATATCCTCTCCTATTTTTAAATAAGTAATTCATGGCTTTCGTAATTGAAATCTTTAGAAATATCACATATAACCACTGCTGTTGCTTTATTTTCATCTACTTTTTGTTGACATTTCGGTTATCATAGAAGTTAATGCTTTTTTCCCAAGTTTTTTTTTTTTTTTTGCTCTGAATCTCTGCTGACAATAGCTTAATATATTATTTTGTGTTGTTAAAACTCACTGCTGTAAACCATTTACATTTATGCATTTTACTTGCAACTCTGGTAGAGGAATGGAAAAGACTTTACATTGGCTAGTAAGTAAATAGAAATAAATTACTTCGTACATGAGACAATTCTTTAAACCTGGCCACTTAATCATATTTTTAGTATGTTGACTCCCCTATGATACGAGTATATTAGAGGAAATGGCGCTACGACTCACAGATGCACATGCGCTGTTTGCACGCTGAATGATGCATCCATGAAGGGTACTAGTAGTTTAACAATACAAGACAGAGCTGAGCATGCACATTTAACATGCACGCCAATCGAAGTAGGTGGCTTCAACCAGAATTAACAAGATTCATGTGTAGAATGAAAGATTGGTCGACCTCTTGGAGAAACAATTTCTCGCTGACCGTGTAAAAGTACTTTTATTGGCATTGAAAAATATACTGTCATATAACATAGAATCTGAGCAATAACGGCTCGGCGTCCTTTCGAAAAAACATGTGTTTGCTCAGCTAAGCAGTGAAAACTTGCGGTGTGCAAAGTGTATGTTTACTGGTGATGAGTCAGAAGACAAAGTGCGCATTTCGATCAATAATACAATTGAGAAATTATTACTTTCTTACTCTACAGAGTATATGGTACGTAGGAAGAGAAGGTATTGCACTCCACATACAATTTCGATACCGAGATTTCACCGGAAATACACATTTTAGGGTCTTACGTGTCCAAAAAAAGTATTTTTAGAAAAAGGTTCTGTAACTATCACCACTGACTCAAAAACAAAAAGTCGTAAAATACCAAACTTGGTATTTAAGTTAAATATCTTTCAAGGATGCGATCCGAAGATTTTGAGAACCCCCCCCCCAAACTACCTTTTATATGGAAAAATGTTTATTTTCTCAAAAAAAGCTCTAACGATGTTGATGAAAATACTGTATATTAAAGATATTTACATGGAAAATAAAATATATATCTAGAATTTTCTGGGAACAGCCTCTGAAGAAATCTTTATTCTAGATGGATTTTGCTGAATTTTTATAGCTGGTAAACCGTAAAAGATAGCCGAAAATTTACTACACAAAAAATATAGATCTTGTTAAAATTCTCAATTTGTCACATTTTTTCGTAGAGTTGACCATTTTTAATTATTCGTTTCAGTTTTAAAATACTTAAAACATTTTTTCATGCGGAATTTGTCAACTCCTGGCAATGCAAAGAAACTGATTTCGACCACATGGCAACCAGCTTTTAAAAGATTTGGCTATCGCTTTAGCCTAGCGTATTCCGTTATTTCCTTTCTACACACAAGGAAGAAAGTAATAAACCATTTCTGCTAATGCTTATCTCGATTAGCATGAAGTAGATAGAGCACGCTTGTTAACAGCAATTTGTTACGAGATGTAGAGAAAGTCATGTGAATGGAACACATAAGTTTTTTTTCTCCTCAAATCGTATTATGTGTACCTATTATAGCAAGCCTTGCATGATAGATAAAAACCGCTAACACTTAAAACCTTGGAGACGAACTTAAATATCAATCTTTGTGAAGGAATCTCTCGAATGTTTAATTTAATGAGGTAACAAACTTCATAAATCATATTATATACAACCTTAGTCCGAAATTTGATGTCGCAGCTTCGAGACTATTTTAAATATATTTTAGGTAACATTTTGAGATTAGGCAGCCAGGTAACATTAGTGTGTGATGATACATACACATCTCAGACGGTGCACTGGGCAAGCACATGCCATGAAAACAAATATGTTTCTCCGTGTTCGTTATCAGGTAACGGGGCAAAGGACACTTACCCACTCAAAAGACTAATTATGATTCAGTCAGTTTCGAAGTTGCTCTTGAATACGAAGACACATAATATCTTCTACTTTTTAACCTAATAATTTTGTAACAGTCCTAATAGTAATCCATCGCTTATTGTAAATAAACAACACGAACTTCTTGTTAATGTGCAGATCCTTCATTTATTATTTAGAGTTAAAGGCAGTACTATAATTTCTTGTCGCACTTCAAAAGGAGTTTATTTGTCTTAAGCTATGCTGTATTTATCCTACGTTACCTCCTTCTTCAAGATTCTCACCTAGACGGGGCCCGAGCTCGATCCCAAGCGACCGCATATGAGACTTTTGGTGGACAAAGCGGTGCAGGGAAGGGTTTGCTTCGGGTTCTCCAGTTTCCCCCGCCATCGTACTTCATCGGTGCTCCATCTTTATTCCATGTATCACTAGTGTAATCGCCTGCAATGCTACAAATAGTAAAAGCGGTCGCTAAACTCTACCAAAAAATCCTCAAGATCACTAATATTAAAATTCTCTAAAAGATAGTAATGGCGATAAAAATATAATAGTAATTACCCAGATATGTACTCCAGCTTATTTTTCCAGTCATTTCCTTTTATTCGTTGTCTATTATGATGAAAGTGTATGTTGGAAGAAGAAACAATTGCCTAAAGGTATCGTAGGTTCTTTAACAGGGTTTAGTAAGACAAGTAATCCCTTAACGTTATCTAACCACAATGCAGCATGTCAGTATGTTTACGAAAGCACTGCTAAATCACGTGACTCAGTGCTTCCTTCCGATAGCGTCAGCCAGGCACGCGGCTTTGTTCCTGGTTAAACTACTTATCCAAACTGACCATGAGGTAATTTGCTGAGGTGCCTTTATTTGCGTTGAAAACTAGATTGTCATATCACAAGAATCTGATGATAAAGTATCGCATACTTGTTTCGGCGTCGTTTCGAAACACACTATATACTCAGCTAAGCGGTGAAAAATTGCGGTGTGCAAAATGTATGTATGTTTACTGGTGATGAGTCAGTGAATACGCACGCATATTCAAAGGTCCATAGCTAAATAGTGTATATAGGTACAAAATAACCATCCTACGTAGCCATAATCGACATGAGTCACGAAAAGATCGGCAGAAAGTTCGGGTTTTCTAATGATGAACTTCAGACTGCGGTTGTGTAGTGTACGATGAATTGCAGCAATACACTGACAGTAATGAACGAAACAATCACAATTTCCAAGAGAGAACGGGAGACAAGCAATTCACGGATAAAGTAGTTTTATGTAGTCTTTTACTTTCTCTAGCGCACATCTATGTACAACATACATAATAGAAAAGGTATTGTATTGCACCAAAAATGTTTATATGGAAATTACTGTGGAAATACCTGTTTTCAGACCCCCTTAATAAAAAAAACATTTTAGAAACATGTCCGTGTGTGTATGTGTGTATTTCTGTGAGCAGCATAGCTCAAAAATGAAAAGTCGATTAAGCTCATTGTCAATATCTTCTAAGGATACGATATGAAGATTTTCAAGAAAATCCCCCACCGCCAACTACCCTTTATATGGAATATTTTTTTCAAAAAGTTTGATTTTCGCAAAACTTGCTCTAACGATTTTTATTAAAGGCCATATATTTAAAATATTTTTGTGACAAACGAAATATTTATCTGAAGACCTTTTTATTCCTTATGACTCTTGTATAACTTTCGTATAACTAACTGGTAAACCGTAAGAGATAGACAAAAACTTACTAAAACAAAAACTGTAGATGTCATTAAAAGATACTGTTTATGTCATATACATTTTTGGTAGAGATAATATATCCCGAGCTTTTGGTTTCAATTTTAAGGTACTTATTTGAATGGTATTAATTTATGTTGTTAGTTTGCAATTCCTTATGTCTGTTTATTCCTGTTCGTATAAGTACTTGAAACGAAAAAATAGCAGAAAATTAACTTGATATACACCAAGTGTCGATTTTACAAAGAGTAATTATTACTTTCTGTACTACGTATAGTAGTTAGAGGAAGCAGCTACTTATTATATTTCACCCAAAAGTTCGATGTGGATATTTCCTTGCAAATATGTATTACGAGACCTCCTGAAGAAAGGAGAAAGAAATAAAGAAAGAAACCCCTTTTAAAAAAAAGTTTTGTGAGCAGCATAAATCGAAAATTCTTTATTTCATTGATTAAAGTTCTAAACCCATTTTAAAATAAAAAAAACTGTTGATTTATGTTCTTCGGGTTTATTTTGTTTTGTAAATATTAGTTATGGACTTTAGGGACACGAAGCTTATTAATTAATAAAAAAGTTGGTTAAATACCAAGTTTGGTATTTAAATTAAGCGCCTTCAAAGGATGCGACACGAAAGTTTGAAGAAACTCCCCTAACACAAATACTCTTTACATGAAAACGTTTCGATAGTTTTGATTTCCTCAAAAATGACTCTTTAACGATTCTGATTAAAATAGCATGTCATTTTTTAGAGCTTTTCATGACAAAAAAAAATTATACTCTGTATTTTCTGGGAATAGCCTTTGAAATCCTCTTCACTCTGAATGACATAACTGGTTAACCGTGAGACATACACTCGCATCAAATCGTATTCCACAAAAAGTACTCTTTGTTATTAGTTTGAATTTTAAAATACATATAATTTTCTCAAACGGGAAGTAGTTATTTGCTTTTTTCTCTCTTATCCATGCAAAAAGAACGGAATTTCAAAGACAATTACATAGAGAACATCTCTTAAAACGTAAAGCCTACTATATTTTCCTATTCGCATGCACCTGTAAGAAAATGGATAGTAAAACCACTTCTACAAAAGTTTATCTAGCTAACATGAATTTCACAAACTTGTATAAGAATAGTTTGATGAGGAGAAGGTAGAGAAAGTCATGTGAATACACCACGTCAGAGTATTTATTCATATTACATTGGTTTATGTAAACTCAAGTATAGTATTTATTGCTGGAACATAAAAACATGTTTCCACATGTTTTTGCAAACACAGGTAAATAAATGGTATCTTCGGTTTATCCAGATATTTCTCATACATAATAAAAAGCGGGAAACGCTTATTGTTGCTTCCGGTAATGCATTTTCCCATTTTTTTGATATACAAGACACTTCTGAAGTTCTTCACTTTGGGAACCACTTATATGAATAAAATGGTATTTTGGTTCTTAAACTTTAACTTATCACACATGAAATAGCTATGATATATTGATAAAATGGTAAAATCTTCCTGTATGAAAGATTTTATGTTTTATCAATTAACTCCAGCCTTAAAAATCATCGCACACGATTGATATACACTTATTTGTTTCTTCCTTCTGAAAGAGAGAATTATTGACTTTGTGTCTCTGCAAAAATAACAAAACCCAATCCTGGCCAGGAATATACTACGTGAGCTGCGCTATGGGAAGAAAATCCCTCAACCAAGAATCCGAAGAACGGAGAAACTTCTAGTGGAGCCAGGAAAAGCATTGAGAATAGGGATGTTCAGTCGGATGCATCTGAGTGTGATGACACAAGTTCTTTCAATTGTACCAGCACATCTGAAGATGAGAATGTTCGACAGAATGAAGAAACCGCTGATGTCGATTACATGGCTTTGAAGGAGGGTAATTCCCTTTTGGTCAAACTGAGAGATGCAATTACACGAAAGGACAAACATTATACCTGTCAAATTTCAGTTGTAGCGAAAATAGTGCCGGCACTGTCAGGACTGAGGAAGTTAAATTTATGAAGCAATACAGGTTACACAGGATATATTTGTGTGGCCTGAAATTGAGGAGTCTAGCTTGGTTGCTTTCAAAACTTCCAGTACCGAAGGAACTCCGCTATGGATGTTTGGAGTTCCCGTTCAAAGTTTTATGGACAGTCATTGTTAATTGTTGCTAAGGTAATTAAAGTAAAATATCACTTACCTTTATTTTCTAATTTGTTGTTTTTGTTGAGAAATAATTTAAATATTATTCATGTATGTCTAAATGAAATAAATTAAATTGGAATAAATTGAAAAGTTCAATTATTTAATACAATAAGTGATAATCTGCTGCAAGATTCTATAAAGTATCACTTTATATATCCTTTAAAACACATGTGTGTATCACTTCAATCCCAGACCTGCTTGATGTGTGTACCACTTGACCCTGTATCCAGTCTAGTTTTCTGTTTATAACTTTTACAGATCTGCAAATAATAAAAAATGATTAGTGGAAATTAAAGCTTGGCCCTAGATCGATATAAAGAGTACTAAAAGTCCTACAAGTTTAAACATTTTACATTGCAAAATTCGTTGTAAGTCTCGGTCCGACTTCGGGCTGCTGCGCTATGGAGTAAGACATTATGCAGACATTATGTGCGCAAAAGGCAGTGGCACCATGACTGGCAGTATACCAAGTTAGAGATATAGAGGCTTAACGATAATCCCCCTACCCAAACTATTTATTGATTTTGCGTTCCATAAATTTTTAATTTGTTGGTGAATATTGTATTACTTTAAGTCCTAACATTTTGGGCGAGGATTCCAAACCATACTTTGTTTCAAAACAGAGTACTTGTGATTCGTGAGAAGTTAGTAGTGTCAAAAATTTACGTTATTTACATTGACATTTAATTCGTTTGGTATATTTATCATTTGAGAAACAGTCGATTACATTATTGTTCGCTTAACTGTATGGTTATTCGACCATGGTTTTGCCATTTTCTTTCTTTCTTTCCTTCTTTTTATCGCTAAATTCCCATAAATCTTGGACGTTTTATATGTCTCTCTTACTCATATTTTTACTTTCTCTATCGTTACAATACACATATGAGAAAGAGTATTGTATGCCGCCAAAAATGTCGATACTAAGATTTCACCGGAAAAAATGTTTTGTGACCCACTGAATAAAAAAATATTTAAAAAAAACATGTTCAAAGAATGTGAGTGTGTGTGTATGTATGGTTCAACGTGCAAACGCCTGTAAACAGCATAATTCAAAAACCAAAAGACAGTTATATACCAAACTTTCTTTAAAGTTCTGCATCCTCCAACCGAAGATTTTAAAGAAAATCCTCACCCCAACTATCCTTTATATGGACTATTTTTCGAAAAAAAAAGAAGTTATCAGGAATACCTCAAATGATTTTGATTTGTTTAAAATATTTTCATGACAGGTGAAATATATATCTTGAATTAGCTAGGAATAGCCTTTGAAATTCTCTTCATTCTGGTTAACATTGCATAGTTACTAAATCGTAAGAGATACATAAAATCTTAGTGCACAAAAAATGCAGATCTTCAGCCCGCCTGGGTAGTGTGGTGGTATCGAGTCTGCCTCACATTCAAAGGGTCGTGAGTTCGAATCTCGCTTAGGGTGAGTTACTCGGATAAGATTTTATCGGGGTTTTCCCTTGTCCTGAGAAGACAAATGTCAAGTAACTAAGCCCCACGGACCTCGAGATTATTTAAGCATCATTTCATTAATTTCATTCATCGTCCGATATGACCAACTAGGTTAAAGGACGTTAAGCCAAAAAAAAATGTAGATCTTCATTAAAGCATACAATTTATGTCGGATACATTTTTTACGAGATACTTTTTGTTATTGGGTTAAAATATCCAATACTTATACTTTTCTCAAATGGGTAGACGTTTTTCATTTTTCTTTCTTGCTTTATTTTTTACTCCTGACCACACAAACAGAACCGAATTTCGAATGACATAGCGACAAGTTGTTAAAAGATTTGAACTTGAAGACTATCCCGCTAATATCTATATTGATTAACATGAAGCAGTTGAAGAATAAGCTTTTGTAAGAATAGTTTGTTCCAGAGTAAGTAGAGAAAGTCATGTGAATGGAGCACATCAAATTCTTCAGATTCCTGTCTTATGGTCAAAATCCAATCGGGCTGTGGCTCTGGTGGGCTGCTGATAATATAAGAGGCCTTGAAACAGCTTTTACGAGGCTCACATGTGTACATTGCGTAACAGAGGATGATCAAAAGAAGCCTTCGTGACGCTTAGCTCTCTACTCATATATGTGTGTATTACGAAACGGCTTTAAGTCCTTCCGGTGTTAGAGGATTCCGATTTGGAGATATGGGTTTTGGCGTAATGGAGCAAGCTGCAAGTGTCCAGACGTGACACTTCCCATTCTTTTCATACACGTGGTAATGGAGAACAAATTAGAAGTGTAAATATATAGGTGTGGGATATAATGCTGGAGAACTCAAGGTAAAGCGGTTTCAAACTCGAGTATTTTTCAGTTAGTCATTCGCTTATCAACTAACCAAAGGCATTTTTACTTTCTGTAGTCCACATGTACAATGTAAGAGTGTATAGAGAAGGTATTGCATTCCAACAAAAATTCGATATCGAAATTTCACTGGAAATACATGTTTGAGACCCCTGAATAAAAAAAATTAAAAAACATATCCGTGTGTGTATGTGCATGTGTATCTGTGGGCAGCATAGTTAAAAAATGAGCCATACTTCGTATTTAAGCTCAGTATCTTCCAAGGATTTTCAAGAAAGATTTTAAAGAAACTCCCCCACCACCAACTACTCTTTACATGGAACATTTTTCGAAAATTTTTATTCAAAAATGACTCAAACGATTTTTATTAAAAGAACATATGTTTAAGATATTTTCGTGACAAACGAAATATGTCTTGAACTTTCTGGGAATAGCTTCTGAAGCCCTCTTCATTCTTCATACTTTTGTATAACTGTAATAATTGACTACCCATAACACTAACACCATGATGGAAGTGTAGTATATTTCCACCATGACTAACACACTGATCGACATCCTTATCCCCAGCTTGATAAAAAGTGACAAAGCGCGAGAATAATTATAATTTACCGTCCAGTCACGATTATGTATCCAAAACAAGACCGCTATAATTTTGTTTTATTTTTCTTTCTTTCGTTTTTATAATCCCCTTTAACTTCTGTGGCCTAAGCTTGTAGTGTTTTAACTGTTGGCTTTTACTAGCAGTCTTTAGAAACACACTGCAGAATCTGTGGATGGTACGGAGTGATTCCAATTACATAGAAATTCCCACACCTCAACCGAAAATCGAACCATTGACCGCTGGGTTAAGAAACAAGAACGCTGGCCATTCGACCAGAAAGCTATATCTACATACTCTAGGTACTGTTTCAGAAATGTCGAACATGTGGCATGCGTACACGATTTCAGTGGCACTTCATGTGAACTTACAAAATTATATGTTGGTATTATTTTTCGTATGTTTCTTTTAGATGAAGCGCGCGCATAACTAATTTCACCGAAATGTTTATTGGATGTCGAACATATGCAGGTTTTCAGCAAGGTTTTCTGTACCAAAAACAGCAGCAAGAATGGTAGCTAAATTTCTAAAAACAGAACATTTAAGGTAATAAGAGGAAGAGAGAGAGAGAGAGAGAGAGAGAGAGAGAGAGGAGAGACGAAAGAAAGAACACCCTTCTTCCATTTATAATCTGCCTTTAACATCCGAGGTCATATCGATAGCTTTGCCTTCGGAGCAATAATTGCTAATTGGCAATGATGTTCATTCGTTTTAACCATGATGCTAATTGTTGGTTTTGCTATTTAAATATTCATTTCACACAGGCATTGCCAATAGCCTCATCATACATCGCCTGCGGTGCCATAGTAGTAAAAACGGACGTTAAACACTATAAAGCAAGCTCAAACTTGCGGAGGATGGGGAATATTCCTGCCTAAAGAAAAATTCCCATTCTCCAGCCGGGAATCAAACTTGTGACCCTGGATTTTGAAGCTGGCATACACCAAACCACAGTCGAAATAATTGTGTTCATATTCGGAGACAATAATATCGCATATGTAATGTTCAGTGTCATTTCGAGACGAATAATGAGAGACATAATAGAACTTAACGCGAATCAGTTTTATTAGAACCGCCTTGGACGATAGGCAAAATGAGGATAAAGTGTCCGCTCCAGTAGCAGCCTTGCCTATTTAAATTCTTACGTGTTTTTCTATAACTGGACCAGCCAATTTTGAAGCAAATACGATTATATTCCTCAGAAATACTCTTTAGATCTATGAAAGAATCGAGCTAGCGATTTTCGAAAAGTAAATCTGCTAGTCGTCTGAAATTTTTAGTTTTTTTTTTTTCCAGCCAAAATGCATACATAGTCAGAAACTAAAAATCAGCGCTTAAGACGCACAAAAATTGCAACTAAGCCAATTTTTTGCGAGTTAGTAAAAGGCATTTTACGCAAGCTACCATATTTCCGCGATTTCGTAATCGTTATTCCCCAAATCATTATACTAAGCCTACATTTAGCATTCTTTACATATTATATGGCTATTTATTTCGTCGTAAAATACGCTTAGCAGAACTTCCCAATCTAACATTATGCTTTCAAAGCGATGCTGTTGTTACTCCATTGACAGATTATACTTCGGGTATGGCACCCTATGGAAAACAAATAGGTATATCAATATTAATCATCTATAAGTTTAGGGTTATTACAGATATTCCAGAAAAATGGGGGGTTGATATATACCGGAAAATACAAAAACAAACTGCATATGAGAGGTTCGAGGTTCCATTTTCAGCGTTAATTGGAATTAATTAATTTCTCTAGCGCGTATGTACAATGTACATAGTAGATAGAAAAGTATTGTGTTCCACCCAAAAAGTTGATACCGAGATTTCATCGGAATCTCGATTTAAATACTTTTTTTTACTTTCTCTAGCATGTATGCACATACAATGTAGAGGGAGGTATTGTATTCCACCCAAAAATTCGACCTCTGGGATTTTGATTTTACCGAAAATATATGTTTTGAGCTGCTCTGAGTCCAAGAAAAATAATGCTTTGTAAAATATCCGTGTGTGTGCGTTAAATACCAAATTTAGTATTTAAATTGAGTATCTAGACGGCGATGTGGCAGAGTGGTTAGACCGCTCGCCTCCTACCTCGGACCCAAGCGCCCAAATATGGAGTTTGTGGTGGATGAAGCGACGTCTGGGAGGATTTTCTTCGGATCCTCCGGTTTCCCCCGCCACTCATTCCACCGTTTGCTCCATCATCACATTATTTCCTATTATCATCATCATCATCATCATCATCGCTTTCTTCATATATTCCACTTCCTCACGCTCATGCCTGGTTACGGGCCGGCCACTTGTTCCAGGTTCTTCATTCTATGGTAACGTGTCATTGGCTCCCCCACAGGCTTCTGACCCCTGGGCAGCCGCTTACAAGTCCTGCATATGGGGAAGGTAAGCCGATTACATAAGTTGAGTATCTTCCAAGGATGCAACACGAAGATTTTCAAGAAATCTCCCCATTCCAAAGTACCCTTTACATGGACATTTTTTTCAAAATTGTGTTTTTCTCAAAACGGTTCTAACGATTTTGATTAAAATACCATACAATTTAGATATTTACATGCAAAACAGAATTTATATCTTGAATTCTCTGGCAATAGCCTCTGAGGAACCTCTGTATTCTGGAAACTTTTATTTAACTCGTAAACCGTAAGAGATAGACAAAAACATATTGCACACAAAATGCAGTTCTTATTAAAATACAAAGTTTATGTCATAAACATTTTTGTAGAGTTAACCGTTTCCGAGATATTTCTAGTTATTTGTTTCAATTTTATACTACTTAAATCTTTCTCAAACGGGAAGTCATCTTTCGTTTCATCTCTGCTTTGTTTTACTCCCGGCCGAGGCTATTGTTTTACATAGCGATCAATTTTTAAAAATATTTGACTATCACTTTAGCCTAGTGCACTCCCTTATTTCCCTTCCACTTACAAAGCAAGTAATAAGACAATTCTGTTAATGTTTATCTCGATTAGCGTGATGTAGATAAAAGAATGATCTATTGTGGACCAGCCAGAGAAAGTGGCGGGAGAATGTCTGAAAGTAACAACCTTTACAAATCTAATATAACAGTTCAGCACAAGTTAGTTAATATCAAAGCCCGGACCAGTAAATTTAAAGACTGATTTTAAATACAAGATGGCATTTTTCTTAGTGTAGTTGATTAGACCTATCTGTTTCTTTACTTCCTTTTTGAGTTAGTGAAACGTCTTATGAAAGATAGTTCAGTAGTACTTTAAATTCACTCACTGACAGTGAACGAAATGTTTTTTGTTTTGTTTAAGTAAATAAAATAGAAACAAAAGTGTTAGTTTTACCTCACCAAAGCAATGTCACATTTATACTTCGTCTTTAACTGCGGGGTCCATGGCAGCTCTCTCTCTCTCCCTCCGTTTCATTCGTCCAGACTTGGGGGAGGATAGGGAATAATCTGGGCTAGAGGAAAATTCTCATCCCCCAACTGGGAATCAAACCCGAGGCCGCTTGCACAGTAGATTGGAGCTCCTCAGACTGAACTTGGAACCAGCCTTTTTACTTTCTCTAGCCCGTATGTACAATGTCATAGTGGACAGAGAAGATATTTTATTCCACCCAAAAATTCCATGTCGGTATTTCACCGGAAATATGTGTTTTGAGTCCCCTGAATAAATATGTATATATGTGTGTCAATGGGCAGCATTGCTCAAAAACGAAAAGCCGGTTAAATACCAAACTTGGTATTTAAGTTCAGCGCCTATCATTTTCAAGAAAATCCTCCCGCTCACAACAACATTTTTCGAAAATTTTGATTTTCTCAAAAACGGCTCCAACGATTTTTATTAAAATGTCGTGTGTTTCAAATATGTTCATGAAAATCAAAATGAATATCTTGAATTTTCTGGGACTATCCTATGAAGACCTCTTAATTCTGGATGACTGTTGTATAACTTTTGTATAACTGGTAAACCGTAAGAGATTGGCAAAAACTTACTACACAAATCTCATTAAAACATATAAGTTATGTCATATACATGTTTTGTTCAGTTAATCGTTTTCTAGACAATCCGAGTTATTGATTTCAGTTTTAAAGTTCTTAAACTTTTCTCAAACGGGGGACATCTTCCTTTTCGTCTCTCGTTTGTTTACTCCTAGCAAGCAAAGAGAACCGAATTTCAGTTGTTTCACTTAGCGACCGGCTTTTAAAAGATTTGACTATCGCTTTAGCATAATGTATTCCCTTATTTCACTTCTACTTACAAGGAGGCGAGTAATAAGACCAATCCTGGTAATGTTTATCTTGACTAGCATGACGTAGATAAAAGAGTAATCTTTTGTAAAGAAATTTTGTTTGTAAAACAGCTAGAGAAAGTCATGGAACACAGTGAATGGGACACACCAGATTGTTTTTCTTTTTTGCATTATTAAGAAGGGGGTGATAGTCCCTTTTATCTCCATCCCTGAGTGCTTGCGACGCAGGAATTATAAACCATACGTTTCTCTGTAAGTAATTCGAAGTACGATATTAACGAGCTTTACAATAAATGTGTGATCTGTAAGAGTCAATAGATCTTTGAATTTTTTGTTTAAACGTTTTATGCTGTTTAAGTGATGATTGATAGAATAGAATACACCCTTCCATCAATGTTGTACTTTGCTCTCTGTTTTGATAAAGTAACAAGCTAAAACAAACTTAACTTTGACTAAGGCAGCATAAACGCAGCTGACTTTAGACGGTCATCTATGGATCAGCGATTACAGACGATTCTTTAACAGATGTGTTGTATTGAACTCGCAATCCAAGGCATCCCAACGGCAATAGACCATGATGATACCGAGGACACGCACTCCAGAGTTGTGGTCTGGCTAATGTCCAGGTCACGTGGCATTGTTGCTATCGATAACATGTGACAGACTTATTTGTAGCAGCCCGAGAGCTAATACACTCTTCTTCATAGTCGTAATAATTGTATAGGCAGACAATAAAGTTACGTCAATACGAGTTGGTTAACACCTGAGCTTCGCCAGCACCTGCCTAGATAGTTTCTAAATTTCTAAAAACTATCAGCGCACACATATACTAGCTGCTTACAAACAACCAAAATTCTGATGTGTTGCAATCACATGATCATCCCTGTTATCTCTTCTGTAAAATAGTTTTGCAAAAGCTTATTCTTCTATGCTTCTTGTAGGTAAATATTATTATACACATTGAACTTGATATTATATACGAGTATACTATAAACGTTCATTAAACATTTGCATATTCTATAGTATAAAGTTACAACAGGCTAAAGCGATAGTCAGATTTTGAAAAAAAAATATATAATTTCCATTTTAAAAAACCTGATGTGCTCACATGACTTTCTCTACATCAACAAATTATTGTTAAAAAGCTTATGCTTCTATTTACTTCATGCTAATCGAGAAAAAATGAGCAGAAATGGTAAGTAGAAAGTAAATAAGGGAATACACTAGCCTAAAGGGATATTCAAATATTTTAAAATGTGGTTGCTATGGGATTGAAGTTCTCTTGTTTGTATGGTCAGGAGTATGAGAAAACTATAAGTATTTTAGGACCAATAGCAAGGAGTATCTCAAAAACGGTCAACTCCACGAAAAAAGTATATAGCATAAATTGTGTGTTTAACGAGTTCTACATTTTTTGTTATGTAAGATTTTGTCTGCCTCGTACGACTTACAAATTCAGCAAAATTTAGGCAGAATAAAGAGGTCTTCAGAGGCTATTCCCAAAAAGCTAAAGATAAATATTTTATTTGCCATTCAATATCTTTGATACAATATTTTAATCAAAATCTTTGGAGCCATTTTTGAGAAAATCAAAATTTTTTAAAATTTTTCCATGTAAAGGCTAGTTGGGTTTGGAGGATTTTCTAGAATATCTTCGTGTTGCATCCTTGGAAGATACTAAACCTAAATATCAAGTTTGATATTTAACGGTCTTTTCGATTTTGAGCTATGCTATTCATAGACACACACGCATACACACACACCACACGGACCTTTTTCTAACAATGTATTTCTGGTGATATCTCGACATCGATTTTTGGGTGGAATACAATACTCTCTCTAGCTACTTTGTACATTGTATGTAAATACGGATTAGAGAAAGTAATAAGCAAGTATTAAGACCAATTCTGCTAATGTTTGTCTCGATTAGCATGTTGTAGATATAAGGATAATCTTTTATAAAAAATGCAAATTTGCGCAACAGCTAAAGAAAGTCACGTGAATGGAACACATTAAATTTGTTAATGTCTAAAGTAAAAAAATAGTGTCTGCAGTTAAAATTGCTTTTTGCGATGTAAGAAAACTTGGAGAGTTATCTGATTATTCTTGAGCAGTAATTTACAAATTTCCTACACTAGGAATACAAGTATTGCTTTTATATGTGCAGTACAATGCAGTAAGAAGTTATTGCTGTTCCCCATGAGCATACCTCCAGGAAAGTGATTCTTAAAATCGGCGGCTAGTTGTCTGGATTTCCTCGGCCTCCTTTCAGGACGATTAACCTGTTTGCATCATTAAATAGTTCTTGGAATTATGCTTATGCATCGGACAATTTAAACCATTTTGAAATATTCCAAGTAATGGCACGTAGTCTGAAGGACACTATATAGATGCGGAGCAGCAGAGTTAGGGAATTCCCCAGTGGTCATCCATTTTCACTTTCTTTACACATACTATGCACATAGTCAAAAGTATTTTGAGACACCCTGAATTTAAAAAAAAAAAAAAAAAAAAACATTTTATAAAACTCTCTGTGTGTAGGCAGCGCAGCTCAAAACCAAAAAGTCCGTTGAAATATCAAACTGGTATTCAAATTCAGTGTCTTCCAAGGATGCGACACGAAGACTCTCAAGAAAACCCCCACCACAAACTATCCTTTACATGGATATTTTTTCAAAAAATTTAATTTTCTCAAAAATTACTTAACGATTCTGTAACGTTTGATATAAAGGTTAGTTTCGAGTGCGTGGAGGTTTTCTTGAAATCTTTTGGAGTATCCTTGGAAGATTCTGAACTTAAATATAAGATTTGGAATTTAACCGAATTTTCTTTTTGAGCTATGCTGTCCACGCACGCCTAAAGTGGATAGCATTTAAAAAATATGATGTATTCCATTCACATGACTTTCTCTATAGCTCTGTAACAAATTAATGTTAGTAAGCTTATCTTTTATTTATTTAATGCTAATCGAGAAAAATTAGCAATTCTTACTTTATTGTAAGTAGAAGAGAAATAAGGGAGTACCATAAGTTAAAGTGAAAGCCAAAAGCTGGTTGCTATGTGACTGATGTTCTTTTGTTTGTATGGACAGGAGTTGGCAAATTCCTGTATGAGAAAAGTATAAGTTTTTCAAAGCTGAAACAAAAAAAAAAAGGAATATCTCAAAAACGATCAACTCCACGAAAAAAATGTATGTAACAGAAATTGTGTGTTTTAACGTGCTCTACATTTTTTGTGTGTTAAGTTTTTGTCCATCTTTTACGGTTTAGTAGTTATGCAAAATTCATCCAGAATAAAGTATTCTTCAGAGGCTATTCCCAGAAAATTCGAAATATACATTTTATTTGTCAGGTAAATATCTTTAATATATGATATTTTAATCAAAATCTTTAGAGCCATTTTTTAGAAAATAAAAATTCTCGAAAAAAGTTCCATGTAAAGGGTGTTTTGGGGTGGGGGATTTTTCTCAAAATCTTCGTGTCGCATCCCTGGAAGATACTAAACTTAAATACCAAGTTTGGTATTTCACCGACTTTTGTTTTTGAGTTATCGTGTTCACAGACACACGGACACACACACGGACATTTTTCTGAAAATACTTTTTTTTTATGCATATATTTCCGGTGAAATCTCGGTATCGATTTTTTTGGTGGAGTGCAATACATTCTCTATACACTATGTACATAGTGCGTATAGAGAAAGTAAAAATATATTGTTCATCACTAAGTGGAAAAAATTGCAAAAAAAAAAACAAACAAAAAAAACACACATATGGTAATACATGTTTTAAAAATAATCTAAGAACCAACATAAAAATTCCAAACAGACATTTTATTACATATTTTACCATGTTTTTGGAAAGTCAGAGTTCTATCTGTATTTTTTTGGGAGAAGATAGATTTTTGAATATTGGAAAGCAACAACACATTTGAACTTGAAAATTTGTTTTAAATTTTGGCATAGAGAATTGCTTAACCAGCGCAACGCTTTAAAATGGCTTCCAAAACATGTGTTACATCTGTTCTAGGAGAATCAAACATTGCAATTAGGTACTTTAAAATATGGTGAACTTTTTGCACCAAAAATCCAAAATACACATTTTTAACCAACATCGCTAAAAAAAACACCTGTGTGCTCTTGAGTTAAGAAAATTAAATATACAATTCAAAGAAGTTTCAGCACTTCAAAGAAATTTCAGATTCCCTAGAAATTCGTTATACCGATATTCGATTATATTCTGAAAATTTGTTTGTTATAATTCCATCTTTGCTGGAATGGAAGTTGTTAGAAGGGACACATACAATTTTTTATTGTAATTCCAGCTTTTCTGGAGTGAACTTCTTTGAAGTATCAATCACGTGCGTGAAATTGTGGAGGAAGGTTTGTTTTGTTTTCTTCCTCAGAAAGTGAGATTCCATGTTTTTCAGAAGAGATGTCCTTGAGCTTTCCGCTGGTTCTGTCCGAATGGTCACATCTTAAAGGGAACGCTAAGCTCTAAACACAGAATCGGAAAAGGGAATATTTTTAATGTAGGCTTTTTTTTTATCTCTCTTTTATACTAATCCAAGTTTGAATTAAACAATCTTGAATATAGAAACAATAGTTAAGCTGATTCAAGAAAAAAATATATTTATAAAAACATTGGAGTTAAGATATAAAACTTAAAAGGTACTTGTATGTGTACGCTTTAAAAGACAAATACGAGATGTTAGCTTTGCTAAATATAAAAATATAAGCAACCTTTTTTTTTTTTTTCTTTAATTTTAAATACAGTTCCAGAGACTGGTCGGGACTCCGGCGCGGTATACCCTACTTTTATTTACCTAATTGTTTTACTTTGTTTGCTCTATGATTACTGAATTTCTGTTTTCTTCTTTTACGCACACACACACATATATACACAAGCATATAACACCCATTCCCAAGGTGGGACTGGAACCTACGATCCCCTGCGCTACGAAGCACCAAAGCGAGACGCCTTGGCGAGCGCGACCATGGGGACCGGCGCCTTCGCTGTAATATAACAAAGCATCGATTACAATCTTTCTATATACTGTTGATTAAATTAAAATAAGAATCTACAGTGACTCCAAGAATTATTCATTACCACTTTGAAACACAGTAGCCGAATTAATGAAAATAAAATGTATTTTTTAAAACAACGTTATACTTTACATGTTCTGGCTTTCCCCCAACATGTTTTCGTTTTATTATGTGGCGTTTTAACAATTGAAACTATATTTGAAATTTTTAAATTAATTTAATGTCCATTTATTAGAGCATTTTAATATAGCACCTAGTAATTTCTCCGGTGTACGATTTAAATTGATGGAAAAATGCATTGTGAGCCGTGAAAACTGAGGCATCAACCAAGTTCAATTTAAACGTTTAGTAGCACCTAACCCTTGTCTGTTTTCCTTCTGTCAGATCAAAACCAATTTTCACAGCAATTCTATATTGTATAAAACAGTTTACTTTAGTAAATGTCTATAAAAACTATTCTGTAAACGTCACACACGCAGAGGTTAAAATATCGATGCTACTTTATATACATGATAACTATAATATGTTTATATGTTAGGATTGTGTATATTAAATGAATGTCTGGTCTTTAATCTAGCTGCTAGATTCCTTTTTCTAAAAGTTGAGATGAATACTCTTGAATTTCTGCATATGTTACAACAATCACATATCTGTGTAAATATACCAGAGAATAGGTAGCTAACAACTTAAACAGTTTATGAGAAGTACCAATACTAAACAAATAGAAGTTACTGTTGTGTTTCATCAACAGTTCAGTTAAAATATCAGTGATACAGAGTGAACTTTATGCAGTTTCCAAATAAAAGTGTAAAGTGTGGCATATAGCTTTCGTTCGCGCGACGTTGTAGAAATGTGGTCTCTAGATGTAGAGTTTGTTGGCCAAAACTGGTCTACAAACTTAAAAATAAATAAATATAAAGAAACGTTGTGTCTGAATTGAATTAATTTATTCGCGTATTTTGAATGAATAGATGAATTTAAGAGATCAGATTTTTAATAGGTATACCTACCTTTAATGACCTACTGGGGACTAATAAAAAAGGATTTTTTTTATTTTTAAAATGGCCACCGAGAGAAATATTTTATTTGCAGAGGACTAATACCAGAGTTCGAATCAACGCATATCTATAAAGATATTTTCAAAAATAAAATGCATAATATGCCAAATCTAAATATAGGGTTACTATGACTGGTGAGCATTTATAGTTCGTTTTATAATAATTGGAAACACAAATGTCTGGTCTATGAGCCATATTGTGAGAAACAATATCAGCTATTAGTATGGATTCTAGTTTAATAAAACATTGTGAATGAAAACTACTCAGATCTGTGTGCCTCGTGTCTGCAATTTTATTCTAACTTGAACTTATGTGACTTCGCGTGATTCATTGGCAGTTATGCGGTCCCCGTTATGAAAAGCTTGGCAATCCTTGCTCTAGTTGTACCTTTCTTATATTTTATTCTGTTACTTAACATGCAGTAATGTAACAAAAATTAAACATAATTTATAATTTTTGTTTTTCAGGTAAATATCCAGTCTATATTCTTAGGAATCGTGATCAGCCTTCCTGAAGTCTTTCGCCAGCCGTCATGAAAGCCAATGGTATATCTGTTATGGTCCCTTGTATGGTCTTCTCTTTAAATCGGAACTGTGAGTTCTAAAGCTAATGTTAAATGCACAATACGCTTGAAGGTTTGCATGCCTTTTGTGTTAATTACGCAGATTTCTCAGTGAAGTTAATTACTAAATAATGTTTTGAAACAGATATTATTTCATTTTGTGTATTCAACATAAGCCCTTTTACATGCACCTCCATGTTACTCATAATGTTTATATGTGTGATTGTATTCGTATCTATACCTACTTTTGTCCACCATTCTGTATACTAACAGTGAGTAAAATGGAATGGCAAAATAAGGCGTGCTCCGTGCATGTTGTGTTAAACATATGCTTTGTGTCCTGTGCCAGTTTGTAATGTCGGAAGCAGAAAGCAATTCAACATGCAAGCCATCGACTCCTAGTATATGCCTGCCTAAGAGCAGTGTTTCTTATTTATACAAAGTGGTGTAATAACTGTTTGCGGCAAAGTTCTGCACTCAGAAAATTCAAATTGCAACGTCTTTACGCAACCCATGCAAATGAGGGGAGAAGAACGTTTCTTTCAAACTATGTTCGATACTAATTGCCATACTCATACTCACTGCTGAAAAGTTTTTCGTTACACATTTATTCTCATGCTGTTCGTGGTACAATGCAATTACAATGGTATTAACTAAGTTAAGGGGCTTTTCGTTTTATTATGTTAATACTAACATAATTGCAAAAAAAAAAAAAAAAAAAAAATGGCCAGTATGTTACGACTGTCAATTACCACCAAACCTATGATAATATGTAATTTTCATATCCATAATACAAATACAAATGCAAGAGCTATAATACAGAAATTGTTCTACAGGATGCCTCCGTGGTCGAATGATCAGGGAGCTGATTTCTCACCGGAAGCCCCAGGCTCGGTTCCCGGCTAGGGCGGGGAATTTTTCTTTAACCGGAATTATTCCCTATCTCCCACAGAGGCTGAAAATGTGAATGTGAGTGTGCGTCCATTAAATGATATAGAATATTAACGTAATGTAATAACCCACAGTTAATGTATATCTAGTTGTTTCACAAGTTTAAAATATCCTCCGATATAACCATAGCAGTTACATGAAAAAAAAAAAACTGTTTTGCCAAGCATGAAGCATAGGTGTATTAACCTACGCAAGGTGAATTAACACAAAATGCTGCATAATTATCTGTTTTTGCTTTCCGCGCAGTTGGTCGCACAGTGCACAGTAGGCGATTTGCTCTCTTTGCTTACTTAAAGGGCAACCAGTCGGTGACTTTGTTCTACATTCTACTGCTAATGTCATAGTATTCTAAAAGTATTAATGGTTAATTTTATAGCCCTGATGACAGCATCCTCTATTTGAGGTTTAAAATTAGGAGAATTGGTAGCCCTATACCGACGATGTTAATTCATGAGTACTTTTCTCAAAAACTGTTTAAGATTTGAGTCAAGTTTTGCAGAATGTAGCCTTTTAAATGCACTGTTCTGGTACAAAACGTTTGTTTGTTCTTAATTTCGCCATTTTACCACTGTAGATATTCAACAGGACTTATAAATTGTTTTATCTCATAAAATTTGATTTAACTATATTCAGTAGTTTATAATTTATTTTCTGCAAATAACGACAGACAAAAAATCTGTTCAAAGCTAAAATGAAAACAAGCACACAATTTTTGGCAAAGAAAGAAACCACATGACTTGAGCAGCTAGAAGCTGTATACCTGATAGTAGCACCAATCCATAGAGAAAATCTTTCTCTGTAAGATGGGTTAAAATCTACTCTCTACACCAAAGTAAATAACTGCAAATATTTGCATCTGCGTTTGAGGAGGATATGATGATCCAGTATTTGTAATTTTTTTCGCTATTTTTTAAAGTTATATTCATGAGGCGAATTTCACGATGCTTTTAGGATGAATATTATTCCCTATCTCAGATTCTTGGCGATTGTAACGTAACAGGTTACAAAGTTGACCCTCCTTTGTCCTGCCCGACTATAGATTATTTTTTTTGATAGCATTTAACGCCCGCTTTTACTACATATGGCACCGCCGGCGATGAACATCACCTGGCATCGAACCCAGTCTACTCGATGAGAGGCGAGTGGTCTAACCACTCGGCCACGGCGCGGCCCCGACTATAGGTGTTGTATGATGGAAGAATATCTATCGCGATATCTAACCCTACGTTTTATTTGCATACAACATTATCTGATTAGGATTCACAATGCAAACATTGCTCAACTTAAAAACAGGTGGTTTACTTAAATTTGGTTTTATTGAACAGATATTCGTACATAACTCAACACAACATGTAAGCATTTGCACTTCCGTTCTTTAAATGAAAAAGCCGCTCTCATTGTTCCTACAAAGGCGAGCAATTAAACAATTAAACACTTAAAATTTTTCAAATCAGGAAATAGAACCTGTGTCACATCTTTTGATACTCTGCTTTTAGGAAGATGACAAATTAGGAATCGTCGATGTTACAGACCCTCGCAGCATTGGCAGATACTCCACTTACGGCGAAAATTAAATGATTATATGCTAACTCAGGATATGTAAAGCCATTCATTCTGTAAATGAAAGTTTGCGACTGAATCGGCCCTTCATTTTCTCACTGTGAATTGTAGGTTGGCGGTATGCGAGTTGTACTAAACACAGAAGTTGGCCGTTGCGTGATGTATGTAAACACAAGAGACATAACATAGGCCCATTAAAAACACAGACCACGAAAGTTGTGCTTGATTTATGACAGTGCTATTATAAGCGGGCAGATTGAGATACGCTTATGTATGTGTTATATGTATTTTTTTTTTTATTTAGATTAACGTTCTCTAACCTGGTTGGTCATATTGGACGATGAATGAAATTGGTGAACTAATGCTCAAATAATCTCGGGGTCCATAGAGCTTAAAGTTACTTGACATTCGTCTTCTGAGGATAAGAGAAAACCTCGAAAAAGTCTTATCCGGGTAACTCACCCTAAGCGAGATTCGAACTCGTGACCTGTTGAATGTGGGTAGACACTCTATTACCACACTACCCAAGCGGGCATATATATATATATATATATATATATATATATATCTACTAAACAACAAATTATTTGCACTTATTCACCTCCCAACATGTGTGTATATAACATTAGAAAGAAAATACCAATAAATATAAATGCATAAGAAAGTGAAAATGTTTTTGGTAATATTTGAAATTTAAGCCACCTCAAGCAATGTTCACTCTCAGAAAAGTCCGATGGGACCAAAAGTATCTGATCCTAACCAAACATTTGTTATTCTTGGGATGCATTTACCCTGGCTGGGCAACTTCAAGGGTTGTCATACTATACAAAGATACGACACATATATCACGCGTCTAAGCGTTCTTCTTAATACGGTCGAGAGATACGTGCAGGCTTGCACGAGTTGGTCGCGTGTGATGATGTGACTACTCCAATACAGATGAGTTTGCCTGTGGCATGCCACATTATGTTTGCTTCATTAATTTTCTTTATTGACTAATGATGCAGCGGTCTGTGGGTTCCTATTCGGGCAAAGCCAACATATCCTTTGTTATTTATCGCTGATTTTCTCGTTATAATCAACGTCAGGGCAGAAAGAATTATCGTGTACCCAAGCCTCCCTGTGGAGCAGTTGGTGCTACGCCAGGTGGATTTCGTGCCCTGGGGGATCAAGTTCGATTCTCAAGAGGGTCTTGGGAACTGGCCAACTGTCTTCCGGTGTTCTCTTTTGAGAGCGCAGCAACTCGTATGAGAGGTTCACCTTCGCTATTCATGTTTTATTTATTTGCTATGAGACTGCTCGTAGTGGTAACCTAGGCCATCTGATGGTCAAACCATGAACCTCGTGCTCGGACAGGGCATCTCTTTGTCCCGCATCTTCAGCAAATAGAGTGGCCTATATGCACGCCCAAAGGTAAATGAACTGTACATTTTCGCTTATCTTGCCCAGTGTTGACTTATATAGCTGCAGTAAATGTTATTTAGAAACCGGAAAAAGCATATTGCTCAGCATTCTTTGCAGCCTACTTTTAGTACAACAACTTCGTCTGCATAACGGGAAAACAATTACTTATTATCCTGCACTTAATAGTTAAAAACAGAAACCCTTATGTAAACAATAGACTAGCAGCGGTGGCTGTGTGGCGAATACGGTAGGGAAAGCGTGAATTCGAAGGCTTCTCTGATCAATTTTATAAGGTAGAACTTACATTATCAAACACTTTTTTATTTTTTCTAGCACGTATGCATAATGCACCTACATAGTAGATAGAGAATAATTATATTCCACCCAAAAATTCAATACCGATTTTTTTCTGAAATAGATATTTAGACACCCCCTGAATCCAGAAAACATAAACGTTTTTAGAAAAATGTCCATATTTGTGTTTGTGTGTGTGTGTGTGTGTGAGTGTGCAGCAGAGCTCAAAAACGAAAAGGCTGTTAAATACCTAACACGGTAGGCATTTAAGTTCAGTAGATATCTTTCAATGCGACATGAAGATTTTCAAGAAAATCCCCCACCCCCAACTACGCATTACATGGAACATCGTTTAAAAAGTTGGATTTTCACAAAAATGGCTCTAACGATTATAATTAAAATGCCATATGTTTAATTTTTTTTTAATGACAAATGAAATGTATATTTTGAATTTTCTGGAAATTTCCTATGAAGACCTTTTCAATGGAATTTTCTGGAAAATGTTTATGAAGACCTCTTCAGTCTGGATGACTTTTGTATAACTAGTAAACCGTCTATATGCATATGCTTTGGCAAAATCTACATTTTTGTGTAGTAAGTTTTTGTCCCTTTTTGTAAAGTATAACGCCCGCTTTTACTACTATGGCATCGCAGGCAATGGCACTGATGATGGTACATGGAATGAAGATGGAACACCGGTGGAACGGATGGCGGGGGAATGGAGAACTCAGAGAAAACCCGCCCCTGCGCCACTTTGTATACCACAAACCCCACATGCGTTCGCTTTGGATTGAATCTGGAATCCAATGGTGCACTCAATGGCAATTACAAGGGTGTTTCAATAAGAACCGTGCTAGGTATAAAATCGCCTGGTTTTTTTTCAAATAATATTTTTATTTTCAACAAAGTTCCCTTCTAGGAATATATATTATCCCAGCGTTCCTTCCTTTTTCAACTTCGCAAAAACAGGAATTGTCAAGCTCTGAAAGATGCACCTCTGTCTCAACGATAACCTCCTCAATGTATACAACTTATTTGTTTGGGAACAAGAAGAAATCGCACAGAGTCAGGTCGGGCGAATATGGGGGAATGCGGCAGCAATTCAAAATCTAATTTATGCGTTTGGCGGTGACAACTCCGAATTAATATGCCGTTGCCGTGGTGAAATAGCACTTTCTGCTTCGCCAAGTGAGGTCATGTCTCTAACTTCTTTCGAAACAGGCCAATAGCTAACTTAGTAATCGTTTTTCCTTATTCTAAAAGTCAATGAGTATCCTTCGCATCCCAAAAAGTCGTCACCGCCACTTTTTCGGCTGATGGGACCTTCTTTACCTTCTTTGGAGCAGATTCTCGAGAAGCACCCCATTCTTTTTATTCTTTCTTGGTTGCTGAGTATAATGATGAGTCTAGGTCTCATCGACGTTAACAGCTCGATGCAAAATCTCCTTCAGATTTTGCATAATAGCTCCAAGCACTTTCGAAGTTGAAAGCCGCTTTCCTTGTGTACTACAACAATCGCAAAACCCGTCTCCAACTTACGATACAAAATATGAATTTTCGTTCCCATCGACACACCAATGGCCTCTGTCACTTCTCAATTATTCGTTCGATGATTAGCGAGAATCACATTTTGGACTTTCGACAAAAATGTATGTTTGACCACGCTTAAAGTCGTTGAATCAATATCTAAGTGTTCTCAGAGATGGCGAAAGGTCTCCATAAGCAGCATACAATTTTGTTTTCATTTTCTCTCAAGTTTTCCCGTACAAAAGTTAAAAAACAAGTCATTGAACGATACTAAACTTTTTTTTTTCCATTTTAGTGAAAACACGTAGAATAACTAACTGAAATGCCTCCCAAGTTCAAACTAATTCATGAATCAGTACCCTATTCGTTTTGACGGCCATAATAAATGACGATGGTAATACAAACTTACCTTAGCTACACCATTTAAATACGGATAGATACTTATAAAATCGCTGTCATATATCTTCGTAATATAAAATTAATAGCTTCAGGCATTCCGACGAAGTTTAATATAGTCTTCTGACATAAAAAATAATAATATCCTTCGAGCCGTATTTTTCTCCTTACGATTTTTTTAAAGACTTCTTTTATTGGCATTTAGTTTTATGTGATGTCTATTAAAAGCTGACAAGAACATCCGTACGACGTATCTTTCTCAAATAATATCTCGAACATTACCAACATAAGAATAGTATTACTTAACACTTTCATGGCGTCGTAAAATAACAGAAGTTAACCTATAATTCATTATCTCCACTCTGACATTGGTCATGGAATACATAAAAAAGACGCTACAACCGCTTGGCTGGCAAATTAACAAAATTCGAAATTTTAATATATAAGACTAATAACATCAACAGTGTGGGTGCTAGAGGTATTCAAAATATTTCTTTTAAAATAGTGTTAGTTGAAACTGTGTGTACCCCTATGTATGTGTTGATGCTGCATGCGCACGTGGTGTGTCTGAACAGAATAACTCGAAAACGAAAACTGTTAAATACCGAACTAAATATTTAAATTCTCCATCTTCCAAAAATACGACATGAAGAGTTAAAAAAATACCCTCACCCCCAACTAATCTTTGGAGGGAAAACTACTAGACGAAATGCCCTGCGTTAACCGCAGTTTGTTGGTTTATATCTACATCACTGTGTTAATTAAAGACTCCAGAAAATAGCCCTATTCTTACAAAATGTCAAAATTGCCTCCAATGAAACATATTTTTTACCTCTTCCATTCATGTGATTTGACCGTTTCCGGACCTTAAATAATGTATCGTTTCGGCAGTCCTATTTTCACCACTCCTTAAGGAGGCCAACCTGTGAAAATTGACCAAAATTCTTGAAAGTGCTGATTTTTGAATCAGTATTTGAGGATCCTTGTAGATTAATATGCCGAAGTTATTTTGAAATTTAAAGCTTATAGTGTTTCCTTTTAAATTGAAGATTTAATATTAACAAATGACACTTCATATATTAAAAGGCGTGTTTCTCTAAATGCATTTTCCAAAGGATGTAAAGGTACAAAATGCTCTTTGCGGCGCACATTTCAACCAATGAATTTGATTTCTTCCAGAGAACCTTAATACCAAAAAACATAAACTTGTCGAATTAATTTTCTAAGTAAGTAAAATGAATCATATATTTGTATCTATTAATAAAATTAATTAATCACAAAAATAATGAAAAGGCAGGAACGAATAATTTATTATTCCTTTTACTAGCAGTAATATTTAATTCATTTGATACTCATCCGATCATTTTTACTTTCCATAGCCCGTGTATACAATATACATAGTGGATAGAAAAGTATTGTATTCCATCCAAAAATTGATGTGGAGATGTCCTCGCAAATTTATGTTTTGAGGTCCCTGAGTCCGAAAATAACATTTTAGAAACAGGTCCGTGCGTGTCTGTATGTCTATAGGCAGCATTGCTCTAAAACCAAAAGTCTGTTAGATGCCAAACTAGGTATTTAAGTTTGGTATCTTCCAAGGATGCAACACGAAGATTTGCATGAAAATCCCCCCCAACTACCCTTTACAAGGAAAAGTTTTCTAAATGTTTGATTTTCTCAAAAATGACTTATCGATTTTGATTAAAATACCAAATATTACAGATATTTACATCATAAATAATGTGCATATTTTGAATGCTCGGGGAATAGCCTCTAAACACCTTTCTATTCTGAATACATTTTGCTGAATTTTGCATAACCAGTAAACCGTAAAAGATGAACAAAAACTTATCACACGAAAGAATGTAGATCACGTTATTGGTTTCAGCTCTAAAATACATTTCTTAAACGGGACCATAAAAACTAAACCGTATCTCAATTGTTTCACATAACGACGAGCGTTTAAAGGATTTGACTTTAGGCTAACATATTCCTTTATTTCCCTTCTATTTAACAGGAAGCAAGTAATAAGACCAATTATTATACTAATATTTATCTCGATTAGCATGATATAGATAAAAGAATAATCTTTTGTAATAATAGTTTATATTTTGAACAGCTGGAGAAAGTTATGTGAATGGAACAAATCAGATTTTAAAGTGATATTCTCGGAATGTAAGTTTTATTACAAAATGTTGGAAACTGAAGTGCAAGGAGCTTTTTCGATAGATTAGTTAAACAATGCTTTTTCTCAAAAACTATTTTATTTATTTACACATAACAATAGAGGCATGTGGTAAGAAGAACGTAATTGCTTTAGAAACATTGAACTTGAAATGTTCAAATGTCTCCTTAAGGAATAAAGAAAACAATATTGACTGTTATTAAGGAAAAGTATTGATAAAGCTTCATTCCTACTTAGTCTATAAATTAGCTCTCCTAGCATTCAGGTGTGAGGTTTTTGAAGTCAGCTCTGCAGTATTTTTACTCTTATCTTAAAAGTCATATCTTTTGAATTTGGTCAAAACTGTGCAACGCCGCAGGAGCCTATAAAACCCTATAAACACAGATATACAAACTTTGAAGTATTATTCTCTTTTCCAAGCAATGTAACCATCTGCAAGCTCCGCATTTCAGCTAGGAAATTCATAAAGAAGAGTAATGTAAAATAAATTAACACGGCTGGGGGGGTCCTGCTCATTAACTACAAATAAGGACACTAAAACGTGGTGAATAAATTCAAAAGAAATATAATAGAGTCAATATAAAAATGTTATGTTTTAGACTACATTAACACATCAATAACTGTATATAATGTAGATGACAATTCTTTTATGTTCTCCTCAGTGACTTCACTCTCTCAACAACTTACCTTTAGTAGCTAGAGGAATTATTGCATTCCACACACGTATCAAGCACGCGCACGCAAACGCACGTAAACACACGTATACACACAGACCATTTTACTTTCTCTACCACCTACAATGTACATACTAAGTATGTACTCCACCTAAAAGTTAGATAGGGAGATTTCTCGGAAACATGTTTCTTAGACCACCTCAATATAAAGAAAAGCTTGTTTAGAAAAATATTTTAGTATGAATGTAATGTACATACCTACGTACGTATGTATGATGTATGTAATATGTAATATATGCTAAGTATAAATACGTAAGTAATATGTAATGTATGTATTATATAATGTGTGTGTACAGCATAACTAAAAACTGTTTGTTAAATTCAAAACTTTTTAAGTTCAGCAGCTTCCAAAGATGTGAAACGAAGATTTTAAAGAACATCCCCTGCACTAAACTTACCATTTACAAACATGCCAAAAAAGATATTTTGATTAAAGTACCTATATTCAAGATATTTACATTAAAAATGAAATATATATTTTGAATATCCTGGAAAGAGCTTAAGTCTTCTTCATTTTGAATGCCTTTTGCAAAAATGATAAATATTAATAGATAAAAACTATACAAACATTTAGTCCTCCCTAGAATACATAATTTGGTTGTGGAATTATCCGTTTCCAATATTGCCTGTTATAGGTTTAAATTTTCCAATTCTTAAACTTTTCTCAAAAGGCAAGACGTTATTTATGTTTTCATCGTGATCCAGTAAAGAGAACGGAATTTTAGCACCACCACACAGTGACCAGCTTTTGAAAGTTTTGACTATCGCTTTAGCTTATTCTTTTTCCTTATTCCTCTTTTACAAGAAAATGATAAATGGCAATAAAATCATTTCTGCTAATGTTTATTTTAAACTTATAAGAATAAGCATGAATAGTTTGCTGCGCAGACAAAGTATGTGAACGTAAGCACATCACATTTTTTCAACGTAAACGGTGGTCTGGAATGGGGAATTATCTTGAAATTCTTCGGCGTATCTTTGTAAGATGCAGAATAAGTTTGACATTAAACTGGCTTTTCTATTTTTTAGTTCTGCGTTTCTCTCTCTCACTCACTCACACACACACACACATTTTTTCCAAAAATATTTTTAAATTCTATTTAGAGAGTCTCATAATGTATATTTTCGGTGAAATTTCAGTATTGAAATTTTGGGTGGAAATGTAATACTTCCTACTTTTCTATAGTAGAAAAATTGATTTTATAAGCCTTTTTGATTCTGTAAATTGATTTGCCTAATGTTTAATAAAAGTACATTTTTCATTTTTGTTGTGTTGCAAAATACCTGTGTTTCCAGTTATTTCTGTATTGTTGAATGTGTGTATTATCATTGTTTTGTTTATACAGAATTTTTAATTAAATAGTGGAGAAAGAAATAATTTTTAAAATTTTGTAAACGAATTTTGAACTACATTATAATTCGAAATTACTACAACTAGGTGTTAGAATTATCTGTGAATTACTTAATTTAATCTATAACAGATTAGGTTAAAGACTAACTCTTACATTTAATATCCGTGACTGTTCAATTCTTTCTGTATACATATGGATCTGAAAAGATATTATATAATTTGTGAAAGAAACTTATGGAAACTAATGCATTTACATTTCTTGTTATCAGAAATTGGTTGAAGTAGAGATTTTCCACATTTGGGATATTCTATTGCCAGTCAGGAACTTTAGTTTGAATTTTTTTTTCTGCTTGGAGAAAATGAAATGTTTGCACTAGTTACAAAAAAGTAGTTTGTTTTATTCAAGTTACGTTATTTACAATTAATAATAATGATAATATCATTTGAAAATTGTTTAGAAGCAACATAAAATTGGCTGTTTAAATTCCAAATAAGACTTTGCTATAACGAGCTCAAGTATGGTATGAGGCACATCAAAATTAGAAAATGCAATTATAAAGCAGAGAATGTCTCGAAAACGCATGGTGCTACAATAAAGTTGACACACAAATGCCATTGAATTTCATATTTTTTTCTATAGTCTATTTCTAGAGACAATTTCTATTAGTTCCCATAAAATAAAACTATATAAAGTTTAATAAGAATGATGAGGGTCTTGTGGGCTATTCATGGGAATTCAAGATATACATTATGTTCGTTTTTACAATATTTCAAACTGAAGTTTTAACCACAATTTTTAGGTGGATCGAGTAGTCTTGCAGATTTCGTCTACTGAAAATATCAGGTAGTTAACATAAAATTTGGCCCGGGAATGTTTTTTTTTTCCCAGATATTATTTCATTACATGAATTAGTCAATTTTTAATTTCGAATAATAGCCGTCTCTTACAGAGACAATACAAATAGATACTTCAGAAATACAACGAAACTTGAGTATATTTTGTTTTTCTAAAGCTATTCAGCACGGCTTTAAACACCTTTCGTCTGCTGTATTATAACAAGTTAAGAAGTGAAATGCATCACATTTATGTTTCTTGTTTACTTTAACAATTAGCACAATTGCTTGGGCATATGTTCATCATATGTCTGAACAGTTTCCTGCTTGCAGCCTGCATTTTTCACAACGCTGAACTGCCTCTTAGTTCAGGGTTTAAACTAATAGGTGGCTCTGGCATTGAAAGATCGTTCGTTTCGCCTTTCTTAGTGTAACTTTTTATGAGGTTCGTTTTATTTTGTTTTGTTCACTATGTGGATAACGAGCTTGATGAGGAGATGGTTCGAAGGCTACTTATCTAAATGACAACAGAACAAAAAATTCTTGCTGAAGTTTTTATTGTAAGCAAGCAACATATTTGCTTTTCTTTCCTCTAACGTTCTAACATTAATCAGACTTAACGAGTGAAGCTCTGAAACACGTATTAATTCTCGTATGGCAATATGTTAGTGTTACCTTTTAATGCTATTTTGATCAAATGTAATGAGCGAGAGAAGTTACCTTCGAAATACGACATTTTAGACCTGATACTAAAAGTAGAGTACTCATAGCTACTAGAAATTGAAGATTCTAACACGGAGTGGAATAACATTTTATAAAACTCCACTGTTACCACCCTTGATGAAAATTATACTTTGCTGGCTGAAATACCCGGCCTTGCTTATGGTTTGGCGGTGGTTGTTATATATCCTTACAGCATTTAACCTTAATTTCTATTTGTTCAACAGCCGCGCGTTTCTGTAGACGCATTTAGAAATTAGCATACGACATACTTAATAAATAGATGGTTAATACGTTTCTGCTTGGTAATAAGTGGGCGGAGGGGTAGGAGTGCATTCCATATATGTTTGTCAGAATATCCATATCCTGTTATTAGAAATCCGTGAAATACAGCGGATGTTTGCAGGGTCAATGAGTATACCAACTGCAAAAATATAATCTCTCATTGGTAAACCATCATGCACATCAATGATTACAGTCTAAACTTTAGAAGCGGCACTTTGTTTTATTACAGCATAACTGCGTGAGGCATGATTGGTTGGGGTTTTTGAGGTGATTGTATTTAGTTTAGTTATATATGTGCTTATATGAAGGGTAATTATGTTTATGATTTTTAAATGGAGAGCAAGTCTATGCATAGAAGTGGTTGATCCAGTTGTGTGTCTTTTCTGTGGTAAAACAGTACGGTTAGTTCGTTAACTTCGTCGGTAGCATCAAAACATGAATAGGTACACAAAGCTGCCCGAGCGGAGTTCGGCTCGCTTCTAGTATGCAAACACAATATTTATTACTTTCTCTATACGTGCTATGTGCATAGTGTATAGAGAAGGTATTGCACTCCATCCAATACCGAGATTTCACCGGTAATACACATTTTATGGCCCCCTGTATCCAAAAAGAAAACATTTTTCCTTTCTCTACACGTACTATAGTGTATAGAGAAGGTATTGCATTCTACCCAAAAATTCGATACCGAGATTTCACCGGAAATACATGTTTGGGGTCCCCCTGAATCCAAGAAAATCATTTCTGGAAAAAGGTCCATGTGTGTGTGTTGGTATGTCGGTGGAGAGCATAGCACAAAAACAAAAAGTCCGTTAAATACCAAACTTGGTATTTAAGTTTTGTATATTCCAAGGATCCGACACGAAGGTTTTAAAAAAAAAAAACACACATACAACTACTCTTTACATGGAAACATTTTGAAAATTTTTATTTTCTCAAAAATGGCTCTAACGATTTTGATTAAAATGTCGTATACTAAAGATATTTAGCTGACAAAATTTATATCTTGAATTTTCTGGGAATAACCTCTGCATTTTACGGAATTTTGCATAACTGCTAAACCGTAAGAGATGGACAAAAAATTACCACACAGAAAATGTAGAGCACGTTAAAACACACAATGTATATTATACACATTTTTTCGTGGAGTTGGTCGTTTTTGAGATATTCCTTATTTTTGGTTTCAGCTTTGAAAAACTTATACTTTTCTCATACATGAATTTGTCAACTCGTGTCCATACAAAGGAACTTCAGCCACATAGCAACCAGAGTTTGACTATCACTTTAACCTATGGTATGCCCGTGTTTCGCTTCTACTTACACGGAAGCAAGTAATAAGACTATTTCTGCTAATTTTTTGTCGATTAGCATGAAGTAAGTAGAAGCATAAGCTTTCTAACAATAATTTGTTGCAGAGATGTAGAGAAGGTCATATGAATGGAACACATCAGATTTTATTTTTTTAAGTGAAATTGACCATTTCTGAGATGTCCCGTGTTATTTGTTTCAGGTTTAAAATACTTAAACTTTTCTCGCACGGAATATTGTAATTTCGTGGCCCTGTATAGAAACGTATTCCAAACACATGGCAATCAGCGTTTTAAAGATTTTATATTCTTTCTACTTACAAGGAAGCAAGTAATTAAGACAATTTCTGTTAATGTTTATCTGACTATCTAAAAAATAGATAGATAATATGTTTAGCAATAATTCGTTACAGCGATGTAGAGAAAGTAATGTGAATGGAACACATCAAATTTGAAACACGTGAACTATGTAGTTTTATTAACTTTATTAACTACTTATGGAACTCGTATTAATTTGCTGTTGTTTGTAAATCCACGGCCTCCTGTTGAATCTTTTTGTGTTATTTAACATCAATACACAATAAATAATCATATTAAGATGCACAAGATAACCAAGAAGAAGAATGTGTTATTTAATATAGTACAGTCTTCTTCTTCTTCCCAACAAGGATTAGGCCAAAGACCTGTTCCGAGGCTACACAAACTGATCACTCCATCTTTTTAATTGTCTTCCAACATTTCTTCGTCCAGTAGGTTGATAAAACAGTGCTTGCCGTGGATATCTCGAGCGGGGCATCCTTAAAACATGGTCCTTCCATTCCTTCTGGTAGCTTTGAATCTCTTCAATCATATTCTCTTCCATAAGTCTTGCTCTTATATCCGTGTTCCTCAATCGGTCTAGTCTAGTAGTGGTCGTAGGAACCTCATCTGAGCTGCTTCTACTCTGGATTTTTCTCTGGATCCCAGGACCCAGGTTTCGCAAGCGTACTTTAATGCTGGTTTTGAGACAATATTATGTATCTTTGTCTCACTTCTCTTCTCATGCTTTTGCCGAAGTGTCTTTTTATATAACCATTTAATTTGTTATAGGTCTCTATATTCTCGTCAATATCTGCTTTTGTATTCCCAATTGATATTTTCTACCCTAAGTATTTAAATGTTGATACTTGCTCAATAATATCATCGTCTATGACTATTTTTATTCTCTTTTGTTCTCTTCCGACCATTGCCATTGCTTTCGTTTTCTTTCCAGAAATGTTCATATTATATTCTTTTCCTGTTTCATTTAAATGTTTGACTGCTTTTTGTAATTCTATTTTCATTTTCTGCCAGTAGCACATGATCATCTGCAAACACTATGGTGTCTATATTAGCATTCTTCAGAGCTAAACCTTTTGGTTTATATTTTGTTCTCCAGTCTGCAATTATCTTATTTAGATATAAATCGTATACTATTGGTGACAATCCACATCCTTGTCTTAGTCCTTTATTAACATGTGCTCTTTCCTTATCAATTTGTATTATTGTTCTATTATATAATGATTTAATAGCATTAATCAAATTAGGTGCTATTTTATATTCTTCTAGGATCTCCCATAATTTATTTCTTTGTACTCTATCATATGCTTTGTTATAGTCTATAAACAGCAAACAGCTTTGTAAGTTGTATTCAGATCTTTTTTCTAAGATCTGTTTTATGGTAAAAATAGCATCTATACACGATCTTCCCTTCCTAAAACCATTCTGTTCCTCTCCTAGTACAGTTCAAAATGTTAATTAATGCGACTATAGTGCTTTTTCATTATAACTGTTGTAATTATTTGACAGCTTTATTACCACAAGATCAATTTCAGTGCGTTTAGATATGGAATTTGCTGATCCTTTGTTATTTTGTGAGCTGTGAAAACCAAATAATTATTTTTCTTACATTGTGAATGTCCAAGCTATTACGATAATAATTGTTGGTTTTTCGAGTTTTTGTAGGCATTACATGCAATTAATCATTAGTCGTCCGTCCGCCTATCGATTTTTTACGGAATGACTCGGAATAACATCAAATAATTTTAAGTCGAGATTCAAGGGTTATACGAGTAATTGAGTGTTTTCTTCCCGGGGATTGTATACCCGTAATTGTCTGGTTATTGAGTTAGAGGGCATTCAAGTTTTTTTGAAGCACCGCGTTGGGTTAGATGAAGCTACACCGAAAAAAGATCGCTACACTTTTTTTTTTTAATTGTTTCATTTATATAGCCCCCCCCCTTTAACATCTAAGGTCATATCGGGGGCTTTGCGTTTTTTTTTTTGTTTTTTTTTTAAAAACAGTAACGGAGTCTGATCAGGACTCCGGTACTGTATCCCTATTTACATTTCCCCCCGTAGGTTTTACTGATTACTGGTTTACCTGTTTCTTTTACAAACATATACACATTGCACAAACATATAACATCCATGCCCAAGGCGGGACTCGAACCCATGATCCCCTGCCCACGAAGCACCAAAGCGAGACGCTTTAGCGAGCGTGGCCATGGGGACCGGCTTGCGTTAGAAACAAACTCGTTGTCTGTAGGTTCTTTACGTCGGGTTTTAAGTTAATAGTGTCATATGACCCATATCAATATTAATTACTTGTTATTTTCTTTTAAATTATTATAAATAACATGTATAGCTTTTAGCTGGTCGGTCAAAATAAATAATTAAAAAAAAGGTCCTTCATGTTGGGTTTTAATTCTTTTTTATTTTCCTCGAACACACACTCTCACATACATACTTCCAGACTCTGTGTGGGATAGAGAATATTTCTGATTAATGAAAATTTCCCCGCCCCAGCCAGAAATCGAACTCGGTAACTCCGGGTGGGAGGTCAGCTCGCTGACCACTCGACCACGGAGGCAGTCTACACATTTTTGCTATAAGACATTATTGTAGTTCTGGAAAAGAACTTTAATCTTAGGCAATACCACAATACAAAAGTCTCTTGTAAATCTTGATTTAATAATATGAAACCAAATCCGTATGCTCTGAATAGGTAAAACCTTTTAACTGATCTACAGTGCATGTTTTTGTCAATAACATATGCAAATACTTCTATTGTTGGTCTAATTTTCTCCGTCTTTATAGAAATTACTTCAAAAAAGTTAAAACAGTGTTAAATGATGCAAATACTTGTGTGCTTTTAAAATACTTCAAACATGGTCAAAATAAGACCAACACAAAAATTGAACAAGTACGTAAGTGTTTATAAAATATGTTCAAAATTCCGACCTTTGACTTCAGAGCATAGTTAATAATATCGTAGTAATGATTTCCGAGTTCTTTCAAAAATACCTGGCAGATCACGAATAGCATCAACTGTTACAAAGATCCTGGCCATTAGTTCCTCTTCACTATTAATCGGCGTCTCGTACAGAAGAGTCTGAATATGTTCCCAAAGGAAATAATCCAAAGGAGAAGGTGCTGGCCATGATAGTGGTGCTCCTGTATCGACTCAGCGATTAGGACACCTTACCCGTAGGAAATCTCTTACATCTCCGGAATAATGCGCAGGTGCCCAATGCCTTGGAACCACATTAATTGGTGTATTTCTTGTCGGCCATCTTCCAAAAGCTCTGCCACTGTATGTTGTAAAACTGTAGGTGAATGTAGCTCGTCAAACGTGAGGTCCTACGAGTGTGTTATTCATAATGCCAGCCCAAATGTTCACTGCAAACTGGTGTTGGTAATTTATAACTCTAAGAGCTGTAGGGTTTTCCTGTGCCCATGTGACTGTTAACATGTCCTCTCGTGTGAAAACCTTCTCGTCCGTCCACAGTATGGTTGCAGGAAGTCTTGGTTGATCAATGCTTTTATGAAACTGGACAAACTGTAGTCGGGATTGAAAGACATTTGGCCCCAGTGCCTGAACTCGGGTGCAATTGCTGTTCGCGCAGAATCCTTGTAACTAAGACTGGCTTGTGCTATTGCTCTTGTGCTTGTGGGAGAATAATGGACCCGGTCAAGAATCTCCTCTTCTAGAGGCATTTATCTTACATTTCTTTGGAATCCCGAGAAATTCGCTTGCTTTTGGAAAGTTCCTGTTCCTCGCAGCTGTTGATGTATGGCAGTAAAGGTGCTATGCTGAGGTAAATGTCTCCTTGGGTAAAGCTCAGCAAAAGGATCTCGTGCCCTTTTCGCATTTCCCCAAGAAGCAGCATGAACATAATGCATGTCTGCTAGTTCTGTGCAAGTAAAGTAGAAAATGTTTACATTAGACTGTATATTAACCTTCCAGTAAGCACTCTAGTATATGCTGATGCTTGAGATCTAACCAGAACTACAAAATGCAGTATAATATGCGACTTGCCATTTAAGTAACAAACTGCAGAGTTTAGATTAACAATGATATAAACAATGTTAAAAAAACAGAATACAAACGAAATTACAAAGCGCAAAGAAAACAAAACATAGCGATATTCCAATGGCTAAAAGAGGAACAAGAATTTGTGTGACAGAATTTGATCTAACCCGACTCAAATGTTTGAAAAGCTTTTCAAAAAACGGACATGTTTCTCAAAATACTTTTTTTTTTAACGTTTTGAAACACTCATCCTGTATATCAAGATCAAACAAAGCCTTATATCGATTAAATTAATGGCGAAGTATTTGAATGATTAGGAAATGGATTCAGCAGAACATTTTGCAAGCAGTGGAGAGGATAACGTAGGAATTGTTACCAAAGATTTTGAGGAAACAGTTCCATATTTCATACAACAGATATCTTCAATGGGGCAAGATACACACACACACACAGATATATATATATATATATATATATAATATTCATCAATGAAAAAGGCGAAAAACCAGGAGTGGCATTTTATCTTATAGATAAACATTTAAAATCATATTGGGGGCTTTGCATTACAAACAACTGGTTATCTGTATGTTCTTTACGTTGGGTTTAAATCGTTTAATTTTCCTCAAACACACACATACACGCGCGCGCGCGCACACACACACACACACACACACACACACGAACATTCAGCTCATATACATACTTCCAGTTTTAAGTTTAATATCTTTATTTAAGTGTGGACAGGTAAAACCCAAATATTTTACTGCTACTTATATGCAAGGAATCTTCTGCACTCTTGAGCTCGAATGTTTCGAAATAACCACACCTGTTTATGACATCTGTAACTATCAACTACTGTTTTGATTGTATTGCACGATGGCAAAGCTCTCATTCAATGTCATTCAAAATCACACATCGAATCCCAATAAATACTACTAGTGTCAAAAGGTAATTTGGAAATAGTACAGTTGCTGTACCTTCATTCCACAACATTTCCTTCAAATACGAGGAATTTCCTTCCGTATTGACATACTTCTGCAAATGCTTTTTAAGCATCCGGAAGCATTCATGAAAACAATTTTCTGAAACAAGTCTTAAAATGATCGTCACATTTTTAGAGATTTCTTCAGCTCTCGCAAAGAGTCCTAAAATCGTTAATGGTTTTTTCCACCATTGCTTCAGTATAAACGTCTTGAAGCATTTTTAATGTCCCCGAAGAAGAGTTCTGTAATAAAACACATTTCACGTGTGTTCTGCATCCCACATTTTGAAAATCGAAGAAAGTTATCACACAATCAACAACAATAATCAGTGTCAGCCAGTAACAGCAACGATTATGGTCATGAAACTTTCAAGTATGTAGCGTACTGATTCTGCACCCAGAAGTCCCTAGTTCGATTCCCAGCTTGAGGCGAGGTGTTCTTTGTTATCCGGAATACTTCATATAGTGTGCAGTCTAGTAGTAGGAATTCGAGAATGAATGCAAGTGTGTATATCCTTATATTGGAAATTATCACTTTTTAAACTCTATTAGAAACGAATTTAAACACTAGCGACAAGCTATATCCGAAGGCCTTACTCAGAATGAAGAGGATAATGCTGCTCCAAAGAGAAAAACGGAACGAAAATACTGTTAAAGGTGTGTAAGAATGCTTAGGAATAAATTACAGTGATTTACTGTTCCTCTGTTCAGCGCCACAGGTGGCACTGTGTCGGCCAAAGGTGATTATTACATTTTCAAGGCCACATGCAGTTTTCGCTTTAGCATTCTTTTCTTTTATGTTGGGCCACTGACGAGATTTAATCTCCAAATGATAGGGTTGCTGATGGTTCGATTTTTTTTTATTTCACTACCTTTTTACTTTCACAAGCACTCATTGACAAATGTACATAGTAGATAGAGAAGTTATTGTATTGCACACAAGATTTCATCGGAAATGCGTGTTTTGAGAAGCCCTGAATTAAAAACAGTATTTTTAGAAACATGTCCGTGTGTGTATGTCTGTAGGCTGCTGCATAACTCGAAAAAGAAAAGTCAGTTAAATGCCAAACTTGATATTTATGTTCAATATCTTTCAAGGATGCGACAGTAAGATATTCAAAAAAATCTCCTCACCCCAACTATCCTTTACATGGAACATGTAACGATTTAGATTAAAATACCGTATATTAAAGATATTTGTATTACAAATAAAATGCATGTCTTAAATGTTCTGGGAATAGCCTCCAAAGATATCTTTATTCTGGGTGAGTTTTGCTGAGTTTTGCGTAACTGGTAAACCGTAAGAGATAGAAAAAAATTACTACACAAAATATGTAGATCTCGTTAAAACACACAATTTATATGTATACATTTTGTGGTAGAGTTGACCGTTTTTAAGATATTCCTTGTTATTGGTTTCAGTTTTAAAATAGTTAAACTTTTCTCGCACAGGAGTTTATCAACTCCTGGCAATGCAAAACATTGAATTTCAATTCCATAGCAAACAGCTTTTAAAAGACTTGACTATCACTTTTGCCTAGTGTATTCCCTTATTTCCTTTCTACTTACAAGAAGGCAAGTACTAAGACCATTTCTGTTAATGTTTATCCCGATTAGCATGAAGTATGTAGAAGAATAAGCTTTTTAACAATAATTTGTTACAGATATGTAGAGAATGCTATGTGAATGGAACACATCAGATTTGTTATGTTTTTCTTCTCTTTTCATATGCCACGTCCCTCCAATACCAGGCACGCGACAGTGCTCTCAGTACCATATACATTTCACCTTTTCTAAAACTGAACATAGCGCTGTAGTAACGTTTGAAATTACTCAGAAACCGGGTTAAGTTGAGTTTTCTTTGGGATATGGGATATCTGAAATGTCTTAGAAAGCGTAGCCTTCTCTTCACACATGTAATGATTGAGCTATCTGAGTGTGCTGAAAACACTGAAGGACTCTGCCACTTTTCTAACGCACGGGTTAAAAGTTCTTTTGAATTTGACCTATCCGATTTTTATTTTTAAATTTAAGTGAACTATTCTACATTTAAATTCATCATTTTAAGCGGAAATTAATGAAAGAACACTCAATGACACAGATGTGCCTCAAGCTTGGGTTGGTTGGATGAGAGTAGTAGGGTGATTCTAAAGTACTATATATTTTGTTAAAGCAGACTTTAGTATTCAACATGCCATAATAGTAAGGACACAATTTTAGTGAATTTCAATTTGACTACTTTACATGTCATTTCACAGCCAGCAGCACTCCATATATATACCATTCAAGCATACCTGGTGTAACCTCAGCAATTGTAGCTCTATTCCGCTGTTTCAATCGTTCATTGCTGTCGGTCTTCACTTGGTAAACCTCTTCACTTGGTAACTCCAGGAATAAAAGACCAGTTCCAAAAATGATGAGAAAATGAAGTGATGGCCCATCCTGTTTGAAAACAGCACTTTTTAACGATGATCCATTACCATAACAGACACCAACAAGGATAACAAACATTTGCTTCCAACAGCTGTTCGTTATTTGCATCACAAAGTTATATATAGTGTTTTAATTTTCGCCAATACACTCAAGGTCATTTTCCCTCACTTCGCAAGTGTCCCGCTCCTCTCAGTTCCCCTGTTGCTGTAGCAATAGTCTTGTAACTCTGGTCTCAAACTTTGAATTCTGATAGAAAGATATAGATTTTGTGATGATTAAATGTTGGCATTTGTATTATTACCATAAGTTAATTTACTGCTAGCAATCCTTTCATCACATGTAAACTGAGACACGGAAATAAGGCTTGGTTGTTGGCTTTAAAATCCCTAATAAAAACCTCAGCAGGAACCTGGATCAGTTGACCTCGATTGCATGGCAATACTATGAGGGATAATAATGTTATCCCTACTCTATCACAAGAATTAGCTGTCCCTCTGCAAAATTGTCCGCTCTATTAACGCCAAAAAAAGGTTTTCTGTTATAAACATGCCTCCTGCTGACCTGGTGGGTTCGAATTTCACATATCAAAACTGTTCTGAGTGAGCTTGTTTGTCTTCTTTCAAAGTCAGCTAAGAAGCCTAGTTAGGATAATACAAATTAATTATTACTGAAGACAGATTTAAGAAACATATTTAAACCCCGGTTATGGTACCTCAGAGACTTTTTGTCATCACTGCTACCCAAATTTACATCGCTTTGTGCCCCCAAGGAGACTTGGTTTATTTTTACTAGTGTAGCGCTCCAAGAATTCCAGCGATGCCTCGGAACCCAAGTTACGGTCTCCGGGTGCCTATCAAGATTATCATCAATATATAGAAAGATCATCATTTATATCATAATTTAAATATAATGTAATTTTACCTAAAGATGCCTCACTCTTAGGGTCTCATTTCAAGTAGGGTGTTATGTTTCACCAACTCGTCCTGCTTCCTACCGTTTAGTTAAGTGTAGGGTAATTATAAACTCCGATACCTCTGAATGCCCATCTTCTAAGTATGCACTCCCCCTCTCCCGGAACATTAAACCTTGTTCCGTTGGCGGCATATTGACAATATTTGACAATACGTTTGCAATGGATATTATAATATCAGGAAATTCACCGTGACAGTCTCTATAGTGAAACCACTATAGTCACTTTACAATGCCGTTACATATTGTGCTTATTAGACACGAAGACAGGCACACTTAACTAATTGTGAAGAAATAATACTGTGGGACCGGATGTGAAATTTTGTGATTATACGTTGTGAACTTCTAAAGTTTACCATTAGTTCGGCGAGAGATTTCCACAAATGCTTTTTCATGTAGTACAATGTATCATCAGTTTTGCAACAGGAGATCTCCGACACGAAGTAACATGGAGTGGCAGAAAGAAAAAACTGCGACCACAAACAGGTTCAATCGTTTAATAATTATAAGTTCGTGAGTTGTCTGAAACAAATAAAAGTAGTGAGGTACAAACGAAAAATCACATGTTGCCTTGAGAAGGTAATGATAACCCTGTGGCCCACACCGACACCTGTAGTGATACAGCAGATCAGGATAAACACAGCTATTATTGTTTTTCACATTGTATTTACGCTTACTTTTTGTTGTTTTAGGAACAACTTTCCCACATATTCTACCAGTTATTAATTTACATAAATCGATGCTGATACATTAATATGTATAGATACAATTTGGGCGTTACATGTTTTCTCTAAATGCAGTCTATACAATCCTGTTTCTACAGAGGATTTCCCAAGTGGATTTGGCAAGTTATGTTTTCACTTGAAAATTGCAGTGACATGAAAAAATAGCTAACAGGTTTAAAGAACATCTGTTAGAAGGAAATAATTATTATATTTTCTATTATAATGGTTCTAACATATGCTTCGCCAGTTATACACGCAGGAAATACTTTATGGTGGGGTGGGTTTCAGAAAATAAATTAAATATCAGCGTTATTAATATAAATTTTCGAGTTTTACATCACCAAAACAACTTGACGTAGGAACCTGTGATTTGTAATCGTTTTAAGTGTGTAAATCTTTAAGATCTAAATTACCAAATAAGTTTTTCGAGTTTTAGACGAGCAAAACAAGTTAACATTGCAGCCTGTGATTTTCAACATTATTTAATGGCACAAATCAATAAGATCTATATTATAATATTAAATTTTCGAGCTTAAGGTCGGCGTGACATTAGAGCCGGTGATTTGCAAAATTAAAGTCCACAAATCTTTAAGATGTATATTACAAGGTAATATTTTTGAGTCGGCAAAACAATTTCAACTGGAGCCTGTGTTTTCCAAAATAATTAATTACACTAATGTTTAAAACCTAATTTACAATATTAAATTTTAGAGTTTTAGGTCCGCAAAACAACTTGATATTGCAGCCCGTGATTTGCCAACTTATGTAAGTGCGCAAATCTTTAAGATCTATATTACAATATTAAATTGTGAGTTTTAGGTTACCAATGCAACTTGATATAGGAGCTGTAATTTGCAAATTTATTTAAGTACCCAAATATTTAAGATCTATAATACATTAGATTTTCGAGTTTTAGCTCCATCGACAAAACAACGACATCGGAGTCTAGATTTACAAAATTATTTGTGTGCACAGATTTTTAAGATTTATTTTATAATATTAAAATCCGACGAAAAGTTACAGAATGCACTCCACAAAAAGCGTCATGGCATCGTACCATTATAAATATGTTTTGCTCTATTCGATATCATACTTGCGATGGTGATAACAATTATTTCCTTTAGAAATGACGTAATAGTGGCATTCAAAGTTACCATGGTTTACAGAGAGAAGGTGAAACTATTTTGTGATACATTTTTCTCTCAGCAACGAAAATTCGAGAACTTCTGCACATTCTTAAACATAGAATGATAAAGATTTGAATTAACATTAACTTACCATCTTATTTTGGTAATGGCTACTATAACACCTACTCGGGTATCTCCCGGGAAGAAAATAGTCAAGTTACGGTGTTACTTATCGGTTCAACACGTCAGGTAATAACAAATAAAAAGCAAGTAGAGACGTTAACGTCCCGTTTACGAATATATGAACCCGCTCTCACTTGTGACAGTTACGGGTGCCGAATTATTATTTACAATATTTATTAAGATTGTATAAAATGTTATAACCAATTCTGGATATTCTGAATATGACACTGTGAAGTTAATATGACCCCAAGAGACACTTGTAACATAATAATGCATATTTTCCACTTGTTGCATAAGTTATTACTGTAGTGCAGTACAGCTAGATATGGGTATGGTCACATATTTGATGTAAAAGAAAATATAATAAGTAGAACTGCTACCATAAAACGCTTATTGTCGTTATGCATGAAATGTTAGAAATACATGGTACGATGATTAAATTATTACGAAACATCAATTGATTACAAAATAAAAAAAAATATGATGTGTTCAATTCACATGACTTTCTCTACATCTCTGCAACAAATTATTGTTAAAAAACTTATGCTTTTATTTACTTCAAGCTAATCGATAAAAATAAGCAGAAATAGTCTTATTACTTGCTTTCTTGTAAGTAGAAGCGAAATAGTGGAGTACCATAGTTAAAGTGATAGTCAAAAGCTGGTTGCTTGTGACTGAAGTTCTTTTGTTTGTATGGACAGGAGCTGATAAATTCCTGTATGAGAAAAGTATAAGTTTTTCAAAGCTGAAACCAAAAAAACAGGAATATCTCGAAAACGACCAGCTCCACGAAAAAAAATGTAAATGATATAATTTGTGTGTTTTATCCTGATCTGTTTTTTGTGAGTTTTTGTCTATTTCTTACGGTTTACCAATTATACACAATTCAATAAAAATCATCCAGAATAAAGAGGTTTTAAGGATATTCCCAGAAAATTCAAGATGTACATTTTATTTGGCAAGTAAATATCTTAAATATAAGGGGTTTTATTCAAAATCCTTACAGCCATTTTTTTACAAAATGAAAATTTTCGAAATTTTGTCTATGTAAAGGGTAGTTGGGGGTGGGGGATTTTCATGAAAATATTTATGTCGCATCCTTGGAAGATGCCAAAGATAAATTCCAAGTTTGGGTTTAAGGTATTTTCGTTTTTGAGCTATGCTGCCCCCCCCCCCACACACACACACCTACACACACGGACATTTTTCTAAAAATGCTTTTTTATGGACTCAGGAGGTCTCAAAACATATATTTCCGGTGAAATCTCGGTATTGAATTTTTTAGTGCATTACAATACCTTCTATATACACTATGTACATAGTGCGTGTAGAGAAAGTAAAAAGCATTGAAACAAAAACATGCAACAATTTTAGGTGCTATAGAAGAAAGTTATACAGCAAATTGCATCAGAAATAAATCATAATGAACATAAGCACTTTAGCCTCTTTCAGTAGGGTAGGGCTGGTAAAAATGCTTTCTTTCGCCGAATTGCCTATTATGCAACGTGCAAGACACCGACACCCTCAGTCCAAATATCGCGCAACTCGTTTTAGCTGCTCCTGCAGTAGGGTAAGGTGCATTCCTTTACTAACCTTTCTCACAACCTAGCCGCTAACCCAAATGGCTTCTTTTTATCTTTTCATTAATACTAGAACGCTTAAAGATAGAACAAATGTAAGGATGTTTAAAATTTTCTTACAGCTGTGATAAAGCGCTTTGTTGTGTAATACCTGAGAGCTGTACATCCAACCCGAGGGAACGCATTCCCATAGAAAACTGACAAATTCTGTTCCCCATTTATTGCGGTTTCCTTTAAGCCAATTACATTCTGTGCAGATTTCTTCCACAGATAAAATTATCTCACGGGAGCATTTGTTCACTTTCACACACACACACTGTACAGACGTTTATTGTGAAACCCGTTCTTTATGTCGCGTTTGTTCATCCGGAATGTACTTCTCCTTGGAATTAGTATAGCCCTACCAATAGCTTTTAAGGCCAGTTACGCTCACAGCAGAAATTTCCCACAGATATTGATCGGCACCGTGTAATCCAGGATGTAACACAATAAGCAAAAGTTTCTCTGCAGCGGTGTCAAGCTCATTCGATTCGAACGGCGAGCATAATTTGATTACAAGTTAGGCCAAGAACGTCTCGACCTTATGCTGCATTGTAACCTGGGTATTCAGTGACATCTGGATACTTTTTATGTGTAATAGTGGAAATAAACTGACTCCGAGAATCAATAAATGCTAGATAATTATGGTTTCCGCAAATGGGGAAAAAATAATGAAATCGAAATATGTGCAATGAGGAATTGAACGGAAGCCATCATGGAGTGATTTTATTACAGTGAAATATAAGATATTAACATGGAGATATTTTGTAATAAAGGAATCATTAGTAATGAAGGGCACGTCAATGAATAGAGCAAAAATAGTGATAGACGGTCAGAATATAGAACAGGTGATTAAAGTTTTCAAATATTTGGGATGTAATATAACCAACTATAAAGTTAATTCATATTAAGGTATTGAGACATGTAATGTTGGCCGCCCATGTGGAGAGCATTGTTGGGCCAATCGTTTTCCTTCATTTTATGTTTGTAGTCTAGAAAATGTGAATGTTCTTGCAAGTGCAATGGAAATTCAGAGAGAGTATTTTCGTGCAATGATCTTGTGCGATTTCAAATGTGACATAAATGCTCTTAAGCGTTTGTGGGAGGCTTTGGGGACAATTCTCCGTCATGAACATGTTCCGCTGAGTTGGAGAATGTAAGAGAGGGCGGCGATATTTTAAAGATGAGGAGAAGTGTGGCAGAGCAACAGCAGTAATGACTGAGAAAAACATCACCACTGTGGAAACAATGATTAGGGAAGGCCAAGACTAACGTATAAGGATTTTGAGCTGGTTTTAGCAATTAGATCGACGAGTGTTTAACCCATCTTTCATGAATACCTAAGTGTAAAAACTTTAAGTTGTTTGCTCCAAAATGTATCTGAAGCATGGAAGCTCCATAGGATGGAATGGTGCCAAGAAATGCTGCAAAGATTTAACTGTGGAAAGTCTTGCCGTGTTTTAGACATTGTTACGGGTGACGAAACATGGATATATCAGTTTGATCCAGAAACCAAACATCAACCCTCCATTTGGGTATTCCCAGATGACTAAACACCCGCCATAGTCAAAAGAGTAAGGACACTTTTATTCCTCGCCATCGGTCTCCTTAATTCTCATTCTATTATTGCCTTTACCAATTACGTTTATGAAACTAATTTGCAAAATATGCATTTGCTAGCTATAATCTATTGGATAATGCTCTGCAGTAGATAAATGTTCTTATAGGTTATGAACAAAAACGAAGAAATGTTTTATTTTATTTTCTTGTTTTGTGAAATTGTAATATAATTTACGTTGACTTGAAAGATAAACAGAATATTTATTATTTGTTAAATCAAAAATTTTATTGTTTCATTTTGAAGCCCTCTTTAACATCTAAGGTCATATCGCGGGTTTTGTATTAGAAACAATTCCGCGCACTAGCCGGGAATCGATTCCGGGACCTCTGAGTTACAAGTCAGCTCGCTGACCACTCCACCACGGAGATTAAATTATTTTTCTGTTAACGGCGCTGCCAATTGCCAGAATCACATCAGCATCACCGATATTTGGAATTTCTGAGTTCTTTAACATGTCAGTAAATCTACTGACATAGGGCTGTCATTTTTAAGCACACTTAAAAACCGTCGGTCTGGACCGGGTTTGAACCCACGGCCTTTAAATCAGAAGGCCAGCACCTAACCAACCTAGTTAACCAGACTGACTTAATTATTTGTAAATAACTGTGAGTCTTTAAGTTTATTACAATTTCTTGCAACTATTTTGTGTAAAATTGCGAAAAAAAAAAACGTTAGTTTATGTTTTAATATGAACGATAATTCGCACCTCACTTTAAGAAACCTTGCGCAGGATGATTTTCACAGGATAAAAATGTATTGAAACATAGCTCTGTTGTGTGAGGGTAGCGTGGACCTCACATTCAAAAAATCCCTAGTTCGAATCTCGGTTAGAATGAGGATAACGTTTTCATACCCTGGGAAGACGAATGTCTGTTAACTTTAAGCAACATTTCGCCCATTTCATTCATCGTACAATATGATCTACCAGGTTAAAGGATGTTTTACTTCAAGCCCCTCCCCTAAAAATACTGAAGACAACAACAAAAATAAAAGATTTATGTTCGTGTGTTGTAACATTTATGGATGCGATTTAAGAGATAAAATTATTGTACTCTACCTATGTTATTCTGCATTTTAGAATTCTACAAAATTCCATCATATGTTTACAGAGACTATGTTATAAGGAACCGAATATATCATGAAACGCACAGTCGCGCCTGTAGGATTTAGCAGTAGGAAGAAAAGCCGAAAGAAAAAGAATTGAATGAGCGGAGCAGAACACGATAAAGAAAAGCTGTTGGCGAGGAAGTTTGCAAAGCATCTTTGTATGGGCATCTACTCCGTCAATCACTGATGCGTGGATTAAGTCACGAACACCCGAAGAAACTCCTTGGGTGTTGCACGGCAGATGCGTGTTCCCGAGGCATTTCATAACCAGTAGTGCCAACCTGAGTTATGTATCTAAATCCTACGTGTCTCGTTCATGATGATGAAACCCATAAATATTTCCGAAACTCCCGAAAAGAAATGCCTGTGTTAGTATTACATAACATACAGGAACCATAATACAGAGTCTTAAATGTTGCAATACCTTGCATTTGCCTACCTGAGAGAATATTCTTTCATATTAAGCATTAAACTTGGAATGTATAGACAGATTATGTTTCATTGCCTCTTACAGTTTTTCTATATATTTTTTTATCGTACTCGGCTTACCCTTCCCGTATTTAGAACTGACACCCCCCTAGGACTTTCAAGCGGATAGCTAGGGTCTGTCGGGGAGCCAACGGCATGAAACCACAGAATGGAGAACCTGGAACGAGTGGTCGGCCTGCAGAAGTAATGACATGAAGTGCAAGTGAAATGGATGATAGGAAAGGTGATGATGGAGTAACTGTCGGAATGAGTGTCGGAGGAAGCCGGAGGACCCGGAGAGAACCCGCCCAGATGCCGCTTCGTCCACCACAAATACCATGTGCGGGCGCTTGGGATCGAACCCGGGCCGCCTAGATGGGAGATGAGCGGTCTAACTACTCGACCACGGTGCCTTCTTCTATATTCTTACTTTCTAAATGCTTTATATTCGGATTTATGAAGCCTGAAAACGTGCGTTTGCGGTGTAATTTAGATATTGAAATGTTGGGTGAAATGCAACACTCCTTTACGTACCATAATTAAGCAGTAGAAAATAAAATATATTTTTATCTATGGACGCTTATTAACTGCTGCAGCGCTCAGCTTCTCTTTCTATATTAGGCGTGAGAGACCTCTTTTTCAAGCTGGGGGTTCTTTTTCTTCTTCTTCTTCTTCTTCTTCTTCTTCTTCTTCTTCTTCTTCCACATCTCTTAGGCTAAATAGCTATTCCGGTGAAGTGGTCTGTAGTGTCCATTTTTTACGGGGTTGGGCAACGTCTCTTATTCCGTTTGGGTTGTGTTTTAGGGCTCTCTCTCTCTCTCTCTCTCTCTCTCTCTCTCTCTCTCTCTCTCTCTATATATATATATATATATATATATACACATACCACATTCTTCTCATATTTTCTTATTTGCTCACATCGTATTCTATCCCCTCGTGTGCATCCTTTACATTCCGCAAATGACAACTCTGTTACTTATATTCTGCTTCTTTCCTTTGATTTTATTACCAGGTTTCACTTCCATACAACAAAGAAGGAACTGCCATTATCCTATATATGTAGTTTAAGTTTGTATATTTTCTTGTTTTCCGCTTCAAAGTTCTTTTAATGGTCCCACATATTGCCTGGAATTTAGATAATTTTTATTTCTATATCTTTGCCTTTTTATATGTAATATCACATTCTAAGTATTTAAAATGTGTAAATTGTTTCACTATTTTATTCTCCAATGCTATTTTGGTACCAATTCCATATTTACCCTTTATATATTTATTTTTTTACTGTTTATTTTGTATAGTCCCCTTTAACTTCAAAGTTCATGTCGGGGGCTTTGACTTGTGAAACATTCATACTTCCAGGCTCTGTGGTAGATAGGGAATAATTCTGGTTGAAGAAATAATCTCCACCCCAGCCGGGAATCAAACCCGGGACCACTGGGTGAGAAGTCAGCTCGCTGACCACTCGATCACGGAGTCAGTATTAAATGTATTTATTTGTTCATTGCTATTTTTCAGTTATAGCTCTTGACCTGGTTCTTTTGCGTGTCGCAAATATAGACACAGACCAACGGCTTTACTTCCCTTCCGAAGTAAGCCATGCTAAGGATTTTTACACACGAAAAAATCCATCACCCTCCACCGGAACAAGTTACCTCTAGACCACGGAGGACGACAAACATTAGAGAAAGTAAAAGGATTATATTATAGTAGAGATTTGCTGAAATTGGTATTGGATATGTTGGTGTGAGTGTGGATGCTTGTAAAGGAAGAAACACAACGCTTGTTGTTGGAATAAAGAAAGCGATTCGGGCACAGAGCCCATTCATATTTAATGCAGATTCAATCTTTGTGGAAGCTTTGTATTATTGCATGAACTGTTCATGGTGGAAAGATGGGAGAAAACATTCATAAATGTTTATTTTCTGCCATTATTTCTAATACTTGTACTTCAACTACGCTGATCTATATGTAACGTTATCACTCATACGATTCTCGGTGATTTAGCGATTAGTTAACCCATCTTGGGACGCACAAGTCTTCTGCACATGACCTCCAATATTTTATCTCGCTGCTGCAGCCTCTCATTTTGGTGAAACTAATACAAAATCGTTTATTTATCACACTAACATAAATGTATGTGGTTCATTTTTAGATTCATTAATGGTTTCAAGGATCTTTCGTATGATTTGTTGTATTTATTACAGTTGTTTTAGTGTATGTTTGAAACTCCTTATTTGTTAACACTTATGCGCAAATAAAAATGTATACAACACAGAAAAAGTTCATCTGTGGCGTAAGAGGAGGCTTGTCTGTAAGCCTTGTAATGTTTGAACAAACGATCGATCAACTTATAATTCAGGAGTTGCGAAAATGCGATCATTCCCGAAGAGGTGAACATGCATTGCGCAAAAAACCAAGAAAGACGAGGTAACAGCAGACATCATTGCGATTTGCCTTTTCGTTTTTGCTGTAATCTGAAATGCCGGTTTAAATTTATATAGAACGCATGTTCGAAGTTACTAGATTCTACACCAAGTAGCCCTTCTACCCCGTGTTTGTGGTGTTCAGATATCTCTTAGTGCGTTAAAAGGGTTGCAGAATTCAATGGGGCAATTTCAAGTCAAAACCGGTCAGTGAGAAATGGCGACGTTCGTTTTACTCCCCTAATCGGTTTTAACTTGAATACTCCCGTTGAGTTCAGCAACTTTTAACGTACCACCGGATATCTGCGTAGTAAAATACGGGGCAGTTGGGCCACCTGGTCTTTGGAATACTATAATTCGTAATTCATTTTTCTTTCATACACACCTTGTGAAGGCTAAGGTTGGACAGGTAAGAGTCAGGCTGAAAAATGCAATGCCAAAACCGGGATTTGAAACACGTATTTTCTGTGCTGTTGCTCTAATCAACTCAGTTACCTTGGCAACATGCGGGTAACACAGTTAATTCATCAGCTGATGCATTTTACCTTGAAAATCCTAAAGCGTTCTCAAATTCATGTTGAGATAACATATTCCAATGGTGATTTACAATATACTAATAAGGGGCCACTATCACGGTGATTTCGTAGGTTGATCTACAATTTTGATAATAAAAGCTCATGAAAACAATATGCCCATATCTCGGGTTCTTCTCATATAGGTCTCTCTATTCGTGGGAAAAGAGACCTAAAGTCAGCCGTTACAGCTTCAAACTTTTGATGTGTCTCGATCAACAGCCTGCCACTCTGCCATGCGTTGATAATGAATATTGATTGCTCTTACAGAGGCTACAAGCGCGCAAGGCCGCTCTAAAGATAACCTTCAACTAAGACTTTATTTAGGCCAGAGAATATTGGCCGCAGATAGCAGGCTTCAAGAAAAGAAAGGAGGGGGCGGGGGGCTGAAGAGAAAAAAAATTGATGTGTTCCATTCACATGCCTTTCTCTATCTGCTCTGCAAACAAACTTCTTACAAAGGATTATAAACACCAAGCTAATTGAGAGAAACATTAACAGCATTGCTATTATTACTGGATTACTTGTAAGTAGGAGAGAAATAAGTGAATACATTAGGTTAAAGCGATAGTCAAAAGTTAAGGTTATCGCTATGAGATTGTCATTGAGATTCGCTTCTTTACATGGCCAGTAATAAAACAAAAGAAGCACATACGATTTCCTGTTTGAAAAAAGTATCTTTTTAAAATCGATACCAATTACAAGGAATATCTCGGAAACAGTTAACCCCAGAAAAAATGTGTATGACATAAATTGTGTTAACAAGATCTATCTTGTGTTGTAAGGTTTTGGCTAACCCTTACCAACTATACAAAAGTTATTCAGAATGAAGAGTCCTTCTGAGGCTTTTCCAGAAAATTCAATATATACATTTCATTTGTCTTGAAAATATCTTAAACATATGGTATTTTAATATAAATCGTTAGAGCCATTTTTCAGAAAACCAAAATTTTCGAAAAATAATCCACGTAAAGGATAGATGGTAGGGGTGGATTTTCCTGGAAATCTTCGTGTCGCATCCTTGAAAGATTGTTAGCTTAAATATCAAGTTTGGTATTTAAAGAACTTCGTTTATGAGTTATCCTTCCACAGATATACAGCGAGATGCACACTCAGTGGCCTTTTCTATTTATTTTTATTCAGGGTATTTCAAAACATACTTCCGGTGAAATCTCTATATCGAGAGGAATACAACACATTCTCCACCTACTATATGCATTGTATGTACGTGCTAAAGAAAGTAAAATTTACTCATTTTTGTAAGTTCTCTCGTTTAATATTTTTAAACGTCGATATATACAAAGAATTGATAGTGAATCGTTCTAATCTATAAATAACGTTTTCTTATACACTTAGGGCTATTTGAGAGAAATCCGAGACACTTTTTTATTTTTGGTTTACTTTCAATAAATAATCCTAGCGCGATCCTTACATTTCTGTGACAATGGTCCCTGATAAGTACTTTTAAGTTCTGAGCTTCATTGTTAACCAAGCAACGAAGAAAGTCTAAAATCTGTGAGTAAAATCTCGGCTATAGCATTTAATGGCTCAGTTTGATATTACCTTTCCAATATTGTAAGTGTGCATTGTACCACCTCTCTAACTCCGGCCCCGACGGATCTGGAAAGAGGTGTACATCGGAAAAGCCACCTTAGCAATACTAGCGCTGTGAATTTCCACTGTAAAGAAGTTATTCTCATTCGTTTCAACAGATATATCGGCACTGTATTGTATTTTTCTCTAACACGTTTAACAAATTTAGTTGCCTAGAGCGCTGCTACATGCAAAAGACAACGTGAAAGAAAAGAAACGAAAATCTGTAAGGTTTGTAGTACTGGATTGACGCCCATAGTAAACAATGGAAGTTGTCTCTAGGACCAATCACATGCTTCCTCTCCATGTGCACGCATTGCATATTAGGTTTTATTGTCACTTCTGTTATAAGCGGAGCATGTATCGTCAATGGTCGCTTGCTTTGGTACAGGTGAAGTCGTTTTTGGTGCGATTTACTGCGTTACCCTTGTTATAGCTATTCTTATGGTTATCGTTATAATTGTTTTAGTTATTGATACAGTTACGCTACAGCTTTCATTTTTTGTATTCTACGAAGAGAGAGCACATGTATACAAGTAGTGGTAAGACAATAGTGCTTCTTTCGGTCGCGCAAAATGTCAGAACCAGAGATACAAAGGTGGTACTATAGTTACGTTGTAAACAGTCTTCGGTCATTTAGATAAATGGTATACAAGGAGGCGGACATCTCGCAAACTGGTCTGTCTTTAATCCCCAGGAGGAACAGATGAATACAAGAATCTGCAAGAGGCCATAGGTCACAGGCAGACAGGTCACAGAGACGCGCGGCAGTCCCTAACAGTTCAGGCTCGAAGACCGTCCAACTGCTGTAGCTGTCCAGAGAGGGCGAAGACCCGTTGACCAAGCAGCCTATCCAAGAGGATTGCTCTTTCCTTTGAGCAATTATCCGTCATCTTTCCTGCGTCGTCACACACCACAAGGCATAGAAGCACGCCTGAAACATGAAGGGAAACAGAATGAAAGGGAAATTATGGAAAGTAAATCATGGTAAAATGAGAAACCTCTCCAACATTTGCCTACCGAGTAAGGTGTTGTACGGAAATTGATGCGTTTCGGCAGTGCTCCACCTGTTACTTGTCAAACTTTGATCCTCAGTCTTTGAGAAGCTTTTAGCGATTTATTTGAGCACAATGAATGAAGGAATTATAAAAATTATACAAAAAATTATACAAAAAATATATGTTAACATTGTAATAACCCAAATGAATTAAAATAATGATTACCTATTTTATATCAACACCTATTTTGATTTTTTGGACATCCTGAAGTCTACATTTTAATCCTTCCAGGGTTTGGAATAATTTCTCGAATATTCACTGATTCGTAAACACGAATCAGCGTTGAACGAACATACTTCGACTCGACTCTCCTCACTGAACCACACTTCGAAAAGCTGATCTAAGCGTGGATGTGTAACACTAGTGTCTGCCCATTGCTAGAGGGTTCATCTTTGATCCCTGATTTGTAGAAGTAGCCTGGACGAGTATTTTGTTTTCTTTCTTTTCTTTAACCGTTTCCTGTTGCAATGAAATATGTTTCCGCATACGTTTTTTATTCCTCTGAGCAACCGAAGGTGAAAATGAAAGAGGAATTTTACCAGAGACTTTGTGGCTAATGATAATGGAACCTTAAAAAAAGACAACTTTTCATTCACTGGACGCTTTAAAACTGTTTCTCAAAGAGGGACTGTTGTTAAGGATATTTGTTTCAGAAAGGCATTCGCTTCATCAACTGTTGACCTGGAAACTCATACCATTCTTTTAAAATCACCAGCAAAGCAAACTGTACCGCTTGAATGATTAAAACTACAATTCGAATATTTCTGCTATTGATTCACGTTTTCATAGAAATGAAGTTGATAGAAGGTCTCATAAATTCATTACCTACATACAACGATTTCATATTTTGCATATTTCTCTCATAGAGCCACTTTTTTACTTTTTCTGGCACATACAAATGTAATATTAGACAGAGAAAGTATTGCATTTCATTCTAAAATTCGATACCCAGATAATACATGTTCTGTGATTTCATAAAACAGAAAAAGATCCGTATATGTATGTGTGTGCATGTATGTATGTATGTATGTATGTATGTATGTATGTATGTATGTATGTATGTATGTATGTATGTATGTATGTATGTATGTATGTATGTATGTATGTATGTATGTATGTATGTATGTATGTATGTATGTATGTATGTATGTATGTATGTATGTATGTATGTATGTATGTATGTATGTATGTATGTATGTATGTATGTATGTATGTATGTATGTATGTATGTATGTATGTATGTATGTATGTATGTATGTATGTATGTATGTATGTATGTATGTATGTATGTATGTATGTATGTATGTATGTATGTATGTATGTATGTATGTATGTATGTATGTATGTATGTATGTATGTATGTATGTATGTATGTATGTATGTATGTATGTATGTATGTATGTATGTATGTATGTATGTATGTATGTATGTATGTATGTATGTATGTATGTATGTATGTATGTATGTATGTATGTATGTATGTATGTATGTATGTATGCATGCATGCATGCATGTATGTATGTATGTATGTATGTATGTATGTATGTATGTATGTATGTATGTATGTATGTATGTATGTGTGTATGTAATGTGTGCGTGCGTGTCTGTCTTTAACGGACTTTTCGTTTTTGAGTTATGTTGTTCACAAGCGAAAACACACACACATATGTACACGCACACAGTCACATATATATCTTTTTCTAAAAATTTTGTTTTTTTTCAGGGGACCCCAAAACATATTTCTAGTAAAATCTCCATAGAGAATTTTTGGATGGCATATACCTTCTCTGTCTACTGTGTACATAATAATACGTGGTACAGAAAGTAAAAATCTATTTTATATTTGTAGACTAAGGGCGGCAATTGGAATTAAAATTACAAATAATTTTTAGGGGGAATTCCAATCCTTAAACCGGCCCTGTTTACCCCTCTGATTGGAAGTGACGTTTCCTCTCTGAAACGCTGTGATAAGGCTTAGCTTAACATAAAAATATACCCTCTTAATTTGGATAATTAAACTCCTTTGTTTTGTGTTTAAGTATAAATTATCCCTGAATAATTTTCAGCTATATGACTATTGAATTTTTAGGTTTTGTTCAATACATTTCAGGCTATACCTTACAACTATTTTACAATTACGGGACGAAAGGTTGATCTTCACTGATGGTATGAAATGCATTTTGAATGGGCATTCTCAGTTCATCTAAATATCTTGGCAAAACGGACACCATATCCTTCAGAATCTCCCACAAACTGAAATCGCATGGCGTCAAATCACAAGAATGTGGTGGTCAATCACAAGTCCCATGGTGTCCAATCCATTCTCTGAAGGTGCTATTTAAATTTTTTCAAACGTTCAGTCCAAAATGGGGTGCAGCTCTATCTTGTTGCCAAATTAAATTCAGAATGTGCTTGTTTTCCATCTTGGGTACTGTAAAGTTATGCAACATTTCTAAAAAAGCTGCAGAAGTAACTGTACCTTCAAAAAAATAAGGTCCTATCAATTCGATACTTGAAATTCCTCCCCAGACAATTACACTTGGAACATTGAGATCTTTCTCTTTTACCTCATGAGGATTATGTCGGACCAATAAACACAATTATGGCGATTTACATGTCCATTTAGTATGAAACTTGTCTCGTCTGTCCATAAAATTGACCGCCAAAAATTAGGATCTGCTTCGCTGCGTATTGAAAACAACTCACAGAGCTCAAGTCTCCTGCCGTAGTCATCTTCATGTGTAATGTTTGACTTCTATGTATTTTAGGATTCTCTGCAGGTTCCTTCAATTGCACAGACGCCTTCATAGTTGACTTGTGAGGACTTGCTACAAATGCCTGAGCAATTAACTGAGAATTTTCTTCATTTCGGACAATACGTGATTAACCGGATCTCAAAGAATCTGTAACGCTCACTGTTCTTTTGAATTTTATGTTGAGTTTCCGCAAATGTTGGTGAGTTGGTATTGGTGCATTAGGAAACCTTGTTTGAAATTCATCATGATGAGACGGATTGTCGCCCAGGTGAATAAGCGCATATCCTATATTTTTAATTGATTAGGTTAATTACTAAGTAAGATATTATGTATTTATTGTATATTGTATGTTCAGAGAGATTTTCCTGGAAAGCGTTTCTAAATTCAACCCGAGAGTTCTCAAGCGACGAATTCAGTTGTTTATGCTATTTCTTTGTATATTGCAAGAGGGGAAAGACGCTATTATGTGGTCACGTCTCCGTAGAAGAAAGTGAAGGTGACATATAAACAGGGGAACCACGAGGAAATTTAGGTCAAGAACCACGTGAAAACGCATTGACCAATTAGAATGAATCACGTCACGGCAGAAGCGCACCCCAAGCCCCTTTCGGCGCCAAAAATGGGCCAATGAGATTACAAGTTGAGAGTTTTGCGCGTGGGTAGAATCTGCTATAAATGTAGAGTATTCGCCCCAATTTTCAGGCAGTTGAGATGCAACTCCACGCGAAGCCTGCGACACCCAAACAAGAGTACGCGCGAATTAGAAGAGTTATTATAGTGATTAGGCAGTTGGAATGTAACTACAAGCAGAACCTGTGATGCTCGAAAAAAGAATCCTCGTTAATATAGTAAAGTTATCAATGTGATTTACGCAGTTGGAAAAGTAATGTCACGCGTAGCCTGCAACGCCGGAAACAAGGGAGCCACGGTAGAAAGTTGACGTGTCTACAATTATTCTGCACGTAACAGTTGCACTCGTCGCCGCGTAAATATTCTGCGCGTTACGCACTTGTTCGAGGGAAATTATCGGAACACAATCGCGCCAGGAACTTTCTCGGGAACGCTTGTGAAGAGAAATAAACCTTTGACTGAACGAAAAGCGCCGACGTTATTTTACGTTAATTTCCCGTATCACTACCTTGAGATCACCGATACTCAATACCTGAGCTAGATATAAAGAGTTCTCAATTGCTCGTCGCCTGGTCCACCAATAGCCGTGGAGCGTCGAGAATTGACCTCAGCACTGTAACGCCGGAGAGAGGACCAGTCGTCGCTGCGCAACCCAGCACCACCAGGTACGTCACTAGTTCCCGCCTCAATGAACTCTGTTTGTCTTTTTGTTATACTTCCACGTTAATTGAAGCATGTAAATGCGTTGTTCCTTACTAAATTTATTTACATTGCAAATAATGTTAAACACACCAACAATAACAAAAGCAGAAGACTCACAAACAAATGAATGCGTATACAGTGTTGCCAACGACAATTAATTTCATTCCCTGTTCTTTCAAATTTTATGTTGAGGTTCCACAAAGGTTGCCGAGTTGGTAATGTCGCATTAGGAAACCTTGTTTGAAAGTCATCATGAACTCTGTCGCTTTGTTATACTTCCACATTAATTGAAGCATGTAAATGCGTTATTTCTTACTAAATTTATTTACATTGCAAATAATGTTAAACACGCCATCAATAACAAAAACAGAAGACTCGCAAACAAATGAATGCGTATACAGCGTTGTCAACGATATCTTGTAATTAATTTCATTCCCGCAAATCCTCAAGCTTTACCTACAAAAAGCCGAATTGATGAAGGTGAAACTGACTTTAGCGCCACCCTGTATGTTCACATGCATAGTTTTCATCTATATCACCTATTGGATTTTTAGATTTTGTTATACGAGTTCATTACATATTCACATGGGAGAAGGGGGTTGTTGAGCAAAAACACATAGAAGTCTATCCTCCCAACCGATACTATGATTAATTACATTTACCCCAGCAAGTAGTTCAGAATAGGTTTCGCAAACTATTTCCAATTTGTTATATTAGTTTTAACAACTAACGCATACACAATGTATCTAGGACTGAGGCGAGAGAAACAAGCTGATAGCCTATGGTGATGCAAGGAAGTGCAAAGTTATGTGTGAAGAGAATAGCGAATTTCTCACGCTGAATGATGTAAGCATTTAAAGAATAATAATATCATGTTCCATGAGATTAAATATCGTGAGGTTCTTACATTGCACCTATTGCTGTCAGGACCATCACGTTCACTTTAATTTTCTTCGTAACATATCGCTGCCTCGAGGCAGACATTAATATATGTATCAAGATGCTCCTGACAGACATCTCGCCTTCATTAGAGCTCTCGTTCACTTTTACTTTCAATTAAGTGACGACTTAAACCCCAATGCACTCGGGTAACTATAACGATTCAAGGATATTAAGACTATTACAATCAGAACTTTGTGCGTTTGAATGTTACGGCGATAGCAAGACATCTTCTTATTTGGAACCTATGTGGCTATTGGTTTTATTGTTTTGCTGTTTTTGCTTTTTTACAGTTATCCTTAACGGCCGGCACATCAGTATCCTCTCGGGTATTAAACAATGGCGGCTCTCGGTGATATTTTCAGGGTAGGCAAATATCCGCAATATGAAAATTACAGACCTAGCAGAAACGTTTTCCTTAAGTACCTTTACTCGTAAAGTACATCAATGCGTCGACCCTTCATGCAGGAATATCGCTTGATGACATCGTCTTACCATGTCTTCTATTTTTCCAGCGACTGAAAAAGTTCGCATTCAATAGACGCCGTCGCTAAAGCTGTAACTATGTCCTGTGCCATTGTGCTCTTTAAGTAAGACTTCACTCTGCTCAAGCAAGAGAAGCTTCTCTTGACACTACAACTTGTGGAAGGAATTGTTCAAGCTAAGGTAAACTGACTGTAAGCTTTCGGCAACACACTTTGAATATCACTTTCCACAAACAGTTTCATAAATTCAGTTACACTTCGAGTCAACTGTTTGTCGGAGAAGACAAACTCGAGCTCGTTTCTTAATCTTGAAAAGTCAAAATACATGGCGTAATAATGTTATAGTGAAACTAGCTCCATTGGCGAGAAATATTTTTCTAAAGGCAGTTGGAATGTTATTTTACAGTGTAATGCAGTAATTATTAGGGTCTAAAAATGCGCGCTTCTATTAAATAGGTACTTACAAAAGGAATTTCACTTCTTTGAATGGCTGGCCAGTCCATTATGTATCACACTAATGATCAGGGCTATTCAAGTCACTATATTTGTCATGCCGTAGAAAGGCATATAAATACTGGTTTGCAAATTACAGGCTGCTGAAATAGTCTTATGATTTTACTCGTCCTTATGCCATTATAATAATAACAATATAATTCTCTGTTTCTTTAAAACTCACGATTGTTAGTGCAGCAATATATTTTTCCGACACAAACTTCACGCAGGTTGACTTCGGGAGGGCCAGTCAACAATCGACAGGGCAGGCAAATTTACTGTCTGCCAGTCTTGTACAACGCATGCGCCACTCCAGCATTTTCCCTTATGCTTACTACCGGACGCCAAACACTTGGAGCTGTGATCGTGACATTAGAAGGCAGGCTAGCTCAGGATTTGCCTGCCCTTCACGGACAACTGACATTGCCTTTGCATCGTTCCAGTAGCTCGCGTATTCTCGTTTTACAGATCGCTCTTTCCCTCCAGAAGAAAGCGAATTTTAGAATCCTCTCATTTAAATACTTTTAACTATATGGAACGTAATATTACATGCAATTTTGCTTTGTTAAGTGTAAATATTCTATTTTAGCTGCTATACTCGTACATTTCGTTATGAGTATTATTAAAGATTTAAAAAAAAATGTTTAAAGCTATTAGATTAGATTTAGCCTATCCTGCCTAACCTGAGGAGTCACCTCTGGACTGAAGTATGCGCTATTGTGAACGTTTGCTATGAATTATAATAATGCGTCGTCAATTTTTTTTCCTCCGGCAAGTGAATACTGCGGAGATAAATCATCGCTTTATCACTGCTAAACGAAGCTTACCAAAATAGAACATAAATGATTATTCGTGCTAATTATCTTGTGTTGCTAGCCATTAAAGAAAGATTAAATGGTCATTTTGCAATATTATTATACTTTTACTTTTCTAGTTAGTACATATCACATAGGTAGAGAAGGTATTGTATTCTACTAAAAATTCGATACTGAGATTTTACAGGAAATACGCGTTAAAGCATTTTTAGAAAAAGCTCCCTGTGAACACAATATTTCACCGGAAATATACCATGTGGGCCAACTGCCCCCATATGTGACGTGTGCAAATATGCCTCCGTGCGTTAGAAAAGCTGCAGAGTTCTTCAATGTTTTCAGCACACTCAGAAAACTCAATCGTTACCTGAGTGAAGAGAAGGTTACGCTTTCTAAGACTTTTTAGATGTCGCCGTTCATCATTTATGTTAATTTCGTGACAATAATTTACTGAAATGAAGACGTGATGACTCGATGGGCGTATACTCTAGCAGATGTGAAGTCGCATTGACGCAACGCACTTGGAGCGATTTATGAGCTACATCGTGCATCATATGCTGACCACTTATGTTCAGTTGGGAAACAATAGTATTATGTAAGTGAGTGTTTTCAACCGCATCTGCCATCATCGAATGCAACTGTTTTCCAAACACGGGTTTCCGATCACTAACAGGGGTATGCGGTATTTTAGCTCGGTAGTTTTAAGGTGAAATTTTCGTGCCTTGTTATCTCAGTGTTTGCATCCAAAGGTATTATTATTACATTATCGACATGGAGGAATGTTGCAACGTCTTGGTTCCTCTTCACTTATTCACAGTTCGACATGAGGAAATGTGAAGCTGAGGACGTCACTTTCACTGCATTCATTTCGTGTGTCTCTAATATGAACATTGTAAAATTGCTGATGTGTTCCATTCTCATGACCTTCTCTATATTGCTGTAACAAATTATTGTTAAAAAACATATTCTTCTATCTACTTTATGATAATCGAGATAAATATTAGCATAAATTGTCTTAATTACTTGCTTCTTTTTTGAACACAATACCACACACACACAGATGGACCTTTTTCTGAAAATACTTTTTATGGATTCAGGATACCCTAAAACGTCTATTTCCGGTGAAATCTCGGTATGGATTTTGTACATAGTGCGTGTAGAGAAAGTGTAGAGAAAGAAATAAGGGCGAAGAAGTAGAAGAGGACTAATAAATGTCTGAAAATTGAGTACTAACCAGTGAATTACGGATTCAAAAGATGGCATTTTAATTACATAGTAAAATGCACAATAGCAACACATTATTATTATTATTATTATTATTATTATTATTATTATTATTATTATTACTATTATCATTATTATTATCGTTATAATTATAATAATTATTATAATTATTATTATAATTATTATTATAATTATTATTATAATAATTATTATTACATAGTAAAATGCAAATAGCAACACATTATTATTAGTAGTAGTAGTGGTGGTTGTGATGGTGGTGGTGGTAGCGGTGGATGCGGCGGCGGCGGCAGTGGCAACAGCGGCAGCATTACATAATAAAATGCACAATAGCAACACATTATTATTATTATTATTATTATTAAAATAACAACAATGAAATAATAATAATATTAATATAATTCCTTGTCATCTTCAAGGCTTCCAGGACGTTCGTTCAATAGGAGAGAATTCGAAATCATTGTTTTGGTTAACATACAGTATGACTACGGACCTTTATCAACAATACTTTCATTACCGCCTGGGTAATGTGGTGGTTGCGCATCTGCCTCACATCCAACAGTTGCGAGTTCGAATCTAACTTTGGGGAGTTACCCGAATACATTTTTTTCCGAGAAGACGAATATCGAGTAACTTTAAGCTCCGTGGAACCCAACATCATTTGAACATTATTTCACCAACTACATGCATCGTCAGATATAACCAATCAGCTTGACGGATGTTAAGATATAAAATAAACTGATGTGATCCATTCACAAACTTTCTGTAGCTGTTACACAAATTATTCTTTTATCTACGACATGCCAATCAAGGTTAATATTAGCAAAAATTGTCTTATTACTTACTTCCTTATAAGTAGAAGGGACATAAGGGAATTAATTAGGCTAATTGATAGTCAAATCAATTATAAGATAGTCCTATGTGAAACAACTGAAGTTCGGTTCGCTTTGCATGGCCTCAGTAAAACAAGAGAGATGAAACGAAACGTGACTTCCCGTATGAGAAAAGCTAAAGTGGTTTAAAATTGAAACCAATAACAAGGACTATCTCAGAAACAGCCAGCTCTACATAAAAAAGTATAGGTATGTCATAAATTATGAGTTTTAACGATATCTACAATTTGTGTGCAGTAAGCTTTTGTCAGTCCCTTACAGTTTAACCCTTATGAAAAGTTTTGCAAAACTCATCCAGAATAAAGAGAAATACAAAGGCTGTTCCCAGAAAATTCAAAATATACATTTTATTTGTGATGTAAAATCTTTAATATGCGGTATTTTAATCAAAATCGTTAGTCATTTTTTTTGTTGAGAAAAACAAAAATTTCAAAACAAAAATTTCCAAGGGTAGCTTGGAGTGGGGGCTTTTTTTTTTTTGAAACTTGCATCCTTGGAAAATACGAAACCTAAATGCCAAGTTTGGTTGTTAACGATCTTCGTTCCTTAGCTTCGCTGTTCACAGGCACACTCACACGGACCTTTTTTCGGACTCAGGGAACCTCAAAACATATTTCTAGTGAAATCTCGATATCGAATTTTTGGGTGGAATACAATACCTTCTCTATCCCCATGTAGGTACCTTATACATACGGGCTAGCGAAAGTAAAAAAAAAAATACCTTCACATACATTTATTTTAGTCAAGGGGAAAATTCACACACAGACATTTCGTCATTACGAATGCTTAAATTAGCAGAAAAAATTGCATACAAAATAGGCACTACCATGCTCGAAGAATGTGAAGTGATAGAATTTTTCAAAGAGCACTGCATTATAAATTTAGAGGTCGAAGAAGTGTAGGACGATTGACTAATTCTAATTTGAAGTCGGAAGAGATCATTAGTAGTCTAATCCCGCTGAATGATAGTAGTGATAATGTTAATAACTTTTCGTCAACTAGAGAATAGTCGATTAGAATGTTGTCTTCCGCATGCTTACAAAAACAAGTAGGGGATAATCTGAGGCAGTTAGGCCCTAGCACAGATTAATACCGAAGCGAACCTCAGTGAAGCTCATAGGTCCGATAGTTAACTTAAACTGTAGTTAATTTAAGCTATCTATAAATCTATAGTTAGATTTAACTCGAGGTTAGTCTTATGAGTTATTGTAGGTATGTACTTTGTGAGTCTGTCTTGCTGACCGTAACCGCCGCACATGTTTGAATGGCTTGCTTCGAAACTCATAGGTGATTGTTGATCTGCACGTGGCGGTTTCCTTTCATTAGCTAATTGTTACACCTGCATGAGTGGACACATGTGCAGTCGGCGATTACTTTACATCGAAGCTCTGATTGTTACATCTGTGTGCAAGTTTGTGACACTTTCTGCGGTTTGCACGTGCAATAAGCACTACTTCTGGAAGTTTCATGCCACATCATCGACAGGTAAGAAAAGGAGAGAACAATCCCCCGGCAGTTTCGCCTGGGAACGCACAGCATGCAGCAATTGAATCAGTTTCAGTGTGTAATTCGGGGCGTGTAGTCGTAGCCTCAACCGCAACGAGCGTCGAAAGAAAACTTGACGGCAGAATTGTTGCGAAAGCATTGAATAAAAACGATATTTAAAAACAACATTTGTATTGTAAGATTTAAGTTGGAGATATAAGAGTTGTTCGTTTGGATATAATGAGCAGTTTTTGTCACAATATGAATTCTATAACTACATGGCGTTTTCGGAAAGTAAGTGCTTGTTTGGAAAGAAGGCATAAAATATATGTTTTCACAATATTTGTGCATGAAAGAGCATTCCTTAACCTACTTTTCGACATAGTTGCATCCATTATTCAGGCATTTGTCATAGCGGGGAATCAACTTTTGTATGCCCTCTTCAAGACAGCCACTTCAATGAGGACAACCACTACTGAACACCATGTTTTGCGTTGTCATCGCTGTCAAAGCGCCTTCCTGCGAACTCATCTTCAGGTTCAAGAACAAGTGGTAGTCAGAAGGCGCGAGATCGAGGCTGGCGACGGGTGATTGAACTGCTCCCAACCGAATTGTTCAATTAGGTTTTCTGTGACACCAACAACATAGAGAGGTGCGTTGTCATGAAGCAACAAGATGCCTTGACTGAGCACTCCACGCATTTTGTTTTGAATTGCGCGCCGAAGATTTCTCAATGCTTCACAGCATCGTACCCATTGATGGTTGCGTTTCTGGGAAGGAGCTCAACAAGCAGGATGCCCCGTCTGTCTCAGAACACTTTGCACATTATTTTTCGTGTTGACACGTTGTTTTGAAATTTAGTTGTTTGGAGGTTCCTGTGTGGCCCTTCTACATCGACTGTTGTTTTGATTCTGGAGTAACATGACAAACCCAAGTTTCAGCACTAGTCACTATTCCGCTCAAGCACTGTCCAGCCTTTGAGGACATACGTTAGCATCTTCGGAACCCAATGGGAGCGCAGTTTGCGATAATCTAAGCGCTTTGTGACAATTACATACAAAACAATTTTTTAAATTAGTGAAAACAAATCATAAAGCATTTTATTGTGACCCGTGTTTTCAGGAATTGCTTCATTCACTTGTTCAACCAAACTATTAGTGATAACAGAAGGCCGCCTATTCTGTGCTTCGTCATAAACATTGGATCGTCTATCATTGAATTACCTAATCCACTTTTTCACCATTTCATTTGTCGTTGTAAATCTCTACAAGTTGACGACGAATTACGCTGGTTTAACATTCCTTGCGTTCAAAAACCGTATTATCGAACACACTTCACCGGGATCAGAAAATGTCTAAACTTTTTGAACGATCAACAACTGTAAACAAAACACAATCCGGCTATAATGACATCACTGCACACACAATGAACCAAAGAGACAAGTGCGCATACGTGGAACTGCATCACTAGCGATATGGTGGCGTTAGAACGGAATCTACTAACTTTCCAGACACACCTCATGCAGTTTGTCTCTATTCCTCTCTATCATGAACTCACACCGATATTCCCGAATTTAGCAGGTAATGAGTTGTTTTTTTTTAAAGAATTTGGTTTCTCCATTACTGAAACAACAATAAATACGCCTTGGAAATATGCATTAATAAAAATAGTTTAGGAAAAAACTGTTATAATGAGGAAGTATTAGTAACAAATTCAATTTAGGAAGATGAATAGAAAAAATAATCGGGAATAAAATGTTACAAATCAATGCACTTTTCACACGTTGTTGACATGCTCATATGGATTCACAAATAGTCCAAATATTTTATTGGCACATATTTATTCTCCATATTCCTGCTGTCCAGATTTACAATTTTCAACGACAAAACTTTTTGTTCAGGAACCTAGGTATCCTACATAATCTTCTTAGATGAACGACAGTTCAATATGTCTGTACTGTAAAGCTTTATTTGTTATTATCGCATCTATTGGTCCAATAACACGTTCCTTTCAGTTATTTTTATATTCTAATTCTGAATATATACTATCCACCTTCTATAGAGGGTTATTTCATCTCTTCATATCTCAAGAGCTTCATTTCTGCGCTCTCTTTTATGAGTCTCATTAAGCATCCAAAAATCACATCCATTTAACAATGTTGGAATGTCCATTACTTAAGCATTCTCTTTCTCCAGTTTTATCTATATCCAAGTGAATACAAATTATTTTGCATTACTTCCTGATTAAAGAAACGCCAGAATTCAAAAGATTCTGAGTTTCTGTATGTTACAATTTTTTAAAACTTGTGTTTACTTAAAAATATCACTATTTTAGATTTTTATTATTTAAACTTACTTTGCCACTACATATTAGGTAGAGGAGGTATTACATTGCACAAAATTTGATACCCAAATTTCTCTGTAAATATATTCTTTAAAGACCCCAATATCCTGATGCGCAATACCTTTCAAGGATGTGACCTACAAATTTTCGTCCCCTTAGAGAGTTGATTTTTCGATTTTTTTCTTAAAACTGGCTCTTACGCTTTTTATTAAAATAGATTTTAACTACAAATTGTCTTGAATTTCCTAGGATTAAACAATTAAATCCACTTCGGAAAGAATTGTATAATCTTGTAAAATTGGCATACGTTAAGCGGTGGACGAAAACATGCTAACAAAAGTGTCTATCTATTTAAAACACACCTTATTACAAATAATATTTTTGTGGTATACGGCGTTTACGAAATATGTTAATATCGTTCAAATTATTGAAAACTGTGTCATATTTTAAACTTCTGTGGATTATTAGTATGATTTTTTCTCCGTTTATATGCCGCGTTTAACATCTAGAGGTCATATCGGCAGCTTCTCCTTTGAAACAACTTTTGCAAATGGAAATGGTGTTCACACATTTACTGTTTGTGTTAATCTTTGGGAAATTATCTTAAATGTTACACGCACACATTCACACTTCCAGACTCTGGGGAGGATGGGGAATAAACTTGGATAGGGAAAAATCTTTCACCAGCCGGGAATCGAGCCTGGGACCCTTCGAACAGCATTCAGACTGAGGGACCATGTATATAGCATCCATTTCTTAAAGATGTAACTACACTTTGTATCCATAATGGAACGTGTACTATGGTCATTTCTGTAAAGGTTTATCTCAATTAAAATGAAATAGGAAAATAAGTTTGAGTAAGAATGGCGTTAACAACCATTATTAAACTACAGAGGATACAGAAAATCAGTATTTTTTAATTATAATTCTGTGATATCTTGTAAAAGTTAAAAATTATCCAGTTTTGAGCTACAAATATGGTCTGGTCACCTGCAAACAATGTCTTTAAAGCTCAATTAGCTTATCTAAAAATGTTAGAGCTAAGCTGACAATGACACTGTTATCGATATACTGGTAAATATTTAAAAGGGTCTGAGATAGAAGTTCATAATTAAAAGATAAAGGTCATTAATATGAAGATAGGTTGAGGAAATTTGGGGAAAATATACCTATTCGCCTGCATAAAATGTTGAATTCCCTACTGCAACAATGCTGAAGCCATCGCGACTGATGGCTGGCTCAGTTGGAGTTATACAATATGCTAAAGCAATAGTCAAACATTTTAAATGTTGATTGCTAAGTGATTGGAATTCAGTCCTCTATACATAGCCAGGAATAAAACAAAAGGAAACGGAATTCCGTTTGAGAAAATCTTTAAGATTTTAAAATCGAATCCGACACACCAGCGCTGCTGATACGATCCTGGCAATTGACAGTGTTGTTAACAAACAAAATAATGTAATCGAAGTCGATAATTCCACATAAATAGCTTTTCACATTCAATTTTGTGACACGCACTTTTGAAGTATAGCTTTTCCCATACGTTTTCAATAAAAGTGGAGAATGTAATCTGCTCACAGCATCACACATCAAAAAACAGGAGAACCGAGCAGCATGGTTCCATTGGGAGGTCCTGGATTGATATCCTGCTTTTTGTTTGTTTGTTTGTTTTTTCCTGGTCTCTCTCAACCTGGATTGGATATTTAATAACACGCCCAAAGTTCCACCTTCAGTCCAAAACAATAATGAAACTGAAAATAGGTGGTAATTGCGATTGCCCTGCCATCTATTCACAGATTGTGAAACCAGAGTCTAGATGGTACCTTAACCCCATCTCCTTGTCGCGGAGCTAAGTGAATGGCGAAAGCGGATGAGATATTAAAGGCTAGTTGCACTTCACCATCTGACTGCGGATAGTAGAACAACTAGACTGGACGTCACTCTGAGGCTATATTTGGCGAATGTAGTGTGGTATGTGGATGAGCTTTGAAGGCTACTGTCCACCATATACCGTCAACGAGGTACCATATCGTTCAAATCCGTCGCGATATGACGAAATTGCTATTCCGCAAACAAGCTTTTCTTAAAAAAGACTATTGTTTTATCTTCATCAAGCTAATCAAGGTAAACATGACCAGAAATGGTCTTATTACTCGCTTCCTTCTAAGCAGAAGGGAACACACAAAGCTAAAACGATGCTAAAATCCTTGGTATTGTATTCCACCCAAAAATTCCACATTTCACGGAAAATACATGTTTTGGGAGCCCCTGAATAAAAAAATATTATTAGAAACATGTCCTTGTGTGTGTGGGGGGGCAGCACAATTCAAAGACGAAAAGTCGGTTGCACACCAAACTTCGTATTTATGTATAGTATCTTCCAAGGATGCGACAAGAAGATTTTCAAGAAAATGCCCCATCCCCAACTACTTTTTACATGGAATATTTTTCGAAAATTTTGATTTTCTCACAAATAGCCCTAACAATTTTTATTAAAATGTCATATGTTTAAGATATTATTATGATAAACAAAATGTATATCTTGAATTTTCTGGAAATAGCCTCTCAAGGCTTCTTCATTCTGGATATTTTTAAAACTTTTGTATAACTCGTAAACCGTAAGAGATAAACAAAAATGTACTACACAAAAACTGTTATCTCGTTAAAACATACAATTTATGTCATATCCACTTTTTTTTTTTTCTTTTTTGAGTTAACCGCTTTCAAGATACTCCGAGTTATTGGTTTCAGTTTTAAAGTATTTCATTTTTTTTCTCATGCGGGAGACATCTTTTTTATTCGTCTCTCGTTTGTTTACTCCTAGCAAGCAAAGTGAATCGAATTTCAATTGTTTTGCTTAGCGACCGGCTTTTAAAAGATCTGACAATTTCGTTATTTCCCTCCTACTTACAAAGACGCAAGCAATGAGATCAAAATGCTGGCAAATTTGTCTTGATTAGTATGACTTATGTAAAAATAATATTTATAAGGAAAGCTTTTTGTGGAACAGCTAGACAATCTTATGCTTTGTTGTTAAAATGTAACGTAAAATTGCATAGGCAAATAACACGTGGTCTCACAAAAGGTGTTAATGCTTAACAAAATGTCCGCTATCAACACTTGGTAGCTCTTGGCTTACAGCGACTTTGTGTGGCATATGAGTACTGTAAAGGCATATGTTAGCACTCTAGACATACTTTAAAAATAGAGAGCTGATTGCATTACTGAAAACTGAGATTTATCATTGCGAGATGCACCATTTCCTGCCAAACAAGGTAGGGTCACTGGTGTCGAGAGTATCTGCCACCTCCACACCATAGATTAGCCCCTGACAGCCCACACTCACCTTTGAAAGCATTACCGTTTTCACTTTCTGACTAGGATATTAATTTGCTTCCTCGAGACGGACCCTTCATGACCCTTGTTGTTATCCGATTATATCGGGTTCCTTCTTTTGTTAATGTATGTGCTTTTCGGTCTTCCAACTGACACAAACATTAAGAGAAAGTTGAGGTTTCTGACTGGTCTGGTGCGAGCACTCCCAGGGACACACGTCTTATTTATGACATGCTAGGAAAGAGCCTTCTCTCTGGAACAGATTCAATAACAGATACAACGAAAATGATCAGATTCGGGGTAACAAAAGATAAGTGCACCTTGTAGTATACTAGAAGACATGCAACGATCACTGTCATTCTATCTTCATCTAGGTTCACAGACTATATCCTTACATCTGTACTCGCTTTATCATGCCTCGTCGTTTCCTAGAATCACTAACAAGAATTTATTTAATCCTTTGGAAACGAATTACGAATATTAGATTTTCCTTCTAAACTCAGACCGTTGTAATGACCGCAGAAGTTACATTTATGCAACAAGTGCATAATTGATGATTATTGTACGAGTTGATATTAAGATTATCTACCATTTGGATACAGCATTTTGTGCAATATTATGATTATACATTTAGGAAATCAATAACTATTTCAGCATCCATAATTGATATAAAATAGTCTTCATATTGTAACCACGCCCCCGAAGTTTCCAGCGAGCCGCGCCGGTGTAAGAGCCTGCGGGTCCCTTAGCATCTGAATTGTTAGCATCTTCGGCCAGCCCTTCAGAACAAATGGACCAAGCAACACATTCTTTGCGTGCGCCATACCGCTGTTCTGAAAATTTCCTTTCGGTGGGCTTAGAGTAGTTCTTCCTTCGAGAACATTCCTCCATTTTGCTTGCGGTAGCTATACAGAAAGTTTCAAAACTACGCCATACAAAGTTGTGGACGTTGTTGCCCAGATCTTATGTGATATGAAAGTATAATTTTCAACCCAATAAAGGTATATCAACAAAACGCCTCATGATCAGCTGAATTAAGCAGTTACTCATGAACAAACCACGTGTCTGTCCCATAATATCGGCTATAGCACCAAGTCGCTACTGTAGCCGTATTTTCGTAAACGTACCGTCATACTGCACAGTGGTTAGCTAACATTAAGGGATCCCTTGTCTTACGAAACTTTAATTATTTGCTTATTCTTCCAACATATTCCATGATAACAGACAGTGAATGAAAGGAAATGACTGGGAGCATGATCTGGGATACATACTCCGCTAATTTACAGGCAATTTAACGATAATAATGTTGAGGATGAAGGCAAGAAATTGCCAAAGACAATGGAGGAAAGAATACTATCAAAGGCATTTAGATAAAGTTAAACAGAAATCCTTTTTACTGCCTTTACTATTAGTTTACTATTGGAATAATTACAAAATAATTAGGCTAAAAAGTGCAAGATATTCGTGCTTAGGTCAAAAGACGTATACTTCGCATTCAAGAGCAACCTCGAAACTGTCAGACATAATTAGATTTTGAGAATGTAACTGTCCTTTGTCCCTTTAACTAAACGCTAGCATAGGTTTGCTGATAACGAATAAGAGAAATTCTGTTGGTTTTAATGACACGTGCTTGGGAAGGACATCCTTTGAGATGTGAGTATACGGGCATTATACATTACTGCTTCCTGCGCTCCTTAATCTAAAAGTGGTGTAATTTTCAAAGTTACATAAAAACATGCCTAAAGAGTTTCGAAGGTGTTTCATATTTCGGACTAAATCAAATGTAAGCTATAAGACTGTTCGATGTCGTTTCGAAACAGCCTGTAGAAGGGAGCTGCTGGAGATGAGACAACCGAGGAGAAATCAATTCAGCCAGAGTCCGCTGAGTGCGGTTGGAACTAAGTTGAATGCAGCTGATCATCTAAGCGATGAATAAAACTTCTTTAGTAGCAATTGGAATTATAACTTGTTACAATATGTTCATTAACGAAGTGTTAGCTTCTCTCCCTGCACTTCATTTGTTAATACTTGGCGTGTTAAACTAATAAACAAAAAAGCAAAACTGTATGCAATCTCTTCATGGGAGAGTGAGCAGATTGTATATTCTGTGAAGTAGCTTATAATCGGCGCAGCATGTTTAAGTAATTATAAATGTAATTTTTATTCTATATTTAATAATATACAGGATTTTTGCATCTTCCTTGCTCTGGGGAAAAAATGTCACATAAGTCCTTCATCTTCTCTCTATAAGCCACAGCAATTTGGAATACAAGTATTAATCCATTGCTATATTAAATACTATTGCGATTATATCGTTGCTATTATTATCACGCGCACCATAATATACGATATTGAAGAGAGTAACAACTTGTTTATAACGGTAGAATGGCATAAACTGATTTATGCAAAATCTAACATTATGGATATGTTATGAAGGTCCAAACCCAGCAAAACTCTCTCATGGCAGGAAAATGTTTGTTGAGTGACAATCAACATGTGCATTCATTTGAATGTATCCCCATTGCAGTTATTGCTGCCCTGCTATAGGGAAGCAAAGTAAATCGCCTACTGACTGCCAATCAGTAAATCTCTGATCAATTTGATTTTTTATCGGGTTGCAAAAAAGCTAATCATCAATTAGTGAGGATCATCGAGGGATTGCCTTGATACATTTTAACAACAGCGTATTGTAGATCCACAGCCGGTTGACGATGTATTGGTTTCTCAAAAACTTCTTTAGCGGAACACTGTTGATTGCAGTTTAGAATACGCGAACATTGTTTTGTGAGGTACATGGATTACACTTCTAAAACAAATAGTTGAGTTTTGAACCCCAAAAAAATACCCTAAGACTGCCTCCGTGGTCAAGTGGTCAGGGAGTTGACTTCTCACCCGGAAGTCCCGGGTTCGATCCCCGGCTAGCGCGGGGATTTATTATTAATCAAAATTATTCCCTATGCCCCGCAAAGTCTGGAAGTATGCATATGAAAGTGAATTAGTGTATGTTTGGTATGAAATGGTTAACCTAATGACAAAACCTACAGTGAATATATAAGTTGTCTCACAAGTCAAAGCCCCTGATATCACCATAGAAGCTAAAAGGGGGCTCTACAAATGAAACAATTAAAAAAGTCACTTAACAAGACCCCAAAAGCAAAAAAAATCTCAAATGTAATTTGAATCTGGTACTTAACAGAAAGTGTAAACTTTCGATCAATTTGTCTCGTCAAACTTTCTTAGAAAGTAAAAAAATGCATAAGAATTCTTAGTCAAAGTATCTGTTCAACCTCGCTATTGTTGTGCCCAAAGAACAATTATTATTATTATTATTATTATTATTATTATTATTCTCTATCCCCCACTCTCTCTTCTCTGAGGTACCTTCTCAAATATTAAAATGTTAAGGTATTTGAAAATTTCATCAGAAGAATCATTATATTGCCTTTAGAGAGTAATACAACGAAAACAATAGATTAGTTTATTGTTCTACTATTCTATACTGTTAAATATATCTCACTAAAACAATTATTTTAATACGAATACAGAAATTTACTTTCGGTTATTCACTCTTAACTTTAAGTTAAGTCCGTATTTATTTTCAATTTCTAAAAGACCCAAAGTAAAGGATCTTTCTACAGAAAAACATGACTTTTTCTGTAATATTTCTCTCGAAAATAACTTTATAACATGATGTTTTACACGTTATCATATCTTTTATTCCGAAGAACAAATATTGTTTTGACAATGTTGCTAGGTACAGCATTAAAAAAACAAGAATTTGGTAATGAAATTATGCTAAATATTACATAAATCATAATTGCATAAACGCAATTAAAGGTTAATTTTTATAAGCATTTCAATCCCTGAGCACACTTTTAATTGGCAATGAAGCCACTTAACCAGCAAAACTCCGCTGATGAAATATGATTAATGAATAATAATAATTAATAATAATAATAATAATAATGTAATCGGGATTTGATTGGCCGTTTTGCAACAAAAGTGTTATGGATCACGAATCGCTGATTAATTTTGACTTGCTTTTATGCATTCGGTCGTAAAAGTTTAACACTCATTCCGACAGTTAATGTATTACGTGTATATACAGATATTAAGGTTTACATTTGGTTCTTTGTGAAACGATCAAAGGATAAAACATGAATGGAGGGACTAAGCTTCGAACCAGCTCAGAAAGAAACCAACAGGTGAAAGATGAATAAAATGAGAATGGACGACATGGAGAGAAACGTATTGAAGCTTCTCAGTATGTCTCGTGAACCCCGAAAAAAGTTAAGCATGGGTTAGGAAGGCCGGCCATGGGAATAGAGCCCACCATCTCTCGCATACAAGTCGCTAACCATCAAAATTTGGAGTAGAAATATAAATTTCAAATTGTTTCAAAAGCGCCCATCATGTTAATTATTAAAACCCATAAATAACGGGCTTAGAAACATAGATGTCACACATCCCTGTTGAATATGTTTGTCTTAACCATTCTAAAGTTAAATTATGCATAGATTTATTCATAACACTGCAGTGCGCAAAACTCGTGCAACTTATACATAATCTATGTTATGTTACCGCTAAAATATTCTCTCGTGCAATATACACATTTGTTACATAAATAACAACAATATATATTGTTACATTTATTCTCTAACTAGCTTGTAAAGGTTAATTTGAGAATTTACTGTTTTTGGTTTTTCAGGGATGTATTACTTAAAAAAACGACAGAAAATGCCAAATACTTTACAAAACACATAAGGTATTAATGGGACAGTCAATTGAAAATCCTAGGTTTTGATTCACAGTTGTGATTTTTTATATTTAATATTAAACATTATTTATTTCGCTTTTTAAAATAGCGAAATATATGGCATACTTTTTACTCTATGACCTTTTTAGCTTTCTCAGTGGTCATTTAAGCATTAGATTGAACTATTTATTTTCCTTATTATTTTCATTTCTCAAAACTACATTTTAATTTCTCTAACGCGTATATACAATATACGTAGTAGATTGCGAAGGTATTGTATTCCACCCTGCAATTCAATACCGAGATTTTACCGGAAGTATATGTTTTGAGACCCCTGAATACAAAAAAGAAGCATTTTTAGAAAAAGGTCAGTGTGTGTCTGTGGATAGAGTAACTCAAAACGAAAAGTCCGTTAAATACCAAACTTGATGTTTAAGTTTAGTATCTCCCAAGGATGCGACATGAAGATTTTCAAGAAAATCCCTCACCCCAAACTACACTTTACATGAAAACAATTTCGGAAGTATTGATTTTCTCACAATGGCTCTAACGATTTCGATTAAAATACCATTTATTAAAATTATTTATATGACAAATAAACTGTTCCTATATCTTGAATTTTCTGGGAATAGCATCTGAAGACCTGCATTCTGGACGACTTTTGCATAACTTTTAAACCGTAAGAGATAGAAACTTACTACATAAAAAATGTAGAAATAGTTAAAACACGCAATTTATGTCATATGCCTTTTCCGTGGAGTTGGCCATTTCCGAGATATTCCTTGTTATTGGTTTCAGATTTAAAATACTTATATTGTCTCATACAGAAAGTCCTCCGAGTTTGTTTTGTTTTACTCCTGGCCATGCAAAGAAGCTAATTTCAATGACAGCTTTCAAAACTATTTACTATCACGTTAGCAAAGTATATTCCCTTATCTCGATTAACTTGGGGCAGAAAAAAAGAATAAACTTTTCTAAGAAGCTTGTAGAACGGCTAGAGAAAATCATGTGAAAAGAACACATCAGATGCTACGTTGTATAAAAGGTCCCTTGCGGAGCAATTTTGATCAGAATGTTTTGCAACTTTGAATATATGCTCTTTAGCATCTTTGTTTTATAATTTGGACTGGGTTTTGAAGAGAATTAGTTGTGCATTTATGTGGCTATAAATATTAAAACTTTATTCTTTTCTTTTAAAATATTAAAATTGCAAATACAAAAAAAAAAAAAAAAAAAAAAAAGTTTTCTATAGCTTTCGATACAGCAAAATTTAGACCAAATTTTATTTTGATATACATTCAAGAACATTCTCACCAAATATTATACATGAAACATGAAAACTGCTCCACAAAGCGAATTTTATATCAAACAATTAAATTGTCAATTAAAAAGTTAATAAAACGGAAACTACTTAGTGTAGGTTGCTGAAATTCTGTCTGGAAACTACTATAAGCAAGAGTAATAAATATATAAAATTTGAAATGGCTATCTTTAAACATGTGGAATTTAGGATATTCACTTGACCGTCCCCTTAAGTATCAAGCTTGTAAAGGAAGCAATGGTATAATTGTCCATTTATTCGTTCATCCTGGAAACATAAGGTAATTGAGGTATTGTCCTGAAGCTCCCGTGTTGGTCTGGTCACGAAGCTGCATAAGGAGGGCGGTGGGAAACAGCCAGCGAGTGAAAATGTTCATCATCAGGAAACATTCACTTTCACACTCATGGCGACCTTACGGTTCACCCACTACGTGCTTTACAACCGCACATCCGCAAACAACGTCATTGCTTTTATTGCATGGGTACCGTTTGCCGAGTTGACCAAGCTTTTAGTCAAGACCTTCATCCTTTCATTGAATGAGGAAGTACGTACTAATAATTAATATATAAAATCGCATGAGCATTAAACACTTAATGCTATTTGGCCCACCCCCAAAAACTTTATTGAAGCCTTCAAGTTTAATTGAAAGAACATGAACAGTGAACCTAATGTACTATGTTTTATTTTTTAGATATGTAAATGATCTAATAGATTATTGACTATGATAAAGGAAATTACAACGTATATTCTAATCAATTTTGAATTACAGAAACCTCAAAAAGTAAATTGAGTGTCATTCACGTTAACTCCTATGATTCTCAGCACCCCATTCTGTTTTGGGCGTGATAAACAGCTTAATTTCAATCAGAGGCCTCTTTATCAGCCTTGAGGTTCTTTTACATGCCGTAAATCTCCACACGGGCCCTTGCGAAGGAAGCCATACCCACTTCTAATACCCAAGGTTGCGGGTTTATACCCGGTGCAGGTTGATGGATTTTTTCGGACGTAAAAATTCTTAGTATGGCTTCCTTCGGAGGAAAAGTAAATTCGTTGGTGCCATTAATGTTTATTTGCATGTAAAAGAACCCCATACCCTGAAAGAAAAAGTCCCCGAATTAAATTCTCCATGTTTCACGTCCGTAAGTGGTAATTTCGTACCATCTATGAGTGATGACAGTGTAAAACAACATTGTAATAAACAGCATAGCATACTGCTGCGTCGAGCCACGTTGCAACGGATTGTTTACATGCGGCATGTGCAGTCGGTCTCTACTCGGTAGGTATGCAACTGGTTTCTGCATGTGGCCCTCTATCGGTCCCCAAGGTACTATCCCTACTCATCACCATGTGCACATAGTGGCGAACTCGAAAATTAGAAATTCCATTATTAAGAAACCACTGTAATTGTGGCCCAATAACCGCAGACATGGCGTAGTGTAACTTGAAGTGAATACGGATTACCAGTTAATCAAGTCATTCAGAATGAAGTGGATTCAGAGCCCATTACCATAAAATTTAAGATATTCATTTTGTAATGTAATGTAGTAAAAATATGGTATCTTAATCAAGAATGTTAGGTTTATTATTGAGAAAATAAAATGTTTCGATAAATTTTCAGTCAGGGGATTTTGTTGAAGGTCTTCGTGTCACTTCCTTGAAAGATGCTTAGCTTATATATAAAGTTTGATAAGTATCCAATTTTGATTTTTGTATTATGTTGTTCATAGGCACTCAGACACACATACAGCGACATTTGTCTAAACATCTGATGTGTTCCATTCACATGACTTTTTCTACTTCTCGGTAACAAATTGTTATTAAAAGGTTGATTCGTCTATCTACTTCATACTGATCGATATAAACATTAGCAGAAATTGTCTTATTAGTTATTTCCTTGTAAGAACGGAAACAACGGCCATACACTAGGCTAAAACAATAGTCAAATCTTTTAAAAGCTGGTTGCCATGTGGGTGAAATCGATTTCTTTGCATTTCCAGGAGTTGACAAATTTAAAGTATTTTACAAAGCTTAAGGATTTTAATGCTAAAACCAATAACAAGAAATATCTGACAAATGAGAAAAAAAAAAGTATATGACATAAACTGTGTGCTTTAACGTGTTGTACAATTTTTGCGTAATAAGTTTAATAAGTTTTTGTCTCTTACAGTTTACCAATTACCAATTACAAAATTCAGCAATATTCATCCAGAACAAGCAGGTCTTCAGAGGCTATTCCCAGAAAATCAGGATATGCGTTTTGTTTCTCATGTAAATATCTTCAATATACGGTATCTTAATCAAAATCGTTAGAGCAATTTTTGGAAAATCAACATCTTCGAACATTTTCCCTATGTCGCATCCTTGGAAGGTATTAAACTTATACCAAGTTTGGTATTTCACTGACTTCTTCTGAAAATGCTTATATTGGAATCAGAAGAGCTTAAAACGTGTATTTCCGTTGAAATCTCGGTATTGAATTTTTTGGTGGAGTATATACTTTGTACTAAGTGGAGAAAGTAAAAACTTCTTTTTTGGGACTGAGGGTGCCTCAAAATGCATCTCCGGTAAATTTTCGATACCTATCGATTGTTTTGTGTGGAATACTATAATTACTTCCTGTTAATCATTAAAGCTAGTTGATAGAGAAAGTAAAAATATGTGTTCCATTCACATGACTTTCTCTACATCACTGTAATGCATTATTATTAAAAATCATATTTTTCTATATACTATATGATAATAAAAATTAACTGTAGCAGAAATTGCCTTAATTAATTGTTTCCTTGTAAGCAGAAGGACAATAAGGGAATACACTAGGCTAAAGTGGGTCAAATCTTTTAAAAGCTGGTTGCCATGTGGTTGAAATCCGTTTCTATGCATGGCCAGGAGAAAAGTGTGGGTAAACTTTCAGTATTTTAAATCTGAAACAAATAACCTTAAATATCTCAGTGGTCAATTCCAGGAAAAAATCGTATATGACATAATTTGTGTGTTTTAACGAGATCTACATTATTTAAGTAGTAAGTCTTTGCCTTTCTGTTACGGTTTACTAATTATGCAAAATTCAGCAAAACTCATCGAGGATAAGGAGTTTTTTAGAAACTATTTCCAGAAAATTCGAGATATATATTTTATTTATCATGTAAATATATTTAATATACGGTAACTTAATAAAAATTATTAGAGCAATTTTTGTGAAAATCAATTTTTTTTTCCGCGTAAAGGGTAGTTTAGGGTGGGGAGATTTTTCTCAAAATCTTCGTGTCGCATCCCTGGAAGATACCAAAGTTAAATATCAAGTTTGGTATTTTACCGACTTTTTCGTTTTTGAGTTATCGTGTTTACAGACACACAGACGCACACGTGGACCTTTTCCAAAACTACTTTTTTAAGAGCCCCTAAAACGTATATTTCCGGTGAAATCTCGGTATTGAATTTTTGGGTGCAATGAAATATCTTCTCTATACACTATGTACATAGTACGTGTAGAGAAAGTAAAAATAGACGATTAAGGTATAGAGTGGACACCGAGCACAATGAATGGCAGAACCAGATGAAGCACCCTCAACCCCAAATCCTTTAGTATCCAATGGAATGTCAGTCGAGCTGTTGGACAGCGAATGCAGCTGCTAGCACTTCCCGTATGACATAGACGTACAAAGTGACTTCATAATAACCAACCACTCTGTGTACATGACAGTCGAAATACCGCTCTTTGTGAACGGACCACGAGAGATTCAGCAGATACACACAATGGGGCATTACATCATTTACAGACTTTCTCGAGCACTCTTGTTCGCTGCCGTAATAATGATGCTTGCGGGAACGTACACATAATTGCTACTGATTGTTTGCCTCGTTTATGTAGACACACAACATTAAGCTTTGTGTACCAGCCGCACTGTTAGTTCACATACCATGACGATTACATCTTTTTTGTGATATTTGGATTTCGGATTTTAGGTTAAATGTCTGTTTTTTACTTTCTTAACACGTACCTATTCACATAGTACGAAAGTATTGTATTCCACCCAAAAATTTGATGCCGAAATTTCACCAGAAATATAAGTTTTCAGGTCCCCAGACCAAAAAAAGCAGTTTTAGAAAAAGGTTCGTAAGTGTGTGGAGGGTCAGCATAGGTCAAAAACGAAAATATTGTTAAATGCCAAACTTTGTACTTAAATTTATATCTTCTAAGGATGTGACATGAATATTTTCAAGAAAATACTTCCACCACAAACTACTCTTTACTTAAAAAAACGTTTGAAATTTTTCTCCCTCAAAAATATCTCTAACGATTTTGATTAAAATATAGTGTATAAAAGATATTTAGCTCAAAAATAAAATATATATTTTGAATGTTCTAGAAATAGTCTCTGAATTCCTCTTCATTCTGGGTGAATTTTGCATTACTGGTAAGCCGTAAGAGAGACAAACAAAAAATGACTACACAAAAATGTAGATTTCCTAAAACACACAATTTATGTCATAAACATAAATTGTGGAGTTGACCATTTTCGAGATATTCCTTGTTATTGCCTTTAGTTTTAAAATACTTAAAACATTTTTCATACGGGAATTTGTCAACTTGTGGCCTTGCAAAGAAACGAATTATAATCTCATAGCAACCAGATTTAAAAGATTTGACAATCGCTTTAGCCTAGTGTTTTGCCTTATTTCCCTCCTACTTACAAGGAAGCATGTAGTTAGACCATTTCTGCTAATGTTTATCTCAAAAAGCATGCTGTAGATATGAGGATATGCTTTTTAACAATGTTTTATTACAGGGATGTGGAGAAAGTCAGGTAAATGGAACACATCAGATTTTATGTGTTTATACAAACCAAAACCAGTTATATATCTTCAGGTTTTGTATAAAATGTAATGTATCGAAAGGATTTTGTGGTACATAAAATGCCTATTTTGAACATTGACACCTATTTTAAGGTTTTAGAGACTAAAAGTGGGTACTAAAAATAAAATAAAAATAAATAGTTGATATCATGGGATTAATTTTATTCCAAGTCTTTTTACTACTTCGGTAACAGGAAACGGAACATTCTGGGGAAAGTACTGGTTTTAAAGTTTTAGAATAGATACCCGTTTTGAAGAAAGAGAAGTATTACATTCTGTATGTCTCTTTGTCATTCTTTGATATTTGGTCGGTGACTGCAGTACGACAGAAATCCCTATGAAATGTCGTATTTCCATTGTTTCTTCACTCACATACGTTATCCACTTGACTAACTGTTGATATGCACAGATTTGCAAGATTTCTCCAAGTTTTCTCTTTTGCTTTTCAAAGTATTTAAGCAGTCATTTTAAATTGTTGTTCTTAACGATAACAGCACTTTGGGGCGGCACAATGACGTCTGTAGTCTATGGGGCATTTCCACTGTGATCTCTTCACTTAGTTTTGAGAGGTGTTTTCTTCATGTAAGCTCATTATTTTATCAGCCATAAATCTATATGCTTTCTACATATACTTTGTGAATTTATTGTTTTTATCGTATCATTTTTAATTCTCACTATTTAATAGCATTTTTAATTTTTATAAAGTATAAATATATTTTGGATATATAAAATCTAATAATCTCTCAAACTATTTTTGGTGCCTAAAACTATGCCTTTAGTGCCCATTGTTATTATTTGAGAGTCTAGTTTTAGGTGCCTAAAAATTAGCTTTTGAGGACCCGCTCTAATGATATTTATCCTAAATCCCAAATCTAATGATATTAACCAAAAGAAAAAACATATCTGTTACATACACATCAATATATTTACCCATTCTTTAACAAACTATTTTTAAAAATCCGTATTCTTTTAACTACTTCTAATGAAGACAAACATTTGCATAAATGCTTTTTTAGACTGCTCGAACTAAAAGTAGAACTTTTAACTCAAGCAACACGAGTTAAAACTCGTAGTTTATCACTCTATTGCGACGTGTTTGTCACTCCATTGCCACCAACTTTGGTTTCTTGACTGGTAACATCGCAATTATTTACAGTTGTTTGTTAAATAGCCGCCAGCTGTTCACAGTGCTGATGCTAAGAAGAAATAAGTGAATATCGCAGCCGTGCTGCGCATTACGGATACAAAGATGGTAAAACAGAAATCTCGGCCTACTCGCAAACTTCCTACTCATAATATAGAACACAATATTTTAACACCTATATCACAAATAACTATTATTAAATATTTTCTTGTTGATATAAGGTAATAAGATAATACTAGGCGTAAGCCAAAAGTTAAAAGCGGATCGCTGAGTGATGGTTCTACTCTTTGGTTGAATAGGAGCAAGGCTATAGAATATCATATGAGGAAACTTAAAATTTTAACCAATAATTCCACAGAACAGGTATTTCACATACATTTTGTGTTTTAACGAGATCTACATAATTTTTACTGAAAATTTACTGAGATTGCATTGTTGTTATGTTAATATGAATATAAAATGTCATTCACACTGGATAAACGTTGAAAATGTCAATTATGTATTTTATAACATTTGTTGCAACAATCAAAATGTCCTACGCGCCTCAAAATGTCACAAAACTGATTTTTGAATTCGAGCTTTGAACCATGTACAAAAACTTTACGCGGTGATTATTAAACTTTGAATACTGACTTGTGATCATATCTTTTAAGGTTAAAAATTTAATCTGCAAACTTAATCATTTTTTCGTAATTGTGTTTCAAAACTCACAATTGGATGTTGGGATAATTTTGTCGCTGGTAATATAACAATAGACACTTCTGGATGATCTTGGAAATTTTAGTTGGCAAAGAAAAACTGAGACACTTTGAAAGTGTGACTATGTAGTTTTGAGATAAACTTTTTTTTATAAAATAGCATGCTAGGAAACAGATGTAATGTACGAACTTCAAATGGCTGTGGAGCTAGAAGCAAGACTGGGGGGGGGGGTTAAATGCTGATTATCTATGTATGTCGAAAGGTTCCAGAAAATGTGTGATTTTTGTGCGACTGTAGTAAATATGTTATTCCCAGTATCCTTTAAAGCAACACGTGGTCCATCTCTTTAAAGTTTTATAAAACTTTTTGGAGTGGAAGATTGAATAAAACACCTATGAGAGTGTATCTCTTTATTTTTATTTTCCCGAAGACAATGGACATAGGTGGCTCGGTTTGGGGGGAAAAATACAAAAGAAAGCGAAAAAGGAAATCTGTATATTTTATGCTAAATACCACATTTTTGCATATTTTGTATGAATTTATTTTCATACCGAGCGAGGTGGGGTCGCGATAACGTGTGTGTCTCGCATTTGGAAGGTTGTGGTTTCAGTTCCCATAACCAGTCTTCCTAATCCATAGGTTTATTTTACATGCTTCCCCGAGTTATCAGGCAATTGCTGGCCCGGAATTCCTTGCCCATCATGTTATGTTCCCATCACTTCTTTGTCATTTGTTTGAGAGTTAAAGGACCAGGTGACGGTGTTCGGCCAGTTGTGGCTGGGCAATGGCTTGCGCACTGAGGAAATTTATTCTTGGTTTCGTCGAAGGACCATTTTATCGGGACCACCTTTGGATGCTATCGGGTGTGGCCGCTTCGGGGTACACCCGGAGGCTCGGAGCTTGTAGATTGGTTCCGGGCGACGTCAAAGGCGTTCAATTTGGAATTATTAGGGACCCCGTCCACGCTTGTGCCCGTCTTTTGGATCTTGTCGCTCTTCGGCTCTCTTGTCGTCCTAGGGTAGCATGCTAACCTCTGGTTCCCAAGTTCTTGGGTAAACCTGGCGGACGGTGATTAGTTTTTTTTTTTCGGGTGTAAAAATCCTGCAGCATCCTAAATAAAACTCAATTTCAATATTACACTTCGGTGCTTTCCCCTCATCTCTCTCTCGCTGAGGTCACGTAAGTTGCAAAAGACCCCAAGAGCCTACGTGCGGTGCTGTGCCCTGTCCGGGAGTTAATACTAATCCTAATATGTAGTTGTTTTAACTGAGGAGCTTATTTTCAAAATGTCTCTTACCCACTTAGTACCAAAACTAAATTTGTATGTCTTTATGTCTCTGCCTTCTCCATAGTTTACCCTAGGTACAAATATTGTCATTTGACTTCAGAGTATCCTTTAAAGTAGCAAAACTTTGCGTTAAAGTAGCTGTTGGAATCAAACTGGCTCTTGTCCACAATATTTTTACTTCCTCTAAGCACCATGTACGATAGGTAGAGAACGTATTGTATTCCACCGAAAATTCGATGTAGAGACTTAGCGGAAATATATGCTTTGAGTCCATAAAAAGACTTTTTAGAAACATTTTCGTGTGTGTGTGTGTCAGTGACTTAACTTATACTTAAAAACAAAAAGTCGGTTAAATACCAAACTTGATATTTAAATGCAGTATCTTCCAAAATTCAGTACCTTTGCGACACAAGATTTTCAGAAAAATCCCCCCACCACAACTACCCTTTAAATGGAACATTTTTCGAAATTTGTGATTTTCTCAAAAATTACTCTTAACAAATTTAATTAGATTTTAATTAAGTATATTATATATACTTAAATGACAAATAAAATGTATATATTTAGTTTTCTGGGAGTAGCCTTTGAAGCCCTCTTCATTCTAGATGACGTTTGCATAAATGGTAAACCGTGAGAGATGGACAAAAACTTAGGACACAAAAAACTGCAGATCTCGTTAAAACACCAAACAATTTATGTCGCATACCTTTTTTTTTTTTTTTTTTTGTAGAGTTAACCGTTTCCAAGGCACTTCTTGTGATTTGTTTCAGTTTTAAACTACTTATATTTTTCTCAAATGAGAGATGATCTCTCGTTTCATCTCTTTTGTTTCACTCCTGGCCGTGCAAAGTGAACTGAATTTTAATTATTTCACACAGCTACTGGCTTTTTAAAAGATTTAGCTATCACTTTAGCCTAGTGGATTGCCTTATTTCCCTTCTACTTGAACTAATACAACCATTTATACTAATGTTTATCTTGATTATCACGAAGTAGGCAAGCAATTATCTTTTGTAGGAACAGGTTGTAGAGAAAGTCATGAGAATGGAACAACAGATTATTTTTTAAGATTTGACTGTCGCTTTAACCGGGTGTAGTCTCTTATTTCTCTTCTATTTACAAGGAAGCAAGTAATGAGACACATTATGCTAATGTGTATCTCGATTAGCACATGATGTAGGTAAACGAATAATCTTTTGTAAAAATAGTTTGTTTGCAGACCAGGTGTAGAGAGACTCGTGTGAATGGGACTTTTTGTTGTTGTAGCTTTCTACAAATTTCTGAAAATGGACAAGAGGCGTTTTGAAAATAAGCTTCTCAAATTCAAATATTTTCAGAAAAACGTGTTACTTAATCTGAATCTTATTTTAAAATATAAATTCTGTTAGGTAAATACTATTTCATCGACGGATTATCATGTGTATGTTAATTTTGTATAATTATTGCTCACATATGTATGATCCTGCATAAAAACGTTTGATACAATTATAATAAATATTGATCTAAAGGTCCTTTTCAATCTGCTCATTCGGTTATGAGGCAATCTGAAATAATGCAATGCAGAGTTAACCACAAGCTGTCAAGAGGATCTCTACAGCTCTGGTTGTAAATAACCTCTAACATCACATTCCTTTTGCACCACTTGTGATCGTTAAGTTTGGAACATCATTTACATTCGCCGACCCACTTAGATGAGGTAATCTGAACAAGGTTTTTATGCGAGCAGCTCGGTAAACATTCAAGTTGTTCTTTTATGATGTAACCTCATCATCGATGTTGCGGTAGGAATTTGAAGTCTGAGAGTAACATTAGCACGATCAGCTGAGCAAATAGTTGATGCATGACAAGACGAAATTGGGATCGCATTTTGTTCATGAGTTGTCGTTTCGTCATGTCTGTCTTCTTGGTTTCTCTGGCTTCCTTATTGCTTTCTTAATGCCGAGTGCAGTCGATTGGATGTGCTCCATTCGTGACGAATCCTCTGCAGCGGTGGAAAATAAGAAAGACATTTAGTTACGGCTTCTCATAGCATTAGACATTCCTGTGGTGTTTACTTTTCCATCAGTTTGAAATCCGTCACTCCGGATCGATCAGGAAGTCATATTCCTTTGACATGTGGTATTCAGTGATTTTTTTCTGTCAAATTTAGGCATTTTAGTGTGTACCTCTGTCTATAAAATAGTTGAAGGCATCATAACAATATTGCTCCGAAAATGGTTTACCTCCACAGCGATACGTCCTCCGTGATCTAGGGGTAATAAGCTCCCATGAATGTGGGTTCAGACCTAGCGATGGAGTTTTCGGGCTTAAAAATCCATATCATGATTCCTTCGGAAGAGAAGTTAAGCCGGTGGACCGGTTTCGTAGATTTACGGTACGTAAAAGAACCTATAGAGGGCTTTGAGCAAAATGAAGCGGTCCTTCGCGCCCATAATAGAATGAGGCACTAAGAACCACAGCAGTAAAAGGGCGTTCATAAATAAAACTCAATTTCCAGTCTTTCCACAGCGACGGGCATAGACGTTCTCAGAATGCTGTTTTGGAAGTTTTCCTCATCTTACAAAGTGATATACTAGATAATAGCCTCCAAATAATTCAAACCTTTTTACTTTCTCTATCATGTACACGTAGGAGAGAAGGATCGCTCAAAACATCGACATCGAGATTTAATCGAAAATACTTTTGAGAACCACTGAATCTAAAAAAAATAGAGGAAGGTGTGTGTGTGAGAAAGAGAGAGAAAGAGATATTCTGTGAAATGGCTAACTCAGAAACGAAAATATGGGTATTTAAGTTCACTGTTTTCCAAAGATGCGACTCGAATACTGGAATACTGTCAGGAAAATCCCCTACCACAAGCTGCGCTAAACATGGAACATTTTTCGAAGCTTTTATTTTCTCATAAATGGCTCTAACAATTTTGATTAACATATCATGTTTTAAAGATACTTACATGGCAAACATAATGTGTTTAATTTTCTGGGAATAACCTGAGAAATCCCCATAATTTGGAAGAATTGTATATTATCTTGAAAATTGGTATACACTAAGCGATAGATGAAATCAAATACACAAAAAATATTGATCTCTTAAAAAAAAAAAAATTAATCCAAATAAATATTTTTCTGGTATAAACCATTTCCGAGATATCCATTATTAATGGTTCGAATGTATCGATATATTTGTAATTCCTTTGAAGTCGATTTTCAGTGGTTTTTCACGATTGTATGGGAAGAATGTTGGAATTTTAAGGCCAGAAGTAGCGTCCAGTGCTTAAAAATTATACTGTCGCTTCTCTATTTGTATCTATAATGAAATGTGTAATGTAGCTTCTTCTCCAAAGGCTTATTTCGATTAGAATGAAGTAGACAGAAAAACAAGCTTTCAAAATGATAGTTGTGTAGCCACTAATAAAGGAAGTTATTAAAAGACAGACTTGTTGATTTCATTTATGCTGCCCCCTTTATATTCTATAGTCATGTCGGACTTTTTGACTTGAGAAACAACTCGTAAGTTCTTTAACGTTGGCTTTTTTATTTTTATATCGGGCTATGAACGGATGAAATAGAGAGTTGATGCTCAAATAAGCCCAGAGTACGTAGATGTCAAAAAGTTACCTGACATTTGCCTTCTCACGATAAAGGAAAATCCCGGAAAAAACTTTATCTTGGTAACTTCACCCTACGGAGATTCGAACTCGGGACCTGTTGAATGTGAGCCAGACACGCCACATTCACTTCCACATGCGTACCTAATTCCCCACTTTGTGTAGGCTAGGGAAGATTTTAATTTTAAAACGTGGAGTTGAACCCGGGATTTCTGGGTTGAGAAGCTTCTCGACCAGAAGTATAAGGTTTATATTCGGTAGATGCTGGGTTCGATTTCCATGAGTCACTTACTCTCACCATTTGTTTTAGGATTGAAGGACCAGGAGACGGCTATTGGTGTAGTGCTGTTGCACTGAGGATTGTACACTTTGGCAAGGTTCCACTCTGGCGTTTGATAGGCCTACTGGGCCTCCCTTCTAGGAGCTAGTTTCATTTCCGTGGGGCACAGGGATTAGGCAGTTCTTACCAGCACCAGGATGTGCTTCATCTGGAATCGGTAGGACCTCTACCTGCACATCCGGGTCCGGATCTGGTCGCTTTCCGGGTCTCCTCTCCATCCCTCTCTCCCAGGGATCACGTGGGAAGCAAATGCTCTTTTCCAGTTTTAAAGGCTGAAGCGCTAAATTTGAACTAAATGTCTACTCGCGCTTATGCTTGGTTTGTAGTAGCAATCAACTCTTCTCAGGGCGTTTTAACGGGCTTTTGGGCTTCACAGACCCAGACTACCTGGCGACTTCTTAAATAATAAATCACTAGAAATTTCTTTGTAGAATTGTAGTTTATTTTGCAATCATTTCGTACAATTCTAAAGTGAATCTGCAATCGCTCGATGCAATTTATGTGCTTTGTTGAATGCAGCATATAATTCTACGCGAATACTTTAATACACAGGTAATCTCCAAGTGGCCTCTTCCATACTTGTGAAAAAGCCTTTTTTTTTTTTTTTTTTTGATAACTGGCTTCACAAGCAAGAGAATCAACACTTAGAGCAAGGTCGGGTAATGTCGGATAGGCTGGTAATGTCGCATACCTAGGTTTCGGCTTGATGGATGCTGGCATCTTACTACAAGCACTCGAAACATGTTCACTGAACTAAAGGAAGTATTTAACGGTGGTCGCCATATTGAGTTGTGGTGTTTTGTGGAAGCTACATTGAGAAAACTGAATTCACAGAAAACAGAATTTTTAAAGGTAAGTTAACATGCTTTAATTACAACGGTGTTATAATAACAAAGTAATTTCGTCATGTTATATTCGAAAGTGCGTATTTTACACTACCTTTTAATATATGTGAAGTACAAGATGTATTGAAATGTGAATGACCAAATGGAAAATGGAAGAATGCCATGAATGCGGGTAATGTCGGATACCTGTCAGTTGGTATCCGACATTACCTACCACTGTGGAAGCACCTTTTTAATACTTGTAAATAACAGTGAACAACGAAATAGTTAACTTCTAAATGCCAATAATACATCTAATTAGAGCATAATTCATCATTTACCTGTACGAATTTTATAAAATTTGTTTATTTACATTTAAATAGATAAATAATACTTAAATGTTTATTAGAATTTGTTTATTGAACATTTAACCCATTTAAGCTATATTAGACTGCATCACTACACAAGATGAAGAGTGCATGTATTGCAAAGGAAAGTTCCCTCGCCAGGGGGAAGAATGGATTCGGTGCATCACCTGTGAAGAATGGTGCCATGAGGAATCTTCAGGTGCCGGAAAGCAGACCTTTACTTGTGATTACTGTGCATAAACAGAGAAAAGCAGTGTATACCTTTTGTTGTGTATTTTAGGTTTTTCATTTTCTAAGAGTTTTTAAAGATGACATTCCAGTTTATATGTCAGTTTCAAAGTTCAAGGGTTTTTAAAACTAGGCAAAGAAGTTAGCCAAGTCTTAAAACCTCACTATGTTTAAAATTTTCAGTCAAAATGAGATTTAATATTGTTTGTGTATATTACAATAAAATTTGGCGGGTAATCTCGGATAGTGTCCGACATTACCCTCCTATAGCACGACATAAGCATTTTGCCCATTTTCCTTTAAATCTTCAATAGAAAATATGCCCTTCATGTTAAGACCTTGTATGCTTCACAGGATTAAACGCACTGCATAGGCAATACATTGTGGTAAAATATGCCCTTAGTATAGGTTCTTACACACTACAATTCTCAAAAATGAAAATGGTATCCGACATTACCCGCCCTTACTCTAACTGTGATACCTACTTATATTTGGAAAACAAAATCGCATAGAGAAAATCAAAACACTTATACGCGACGAAAGCACTAGGAATAATAAACATTTGCATCCAACTATTTCAACTTCGGAATGCAAGAGAACAAAAACATTTGAACATCAAATATTTCAAAAATGACATGAAACTCACAAAATGTCAGCAGATTTTGTGGTTAGGATATAAATATTGCCTCAAGGCCCCTCGGCTGCCCTACCTCTACTCGAGTGCAGATGTAGTAAGTACATTTCAACTTTTATTTCACTCATTTATTGCTTCAGACGAATGGAATAAACACCTGCATAAAGAAAATGTTAAAGTCGAATGTTGGCAGGGGTGTTTTGATGCCAATGGTGATACTATATAAAGTAGCTTGTTTTTATTATCATTTGGAATGTTTGTGATAGTATTATATTAGTATTAATAATCAATAGAAAGTCTAAGCTAGAAGTCATAAAACACAATACAGTACGACAAAATATATATGTAACAAATGCCTAACAGTCCCATACTCATGGATTCTTAATAAAATGAAATGTTTGTTTTAATACGAAGTATTGAATGTTGAGGCTTTCAGTAGATATGCAGAAATCTAGAATATTAGAAAATTGTAAAATACACTGTAATAAGCCTCTCTCTTAAAAATGTGATGCTGCAGCATTGTTTCCATTATTGAATATATTTCTGTTCGGATATTTCCTTACAGCAGATTACTCTTTGGAACTGGCCGACAACATTTATCCATTGGGCTTTAAAATGTGTTTTTAGACATTTCTATCAATGAATTTAGACAAATCAGATCACGCCGACCATTCGCCTCTCACAAAGGCGGTCCGGGTTCGATCTCAGGTGACCGCATGTGAGATTTGTTCTCTGGTGCTCCATCTTCATTCCATGCAGCATCAATGTCATCGCCTGCGGTGTCGTATTTAGTAAAAGTGAACATTAAACTCTAACAATCATAATTTATATAAACGGAGCTTGTGCAGCACCAAAAGGAGATTCCCCTGATGCCAAGATGTTTTTCATAGCTTTATTAATAACCACTATTAAAAATCTTCCCGAAAATATCCATATTCATGAGCAAAATAGTGTACAAATCTGTTGGCTTTATTTATTAGGAAGAACGTTTACTTGCATAAAATATTCATCCAAAATACGATTCAAATTTTATTTTAAGCTTAAGATCTCTATCCAGACATTTCCTCTTTGTCATTCTGGAAGAGAAATACCTTTGGGAAGTCTGAAATGTTTCTCATCAAATATAAACTATTTTACATAACCTTAATTTTCCCCGTTGACAGCTTTTTTGGATCTTCTTTGCTTAAAAGATTTTAACAGCAATAACTGATATTCAGTACATCTTCTTTACTGGCTCAAATAACTTGAAACAACTTAAAGCAAAAGAGATCTTGAATTAATAGTTCAGGCATGCCTATATATATACGAATGCTGCAACTTGTCTCCCTAATCGTCTTCACCGTAACTTCACGATATGAAAAGTGCTGTTAAACAACTTTGATGTTGACATACCGCAAAGCTGCTGTGTAGGAGCACCAAATCAGAAATTAGAAAATAAGAGGCGGAAATGCCTACCCTCTGTTCCCACTCATGGTAGCCCTCCTGGGCTTGCAAAACGTTTTCCTAATCTTGTGTGTTGCTTGTGGGAATTTGCAATACTATGGTTTGTGAAATGTTTGAGGGAGGAAAAACAAAAGAGAGCAAGTAGAATTACGGCGCTCTGTGATCTTGCGGCATAATCGGCGAGTAGGAATAGAGGGGGGCAGTTCCAAGGTTTCCTTCGCTGCTGGAGATGGGAATTTTAATCGAGACAACGCGCACGAGGGCAGGTCGGAACGTGGCCCTCGACAGTTTGTCGTTGACTTGCATCGTGTAACCAGTGCAAAATAGTGGAGGTGTGACTGAATCAGTGGCGGTTTTCTCGAGTGTGATACTGACTTTTGGCATCAATCTTTGCCTGCTATTTGCGGGTAAGAAAGCTTAAAACGAGAGGGCGGTTATCATAATCAAATTTAACACTAAGTGCTTTTGAGTTCTCCTTTCGTTTGAAACATTAGCTTTAAAAGTATTTTCGTTTTTATAGCATGTCATGGTGTCAATTCCCAAAAACAGTTGTTACTGTGTAATGAGCGTGCTGTGTCTTTGTAATCCCTTATTGGGAAAGGTTGTAAGGAATAATTGATTTCTATTTCTTAGTAAATATGGTGGTTGGGTATTGAAGGGAAGAGGTAATCTCTTCTAGAACTAACCATTTACCCTACAATTGTCTAAAATGTTAGCGGAGATTTCAACGCTCGGGTAAGACATTAACAGACATAATGCTATGTTCCAGCACGGGTTCAACATTCTGCGCTCATCGATGTGGGATTTTTCTCAATATTCTCTAAGAAATCTTATGTTTCTATCTTTTGGTAGGAGCTTCAGAAGAAACATGCTAGCTTTTCTAAAATGTTATTTTGCAAAATTGTTAGATATGCAGTTCTGCATGGCTTTTGGCACCTCTATATACTAATTATATAATTTGGAAGTGTTTACAAAATTTTCAAATTGGGTTTTGGAACTGTAACTTTAATTAATTTCTAAAAATGCCTTAAGTTATTTGCTCGAAAATATTATTTCAGATTAATATCTTAAAATGAGTTCATTCCGATTTCTTAGATATTATGAGTTGCTGTATGTATAATACTCAGTGAATTGTTGCTAAAAACCTTACTAAATCGAATTAATAAATAAACTCCTGATGCATCTAAAATTGAAGAATGAATTAATACAGATACAGGTGCTTTTCTTTGGCATTACCGTTTTGTACACTACGTTTGTCACAGGTGTTATATTTGTTTAGTGACATGCAGGTCATGTAGATGATACATTTTTAAGAAGGAGAAAATAAATTCAAACTCTTCTCGGGCTTCTAGCCAGGTAAAAACTTGGCTTGATCAGTTCACCCTGAAGACGAGGAAGATGCACTTCTTCGAAACGTTGGTGTCAAGCCAAGTTTTTACCTGGCTAGAAGCCCGAGAAGAGTTTGAATTAACACGTCGCCAGGAAAGCTTCAGTTCTTATTTTAGAAAATAAATGTACACGTTCCATTTGTCTTTAACTGCAATGGTCATATTGGCGGTCTTTTATCCTTGTAACGTATTGCTAACAACAATAGAGTCAATTCGTATTCACTTGTCATTGGATTTCTCACACACTCTCTTACTCTCATTCATACTTCCAGACTCAGGGGAAGATAGAGAATAATCTTGGCTAGGGAAAATTTCCCATCCCCAGCCGGGAATCGAACCCGGAACTCCTCGATTAGACAGTAGGCGCGCTACCAACGAAATAAATATTATTGTCTGCACGCATGCTTTACTCTACACGTATTCATATTTGGAGACTATTAAGCTCTATATTGGAAAATACTGAATAGGTTACGATATTCTGTGTGTATGATGTAGCATTACTTATTTTATTTATTTTGACTTTAGTTTGACTTTCTTTAACCTGGTAGGTCATATCGACGATGAGTCAAATCGGTAAAATTATGCTCAAATATATCCGGAGTCATGGAGCTTAAAGTTACTCGACACTCGTCTTCTCGGGATGAGGAAAAACCCCGGGGGGGAGGGAACTTTTCGGGTAATTCATCCTGACCGAGATTCGAATTCGGGACCTCTTGAATGTAAGCAGGCACGTTACCCTCACACTAAAGAGGCGGCAATCTAGCTTTAAGACAATATAGGTGCATTTATGTTAAAACACGAAAAAATTAATTAGACTATTTAATAATAAATTTAGACACAGTGAATTAAAACTATTTAGAGTAGTCGGAACACACATTTAAATGTGCCATGTTATTTATATTTTTGCCTTCAATATTTGAATCCAAATTGTAATTGATGCTACATAACTACATATATCAGATATATTTGTTAATATAATGCATTAACATTTTTTTAACATTAAGTGGGGCTTTCAAAATCTATAAGCTTCATAGTGTCATTATGAAGGTTGTAAAATCGTAGGCACTTGATAAAATCTGTGTATCGCATTAGTAATCGATTCCTTAAATTCCAAGCATCAAGTATTCAGTGTAAGCTTTTATTATAATATAAGCTCATTTTATTTATGTGGAATAAAACATTTTCATTTACCGCAGAAATAACCCTGAAAGTCTGCATTTAACTCGTGCACTTCACGCCCGCTATGGAAAATATGAGACATATCGATCTTAAATGACATATGTCAAAAAATGGATTTAACAATTACCTAAACGAAAAGTATATTAAATGTGCCTCCAATTGCAGCAAGATTATACTGCAACTATTTGTCATTTTAAAATATATTTTCGGAAATTATTGATCTTTTTAATAGATGTGTGAACTGATATAAAGCTTGGATAGGCAGAGTCAGACTGAAAAATGCAATGCCATAGCCGGGATTTAAATAACGGATCTCTATCGGTCTCTAGCCGGTTTCTCTACCACTGAGCTACCATGACAACATGCCGGCATAGCATTAAGTTTTTCAACCGACTCGCATTATTCCCGGCAAACCACAAGGTGATCTCAAATTATTTTGAGATGACATACGCCTATGGCGACTTACATTGTCGTAAATACTTTAAGACTCAGGATTCATAGTATAGCCGACTATTATGGACAATTGTGATAATTTTAATTGTTTTCTCACAGAAACCGTATGTAGGACAGGAGTTGGAAAGGCATATAAAGCTTGTGTTTACTTCAATATAAACATTCCTAACTACCAAACACATGGACAGGCTTCATAAACCGCCATTTATTACGAATTCGTGCAGATTTTGAAAGCGTAGCTCTGCTGATACCGGGATGTGTTTTCATGCAGGTGAGGGGGGTGCAGAATCTTGCCACATCTATCTTCAATGTCCGCTTGTGGATTAATTGCTATTCCTCGTAGGGATGGGCCAGAAACTCGCACCATTGTGTACGCAGCCTTGAACCGCCCTGTGAAGGAAGTAGGTACGGATTTGGCTTCTTTCGTCATTTGCGGAAGTAATGTCACAGGAGAAAGGTACATTATTATGGCATTGACATAATAGGCATTTAATATGGCAGTTGTTGTTATCCATCTCTTATTTCCGCATTTGGACCGCTATATTAGCTTTTGCTATTTCTTGTTGATTTTATCAAATTTCTCAAATTGCACCCCTTTTTACTTTCTCTACTCGTATTTAAAAGTTAGAGAAGGTACCCAAAGATAAGAACGTGCGTGAACAACATAGCTCAAAAACGAAAAGTCGGAGCATACCAAACTTGCTGTTGAAGTTCAACATCTTCCGAAGCTTTTCATAAAAATCCCCATCTTAAAATAACCGTTACATAGATCAATTTTCATGTTCTCAAAATTACTCTAACACTTTTGATTAAAAACAGTATATTAAAGATGTTTACATGATAAATAAAGTGCACATCTTGAATTTTCTGTGAATACCCAGTTCATTCAGAAGGGATTTATCTGGAATCTTGCATAACGGATAAACTATTTACGCAAACAAAAAACAAATATTTATTTTGAATATGTTTTTTGTGGCATCAGCCTGTTTGAAGTTATATGCTGGCGCTATTCAATTGCTTCTCGCAATGCCATGGTAAGAAAATTAAATTTCAAAACCAGCATATAGCGACTAGTTTTTTACAGTATACGGTTGCTGTTTCCTTTGTTATATATAACGAAATCTGTAATGAAATTATTCAAAACGTTTATCAGAGCCAAAGTTGGAGTTAGAAGAACAAGCTTTTGCAGGAATAGTTTGTACATGCTGTATATAAAAATAAATAATGGTGGGTAGAAAGGGTATTGCGGATGTAATGCATCACAAAATATAATAGGATGTCTTTAGAAAAACTTTCAGAAAAAATAAAACAGCGAAACCTTTCCTCTACTTATGTAATTTGGATGTAATTCCTGCTTAAAGCCCAGTTGGCTTCGATTGTTTGGAATCAACTTCTAAACTGCCAAAGAGCCTTGCTGGTTCTGAATGATAAAGTTGCATTAAGGTTAAAAAATTATTATTAACGGAAACTCACTGGAGGATCTCATTTAAGCATTTGATAGCTACTGTGCATAACAATGAAACATAAATTAGCACATGCTTCTTTGTTGTAGTTGCAGAAATGTGGAATTAGTCTCTGGATGAAGCAATCAAACAAATTAGTAATTCACCACGACCTCCTCGAAGGATAGCTAGCGTTTAATATTATTCACAGTATACTCTCACTCTGACATTTACCTGATCATTTACACCCATGAAAGTGATGACTGGGTAATGATGCAACAAACATAACGTAATCTCAATTATTACGCATCCTGTTATACAGTAAACAGCTCTAATAATACTCCTCCAGCTTCATCTGTTAGGTTTATTATTATAAGATTCGTTTCTTATAACCTCTAGTTAGAAATAACCTTACTTTGTATTTTTAATTTAGTTCAAGTATCCCATGAGCACACAACATATACACATAATTACGTACAGTTGTATCTTTAGTTGCAGTAAGATTTACTTAATAATAGCAATAATAACAGTCATAATTTAAACACATATAATATGTTCTCTGCACATGGCTTTCTCTAGCTCTTCCTCAACAAACTTTCCTTACAAAAATTGTTCTTCTATCTACGCCATGCTAATCAAGATAAACATTGCCGAAATTTATATTATTATTGCTCCTTTGTAAGCAGAAGGGAAATAAAGGAATATGCTAGGTTAAAGCGATAGTCAGATCTTTAAAGAAAACGGTCGCTAAGTGAAATAATTGAAATTCGGTTATCTTTGCTTGCTAGGAGTAAACAAAACTGCAACGAAAAGAAAGATATCTCCCGTTTGAGTACGTTAAAACTGAAACCGATAACTCGTAATATCTCTAAAATGGTTAACACTACAGAAAATACGTTTATTGCATAAATTGTTTTAATGAGATCTACATTTTTTGTGAAGTAAGTTTTTGTCTCTTACGGTTTACCAGTTATACAAAAGCTATACAAAATTCACCAAGAATGAAGAGGTCTTTAGAAGCTATTCCGAGAAAATTCAAGATATGCATTTCGTTTGTCATAAAAGTATCTTAAACATGCGAGATTTTAATCAAAATCGTTATGGCCATTTTTGAGAAAATCAAAATTGTCCTAAAATGTTCCGAGTAAAGAGTTAGTAGGCGGTGAGGGGAATCTCTTGAAAATCTTCGTGTCACATCCTTGGAAGATACCAAATTAAATACTAAGTGGTATTTAACCGACTTTTCCTTTCTGAGGTATCTGCCCACAGATATATACACCTAGACACACAGTGAGACAGACAGACACACACACAAACACACATGGACATATTTCTAATTGTTTTATTCAGGGGTTTTCAAAACATCTATTTCCGGTGAAATCAGGATATCGAATTTTGGCTGGAATACATTACCTTCTCTATCCACTTTGTACATTGTTTATACAGCTAGATAAGTAATAACAAAAATCTGGCTGACAATGGCATTCATAATGACAGCTCAAATACTTCGCTATGAACACCAGCCAAGAGAAAAATCTGATTTGTCACAAGGTCAAATTAGCTGTTTAGGGCCGGTTTCACAGTTTAAACTTAAGCCGAAGCTTTAGTAAGCTCCGGACGTCACATAATCCAGGCCTACGTTTTGGTTTTAAGCTTTACGAGTTTCACAACAGACCAACCAGGTTCGGCTTTACCTAGTTGAACAACTCTACGAAATGGTAAGGCTGGTAACGTATGTACTGCGCATTGAGTGAATTTCCATTGTTTGTGGTAACGCTGTTCTTAATGGTTATTTAAAAGACTAGTTACTAAATCTAGTTACGTAAGTGTTTTTTGTAGCTTAATGTCCTTTAATGTGGTTGTTCATATCGGACGATGAATGAAATTGCTGAAATGATCTCGGGGTCCATGGAGCTTAAAGTTACTCGGCATTCGTCTTCTCAGGATAAGGGAAAACCCCGGGTAACTCATCTTAAACGAGATTCGAACTCGCTAGCCCCACATGCGTAAATCTGTGAAAGAAATGTCCGATAAATAAAAAACATGGTATTTGGGATTAACATCTTCCAAAGATGCGACACGAAGATTTTAAAGAAAATCTTCCCATTTCATCTACCTTTACATGAAATATTTTCTAAATAGTTCATTTTCTCAAAAATGTCTCCGATGGTTTTGATTAAAATGTCATTTAAGATACTTATACGAGAAATAAAATATACCTACATCTTGAATTTTCTGGCTGGTTTGTGAAATACTCTTCGTGGAAGGATTTTTATTTTTAATTTTTTATAATGTTGTATAACTGGCAAGTAATCCATAAGAGATAGGACTCTGCACAAACTCTTTAAGACATAATTTGTTTCAATTAAGACTTTTTTTTATGGCGTCAGCTATTCTAGAGGTAGCCGTTCTTAGGTATTGGTTTTACTTTTTCAATACTTCGTCAATGTTACTTTCACTACCACATACAATGTGTACAGAAGATAGAGACATTACTGATTATTCCATCCAAAATTTTGATGTCGATATTTCAACTGAAACACATGTTTTGAGTTCTTCTGAATAACAATAACAATTGTAAAATATCCGTATGTGTGGTGTCCGTATACAGCATAACTCAAAAACGAAAAGTCGATTGTTTCTGTACCAAACTTTGTGTTTTTAAATTTTGCATCTTCCAAGAATGCTACACGAAGATTTTCAACAAAATACCCCCACTCCAAACTACTCTTTATATGTAAACTTTTTCTAAAAATTTTGATTTTCTCAAAAGTGGCTGTAATGATTTTTTATTAAAATACCAAATGTTTAAGTTGTTTTAATGACAAATGAAAGCTATGTGTTGAATATTCTGGAAATAGTCTCTGAAGTCCCTTTCATTATGGATGGCTTTTGCATGACTAGTAAACTTTAAGAAATAGAAAAAAGAATGCTACTCAAAGAATTAGATGTAAAACACACAATTTATATCAAATACATTCTTTCTAAGATAACCATTCCGGAAATATTCCTAATGATTGGATTTCTTTTATCTCACAGTACGGTTTTCTCCAAAATGGGAAGTGATTATTCTTTTTCCTTTCTCCAAATCAGGCAAAGAGAACGGGATTCCAAAACCACCACATAGTAAAAAGCTTTTAAAAGCTGATTGCTATCATTTAAGTCCACTCCTAACATGTTTTATCTATAAGAACATATTTAATAAAAGTATTTCTCAAATGTTTGTATAGATTAACGTGCATTAGATAGATGAATACGCTTTTCTAAGAATAACTTGCTGAAGAGTGGGTAGAGAAATGTATGTGAATGCACCACAATATACCTTTTAACTACTGTCGTTCTTCAGTTGTTTTTCGTGGTCTAACGGAAAGAGCAAGAATTTATGAGCAAGCATATAGCAACCGAGCATATAATTTATGCCCATCGATTTTGTTTCCTCTATTCCCCTTAGCTTCAAGAAAAGCTAGCTCATCTTTTAGGAGAAACTTTGTTATAAAATGATCACCTGTCTGAATATAGCATCTTCCATATGTCCAGGCAAGTGTTCGTTTTTATTTTGTTTCACTTTTATTTTGAACGGTATTTTCTGTGAATGATGTTTGTTATAAATGACCCGTACTCTCAGGAAATCCCAAGCGCCCGCATGTAGGATTCATGGTGGACGAAGCAGCGTCTGGGCAAGTTTTCTCCCGATCCTCCAGTTTCCCCCGCCACTCATTCCAGTAATTGCTCCATCATCTCCTTTCCAATCATTAATTTCGCTTACATGTCATATCATTCACTTCCTCATGTTCATGCCTGACTACGTGCCGACCCCTCATAACAGGTTCTCCATACTGTGGTTTCTTTCCGTTGGCTCCCCGACAGGCTTTTGACCCCTAGATCTTGGATTGTAAGTTCTAGGGGGTTGTCAGTCCTACAAATACGGAGAGGGTAAGCCGATTACGAAACGAAACTCTCAGGAACTGTTGTAGTCTTCCGCAGTGTAGTGATTACCATCTAACCTCACATACCCTAAGGTGGGTTCAAACCCAACAGAGGAAGACAGATTTTTTCGGGGTAAAAATCCATAGCATGGCTTCCTTCGGAAGGAAAGCAAAGCCGTTGGTCCCGTGTCGTAAATTTACGGCAGGTCAAAGAACCTCAAGCCTGATAAAGTGTCTCTGAGCGAAATTAAGCGGTCTTTCACGCCCAATATAGAATTGAAACCACAGTAGTTAAAGAGCGTCCATAAATAAAACTCCATTTCCATTTCTCAGAAACTATTGAAGATTGTAAAACCAACACCTCATCCGTGTTATTGCTCTACCCTTGTTTGTTGGCTACATTTTGGTATAGTTTGGATGGTTATATTTTTAAAATTTAATTTAAGAAAATGTTGTGTGGTTAACATTTGATCAGTGAAATTGATCCTGTAAAATGTCCATCTGATATATTACACAGATGTATTATATAGTTTATAAGACGATGGGCCATGAAATTAGCATAATTCAAAATTGGCGGGATAGAACTCTTAATGTCCCTTTAAATCGAAATAAACCAACAATTAGATTTTAACATCCTTTTTGAAAAATTACAAAAGCTGTGTCTAAGCATTAACTTTCTCCTTTCATGAAGATTTTGAGAAAAATCCCTCCCACTCCAAACTACCCTTTACATGGAAAATTTTTCGAAAATTTTGATTTTCTCAAAAATGGCTGTAGCGATTTTGATTAAAATACCATATGTTAAAGATAGTTAAACGACAAATAAAATGTATATCTTGAATTTTCTGGGAATAGCCTCTGAAAAGGTTTTTATTCTGGTGAATTTTGATAGATTTTGCATAACTAGTAAACCGTAAGAGATAGACACAAACTTACTACACAAAAAATATATAACAATTTATGTCATATACTTTTTTCGTGGAGTTGAGCATTTTTTTTAGATATTCCTTATTGTTGGTTTCAGTTTTAAAATACTTAAACATTTTCTCATACGTGAATATATCAAATCCTGGCAACCAGCTTTTAAAAGGTTTGACTATCGTTTTAGCTTTGTGTACTCCCTTATTTCCCTTCTACTTACAAGAAAGCATTTCGGCTAACGTTTATCTTGATTAGCATAAAGTAGAAGAATAAGCTTTTTAACAATAAGTTGCTACAGAGATATAGAGAAAGTCATGTGAATGGAACACATCCGATTTTTAACGTTATATAAATTCTGAAACATGCTGTTACATTATAGTGGTAAAGTCACTTGCGACAGTCATCTCCTACATGTTTTCTAATAAATATAAATCTTCAAATGTATCTTAACATGAAACCAAAGCTACGTTTTAGTAATTGTCTTATGATCTGCAACATCTGCTTCACGAATAATTTTCCGAAGCATAAACTGATGGATTTGAATGAATGATAAATGCATTATAGTCACGTTGATCGTGTGCGTTTGAGCGTTACCAGGAAACGAAACATCTTGTTCTCTTCTTTGCCTTCACTTCTTCAGCAAATGGTTTCAAAACCCCTGTAATTAAGCGCTGTTGCTGAATTACATATCAATGACTGGCCTGATTGCGATTCATTCTTCACGTGTTACGCATTCAAAAGAAGTTGAAAGTCGTCGTAAGTAATTGGCTGTTCTTTATAGTTGCTTGTAAAGTTCATTTCTTTGTCATCTACAAAAGATACGAATAATAATGGGCTGGTCCGGCGGAATAAAATCACGTGGTTTAGCGCTTCTTGCCTCATAGCACGTACAGATTAAATAAAGCATTACACTAATAATGCGTTGACTCCTACGGGTCACACGGTTGAATTTTTTCTTGTCTCTCATTTTAGATGCTTGTACTGATCTCTTATTGTAGATACTCAAAAGGAAACGTGATTCTCTTGTTTTTACTCTCACTCACAATGACTGTATAACAACGCTCTCTTCTGATTTCTCGAAAGAAAAGGCTTGATTGCTGAACAACGTAAGGATTATAATTAGGAAGCGAATTGGCCTAATAAAGAATTATTGTCAAATTGATGTCGCAAATTGAGCTGCAATTTTTACTGTGAAAATACTTCGAAAACAAAAATAACCAGTCTCGGCTTTCTCTTCTTTAGGGATCCTATTCGATGGGAAAGAATTATAACTGACTTAGGTCTGTTTTTCGCTCAGGGCCTGGTACTATGCCAGTTGCTGATATTGAAGTATGTCCGTACCGGTGTTACAAGTATCTGTGCGTAACACTGCAGTAAACATAACTTACAATCAAGAGTTCATTTAGCGAAGAGAATGTCGGCCGTAGATAGTAAACATTTTCCAGTGATGAGTGGCTCCAAGAAAAAACAGTGAAGAGGTAAAAAAAATGATAATTTTTGTAATTTCCCTGGTTTAATATTTTTAACCATCAATATACACAAGTAATTAAATATTATAGGTCAATCATTCTAATTTCTAAATATTTTTTCTTGCCAAACTTGGGCCTTTGTGACAGTAACCTGAAAACTAGCATTTTAATTTTCGATCTACCTTCAGAAAAATAACCCAAGCTTGATCTGTAGGTCAATGTGATAACGGCCCCTTATAAGCAAAGATAAGTTCACTGAACTTTACTGTAGATGCCAACAGCATCGGTAGCCTCGGTAGCCTCAACCACAATGAACGGACAGTGAGTGTGCCGTCCCCGTTCCTGTCTCTGACGCCATCAATCCCCGTAGGACTGTTCAGCTTTCAATGCTTCAAATGCCTCAAACGTTACCCTGTCTGTGCTGTCTAACTATACTCATGAACGTTATTGAAAATCTTCTCCAATGTTTAGACAGTCAAAGGTGGACTGAATTTACTGCACGACCGCTGCTGGTCTGCCTGAATAGAGAATCATGGGCAGAGGACAGAGTGGAAATAGTAGGTCGCATTGAACAATAGACAATTCGAGCAAATTTACTCTTTTTACTTTACTCCAAGGGCAACCAGTAGGTGAGTTTCCTGAATGTAATAGACAAATTGAAAATATATTAACATGTTTTAAATAAATCTTAAAAACGCAGAAATGGCATGTATAATCTAAATAGGCAGCTACACCTTAAAAAGGCAAAATATGTATAGTAAAAAATGGTTCTATTACTATTTACATAATTTTCCATTTATTACAATCCGATAAAAATGCACTTACTCATTACCGTTGCACAGAACTACTCGTACACCTTACATGTGGGTTAATACTGCCTTTCTTAAATTTTCGGCATAAATAAATACGAGTAGTATGAAGTGAAATATTTTCAGTGCATGAACAAGAAAAGAAAAAATAAGCTCGACATCTAATTATATAAACCAGCTTATAAAATCACTAATGTTTCTGCAGTGCTATGGAGGTAAATTTGTTAATAAATGTACTAAGTACATCAACGCACCCTTGTGTATGGTTCTCGGTGACGCAATTGGCTGAAATAGGTTTAGCACATCAGCTGTTCTTTATTGTATTCCTTCACGCCAGTTCGATCAGTATGGTTGGCTTTGCAGGTTGGGCGCTTGCCTTCCTGTTCTAATGTCGCGGGTTCAAACCCGGCCCAAACCAATGTGCTTAAATGCGACTGCCCCACTTCAGTAGATTTACTGGTATGTAAAAATACTATTGTAGGATGGTGTTCTGGCGTACCGGCAGCGTTGACATGATCTTGGCAATCGAAATGTACCCAATAATAATAATAATAATAATAACAATAATTATTATTATTATTATAGTAATAATAATACTAATAGTAATAATACTGCGATGATGACGATGAAGGGGAAGAAAAGCGATCCTAGTAAGCACTTTGGCATATGTGAGACAAACCAGCATGAAAGCAAAGAAAATAAATTGTTAGTTATGAGGAAGATAAACAATCTCTCAAGCGTTAGTGTCATTTTCTCCGTGCAGTGTAAAGTTGTACGCTTATAACTCTTACAACGTTCGGAAGTTCAACGGTGGTTAATCAGTTACTCTCGTATATAAATTCTCCATAGAAAGTGAAATCAACAAAATACTTATGAGGAAAGGATGAAATTGAAAACTAATTAATTACACACCTCTTAATGAAACATGACGGAAGCCAAATCGTAATGCTGATTCTGGATGTAATTCCTTCTTGCTTTCCTCCTGCAGAGATTTTTAAATGAAACTGTGCTCCACTATTTATTTCTTTAATGTTTAATATTGAAGATATAAACAATGTTAACCATGAAGGCATGGTCTGTACTCATAGGTTCAGAAATACTCGTAGTAGGAAAACGTAAGCAAAACAAACCCCCTTCTCAAGGGAACAACAAATTACAGCAATAGGACCGAGTTTCGAGGTTAATGAGAGTGGTGGCGAACAGGTTACACTCAAACATATCTGATTATTACATTCATATGACATTTTATACTCTCTATCTTTATTAGTCATGATAATTACCTATTTCATTTTATTGAGATAAACCTCTGCATTAATAAGTGCATTACACATTTCATAAGGATACAAAGGGAACAGCGACTGACAAATGTTTAAGAACTGGACGTTATATGCTCGCCTTTAAATGTCATACTATTTCCATGCAATCGCAATAAACAATTGAATGTCGACAGGGCTTAAAAAGAATAACAAAGATTTGAAGAAATCGAATCGCTAATAACGATAACTCGGAAATGACATGCGAAAAAGCTATCTGAAACACCATTCTCACAAAATTAAATATACCTACTACATTTTATTTTAATGTAAATATATTTAATATGTGGTATTTTAATCAAAATCGTTAATCATATTTTGGAAAATAAACTTTTCAAAAAATGTTTCTTATGGAGGGAAGTTTGAGGTGGGGACATTGTCTCGATAACTCATTTGTTGCGTCTGTACATTTTTAAGTTATGCTGTTCACAGACACGATAGACATACAGACACATGCGTACATCACCACCCACTGATCAAGACACACACATACATAGATACACACATCGATCTTTATCTAAAACAATGTTTTATTAGTTATTTATTTATTTATTCAAACGGTATCGAATGAATTTTATGAAATACCATACTTTTCTTTGTACTAAGTACGGTTACGTGATGCAGAAAGTGAAAATATAGAAGAACATGAACAGATAGTCTAGGTATCAGCATTAGTCATTAGTCAAAAGAGTTATTAATGTTGCATTACATACAAGTACAGAAAATATTCTGACAATGTCGCCCATGTATGTGACCGCTCTCACGCTCACTCTGGTATGCGACGGTGGTGCTGGCATGTGGTAAACAAGGAAGTGCGGCGCGACGGAAACTAGAGACTTCATAATGCGTCGTCTAGTACACTCTCGATTCTTCCAGAGCTTCGCTCTCCATAAGTTTCCTGAAAGTACTGTGACGTCATTTTCTAGCTTCAAAAGAATTGAAAGAGTGTCGTGTAGTTGTGAATTGTAAACTGTTTACGCGTTGAAACGTCGAGTGAATTATTTGCAGCAGTTAATTTAAGACTTTATTTGTAAACAAATTTTGAATCAATAAAGGCATTTGTTATGATATTCATTCCTAATCTCTTTCAAAATATATTGCGGAAAACAAATTACTAACCAATCATTTTACACATGCCTTCGTATGGAATCGATTGTAGGATGAAAACATATTTATCTATATTTATTTATATTTATCTATATTTATCTTCAGAAGTATCGGAGCCATTTCATCTTGACGAATAAACTGATCCTCACTTAACCGCAAAATGAATGGTGGTGTACATCTAGAATAGATTTATTGCATTCTCGGGTGTGCTTTTGAGAACGCTTGCCTCAATAAATCTATTTAGATATTTGAAAACCATAGTTTTTAATTCCGTAAAGCAAATTATAATCCAGTTATAATCAACAGAAGCTTATTGCGTAACTAATGTTCCCTATAGGAACTGCGGCAAGAAATATGCTCCAAGCTTATTGAAACAATATTTTTCTATTGATAATACGAAATTGCATCGCTTCTACTCAGCACTTCAGTCCTTGAAGACTAAAAGATGTTTATTTCTGAATAGCAGCGTGCAATCTTTGGAGGTTTACCTAAGTAGGAGGTTTGCATTTCAGTACAGTAGAAATTTCTAAGATCAAAGGAATAATAAAAGCTAATTTTAAAAATCTAATTGTTCCATTCACATGAATTTCTCTACATCTGCAACAAATTATTGTTTAAAAAAATTATGCTTCTATTTACTTATGCGAATTGAGAAAAAATAGCAGAAATCCTCTTATTAATTGCTTCCTTGTAAGTAGAACGGAAATAAGGGAGTACAATAGGTTAAAATGATAGTCAAAAGCTGGTTGCTATGAGACGGAAGTTCCTTTGTTTGTATGGACAGGAGTTCACAAAGTCCTGTATGAGAAAAGTATAAGTATTTTAAAACTGAAACCAAAAACAAGGATTAACTGAAAAACGATCAACTCCACAAAAAAAATGTATATAAAATAAATTATGTTTTAACGAGCTGTACATTTTCTGTTAAGTTAGACTTTGTCTATTTGTTACAGTTTACCAGCTATGCAAAATTCCGAAAAATTCATCCAGCATAGTCTTCAGAAATATACATTTTATTTATCAGGTAAAATCTTTAATATAGGATATTTTAATCAAAATCCTTAGAGCCATTTTTGAGAAAATAAAAATTTTCGAAAAATGTTTCATGTAAAGGTAGTTGGGGGTGGGGGATTTTACTGAAAACCTTCGTGTCGCATCCTTGGAAGATACCGAACTTAAATACCAAGTTTGGTATTTAACGCTCTTTTCATTTTTTAGCTATGTTGCCCGCTAACACACACACACATACATACACACACATGCACATGGACATTTTCTAAAAATGTTTTTTTTTGATTCAGGGGGTCTCAAAACATATATTTCCGGTGAAATCTCGGTATAGAATTTTTGGGTGCACTACAATACCTTCTCTATACACTATGTATATGGTACGTGTAGAGAAACGGCATGATTTTGTCAGATCAAAACGCGCTAGAGAAAGTCGTCACTGATTCGTGAATTGCGTTGTCTTCAAAGGAAATTGTTGAAGATGTGTGTAGTGAGATGGTAACACGACAGTACGAAGTGGACGAAAGAGGGGCGCCGGCCCCTACCAAAAACAATAACGGAGCTGTGATCCAAAAAAATCACGCCGGCAAGTTTCAATATGTTGGTGACCAGAATGTGGACTTGGGAAACCAGCCGCTGAAAGCAGGAGTAACAGTAAGTTTTATTTTACACTTCAATTATTTTTACTTGACACTTAGGAAAACAATAGTTTTATAGTGTTTAATCTATTCAAGCTGCGTTGATTTACAGCACCAACGGGAGATATTTTAACTGAGAGAATTTAAAAAAGGAGCGTTTGCTTATTATTATTATTATTATTATTATTATTATTATTGTTGTTGTTGTTGTTGTGCTGGTGGTGGTGATAGCAAACGATGTGGTTTAGACCTTGTTTATTTTACAGCATGTCTAAGAATAACACATAAGTATTCACGAGTATGTAATATAAATTGACTCTCCAACTATTTCCTTACTTTGTTCAGTGTAGCAAATGGAATTAAATACACTACAGTATAGGCTGTCCCAACTCGACTCTTTTCAGTGTGAGTGCTCGCGCGTAATCAACCACAGAACTCAGAAACCAACCGGAGGTAGAGAATGACAGCCACTGGATGGGAAGCATACCACAATGCTAGTGCCCTACTACTTCATTTCCCTCAGTGCTGCGCTGTATTGCATTTTGCGGGTAGATCCTATGAGTCGTGAGTAACTCCCAAGCTGGGACATTCTGCCGTAGTAGGTACAGTTGCAACGTCATTTTGTTAAATATCCAAATGGGATGATGTCTAATATGGTGTAATGGGTTTTTTAATAAGGAATAGCACTACTAAAGTTAATTATACAGCATTAAGTTTAAAATATTTAATGTACCCAATGTCTGTTTTTGAATAGGATTGATCAATACTCAAAGTTCAAATCCTGAAGTGGTACCCACATTTTAAGCTATTAATTAGAAAATATATTATATATTGTTTCATTTATATAGCCCCCTTTAACTTCTATGGCCATATCGGGGGCTTTGCTTCAGAAACAACTGCTGGCGTTTTCTGGCTGAACTGATGGGTTTATAAGCGTTGGTTTTTTTCTTCTTAGAATTATGTTATTAAACATACACACATTCACTCTCACGTGCATACTTCCAGGCTCTGTGAGGGACACGGAATTATTTTAATGAAAGAAGCATTCCTCGCCCTGCCTGGCATCGAACCAGGGACCCCTGAATGAGAAACCAGAACGCTAACCACTCGGCCGCAGAGGCAGTCAGTTTTATTTTATTCCTTTGCTAACTTACTTTTTCACAGCATGATATGTAAGTATGTATGTATGTATGTATGTATGTATGTATGTATGTATGTATGTATGTATGTATGTATGTATGTATGTATGTATGTATGTATGTATGTATGTATGTATGTATGTATGTATGTATGTATGTATGTATGTATGTATGTATGTATGTATGTATGTATGTATGTATGTATGTATGTATGTATGTATGTATGTATGTATGTATGTATGTATGTATGTATGTATGTATGTATGTATGTATGTATGTATGTATGTATGTATGTATGTATGTATGTATGTATGTATGTATGTATGTATGTATGTATGTATGTATGTATGTATGTATGTATGTATGTATGTATGTATGTATGTATGTATGTATGTATGTATGTATGTATGTATGTATGTATGTATGTATGTATGTATGTATGTATGTATGTATGTATGTATGTATGTATGTATGTATGTATGTATGTATGTATGTATGTATGTATGTATGTATGTATGTATGTATGTATGTATGTATGTATGTATGTATGTATGTATGTATGTATGTATGTATGTATGTATGTATGTATGTATGTATGTATGTATGTATGTATGTATGTATGTATGTATGTATGTATGTATGTATGTATGTATGTATGTATGTATGTATGTATGTATGTATGTATGTATGTATGTATGTATGTATGTATGTATGTATGTATGTATGTATGTATGTATGTATGTATGTATGTATGTATGTATGTATGTATGTATGTATGTATGCATGTATGTATGCATGCATGCATGCATGCATGTATGTGTGTGTGTGTATGTATGCATGTATATATTATATATAATATATAATAGAATTACTTCATGCACAAGCACTATGTGAAACATTGGCAGCACCTTATTGGAAGTTTCTATCTCGCAGTGTCATCAGCTGGTTTTCCACGTAATCTCAGTTTCTATTTAAATGTTTTTCATAGTGTGGGATACCGTTTAAACAATCAAACCATTCTGTTCGAAGGTGTTTTCTTTTACAAGGGATGTCTCTGGGTCTGAATAATCGAAAAACGAAACTTCTATTCTCTACTAACCTGAAGATGTTGAGTTTAATGTTGCCAGATCACTGCGACATAAAAAAGATGTGGTCACTATTATAACCCTGAAGGAGAAAACAAGGTAGGACACCCTTCTCAAAGCGTATCCAAGTAACAGAAATGAAGTTTATTTGGTATGTGGCTCCTTACAGCTAAAGGATGAGAAGAAGATATCACAGCGAAGTAGGGTGTTCCCTCCCCCCCTTCATTCCTTTCCATTTTTTTTTTTTTTTTTTTTTTTTATAAATAGAAATATATCTAAATGCAGAACATAATAAAGAGAACACAGTTTAACATAGCCAGACGCAAAATAAGTTTAGAGCGCCCAAAATCGAGGTCATGTCTCAATGTTGTCGCTCAGCTCTGCTTCCGATATTGGGCGAAAACTACCGAATGAACACGGGGGGCAAGTACCTTAAGAAAAGGTGCGCGCACAGTATGTATTCCCTATTAGATCATTACAAGAGTGAACTAACAAGAATAAAGATTCATAATTGGTGAAACGCAGCTATAAATTTACAGTGTGTGCTTGCCAACTTAGAGTTTTCATACCATTTATTTATTTGTTTACTTATTTATTAGATGCTCACTAATTGCTGCACTACTTACATAGTAATACATGTTCTCATCAGTCTTATACACTACAGTTATGTTGGTAAAATTAATTGCATTTTTATATCTACTTATTTGCTGATGGTTGTTGATCTGTAATTTTTTACCCTTAAAACACTAAATACTTTTGAAGGTTTTTTGTATAGTTGGTTCTTGTAATCTTGCATTAGTAGCATTATTTGCTTTTGATACACACGTATATTGATTGGTTGTTGTTCAATAGTCTTTTTCAATACTTGAAAAGTTTATTACAACAAATTCTGTAAATGGTTTTAGATTTTCGATTAGGTTGGACTTGTGCACTGCACAAATATTTTTACTAGGAACATTATTTACTATTCTCTTTCACTTTTCACTGCATTACAAATCGAATATTAGATGGTCCACTGTTTGGGGCCCTCTCTCACATGAACACTAATCCCCTCTGAAGATATGAGTTGATATTACCGTGTCCGGTTACTATTGTTGACAAGTTTGGCGTGAGGTTCATTTTGGTTGATTTAACTCTTGCAAGAATTCCTTTGAGATTGTGCCTTTTGAAGTATCATTGGATTATATACTTTTAATTTAGGATTATTTTTTTTTTTTGTTTGTACAAGTATAGGAGTATATTGAGGAAAAAATGTTAAATTAACTCTTACAAATATTGTTAAAAATTGAGCTTTTAATCTGTTGCCATTTGTATTTAATTTCTCTCTTGAGTGTTCTTTTGATCAAAGTAGTTATCATAATGTTTGGTAGAGCGTATCCTGTAGGCTAGCTACGAAGGCTGGCAAATATTTGAAGAAATAATTTCTAATGCATGTATAAATAACAAATAATGTATTCCTAATCTATTGGTTGTTTGCATTCTAGTTACTGCAATTTGGGTTCTTTGCGATAAAGCTTGATTCCGTTCGCAACGTATTGTACCCTGTCTTCTCGGGAAGTAATAGCATAACTGGTCAACGTAGTATAATGGGAATATTATCGGGACGAGAGAAGAAATCACTACAACAAACGCAATTTTCCTAAAGACACAAAGTCAGAAGTTATCCGTTTCAAAAATATATGGAAGTGTTGATTTAATTGTTTTTTGTTGTTTTTTTTTTTCTATTCGTGTGTAAGACAGGAGTTGGATAAGCAGAGTCACACTGCCATAGTTCAATGCCATAGCCGGGATTTGAACCATGGATCTCCCGGTCTCTAGCCGGTTGCTCTACCACTGAGCCACCATGGCAACATACCGACATAGCATTGAATTTCTCAACTGACTTGCATGTTTCCCGATAAACAACAAGATTATCATAAACTGTTTTGAGATAACATACCCCTATGACTTTCAATGTTGTAAGTACTTCAAGTCCCAGGCTTCATAGTATAGCCAAATATAATGGTCAATTGGAATTGATTTAATTGTTTTTGGGTTTTTTTTCACACAAGCCGCATGTAGGACGGGAGTTGGATAAGGAGGTGGTTCTTTCATTATCTTTTTTTAAGTTAAAGGTCTAGTTAATAAATAATGTATGGTTAATAATTAATTACAATTGTTATATTCTTCTGCGTCTTATTATTATTATTATTATTATTATTATTATTTACCTATCCTAAGTGTTATATTTAATTTAAATATATTTACATTGCCAAGGTTAACGTCCAATAAATCCAGAAAAGCTATGCGTACTAATATGCCAAATACAAAATAAATAAATAAAATAAAAAAATAGCTCAGAACATGGTTGCAGCACCCACCATGTTTGGCCATTAAATTGCTGCTAAGAATCATGCAATATCCTTTCAATACAGAAACTTAACATTATTGTCATTTCTCTAGCAGATTTCCGTGTTGTAATAACTGATGCTTATCGCTGTTTTCACATTAAAATTTGTTAGCAGACTCAACATGCAATTGGCAGAAGTATCTGGTCACGTACACACAACGTTAAGCAATTCCAAGAAGACAAAAAGGTCATTCTGTCTTTCACGGATATGTTCTCTGCAGCCAAATCACCACCCTGCTGCAGTCTCCTTTCGTCTGAGATCGTCGAAACCTTTCCAAGTTTTGCTTGCATGGGCGGTGTACGTTACTAAAGTGATTTCCATGCTTGACGTGACTATTTTAAGTGTCACCGGATGGCATTGGCAGTGGGTAATGATGGGCTGAACCTCTATCGGGAGATACAACCGGATACATCTCGTTTCAATGTAATGAACGCGATTTAAGAAAATGTTATGGTTGTTTTTGTGATGCTTTTTTATATCTTTGAGAATTTGACAGTTTCTTTCAAATTAATAACCTTAGGATCGTAAAAATGTCTTATTAAAAATCAGATGCATCAATATATGCACATATAAATTATTTGTTGAATTAAGCCAAAATACAATTCCAATATGAATACCGATATTTGGCAATCTTTTTTCTTGTAGCTTAACGTCCGTCAACCAGATTGGTCATATCGGACGATGAATGAAATCGGTAAAATAGTGCTCAAGTGATCTCAGGGCCCATGGAGATTAAAGTTACTTTACATTCGTCTTCTCAGAATACGAGAAAACACTGAAGAAAACCTTATCCGAATAACTCACCCTAAACGAGATTCGAATTCGCGACCTCTTAAGTGTGAGGCACATACGCTACCTCCACACTACAGAGGCGGGCTAGTTGGCATTCTTCTGTCAGCATTTTAGTTGACTTCATCATTGCATGTACACGTTGCTTTTCGTATTCTGGAAAATGTGTTTCACGATATCAGAAAGAGTTGAAATTGTGGAATCGTTTGTGAAAACAGGCTCAATGAAGTTTTGGAGAAAAGCATCGGGTTAGGGGATAGGGGACTACCGACAAAGTGTATATAATACAGGTATGTCGCATTTATATGGTTTTCTTTTCATATTCTGCAACAACCTATTCTTACAAAAGCTTATTATTCCCTCTAAGGCATATTAACCAAGATAAAAATTAGTAGAAATACATTTATTGCTTAGTTCTTCTTTATAAGACAGAAGGAATATAGTTGGCTAAAGCGATAGTCAAGCTTTAAAAAGCGGGTCCCTATGTGATGCATTTGAAATTCCTTCTTATATAAATATATGACATGCATTATGTGTTTTAACGAAATGGCATTTGCGTGCAGAAGGTTTTATCTATCTCATAGGGTTCACTAACTTATTAACTTTGCGGTTGCACCTCAAGAGTCAACTTTTATGGACAGTGATGTCATATTATATTATTTATCTCGAAATTAAGTAAGAAGCAAATTAATTGTAATCAGTTTCTACCTGATAGTAATTATTTTTGTAATGGTTTGGGTAGTATTTTTTACTTTATTGGAATGGAAAGTATTAGAATATATTCATTCTCCTAAATGACCTAATAAAGTTAGTAAAAAGAAAATGAAAAGATCCTATAATTAAAGTTTAAGAAGTTATAAGTGGCACTTCATTCTTTGTATGTACGTTTTGTATATACTAATGTCGATGTTGTCAATGCAGGCATAAAGGATTCGAGTTCTGAATCAATGGTTTCCAAACCGGATGGGGAGAATATAGAGAGCACATTTAGTAAATTGCGACCTAACCGCAGATAAGTTGTAATCGGGCATGTAAATTGCAACTTAGCCTGGCTTTCACGAGTAATATGTAAATTGCGACACAAACATTTACTACGCCCTCCTGGGGACCATGTTAATTGCAGCTTGTAGGAAAACAAGTAGGTAAGCAAATTTCTTCTCACTTTCTTCTTGACATAGTACAGGCAGATTTAAAAAATCTGGCGTACTTAAAATGCTGTAATCACCTGTAAAATGTCTGTCGCCATAAGGGTGTTTGCAGAATTACATAAGATTACATTCTTGTGAGGTCGATCTAAGGGTATTTCACCAGACCCAATTCTTTATCACTCCTATCCTGTATGAAGTCATTTCTACTTTCTCTAGCCCGTATGTGCAATGTATATAGTGGATAGAGGTGTATTTCACCGAAAAATTCGATGTCGAGATTTCTCCGGAAATATATGTTAGCAGGTCCCCTGAGTCCAAAAAAAAATGTTTAGAAAAAGGTCCGTATGTGTGGGGGGGGGCAGCATGCCTCAAAAGCGAATATCATTAAAAACCAAACTTAGTATTTAAGTTTAATATCTTCCAAGGATGTGACACGAAGATTTTCAAGAAAATCACCCCTACCACAAACTACCCTTTATATGGAAACATTTTTGAAATTTTTGTTTTTTTCAAAGATGGCTCTAACGATTGCGATAAAATACCGTATAGTAAAGATGTTTACATCACAAATAAACTGTATATTTTGCATTTTCTGGGAATAGCCTCTGAAGATCTGTTTATTCCGGATGAGTTTTGCAGAATTTTGCATAACAACTAACCCGTAAGAGATAGACAAAAACTTGGTACACAGAAATGTACATCTCGTTAAAACACATAATTTATGTCATATAGTTTTTATGTAGGGCTGACCGTTTCTGCGATATTCCTTGTTATTTGATTCAATTTTAAACTGCTTAAACTTTTCTAAACGGGAAGTGACGTTTCGTTTCATCCCTCTTGTTTTATTGCAGGCCACGCAAAGCGAACCGAACTTCAGATGTTTCACATAGGAGCAGCTTTTAAAAGATGTGATTATCGATTTAGCCTAGTGTGTTCCCTTATGTCACTTCTACTTACAAGGAAGCAAGTAATAGGCAATTTTTGTTAATGTTTACTTTCATTAGCATGTAGTACACAAAAGAATAATCTTTTGTAAGCAAAGTTGTTTGTGTAACAGCTAGAGAACGTCATGTGAATGGAACGTCGCAGATTTTTATTTATTTTTTTCTAATGTAATTGTTGTCATTATCTCAGATATCTGGTGTAAATCTATTCTGCAAAGTAGTTGTCCACTAAATAATTGACAAATGTTACATTCTTTCGTCGCATGGTTGAAAAATCTGATGTGTTCCATAAACATTAGTAGAAATTCTCTTATTACTTGCTTCCTTGCAAGTAGAATGAAAATAAGAGAATACACTAGGCTAAAACGATAATCAAATCTTTTAAAAGCCTGTTGCCATGTGGATGAGATCCGTTTCAATGCTGGGCCAGGAAAAAAGTTTATGTATTTTAAATCTGAAACAAATAACAAGGGATATCTCAGAAATGGTCAATTCAACGAAAAAAACGTACATGCCATAAATTGTGTGTTTTAACGTGATCTACATTTTTTGTGCAGTAAGTTTTTGTCTATCTCTTATGGTTTACCAGTTACGCAAAATTCAGCAAAATTCATTCAGAATAAAGAGGCCTTTAGAGGCTATTCCAGAAAGTTCAAGATATTATTTTATTTGCCATATAAATATATTTAATATACGGTATTTTAATCAAAATCGTTACAGCCATTTTTGAGAAAATCAAAATTTTCTAAATTTTTTCCATGTAAAGAATAGTTTGGGGTAGGGGATTTTTCTCAAAATCTTCGTGTTGCATCCTTGGAAGATACTAAACTTAAATACCAAGTTTGGTGTTTTACCGACTTTTCGTTTTTGAGTTATCGTGTTCACACACATACGGATACATACACACACATGGACCTTTTTCTGAAAATATTTTTTTGGATACCTAAAACGCCTATTTCGGTGAAATCTCGGTAACGAATTTTGGGTGGAATGTAATACCTTCTCTATACACTATGTACATAGTACGTGTAGAGAAAGTAAAAACAGCGAAATCTATGGGATAGTCACTCATTTCTATGGGTGAAAGATATGACATGTCAAAACAACAGTGCGTCCATCTACCTATTTCACTGATTTTGTCCTGATATTCTGTACACACGCAAAGTGTTATATTACTCTGTATTTTATACTGTATATCTTATATCATGTTGTGCCAGGTCATGTTAGTTGTGTTATGCTATGTTAATAGTATCGTCGTATTTACTATTACATGCAACTATGAAGTTTACGGTTATTCCCTGATACACTAGTCCCTGAACTACGGCTCACTATACTACTCGCATATTTTTTACTTTCTGCACACGTACTATGTACATCGTGTATAGAGAAGACATTGTATTCCACCCAAAAATTCGATCCCGAGATTTCACCGAAAATAGACGTTTTAGGGTCCCATGTATTAAAAAAAAAGCATTTTAAAAAAAGGTCCGTATATGTCAGTGTGTCCGCGTGTCTGTGAACCCGATAACTCAAAAACGAAAAGGCCGTAAAATGCCAAACTTGATATATAAGTTAAGTATCTTTCAAGGATGTGAAACAAAGGTTTTGAGGAAAATCCCCCCCACCCCAAACTACCCTTCACATGGAAAAAATTTCGAAGATTTTGATTTTCTCAAAAATGGCTCTAACGATTTTGATTAAAATACCGTATTTTAAATATGAATAAAATGCATATCTTGCTTTTTTTTGGGAATAGCTTCTGAAGACCTGTTCATTCTGGATGAATTTTGCGGAATTTTGCATAACTGATAAACCGTAAGAGATAGACAAAAACTTATTACACAAAATATAGATCTCCTTAAAACACACAATTTATGTTATATACGTACATATTTTTCATGGAGTTGACCGTTTTCGAAATATTCCTTGTTATTGGTTTCAGTTTTAAAATACTTAAACTTTTCACCAACGAGAATTTCTGAGCTCCTGGCAATACAAAGAAACGGATCGTTTTAGCCTAGTGTATTCCATAATCTTCCTTCTACTTACAAGAAAGCATTTCGGTTTATGTTTATCTCCATTAGCATGAAGTAAAAGAATAAGCTTTTTAACAATAACTTATCTCAGAGAAGTAGAGAAAACCATGTGAATGAAACACATTAGATATTTTCCTTGAGCCATGGGCTTCTAGTGGTGGAAATATCAAAGGAACAATTGAGCATCGTTGCCCATGCTCTAGTTTATCACTTGGCATTTAACTGTATTCATTTCTTTATTTTAGTTTTCTTGGTTTTTAACAATTTCAAATAGTAATTTTAGCCTCCTAAAATGACTGTCACATATTCAGGAGTGTCAACATTGATAGTATGCTTGAAATAAATTGTTGCCAGTGAAATAAAGTTAAAGCATTATAGTTAATTTATTAAATATGTGAAACATAACATTTTAAAACAATCGTTGGTTAACCTGGAAAAAGCAGAGGTGGAAACTGCTTTTCACGGCCTTCAATGGTATAATTTAAAATACGACTGGGTCAAGTATACGACAAATCCAGTTCCCATCCTAAGGCAACAACATCATCAGGGACCTCAAGAAAAAGTGTGAGTAGTATTTCAATCTTTCCATTCGCTCATGTTTTTACCAGGTACGTTCAGCCGCAATGTACATAAAACACGAGTACACAGGGTGCGTTTAGCCGCAGTTTACATACTACCTCTTTGAATAACATCTATGTGGTCGCAAATAATAATGCATGTAAGTCGCAATTTACCAACGCCTGTAGGGAGTTACAGAGGGACACAGCTAATTGGGGGGGTGAAGCAACTGAGTCGATAGTTAAAGTAAATGTTGGTGTCGATAATGATGATGGTGGTAATGTGATGATGATAGGTTAAGATGAATGATATCTTCAAATAGCAAGACATATTAACCACATCCAGGAATAACATAGCAATTTTGTAATGTAATGTACGTTTAGATGCACGTCTTACGAATAAGATAATGTTTTCTTGACCAGTAGTAGGGGAAATCATATGAATGCAGCATATTGTATTTTTAAATTCATTCTTTTCTGAACAACATTGAACACAAACTGAGTCGCATGGAGCAGTTTTAATGTACATACCTTTTAAAGTGTAAGACAAGTAAAAGTCAAATAAAAGTCTTGTAAGTTTTCGTGGGCAAAAACCATAACCTTTACCTTCAACCTTCATGTTTTTAAACAGAAAAACTATTTAAAAGATCCTTTTTTAAATTTTCACTAAAGTTCAGCAATGGGTAGCCCTAAAGTCCTTCTTTGACGAAAATCTTTGAGATCAGTTGGAAAAGGGAAAATAAAAATAAAGATAGGAAGAGGAAGAATAAACAGGTGACTGGAAGCCTAAAAGGCCATGTCGGCATACATTAAATGGGAATTAAACGCAGGAACCGGTCAGAAACTGATTGAAATTCATTACTTATTACAGAAAATGCGGTTGCTTGAGGGCTGCATAATGTCGCAAAATTATCTTATGTAAAGAGGAAATTTTATGGGAGCCTGCTTTCACTACAGGTGAAACATGAATTTACAATTATTCTGCCCTTTCGTTCAAGTCTGTCGTTATTAGCTAAAACTTTCACACCGTTAATCTAAATTACTGCAGGTACAAATTCTTTATGCCAATATAACAAATTTATCTATGATATACAATAAAAATGTTATATTTTTAAAAAGTAGAATAACAGCTTCGAAAATGCCAAAGCATATGTGACATTTATTTATAAGTGATAAATTCAAAAATGTCTTATATTCAACATAGTTAAGACAATACATCTGTGAAATGGGGTACAAAATATCAACTTTTCGATGTTTTACTACTTTCTCCATACGCACTATGTACATAGTGTATAGAGAAAGTATTGCACTCCACCAAAAAATTCGATACCGAGATTTCACCGGTAATGTATGTTTTAGGGTCCCCAATATCCAAAAAAAATCATTTTCACAAAAAGGTCGGTGTGTGTGTGTGTGTGTGTGTGTGTGTGTGTGTGTGTGTGTGTATCCGTGTGTCTGTGAACACGATAACTCAAAAACGAACAGTAGGTAAAATACCAAACTTGGTATTTAAATTTATCATTTTCCAGGGATGCGACACGAAGATTTTGAGAAAAATCCCCCCACCCCAACTACCCTTTATATGGAACTTTTTTCGAAAATTTTGATTTTCTCAAAAATGGTTCTAACGATTTTGATTAAAATGTTGTATATCAAAGATATTTACCTGACAAATAAAATGTATATCTTGAATTTTCTGGGAATAGCCTCTGAAGAGTAGTTTATTCTGGATGAATTTTACTAAATGTTGAATAACTGCTAAACCGTAAGAGATGGACAAAAACTTACTAAACAAAAAATGTAGAGCACATTAAAACACACAATTTATGTTATATACATTTTTTTCGTGGAGTTCGTCGTTTTTGTGACATTCCTTATTTTTGGTTTCTGCTATGAAAAACGTATACTTTTCTCATACAGGAACTTGTCAACTCCTATCCATATAAACAAAGGAACTTCATTGACATAGCAACCAGCTTTTGACTATCACTTTAACCTACGGTTGTCCCTTATTTCGCTTCTACTTACAAGGAAGCGAGTAATTAGACTATTTCTGCTATTTTTTTTCTGATTAGCAAGAAGTAAATAGAAGTATAAGCTTTTTAAGAATTATTCGTTGCAGGGATGTGGAGAAAGTCATGTGAATGGTGCACATCAGATTTTTTTATGTTACTTACAAATTATATTTTCATGCTAAATATAAAGAGCCACAAATGACCATTTTATGGGCTCTGGGTTGAATTTTAAACCTCTTCCTCTCAGTAACTTCACTCCTTCCATTATTCAAAATGCTCCTTAACTCAAAGTTTCTTCTTTATTTAGCGTAATGGCCCTTTCAGGTTGACCATGACCGCCTTAAAGATATTTTTTAACTTGATAAGGAACCCCCCCCCCAATAAAAAACCTTATCCGGGTAACTCATCGTAAGCTATTTCGAACTCGCGACCTTTTAAATGTGAGGCAGACACGCTACCACCACACTACCCATTCTTGAAGCCTTCGTCCATCCATCTTAATCTGGTCTTCTTTTCTGTCTTCTGATATTATTTCCAGAATATTTTTAGCAGTTCTATTATCATAACATTTCCCAGCCATTTAGTCTACGAGCTTTGATAATCGTTACAGTATTAGGTGTATTATATTTCTTTTCTAGTGCATAATCCATTATGAGTCTCCATTTACTATTATCACCTACAAATCCATACATTTTACATAAAACTTTTCTTTGACGTGCTTAACAAATTTTCCGTTTTATGGCAGAGTCTAAAATTTGGATGCATATAAAAGCTATCTGCGTGTTTATCATTTTATTTGAGATGTAGTTTGGTTGATATATACATAGTTTAATATAGATACATGCGTTTGACTGCATAAAAACACATAACACATAAAAGTCTTCAAGAGAAGTTCAGGAATGACAGGTTTAAAACCGTTGTGCATTAGTTAAAACTTTAAATAGTTACGTCAAATGATTTTCCACAACTTTAATTGAAAAAGTTGAAAAGTTCAATGATTTATACATTTTTTTTCTAAAATGATTTAAAATTTCGAAATGCCATCCTGCAATTCCTTTGTATATTAAGCTTAAATTAAACAGCTGAGACTCATACGATAAACTACATTTCATTATATATGATTAATTGTGCTTAGTATAACAAGTAGTTGCAGATCAGTGCAGGTAAGGAGGGTTTAAATCCGCTCTTAGCTTGGTCATGCGAAAGTATGTAACACTATAACAAAGACAATCGGCAAGAAATGGTGTAAACAAACGTTCAAAACTGGGGAGGAAATCTGTATAATTGGCGAAAAAGCTGCAATGCACTTCTAACCTTGTGTCTTGAAAGAATAAGGCGCCCTCCGTGGTGTAGTGGTTACCACATGCCATATATCCAAAGTCGCAGGTTCAAACCTGGCGGAGGACGATGAATTTTTTCGGGTAAAAGTCCATAGCATGGCTTCCTTCGAAGGGAAGTAAAGACGTCCTGTGTCGTAGATTTGCGGCATGTAAAAGAGCCTCACACGCCTGATAAACAGACATCTGAACACACTTAAACTGTCTTTCACGCCTAATATGGAATAGGACTCTGAGAATCACTAAGTTAAAGAGCGTCCTTAAATAAAACTCAATTTCATTCTGAAGGAATACGGCATTTTATTATTATTATCAATTAATGTCTATTAACTCTATAACTTGCTTTAGTATCCTTTTCGTAGTTTTGGAATAATAAGTATTTTATAAGATATTAGGTCGTCTCCTTAGCGCGGTGGTAGCGCGGCTGATTACCAAGCGAGAGGCCGGGCTCAATTCCCGGTGCAGGTATGGGGATTTTCTCCCGCCAGAAGACCTTATCCGGGGTGCACTCAGTCTCTTGAGCTCCCTGGGGAGGAGCAACTGAGGAAAAAGTAGCGGTTCCAGGTTGCGGCTTTTTATGTAGTGTTTAACGTCCGCTTTTACTACTTGTGGCACCGCAGGTGATGACATGGTGATACATGGAATGAAGATGGAGCACCGGTGAAATGCGATGGTGGGGGAAACCAGAGAACCCGGAGAAAACCCGCCCCTGCGCCGCTTTATCCATCACGAATCTCACATGCGTCGCTTGGGATCGAACCCTTGGTGAAAGGAGGAATGGTCTAACCACTTGCATTAACGGCTGTGGGAGAGCTTGTGCGCTAACACGATACACCCTCCAGTACTGCACCCCATCAATGACGCCTGTAATGGGCAGAAATGGGAGACGCAGCCCGACTTTGGGCTATTGTGCCACGGAGTTGAGTTGAGTTGTAAGATATTACCTTGCAACGCCAGACAGCATTAAACCGCTTTTTATAAAGTTCATTATGTGCTACCTGCAACATATCTAAATACTGCAAGGAATAGATTACAAAAAATCTCTCGTAAAAGTTGTCAAAAGTAATTCCAAGGAAAATGCCAAAATCACTTCGCTGTTTGACTTTATTTTCTGAGGAAAGAGAATTGTTAGAACAATTTGCTAGAGGAAATATGATACAATATTGCTGAAGTATTGTTTCCCATTGTTTTTATTGTTTCGTTTTTCTATTATTGTAGTTTAATTTATGTATTCTACACATTATTACTTTCTCTACTTAGTGCACAGTACATAGGTAGAGAAGATTTTGCATTTCACCCAAAAATGTAATACCGATATTTCACTATAAATACAGTTTTAGGGTACCAGGTATCCAAAAAGAGTATTTTTATAAAAAGCTCATATGTATGTGAACAACACAATTCAAAAACGAAAAGTCAAGAAAATACCAAACTGATAATTGGGTTCAGGATCTTCCAAAGATCCGACATAAACTTTTTCAAGAAACACCTCGGTCCCAAACTATGCTTTCCATGGAATACTTTTCCAAATGTTTGATTTTCTCAATAATTACTCTCAAGATTTTCATTAAATTAGCATATGTTTACCATGTCAAATGAAATGTGTATCTTGAGTTTTCTGTGATTGGTCTCTGCAGTCCTATTCATTCTGATAGACTTTACATAACTGGTAAACCTTAAGAGATAGAGACAATCTTACCACACAAAAATGATGATCATGTTAAAGCAATCAATTTACGAAAAGAACAGTATCTACAAGGAAGCATGTAATGAAAGTATTTTTGCGATTTTTTCAGTTTATAGGCCATTCGCCAACAGTGAAATGAAAAGGCTTCCTAGATAGTTGTCAAATCGAATTTTATATGAGTAAAAAATGAATGTATTAGAAAAATCAATTATTAGTTTTGAGCATCATGTTTTAAAATTATCAATTAAGTTTGATTCTGATTGGTGAATAAAGCATCAATGAGACCATGTATTGGTTGAAAGACGCTCGTGTGCGAGTAACTGTTTTTCTCAATTTCACAGAACCTCCCATCATTTAGTCTTTTGTTTTAAATTACCATCATAGTAAATAATTATGCAGATGCAGAAACAAGGTACCGTTATATAGTCACAGATGCTCAAGGTTGCTGAGGAGCGGTCCGCAGTAATTTGCAGAAGAATTCCTTGTTTCAAGTTTCTCTAAGGATTCTCAACAGCATATCATTTCTCTCAGTGTGCTCGTTACTAGTTGCATGCTTCCCGGCTTTCTGATATCTGAACAGCCTTTTTCACGCTTGGGCGTCAGGCGCGCTTTCAGAGTAGTTGCAGCGACAAGTTAGTTCTTAGAAATTGATGGGGTGGTGGTGGCGACGATGATGATTTTTCGTGTGTTTTACGCCTATTTGTGTTTTTACTTTCTCTATATGTACTATGTACATAGTGTATAGGGAAGGTATTGTATTCCTCCCAAAAATTTGATACCAAGACTTCACCTTTGTGTTCCCCTGAGTCCAAAAAACAGCATATTTAGACAAAGATCCCGTCCGTCTGTGTGTGTATTTGTGTCTGTGGATAGCATAGCTGAAAATCTAAAAGACCATTAAATGTCAAACTTGGTATTTAAGCTTAGTAGGTGTTTACTAAGAATGCCGGTCCCTATGACCGCGCTCGTTCAAGTTTCTCGCTTTGGTGCTTTGTATCGCTGGGGATCGTGGGTTCGAGTCCCGCCTTGGGGATGGATGTTTGTGTGTTTACTATTAAGGCAGCATAAATTGAATGGTTTGCGGCACAGCTTACGTGTGTCTCCTCTTCTGAAGATTAGAAATGACACAAATGACTTGATATTCAAGAAAATATTACTAATAGTTTAGAACGAACACTTGAAACAAATGTCAGATGAGAGACGGCCCAAAAAAGTTTATTCTTGTATCTATTTCATGCTAATCGAATTATGCATTAGCAGAAATTGTCACATTACCTAGACCTATAAATAGAAGGGAAACGAAGGAGTACACTGGGCTAAAGCGATGTTCATATCTTTTAAAAACTATCGCTGTGAAATTCGTTCTCTTTGCACGGCCAGGAGTTGACAAATTCCCGTATGAGAAGAGCTTATGCATTTTAAAATGGAAACCAATAACAAGGAATACATCGGAAATGGTTAACCCTGTAAAAATTATATATGAAAAAAATTGTGATTTTTAACGAGCTGTGCATTTTTTTCGTGTAGTACTTTTTACCTATCTCTTGGTGTTTACTAGTTATGCAAAAGTCATTCAGAACTTCAGAGGCTAGTCCGAGAAAATTCAAGGTATACATTTTGTCATATAAGCATCTTTAATAAACGATATTTTAATGAAAGTCGTTAGTTATTTTTGAGAGAATCAAAAATGTCGATTTTGTTCCATGTAAAGGACTATACTTCCGGTGGGAAGATTTTCTCGAAAATCGCCGTGTCGTATCCTTAGAGGATACTGAACTTAAATAACAAGTATGATGTTTTGTTTTTGAGTTATCGTGTTCACAGACACACGGATGCTCACATATTCACACATATATATATATATATATATATATATATATATATATATATATAAAAGAGCACGGTATAGGTGTATGTGGAGGGTAAAGCTATGGAAGAGCTATAGAAAAGAGAGCTAGAGCCCCGTAACACACATCTTGGAATTGTCAAGAAAAAAGAAATCCAAGGCAACCGCTTATAAAGTGAAAAAGCCTTTGAAAGTAACAAAAAAGTAAGTATTTGAAGTTGGTCATTTTCGAAATAATCGTTGTTATTACTTTGAACTGTTACATACTTTTGTTATTTTAAAGCATTGTCGTTATCCATTGTTGCCATGCTATACCTAGGCTCTACACTCCTTTCTCTCTTTTGCAGGACTCTAGAAACAAAATTTTTCTGTCCTGTAGGATTAAAAAGAAATGCTTATTATGATGATGTGATACTGTAGAAGCCTCATCCTTTATGCTACGTCGCCCTCCGTGGTGTAATGATTACCATGCTGACTTCATATACCCAAGGTCGCGGGTTCAAACCCGGCGGAGGACGATGTAAAAATCGGGTGTAAAAATCCTTAGTATGGCTTCCTTCGGAAGGGAAGTAAAGCCGCTAGTCCCGTGTCGTAGATTTACGCCACGTAAAATAACCTCAAGCTTGATAGAAAGGCCTCAGAGCAAAATTAAGCGGTCTTTCACGCCCAATTTAGAATGGGCCGCTGAGAAGTTAAAGAGCGTCCATAAATAACACGCCATTTATTTCCTTTCGTGAAACGTTTAACGGAGAAAGTGTACAAGCGTTGTAAGCAAGATTACCGTGTTGCTATTTTTCAGCTCTTGAGCGCTTTTAAGTGTAACAACAATTATTTAGCGATTTATTCAAATGTTATATAATTCTCCGTGGTGTAGTGGTTACCTACTAGCCTCTAAAACCTAAGATTGCAGGCTCAAGCATGGCAGAGGGTAATGGATTATTTTTGGATGCAAAAACCCTTAGCATGGCTTCCCTCGGAAGGAAAGTAAAGCCGGTAGTCCCATGCAATGTTTATTTGCACGTAAAGAACCCCATATCTTGAAAGAAAAAGGTTTCTGTGCAAAATTCCGCCATTTCGCGTCCGCAAGTCGTGATTTCGTCCTTCAGTGGGCAACGAACCGATCCCTCGTCACCATGGCGTACAGCGGCGAACTCGAATCGATCAAGATAACATCGTAATGTTGCCCTATACTCCACTTAAGAACTACAGGAACTGACTCCTTTTCAATTAATGTTACATTTTGACGCAACACGCGTGCAAATATGAATTTCAAACGCATGACCTCTAAAATCAAGTGCGTGTTTAGCACGGTATGTTAATTATTGCATACTGTATTTGTAATAAAAAAGAAAGTAGGTCTCTTTACCCTACTTTTCGCAAGAGGTTTTTCCACAAATTCGTTCCCCTTGTAACACGTGCTAGTTTATTAAATACGCGCGCGTATGAAATCGCATAGGATGCGATGTTGCTTCAGATCTTCAGAAAGGCGTGTAAATAAAGGTGACGTGTAGAAGACAGTTTCTCAAGACTTGCCCATTGCTGGGAAAAAAGCGTGGGTTTTCATGTGTCATCTAATTCGGAGCAAATCTTCTGAACGTAGTCATTCTTATGTAACGCGGTTCCCATACCTGCGTGAGAATTATAGCATCAAAACAAGAAAATAATTGCATATAAATACAAAAGGTTAAACTTTCCCCTCTGAAAGATGCATTTGTCTTACTTCTGTAAATTACAGGTTATTACTGTTACGCAGCACAGGCGGTAATGGTGAATATTAGCTACAGAAAAATCTTATGTTCGGTTTAAACAAAAAAAAAAAATGGTTTAAAAAGCGTATAGAATACTGTGACCAAATTTATTAATGCAATTGCTGTGGATTCCACACATCTCTTATCAAGGATTCAATATTGACAGTGTGTTCCGTTTCATACTTGTTACATTGGGTTTTTGTCTTTCTCTAAATGTTTACTATCACTTACACAAAATTATACAAAATTCCTTCCCGAATGAAGAGGAATGCACAAAATATTCCAAGAATATTTTAGTTAAATGCTTCATTTGTTAATTAATAGGTAACTTAAACATATGGAATTTTAGTCAAGATCGTTAGAGCCATTCTTTATTAAATTCAACAATTTGAAATGTTTTTTACCTTTAGCATCTCCTTGTTTTATCCAGTAAGTATGCTAAAACTTGGCCGTCAGGTGCACGGTCCGTTCTCGGTCATGTACTGCACACTTGGCTCTCAGTGGCACGGCCCGTCACCCAGTCACACATTCCTGGACGTCAAATAAAATCTCAAATCACACTAACAGTTATCAGAATAAACACACAGAGCATATCTTATCACAGGAGACGTCCATCTGCAGCAATGTATCTACGGCATCTTCTAAGGAAATTTTCATTCACACGAATTAGCTCAGCTTCCAAAATAGCGTTAATTTCTGTCTTGAAATTTTGTTTTAATTCTTCTAATGTGTGGGACTTAGTTTTGTATTCTTTATTTTTCAAGTTGCCTCAGAAATAAAAATCGTATGCCGTAAGATCATTGAACCGAGCGGGCCATACAACCTTATTAATGATTCTATCCTCAAAAATTCCGCAATAAATTGCAATGATTCATCAGCTGTATGCGCTATGGCATAATCCTGCTGGAAATATTTTGACCGATATTCGATGGCCGACAGCTGTTCGAAACATGATGACTGTATATTATTTCTGTATCTTTCTGTGTTTATAGTACACTCATAAAAATAGACCCTATATTTCTGTATCCAGTTATTGCACACCATACACCATTTTTTTATTTTTTTAATCAAGCAAAATGAACGAAATTGGGTTTTTCTGTAGGTTAATATCGGTTGTGTTGTGATGACACATTACCATGTAAATGAAACCATGCTTCGTCATGAACAGTATTAATCGTGGATCGATTGTTCCATCAGTAACATTCCTCAAAATCAGTTCCAGAAATTTACCCGACTCTGGTGATCACGTGTTAGCAATTCCTGAACAACAATAACCGTGTATAGTTTGAGTTTAAAGTTTTGTTGCTTTCCACGCTGAAGCTTTCGAAATGTCAGTTTCTTGTGCAAGACGCCTAAGAGATTTTCGAAGTGACCGTTCTAACCATTCTCCGATTTCGTCTAATTTCTGCTCCGTAAGAACACGCTGTTTATCTTTCTTTTCCTGCCACAAATTGATCCCATCTCCCTGAATTTATTTACAAGCAAACAAAGGCTTCTCTACTCGGAACACGTACCCCAGTAAATTTATTTTTAAATTGTCATAATACTGCCCTACAAGATGATGTAAGCACATGCGTATTGTACATAAACACTCTTTGTGGTACTGTATACTGCATTTTGAAAACACTTCGAGCAAAATTAAACACTTCTAAACATCACTAATGTTATTCACATGTGATTTGCCCTAGAAAAGAAATAGACTGTCGACGTGTGACGACAGAAAATATTTAGGACGCGCGCGCAGGGAAATGCAGTGAAGGACACTCGGCGACAAGTTTTGTAACAAACGTACTGTAGTATCACATTTTCTTTATGTGGTATATCTTTTTTAGCTAGTTTTATTGTTGTGAAATTAAAAATACAATAAGGATTAGATACCCTATTATTTTAATTGTAGCATTTTAAACTAAGTGGTAGGAGTTTAATAAATTTCGTTTTAATAAGTGCTCATTGTTTACGTTCTTCTTGCTTACTATAGGTATTTATTTACTATATTTTTATTTATTCTGTGTTGGATAAGCTCACTTAATCCTTATTTATTTATATATTTACTCCCGTTCAACAGGACATAAAAAACCAACTAAAGAAAGTAACTGTCAAAGCCAAATCTTAATTATACGAGCTTAGAATCTGCCATGGTGGATTTTCAATTGGACCTCTGTCACGACCCGACACTGCTTGCTAATAGGCTACGTCAAGCTTGAGCATTTACGTACCTATCACGTACATCAAACTTCGAAACGAAATCTTCTGGCATATGCAGGAAGGTCAAGAACCACTCTACTTCCATATAAAGAGTAGTAGAGAAGATGCTGTACTCAAATATCAAGTCTAGTATTTATCGAAAATGTTGTTTTAAAGCAGCAAAACCAGTCATTAGGACGTAAACATTTCAGATGTGCTACATTGACAATCCTATTTATTCTGCTACATAATTTCCTAGAAAAGCTGAGTGTTCTCTCTGGTTCAAGCTAATCAAGATAAGCGTTAACAGAAATGGTCTTACTACTTATTTTCTTATACATTCAAAGGAAATAAGGAAATACACTAGCCTAAAGCGATAATTAAAGTTAAGAGCTGTCGCTCTGCAATGACTATGAAATTCAGTTAGCGTTGCATGGCAAGAAAAAAGAATGACGACTTCCTATTTTAAAAAAATAAAAGCACAGAAATTTTAAACCAATAACGAGGAAGATCTTCAAAATGATCAACTCCACATACACACACGCACACAAACGTATTTCACATAAATTGTGTTTTCTAACGAGATTTACATATTTTTGTAGTAAAATGTGTATTTCTCATGGTTTACCAGTTATGTAAAAGCCATCCTGAATGAAGAGGACTTAAAGTATTCCAAAAAAATGCAATTAGGGTATCCCAAGAAAATTCAAAATATATGTACACGTCATGAATATATCTTAAACATATAGATTTCAATCAAAATCGTTAGTCACTTTTGAGAAAATCAAAATTATCTAAAAATATTCCATTCAAAGCTTGGGAATTTTCCTGAAAACCTTCTTGTCGCAACCATGGAAGATGGCGAATTTAAACATCAAGCTTTATATCTATCCGAAATTTCGTTTTTGGGTTATTCTATTCAAGTTACGCGGACACATAGACCGCAGGGATATTTTTTTCAGAATTCTGGGGATCTTAAAGCATATATTTCTGTTGAAATCTAAGTATCCAATTTTTGGGTGGAACACAATGCTTCACCGTCTTATTTTACATAGAAGAGAGAGCAAAATAGTATAAGAAGGTTGGCTAAGGGTTCCCCTACAAAAAAAAAAAAAAAAAAAAAAAAACTCGAAAAGCCAGAAAAGGACAAAACTCTACTCTTTTCTCACATGCAGAGTTCCGGCACACAATGTATTATACTAGGCTTTATCTTGGAGCTCTCCGGGAAAAAAAAGGATTTTTCCCACATGGTACTTGTACTTTCATCATAAATACACACTGTACATACTAGAGAGAAAATGCGATACCGAGGTTTCGCCTGAAATACATGTTTTGTGGACCCCTGAATAAAAAAAAGTATTTTTAGAAAAAGGACCGTGCGATTTGTGTGTGTGTGTGGGTGTGCGTTTGTGTATGTCTGCGGACAGCTAATTCAAAAACGAATGTCGGTTAAATACCAAGCTTGGTATCTTCCAAGGGTGCGATACGAAGATTTTTAACAAAATTTCCTACCTCCCAAACATCCTTTACATGGAACATTTTTCGAAAATTTTGATTTTCTCAAAAATGGCTATAAAGATTTTGATTAAAATGCCATATGTTTAAGATATTTTTGTTACAAACGAAATGTATATTTTGAATGCTCTAGGAATATTCTCTGAATACCTATGTAAATCTCCTTAAAACACACATCTTATGTCATAAACTTTTTTTTTTTTTTTTTTTTTTGAGTTAACCGTTTCCTAGATATTCTTTGTTATTGATTTCAATTTTAAACTATTTAAACTTTTCTCAAGCGAGAAGCTATCTTTCCTTTCATATATATTTTGATTCACTTCTGGCCTTGGAAAGAGAACCGAATTTCAGTGACAATGGCATAATGATAACTTTTAAAATATTTGACTGTCAGTTTAGCCTAATAAATGTCTTTATTTCCCTTCTACATATAAGGAGCTAAGTAATAAGACCATTTCTGATAATGTTTATCTTGATTAGCATTGTGGATGGATCATGTGAGATTCTGTTGAAGTTTTTGATAAAGATTGGAGTGCTAGAAAGTACAGAGAGTAATATCTGAAAGACCTAACACATAAGTCAACATCTTTTATAAAATGAATAAGGTTCTGCTTTTCTAATTAAATCAGTTACACCCCTCTGCCGAGTTAAGTGCGATAAACAGTGATTGTAAGGCCATTATTATAATGTTATGCGCTACTAATTGTTGCTCTTTTGTGATAACTTGTTTTTGCGGAGTCTACCATTACCCGATAGCTACTTTCCACTTACTGAATCCTCTTTCTATACTGGTTATGAAATAAGTACCAGCGTACTTTCTAATCAATAGCCTAGTCATTCCTCCTGCATAATGAAGGTGACAAATTTTTAGGAATGAAATTTCATAAGCAGATAATTCGGCCGCTCCAAGACTAAATATTAAAAATCTGATGTCTACCATTCACATGACTTTCTCCATATCCATGCAACGAATAATTCTTAAAAAGCTTATACTTCTATTTACTTCTTGCTAATCAGAAAAAAAAAAAAAAAAAAAAATACCAGAAATAGTCTAATTACTCGCTTCCTTGTAAGTAGAAGCGAAATAAGGGACAACCGTAGGTTAAAGTGATAGTCAAAAGCTGGTTGCTATGTCAATGAAGTTCCTTTGTTTATATGGATAGGAGTTGACAATTTCCTGTATGAGAAAAGTATACGTTTTTCATAGCAGAAACCAAAAATAAGGAATGCCACAAAAACGACGAACTCCACGAAAAAAATGTATATAACATAAATTGTGTGTTTTAATGTGCTCTACATTTTTTGTATAGTAAGTTTTTGTCCATCTCTTACGGTTTAGCAGTTATTCAAAATTTAGTAAAATTCATCCAAAATAAACTACTCTTCAGAGGCTGTTCCCAGAAAATTCAAGGTATACATTTTATTTGTCAGGTAAATATGTTTAATGTACGAATTTTTAATCAAAATCGTTAAGAGCCATTTTTGAGAAAATCAAATTTTTCGAAAAAAGTTCCATGTAAAGGGTAGTTGGGGGTGGGGCGATTTTTATCAAAATCTTCGTGTCGCATCTCTGGAAGATACTAAACTTAAATACCAAGTTTGGTATTTTACCGACTTTTCGTTTTTGAGTTATCGTGTTCACAGACACATGGACAAATGGACACACGGACACACACACACACACAAACACACACACACGGACCTTTTTGTGAAAATGCTTTTTTTGGGTATTGGGGACCCTAAAACATATTTCCGGTGAAATCTCGGTATCGAATTTTTGGGTGGAGTGCAATACTTTCTCTATACACTATGTACATAGTGCGTATGGAGAAAGTAAAAAATCTGATGTGTTCCATTCACATGACTTTCTCTATAACAAATTATTATTAAAAAGCTTATGCGTCTATTTCCTTCGTGCTAATCGAGATATTCCGAGTTATTAGTTTCAGTTTTGAGGTGCTTAAAACTTTTCTCACGCGGGAGATATCTTTATTTTCGTCTCTCTTTTGTTGATTCCTGGCAGCAAAGAGAGCCGAATTTCAATTATTTTATAGAGCGACCAGCTTTTAAAGGATCTGAATATCGCTTTAGGCTATGGTACTTCTTTATTTCACTTCTACTTACAAAGAAGCAAGTATTAAAACGATTCTGATAATGTGTATCTTGTTTAGCATCGCTTAGGGACTTGTAAAACAACAATCTTTTGTAAGCAAAGTTAGTTTACGGAACAGCTAGAGAAAGTCAGTTGAATGGAACACGCCAGATTTTCTGATTTTATGATGCATGAATGTGTTGTTTATAGTTTGTGTAGTATTTCGTTGGTACCCCTTGTATATGACACAAATGATACACAAGCCGATCATTTTTTTACATCTTATCTGATTCACGATAAAAATTTACCTCAAATTAAGCCCGGATGTCCTAGTTACATTTATTTCTCCGTAGCTGGTTACATTCAAGAAGTGTAAATAATAATCAGGTACTTATATCATAAGTCGTTATTTTTACTTTCTCTAGCCCCTTATGTAGGGATAGTGAAGGTATTGTAATGGACCCAAAAATTCGATACCAAGATTTCATCGGAAATATATGTTTTGGGGTCCCCTGAGTCCGAAAAAACCATTTTTAAAAAAAGGTCCATGTGTGTGTCTGTGGACGGCATAACCCCAAAACAAAAGGACCGTTAAATACCAAACTTCCAAGGATGCGACAAGAAGATTTTCAAAAAATCCCCCCACCACAAACTACCCTTTACATGGAAAAAATTTCGAAAATTTTTATTTTCTTAAAAATGGCTCTAACGATTTTGATTAAAATCCCGTATATTAAAGCTATTTATGTCCGAAATAAAATGTACATCTCGAATTTTTTGGGAATAGCCTCTGAAGACCTCTTTATTCTAGATGAATTTTGCTGAATTTTGCTTAACTGCTAAACCGTAAGAGAAAAAAACGTACTACACATAAAATGTACCTCATAACAAAACACACAATTTTTATCCTTTACGTTTTTGTTGTGGATATTTCTTGTTATTGGTTGCAATTGCGAAGTACTTATACTTTTCTCACACAGGAAGTGTCTGTTTTTCTTTTGTTCTACTCCTGGCCAAGCAAAGAAGTGATTTGCAATGACAATCGCATAACGCTAGCCTTAGAAGCATTTGACAATCACTTTAGCATAGTGCATTCCCTTATTCCTTTCTACTTATAAGGAACTAAGTAATAACATTCTGCTAACATTTATCTTGATTAGCATTGTGTATAAAGAAGAATAATCTTTTGTAGGAGTTTTATAGAGCAGCTAGATAAAGTCATGTGAGTGTAATACATCAGATTTTTTTTTTTCTTTTTGCCGTGGTTTGATGTGAAAAAATGGAGTAACGCTGAGTTTAATACTTCCATGGTTGACGACTAATTTAGACTTTAGGATGGAACCTTAAATAAAAAAACGAATATTTCAGAAAATGCTAATACTACGAATAATTTACTTGAAACACAGTCTATAGATTAACTGAACTTTACAATTTTTAGTATCGCTTACAGTTCCCTAACCCGTATGTTACTTATGTTACGGTACATAAATTCAGTAAGAATGAAGAGGATTTCATAGACTATTTACAGGAATTCATATATATATATATATATATATATATATATATATATATATATATATATATATATACATACCTCTATAAATTTGCCACGAGTAGTATCATTTTTGAGTTATAAAAGTAAATAGCTGCCCAGTCTACTTTTAATGCTTGCGTTTCAGGTATAGCTTTTAGTATTTACTAATCCTACGTTAGTTTTAGTAATGCTGTTTACACACGGTCACACACACACACAAACACATATTTTTAGAAATTATTTTTTGATCAAATGGACTTTAAAATGTACTCTCACCGGAAACTCTACAGCAACTTTGAGCGGAATACAGCGTAATACTTTTTCTATCATAGGCATGCGGTAGAAAAATGGAAATAAGCAACTTAATTCAGATTACCTAACACTTACTAAGCATATCCTTTTCTAGGAAAACTGTTTGTTGTGATCATTGAAAATAACGTTTAAGTTAATTTCATTTTCGAAGCCGAAATTAATATGTATTAATTCTAATAAAACCTTAGTTAGAATTAGGCACTGAAAGACCAGTATAATGAATGTTAAGAGACTGTGGAATGGCAGTAACCAAATTTACGTATGCATCGTAAGATTTAAATAACTTACGACTGAAGAAGGAAGACAAAGAAAAAACAAAAACCATTACATTCACAAAATGTTTTAAAAAGGCTTATTCTTCTATGCGTTTCACGTTAATCGAGATAAACTTTTGCAAAAATCATTTATGATGTATTTACTGTAGATACATGGTAAGAGGAGAACACAGTAAGCTTAAGTCATCGACAAATCTTTCCCCTGTGATTTGAAATTACAAAAACCACTTCCTACTTGAGAATGGTATCCGTATTTTAAAATTGAAACTAACAACAAAAAGTGTCTCTGAAAAGGTAAGAAAACAAACAAACAAAATTAAAAACAAACATAGCAACACAAAAACATTTGACGTAAATTCTGTGCTTTAACAAGAACACCTTTTTTAATAATAAAATTCAGTTTGCAAATTATGCAAAAGTCATTCAGAATGAAGAGCAATTCAGAGATAATTCCTAGAAAATTCAAGAAATACATTTAGTCATGACAATATTTTAAATATTGCGTTTTAATCAAAATCCTTAAACGCATTTTTGAGAAAATAAAAATGTTCCAAAATTTTCCTCGTAAAGTGTAGTTTCGGGTGCGGAAATATTTTTGTAAATCTGCTCTTGGACGATGCTGAAACCACATACCAAGTATATGAGTTATGCTGTTCATATACACCTAGATAAGAGAGCCATACTTACGGACCTTTTTTAAGCACAATTTTTTCAGGAGAACTTAAAATGTCGCAGAATGCAATACCTGCTCTACCTACCATGTGTATGGCAAAGAAAGTAAAGATGAAAAATTTTCCCGATATAGTAATCAGAATATGTGCAACTCTATAAAAGGGTTGGAAACACAACATAATTTGTGACTATGACGTCATATTGTATTTTGATTGATCTTGTGGCTGCACAAGAAAAGAAAGGAACTGCGCTTCGAATCCGGGAGATTGCCCCGTGCTGCATTCATTGTTGTGGCCGCGACCTGGCCTTGATCTTTTCTTCTTTCGCTTATTTTCTTCTTTGGTATAATGTACTGGTTCTTCGCGTTACATTAAGAGGATTTATTGCTGTCATAATCAGAATCATCGTAGTACCATTGTTGTGGTGTGCTAGTTGTCAGTACTGGATGAAAGATTTGCCATGCAAGTTATTTATTTCACTTACCCTGCAATAAATTCTAAGTACGGCACATGATCAATATCAGACTGTCACTTGCTTCATCAAGTTGATAAAAACTTCTGTTAACAGAAATTATGAGAAAATAAATTCCCCTTAATAATAATAATAATAATAATAATAATAATAATAATATCCCACCTCTGTAGTGCGGGGGTTATGTCTCGCTTCACATTCTAGAGTTCACGAGTTCGAATCTTGGTTAGGGTAAGTTACATAACCTTCAATTAAAACAATTGTGATTTACCGGGAAATATCGAGTCAGTTGAAAAATTTAATGCTATGCCAGCATGGTATCTCAGTGGTAGAGCAACCGGCTATGAGATCCGTGTTTCAAATCCTGGTTATGGCATTGAATTTTTCAGTCTGACTCTACCTATTGCACTCCTGCCCTACACGCGGCTTGCGTGAAAAACAATTAAATCAAAACTAATTGACTATAATAGTTGGCTGTACTATGAATCTTGGGAATTAAGTCGTCATTGGGGTTGTCATCTCAAAATAATTTAATGCTATGCCGGCATATTGCCATGGTAGCTCAGTGGTAGAGCAACCAGCTAGATACCGGGAGATCCGTGGTTCAAATCTCGGCCTTGGCATTGAATTTTTCAGGCTTGTGTGAAAAATTAATTAAATCAAAATGGCTAATTATTATGCTACGTTTGCACAGTCAAAATACTGCGGCCTTTCAAACAAATGGATAAGATTTTGTTTTTTGTTGTGTTTTTCTTTTCTTTTTCCGCGGTTTTCCCTTATCCTCATTTGCGCATCATTCATCGATTTCATTCTTCGTCCGATATGACCTACTAGGTTAAGGAACGTTAAACTACAAAAACAAATATAATAATACTTAATAATGATTAGATATAATATTATATAACATGATATTGCTGATAAGGTGAAATTATTTAGTAACACGGAGGACGAATTACAAATGGCCATCCATAAACTAAAGTTACTCTTAAGCGAATATAATATGAAATGTCCGATAAGAAAACCGAAGTAATGGCTTGCGAAGGGACAAACCATAGAAGACCCAAAATAAACAGAAAATTAATAAAACAAGCCAAGAACTTTATTTTGGGGATTTCAACGTTTCATACTGTGAAAAGAATGATATAAATATAGAATTAAATAGATTTAATGTGTGCTGTACAATAAGAACAACACTTACGAACACAAACCTTTGAAAACAACACAGTTGAAATTTTACAAAACAATGATGGTACCCGCATTAACGACAGATCAGATAAACCAAGAAGCACCTCATTTCGCTGAAATGAAGCTTTTACGTTCAACAGCACGTTAGACATTACTAGACAAAAACACAATGAAGTAAGAAGAAAGTTAAGCATTTATAGCTTAGAAATTCAAAATTTAAGAACTAACTGGCTCCAACAGAAAAATATTGTCAACTAACAGGCTTCCACAGATTTTACTTCAATACCGGTCCAAAAGTAAAAGAAATGTTGGTAAATGAATAACAATATGGAGAGCTACAATATCTTGATGTGAAAACAACTCTAATGCCTAATTCCACGAGGAAGACGAAATATTATATTATTAATGATATAATAATAGTTACTGATCATTCAAGTATTAAATGCAATTAAGCACAGTAAATACATAGAGAACAAAATAAAACATACACTATTTTTACATACAACGTTGTCATGTACTGTCTTTTGACTAAATTAAATTAGAAAATCGTATTTAAATAAATTAAGAATATATTGGAGCTTCGAAATGGTGCTAAAACTTTAATGCATATTATAAAATTGGGTTTCCTTCAACATTAAACTTAATTGCATTTTATACAGTGTTAAATTTAAAATTAAGTCTCTTAGAAGTATATCAATACATGAATTGTATTAAAACACGAGTATTATGTATTTTACTTAACCTTGGAATGTTAATACACTTCGAAACATATGCATATCCATACTTTATAGAGTACATTTAATTTAAAACGGTATTTATATAATCTCGTGGGAGGATCTACATTTCAGCTCCTAATGGAACATTTTTAAACTCAAGGATATATAATATAAACCATCCTTGCATAATTTGTCAATCTGAAAAAATTACATAAGTTTGAGTGATAATGAATTTGGACAGAAAAAAAATCTTATGTGTTCCAATCATATGATTTTCTCTAGCTATTCTGTAACAAACTACTCTTAAAAATATGGTGTGTTACACTCACATAGCTTTCTCTGCATCTCTATGACAAATTATTGTTAATAAGCTTATTCTTCTATCTACTTCATGATAATCGAGATAAACATTAGCAGAAATGATTTTATTACTTGCTTCTTTGTTAGTAAAATGGAAATAAGCTAATTCACTAGGCTAAAGCGATAGTCTTTAAAAAGCTGCTTATATGTGACTGAAATTGGGTTCTCTTTGCATGGCCAGTAGTAAAACAAAAGAGAAACGTATGGCGTCATCCCGTGTACGAAAAGTTCAAGTATTTTAAACAAAGCATATTTTGGAGTCGGTTAACTTCACAAAAAATATATTTGACATAGATTGTGTGTTTTAACGAGATCTACATTTTATGTGTGGTCAGAATGAAGAAGTTTTCAGATGCTGTTACCAGAAAATTCAAGATATACATACCATTTGCAATGAAAATGCATTAAATATTTTAAATATTGGGTGGGAGTAGGTATTTTCTTGTTCTATATTGGAAGATGTTAAACTTGAATATCAAGTTTGGTGTTTAACTGACTTTTCGTTTTTGAGCTAATGCAATCCTCTCTCTCTCTCTCTCTCTCTCTCTCTCTCTCTCTCTCTCTCTCTCTCTCTCACCCACTCACAATGGCACATACATTGACATTTCTCCAAAAATGTTTGTTTTTATTCAGGGGTTCTTAAAACTTATTTTTCCGGTAAAATCTCGGTATCGAAATTTTGGATGGAGTAAAATACCTTCTTTCTGTATTTACAATGCACATTGTACATACGTACTAGAGAATGCAAAATGTATTGTTCAAATAGTGTAAAATACAATTAAATTAAAAATAATACGAGTATTTATGGATACAGGATAGTTGAACAGAGGGAATAATACATTACAGCGGATAGTAAAATTTTCATGTATTATAAGCTAAAGGTATCCTAATTATCTCAGGACGTTGTTAATTAAGAGGAATAAGCAATGCGAAATTGTATTTCAATGAAAAAACGAAGATTTGATCAAACACAAACGAATACATAATAGGGGTCGAAGCGAACATATATTTGAAACTTCGTATACCTATACGGGAATAAAACATTATTCGAGATTAAGGATACAGCATTCTAATTATATTGCATATTTAATACATGAAGAAATTCATTTTGTTCGGATACGAACATAACACTGTTTAAAATGTTGCTTTTCAACTCTATCCCAGTGCCAGACTTTGATGTATTTATTTCACTGCTGGTGGGTACTACCCCGCAACTGAGTTAAATATACGTACAAAATAATATCACAAAGAATAATGCAAAACAATAAATAAGTATATCAACAAAACATCTCGCATCTAATAATTATATTAAGTTTATGAACAATTAATAAAAGTAATATGAACAAACAGTTTCGAAACAGATAATTATAGCTACCAGATGACTTTGTACAACTGAAAATAAATAATACCTTGTGTGAACTCATTTAAAATCAGAAACATAAATTAAATTTTTACTGACTTCATGTCAAACGTTTTCAAGAGATGTTGCAACAAAGATTCTGGAATCGCCTGTTATGAACGATTCTAAATTGCCACCAGTTAAATATAAAGGTAAGCGCTAGACAACGACGACGGACAATTCACGCAACGCGACCTATATAGATATATTGTGCGTTAACACCCCCCCCCCCACCAGAGGGAAGGAATGAAGTGAGGGAACCACAGACGTTTGCAGGCCGGGTGCAGAAAGTCACAGAGCCACACGGAAGTCCCTGTTTAGCTGATAGTTCATCATCTCGCTGCAGGGGCGGGGGTTCCGGGTGTCAGCAAGGTCACCGTCTTCGTCCCTCCCCAAGGATAGTGATCACAACGTCGTCCCAACGCCGCGTAGTACATTCATTCGCTCGCCACCTTCCAGCTTTGCCACGAGCCCAGAGGCACACAGAACTAAAAGATAATTACATGAAAGGGAATGGGGGAAAGGAAGTCGTAGATAATAAGCACTCCAGCATTCACCTAAGTGACAAGGGGGAAACCATGAAAAACCCCGTCAAAGTGCGCTGTCGACGGGGACTGAACCCGCGACCTCCCGAATGCAAGTCGCACAAGTTATCGCGGTGCCACCTCGCTCGATTTACCACCAGTTAATAACAAAACAAAATGATTACTGTTCAAAACAAGGAAATCTCTAAGGTTCCTGATTTGTGTCTCGCCGCGGCATTGACTGAGTTTATATATTTTATGTTTACACAGGGAAAATGTTGAAATAATAATTAGCCACAATAGAGTGGCTAACTAGAGGCAGGAAATTGCTTCTAGTATTCAAAGGTGTCTTTAAATTCGCATTGGTCTTGGTAACTATCTGCTTGCAGGTTCACCGGGATATGGGTATCAGATGAAAGAAGTTTAATGCACATTCGATTGTCTCACCACATTAAGAACATAGGCAAGAAGGTAGAAGATCCATAACTCGGATTTTGGTCACGGGCGTTGAGTATTTAAACTCTGATTCTACTTTACAATTAAAATAATCCTATATTTCATGAACAGTGAACTACCAAAATTTTCTAATAAACGATTATTGTGCATTGGCAAACATTCTTTATTTGCATTTCGCTTTATAAAGGTGTGATCTCGAAATCAGAAGTTGGCAAAATATGTTTATACTCCAGAAGGTGTAGTATATATTTTTATTTTCTTTACCTCTTAACATAGATGAAGTATTGTATTCTACCCAAAAATTCCGTAGGTGACTTTTCGAAATAATGTTTTGAGTCCAAAAATCACTTAAAAAGATATGTATGGTGTATGTGTGGCGTGTTTGTGTTTGCGGTGTATGCGAAATATAATGTTGGTATTTAAGTCAGCATCTTTCAACAATCCGGAAGATTATAAAGAAAATACACCGACCCCAAACTATCATTTACACCAGGCCTGGCAGGCAAAGCGCAAGAAGTGTGAACTTACCCTTCCGCTTGTTCCCACTACTCTCTTTCAACAGCCACGTAGAGCCAAAGAAACCGGTTCATTCCGATATTAGCCCCGTAGCAGCCTTATCAGTGCTGTGGTGGCTTACATGTGCAATATGTGTGTGAACGGTGAATGTTTAATCGGGACTGGGAGAAGAAGTGTTCTTTTTTTTCTTCTTCAACATGGTGTTTCACCCATACTCTCTAGTTGCCATTACCTATCTTTGTGCTTTTCTAAGAAACTCTTGGGCTCCAAAGTATGCAAATATTCTCAAAAGACGAATCATTCAAATCTTAAGCAACCATCACTGTTGCACACATAACCTCTCAGATGGAAAGAAAAAGGAAGGGGCGATTATAGCAGAGCATTTCACACATCGGGTGCTTATCTTACGGGCCCTGATTTACATAAAACAATGTTCGATTTTTATTATCTTCTAAGTAATGGCTTGGCGAATTTGATTAAAAAGTCATATATTTTAGAAATGTACTTGACAAATAAAACATGTGTTTTGTATTTTCTAGGAATTGCCAGCAAAGGCCTCTTCATTGGAAAATATTTTTTTTAATAATTTTCTGTAAGTGGTAAACCATAAGAGATAGATAAAAGACTACTGAGCAAAGAAACATGTATTTACTTTCAAATAACCCTTTCGTAGGACCCGTCATTTCCAAGACATCCGTTATTGGTTTGAATTTATTAAGTCACTTAAAATATTGTCGCTGTTCAATTGTTTCTCGGAATGTCATAGAAGGAGTAGGTATGGAATTTTAAGGTCAGCATGCAACGACTCAATCTTAAACATTTGACTATCACAATTCCTTAGTACCTTTAACGAAATGTATAATGAACCGAATTATGGAAACGTGTATGTCTATCATATTGAAGTAGAATAAGCATTTATAAGAGTAGTTTTCAGACATTATAGAAAAAAATGATAGTGGTTAGAGAAAAGCAAGTGAGTGTAAAACTTTTAGCTTTTTTTAAAACAATTTCTTATTGGCCTGAACGAAACTGTTTTAGATAGAGCACGATATTAAGCAAGCGATTAATAGTACTACAAATGTGTTCAAAAGTGCCCTCTGGTCAGCGATCTTTTGTCCTTGAGTACGACACTGCCGGTCATTAGATGAAATTAAGGATGCAAGGTCCTTGCCGGTCATTCACGTTTCTGAACAGGAAGTTTTCGGATGATACACGCGTGGATCTAAATTTCATTCTAGGGAATCGTAAGAGGAGGGAAGGATCTGATGATGATCTTGTGGCCTCAAAAGAAGTTAGGTGCTTGCCGACGATCCTGTGGCGGTCGATAGGGTTTTTCAATTTTTATCACAAGTCTCTTTACACTCAGGATCTGATATTTTGTGATTGTAAATCTGTTTTAGTGAACATGAGTTTAGTTTTCAGCTCCTTTTAACCGTTTTCTGATCCATTGTCAAAATGATTTTATAGTTTTTACTGAGTTTTTAGCACTGGATAGTTTTTAACCTCCAAATTGTTTCTAATTTAGCTTTTATTTTAGCTCTGATAATTTCCTTCATGTTTTTAACTCAAGGCACCTGTCTCTTTTAGTTCTTTAAGGGCGCTGATAACCTAGAAGTTGAGTGCCCTAAACCTCCCCATCTTCATCAGTCTGAATGTAGGCTGTTAGCTCCCTTTGTACGTCTTATTGATGAAACTGATGTAACGTCTTTGGTACCTGCCCTTCTTATAACCTTATGTTACAAGAAAATCTGTTGTGATCCATACACATGCCTTTTTCTACCTATTCGGTCTACCCTTCTTGTAATCCCAAGTTTCAAGAAAATCCGATGTGTTAATGCTAATCATGACTAACATTAGCAGAAACAGTCTTATTTCTTAGTTCCTTATAAGCAGAAAAGGCTACAGCGATAGTAAAATCTTTTAAAAGCTGGTTGCTATGAGAATGAAATTGATTCTCTTTGCATGCCCAGGACTAAAACAAAACAAAAAAAGAATGAAAAATTCTCGTTAGCGAAAGGTTTAAGTATTTTAAAATTGAAAGGAATAAAAAGAAATGGTTAGCTCCACAAGAAAATGTGCATGACATAGGTTGTATGTTTTATCGTGATCTACAATTTTTAGTGGTAAGTTTTCTTTACAAGTTATGCAAAAGTCATTCGGAATGATGAAATCTTCAGAGACATTCTCTAAAAATTCAATATATACATTTTATTTGTAATCTAAATATATTTAATATACGGTATTTTAATCAAAATTGTTAAATTGTAGAATTGTTTGGTATGGGGATGGAACTTATTATTAAGTGTGGTATACTAACCGAATTTTCATTTTTGAGTTCACACACACACACTCATACATCGGATACATTTCTAAAAATTATTTTTTTTTTAAATAGGGGATGCTAAATCGTGTACCTCTAATAAGATCCCGGTATCGAATTTTTGGATGGAATGCAATACCTTCTCTACCTATGTCTAAGGATGCACATCTATAGTTAAGATGTATATGCGGGGAGATTTTAAATTCCCTCCCACATTTCTGTATTACTGCCAAATTTCGCAAAATGTTGTGGCCGGTAAAGTCGTTAGAGCCATTTTGAGAAAATCAACATTTTCGAACATTTTTATGTGAAGGTTGGTTCTGGGTGGGGGATTTTCTTGAAAATCCTTTATGTCGCCTCCTTAGAAATAGCTGAACTTAAATATCAAGTTTATTATTTAAGCGATTTTTCGTTATCGTGTTCACATACACACGCACAACAGATCTTTGTCTAAAATGCATTATTATTATTATTATTATTATTATTATTATTCAGGGGTCTTGAAACATGTATTTGGTGCGAGATATCGATATAGGATTTTTTGATATAATGCAATATAGTTTCTGCCTATTATGTATATTGTACTGGTAGATGTAGTAAATGTGTCATGTTTGCTATTTTAGGGTATTCAGTCTCCACTACAAAGCCCGGGTAGTACAAAGATGAATATGCAGAAGGAAATACCAAACCCTCTGTGAAAAATAGCTACACCTTCACAGTCTTCGAATACAAAGCCCTAACCATCGCCGCTAAAGGCAGAAAATTGCTTTTGCATTAACATGCCCGACTTCATTTAGTAATAGATATTTGCATAAGTTAGAGCTTTCCAGCCGAGTTGTCAAGGTTACCCGTGCACAGTCACGAGCAGGACTACGTGATTGTCATTATATGTAGTAATCATTAGGACGACTATGCGATTGCATTCCGCACCTAAATAATGCAAGGTCTTGTTGCGAGCGAGGCCAGCTGCGACACATGTACAGCGTAGTAGGCGACATCCTACCAGCATTACCGCTATTCCTCTAAGAGCTAGTGTGTCTTTGTAAAGAACTTAATGACGAGATGAAACATTAGCAGACAAGTTATATTTTTGGGTCTTTAATTATATCATATAAGATAGAAATAAATGTCCTGTTATTTATGGACGCTCTTTAACTACTGTGGTTATCAGCGTCCCATTTGAAATTGGGTGTGAAAGACCACTTAATTTTGCTCAGAGGCCTCTCTATCAGGCTTTAGGTTCTTTTACGTGCCGTAAATCTACGACACGGGACCAACGGCTTTGCTTCCCTTCCGAAAAAATGCATCGTCCTCCGCCGGGTTTGAATCCGCGACCTTGGGTATATGAAGTTAGCACGGTAACCATTACACCACGAAGGGCGACATATAGGGTCCGTTACATGTTGAAAATAACAAGTGACGACAGTTCACTCCCAAACACTCTTCATGTTTGGGTCTTAGTAGCGGATACAGGGACGCATCATGTCCAGGGGAACAAAGACGATTTCATGAGGAATAGCATGAAGTGGATATAAGTATAAGCTTATTAGGGATAATTAGTTGCAGAGATGCAGAGAAAGTTATGTGAATGGAAAAATCAGAGTTTTATTAAATTACCGCATATTAAAGATACTTAATATAGATAATTTCAAATTTTCTGGGAATAACCTCTGAAGTCTTCTTCATTCTGAATGACTTTTGCATAACTGTTAAACTGTAAAATATTGACAAAAATATACCACACAGAAAATGTAGAGCGCGGTAAAATACAGTTTCTCATATACAATTATTTTTTGTAGAGCTAACCATTTCCGAGATATTCCATGTTATTGATTTCAATTTTAAAATGGTACTTAAACTTTTTTTCATACAAGAATTTTTCAACTCCTGGCCATGCAACGAGAACGAATTTCAATCACATAACAACTAGCTTTTAAAGCATTTGACTATCGCTTAAGCCTAGTGTGTTCCCTTATTCCCTTTCTAATTACAAGGAAGCAAGTTGCAGAGATATAAGAAAGTCATGTGAATGGAACACATCAGTTTTTAGATAAAGGTATGCGTGGCTGTGGGGTATGTGTGTCTGTGAACAGCATGATTCAAAAACTAAAAGTTGGTTAATACCAAACTTGATATTCAGCATCTTCCGAGGTTACAATACAAAGATTTTCAAGAAAATTTCCCTCATCTTCTACTCTTTACATGTATTTGCTTTCGAATTTTTTTATTTTCTCAAAAATGGCTTTAAAGATGTTGATTAAAATTATATATATTTAGGATAGTTTTGTAAAAAATTAATTGTATATCTTGCATTTTCTGAGAATAGCCTCTGAAGCCCTGTTCATTCTCGATATCTGCTTAACTCGTAAACCGTAATTGATTAACAAAAACTTGTTACAAATAAAATCTGATGTGTTCCATTCACATGAGTTTCTCTACATCTCTGCAACAAATTATTGTTAAAAAGCCTATGCTTCTACTTACTTCATGCTAATCGGGAAACAATTAGTAGAAATAGTCTTATAACTTGCTTCCTTGTAAGTAGAAGCGAAATAAGGGAGTACCCTATGTTAAAGAGATAGTCAAAAGCTGGTTGCTATGTGACTGAAGTTCCTTTGTTTGTATGGACAGGGATTGTTAAATTCCTGTATGTGAAAAGTATGTTTTTGAAAGCTGAAACAAGATGTAGCTCAAAAACAATCAACTCCACGAAAAAAATGTATATAACATAAATTGTGTATTTTAAAGTGCTCTGCATTTGTTGTGTGGTAAGTTTTTGTGCGTCTCTTACGGTTTAGCAGTTATGCAAAATTCCGTAAAATTGACCCAGAATAAAGTAGTCTTCAAAGGCTATTCCCAGAAAATTCAAAATATACATCTTATTTTCCAGGTAAATATCTTTAATACATGAAATTTTAATCAAAATCGTTAGAGCCATTTTTGAGAAAATCAAAATTTTCGAAAAAAGTTCCATGTAAAGGGGTAGTTTGGGGTGGGGAATTTTTCTCAAAATCTTCGTGTCGCATCCCTGGAAGATACTAAACTTGAATACCAAGTTTGGTATTATACCGACTTTTCGTTTTTGAGTTATCGTGTTCACAGACACACGGACACACCGACACACGGACACACTCACGGACCTTTTTCTGAAAATACGTTTTTTTGGATACAGGGGACCCTAAAACATATATTTCCGGTGAAATCTCGGTATCGAATTTTTTGGTGGAGTGCAATACCTACTCTATGCACTGTGTACATAGTACGTATAGAGAAAGTAAAACTAGTATATATATATATATATATATCTTGTTAGGATATTTTAAAAATATGTATTATATTTTGTTTACATTATTTTATCGTAACATAACGTCCTTTAACCTGGTTGGTCATATCGGACGATGAATGAAATTGGTGAAATTATGCTCAAATGATCTCAGGGTCCACGCAGCTTAAAGTTACTCACATTCGTCTTCTCAGGACAAGTGAAAACCCCGATAAAAACTCTATCCGGGTAAATCACCCTAACTGAGATTCGAACTCGCACTTTTTAAATGTCACAAAATGTGTTATTATTATTTACTTTATAAATTCTTATGTAACTTTTTATTATTTATTTATATACCTATGTTTATTTATATATAATCCTTGTTATGTGTTATCTTTTTCTGTCTTCTTCTCTATGCTCATAACTAAACTATGAATACGAGTATTTTATTTACTGGTCACCAACTATACATAAGGGGGTTATACAAATGGGGGGGAAAAAAAATTCGTAAAAACCCAATGCTTTGCCCTCGAGTCAGACTCACCGTCTAGTTACTTTCTCTAGCACGTATGACTCTGTACATAGTAGGTAGAGAAGGTGTTGTATGGCATCCAAAATTCGATATTGAGATTTCAGAGCAAATATATGCTTTGAGGTACTGAATAATAGCTTAAAAACGAAAAGACCATTAAATACCAAACTTGGCATTTAAGTTTAATATCTTCCAAGGGTGCGACACGATGATTTTCAAGAAAATCCCAACCCGAAAATTGTGTTTTTCTCAAAAATGGCTCTAACGATTTTGATTAAAATACCATATATTTAATATATACGTGAAAATAAAATGTATATCTTGTAATTTCTGGGAATAACCAGAACTAATGTATGCATGGTTAAATTATGTGCAATATAAAATCGCAAATAAATAAAATCATATAAGTAGGTATATATAATTTTCTTCCATTTTAAGCAAAAGTAATTGTTATAAGTGGATAAGTAAATGTAACAAGAACGAAATGCGCTGTTTTAAAGTGAAAATGACAAAACTAAAATCGATATTTTTGCAGAAGATTATGAAAGAAATACTGTGCATCTTGCTGTATAATTCAAAAATGTATATCTTTTAATTGTAATGCTTATATTTAAGTTTAATATTTACTTAATAGTATGAATAATGTGTGTGTTTATTCAGGCTAAAGAAATCTGAAAAAAGGGTTTATAGTCAAACATGTTATAGCAGGGAAGCCCAACCTCTTCTTTTATGATCGTGGTTAAAGGATTAGTCAAGCTTTGGTCAAATCTGACTTACGAAATATGATAGTTAATCTTAAACATTGAATAGCTTCATAATATAAATATAGTTTTTACGAATTTGAGCGATTTATTTGTGTGGGGGTACTATGTCTGCCTCACATTCAACAGGTATGGGACGTAAAATGCCTGTACTACACGGTTTTCAGGTTAAATTTTGCCCTCGTTCCTCCTGTTTAAGACTTCGTTATCACAATCCATCTCACTCAGTTTTTGTTGTTGTTGTTTTTTTTTTAATTGTTTCATTTGTATAGCCTCCTTTAACTTCAATGGTCACATCGGGGGCTTTAACTTGTGAAACAATTCACATTACTGAGGTTTAGAACCTCACGTTAATCATTTTTATATTACTAAACACACGCACATTCACACTTCCAGATTCCGTTGGGGATAGGGAATAATTCTGAACCCGGGACCTCTGGATGTGAAGTCAGTTCACGGACTACTCGGCCACGGAGGCAGTCGTCAGTTGTTTTGTTTAGCTATTGGAGAAAAGTAATTTATTTACAATTTGATACATTCATATTTGCAGAGACTGGTCTTTACCGCAGGTTTTCAATAATGAACACTTGGCTGGGACTGGGAGAAGAATTAGCCACCCCAAAAAACCCGTAGAGCATTTCAGAATTTTCAAACACGAACGCGTGGGACCATATAAGCACGAGGAAACATTCCAAATGAGTGGATGCTGTCAGGATCTATTGTTATACTCTCTTAGACAAAAGAAACAAGCTTCTGATTTATATCAAGGTTAACAACTGTTCACGTCGTTGTTATTCAGGAAGAATAAGTACCACACTCTACCGAAACACTCGAGGAGAGACGCTAAATCACATACCGGCTATGCAAAAGGGTGCCACCAAAGTACAAGGCGAATATGTGAGGACAGACCCCACGTTGCTCACGTGTGCCCTTGATGAAAGAAAATGAAAAGGAGGAGGGCAGCTGAACCTCGTGTTAAGACCTCGTGATATCGCATCGTGACAATTGCCGGTCGATTCTCTTCGACACGTGACCGCTACGGTCAATTTTCTCTACATGGCGTGAATGCTTCGCCGTCACCTTTTAGTTTTGTGTAGGTGTGCATAAAAGGGAGATTATCATCATCATCAACTCTTCATGGATTAGGAGGATTCTCCTGTTCCGGCCTCATATTTCTTCCCATCTTTTAACTGGTCTTCCTATCGTTCTGTAGCCTAGAGGTTTGTATTTGTATGATTGAAATGGAATGCGAGAGTTATCCATTCTTTGTAAATGGCTTTCCCATTTTTCTCTATTTATTTGTATCCTTTCTTTTAAGCAAAAAATGTCTAATTCTTTCCTTATGTCTTCATTTCTAATATGATCTTGTCTGGTGCAACCTTTTACTGCTCGGAGATATTTCATTTCTGCCGCTTGTATTTGGCTCCAATCTTTCTTTTTAAGAGTCCATGTCTCCGAACCATACAGTAAAACTGGAACAGCCATTGTCTTATAGAATTTTAGGTTTGTATCTTTTCGGGTTTTCCTTTTTAAGGTACGAGCTATTACTCCACAAATATATTGGAACTTACTCACTTTATTATTTATTTCTTCATTGTTTGTCTTAAAGGTTACATTACAACCCAAGTAGTTAAATTTTATCACCTGTTCTAACACTTTATTGCTTAACACTATCTTTGATCTTTTTATATGTTTTCCTATAAATGCCATTATCTTTGATTTTTCTATTGATATACTTAAACCATAATCCTGGATCAATTTTTGTAGCTTGTACATACTTATTTGCAGCTTATCTTCTCGGTCTTGTATTAACATCATGTCATCTGCAAAGAGTAGCATATTTAAGGCATTATCTTTATTTATTTTTATTCCTAATGGTATTTCATCTTTTAATTTTCTGAGAATATCATCCATATAAATATTAAATAAAAGCGGAGATAAACTACATCCTTGTCTTAAACCATTATTAATTATCATATCTTGTGATAATCGTCCATTTCCTAAAACTATTTTTATTTTTGTTTCTTGGTATATATTCCTGAGTACATCTATCAATTGTTTTGGGTATCCTTTTTTATCTAATATATGCCAGAGTCTAGTTCTGCTTACCTTATCAAAAGCTTTTTCTAAATCTACAAAAGCTATATGTGTTTCTAAATTATATTCTCTTCTCTTTTCAATAATTTGGTTAATAGAAAATATATTATCGGTGCAGGATCGTCCTTTTCTAAATCCCATTTGGTTTTCTAATAATAACGGTTCTGTAATTATACTTAGACGTTTGTTTATGATTTTTGTATACAGCTTATAGCCTGTGTTCAGGAGACTTATACCTCTGTAATTACTACATACATTTCTTTTGCCCTTTTTAAATATATTGATGACGTGTGCATCGTACCAGCATTTAGGAATTCTATTCGTTTTCCAACATTTGTTGATAAAATTAAGCAGTCTTACATTTAATTTATCTCCTCCATACTTTATTAATTCTGCATTTATTCCATCTGGTCCTGGAGCCTTTCTATTTTGCATGTTTTGTAAAGTTAATTGTAATTCTTCTTCGGTGATTAAATCTATAGATGTTTTAACTATTACTTGGTCCTCTATTGACTTTCCATTTTCTTCTAATTTATACCATAGTTCCTTATAATATTTCAACCATTCTTCTTCAGATATATTGTTTATTCTCACTTTGTCTTTCTCTTGTTTTGTTAACGTCTTAATCACTTTATAGGCAAATTGTTGTCTGCCATGTATGTCGTTTTCTATCTGGCTAATAAAATTCTCCCATGAATTCTGGTGTCCTCTTCTTGTAATTGCTTTTGCGATGTTTCTTTTTTCTTTATAATTTTGTCTTGATTCTTCAGTTTTATTTTGTAGAAGCCTTTTATACGCTGCTTTTTTGTTGTCAATAGCTTGTTTAATTTCTTCATTCCATATTCTTAAGCCAATTTTTCTTCTATATATATTTCTTCTTCCAATTGCTTCTTCTGCTGCTCCTTTGATTGCTTTAATTATATTGGACCATTCTTTATCAATATGTTCTTCTACTTTTGTATCTTCTAGGAAAATGTTTAATCTTTCTTGGTAAAGCCTCCTGATACTAGGTTCTTGAAGTAGGTTTATTTTGAAAACCGTTTTATTTTGTTCCTCGTTTGCCCTTATTTTTGATTTTTTCCATCTTGTCCATAATTCTATTTTAGATATCACTAAATAGTGGTCGGAGGATATATCACAGCCCCTGTAAACTCTAGTATGTATAATCTGTGATATTAATTTTTTATTTACCATAATATAATCAATTAATGATCTTTGACCACGTGCATTCCATGTATATTTATGAACATCTTTTGTTCTAAAAAATGTATTTGTTATCTTAAGTTCATTAAAAGTTGCAAACTGTCGTAATTGTTTACCATTTTCATTAATGTGGTCTTCTCCAAATTTTCCTACAATTTTAGGTATAGGTTGTTTCCCAACTCTTGCATTTAAATCTCCAGCAATGATCATATATTGGGTTTTGCTTTTATTTACTTCTTCTTGTAAATGTTCATAGAATTCTAAAACCTCTTCCTTTTTTCCCTCTTCAGGACTATACACTCCCACAACGATTAGATGCCCTCTGGGGATTTTAAACGTTACTTGTATAATTCGTTCATTAATAAAAGTATAGTGTTCAATTCTCTTTGTCCATTTTTCATCAATTAATATTGCTACTCCTTTTGCTGCTCTTTGTTTTAATGAAACCCCACTATATACTAAAGTGTATTTCCCTATCTTTTCTGTACCTTTTAATTTCTTTTTAGTTTCTGTAAGTACCGTTATATTTACCTTCATTGTTTCTATTTCTTTTACTAATTCTTCTTCTTTTGTGGATATTCCTCTCACATTCCATGTTCCTATTTTTAATGGTTCTGCAATTCCAAATCGTGCGTCCTTTTTCTTTTGCTGTGGTCGAAATCCGATATTATCAATCCGGCTATTATTTTGAGGCTGTTCAGTATGTAAAATTTCACTCTGGCCGCGGTACGAACGCTGCGCAGAGCTAGTTCAGTGGTGGGGCTGCCACCTCTCTGCTCCTGAACTCGCAGATGCTTTTCGGGCATTTACCCTAGATGTGTTGTCTTCACCTCAACTTTCGAGTCACATCCACCCGTTGTGCCAGTTTTGGTCCACCCCGAGTATTTTATTTCCTCGGTACCACCTATATCTAGGAGGCATTCCCCGATCCGCCACCTGGGGAGGCGCCCGATGGGGGATTGGCACTGAACCCCTCACGGGAAGGGAGATTATTAGGCTCCATTATCCACAAATAACACAATTGGCTAAAACTAGCTCTTTCAAGTATAGGTTTAGGCTAGTCTTTCCTCGGGGGTCCAATGCTTAAGGGGATAGTCAACTGAAACTTCGAGGTTTTGGACCAAATGTATGATTTTTGTTTTTATTATTAAACAAGTACTTATTCGTTTATGTCTCTGTTTAAAGTAGTACAATGTTTAACTCTGCACCCTTTTTAAATACTTTAATGGCCATTCAAACATGATAGCGTACGGCATTTCTAATGATGAGCGCATCCTTATCTTCGTTTCTTAAAACGACAGTTTTCTTCGCATAAAAACTCCCTTGTGGAGCAATGTTAACCAGATTCCTATGAAATTTGGCAAATAAGCTCTTTAGGACCTTTGCTGTATACTTTGGTCTGGTTTTTATGAGAGATAATTATTTGAGGACTTACATATGTGGCAGTAAATACTAAAAATATAAATTTTGTTTTCAAAAAATGACAATTTGCAAGTACAAAAATGACTGACTGTAGCTTTTACTTCCATCATAGGAAAAATCCGGCAAAACTTTATTTGCATGTGCATTAAGAACATGCATCTCAAATATTACACATAAAATGTGAAAACTGTTCCGGAAGAAACATGTTTGTAAATTAAATTCTGAATTAAAAATTAAAATTAATGAAGCAAAACTATTTGGAGTAGATAGCTGAACTTTCCTATATAGAATGTCATAAATAAGAGTAATAAATAAGTAGGGTTGCCCCACGTAGCTCGAACGTTTTTACTTTTTTTTCTTTCTTTTTTTTTTTTTCTTTCTCTACTCGTACTTTGAACATAGTGCATAGAGAGAGTATTGCATTCTACCCAAAAACTCGATACCGAGATTTCACCGGAAATAGCCGTTTTAGGGTTCCTAGTATCCAAAAAATGCATTCTTAGAAAAAGGTCCGTGTGTGTGTAGCCGTGTGTCAGTGTCTGAACACCATTACTCAAACATAAAAAGTCGGTAAAATACCAAACTTTGTATATAAGCTAACTATTTTCCAAGGATGCGACACACAGATTTTGAGTAATACTCCCCTACGCCAAACTACCCTTTACATGGAAAAATTTTCGAACAATTTGATTTCCTCAAAAATGGTTCTAGCGGTTTTGGTTAAAATACTGTATATTAAAGATATTTACACGTCAAATAAAATGTACTTCTTGGATTTCCTGGGAATTGACTCTGAAGGCCTCTTTATTCTGAAAGAATTTTGATGGATTTTGTATAACTAGTAAACCGTAAGATATAGACAAAACTTACTACACAAAATGTGTAGATCTCGTTGAAACACACAATTTATATCCTATACATTTTTCCGTTGAGTTGACCATTTTTGAGATATTCCTTGTTATTGGTTTCAATTTTAAAATACTTAAACTTTTCACATACGGGAAACTCATGGGCAATGCAAAGTAACGATTTCGTCTACATGGCAACCAGCTTTTAAACGATTTGACTATTGTTTTAGTCTAGTTTATTTCTTTATTTATCTTCTACTTACAAAAAAGCATTTCTGCTAATGTTTCTCGATTATCATGAAGTAGATAGAACAATAAGCTTTTTAACAATAATTTGTTACAGAGATGTAGAGAAAGTCATGTGAATGGAACACATCATATTTTTTATAACAAGATCCCTTTCGTCATTACCTATAGTGTTCAATGTGATGTCCACGGCCCTTAACTATGGCAGCGCAATTTTCATTGCAGAAGTCTGCGTCTAAGAACAGTACTAAGGGGGAAGTTAGCCCACTCCTCTTAGCAGACTTTCCAAAGGCCCTTCAGTTGTGGTGGGACGCGAAAAGCAAGGCGCTGTTTCAGCAGACCAAATCCACAAAAATCCATTGCCGGGGCATCTGGTGACAACTGGAATGGTACCAGTTGACATCTGTTTCCACGGTTTTCCGGTGGCGGTAAAGATGGGAAGATCGAGAAGTGTGACTGGATGCTTTGTCCACATGGATCCAAACATTTGGCGTATCTTCACGATACAACCGGAGAATCTCTTCATAAAAAATTGGGTCTATAACATACCTTTGATAGCAAGCTGCATTAAATTTTACATTGTTGGCAGCTCTGTGAATGCCAAGTTTCCTCCAAGAGAACTACCATGAATCCCGTGGAAAACTTTTTCTTGTTCTCTCGAATGTAGTCGGCGCGCCCCTTTTGGCCCACTTGGTGGTAATAAATGTCTTGGGGTTTGTGTCATCTAACTAAACCCATGCTTCATCTAAAGAAACCACCCATTGCCACTTTTCATCTGCTAGATGGTGTTGTTACAGTTTTGGGTATGCGTTCTCTGACATGCCGCTGTTTCAAAGAATGTCATGGCGCCGTATGGTACAGTTCTGGATCCAAAAATGCTGTGTATTATTCGATAAACGGCCTCTTTAGATGTTCCAATGCGGCTGCCAATGATTCTGTGAATCGTGGGTTTTCTTGAGTCACTGTTGGCCTCACCTTGGTTACCACGCCTTTAGGTCGCGCTGGTTGTGCACTTTTTCCTGCTAAGTTTTACTTTCTCTACACGTACTATGTACATAGTGTATAGAGAAGGTATTTCACTCCACCAAAAAATTCGATATCGAGAGTTCACCGGAAATACATGTTTTGGGCCCGTGTATCCAAAAAAAAATTTTTTTTAGAAAAACACCCGTGTGTGGCCTTGTGAACACGATAACTCAAAAACGAAAAGTCGTAAAATAGCAAACTTAGTATCTTCCAAGGATGCGACACGAAGATTTTGAGAAAAATCCCCCCCATCCGAAACTACCCTTTACTTGGAAAACATTTCGAAAAATTTTATTTTCTCAAAAACCGCTCTAACGACTTTGATTTCAATACCATATATTAAAGGTATTCACATGCCAGATAAATGTATATCTTTAATTTTCTGGAAATAGCTTCTGAAAACCTCTTTATTCCGAATAAATTTTGCTAAATTTTGCATAACTAGTAAACCGTAAAAGATAGACAAAACTTACAAAACAAACCATATAGATTCGTTAAAACATACAATTTATGTCGTATATGCAGTTTTTTCGTGAAGTTAGCCATTACTTGTTATTGGTTCAAAATACCTACTTGAACTTTTCTCATATGGGAATTTGTCAATTTCTGGCCATTAAAAGAAACTTGGCAATCAGCTTTTAAAAATGTTGATTATCGCTTTAGACTGCGAATTCCCTTATTTCTCTCCTACTAACAACAAAACAAGTAAAAAGGCAATTTCGTCTAATGTTTATCTCGATTAGCATGTAGTAGATATAAGAATAAGCTTTAGAGAGATGAAGAGAAAACCATGTAAATGGAACACATCTGGTTTCTTTCTCTCCTTCTAACTGCACATTGATCCTCAGATGGAAATCGTTTTTGTGTAGCTGTGTTATACGGCCCAGACTTCGTATGGTGCGACCTTTTTGTTTGTACACTTCCACTAGCATTGAAAGGCTGTGACCGGTATCGGCCCAACAATGTACCCCTACCACAAATCAGAGACATCTTAAGTCATTACGGCGTAAACCTTGCCTCAGACTAATCCAGCAGATTGCATACACACGAGGTGAGCTGTTGCCACAGTAAACATTAGGCGTTTTGGCCAATGACAGGAGTAGGACAGTCGTCCAGCTTAAGGGGGGCAACCCTCCATACACAACATTTAAAAACTCTTTTTTTAAAAAATATAAAATAGGATTTTCACTTAACTGACCCTTAAGTTAATAGTCCAATAAGCGGATAAAATGAGGGAGCAATCCGAAATATGGAAAGATGAAAACATTAATGCCACAGCTCGGAATTAAACCGCGGACCTTCTGCATTCCTTGCGGCTGCTTTAACTAGTGCGCTGCCATGGCTACATGCCGGCAGGACATTAAACTCCCCAAATATCTTAAGTTTTTTCCGGGAAACCACAACAACAGGGACTTACAACTCCGGTAGTTGGTAGTAATAGCTTATTTCCATTTTGCTACGCAAAAGTACCATACTCTTAGGACGTACTTTAATAATAATTTCCATTTCCTACGAGGGTCGTTTCACAGGTCATGGCAACTATTTTATATATTCCGAATAACCAAATATGCGGTTGTTGCAATATACACATTTGAAAACATGTTGCACACAGTACGGAATGTCACTACCATGTGACGCCTGAGTGCATTGTTAGGTGCTAGTAGACAAGTTTTTTAAACTTTATTTAACAGCATATTCCATTACATTAAGAGTAGTTCTACATGCTTGGGTAAACGTTTAAACTGTCATATATTGATTAGCACAAAATATAATTATAAATCAATAAAGTCGATGAAATAATAAATTTATCTAGGAACCTTTATGATATATTTAATTATTAGTGAATCTGAGAGTAACCAATAATTTACATGCAAACGTTAGTATCTTAGAGGATGAGTTCCAAAATGGATGTTACTCTAGTTGATGGTATTCATAGCCTTCCACATCATTGGCAAAGATGTGTGGAGACCTGAGGGGATTATTTTGAAAGTCGTTAACTCGTAAGAGTATCATGCGTACGCACGCGTGCTTTTTTGTGCGTATGTAATTCAAACAAACAATTATCACTGTTTACGCATTTTTCAATATTCCGAATCCACAGGTCCTTGTATCCGGATCCAAATTTAGTACCAATATTTCGAAGAAAATTCCAGCGACTTTCAATCGTATATTCTGAGTTTTGTTTCCTGCAACTGATAAAAAATAGATGCCATGACTTCTGTAATGCCCCTCGTATTTTCACAGATGCCAATAACTCAGTTGTCCGAAGTTTATATAGTTGACTCTCTTTACTCGCAAATGACAATCTCTCTCTCTCTCTCTCTCTCTCTCTCTCTCTCTCTCTCTCAAGCACAGAAAGAAAAACGTCATAACCCTCGAAACATTAAAGCAAATATTTATCTATGCAGTCATTTAACACGATGAGAATGCGCTCAAAGGTGCTGAAAATACAAACATGATGCTAAAATAACATGTATCATGCAGAAACCGCCCACGCTGCCATAAGGAACTTCCAGAAATGATTGGTTTGGGAGAAAAACTTGGATATTACGTTATTATGGCAACCACAGGTCGTCGTTACCTACACCATTGTGTGCTTCTTCTCAATAATCATAAAATTATAGAGACCATCTCCGAAACAAAATGGTCATATACGTATACATAAAAAGCCATAACAGGTTTTATTTTGGGAAAGAAAACTGCCTGAAACGTTCCGTATATCCATTTATCAGCATTATTATCAAGGCCCATTCCATGCTCACGCAACAGTTTGTGCGTGCGTTTTATAACAATTCACCATCCACTTGTATTGGCGGTTTTCACAACACGATGACCTTATGCCCTTTTTAACTTGCGTTTGTGTTAGGAGCTGTGTCAGTAATAGCCAGATAGAGCACCCACTCGTTTGATATAAAATACTGAATTTTCAGAAAACTTTTGTAGGCACCTTGTTCTTTCGTGGATTCATCTTCATAGACACCGTTGGATAGAAATGCATGCTTTTTAAAGGGCAACAAGAATTTCAAATATTAGCCTTTTACATGTGTGTGTGTGTGTGTGTGTGTGCGTGTGGTCCCCATCTCTAGCCCCTCTAGAATGAATTTCGTAGAGACTACCTATCCTTTGTGTTAAAAAAATAATGTAGATTTTGAATGCAAATATATCAAATGTTTACTTATTTTACTACTTAGCTGTAGTAAAGCAATAAGGTAATACTTCCTATAAAGGAAGTTTTTTTTCATGCTGAGAATTTGCCGGAAATACACGTTTTGAGGCTCCCAAATTAATTTTAAAAGATAACTTTGAAAAAAAAAGGCGTTTTGTGCGTGTTAGTGTGTGAGTGAGAGAGGGGGGGAGAAATATCAATATAAGCATATTTTTCCACAAACTACTATAGTCTTTATATACATACCAAAATGATAATTATTGTAACGCTTCAAATGTGAAAAGTCGATTAAATACCAAATTTAATATTAAAGTCCAATGTTCTCGAAAGATAGGACACAAACATTTTCAAGAAAATATCCCACTCTAAACTATCCTTTACTTGGAACATTGTTGGATATTTTCGGTTTCCTTAAAATTTCTAACGAATTTATCCATATGTTTAAGATATTTGCATGACAAACTATACATCTTGACTTTTCTATGAATAGTCTGTAAAGTTCTGTTGATTCCGAATGACTTCTATAATTTTAATTACTAGACAAAACATTTAGATCTCGATAAGGGTCACAATTTATGTCAAATAAATGTTATTTTGACACCATTTCCGAGATATTCTTGCTTATTGGTCTATATTACAAATACTTATACTTTTTTCAAGTGCTAGTTCTTATTCGTTTTTCCTTGTGACCATACTAGGAGCATGGAATTTCAAAGCCATCATAATATAGCGATCCGGTTTTTAAAATTCTGACTATCTTGCCTACTGTATCTTTTTATAGCTATAATGAAATACACAATGAAAGTTTAGTTCGAATAATAAAAAATAGACAAAGAAAATTAATTTATAAGAAAAGTTTGTAAACAGATGAGTAAAGAAAATCGTGTGAATGTAACACAATTTTTCACTCTTAATTCGTGTTACCGTACTAAATCTTAATAGCCAAATTTAGAGATGCCGTTAAGCTCCGAAAAACACGCCTGAAGATATCCTCAGGCCTTCAGGAGCTTCAGAAACTGATCGATGAGAATTTTTTCCTGCTGAACTGTAATTATTGCTCGTATATCAGTTTCGTAACTCTAAGGAAGCAGCACTGATGTCGTCCCTATAGACAAACGTGTTAGTCACGTTGAGGAACATAATCGTCCAGTCCAGTAGGGTTCCCACACCCATTTAGCAGCAGCCGTTGCTTCCGTTGTTTATCCTTGAAGACAGTAGCGGCACTCTTTTCGCTGATGGAATTCTGGGTAACGTCACTTGATCGCCTTGGAGTAAGTACAACGACGCAACGGTGTCCTCCTTGACCCTAAGGTTAGGTCTTGCAGAAGTTGAAAATAAGTGGCCCAACACGCCCTCAACATCGTTGAACCCAGGTACCTTCGTGTCTCCTCAATTGCTTTAACCTCTTCATTATTGACTCTTTAGTTCTCCGCTTAACCTACTCTTCAGAACCTCAAAGATGAATTGCACCTGGAAGCTAAAATAAAAATTCAGATATTAATAGAATCCAATGCCTACTTAATTTAAATTATTTTAAATATCATCAGTAAATGGAAACATAGCAGAATAGTCATAGCATATCATCGAAATGTCAATACCAGGCGGCTGCTTCAAAAATGATGTAAAGTGTATAACTAATATTCGATATTCATATGTAATGAGTAATGTGATTCCAATAATAAAATTAAATATAGACCATGAAATCCCGTAGCAAACAAAACAGTTGAGCCAAAAACGGAATCTGATGGAGCATTTACTATGGATATTTAAAATAATAATATTTAAATATTGAATAATTGAACTATTTTTAAACAAAAAGTAATTTTAGCTGTATCTAATTGGGCACATAGAACTCACGTGAGAGTCGCATCCAACAAGAATATGTGCAGGCGAGTTCAAAAGAGAGAGGACATAGAAATAGCACAATGGCAATCGCACTTCTTATCTGTCACGTTTAAGATGTGAATTTTGCTAGAGAAAAATCTGTATTCTATATTTAGATGCAGCCATTAGGTAAAATATCGCCCTACGTGTTGACGATTCTAGCTTCTAATACCTAAGATTGAGGGTTCAGACACGCTAAGGGCAATGGATTATTTTTGGACGTAAAATACATAATAATGGATTCCTTTGAGAGATAAGTAAAGCCGTTGGTCCCGTGTAAAGTTTATTTGCACCTAAAAGAACCCCAAAAGGTGTCTGGGGTAAATTCGGCATATTTCACGTCTGAAAGTCATTTGTTTTATAGTGCCAAATATGGGCGATGATAAGTTCATTCCACGTCACCATATGCACATGGTGACAAACTCGCGAACTAGAAACTCCCTGATCAAGGAACCACCTAATATACGAAACATGGCGTAATGGAACTTGAACTTGAATTGGGTAAAACATTTCAAAAGACATAAGTCATAATTAGAGCCAGGATTTGTATGCATACCAAATGGTAAAATATGCATACAAATATGCACAAAACGTAAAAATTATGCACCACAATTACACAAACAAATGAATAAAAGTCATATAAATTATATGTTGTTTTGTGTGTAATCGTTTGCCAAAGGAGTAGGGCTCGTGTACTATGCTCGCACGTTTTCCTGGGCATTAGTTTTACAAAGAAGCGAGGTTCGGAGAGAGCTCGCCTGCCTGTCTTTCCACAATGTTGTCAACCACAAAAAGTTTTTTCTTTGGAGGCTCTCAGCCATTATGGTGAATAGATTATCTAATTTAGCACAAACTAGATAGATTATTGAACGAAACACAATGTGCTTGTTCGTGGACTCTGGGATCTACAGAAATAATTGAACCTTCGTATTCAAGCCACTACACATCAGGGTGTATACCGTACTCCATGTCTCAATTTTGTCGTTCTGCTCTGCTTCCGGAATTGCGTAAAACCTACTGAAAAGACTAGGGAGCATAGATAATATATATACACATAATATGTACGTCGCTATTACTGCCCACTCGGCCGTTCAGGCCGTAGCGAACTGCAGTTAAACTACCGGTCCTCCTTTGGTTTCGGGATCTCTGATTCCGAGATTACGCCAGTGTGTGTGTGTGTGATGTGGATTTAAACTGGTCTCGAGGAAATCTATACACTCAGCTACCCTCTACGTTCCTGGATACGAAACTGATATTGATCAATATGGAGTCTGAACTTGGACTTAATGGAATCAGGACTGTAACTGTTGATCTCAACGACCCTGAAAACTATGGTTTCGATACTAATATCGATTGCTTTGACATTTCTGCATGTCTCATGTATTATTTTCCAGATTGTAAATCGTATGAGTGCCGAGATGGTTGAAATTGCTCCAGGCATTCCAGAGTTATGCTTAAACATATATACATCCATTTTATAATATAATATATTGATTGATTAATTGATTGATTGTTTGAAAATACATTATTAAGAGTAGCAAATATTGATTACCTAAACGGAAATGTTTAATTTAATACAGTATTCAAGAGTAAACATGCAATTTTGCATTAAAAAGTTGAAGAATGCATATATTCCCCTGAAATATCAATTTATATGCACTTTCAAACACTGCTAAAATTTTCTGTGAAATTGTGACTTACAACGTATACCATTTCTGCATACTTTTAAACGAAAAAAAACATATTTTTACAGATAAATCCAGACTCTATTTGTAATTCAACGCAGTTTAACATAAACAGAACAAAATTCCTTTAAAGATTGCAACATAAAATCCATCGACACAACACAAGTCGTATAATTAACGTAGCTTACCTCATTCTGAAAAGCAAACTCCGACAGCAGCGAAATCGACAAATATGAACTGAACATAGAGCACGTTTTGCATGTTACTAGAGCAGATGACTAAACTACGAACCCAAAAATTACTTTTCGTGAAAACATACAAATTTACAAATTCGAAATTTTACAGTGTGACCGTCAATAATATAGTGAATAAAAGTGAAAAAAATCGCATGTGTTCCATTCACATGACTTTCTCTATATCGCTGCAATAATGTGTTAAAAAGCATATTCTTCTATATACTTTATGTTAATCGAGATAAACATTAGTAGAAATGGTCTTAATTACTTGTTTCCTGTAAGTAGGGGAAAAATACACTAGGCTAAAAAGATAGTCAAATCTTTTAAAAGCTGGTTGCCATGTGAATGAAATCCGTTTCAATGCTGGGCCAGGAATTTACGACTTTCCGTGTGAAAAAAGTTGAAGTGTTTTAAAACTGAAGCAAATAACAAGGAATATCTCAGAAATGGTCAATTCAACGAAAAACAACGTATATGACATAAATTGTGTGTTTTAACGTGACCTAAATTTTTTGTGTACTAGGTTTTTGTTTATCTCTTACGATTTACCAGATACCCAAAACTGAGCAAAATTAATTCAAAATAGTCTATTCCCAGAAAATTCAATATATACATTTTATTTGCCTATAAACATTTTAATATATAGTAGTTTAATCAAAATCGTTAGAACCATTTTTGAGAAAATCAACATTTCCGAATTTTTTCCCATGTGAATGGTAGTTTGGGGTGGGGGGATTTTTCTCAAAATATTCGTGCTGTATCTCTGGAAGTAACTAAACTTAAATACCAAGATCGGTATTTCACCAATTTTCGTTTTTAAGTTATCATGCTCACACACACGGACCTTTTTCTGAAAATACTTTTTTTGGATGCAAGGGACCCTTAAATGTGTATTGCCGGTGAAATCTCGGTATCGACTTTTTGGGTGGAGTGCAATACCTTCTCTGTACACTATATATAGTATGTGTAGAGACAGTAAAAGGTAAATAAAACGCAACATAAAAGTATGTTAGAGTTGCTCTTGGAAATATTCTTTATAAACTCTGAAGATGTCGATAAACAAATACGCAAAACAAGCCCTCTGTTGCCTTTCTAATTGCTCATGCTGGTTTACTCAGCCTTGCCTCTGTTGAACATTCACACACTTAATGAGGAGATGCACCTTCAAAACGGCCTATCCCTCAAGTCGAAAGGTTAATATTATAAAGATAGGTCGTGAAGTCAGTCGCACCAACAAAACTGCAAACATTCACCAAAACCTACTCTAACACATTATTTTATGAAAGGAATTCTTATGAGCAAGGCCCGGATTTCGATAATTTAAACATTTAGAAAAATATGTTGTATTCCATTCACATGACTTTCTCTACATCTCTATAACAAATTATTGTTAGTAACCTTATTTTTCTATTTCTTGCTAATCGAGATAAACATTAGCATTAATCGTCTTATTCTTAGTTCTTTAGTAGAGAGAAAATAAGGGAAGAAAAATCTGATGTGTTCCATTCAAATGATTTTCTGTACATCTCTGTAATAAATTACTGTTAAAAAGATTAAACACATGTCTACATGATGCTAATCTAGATAAACGTGCAGAGACGGTCTTACTACTTGCTTCTTTGCAAGTAGAAGAGAAATAAGGGAATACGCTAAGCCAAAGCTTTTAAAAGCTTTAGCAGTTATGTAAAAGTCATCCAGACTGAAGAGCTCTTTAGAGGCTATTCCTAGAAAATTCATGGTATGCATTCTATGTTTCATGTAAACATCTTAAATATACAGTATTTTAATCAAACATATTAAAGTCATTTTTGAGAAAATCAACATTGTCCCGCCGAAAGGGTAGTTTGGAGTGGCGGGATTTTTCTCAAAAAATCTTCGTGTCGCATCCTTGGACGATACTAAACTTAAATAACAAATTTGGTATGTTACCAATATTTCGTTTTTGTTTTATTTGTTCACGGACATATACACACACGCACACGCGGGCAGTTTTTAAAAATGTTGTTTACTTTCTCTACACGTATTATGTACATAGTGTATAGAGAAGGTATTGCATTCCACCCAAAAATCGATACCGAGATTTCACCGGAATACACGTTTTGAGTCCCCCGATTCCAAAAAAAAGCATTTTTGGAAAAAGGTCCGTGTGTGTGAGTGTGTGTGTGTGTGTGTGTGTGTCTGTGGACAGCCTAGCTCAAAAACGAAGAGACTGATGAATACCAAACTTGGTATTTAAGTTTGATATCTTCCAAGGATGCGACACGAAGATTTTCAACAAAATCCTCCCCCACCGCAAACTAAACTTTACATGGACACTTTTTCGAAAATTCTTATTTTCTCAAAAATGGCTCTAACGATTTTGATTAAAATATCGTGTATTAAAGATATTTTACCTGACAAATAAAATGTATATCTTGAATTTTCTGGGAATAGCCTCCGTAGACTACTTTATTCTGGATGAATTTTGCGGAATTTTGCATAACTGCTAAAGTAAGAGATGGGCAAAAACTTACCACACAAAATATGTAAAGCACCTTAAAACACACAATCTATGTTATATACTTTTTTTTCGTGGAGTTTATCGTTTCTGAGATATGCCTTGTTTTTGCCATCAGCCTTGAAAAACTTATAATTTTCTCATACAGGAATTGTTCAACTCTTGTCCATATAAACAAAGAAACTTCAGTCACATAGCAACTAGCATTTGACTATCACTTTAATCTATGGTACACCCCTAATTCGCTTCTTCTTTCAAGGAAGCAAGTAATAAGACTATTTCTGCTAATTTTTTTCTCGATTAGCATGAAGTAAATAGAAGCATAACCCTTTTAACAATAATCTGTTGCAGAGATGTAGAGAAAGCCATCTCAATAGAATACATCAGATTTTGTTTTCATATAGAGAACCCTAAAACATGTATTTCCAGTGAAATCTCGATATCGAATGCAATACCGTTTATGCCTATGTACTAAATAGATAAAGTAAAAAAACGATCCAGTTTGAATTTTCTGTATTTATTATGTGGGGTTCTTCACCACGTGAATTTGTAAGCAGAATATCACATTGTTTAGGCGTTAATGACGATTTAAAATCATAAACATTCATAGCCCGTGGTATTCTGTGTGAAGTACAGTTTTGGGTGAATGTAAAATATTTAAACGGTGATAATTAACAAAATATTACAGAAAGTCGTATAAACTACACAGCAATCAACTCGTAAAAAACAAAAATTAGCTGTCAGATATAAAAAAGAAATCATTTTTTTTTATAAACAGGACATTCTTAATATTTTCAGTGCCGCTGGTGCATGCTGTACTGTAGTCAACTTGTAATATCGGTCCTCAAGATTACAAGCCCAGTTCTAATTATATCTAATTATATGTTGCGAATTTATTCTAAAACTCTGAAAACTTCTGTATATATATATATATATATATATATATATATATATATATATATATATATACTTTTATTAAACCTTCGGCTAGCCTAGTATTAACCAGAAGCACTGGCCATTCTCGGTACACAAGAGATTTTATTTCATCCAAGCATTAAAAGGCGCTGGCAAGACTTCTCATTATTTTTACTTTTTCTAGCACGTATGTACAATGCACATAGTAGATAGACAAGGTATTGTATTCCACCCAAACCGAGATTTCACCGGAAATGCGTGTATGGGGACCCCCTGAATAAAAAGAAAAAGCATTTTTAGAAATATGTCCCTTTTTTGTTATTCAAGGTATCATAAAACGTTGTTTCCGGAGAAATCTCGGTGTTGTATTTTGGGTGCAAGCTAATACTTCCTCTACTTACTATTGGTAAACAGTAGAAAAAGGAAAGTGTGATATTTAGCAGTCAATACGACTATCTCTGGTAGTATTCTTTGTTTTCATATAACTTAGTCATATAAAAGTCTTTACGAGCAATTATTGTTAATTAAAATACTCGCCAGGAATGCTTTCGATAATTCATAGCTATGCAGGGACATAGACCAGGCTGCGGAGTTTTATTATATAGTTCTGCATGTTTTTCTTTAGCAATTTTAGGTTTATCTCTTATAGGTTCACATTCATGTAAAAATTCGTTGAGAATGAAGAGGACTTATCCGTATTTACGTCATAAATTTCAAGTTTCAAAGATATATATTTGCAATGCCAACATGTGTTATTTAAATCAACATATTTAGAGTCTTTTTGAGAAAATAAAACCTAAGTTAATTTACGCGAATTTTTATTTTTTTGGTTAGCAGTTCTCTCTCTCTCGCTCTCTCTCTCTCTCTCTCTCTCTCTCTCTCTCTCGCAAAAACACATTGATCTTTTTCTAAACATACCTTTTGTGCTCAGGGAACTCAAAAGCAAATTTCCAGTGACATGTCGAACACGAATTTTTGGACGAAAATGGTAGATACTTTCTGTTTTTACGCTTGCTAAAATAAATAAATAATGTGATGTGTTCCATTCACATGATTTTCTCTATATATCTGCAACAAATTATTGTTAAAGAGCTTATGCTTATTTTTACTTCATGCTAATCGAGAAAAAATTAGCAGAAATAGTCTTATTACTTGCTTCCATTCAAGTAAAGGGAATAAGGGAGTAGCATAGGCTAAAGTATTCGTCAAAAGTTGGTTGCTATGTGACTGAAGTTCTTTTGTTTGTATGGTCAGGAGTTGACAGTGAGAAAAATATGTTTTTTAAAGGTGAAACCAATAACAAGGAATATCTAAAAAACGATCCACTCCACGAAAAAAATGCATATAGCACAAATTGTATGTTTTAATGTGATCTACATTTTCTTTTAAGTAAGTTTTTTTCTATCTCGTATGGTTTGCCAGTTATGCAAACTTTCGTAAAATTCATTCAGAATAAAGTAGTCTTCAGAGGTCATTCCCAGAAAATTCAAGATATACATTTTATTTGTCAGGTATATATATTTAATATACGATATTTTAATCAAAATAGAGCCATTTTTTAAAAAATCAAAATTTTCGAAAATGTTTCCATATAAAGGGTAGTTGGGTGTGGGGGATTTTCTTAAAATACTTCGTGTCGCATCCTTGGAAGATACTGAACTTAAATACCAAGTTTGGTATTTAATGGACTTTTACACACAGACAGACACACACTGACACACACTAAAAATATATATATTTTTTTTTTTTTTGGATTCAGGGGGACCTAAAATATGTATTTCCGGTAAAATCTCGGAATCGTATTTTTGGGTACAGTGCAATACCTTCTCTGTACACTATGTACATAGTACGTGTAGAGAAAGTAAAGGTTCTAGTATTCTATTTTCAATCTCAAATCATTTCTTCAGGTCTTGCGTTGCTGCATGGTATATTATATATTTCCCTACACTAAATTTTTCATAATTAAATTATTTCTTAGATTACTACTTCGCTGTTGATTTTGCACAGATTGCGATAGGTAAATGTTTCACCTGTACAGAGGCAATACTTGCATCAGTTGCAATGGGTCATTAAAAGAATAAAAAACGTGACTACATTCGTCTGGGAATGCATACAAGTTGCTACGTAAAGCAGGAGAGGTGTAAAATGTTGAAGATGGAGTTTCAAAGTGTATCTTCGTGCAAATGTGTATCGCAAATATAAATAGATATATCCTGCTTATTGCTCTCTGAAACCCAATAAAATGGATAGAACGTAAAACAATAGTCAGCAGAATTAGCACGCTTAAATCGAACAGGGAAAAAAATGGCGTAAAGAGAAGTTTTAAATTTGTAAGTGAATAAAATATTAGAGCAAAATATTTGGTTTGCAATATTCAAAAGGGTTTATTAGAGAGGTAAGAAGAATGGGTGCAGTTCGAATAATTAATAAAGAAGATAACGTGACATTATTTAGAAAGGAAATAATCAAACTAAAGAATCGGTGATTCAAAGAAATTATTAAATCTACAAATTTTCGAGCTAATTTACCAACAATATGAAACAAGTTGAAATCAAATGTTAATTACCAAAGTGATATAATTATAAATGACTTTAAATAAACTTTAAATAATTAAAATTTGAAAATAGTACAAACCTTGTGAAATAATCTTTTCTTCCACACCAACCGTGTGTAGGACAGGACTAAGAAAGTAAAAGCAGAATGAAAATGCAATGTAATACCGGGATTTGAACTATGCATTTCCTGGCTTCGTTCAAATTGTACTCACCTTTGCGCTACCATGGCAACATACCGACACGGCATTAAATTTCCCAACTAACTCGCATTTTTCCGGTAAGCCACAAAGAGATCTCAAATTCTATTGCGACAAAGGAATAATTCTCTTTATTATTTCAGAAGGATTTTTTTCTTTGTATTATTCTTTTGAACCTTTTGTTATAGAAGCCTGGCTCCTGAATGCTATATTTTAACTAACTTCTTATCTTCCAACAGCTGCTACGGCTAAGCTCCTTACAATCCTTCAAGAGTTGCTTGGATATCAAAATTAAAACCTCAAAATAAACATTTTTGAATAAACATCACACCAGCGGTGCACAAGGGCTGTTGCACCATAATTGGCAACCATCGAGGAGCAATACTTGCCTCCTACTATCACTCCACAACCCCAACTCTCACCCGCCATCCTACAAATCCCACAATCCCTTCAGAACGTGGTTAAGTTCTCTCCGAGAACAGGGACACGTCTAACACACCTCGGGCTGCCCTCAGTCTGCCAACTGCTCTGGTCTGGATCAGAAGTAATTCCTAATTATGGACGAATTTTCAAATTTCTGTGCTTTTTAGATGTTTTCCAAAAACCTTATTGTAATTGCATTGCTGTTATGTTAATATGAATAGCAAATTTTATAAATAGGATAAACACTTCGTTTCGTTTCGTAATCGACTTGCCCTTCCCGTGTCTGTAGGACTGACACCTCTCTAGACTTACAAGTGTCTAGGAGTCAGAAGCCTGTTGGGGAGCCAACGAAACGAAACCACAGAATGAAGAACCTGTTACGATGGGTCGGCCGTAGCCAGGCATGAGCATGAGGAAGTGGATGATAAGAAATGTAAGCGAAATTGATGATTGGAAAGCTGATGAATATGGTTGAATGAGTGGCGGGGGAAACCGGAAGACCCGGAGAACACGCACCCAGAGGCCGCATCGTCCAATACAAATCCCACATGCTGGCGATTGGGACCGAACCCTGGTCGCCTAGGTGGGTGGTGAACGGTCTAACCACTCAACCTGGAATAAATACTACAGGATATAAAATATTTCATAAATTGTATTATTTAATACAAAATGTTCTGCGCGCCTCAAAATTTGAGAAAATTGGTTTGCATTTTAAATTGGAGCTTTGAACCACACACAAAACTTACTATTGGCATTTCAATAACTTTGATTACTGAATTATGATAGTTAAACAAATTAGAAATATTAAACTCCTAAGGTTTTTCATTATAACATTCTTTTAAAAGCATATGTTGGTGTTAGGTTAATTTTGTTGCCTGTAATTTCACAGTAGTTGTTTCTGCAGATTTGGGGAAATTTGGTTTTATTTAAACAAAAACTGAGACGTTTGGAACATGCTGAAGGTGTGTTTAATAAAATAATACGCTAGGAAACACGTGGGGATATGTGAATGTTGGCTCTCTATGGATGATAAAAATTTTCCAACAATTTGCCATAAAAAAGCGAGTTTTTGACCGGTTGTAGTCAGTACATCACTCCCAGTGTCCCTTAGTGGTTTATCTCAAGGACCGTGAGAAAATATCAATACAAATTTGGGAAGCAGTTTGGCCAACCCGGATGCCAGTGAGGATGTGTAGCTCAAGAGATTAAATCCATACTCCTACACCACAACAGTAAAAGTTATTCTAGTGTTAAATTTCATTTGTGCAATATTCCTGTTCGATGTTTCCCTACACAAAACCGGTCCTCAAAGCTCTGCGCCGCTTTCCGATAGCACTTCAAATGTCACTTTCTGAGGGCCTTAATCGCAGTGTCAGAACAATCGCAGATGGCTGTCTGGTACATAAAGTCACTTGGTGTCAGGTCGTAACTGAACGTTGAATGAACCATTCATTTCAAGCCTGATGTACAGCATGGTTCTTTTGCCTCTTCGTGATGCATGTCATGATAGCAAAAACTTCCGCATTTTTATATCGCCAATTATTACTTTACGAAGATTCTCTCCTACACTTTACGAGCAATGTCTGCAGGTTGCAAATAAACTATCTTTACATTACAATCTTTCTAGTAAACTATGTAACTTATGTCGCGTTTTGAACATTTCCAATGTCGTCAGAATTTCACTCCTAGTGTCAGGTGATACAGGAACACGATTACTTTTCATCAAATTTCATTTCCTTTACATTTAATTACTATCGTATTTGTTTCAGATCTTCATTTCCACCATATACGGTACATTGCTTTTGAAGAACACCCTTCCTTAGACCCTTTAGCCTCCACACATCTGAAGGGTAGGATAGATACCATCGGAGGGGACTTGGCACCGAACCTGGGGTTATTATACCTACGCCCTAAGAGCGGGTGACCCCGAGAGGGAGGGATGATGTGAGAGGATACATTGGGTGGCCGGAATCCGGAGCGCCGGCACAGCAATGATAGGGTCCCTACAGTTTCCAGATTGAGGCACTTTGACAGGCAGACCTGGACTCTCGTCCCAGGAGCGGTCCTCTTACCCGGCAACCAGTGAAGGAGGACGAAGATAGTGCATCCTTTTTCCCTGCTACCGGCATTGAGTACAATCGCCGACACTTCCAACTCTAAAAGAAACCAAATGGATGAAGGATGAATGAAATAACAATGGAAACGGCATGAAGGGACAAGAAATTCGAGGGATGGAAGAAACCTACCCAGTATTTGCCTAGAGACCCGGGTCAGGTAAACCGCCCGCAGGAAGCGAACCCACGACCTTCCGAAGGCGAGCCACAGACGAAATCGCCTGAGCCATCCGTTCGTTCCTACACCTATTCTCGCCGATTCATTGTCTTCGCGTTCCTCTTTGTTTATCATGTCCGTGTTTTTCTTCCCTTCCCCATGAACCTTTCATCAGTATATAGAAAACTAAAGATTTTGTTTACCTACCTCACTAAAACTTTATTTGTGTTTCTATACCCTCAAATCTTTCTTGCCGATTTTCAGAAATTATTCACATTATTTTCTCTTACTCTCCTTATCTCACCAAACCTATTACTTTCAAAGTTCTTTTTCAGATAATTTACTCATCTATTTTTGTTCAAGAATGTTGCTTAATATTCTGTATACTGCTTTAACAAATTTCTTTATTCTAAGTTCAAGAATATATACCAAAATTTCAGGTCCTTTTCATTTTCTTTTCCTTACTTGCCACTCTGCCCAACTCCATTTGTGTACAGTTGCATTTTGTAATCCAAGAATTTCTCTACAGAACATCCTAAGAAACACATCTGTGAGAAACAGATGAAGAATTTGTTAGATTAGAACTCTCCCACACATAGTTTTTGTCAATTGCACTATAAAAACTATTTTTACGCAATCCTTGCAGTGTTAGTGGGTAACTAATGCACCCAAACTCATGCATAGTCGATTACTTGTGGCATGCGTGTTATCATTACTTAGGAATGCTATGATTAGCGCCTTCTGTACACAATTTCATGCAATTAACCTGCAAAAGAATTTCGATCAGTCAAATTCACATTAAATTTTAGGAATCTCACTTCAGTTTAGACAAGTTAAATGCAAATTTCATTTTCAAAATGTTGTAGATAAAACAATTACAGCGCCTTGAGAATTAACTAAGTCAAAGAACATTAAAAGTAATAAGGAACGAAAAAAGAAGGAAAGAAAGAAGAAAAAACAAGGAAGGAAGAAAAGAAATAAGGAAAGACGTAAGCTGCACTATCAGTGAAATTCGTTTCTAGTATGCTAAACAATTTTCAATTAATATGTCAAATGTTTTATGATATTTGCAAGTCCATCAACATGAGGAATACCGGAATAGATGGCACTATCGGAATTCTAAGACAAAATGTCAAAGCTTCGTAAAGTAACAGTGGTATGTGTGTATATATGTGTATGTAAATGGAAATGGGTTGTTATTCATGGACGCTCTTTAACTGGGGTGCTTCTCAGGGTCCCATTCTATACTGGGCGTGAAAGACCGCTTAATTTTGCTCAGAGGCCTCTCTATCAGGCTTGAAGTTCTTTTACGTGCTGTAAATCTACGACACGGGACCAACTTTACTTCCTTTCCGAAGGAAGCCATGCTAAGGAGTTTTATGCCCGAAAAAATCCATCGCCCTCCGCCGGGTTTGAACCCGCGACCTTTGGTATATGAAGTTAGCATGGTAACCATTACACCATGGAGGGCGATATGTGTATGTGTGTGTGTGTGTGTGAGAGAGAGAGAGAGAGAGAGAGAGAGAGAGAGAGATCAACTTCAAAGTTGTGAGATACTGAAAATGTGGCTAATGATAGTAATGGTGTGGTTCATAGAAAACTTCAGAAATTACGGTTCAGATAATGAATACATTGAGACGGAGTAATTAAGCCCAACCCTATCAGGAGGGTGGCGCCGGCCGATGAACAGATGCAGATAAATTAGCTAACCATGGACACGCTCTCGCATAGCGTAAAAATCCAAGCGCTATCCAGGTTCTTCTGGAAGCTTCTTCCCGCCTCTCCCGAATATTCTAGAACTCGTACACAAATCCCAGTGCCTTTATACGCTAGCGTGCTCTAGATGCAATATAAAGTGCTGGTTCTACGAGTGAATTTATGATGACAGTTGTGCCGTATAGTAACTGTTGCTACAGATGTACATTAGACATTCGATGCCCCAGCTATTAGTGAGCGGAAATAAAAACAGGCTGCTTCGTGCGTGTTCCAGTACACCGTTACTTTGCGAAGAAAAGTGAAGTGGCAATGAGAGCTGAGTCACAATGAGAATATTTATCAGCTTAAAATAGACACAAACAAATAATATGATTTTCTCTTGTTACTCTCACTTATTCTAAAACTATTCTTAGCAACGTCTGGTTTTTTATCTACTAATAGTTAATCGGGATGACGTTGGAGCAATAGTTTCAATATCCATTTTCTTGTAGACACAGTGGAACTCGTATAGTGGCATAAAACAGTAGTCAAATCTCTGAAAGTGTATGGCTAAATTATTGGCATTGAAATTTCAATACTCTTTCAATGACTTCGCGAAAACCGATGAATGGTAAAACTATAATAAAAAATTGAAAATATTGAAAAATTCAAAGCAGAAAAATTAATATCTCGGAAATAGCTGATACCATAAAAAGTTATTTAAAAAGTATGCGTTTAAAAATACTCTTTTTTTGGGCACTAAGTTTTTGTGTACCTCTAATGTTCATCATTTATACACAAACATGCAAAAAAATTCCATATGGAAAGGATTTCGCAGGCTATTCGTAGAATATTCATGATAACGTTTTATTAGTCATTTAAATATTCTAAACATACCGCTGTACTTTGATCAAATTCATTAAGTTCTTTTTTTTTTTTTTTTTTTTTTTTTTTTTAGGTACCAAAAACTTCTCCACGCGAAAATAGTTTGGAGTGGTGGGAGGGAGTTCAAAAAGTCAGAGTTCAACCTGAAAATGAAATGGCATCAAGTATATTAATAAAATAATCAGAAATCAAAGGATCTATAAAGTCGTTTAGATATAATTCTGTTGAACCCATTTCTAGCCAAATATTTAATTAATGATATTAAAAGAAGAAACTTATGTTTTTTGGATTGAGAGAATGATAAAGCAATTTATTCATGAAAGTTCTTCAACCCGTAATTGAGCTTCGTTTTAGAAATCCATCCAAAGCATGTTGTTCGTGCCGGTTTTACTTTCTCTAGCATGAATGTACAATGTATATAGTAGATAGAGAAGCTATTGTATTCCACCCAAAAATTCGATGTCGATATTTTACCTGAAATACGATTATTTTTTGTGACCACCTGAAACCAAAAAAGCATTTTTGAGAAAAATGTCCATTGAGCGTATGTGTGTCTCAAAAATGCTGCATAGCTCAAAAACGAAAAGTTCGTTAAATATCAAACTTTGTATTCATGTTCAGTATCTTCCAAGGATGTGACCCAAGATTTAAAACAAAAATGCCTCCAACCACAACTATCGAACATTTGTCGAACATTCTGAATATCTGAAAAATGGCTCAAATGATTTTGATTACAGTGCCATATTTTTAAGATATTTTCATGACAAAGAAAACGTATATTTTAAATTTTCTGGGAACAGCCCCTGAAAATCTCTTCATTCTAGAATACTTTTGTGTAACTCGTAAACCGAGAGAGATAGACAAAATTTACAACAACAAAAAAAGTTGATATTAAAACATACTACTTTATGTAAGCTAACCATTTCGGAGATATTCCTTGCTATTGGCTTCCATTTTAAACCACCTTACTTTTTCTCAAATGGGGAGTCAACTTTCGTTTCATCTCTTTTGTTTTACTCACGGAAAATCAAAAGAGAATCGAATGTAATTGTTTCACATAGCGATAGCTTTTAAAAGATGTGACTATTTCTTTAGTTAGTGTAGTTCCTTATTTCCCTTTTACGTACAAGGAAGCAAGTAATAAGACCATTTCTGCTAATGTTTATCTCGATTAGCATGAAGTGTATAGCAGAATAAGGTTTTGTAAGAAAAGTTTGCTTGTGAAACGGCTAGAGAAAATCGTGTGTGTGTGTGTTTGCGTGCGCGTGCGCTTGTATGTGATGTCGGTGGGGATTCCGAACTGCAGTTATTAGCTTATTGTATCTACGTCAGAGCCCAGAAGGTTAGGATAAGATGAGAGTAATTACAATAGGCGGCTGAAACTGACGACGGGGAAGGAGTCAACCGGAGAGTCCAAGCAGTTCTTATTACTACGTGTGGAACACTAGGAGCCCGCACCTCAGGTTTGGCCGAACTCCCCAGGTCTACAGATGACTTCCAACTTCATCCCGCCGCCGAGAGATGTATTTCCAAAGTGCGGTCACTAACACGGAACGGCGCCACCACAGCAGTTCTCCCTGAAAGAGGCCGGATAGATGAAATGGAGATGAAATAAAGGGACAGGAAGTTCAGGAAAATGAAGAAAATTCCCCAGTGTTTGCCTAGTGACCTGGGAAAAGTCCTGAAAAACCCATGGACCAGAGAGGTCGGCCGCTGGAATCGATCCCATGACCTCCCCATTGCCAGTCACAGAGAAAACGCCTAAACCACCTGGATTGGTGAAATGGTTCCATGCGACATTTTTCATTTTCAATTTTTATCATGGCGTTTTGCTGGAGGTAATCTGCATTTATGTAATTTGCTATATACTATGTGTAGGTATTATTCTTATATTTTGTGTTTAAGGCCTGCAAGCTCATTCTTGGCCAAAGTTTAGGAACTATTTACAGAAATATTTTAACTGTTATAAATAACGTTTGAAAGTGCGGCGGATTAGCGTTAGGTGAGAAAGCATGAGTCATTGCCACAATAGTTAATCGTATAGATAATTTCATTATCCACGGAGCCACATCGAATAACCAGGATTACTAACAAAGAAGCGCTATTAAGGTGAATGCTGGCGTGTGTTTTCTCCCTCCCGTGGACTAGAGATTTAGCGTGCTTGCCTTAAGAGAACAGTAATTAATTCAGAGAGCGAGAGTAGTGGGGTTAAATCTTGCTGAAACCCGGTATGATCAAAGGTTTCAGGTCATGGCCCCCAAAAGAAACGAAACTGCTTTAAAACAATCAACACGATCTAGGCGTTATTGATATAGCGTGGGGTAATTAGGGTGTGGTGGATGTCAACAGTTTCGTGACTATAATTAATGCAAAAGCCTAAAGGGATTGGAAATCCGGTGGTCGGCAACCAAAAGTCTTCTGAAGAAACTTTCCGGTGGCTCTTTTTACATAGAAACCGGTTTGCTTAAATGCTGCATGAAGAACATGCGCTTTATGGCCACTTTCCGTTCATAAATTCGCAACGCTTCTCTCTTTTGTTTTAATGTGCTTGATGCTTATCGATTGTTAAAATAAGACGCGAGTCAGGTAGCATGGATATTTGGCATACTCGAAAAAAAAAATGTTCTTATCAATTGCATTAGGGTTGTAGCACATTTGGAATAGTTTTACTGACTAATTCCAGATATACAGATTTTCTCACAATATGTTGACTGTTAAAACTGTTATAAATTCCAAAAATAGCCCGGTGGGGGTAGCGCGTCACTTTCATGTTCTGAGGTTCTTAATGTCTAATTTCGATTGATTACCGAGAATGGGTAAGGCTTTCATGGGGGTTTTCTTTGTGCTCAGAAGAAAAATATAGAATAATTCGAAAAACTAGGGATTCCTGGGTGCTCATTTCACCTTCGAATAATACGTCCTTGGTAGAAGGGCGATAAATCTAGAAAAAAGAAGTTTTTTACACCAGAGGATTGGACAAACTGATACAAAAAATCGAGGACGAAGTTGAGAATGTGAAAGAAGAGTGTTAGCTTATTTTCTACATTCTGTAAAATATTTCACAGGCAATATTGCTGCATGGTTGATTTTTTTTAAAATTATAACATATTCATATACAAGATTCCATTGTCACATCAGTGTCACAGAAAGAACAAAAAATACCTGTCTCTCGGCTTTCTCTCCCGTGTGATCTCTATTCGTTTGATAAACAAATGTGAAACTTTAAGCTGTAATGGTTAATTTTAGATCTGTCTTCCGCACAACGATCAGCAGTCTGGTAGTTTTCCAGGAGCTGATAATGAACCTTGCCCCCACCGAGGCTACTTGCCAAAATTAACTAAACACAAATTCTGACCGCAAGACCGTTCTAAAGAGAACTTACAATCAAGAGTTCATTTAGAGCAGAGAATATTAACCGTAGATAGTTTCATTTTCCCTCCCCCACAGTAATAGGTCTCTCCAAGGAATAAACTGAAGAGAGAAACATTTTGTTTTTTTCTCTAGCACGTATAGGTATGCATACAGTGTACATATAGCTAGACAAGGTATTGAATTCTACCCAAAATTTCGATGTCGAGATCTCATCAGAAATATATGTTTTGAGATTCCCGGAGTCCGAAAAAAGCATTTTTAGAAAAAGGTCCGTGTGTGTCTTGGTGTGCGTGTGTGTGTGGACAGCATAGCTCAAAAACGAGAAGATCGTTAAAAACAAAACTTGGTATTTATATTTAGTTTCTTTCAAGGACACGAAGATTTTCAAGAAAATCTCCCCACCACAAACTACCCCTTACATGGAAAAAAATTTGAAAACTGCGTTTTTCTCAAAAATTGCTATAACGATTTTGATTAAAATAACGTATATTATACCTACCATTTGAAATACAATATATATTTTGTATTTTCTGGGAATAACCTCTGAAGACCTCTTTATTCTGGATGAGTTTTGCAAAATGTTGCATAGCGGTTAAACCATAAGAAACAGAGAAACTTATTACATAATAAATGTAGATTCCAGTGTGATTGGCAGGCTGAGGGCAGCCCGAGGTGTGTTAGACGTGTCCCTGTTCTCAGAGAGAACTTAACCACGTTCTGACGGGATTGTGGGTTTTGTAGGATGGCGGGTGTGTATTGGGGTTGTGGAGTGACAGGAGGAGGCGAATATTGCTCCTCGACGGTTGCCTTGATGGAGCAACGGCCCTTGTGCACCGCTGGTGTGTTTTTATCAAAATGTTTCTTGAGGTTAAATTTTGAATCCAAGCAACTCTTGAAGGATAATAAGGAGCTTAGCCGTAGCAGCTGTTGGTGGTGCTCCTTCGTTACCGGGGATGCCCGCAAGCCATGCGGGGAAGCCGGTATCGCCTGAAGCGGCGGTTTGTGGGATCGTAATCCCCAAGAGACCTAACGAGGGCGCTCCGATGGAATGGTAACCCTTCGTTGAATTTTGTTGCCCGACGCCTAATCTCGTCCTCCAGGTATGGTAGACCAGAGGCTTCGTGCAGGAGTCTCGTTGGAAAGCCTCGAGGCACAGAATAGATAGCCCGGAGACACCTATTCTGTACCCGCTGAAGCAACAGCAGACTGGAGTCTGCCGCCATGCCCCAGATCTCACAGGCGTAGATTAATAAGGGGATAATAAGAGCCCTCAAAAGGCGCAACTTAAGGGGAACCGTCATCGAGGACCTCAGCATCGGGTACAGTGAGGCCGCAGCCCCATTGCCCCGGCACCACAGCCCCCGGACGTGCTCCCTAAAAGTGACGCCCTTGTCAAGCTTCACCCCCAAGTAGGTGATGGTGTTGGTCCATTGTATCCTTCGTCTGAGGTACGTGAATGTGGGGAAGTTTGCGGGAAAGCGGCGCTTGGTGAAAAAAAAAAATGTAGATCTCGTTAAAACGCACAATTTATTCATTTTCAGTTTTTTTTTTTTTTTTTTTTTTTAGAGCTAACCATTTCAGGGATGTTCCCTGTTTTTGGTTTCAATTTTAAAATACTCAGACTTTTCTCAAACGGAAAGATCTCATTCATCTCATAAGTCTTTTGTCTTTTTCAGGCCATGGAAAGCTTTGAAACGATTTTATTATTGCCTTAGACTAGTGTATTTCCTTATCTCGCTTCTATGAGCACTTATAAGGAACTAAGTGCTAAGATACCATTTGTGTTAATGTTTATCAAATAGAGAAAGTCATGTTACTGGAACTCTTCAGATATTTTGTTGTGAAATAAAGTTAATACTTGTATTTTGTGCTATTTTGTATTTATGTTATTATTTGTATTGTATATATTTGTATTTAATTCAGCAAAGAGTTCACATTTTGTAAAACTAATCGTCCAAAACGTGTGACCATAGTGCTATCCTCCACTATCATAAGAGATGTCAAAGTTGCATGCATAATGAGAAGAAAGAGGTAGACAAACAAATAAAATCTTACAAATACAGCGAAGAAAATAAAGAACTATTGTCGGTGTTGTTGACTATAGAAATAAGCAAACTTACAAGTGAAAGTTCTACACATGTCAGCCCCTCCCTCCGCGAATTATTATTGACATCAGCCGATGAATCACTCTCAGCTGTTGGCACATCTGCGCTCTAAACAAAGCTTTTGTATCGATGTAACAAAACGTTTTATTTACAAAGTTATTGGTCAACTCCCCTGAGAAACGCTCGTTTACAACTGTGACAGAAAATACTGCTTGCCAAAATCTTCATTCCAACACACTATATCATCTTGTAATGCTGTTTATAGCTTCGAACCTAAGCACACATGTGGAGGAAGATTCAATGTTTAATTGACGAACCTTAAGAGAAAGTTGAAGCAAGTTGGACATAGCACCGGTAACTGCTTGCCAAATGGCCAGTATAAGCCCACAAAACGCTTCCTTTTTACTTTCTCGTGTACAATATACATAGTGGATAGAGAAGGTATTGTATTCCACCCAAAAATTCAATGTCGTGATTTCACCAGAAATACATGTTTTGGGTCCCCCTGAATCCAAAAAAAGCATTTTAGGAAAATGGTCCGTGTGTATATGTGTGTGTGGACAGCACAGCTCAAAAACGAAAAGACTTGATATTTTCCAAGGATGCGACTGGAAGGTTTTCAAGAAAATCCCCACTTCCCAAACTACGTTACATGGAAAAAAATTTCGAAAATTTTTATTTCTTTCAAAAATGACTAACGATTTTGATTAAAATCTCTTATATTTAAAATATGTTCATCCCAAATAAAATGTATATCTTAAATTTTCTGGGAATAGCCTCTAAAGACATCTTTATTCTGGATGATTTTTATTGAATTTTGCATAACTGGAAAACCGTAAGAGACAAAAACTTATTACGTATAGATAGTCCTATTAAATGTAGATCTAGTTAAAACACAATTTATGCCATATACGTCTTTACTTTCGCTACATAGTAGGTAGGTAGGTAGGTAGAGAAGGCATTGTATTCCAGCCAAAAATTCGATACCGAGATATCACTGGAAGTACATGTTTTGGGGAACCCTGAATCCAAAAAGGATATTTTAAGGAAAAGGTCCGTGTGTGTGTCTGTGGTCTGCATAACTCAGAAACTAAAAATTGGATAAATACCAAACTTGGTATTTAAGTTCAAACTTTCGGCATGAGGATGCGACACGAAGATTTTCGGTGAAATCCTCCATCTCCACCCCAACTACCCTTTACATGAACAATTTTTCGAAAATGTTTATTTTCTTAGAAATGGATCTAATAGTTTTGATTAAAGTACCATATGTTTAAGATATTTTCAGGACAAACGAAATATATATCTTGGATTTTTTAGGAAAGCCTCTGTAGACCTCTTCACTTTGGATTACTTTTGTATAACTTGTAATTCGTAAGAGGTAGATATAAACTTACCATACAAAAAAACTTAGATCTCATTAAGACACACAATTTATGCCATTTACATTATTTTCTAGAGCTAACCGTTTCCGAGGCAACTCTTATTACTGGTTTCAATTTTAAAATTCTTAAATTTTTCTCATGTGGAAATTTGTCTTTCCTGTGTTTTTTGCGTTTACTCTTGGCCATACAAAAAACTGAATTTCAATCACTTAGCAACCGGCTTTTAGAAGATTTGACTATCGCTTTAGCCTAGTCTACTCCCTTATTTCCCTTCTGCGTATAAAGGAATAAGTAATAACATTATTCTGTTAATGTTTATCTCAATTATAATGAAGTAGATAGAAGAATAAGCTTTTGTAAGAATAGTTCGTTTGTAGAAGATGTAAAGAAAATTATGTGAGTGAATCGCATCAGATTTTTCAGTCTTTCCAACTCCTACCCTATACACGGTTAGCGTGGAAGAAACATTTTATTGACAAACTAAGTTATTGTTCTAAATTTTACGAGATTTGTGTTTTGACGATAACTCGCACGAGAAGCGCATGAGTAAAAAGCCGGATCAGCTTGAGCAGAAGACTCATGTGGGCCTACGCCGCAAGGGCAAGTCTGAAAGCAGCCAGCTTTTCAAGTTTTGCGAGACCAGTTTTAACCACCGGGTCTGACTGAAGGACCTAGCATGTGTCAATCTAGCCTTGTGTATTTAGTTAGTGAGCGAAGCAAGCTCAGGGAAGTTAATAGAACATTTGCTAGACTGTCTTTGTGGCCGAGTGGTCAGCAAGCTGACTTCTTACCCGGAGGTCCCGGGTTCGATTACCGGCAGGCGAGGAATTTTTCTTTAACCAGAATTATTCCCTATCCCCCACAGAGCCTGGAAGCATGAACATGAGGGTGAATGTGCGTGTGTTTAATGATATAACATTGATTAAACTAATGTGTTAAACCTACAGTAATACGAGTTGATTCACAAGTTAAAGCCCCCGATAGGACAATTGAAGTTAAAGGAGGCTATACAAATGCAGCAATTAAAAAAATCATTTGCTGATCAGAAAGTAGAGAAATAAAGTGGGAATATGACATTATAACAATAGATAGCTGAAATCTACCTCAGGAAAAGTTAGTATTCGTTTACAAGCAGATAGAGTATTTTTTCCGAGGTCTTTACGCAAATGTTGGCCTAGAAATTCCCTGCTATATACGAGAAACAATTGAAAATCGACATTAATTTAAAAAAATTACAGATTATAAAAACTACAAACCAATAATAAAATTATGTATATATTAGAAATTGCTGTTACCAAAATTGTTTTAACTAAACTGCGTTTTAAAGAGATCTACATATATTGCGTAGGAGTATGCTTTAACTGCCTTTGCTACACGCGTAGTAAGTAGCGGAGTATTGAATTCCACCCAAAAATTCCAGATCGAGATTTCCCCGGAAATATATGGTTTGAGGATCCCTGAATTAAAAAAAGAAATATTTACTTTCCCTAGCAGTACTAGGTATATAAATAGTAAGTAGAAGAGGTATTATGTTCCAAAAATTCGATACCGAGGTATCAACGGAAATACCTGCTTTGAGGACAAAAGTCGGTTATATATAAAATTTGGTAGTTCATTTCAACATCTCCAAGAATGCGACACGTAGATTTTCAAACGAATTTCTTCACCACAAACTACCCTTACATAAAATTATTCGAAATTCTGTTTTTCTCAAAAAACTAACGATTTTTATTAATACCTTATATATATTAAGGACATTTACTGGCAAATAAAATGTAATTCTTGAATTTTCTGGGAATAACCTCTGAACACCTCATTATTCTGTGTGAATTTTAGAGAACTTGTAAACCATAAGATATACAAAAAACTTACTGCACAAAAGTGTAAATCTCGTTAAAACACGCAATTTTTGTCATGTATCTTTCTTTAGTTAACCATTTACGAGATATCCCTTGTAATTTTTTAACATACTTAAACTTTTCTTAAACAGAAGTTTGAGGTTGCTTTTTTTTTACTCCTAGCGTTTCCCACTACTAACACTTATAAAGAACTAAGTAATAAAATTATTTCTGCTAATATTTTTCTCGATTATTATGAAGTAGGTAGAAGAATAAGCTTTTTTTAAGAATAGTTTGTTATAGGCAGAGAAAGTTCTATGAATGGATCGCATCAGATTTTTAGAAAAACATCACTGTATCTGTCTTATTAACCTGTGTTTATGAGTGTCTGTCTGTGTGAGTGAGTGTCTACGAACAGCATAATTAAAAAAATGCAAATAAATACCAATTGTTTAGTATAATCTTCCAAATATGCAACACCGAGATTTTGAAACAAAAATGTTTTAAATTACTTGCAACGATTTTAGTTAAAATGTCATATGACCGATATTTATTGACAAAATGCATATTCTTGAATATTCTGGGAATAGTCTATGATGTCCTCTTCATTCGGTAAAAATTTTGCAGTATTTTTGTATAACTGCTAAACGTTGAGCTAGACGAAAACGTTGGTATTACACAAACGTTGTATATCTCTTTAAAGCAAAATTTGATTCCAAATAACATTTTCTGAGATGTCCGTTATTAACTGTTCGAATTTATTATTTGGTCATTTATTTGGTTAAAGTCCTATCCATTTTCAGTTCTTTTTCGCTATTGCATGGGAAGAGTACAGAGTGTTTAAACATTTGGCTATCACTACTCCATTTTTATCTTCAACGAAGTGTAAGATCAGGAGGGAAAATAGCGTTTGACCTTATTGTGATGTTCGGTTGGCCTATCATCCAAGGAGTTCCTATTCTGTTAGCACTGCGTCGCCGTTAAGTCCGGCCACACGCAAGACTCAAAGTTAGGGGAGAGAAAACGGGAATGACACCGAGCGGCATTAAATGACATGCCTGGTCTAAATTAAAACGAAGTATAGAAAAATAGAGGGTAGAGAAACCCATGTGAATGTAACACATAAGATATTTTTTTCTATCTGCTGTGGTTTTTGAGTTATAGAAAATTGTACAAAATAGCTTCACAGGCTATTCCTAGAAACTTGAACATATACAGTTTATTTCTTATGCGAATATTTTAAAAATAGTTATATTTGAATCAAAATGTTAGTCATTTAAAAAAATCGAAAATTTCGAAAACTCTTACGTTTAAAGCATAATCTTATGTAGGGGAAAATGCTCATCAAAATGTTCGTATCGCATCCTTGGATAACTGAGCTTAAATACCACATTAGGTATTTATAACACTTTTCGTTTTTGTTATACTGTTCACACACAGATACACGCATACCAACTCGCCCGAATGGAACTTTTTTCTAAAATGTATTTATTTATTATTATATTTATTGCTTTATTCTGAGTCCAGCTGTCATCGTGGATATCGCTTGTGTAATATCAACGTATTACCTTAACTCTGTTGGTGAATACCTAATGCCTGCAGTTGTGCAGTTTCGTTCTGTGGATTCCTTTAGTGGACACTACTCCAGAAACAATGTGATCCAACATGGTGTACCCACTCTGTATGTTGTATTATTGCCGATGTGTATGCTGCTAAAAGGCAACTCATTTAAACATCTGGGAGATAGGGTTTCGCTTCGTAATCGACTTACACTCCCTGTATTTGTAGGACTGACACCCCCCCTAGTCAATGCCTAGGGTCAGAAGATTGTTGGGGAGTCAACGGCACGAAACCACAGAATGGAGAACCTGTTACGAGGGGTCGGTCCGTAGCCAGGCATGAACATGAGGAAATGGATGATATAAAATGCAAGCGAGACTCATTATGGAGAAATTCGTGGAATGAGTGGTAGGGGAAATCAAAGGACCCGGAGAAAACCGCCCAGACGCAGTTTCGTCCACCACAAATCCCATATTCGGGCGCATGGGATCGAACCCGGACTGCGAGCGTGTAGCCACTCAACCACGAACGCCGCCAGAGATAGGGTAATTTCCCTAAACCTTGGAATGGCAGAAGGCGTAACAGGTCAGCAGGATAATACCTCTGACTCCCAGGTGGCAATGGCCTACTCTTTGCTGATCCACGCCCGAACTTGGTGAATGGTACGCAGGCATCCTAATTGCTCCCGGCTGAGTTGGTATGCGGGCGGGATCCTCATCGTTATTCAACTGTCGGCTGTGAGGCAACTCTGTGTAATAGCCAACTCCTGGTCACGACACCCAGTGGCGGCATCTCCTCAGAGGAACATCCTGCTAATAAAAGTGCAAAGCAGAATTTCCACGAGAAACAAGTATGCTAATCAATCTTTAAAGTCTGCACCTGGTTCCCCAAGAATTGATGCGTTGTTGAATCATTTTCCTCGTATGGATCACTTTGCAGCTAGGAAACTGTGGTCAGTGAGGTAAAGAAAACACAATGGATTTGTTTTATTGCTTAACGTCCTTTAATCTTGTTGGACATATCGGATAATGAATGATATCAGTAAACTAATGCTCAAATTATCTCGGGGTAAATGGAGCTTAAAGTGACTAACACCCAATATCGAGGCGAACTGGTCATTTATGTACTTTCAACTTCGGTCATTTGTAGGCTTTGGTTTGAATAACAACTGATGATGCTATTGTTTTTTCTTCTGTTTATTTATAGTAAGCAGAGAAAGTACCTATTACAATCCACCCAAAAGTTTGATACCGAATTTCACCGAAAATACGCGTTTTGAGACCGCTGAATGAAAAAAAAAAATCTGATGTGCTACACTCACATGACTTTCTCTAGCTGTTCTACAAACTTCTTACAAAAGACTATTCTTCTTTCTACACAATGATAATCGAGATAAACAATGGCAGAATGTTCTTATTGCTTAGTTACTTATAAGTAGAAGGAAACTAAAGCAATGCGCTATGCTAAAGTGATAGTCAAATGTTTTAAGCTATCGTTATGCGATTGCCAATGCAAATCGCTTCTTTGCTTGGCCAGGAGTGCAACAAAAGAAAAACGGACACTTCCTGTCTGAGAAAAGTATATGTACTTAACAATTGAAACCAATAACAATGAATATCTCGGAAACGGTTACCTCCATAACAAAAACGTAACTGACATAAATTGTGTGTTTTAGGAGTTCTACATTTTATTGTGGAGTAAGTTTTTGACTATCTCAAAAGTATAGCAGTTAAGCAAAATTCGGAAAAAATTCATCCAGAATAAAGAGGTCTTCAAAGGTTATTCTCAGAAAATTCAAGATATTCATTTTATTTAGGATATAAATATCTTTAATATACGGTATTTTAATCAAAATCGTTAGAACCATTTTTGAGAAAACCAAAATTTTCGAAGATTTTTTATTAAAGGCTAGTTTGTGGGGGGGAGGGAATTTTCTTGAACATCCTTGGAATATTTTAAACATAAGTACCAAGTTTGGTGTTTAAATGGCCTTTTCGTTTTTGAGCTATGCTGTCCACAAACACATACACACGGACCTTTTTTTATGCTTTTTTCGGATTCAGGGAACCTCAAAACATATATTTCCGGTAAAATCTCGACATCGACTTTTTGGGTGGAATACAATACCTTATCTATCCACTATGTACACTGTACATGCGGGCTAGAGAAAGAAAAATAGAACAAGGCAGACATATATAAACACATAAACGACAGAGGTGGCGTGCGATATTTTCTGATCCCTGTCAGTTTTATTTGGACGTTTTGTTTAATGAATGCTCTTGGACATATGTCCTCTGTCTTTTCCTTGACTTTCAAGCATTCCTTGGCGTTTGTTAAAGACCATTGGCATTGGAGTATAGGCAGTACTTTCCTAGAAAGAAGAAGAAAAAAGTTGTGTTCCTTAGTAGAAAGAAGATGGGAATGTCTCGTCACCTCATCCGTCGCCTATTATGTGTCTCATCCAGCATATTATTTCTGTAGTTAATTTTTTTTTCAACTGATTTTTATGAAGATCTGGTTATATTGTACATATTATTCTTTATTGTTTAGTCTTTATTGTTATATTTTTATACTCATTATGAATTACGAGGAATATCAGACAAGATTATTTAGCTCAAATAAGAAGAAGAAATATTTGGAGGCAAAGGCAAAGAAACCAAATATGAACTTGAAACAGTGAATTCAGAAATTAAAAATGAACAAAAGTACAGTCGATCGACAGTGAACATAGTGTCTTCAGATAAAAACTTATAACATTAAACAATTGTATGACTGGACGTAAATAGCACTCAGTGAGTTCCCACAGATCGTTACATATAGCGCAGTAATTTTAGTCCTGCGGAAAGGGTAAATTGGGCACGAATTCCAGTATAATTGACAAATTACCCGCGTTAGTGAGTGGTTTCATTTGATGACTGCATCGCGTACGGAAGCAGCAGTGTTCATTGCCAGCTCCACATGGAGTTGAAACACAGCTGTCTCTGCATAGCAGTGCCCACCATAGGTTACAAGAACTACGTGGGGTCGCTGGTGCCATCCCCTACTTTCTGCGCGATAGTAACAATTTCTGAAACGGGAGCTGAGTCCAACTCCACGTGAAGTTGAAGTGCAGCTACCTCGTAGGTATGCCACCATTGGTTACAAGAGGAACGACGTTGGACAAACACATGAAAAGAGTTTTCTGAAACGGGGGCTGAGTCGGCAAGTTTTTATTCTCAGAAGTTAACAAGGCTTTTTCACGAACTACACAGGCATAGATTCTTTCCCACGATGGAAAATACGCATGTGGCGCATTTGCGAGGTCTTTGAGGGCTAAATGAGAAATCAACTTGAAGTACCTCAAATGAATCGTGAATATCTTGGAACACAGAAGAAATATAACATAATACGGTTAACAAGAAAGTACAAGAAGGTGAAGAAGACAGTACATGTGACGCGATTATTGTTTTGTGCATGGTGCCAAACGAGTTTGTGTTTTAATCACTACATCAACACCAATCACTTTTGTTTCGCTTTCGTCCCTGCAAGACGCTAACTAGGACGGTCTCCGCGCATCCGAAACGCCAACCTGCAAGATGTCCATTGCCTGATGTTCCACTGCCTCGACCTGAATTTTCTAGGTCCAATCTTAGCTACTTCTGAAAGCACAAGCTTATATTTAGAGCATGGACGTGTTATACCACATAGATGACACAGGAAAACGTTAAGAGTATTTGCAATATGAGTATAGTGATAGACTTCTCATTAGAAATCTACATACTGAATCATAAAGAACTAGAAAATCCACGAATTTGAGAACACAAGGTAAACTCAATGATAATTTTTTTTAATGCACATAACCCGTATGTATAATGTACATAATGGATAATGTACATAATGGATACAGAAGGTATTGTATTCCACCAAAATTCGATGTCGAGGTTTTATTGGAAATATAATTTTGAGGTCCCCTGAATCCGAAAAAAAGAATTAAGAATAAGGTTCCTGTGTGTGTGTGTGTGTGTGTGTGGACAGCGTAGCTCAAAACCAAAAGTCCGTCAAATACTAAACTTGGTATTTAAATTTAGTATCTTCCAAGGATGCGACACGAAGATTTTCAAGAAAATTCCCCCACCGCAAATTAACTTTTATATGGCCAATTTTTTTAAAATTTTGTTTTTCTCAAAAATGGCTCTAACGATTTTGATTAAAATACCGTATATTAAAGATATTTACATAGCAATTAAATGTATATTTTGAATTTTCTGAGAATAGCTTCTGAAGATTTCTTTATTCTTAATGAGTTTTGCAGAATTTTGCATAACGGTTAAACCGTAAGAGATAGACAAAATCTTTACTACAAAAACGTAGATCTCATTAAAACACACAATTTTTGTCATACACATTTTCTTGTAGAGTTGACCGTTTTCGAGATATTCTTTGTTATCGGTTTCAGTTTTAAAGTACCGTAACTTTTCTCAAACGGCACCATGCAAAGCGAACCGAAGCTCAATTGTTTCATCTAGCGACCAGTTTTAAAAGATTTGACTATCACTTTAACCTAGTGTATTCCCTTATTTCCCTTCTACTTACAAGGATGCAAGTAATAAGACCAGTTCTACTAATGTTTATCTCGACTAGCATGGTGTAGATAAAATAATAATCTCTAGTAAGAATAGTTTGTATATGGAACAGCTGGAGAAAGTTATCTGAATGCAGCGCATCAGATTTTTTTTTTACACAAGCCATGTGCGGGACAAGTTTTCTTTCTTTTTTCACTTTTTTTTTTTTTTTTTTTTTTACTTCACAGGCGCGTCACCTATAATGAGTCACGTGTTGCAATTTTTAAAAATATTTACGTAAAATATTCCAGTTTTACAGTAGATGAGTTTAAAATGGATCTGTATATTATATTTGTATATTGACCCTTTTTTTTAATTCTCTTCTTTTCTATTTAACTCTTATTTATTTATTATATATTTTTTGTTTATTTTCTTATTCTTTTTGGTTGGGGGGATAATTGCTGACTCTGTCACAGTTCGGCACCTAGTCTCTTTAAATGCGGGAGATCCGTTTTTCCAATTCCCAGCGTTCTTTCCGGAAGTAGTTGGATTTAGAAAGATAGTCAGACTAAAAAACTTATGCCATAGTGAGGAGCTGGGAGCTGAACCACGATTCTCCCGGTCTCCGTCAGGTTGCTCTATCTCTGAGTTACTATTGGTCACATGCCGACTCTCGTTTATGGCACTGAGTTTTTCAGTCTGATTCTACCTTTCAATATAGGCAAAAGGTTTGTTGATATGTAAATAAGTTGCAAGATAGATATGCGTTTTCGTGGTTTGTACTTTCGCTAGTCCTCGACCCCTCCCTGTCCTTAAAACTGTGGGAAAATAGAAGCCGCCACTGAAGAGGCTAGTTCCTTTCACCTACTCCACCCGCGGAGAGATGTTGCAGCCCATCTTGTGTTCCGTATCGATATATCGAGGCCAAGAACCCTTAACGTAATTGATGTGCTACATTGTGAGATACTGCTTTAGATACGCCGATCTTGTAATCTGTCTTGCCAAAACCGCTCGAGGTATCAACATCTACCGGAATCTTATAGCTCCAACAGCTGCTAATGTCCTAAACCAAATAAATTGTTCCGCGTTTGTGTTTACTTTAACGGCAACAATCTTGGGTTCAAAAGTAGTTCCAGAAACATTCCTGCAATGCACCCTATTGGTATAACTCGCTTGTTTTATAAGAATTATAAAAATCTGAAGTGCTCCATTCTCATGACTTTCTCTAGTTGTTCCACAAACAAACTTTCCTTACAAAAAAGTATTCTTTTATCTACGCCATGCTAATCAAGATAAAAATTGTCAAAATTTGTATTATTACTTTGCCCCTTGTAAGTAGAAAGGAAATAAGGGAATACACAGGGTAAATCGATAATCAAATATTTGAAAACCAATCGCTAAGTGAAACAATTCAAGTTCGGTTCTCTTTGCTTGCTAGGAGTAAACAAAAGAGACGAAAAGAAAGATGTCTCCCGTTTGAGAAAAGTACCTTAAAATTGTAACCAATAACTCGAAAACGGTTAACTTTACAACAACAACAACAACAACGCGAGTACCTATGACCAACATTTTGTGTTGAGATCTACATATTTTATATAGTAAGTTTTTGTTTATCTCTTACGGTTTACCAGTTATACAAACGTTATACAAAACTCATCGAGAATGAAGAGGTCTTCAGAGCCTATTTCCAGAAAATTCAAGATATACGTTTCGTTTGCCATGAAAACATTTTAAAAGTATGACGTTTTGATAAACATTGTTATTCATTTTTGAGAAAATCAAAATGTTCTAAAAATGTTTCATGTAAATGGTGGTTGGGGTTGGGGGATTTTCTTGAAAATCTTCGTGTCACATCCTTGGAAGATATTGAATTTAAATACCAAGTTTGATATTTAACCGACTTTTCGTTTTTGAGCTAAGCTGCCCACAGACACACACACGCGAATATGTTTCTAAAATTCTTTTTTATTAAGGGGGTCTCAAAAAATGTACTTCCGGTGAGATCTCGACATCGAATTTTTGGGTGGAGTACAATACCGTCTCTATTCACTATGTACATTATACATACGGACTAGAGAAAGTAAAAAAGGATACTTAAAATTATTATAAATAAATATTAATTGGGTTCTTCGTGTTCTACATTTCAAGATTCTGTGCAACTATAACTGCGAATAAGAATCTCTCAGACAAACTGAGTAAGCTTTTTTTTAAAGCTTAGCTGCATACTTTTGTTGGAAATGTACATGTTTAAGCTTTAGACTCTTATTCCAAACCGAAGAAGCAGAATGCATGTTTGTGCATGTTGAAAATATACATTATTCTCACTCCAAGTATGCTGAGATCTTAAATTACCACTACTTTATCACTGCTATTTTTTTATTACCTTATCACTATATAGGTGACTTTGACCGAGTAGACACGCAAGCACTCAGCTGTTCTGGATAAAATGCAACTGTTCTAAATTAGCATAACTTGATTTGTCCACCTCTTAGGGGTACTGCTTTCTAATAAATCCATGGTATTAGTGCCTGACCATTGTAAGAGAATCTTAAACCAGGCTTGAGAAGCTTGCTCACAGTTGTGCACAAATATTGCCACCGCTTTCAATAATATATTAACAGATTTCAAGTTTGAATGAAATCAGTTACTTTATCCAGAGAATGCATGTTTAGGAGAATTACTACAGCTGCAGATTTTAAATTTCATTTGAATTTGAGACCATTTGCAGATTTATTTCAAATTTAGTGGAAATCGATAAAAATGAGACAAATATGGAAATATAAATAAATTACAACAGGCATATTTAGAAGATACAAATTTTATTACTACAGAATTATAATGTAATGGGGTAGAACATTTTCGGTGATGGTCAATTTTAAGGCATCTAAGAATAAATGGCTTTGTGTTCTCAATATGTTTGCTAAATAAAGGTATAAACCTTACTTCCTCCATTCTTTTAGAAATGAAAATCCGCCCCCCCCCTACAACCCTATTGCAGACTATTCAATTGAAGAACATTCGATACCAGACACTTTGGAGGATTTTTCAGCACAAATAGAAAATATCACATGTACATTCCATAGGACAAATGTAAAAATACTCTGAGAATGTTATAACAAAAAATATCCCTAAATTAAGAGGGGACGGAAAACAGATTTAGATTTTTTCAGTACGAACGGGCCTATTTTCTCAATACTTAATAAAACAATAATATAAACAATGCCCTTATCACAAGGAGCCCGTTTTGCAAATTATAAAAAGATAAATGTTGTTCTCTTAGTTTTAGGAGGCAATTTGGGTACGAATGGAATATTTGATACAATAAGGTGAGGTGATCTAATTAAAAGAACTGAGTACCGTAATGTTTAATTCATTTAATGTATTTAATATAAATAAAAATGCATGTTCTATTGAATTGTCAAAACCGTGCAGAACGCCAAATATTTCTGACGTCTGTTTGATACTTAACTATTTCGATTAGCTGAATAATTTCAATTATATACTAACATATAATGCTTAAGCTCGCTCACATTGGTTTATAAGACGTTTAGCTGCTTCAGATAATACCTATAAGGAATGCTTATTATCTAATGTGTAAGTGTGTGTTTACTCGTAGTTATAGTGGCATTTTTAAGACCTGTTTTACTTCATACAGCACCTCAGGCTGTTGACACTAATGAAATAAGCAATATAAATGAAAACGCTCCTGACAAGGTTTTCTTGAATCTGTGCCTTAACGATCTTTTCTCCCCGATACTCGATGCTTTAGTATTGCTAATTTAGAAATATTTAATTTGAAAATTCAAACTTACATTGCATTGTAATTTACAAGTTCGGCTTGTTTTAAACCTTAGAATTCGTTTTTAAAAACATATCAATCATTAACAGATTTTCCTGCGTAATTAACAGAATAATCAACAGGTTAATTAATGATTCTTAAGCTAAATAAAATGCATATTAACTGTCATTCATATAAAGATAAACTAATTCACTCTTTAAGTACCCGACGACGTATATGTGGATGAATCTAGTACTACATGGTTTTTAAACTTTCCATATTAACCGTCAGAGAATTTATTAAGGGCTCAGCCACATAGTTTAAGATGGGAGTAATAAACTCGTTAGCCCGAGGACACCAATCACGTTAGTTTTCAGTGTTTTATTAAACCTACACTTACATAGGTATTAACCAATGTAATTAAATACTTAACAAGTGATTAGTCTTTCGTTCATAATCTCTTGACAACGTAGCTATATATGGCTATATATGAACACGTGTTACATGAAGTATTTTTATATTATTAACCCTTTATATGCAATGAGAAGAATGAACTGACTTCTACATGCTATGATTGCAAATACTAGCGTCTAATTTTGTTCAATAAATCTTCATAACACAGCAGATCTATATTTTGATTTATTGTCGTCTATGGTCCAGAGGATGCTGGCCTCTAGTTTCCAAGATCGCGGGTTTAAACCCGGCGGAGGCGATGAATTTTTTTCGGGCGTAAAATTCCTTAGCATGGCTTCCTTTGGAAGGGAAGTAAACCGTTGGTCCTAGATTTACGACATATAAAAGAACCTCAAACCTGATACAGAAGCCTCTGAACAAAATTAAGCGGTCTTCTACACCTAATGGGCTGAAAATCATAGCAGTTAAAGAGTATCCTTAAATAACACTAAATTTCAAGTTTTATATTTTGATTTAACACAGTTGTTTTTTTAAATTTTTGTTCACAGATTTACTTTGATGCGAATACTGATATTAGTCTTTATGCAGTCTTTGAAGTTTGTAGGCGGTTTAACAAAGGCAGCTCTCAGACCAAATCGGCCCCCGGGCCAAACCCTGTTCAATTAGGTAAAGCAGTTAGGTTTCACGACATTTAAAATCACCTTTCTGTACTTTAGGAACTGTGAACATGGAAATATCGTGTTATTTATGGACGCTCTTTGACTGCTGTGGTTCTCAGCGTCCCATTCTATACTGCATAATTTTGCTCAGAGGTCTCTCAATCAGGCTTGAGATTCTTTTACGTACCGTAAATCTACGACATGGGACCAATGGGTTTACTTCCCTTCCGAAGGAAGCCATGCTAAGGATTTTTACACCCGTCCTCCGCCGGGTTTGAACCCGCGACCTTGGGTATATGAAGTTAGCATGGTAACCATTACACCACGGAGGGCGACATTAGGAACTGTGGAAGTGAAGTGTTCCGTCGATAAGAGACATGAACTGAACCGGTGTAACACTTACCTTTCACCACGTGAGGGTTATGAAATGAAAGATCAATGTTAGCATATTGCTTAACCCGCGAGCGAACAGGGTGTTTGTGTTTATCTGACCAAATATTCTCGCCCACGGAAAGGGCGCATATTTCTGTGGGATGCGTGTCGTGAGGGGCGGAGAAATGTCTAACCTTTCCCAAATCGGATAGCTGTTCTTCTTCTTCAGCACCATGATCGTGACTTGCGTGCAGCCTGTCCCATTGTTGTGGAGGCAGAATGTCAGGGACAGAACATCTCTCCGCGAGGCATTCGATGGGGAATTGAGACGTCGTAACGAGGTTTCGCCTTCATTAAATCGCCTAGTCGCCCAAATAACAGGTGGGAGAGTTTTATTGCAACATGCTCATTTCTGTCGGTGAATGTCATTATCACAAGAATTTTGTATGACTCTTCAACCTTTACTGAACACTAGTTTTGCAAAATTATCTACAAAACGCAACATTTTCAGGAAACATATTTTATTGAGTATTAATATTTCACAAAAACATTCCCATAACAGTAAAGGTATTTGACAAAGTTTCTGGGAGAACTTGTGGAAACTTGAATAAAATTGTTGGTAACTGGAAAGATAAAATCCGCCTAAGTAACCTCCTTATGAGGCAAAATTTGTAACATGTTTAACGTCCGCTCATACGTCATAGGTAAAGGCGATACATGAACTTAATGATACTTGGAAAAGAAATTTGTGAAGAAGATGCCCCAGGCCCAAGTTTAGGACATTTGTCTGTTATGAGGACTGAGGAAAACCTGGAAGAAACCTCAGTCGAGATGGCCCTGGCGGGATTTGAACATAAGACATCTCGTTCATGAATGCGTGCCTTAATGACCTGTGACATAACAAGAGGCAACTAATAATGGTCAGGAAATACAGCGTGTGCTAGAGGAAAGTAGTTTAAGTGGTACGCTCAACCCGGTAGGCAATTATTTGAAAAAGTTATTAAAGACTGTATTTTTCAGAACAAGAGAAGAATTGTAGTTGGAAGAAGTCGAAACAATCCTAAGCAACGTAATGGTGGTAAATGACAATAGGGCGAAGTAAATGTAAAAGTAAAATTATTGGAAAAAATCTTATGTGTACCATTCACGTGACTTTCTCTACATCTCTGCAATAAATTATTCTTAAAAATCTTATACTTCTATTTACTTCATGCTAATCAGAAAAAAAAATAACAGAAATAGTCTTATTACTTGCTTCCATGTAAGTAGAAGCGAAATAAGGGTTTACCATAGGTTAAAGTGATAGTCAAAAGCTGGTTGCTATGTCACTGAAGTTCCTTTCTTTGTATGGACAGCAGTTGACAAATTCCTGTATGAGAAAAGTATAAGTTTTTCAAAGCAGAAACCAAAAACAAGGAATGTCTCAAAAACGATGAACTCCACGAAAAAATGTGCTAAACTTAAATACCAAGTTTGGTATTTTACCGACTTTTCGTTTTTGAGTTATCGTGTTCACAGACACACGGACACACACATACACACACGGACCTTTTTGTGAAAATGCTTTTTTTGGATACAGGGGACCCTAAAACATATATTTCCAGTGAAATCTCGGTATCAAATTTTTGGGTGCAATACCTTTCTATATACTATGTACATAGTACGTGAAGAGAAAGTAAAAAGGCCAAAGAAGATACACCTGCGAATTCGAGATGTGATAGTGGTGAATGTGAATGGCTTTAGATATTTTGAAAATACCACCAGCACTAAGGTGTTAGTTTAGAAATCAGAAAGGAAATAAGGGAAGCTATTACAGGAAAAGAAACATATTTACTGTGGACACAAGAAAAGTAATTCAGTAGAGTAATTAAGGTGTTTTGTGAAGTGTCAATGTTAGAGTTTTGACTTTGTGACGGAACATGGATGCAGAAAAGAACTGCACTGAACAGATAGAATGGTCAAGAAGAAACGCTTGCTAAGATATCCACCAGAAGACATGGCGACTAATATAGGATTCAAGCAAAAAATTATACAATTTAAACAATGTAATATAATGTTAGACAATTGAATATAAGCGGTTCATATGCGGAACATAGAGGAAAGCGGAAAAGGAGGAAGAGCGGAGAAGGGTAGGTTTGTTAAGGCAAAATAAAGTATTTATAATTGGCTGATTTAAAGGGAGATAAAGAAAGGTAACTTATTATAAGACATCTCCTGATGAGATCTTTTATCGTTCAATAGATAACCACATTGAACAAAGACGAATGAAAAGTTGTGAAACCTCCATACTTCCTAATTGGCAACATTATTATTGCCGTAAAGCTGGTGCATATTTTTCTGTAAAGTCGTTTGCCAACGAGCTATTTAAAGCAAAGGAATATTTTAAATCCTTGATCGGAGTGTTTCGTGTACAAGATTTTTAGATGTTCCAATCCCTCTAAATATATATAGTATAATATATTTATTTAAAGCTTGGTTTTGATTTACCTGGAGGTTAGGAAATGTGGTAACTATAGATTAGGAATTAAAACTATATATGACAGTCTATTTGCCTTTTTTTTTATTCCAAAATGATCCCAAACCTCTTGTTTTAAAGGAATAAAATGTTTGCCATGTTCAAATAATGTTTTTACATAATATAGCTTCATTTAACGTGCTTTGAAGAATTGAATTGTTCGAAAATGTATACAGGGGCAGTAACCAAATAGTTGGTTTAAAAATAATTTAAGTTTTATGCAGTTTCCATGATCCAAATTCTACTTAATCTCAGTGGAAAATTTATGCTTGCCCTAAAAGAAACCAACTGTAGACCAAATATGTCCTGCATTTTTTTTAAAACTTGTTAGTACTGTTCTCTTAATCAACAGCTAGTATTTATTTTAAATAAGAAAGGGCAACTTTCAGGGAGTACTGCATAAAATGGAAGACCCATGCTTCCTTATATTTTCCTTTAATGAAATTCGTAAAGATGCATAATTGTTATCTATCTCTATTTTATATATATATATATATATATATATATCTATATATATAGATATATATATAAGTGTATTTAGTAGACAGTGAGGAAACTTATTCTTGGGACATCTCTTGAGAGCTACTTAAAATGGCTACAGGATTCTCGTAGTATGAGATACAAGTATTTCCAGTATCAGCCATAATTTTAGAGGAAAGTGTACCTCTATATTAACAATCATATTTTTAGAAATCTTATTTTTCTGCCTAAACATTTAGCCAATTCAAGTTGAAAATGGCACTTCACCACCTAATGCAAACGATGCTGTAGAATCTACACATGTCCTCAAATTAAATTATCTCGATCTTTCACCAGACTTCTACTATTTATCCAGGCATCAAAATGTTCAAATAGAAGAGATTTTGCAAGTAAAATCATTATCAGCTTTCATTCTCTGTTAGAAAAAGGACTAGTAGAAAGAAGTGATGTAAATGAAAAGGAAAATATTTAGATCAGATACCATTCATTAGAATAATGAGGCGATGAGAACAGGCTGAAGAATTTAATCCAAAATACTAAGTTACAACTATGAGGACGACAGACTGTACCGTTTGTTTTTTAATTTGTTGTAGTGATTTCTTCTCCTACATCTCTTCTCCATCTGTATATGAACATAAAAAAGCAACAGCAAATTGTAAACATTTCCAAGAGCGTGCAAATGTAAAGTTGTTGAATAGTCCCCAATATGAAATGTTACGAAATGCTAGATTTTCTTCACAGTCCAGCACAAATTCTGCACGAAAACAACGTAGATTTGTATTTGAATGTAATTAATTTTATAAATGCTATCTTTTGTTTGCAGGGCACTTTCACGGATGCCATCTACAGAACAGAGTCAGACTCATTGCCCCGTTGGTGGAGGGACAAAAGGCGTGGTTGGTGGTCGCTTATCGCACTGGCTGTGCTGCTCCTCACCGGCCTGGTCGTGTATTTTCTCGTTATAGGTGAGTATTGATTCCCATAATCCAGTTAACTGGCCACCCTCTTCTCATTCCTTCGTTTTTAATACCTTTGAGCCTGGTAGTACAAGTTTCAACCGTAAGAAACTCAATTGGCTCTTACGAGTGTATGTGCTACACCAACTTAAAGTGAAAGCCAACGACACATCGCCTGGCTGCAGACTTGCAGTGTTCATAGATTTAAAAGTGAAAATGGGGGTTAAAAACAAACATCTTAAATGTGATAGTTTCTACCAATTTATTTGTTTATTTATTTGTTACTCTCCTCAGTTGAGTGTTGCCATGTAGATAAAGTATTAACTATACAATTATCATTCTTTAGAAATAATCTACGACGATGAAAATAAATGATATAACTAAGTATAATAAACATTTAAAATAAATAATAATAAACTTCAAATCTAATACAAAAAATATATACCAATTTTGTCATAATAACATTCTACGCTATTAGCTACAAAATTATATAATATATTTTAATGATAGGTGTTATCAATATTAAAATGAATACAAATTATTTCTGAGGATGAGAATAGATCCTCTGATAGCTATGATTGCTATTCAACACAACAGGCCTTTATCTAGACCATAATCTACTCAAACTTTATGTAATTTTTACTTTCTCTACTTAGTACGTAGTACATACGTATTGCATTCCACCCAAAAATTTAATACCAAGATTTCACCGGAAATGCACTTTCTAGGATCCCCAGAATCAAAAAACAAAATTCAGAAAAATGCGTGCGCGTGTGTGTGTGTGTGTGTTTATGTCCGTGTGTCTTTGAAAACGATAACTCGAAAACGAAAATTCGGGAAAATACCATACTTAGTATTTCAGTTTATTATCTTCCAAGGATAAGACGACACGAAGGTCTTGAGGAAAATCTCCCCACTCCCCTTACATGGAAAACATGTTGATTTTCTAAAAAAAAATGGCTTAAAGATTTTTATTAAAATGTCGTATACAAAAGATAACACGTGACCTAAAAATGTATATCTTGAATTTTCTGGGAGTAGCCCTTTAATATCTCCATTCTGAATGACTTTTGTGGTAAACCGTAAGCAAAAACTTACTACACAAAAAAATTAGATCTCGTTAAAACACACAATCTAAGTCATAGACATTTTTTCTTGGAGGTGAGCATTTTCGAGATACTCCTTGTTATTGGTTTCACTTTCAAAATACTCTAATCTTCTCATTGGGGAATTTTTCAACTCCTGACCATGTAAAGAAACGAATTTAAATCTCATAGCGTCAGATAGACATATTTGACTATCGCTTTAGCCTAATATATACCCTTATTTCTTTTTACTTATCAGCAAGTAGTAAGAGCATTTCTGCTTATGTTTATATCGATTAGAGAGAAGAATAAGCTTTAATTGTTACAGGGATTTAGAGAAAGTCATGTGAGTAGTTGTCGCTCTGGCTCCTATTATTAATCCAGTGACGGATATCTTTTTAAGATTGTATCTGCCCTTGTTAACGGGAAAAGTAAGTTCATAAATGGCCTTTTTTTCTGTGTTCACTTCTTCAGGCTGTTTTTCAGTGGAACTCAAAACGAACAGTAGGATCAAGGATCACTCCGCTGTCATCAGATGTCTTATACGCAATGATGTCGATATGCCTACTGCTACCACTGTTGGACAAGCCATGCACTTCTTCATGGACCTCGAAAAGTAGCTATTCAGTAACTATTCCACAAAAGCTTAAGTGCAATGTGTTTCGCTTACACGTATAACAAAATTAATAGATTTAATAACTTCAAGAGTGCATATTCAGAGAGCTGACATTTTAAAGAGCAACTCTGAAAGTTTATAAACTACTTACCCGACGGTGCACGTTTATGGTGGCTAATTATTTAATTTCATTTACTTCTCCGTTTATATAATATTATTGTAAAATGACATAGCCAGTTTTTATAGTTAATGTTCCCCTTTACCTTTATATTTGTAACTTCGTGGAGTCCCGGCTATTACAGAGAACAGAAGTAAGTAAGTATACTGGAATTTCTGAAAGAGATTTTGGTTAAGATGCACTGGAAATGAACATTCAAATTTCTCTATTTCTGTAGATTTTATACACAATTTACTATGCTTGCATTGCTGTTATAGCAATATGAACACCAAATAGTTTTTAAATTGGATAAATACTTTGTAAGATTTAAAGTTTGTTACATAAAAATACTGCACATTCAAAATGTTCCACCTGCCTCAATTTATTTAAGAAATTGGTTGGTATTTTTTGAATGGGAACATTAAACTACACACAAAAGCTTTACAGATGATATTCCAGTAACTTTTATTGCTAAATTGTGATAATTTTTAAATAATTTAAATCTACGGCACGGACCGACTTTACTTCCCTTCCGAAATAAATGTCTGTAGAGCCCGAATAAATATAAAGAGGGCGAAATATTGATTCTCTGGTCCCAGCAGAGATTTTTGTACCTATTATAGTCAAAATTTCCTCTCAGTGTCATGTAAATGAGAGGCAATTGATTGATTTTATTAGTATTGTGACTACACTCTGCGTCCATAATCGCTGAACGTATGTAAACGGCTTGTTTCATAAGTCTTAGTTGATTATTGGCATCCATTGCTACACCTGCGTTGTGGACACGTGTGCCGACGGAAAGTTCTTTTGACATCGAAGTCGTAATCGTTACACATAAGAGTGGATACGTCTGCTATCGGAAAATTCTTTGAAGTCGAAGCCCTCACTGTTACACCTGAATGAATTTGTGACACCTGCTGTTTTTGCACGTGCGACGGCTGCTGGAAATTTCTTGCCACGTGACAGGCAGGAATAAAAAGGGGAACGAAGCACACTCAGAGTTCAGTTTCAATTGGGAATACATAAATAGCAGCAGGTGAGTTAGTTGCGATGGGAAATTCGTAGCGAGCAGCAGTAGTCACCGCAGCAAACGTCGAAAAGAAACTATACAGTAGAATTGTTAGAAAGCATTAATGAAATACAAGAATTTGAGAGAATATTCTGAATGTAATCAGTTTGTGGGAAGGATAAAGAGTTGTTTGTTGGACAATAATAAAGAGTTTTTGTTAAAATGTTAAGTTGGTAAAAGCTGTGCCAGATCCGCAGTTATACAGAAAAATCAAATGAACATGATTAGATATTCCCTGAATATTCGCCCAAAATGAGTGAAACTTCGGCGGAAAGTTAACCTCCCCCCTAAATCTTCCAAATTCTGGAAATGCTCCATAGCCTACAATTAATCTTTGGGTGCGGAAGAATCCTCGGCTGGAATGGTCGAGTATTTTTAGATTATTATAGCAGGTTAAAATGTAAACGTTGTACATTCTTTTTCGTTCCATAATTGTTTAATAACAAAACTTGTATAATTTTCACATATTTCAAAAACTTTGAACATATTTCATTATATCCCTAGGCCACCAATTTAACCTCGTTGGAACAGAATAATAACCTGTAACCATCGAAAAAAGTTATCTTCCCAATTATTATAAAATGTGTTCATTGATTTCTAATATGACAATTTTTTATAGTTATTTTGTCCTGCTAACGAACTCGATTACAACATAAATACAAAGTAAATAAATAAAAACTTTCTCATATGAGGTTATAAGATTTTGGCACATTCAGCGTATACTCAGTAGAGTTAGAATAATTAGAATAAAGGTTATTCAGGGGTTTTAACACGGTTTCGTTACAGATATTTCTGCAGTATTTCATAAATGACTATTACCGAAACAAAATAACACAGGAGCTCTGTCTTCTGCTCACTGAAGTGTTATATCCTGACCATTTATATATATATTCCTTTAATAAAATGTAACCAGCTTTATGTAACAAAAGACGGTTAAATTTTATTACAAGGCTGTACAGAAACTACATTGAACAAACTTGTGGAGTAACAAGTTTCCTACTGCTCGACTAAAATTCAAGGTCTCCCGCGGATGCATGTGTTTATATTCAAGTACAAGGGCATTATAAGTCATTTTTAATCCATTAGTAATTTATGATGTGAAATTATGTGTTTATAGCTCAGATTCATCAGAACGAATTGGGTTTTTCAATGGTGAAAGAATTATTATAATCGCTTGAATGGTTTTTGAGAGTACCATACAATCGAAGAATCCAATAGCTGATATAGCTTAAATTATATCTAATTTCAAATGCTTCCTTTTTTCCTCTTTCATGTGAAATTACATTTGAAAATTATTCAAAAGCCTGGAAGAACTAAGCTTCAGAATGACCAAATATATAAATAAGTGCTGATAAAGATGCAACTGTAATGGGCTTACTTTGTCCTGAATATTATTTAACTGGTAATGACAAAGTAGCGTCGGCGTTATTGTGTGGGTCAGTTGGTCCGGTTAGGGTGGAACCCAGTGACATTTCCCTACCTTTTGTCTGTCTTTGCTGCTCCGGTGTTAGCTCAGGTGTTTTTTCTTCATCGGCGAACATGAATTCCTCGGTACAGGGCGTGGTACAGAAGGAAATACAAGAGGTAGTAAGAAAATAACAATAATCACTGGTTCGTAAATATTATTGAGGAGAATTGCATGGTATAATATTACACTGTGTAAACCCTAACCGTTGACAACCAAGTGACACCTGCAAACATGATTATAAATCTGGGGAACGCAAAACCATGACTTCTTGGTTTTAACCGCGGTGAGCAATGTGGCGCGATTTTGCTCCAGCGACCGACATAGTGTCGCCCTTGGAATCTGGCGTAGAACTGCCCAAAACGGTGGTGAATTTTAAACTTAAACATCCTTCTGTATGAATAGCGTCCCTTCTTGCTATTGGTTGCATGTACTTATGCCTCTATTCCCTAAAGTAACTCAACAAAAGACAAATGTCAGAACTATTTTTAGAATGTTCCCTTTTGAAGGCGCCACTAACAACACTTCAAGGTCTTGCTAACGGAAATCTGTGCATTTACAGTTAAAACCACGTTTCGAACCTTGTCGTCTTAGCGTGTAAAATACTAACAAAATACAAATATTCACAAATAACACAGGAGCTCTGTCTTCTGCTCACTGAAGTGTTATATCCTGACCATTTATGTATATTCCTTTAATAAAATGTAACCAGCTTTTTGTAACAAAAGACGGTTAAAGCAAAACTTATTCCCCTTACTATGATTAATACTATATTACTATATACAAATGCTATCTATTTAATTAAGTATAATTATCACTATCGGTTCATTGCGCAATACATCTTATTTTTACATATTATTGTTAGTAACATGATTTCGATATTTTTACGCGGATATTGAAGAGTTACCGTCTCAAAGAATTGGGTCCCGACCTCCTGTTGGATAAAATAAAGATGCGCGCGCACACACACACACACAAACACACACATTTTCTCTCTTTATAATACTAATATAGATAGTCCTCAGACGAGTAACGCCTATCATGCGCTGAAGACGGCCCTGGCTTATTCGGGATTGCTTTGTAGTTACGGGTTGGGGTAACCTACCTCACATTCAAGAATCCTGATCGAATACTTCGAGTAAGTTATCTGGATAAGTTTTTGTTTATTTTTTTTTTTCAGAATAGAAATATCTAGCAATTATAACCTATATGGACCCAGAAGTCACTAATTCATCATTCGACGTAACGCCGCTTTATTTTGCGAAGGATTGTTACAATTTCATGATGTTGTGCTATCTATTCACGATAAAAACGTCAATGCGCACCCATGTAGAAATCTTTTGCGCAAGATCATGTGTGACTCGTCTTAACATACTTTTTATTCTATTTATTTTACGTCGGTTTAAGTATTTGTTTGGTCTTGTCGCGACGGGTCTGTTAGTTACTCGTGCGCCAAAAAATGGCGTCAGGGTGTCATCCAGTCTAGCTGCTCCTTCACCTTCAGAGGTCTCTTTGCACCACACTATTCTGCTCCCCGACAAGCAGATCAAGCTGGGTTGTGGTCCGGTTAGCTAGCTTTCACTAACTCTGGATAGATTGCAGCGTAATCGCAAGTACCATCTATTTTGAGTTTTAGAGTGAAGGTGAAACTTTGGGTCGTGATATTAAATATCCAATCTGGTATTTACCTTGACGATTGAAGGAAAGAAAGAAAGAAAAAAGCTCACGAGATTTGAACCCAAAACGTCCCGAATGCGGATCACCTGAGCCATCGCCTCGATACCTCAACATCTGATTCATTAAAATCTGGCAGAATTACTCTTAACAACTTTCTTAATTTAAACTTACATTCTTTAACGTATGATTTTTCTTTTATTCAACAGGAAACGCCCTAAATTCCTGTTAATCGTTGACAGGTTTGACATGAAATGCCTTTAGTTAAGGTAACACTCAAATAATTAATTATATGTTAGCTGTGATATTAAGTTTTGAGAAGCAAAGAACGGTCACCTAAGATTTCAAAGTGTACTGCCTAATATGTGCAAATCTCCAAACAACATATTTTGGGAAATGGTTTTACCACAACTAAGTTTATCTTATTAAAATATGAAGAAAAGTTGTAGCACCAATTTTTTCTAAAGTATCTCGAGAAATGTCCATCCAGTATTTATTATTTTTTCAAGATATATAATTTAAATATTTTGTATGATGTCAACTCGCATTGTACGCTGTTGCTATTATCACGAGTCAAATTAACACTCTTAATTCTGACTTTGGTCAGAAAATGACCATAATTGAACAACGTATTCATGATTTCAGTGTTACTGTACGGTGCTGCTTCACATTGCAGTTCATATTTCTTCGAAGAAGGCAATAATATTGTTACAGTAAACGGTGAGTCCTAATGTTACAGAACATGTCATCCCTAGACCAAAGAATCACGGCATGGAAAACATTATTTTCATGCAAAATGGCGCTCCATCCCACACCTACAACCCTGAAAAATAATAACCTAATCACGCAGATGCTCGACGATCGAATCGTCAACAAGCACTTTCCAACAATGTGGCCTCAGCAATTTCCATATTTCAATCCGACCGCTTTTGGTTGTGGGGTTAGCGTAAAAATAGAATTTCCAACCACATTCTACAATAAACTGGAACTAAAATATCCCTTATCGCAAGAAATTGCCAATATTCCATGACATCATATGGAAAATGACGTTTCTACATGGTTGTGCAGACAGAATTCTATTCATTGAATTTCCAATATAGGGTGCCCATAATAGTTTGTCTAAAAACAGGGACATTTATAGAAAATCCATGGAAAAACCTGGGACATGTTACAAAAACGTGGGATATTACAAAATTCCACAAATAGAATGAAAAACTGATTATATTTACAAAATAACTGTAGTAAACACACATTATACATACACATTACTTACTCGGACCCAAATTTAAATGCAAGCCATTCTGCAGAGGTTTTATTGGCACTTTGCGCTTGTACACTCCAACGTGTTTTTTCGTCTTAAGTGATTGGGAATATCAGAGCGTGCACCATATGCAATATTGAACTTCGATTGGCACAATGTACACTTCCGTGATATACGGAAACTCACTGCTGTTAAATAAACACTTTCGTTTTGGCATTTTTACACGAATACAGTGATTACATTTACACTTAAATCACTTAAACGCCGCGTGGTCACTGAGCTGAACTCTGAAGTAAAAAAACAAATCTGATGTGTTCCATTAACATGACTTTCTCTACATCTCTGCAACAAATTATTGTTAAAAAGCTTATGCTTCTATTTACTTCGTGCTATTCGAGAAAAAATTATTACTTGCTTCCTTTTAAGTTGAAGCGAAGTAAGGGAGTACCATAGATTAAAGTGATATCATATATACAAGATGCTTACTTGACAAATGAAATATATATCTTAAACTTTCGGAAATAGCCTGTGAAGTGCTCTTCATTCGAAAGGAATTTAAATGCTAAATGATAGACGAAAAAAGTACCTTAAACAAAAACGTAAATCTTTTTAAAACACTTCACAACTTTTTTGTGGTAAGTCTAACGTCCTTTAACCCGGGAGGTGATATCGAACGATGAATGTATGAAATGGAGAATTTATGCTTAAATGGGCTCGGAGCTCATTCAGCTTAGAGTCACCCTACATTTGTCCTCTCAGGATAAGGAAAAACGCCGAGAAAGTATTAATCGGGTAACTCACCCTAATCGAGATTCGAACTCGGGACCTTTTGAATAACTTGTTTATGCCTCAAGCTATTTCCGAGCTATCGTCGTTAAAGGGTCGAATTATTCAATAATTTGTATTCTTTAAACATGTCTTTCTATTGTTTCTCATGTTGGCATGAAACGAGTATGGAATTTTAGGCAAATATAAATAGCGTCAAGTTGAAATATTTCTCTTGCCATTTTTAACGAAATGTGTACTGTAATTATTTCTGTGAAGCTTCGTCGCAATTAAAGTGAAACAGATGAAGTATACGTTTTCGTAAGAATATTTTGTATGATAAAAGCAATAGAGGAGTACAAAAGGTCATGTGAATTCAACACATCAGATTTTTAACTTTAGTTTTTAGCATAACGTTTATACATGTATCCATATCATGCATACATACATACATACATACATACATACATACATACATATATACATACATACATACATACATACATACATACATACATACATACATACATACATACATACATACATACATACATACATACATACATACATACATACATACATACATACATACATACATACATACATACATACATACATACATACATACATACATACATACATACATACATACATACATACATACATACATACATACATACATACATACATACATACATACATACATACATACATACATACATACATACATACATACATACATACATACATACATACATACATACATACATACATACATACATACATACATACATACATACATACATACATACATACATACATACATACATACATACATACATACATACATACATACATACATACATACATACATACATACATACATACATACATACATACATACATACATTAATACGTACGTACGTACCCGGCTATGGCATTGAATTTTTCAGTCTGACTCTACCTATCCAACTCCTGTTCTAGACAATACGTGTGAAAAATGAATAAATTAGCACTAATTGACCATAATAGTTGGCTAAACAATGAAGTCCGGGACTTAAAATACTTCTTGTATGTCGCCGTTGAGATATGTCACCTCAAAATAATTTGAGATCGCCTTGTGATTTACCGGGAAACATGCGACTCATTTGAGGAATTTAATACTTTTCTGGCATGTGGCCATGGTAGTTCAGTGATAGATCAACCGGGCAGAGATCGGGAGATCCGTGGTTCAAACTCCGACTATGGCATTAGATTTTTCAGTCTGACTCTACCTGTCCTACACACGGCTTGTGTGAGAAAACAATTGAATTAAGGACTGGCCCCCAGCTCAGTCGGTAGAACACCTACCTGCTGTGCGAGGGGTCCCAGGTTCGATCACCGGCTGCAGAGTGGGAATTTTTCTCTAGTTAAGAATACTCACTACCCTTCCTAGACTCTGGAAGTTTGAATGTGTGTGTCTAATGTAGAAAATTAGAAACCCAACTGCAACAGTACATACACAGTACACATGTTCCAAAGGTGACTGCCACCGATAGCATTATGCAGTTAAAGGAACAAAACAAAATGTTACGATTTGTTTAAGCTTTACGGATTTATTTCTTAGCAAAGCCCTACTTTTAAACGGATCTATTACGATGCTATTATTCAATGAAACGAAACACATACTTTCCCACGCGGTAATACAAAGCATTTTCCTTTCTTTTTCTAATCGCCTACTTCTGACCTTGCCAGAAGCACTCTCTCTTCTTGCAGCATCTCATGAATGACTCATGACTCATATGCAATAATATTATGAGAGGGACAGCTCTGTTACAACGATTTCTGCTTCCATAAAGTTTATTCTGCGTCTTAGTAAACAACAGTTTAAAGCTAAATACTTGACCTATGAACCTATCACGCACGAAAGGAGGCAAAATGACCATCGAATCTCAGATCAGCCATACAAAACTGTGATATATCATCGACTATTTGGGAACATAAGTTTTATGACCCAAAATAATAATTGATTATGCAAAACAACAATCATACCATGTTTCCATGGAGAATTGAAATCGATTTGAAGTCCATCTCAATGCGATCTGTGTTTCACATATTAAATTCACTGCGAATAGAGATCGTTTTCAATACGCAAGCTTCGAGAATAGATTTATTCAACGTTTTATGTTGGTCAACTTGGAATTGCTTTGGCGAACCTGTTAAACATATTATTTGTTATTCTGTCTATTATAAGCAGGTTTTGAAATCAATTATATTTGAAAATGTAAATGGAAATGGAATTTTACTTCAACTAATGTGTTTCGCAGCGTCCCTTTACATATTGGGCGTGAAAGACCGATTAATTTTGCTCAGAGGCACCTTTATCAGGCTTGAAGTTCTTTTACGTGCCGTAAATCTACGATACGGGACCAATGCCCGACTTCCCTTACGCCCGAAAACATCCTTCATACTCCGCTGGGTTTGAACAATTATTAAATTTGACAAAGCATTTCAAATTATAGAAACCATAAAAATGGTTCTCTTATAATATACCACAAAGCAATAAATGAACATATGACTACCGTGTGCAACGAGTATAGCAGAAGAGTTTCTTTGCAGTACTCAAAACGATTTGTACACGGAGGTGTTTCCATGCAACATATTTCGATCTGATCTCATTCCGATCCCACTTTCTAAGAGAATCGGATCCAAGATTCAATACGATTTGAGTCCCCATTACTATGCAGTATTCAATACGGTAACAGTACTCAAATCGATTTAAATTTTCCATAGAAACGTGGTAATACGCAATATACTAATGTAATGCGAAATGAATTAGTATAAGTGGAAAATAAATGCAATTTAAAAAGAAATGTGTGACAGTTCATCAAAGAGATAAATGATACTGAAATAACGTACATGCACAACCAAATGTACGCAACTCAACGAAATCTACTTTAGGACAGAAATGGAACCACTTAGACACTAACTAGCCAACATCAAATAACAACATACGCCTCTTAAAAATTAACAGATTTTGAAGAATAGACATACATTGTGGTGAGTTAAAGCAAAGCAGTGTCAGTTTGAGCCTGATTGCTCCCTTTCATGTGTTGAATTGAATGCGATAGCTTCAAGTTAATTATTTTGAAGTTAATTTTGTAAGTAATGAATCAAAATATATTTTCCAAACTTAAAAGTTAGATAAATGCATATGTGCTCAAAAAATCTGATGTGTTCTATTCATATAACTTCCTCTACATCTCGGTAATAAATTATAGTTAAAGTGTATCTTTTTGTATATGCTTCATGCTAATCGAGATAAAAAGCAGAAGTGGTCCTATTACTTGCTTTCTTGTTAAGTATAAGGGAAATAAGGGAATACACTAAAGAAAAGTGATATTCAAATGTTCTAAAAGCTGATTGCCATGTGGATGAAATCCATTTCTTTGCATTTCCAGGAGTTGCCAAATTCCCGTGTGTCAAAAGTTTTAAGTATTTTAAAACTGAAACCAATAACAAGGACTTTCTATAAAGAAGGCCAACTCCAAATATAGGTGTGTGTGTGTGTGTGTGTGTGTGTGTGCGTGTGTGTGTGTTTGGTGTTTTAACGAGATCTCATGTTGTGAAATACATTTTTGTCGGTCTCTTGCGGTTTAACAGTTATGCAAAATTCAGCAAAGTTCATCCATAATAAAGTGGTCTTCAAAGGCTACTCCAAAAAAAAAAAAAAAAAAAAAAAATCAGGATTACATTTTATTTTTCATATAAAGGGTAGTTTGGGGGTGTGGGACATTCCTCAAAATCTTCGTATCGCATCCTTGGAAGATACTAAACTTAAATGCCAAGTTTGGTATTTTACCGACTTTTCGTGTGAGTTATCGTGCTCACAGACACACATGTACACACATAGGACCTTTTTCTAAAAATCTTATGTTCCATTCACATGACTTTCTATACATCACTGCAACAAATCATTGTTAAAAAGCTTATTCTTCTATTTACTTCATGATAATCGAGATAAGCATTTGCTGAAACTGTCTCTATTACTTGGTCCCTTGTAAGTATAAAGGAAATAATCTGATGTGTTCCATTCACACAATATCCTCTAGCTGTTCGGTAAACAAACATTTTATAAGAAGGGTTATTCTTTTATTTACATATGCTAATCAAGATTAACATAAACAGAATTATCTTATTACAGCTTTCTTGTAAGTAGGACGGAAATAACAAAATGCACAGGCAAAAGCGATAATCTCGTCCTTTAAAAGCCGGTCGCTATTTGAAACAATTGAAATTCCAATCTCTCTGCTTGCCAGGAGTAAACAAACGAGAAGAATGATATCTTCCCGTTTAAGAAAAGCTTTAGTGGCTGAAATTGAAACCAAAAAACTGTGATATCTTGAAAACGGTTAATTCTACAAAATAAACAAAAGTATATAACATAAATTGTGTATTTTAATGAGATCTACATTTTTTGTATACTAAGTTTTTGTATATCTCTTACGATTTGCCAATTATACACAAGTCATCCAGAATGAAGAGGTCTTCAGAGGCTATTTCCAGAAAATCCAAAATATACATTTCGTTTGTCATAAAAAATATCTTAAACATAAGGTATTTTAATCAAAATCGTTAGAACCATTTTGAGAAAATCAAAAATTTTGAAAAATGTTCCATGTAAAGGGTAGCTGGGGGTGGAGAGATTTTCTTGAAAATCTTCATGTCGTATCCTTGGAAGATACCAAACTTAAATACCAAATGTGATATTTAACGGTCTTTTCGTTTTTGAGCTATGCTGCCCTCCCCCACACACACACATACATTTTTAGTAAAAATGCCTTTTTGGAGGTCTCAAAACATGTTTCCAGGAAAATCTCGGTATCGAATTTTTGGATGCAACACCTAGTGTATAGAGAAGGTTTTGCATTCTACCCAAAAATTAGATACAAAGATTTCACCGGAAATACACGTTTTAAGATCCCCTGTATTAAAAAAAACAGTTTTAGAAAACGGTCCCTGTGTGTCTGTGAACACGTTAACTCAAAAACGAAAAGTTAGTATTTAAGTTTACTATCTTCCAGGGATGTGACACAACGATTTTGACAAAAATCCCTCCACCCCAAACTACCCTTTATATGGAAAATGTTTAATTTCTCAAAAATAGCTCTAACGAGTTTGATTAAATACCGTATATTGAAGATATTTATGTGACTAATATAATGTGGGAATCTTGAATCTTTGGATATAGCCTCTAAAAAGCGCTTTATACTAAATGAATAATTTTGTGAATGTTGCTTAACTGATAAACCGTGTAAGATAAATAAAGACTTAGTACACAAAAAATGTAGATCACGTTAAAACACACAATTTATGTCATATACGTTTTGTTTTTTCGTGGAATTGGCCATTTCTGAGATATTCCTTGTTATTTGTTTCAGATTTAAAATACTTAAACTTTTTTCACACAGAAAGTTGTAAACTTCTGATCCTGCATAGAAACAGATGGCAACCAGCTTTTAAAAAAAATGACTATCGTTCTAGCCTAGTGTATTCCCGTATTTCTCTTCTAGTTTCAAGGTAGCAAGTAGGTCAGTCAATTTATGCTACTACTTATCTTGATTATCATAAAATAGATAATGCTTTTTAACAATATGCTTTTTAAAAAGCATTACATGCTTTTTAACAATAATTTGTTACAGCGGTGTTGAGAAAGTAATGTGAATGGAACAAATCAGACATTTTGAGTAGTGATATTTTGTCTTGTCTGTTACAGTTTACTATTTATGTAAAAGTCATCCGAAATGAAGACTTCAGAAGCTATTCAAGAGATACATTTTATTTCTCATGAAAATGTCATAATCATATGGTATTTTAATCAAAGTCGTTGGCTATTTTTGAGAAAATCAAAATCTTCTCAATTTTCTTCATGTAAATGGTCGTTTGGGGTGGGGAATTTTCTTGAAAATCTTCGTGTCGCATCCTTAAATATTAAGTTGGATTTTAACAAACTTTTCGTTTATTAGTTATGCTCATAGACACGCGCACACGCACAAACACGCGGACCTTTTTCTAAAAATATGTGTTTTTATTCAGCGGGTTCGGTCTTGAATTTTTGTATGGAATGCAGGGTCTCCCTATACCTGATAGAAAAAGTAATAAACGAAGTGAAAGTCAACACATTATTTTAATATGCATTTCAGTATACTTCATACAGTTGCATACTTTTTGTTTGTTTGTTAACAGACATGAAGACTTTGGCGCCCATCATAACCAAATCGCCGGAAGGTCAGCCGAAAATGTCTGGTAAGGATGATGTAGTGGCCTTGGATGGTGATGTCATACTGGATCTTCACGGGGTCACATACCATGAGGGCGATTACCATGTTACTAAAGAGCCCACGACTTCCCAAGGTAGGCCCCTGGATTGCAATGCAAACAACTGAGGGCAAACTCTGCATCTGGTTATACAGATTATTGTTCTTACTCATCTTTTGCTGTTTATGTGTTCTTTCATTGTCGACAGCAGTCAACCTCTTTGTGTGCTTCAACTTCTCCAAAGTAACATCCTCCAAAAGCGTTAAGGAAGAAATAAATGCTTTATATCGGAATAACTGACACCACCTTGGAGGTTTGCCAGAATATTTGAATGAATCAAATGAGAGACGTTAAATGCGCATTCTTTGGTCCCATTACGATTCCTCTACTCAGTGTTCGAATAGACTTCCTGACGTGGGGGGACTTAAGAATCAGTATTTGTTTGGTTTACTTACTCTCACTATTTTCACTAACACATGGCATTTCCGATGCTGTGGTTTTGAACTGAATATTAATACTACTGGAAGATGAAGCCTCAGGTTCGAGCTGGAATTCATCACTGTAAATACTATCTTTAGCTTTACGCTTTCTTGTCACAAATCTATCCATGCTGACCGATGGTGAAACCTAACTATTGCAAAACAAAAAAAAACAAAAAAAAAAAAAAAAAACTGAATTATATACTGCAAGCTGCGATCATCATTGCTGGCGCAAATTGTTGGAATTTTGACTCTGCCAGCCCAGCTCAAACTGAGAATTATTTATTGTTTAGCTTATTGTTAGGAATACAATAGTTTTCCTGACTCACAGTCACACTCGTATCATGTACAGTCTGTTTAGAAAGTGTTCCGCGTCTTCCTCTATTTTCAAAGAGAGCAGTAATTATGCTTATAATAAAAGGAAGGATCTTCTTTAACGAGCCAGAAAAACATTTTAAGAGAGGGGGAAATCCCTCATTTCCCCTGTTAATTCGAACCCTGCCTCAACGACAGTTTTAAGTTTCCTATACATCAAGGTCAATGACGACGCGTTAACCGCACATTTGCGAAAATATTCGAGCGTATTAAATAATATGCGAGAGCTTGACGTTTTATTTTAGAGCTGGGAACGGTTCGGTACGATTAATTCAGTTCTGTGATGTCATACGATTCGGTACATCGACTACAAAATCGAGTTCTTTATTTGGCGGCAGATTTGAAAACATAGCAAGGAGCTTTACACTTGTTAAGGTCCCTTTTTGCTTGTGGTTGGCAAAAGTTTTCAGTAGTTAGTTACTTGCCTAGTACCCAAGTCACAGTAGTCTGACAACTTCTATTTTGTATAATCTCCATTGTGACATCTTACCAAAAGTGCTAAATAGAAAATGTATATTCTCTCAGAATTGATTTATGGATTTAGGTAATTATATTACCATTAACAATTGCATAACGTTTCTATGTTTCCTTTAATTACATGCTATTAAAGTAAGCATCATATTCAACGTTTATTTTCTTGGTAATGTAATATGATGGATGAGATGATATAATATTCTAAGAATTTTCCTTTTTTTATTACAAAAATTGCCTTATTGGACACTATGTCTGAGAGGATGCCAGGTAATCGGATGAGCACTAAAATGAGTTACTTTTTACTATTTCCCACAACAACGTTTGAAAAAAAAAAAAAACAAGTAGCCGAACGGAAGAAATAAATAAAATGTATTAAAAAACTGGATCTAGATGTGGCAGCGCCATCTGATTATCCTTCCTTTAGGTGGAACCGCAGTTTTATTGGCATACCGTATAGAGGCGCTAGAACCGGGTAACTCATGGTTTTACTTACCGTCTCTTCAGCAATACCATGGAAGCTGAAGAGATGTCGTTTCTGGAATACATGAGAGATAATACTGTATGAAATTAATATTTTAAGATATGTTGCTGGATACTCTTTGTTGGGTCTCAAATACGAGCAGGAAGTAAGGGATGCATTGAAAATATTTAAACTCATAGAAAGGGATGTTTGTATTCATTTAGAAAAGTCCAAAGCCTGGCACCTGGTGTTTGCCTTCCCGTCCCAGATCCAATTGATGGTCTTAGTTTCTGTACTCGCTTACAATGGCTGGATTCTGTCAACTGAAGGTTTTGTCCCCTGCTGAATAGCCCAGGGCTGGCCAAAACAACTGCTGATGCAACTGTTGCTGATGTGACCAATACACCAACTTACTGTGCAGACTTCTTAGAACTGGCTGGAGATGAGATGCTTAATGCAAATCCTCCATTTTGGCTCATGTGGGGGTGAAAGTGATAATGGAAGAAAGAAATCATTGTCTTTTTTGATCCAAAAATGCCTACCATTTTGATAGAAAGTGTTTATTCATTTAAAATCACTGTAATAAATGCTGCACTTCATTATAACTGTTGAGAAATTTAATGCCATGGTGATGTGCTACCATGGTTGCGCAGTGGTAGAGCAACTGGCTAGAGAGCATTTCAAATCCAGGCTATGGCATTGGATTTTTCATTCTGACTCTACCTACCAACTTCTGTCCGACATTTTTAAAAAAAGTGGCAGGGTGCTGTCCAAGTGTGCCCAGGCTCAACTATATGTCAGCAATGTACAAAACAGAAATATTCTTGAACTTCCTTGGAATAAATGATAAATGCTTATGCAATTTAAGGAATTAATAAATGGTATTTTATTTTAGGAGAAAACAAGACGAAGATGGGACCAGATGATTTTATTGAGATAGTTCCAGCTCCTGACCTAGGCGCTACACATGGACCAGTGCATCCTACTTTGCCAACCAGCACAAGAACTGCATCTACAACAGCATTGCCTCAACCCGTCAACCATTCTGACTGTAAGAACACCCTGTTTACTCTACTTTTATAAAAACTCATTAAATAGCCACATATGAGAACATTTTCCTCAGATATAAATTGAATTATTTAGGTATGTGGCTACAAAGTTTTAATTGATAAAATAAAGGCCACAAAACTCATTTATACATTGTGATTCACATACTTATATTAAAAAAAAAAGTCTCTCTACCTTATGAGTGTGCGATAGAAAGCACAAATGTTGTGTATACAGATTTATGTTACAACAACAATATATGGTGTGCTTTTTGGTGCTATTGTCACAGTGAAAAAGTGTCATGTTTAATATTTTGTGAAAATACTTAAAAATCTGGTGAATATTGTTCCATCTTTTTTCAGCATCTTACAGTTTCTTTATACACTATCAGATGATTTTCCAATGTACAACATTATATTTAATTAAATTCTGATTGGTGTAGTTTTAAAAACATTTGTAAGATTATGAAATGGTCACATTAAGATTTACAATATGCAGAATTTCCTTCTACATTAACCAATGACAGATTTCTTGCACATGTATAAAGAAAAGTTTATACTAGTATATGTATATCTATAGATTGATAGACATTTTAAATGAAGATTTAAAGACCACTTAAACCCATAATGTTTATTGTGATTCATTTACTTATTTAGAATAGCATCGCAGATAATTTTGAAGAGCATTTTTACTTTCTCTACACGTACTATGTACAAGGGTCGGATGATAAGTATGGCATCACTAGGCCAGTTAGATGGTAGCATCCAATAGTTTATCTCTAGACTAGCTTGTATCCATAGTTACAGGTCAATAGCATGAATAACAGTTTTTGAATGGCAGCATTTTAAACAAGACAATTTTAGTTTTCATGAAAATGGAGGATTTGGAAAAACGAGCAGTGATTAAATACTTCCATTTGAAAGGTTTAATGCCTAAAAAAATCAAGAAGGAATTGGACAGCACATTGGAAGACTCTGCCCCTTCATATTCAATGATTAAAAGGTAGGTTGCAGAGTTTAAAATGGGACATACGAGCACTAGTGATGAATCTCACTCTGGATGCCCTGTAGAAGTAACAACTCCAGAGATCATTGAAACAATTCATCGTTTAGTACTGGAAGACCACAGAGTAAAGTTTTTTGAGATAGCAAAGGCTGTAAACATATCAAAAGAACATGCAGGCAATATTTTAACTAATGTGTTGGGCTTTCACAAGGTCTGTACAAGATGGGTGTCTCATTTGTTGACACCTGATCAAAAGTTGCAAAGAAAAACTGTTTCTGTTGAGAATGTGGAGCTCTACCGTAAAAATCCCAGTGGATTTTTGAGATGCCTTATTACCATGGATGAAACTTGGATATATCACTACACTCCAGAAAGTAAATCACAGTTAAAACAGTGGATTGTACCAGGTGAACCAACTCCAAAAAAGACAAAGCCAATTTTGTCAGCCTACAAGGTTATGGCGAGTGTTTTCTGGGATGCACAGGGAATTATTTGTATTGATTACTTGAAAAGGGTAAAAGTTGTTACTGGTGACTACTACACAAGCTTACTGCAATGATTGAGTGATGAGGTAAAAAGAAAAAGACCTCATTTGGCAAAAAAAAAAATCTTGTTTCATCACAACAATGCTCTGGCCCATCGTTCAGTCATTGCAATGAGAAAAATGTGTGAATTAAAGTTGACATTGCTTGGACACCCGCCCTATTTGCCAGATCTGGCACCCAGTGACTACCACCTGTTCCCAGACTTCAAAAAATTTCTTGAAGGATGAAGATTTCATAGCAACAAGGTCATTGATGCGGTAAACAGCTATTTTGAGGACCTTGATAAACCATACTACAGAGATGGTTAATTAAATTAGAACACTGATATGACAAGTGTATTAGCCTTTCTGGAGATTATGTTCAGAAATAATGCAAAAAAATAACTTTTTTTAAATGCTGTTTTCATAGAGAGGCCCGGGACTTATCAGCTGACCCTAGTATGTAGTGTATAGAGAAGGTATTGTATTGCACCCAAAAAGTCTATACCAACATTTCTCCAGAAATACATATTTTGGGACCCCCTGAATCCAAAAAAAGCATTTTCAGAAGAATGTCTGCCTGTCTGTCTGTCAGTATGTGTGAGTGTGTCTGTGGGCAGCAAAAACAAAAAGCCCATTAGATACCAAACTTAGCATTTAAATTCAGTATGTTCCAAGGATGCAACATGATTTTCAAGAAAATCCTCCTACCCTCAACTACCCATTGCATGGAAAAATTTTCAAACTTTTTATTTTCTCACAAATGGTTCTATCCATTTTGATTAAAATATTGCATATTAAAGATATTTACATGACAAATAAAATGTACATTTTGAATTTTCTGAGAATAGCCTCTGTAGACATCTTTATTCTGGATGAATTTTGCAGGATTTTGCATAACTGGTAAACCATAAGAGATAGACAAAACTTACCTAACAAGAAATGTAGAGCTCGTTAAAACACACAATTTATGTTTTACACTTTTTTTTGTGGAGTTGACTGTTTTTGAGATATTCCTTGTTATTGGTTTCAGTTTTAAAATGAAATGAAATGACCTGTTATTTATGGACGCTCTTTAACTGCTTTGGTTCTCAGCGTCCCATTCTATATTGGGCGTGAAAGATCGCTTAATTTTGCTCAGAGGCCTCTCTTATCAGGCTTGAGGTTCTTTTACGTGCCGTAAATCTACGACACGGGACCCACAGCTTTACTTCCCTTCCGAAGGAAGCCATGCTAAGGATTTTTACGCCCGAAAAAATCCATCGTCCTCCGCCGGATTTGAACCCGCGACCTTGGGTATATGAAGTTAGCATGGTAACCATTACACCACGGAGGGCGACTCAGTCAGTTTTAAAATGCTGATACTTTTCTCATATGGGAATTTTTCAACTCCTGGCCATAGAAACAAAGAAACTTTAATCACATAGCAACTAGTTTTAAAAGATTTGATTATAGCTTTAGCCTATGGTATTCCCACATTTCCCTTCTACTTACAGGGAAGCAAGTAATAAAACCAGTTCTGCTAATTTTTTCTTGATTAGCATTAACTAAATAGGAGAATAAACTTTTTAGCAATAATTTGTTGCAGGAATATAGAGAAAGCCATGTAAGTAAACACATCAGATTTTTTAAGATTTGCCATTGTAATATATAGCTTAGACGTTAAATTTTTTCATAATAAACACCTTTTGTTCCATGGACCCCCAGGCTCATTTGAGCATCGTTTCACCCATTTCATTCATTGTCCAACATGACCTACCAAGTTAAAACACCTTTTCTATATTAGAATGGTGTTGAAAGCTGCCTATATAGATTTCCTATTTGTCTAGTATTTTTTGTGAATATCTTAGCTCTGTAAATAATTTTATGCTTCATATAAAATGCAAACAAATATTATGAATTCACTTACAAAAAAATCTCTTTTTTCCTCTTCATCTTCTGTTTCTCCTCCTCCTCTTCCCCTCATCCAGTTTCACACTTATCAGCCTCAAATATCAGCTGAACAGACAGTGATTCTAAAGGCTCCAAAAGATTTCTATATCACTTTCAAGTGAATTTCTCCAAAAATGAAACTGTATTTTATGCTAAAGTAGACATAATAATTGACTTTAAAGTCCTGAGCAATATAAGGTTAACAATGTATAAATTGGCTAGCATACAAAGTTAAGTTTAGGTACAATAAAATAAAAAGGAAGGCAAATGTCCTACCACATCTTGATGTTATGAGAAATAATTAGGCTACTGGTTCTTATTGTTCTACCAAGAGGATTTTATTTTAGACTAAATGCATCTTTAAATTTCACATGAAAATTTGGGAAACTGCTTCAGACATTCTTGCCAAACCCCCCTTTCAAGCAGCTACTGGAATGACACTCCTGAGTTTGGGTGATTATTTATTGGCAAATCAAGGCCTTTAATGCCATGCATTTAGGGTTGCCATAATTGTTTCTCATAAAACCAGGACAAAGGTACTGCAAGCTTATCATGAGTTGTACTTCATTAATGATGGTACAATGTCAATATAATACATGTCAGTATTAATGAGACTATTTAAGAAATACAATTCATATATTGTAATAGAATGTTTATATATTTTGATTTTTGGAACTTTGTTAAGAATTTCACATACTTGCATTAGATTTGCCTATACCAAACACACTTTTGGGATCATTTTAATAGGTTATCTCTAATTGTTTTTTTGGCTGATTGCTATGAGACCAGAATGACATACTTACTCCTTGCCTTAGTTTTCAGCATGGGTCAACAACTGTCAGGCACCAATTAAGACAACAGGTTGCAAAAGACTCATTTGACAGCTGTCTAGCACTAATTGATTTATTTAAACCAAAGCAGATATAGCCAAGTTTCCAATCAAATAGTAGTCTGCTTCTAAATAGCTAAGAAATACACTTGAGGTAAACAAAGGTGAGAGGAAGTATATGAATGCTCTCATTTGCTATCACTCATAAGATTAGAGAATAGATCTCATATTTTCTTTCTGTTGTTACTTTTAAAATGTGTTAATGGATATTTTTAATGATTTCATTGCAATATGCTACATGTTCACTGTTATTTGGGAAAGCAAACCAGTATTTTATTGAAACTGAGCAGTTATTGCATATACTGTGAACGTGTTGTGCAGAGTAGTATTGTGGTTGTTAGAGTAAACCTATATAGAAATTTTCTTTTAATATAGGCCTGAGACAGAAATTTTAAATGCATTTCATGTTGGAGATTGTTAAAATGACATAATATAATACATTGTATATATCATGTGAATCCAGGAGTTTTATTATCAGACAAACTTTTTCCAATCCTCGAAACCAGGACAATCCAAGTTTCTGGAACTCATGGTAAGCCTGCATGTTTTTGTTGCAGTATAACATAACCATTCCCTATTGGTAATGGAGGATTTGAAAAATGTAATTACTTTTGTTTTATCTGAGCTTAGCTGCATTTTATATGTACATAGGATTTCAAAGCAAGGTTTTACTGAAAGGCACAATCATTTTGTTTCAGCTGTAGCTGTTGGAGAATGTCTGTCACCACAGCTGGCAATGTGCCGTGGTGTTTTACCATATGACCTAACCATGCTGCCTCTCCTACCTGCTGGTCTGGACTTAGAGGGTATTCTACCTTATCTGGAATTGGTGTTAGAGTCTGGATGTAGTGGCAGAGCTCGCCAGTTTGTATGTTCTCTACTAGAACCAGAATGCAGACCTCTTCCATTACCTCCATGCCGGAAAGCTTGCAAAGGTAATCACGAAGCATGTTTTGATAAACTGTCATAATATGAATTATGTGATAAAATTATATTTATTAAATGCATAATTTTTTTATTTTTGCTAAAGAGAAGTTTTATATTCCCACACACACGTGCACATACGCACACACACACACACACATGACTCTGCAAGTATAAAATAACATTTCATATTAAAAGATTTCTCAAGCCAGATGAGAATCAAACCTGGGCATAAGACTAGTCATAAATAACACTTAGCTTTTTCACTTTTCTTTTTATGGAAGTTTGTAAAAATATTATTATAATCATTTATTTGAAAATGAGTTGATTAATTACGCTAAACAACACTTACTTAGACATGAAATCTTCATAAAATTGTAATAAGAAGAGAAAACTGTGAAACTGGTAAAACATCAAATTCTTATCTCATTATGTGATAATGGAAAGAAATCTTTCCTTCTGACTCACTGAAAATGTTTGGTTACAGCTGTTGCTGAGGAATGCAAGGATTTCATTCTGCAAAAACTTGATCTTTCAAAGGTGTTCCATTGTGATCTTTATCCTGACACAGATGATCCATCTATATGTGTGAACTTGGCAAAGGGTAAGCAGCAAGTATGAAAACTAGATAGAGCCATAGAGGCTAAATTGTTCAATTAACCAGTCATTCCACATCCTTTTTTCATGAAAAATCAATCACACTCTACAAATCTAAAGGTCACTTTCATAAATATTTCTACTGTACTGGACTTCAATTGTGTGATTACATTCAAAGTCTGACTAATAATTTTACTTTTTTCCATAAAGAAAGTTTTTAAGTGGCTGTCTTAACAAGCAGCCAATTGCACAATAATTGTCAGACTTTACTTTGACTATGGCTGTATCCTGGGAAGAAATCCCTGCCCAGAGATCCAATTGGGGGACTATTTTACCTCCTGATTTAGATTCATATTGGAGTGTATTAAACAAATTGTAATTGTTAGGCATGGGCACAATGTATTTGGCAGTTACACCACCCAAGTATAAGGAAGTATTTATAGTAAAGAAATTGAAATAGTCCCTAGGCCTTGAATTCTCTAATACTATCAGAGTCAAAGAAAGCAAGAGTTCAGTCAAGAGAGACCAGATAGAAAAGTTTACAGAGGGAATTGGTATAAGAAGAGGAAGAAATATCAATTCGGTTAGTAACTCACCAAGCTGACCAGTGCTTTTTGGTGAGCAGCCCTTCCCTTTAGTTCATCATATGATTTTGTTCAGATTGGTTCCTTTAAGTCTTCAAATTTAGAAGGGATTAAAGGGTCTCCTTTCTATTAATAACAAAATTACCATGTGACTACTAATAGCTGCACCACATGAAGGTGAGAGATCAGACATTAGGCTTTTGTCCATGTCAGTTCCTTTTAGCCTTCAATCATTCATTAAATATTATTATTATTATTATTATTATAATTATTATTATTATTATTAATAATAATAATAATAATAATAATAATAATAATAATTAGAAGGAATCAAAGGATCTCCTCCCGGTTATTAACAAGAGTCCTTCTGCAGATTATGGCAGAAGATTACAACCTCCCAGCTAAATATCAGATGATGCCAGAAAACAAATGATTTCATTATCAAGCGTTTAACATTAGATACACCAACTTTGATTATGACTGAGATCTCCCATAATATCTATGCTTGAACTACACTTGATATCATTTTGAAATTGCATCATTTATACATTTTAATTTTTCCTTATTTACTCCTCACAAGCACAAAACACTGTACATTTGACAATTGCGTTGAGAAATAGTCACTTATCTTTTTTTACAGTACTTTAAAAACTCATTTACAAGTGCATACTTCAGTTTTTCATTAAATAATTAACAATGCTCAAGCCATTCACAGATCCTATACACTGTTCCACATTTCTAACATTCAAAAATTTCAACAACGAACAAGTTTCCTCAAACATGAGGAAGCAGTGGCTGTAACTCTAAAGAGCTACCACTGCCATGTTTAAATGATTAGTAATTAGAACCGGTAACAAGAGCTTGATATGATGACTTGGAACTTACAATTATAAAAGCTAATTCTATTTAAATAAAAGTAAAATTAGTAACAACAAAATAAGTAATGAATAATTATTATTGGGGACGCTACACATCACTCACATCAATGGTAGAGTCACCACTACTTAGGTGTATCACTGTTATCTGCATATCATTTTCTACTAAAGTGGAATTCTTTCATTTCATATTTAACAAATTTGAAATTGCTATATATTAACAGATGTAAATACTCCAATCATTAAACTAATTTGATATTCTTTTTTCAAACACAAGCTACTATAATATCTGTAGCAGTCTATACAATTTACTTTTTACCTCCAAAACAATAATTTTCATCTGTAACTCAAGTACAGGCTTGAAAACCAAAATTTGGATGGCATCATTTTAGTTCTACATTTCACCCCCAAAATGATCAATGCCCAATTGCTATTGAAGATATTAGAAAGGCCTTATGTTTCACTTTACCTCATAGACTCCCATTCACATTTTAACTTGGTGTGTATGGGAAATAGTTCAAACAGATTTCCATTAGTAAATGGAATTATATATAAAAACTTCTTCCATAATTATCTTTCAATTCCAAACACCCTCCATTAAAAGTCAAAACAATTTTTTTCAAAACATATCACAGTAATGAACACTATCTATGTAATAATAATAATAATAATAATAATAATAATAATAATAATAATTAGCAAACTGTGACATTGTAAATGATTTCAGTTTTGAGATATGTAGTGAATTTAAATAATATAGAAAAGAAGAATTTGATGTTATAATGGGTCATTAAATTAAGAAGTTGCAAAACTAAACATTTTGTTGTAGGGGATACCTGTCTTGAAAGTGAATTTCATTGTCCTGATGGAACTTGCATACCTGGTCGATGGAGATGTGATGGCACAAATGATTGTCCAGGAAATCCTGCAGATGAAAAAGGGTGTCGTGACTGTAGTGCTGAAGAGTTCAGGTATAAACAAACTTGTTTAAAAACCAGTTTTAAGATAAGACACTTATTTTCTGAATTAGTAATTTTCCTTGTATAAACTATTAGACTGTTTGTGCATTTTTTGTAATTATTATAACTTAACTAAAACAATTTAAACATTTTAATATGCCTGTCTCAGGTGCCAAAGCAACAATATGTGCATACCAAAACATTGGCAGTGTGATGGAGAAATGGATTGTGCAGACAGCTCAGATGAAAAGGATTGCCCTGCTTCAGGTATGTTTCACTTATGTATTATTTAAAAATAATTTATTTGTGTATAGAGATTTAAAAAATCTGATGTGTACCATTCACATTACTTTCTCTATATCCCTGCAACAAATTATTTTTAAAAAGCTTATACTTCTATTCACTTCATGCTAATCACAAAAAGTTATCAGAAATAGTTTTATTACTTGCTTCCTTGTAAGTAGAAGCGAAATAAGGGAGTAGCATAGGTTAAAATGATAGTCAAATGCTGTTTTTTATGTCAGTGAAGTTCCTTTGTTTATGTGGATAGTTGACAAGTTCCTATGTGAAAAAAGTATGTTTTTCATAGCAGAAACCAAAAATAAGGAATATCTCAAAAACGACGAACTCATGAAAAAAATGTACATAACATAAATTGTGTGTTTTAACGTGCTCTACATTTTTTGTGTAGTAAGCTTCTGTCCATCTCTTACGGTTTAGCAGTTATTCAAAATTCAGTAAAATCTATCCAGAATAAACTGCTCTTCAGAGGCTATTCCCAAAAAATTCAAAATATACATTTTATTTGTCAGGTAAATATCCTTAATATACGAAATTTTAATCAAAATTGTTAGAGCCATTTTTGAGAAAATCAAAATTTTCGAATAAAGTTCCATGTAAAGGGTAGTTGGGGGTGGGGGATTCTTCTCAAAAGCTTTGTGTCGCATCCCTGGAAGATACTAAACTTAAATACCAAGTTTGGTATTTTACTGACTTTTCGTTTGTGAGTTATTGTGTTCACAGACACACAGACACACACACACACACAGACCTTTTTGTGAAAATGCTTTTTTTTGGATATTGGGGACCCTAAAACATATATTTCCGGTGAAATCTCGGTATCAAATTTTTGGATGGAGTGCAATACCTTCTCTATACACTATGTACATAGTGCGTATAGAGAAAGAAAAATAATTGATAGATTTTATTGCCCTTAGATTCAAAATACCACCTCTATGTTATTAAAATGTTTTTACTATTGTATATTTACCTACTTATGGGTGAGGTTTTTCATATAAATCTCCAATTTTCAGTACAACTTTCAAAATAGTATTTATGTAAGACACTAATAGGAGATTTTATGGAAATGAAATGCTGACTCAGACCTACTTCTACGAATACGGTGGCAATCTAATCACCACTTGCCAGTCCTCAATGCTCAGTTCTTCATGTTCTCTATCATGCCTTATCAGAAGCATTAAATTATAACCTGTGATATAATAATGCAGCCTTTGACTGCAACTGGGGAATGATAACAAATGAAACCAAGGACCTGCACAACTAAAACCCTCGTCATTCCACAACAAGTATGAGAGTAACTCCTTGCGTCCAATTGAGGATTATTATTGAGCAGTTGATAGTTTGTTCATGAACCTTACACTAAAGATGATGAACCTGTAATAATAAAACAGAATATAATTTTTATTTCAATCTTTCACTACAAAGAACAATTAATATAATCGTATATACATTTCTTACAACTAAGACTGAGACAGTTTTCATAAAGCTCTCACAAGCTATGACTTCCTGGCAGTCTACATGCATTAGAACCCTATTTAACTATTCAATTCAATTTTTATTCACCGCAGGTATACAATTTGTACATATGGCTTTGCCATTACTTACAAATAAAACAGTACAAGAAATATACAGGTGTAATATAATAGGTGTTAACAGAGTTAAGAACATCATTAATGTTATAAAATTTGTATTTAAATAATAATATATGCACTTTAGATTTAAAAATGTTTCCTGGCACAGCTTTTAATGATCTGGTTATCTTATTATATAGAATTATTCCTTTGTGGGATACACTATTGCAAGTTTTATTAAGTCGGTGACATTGTAGGTGTATTGCCTCAGCTGTTCGAGTATTATAGGCATGATAATCCTTATTTCTTTTAAAGTATTGCATATTGATATAAATAAAGGAGACTGTTTCTAGAATATATATACATGGTAGTGGGAATATATTATACTCATCAAAAATAGGCTTCCTTGGAGTATGAGGCAATATGCGCTTCATTATTCTTAAGATTTTCTTTTGTATTTTGAATATTGCAATTGATTGGTTAGAACCTACCCAAAAGGCTGTACCATATGAAATTATTGCGTGTACATATCCAAAGTATACCACTCTCATTACCTCTTCACTACAAACTTTGCTTAACACTCTTATTGCACAAGTTAAACGATTCAATTTATTACTAAGAACAAGAATATGATCTTTCCACGTTAATATGGCATCAATTGTGGCTATCTTCCTTTATATTCACCTATGCTCTTACTACTTGCCCAACCCTGTCACATTTTTATTGCTACAATATTGTTTTCTGTTTTATTCCATTTTGTGTCTTTCCACTTGTTTCTTTGCACTGCATCAAACAATGAAACACACTCTCTGTTTCTTCACACATAACACTACTTCCATGCTACTATTCTATATGCTTTAAGATGCAATACCCCTGACCATCCATGTATTTCCTCTTGCTCTTGCTTATCATAGCTATCTATATACTTCTCCACTACCCAATCTTTCTTTATAATCTTGTACAATCTCAAAGAACTTTTATTCTCAAAACCTGACCACATTTCATGTCTCTCAACATCATCTTATTTTCTTCCAAAAATCAAGAATGATTATAAGGCTAGAGTAGTTAAAATGTTACTGTACTTCTGTTTTTAGTATTTGAACAAAAAACAAAAGTACAGTAAACATTTTAATCACTAGCATTATAACCATTATATTTTAAAATTAGAAATAATACTATCATCTAAAACAAATATTCATATATTTATTCTGTACCTAAAAAAAACATTTTAAAGCTATAGGGAACTAACCTCACCCTTCATTTATTTTACTTCTATGACAACATTAAACCACAAAAATACAAAATATGTACTTAAAATGAACATAAGGGAACTGAAAACTGTTAATAACAAAATTTTAAAATATAAACCACTGGACACAATGCATTTCCACTTTGCTTTGACAATGTTGCAGCAACAAACAAATTTATAATAATTTTGCAATTAAAGTAATATAAAGAGCAAAAATAATGTCACATACCATGATTAGTATTATAGTTTTAATAACCATGAGCAGTAAAGAAATTGGTGTACAGACTGTGCCCTACTATGATATGATAGGTCTTTATTAACCTTAATATTGAACATTTATTCTTCCAGTTTTCTTATGTCTTACTTAGACTTGCATTTTTATTTTGCCCTTAGTCACCATATACTATAACACCACAGCTATATATTTATAGTGGAACCTGCTCCACATCATGCATTATTGATTTATTCTTTCCCCCTTTTTCTTATTTTCTAATCTCTTTTTTCTTCCATCTTCTTGTTGCATATCCTCGAATTTTTATATTCTTCTCTCTTTTGCTGACAAAACTCCTGATTACTATTTTCCCATATAATTTATCCCATTTTCATTACCAAGTTTGATCTCTCCATATCTTTGTTTGATTAATATAGAATACAATGGAAATCTGTGTCAATTTTTCTGCATATTTCACATTTTCTTGCATCCTCATCATGTCTTATACCTTTCAAGTTTTTAACCTCCGTTCTTGTTCATGCAAATCCTTTTCTCCCTAGTTTATTGCATGTCTCATGTACTTTTCCCTCTCCCAGACTGTTTTTATTTCTCTATATGTCCTCAAGGATATTGTCTCTCATATACTACTAAAAATATCTTGACTATCAATATCCCTTAGCCTTGATCTACTACTTTCCAAAAGTCTTGTGTGTTATATTCTGCATTTAACCACGAGTTTCCCGTACCTATTTTCTCCATAATTCCCTGCATAATTTCTCCTAAATGCTAAAGCATTTTTGAATAATATCCCTATCCTCTAGATTGGAAATTCTGTACAGATATTTAATAGCTCTTGTGATAATGTTCCCCTTTGGGAATACCTACCCAGTTCTAATTGAGCTGCCCCATTTTTTTTTTAATGGCCGCTTTTACTGTTCTGGCACCGCAGGCAATGACACTGATGATACATGAAGATGGAGCCCCGGAGAATGTGATGGCGGGGGAAACGGAGAACCCGGAGAGAACCCACCCCTGCACCACTTTGTCAATCACAAATCTCACATGTGGTCACTTGGGATCGAACCCGGGCCGTCGAGGTGAGAGGCGAGTGGTCTGACCACTCAGCCACGGCGCAGCCGCCCCATTTGGTGATGCTATTGGTAGACCTAATACATATTTCAGAAGAATCTATTAATTTTATCAACTTCTTTCCAAGCATCATCTACTCCCCATATCTCTGCTCCATATGGCTTGTGCATACAATGTAGAGTTAAAGATAATTTACCCGAATGAATGCTGTGAATGATGAAAAAACTGAGGGTAAAAAGGAAACAAAAAGATGTCTGTGCGGTTGTATAAACAGCATTCTATATTTTTTAAAACCGAGATTAAGATGAACTTAACACAACGTAACTTAAGAATTTAGCAATATTAAACTCTTCCTTCTCACAGTGTTAAGTTGAATGTTGCTTGATAATTAGAACCAGTTGCCTTGAAGTGGTAAAAAGCTCTCATTAAGAGCCATTCCCATTACAGTAAGTGTATTCTAATTAGACCTTTAGTTTAGCAGCATTTCTTTAGGTACTTCAATTTTGCCAAACTTTTTCTGAACTTATTTTCATTAAGGAATACAAGCATTCATTCCATTAGATAGAGATATGTAATTTACTTATTATTCCTGCTTTTACAGGATGCCTTATCCCAGGGCACATACAGTGTGCAGATAAATCTACATGTATACCTGCATTGTATATTTGTGATGGAATAACACACTGCAAAGACAATACCGATGAGAAGAACTGCTCTTTTTCAGGTAATGAAAAAAATAACAGTGTCTTTCTTCTTTTTAGTTGATTTCTTAGCTTCAGCTGCACTCAGTTATTTCTTACATGTTCATGATGCATCTGCAATTGAACATGAATTAGATATATTTTACAGGCTTTATAAGATTGACTTTATTAAATACATTTGAATTGTATTGGTCTCTTTTACAAAGTTGGACACTGTATGCAACCTTAAGGGGACAAGGAGAGCCAGTAGACTCTCTGATAGGATCCTTCAAAGCTATAAATAAAGAAATTAATATTTTAGTCTTTATTTACACAATTACTAAAATGAAGTCTGACTGCAGTTAAGCAATGTTAAACATATTTTTGGCTTCAAAGCTGCTACTTACGTTGTTTTCTTGACTCCAATGATCCAAGCATGAAAACTTGCCCAGATAATTTGCTTCAAAACAGAATACCTACATGCCTATGTAAAACATTTGAAGATCAATGAAGAGCAACTAAAATTAAATTTTAGTTTCTAGCTACCTATTGAAATTCCAAAAGGCATAGATTAATGCACATAATGCTACTCCTAAACTCTGCTAAGGACAAGAAAATTCTAATATCTCTTTTTCCCCTTTACGAATACACAAGGAATGCATGCAAATTTGCTAATAAGCATGATTGTTGATTTTTTCAAAATGATTTTACTCATACTAACTGATTTCTGCTGTCACCAATCTTCTATTTATTTATTATTACAATAAATAGTTTGTGACAAAACTTCACGTATCTTTAGGAATAAATTCAATTAGGACATATTTGGTAATCCAAATTTGATTACATCGTTAGCTTCATTCATGTTGTTTATTTACATTGTTACAGTTACTGCTGCAAGGTGATGTCATCCTCTGTGGTCTAGAGGTAACATGCTAGCCTCTGGTTCACAAGGTTGCAGGTTCAAACCTGAGGAGGGTGATGGATTTTTTGGGGTGTAAAAACCTTAGCATAGCTTCCTTCAGAAGGGAAGTAAAGCAGTTGGTCCTTTGTTTATGGCATGTAAAAGAACTTCAAGCCTGATAAAGGTGCCTCTGATTAAGCATTCTTTCATGCCCAAATGGGATGCTGTGATCTATAGCAGTTAAAGAGCATCCATAAATAAAGCTCAATTTAATTTAATTTTGCCGTTAGGTGATGGGCTGTTTGCAACAGTGTTGCCATCTACTGGATGAAAAAAATTTGGTGCCAGAATCAATTGTGGGTATATCAAAATTCATTATACTGATTATGTAATCAAATTTGGATTACAAAACATATCCTAATTGATTTATGCATACAGATAAGTGAAATTTTGTCACAAATTATTTATTGTTATATTAATATTTGCATTGCTTCACTGTTATTAGCTTCAGTTTTTATGTATTATTTTTTATTTATCAGTTTGTTTGAAACTCCTTTTAAAAGGAAGAAACATTGACATTGCAGCACAGGAAAAATGATGTTTGGAAGTTCTGATGTGTTACCTAGACCTAACCTTTGCAAAACAATCATCACATCATCCATTCTTATGGGTAAACTTAAAAAAACTATATGGCTGTCAATCAAGTTGAATCTCTGCTGAGAATACCACTAAGCTTTGTTTTTAGGAAAATAGCTGATGTGTAATTGTCCACAGTAAACAAGAGGAAGAAGAAGATGATTTTTGACCACATTTTTTGTGCTTAACGTCCTTTAACCTGGTTGGTCATATCGGACAATGAATGAAATTGGTGAAAGGATTTTCAAATGGTCTCAGGGTCTATGGAGCTTAAACTTACTCAACATTCATCTTCTCAGAATAAGGGAAAACCCCCCAAAAAAAACCTTATCCGAGTAACTCACCATAAGCGAGATTCAAACTCGCAATCTGTTGAATGTGAAGCAGACATGTAACAGACACTACCCTTGCAGGCTCCACACATATTGTGCTACTTACTCGCAAGTAGTAAAAGTGGTACAATGTAAAATTTTAAATGGATTCTAATCATTCTCATTGCCATTGCCAAGGAGCATATTGGTAATCTAGGATTATTGACAAACCTAGTTTTAAAGAGGAATGCCTCCTTTCTTAAATGTATTAAGACAAAATTGTACACTGCAAGAACACATAAATGAAATATTCGGATACTATTGATGGATGTTACTATAGCAATATGATGTAATGCAAATTTCTAACATAACAGGCATTTGAAAGTTTGTATAAGTTAACAGCTTGTAAGTCATACAACTCACACAAATGGGAATCAAACCCCACTGCATGACATGCAATGACACATAAATGCTGGGGTCAACAAACTATATAAATTACATAAGGTTCTCAAAATAATATTATAAATTCTGGACTTGCAACAATTACAAACTTTGTGAAAATATAACCCACACATTAAAATAGTGAAAAATCCCAATTAACAATTATAACTAATATAACCCTTCTCTAAAAAAAATATGGCCTTAGTCGCAACACCTCTTTACTTAAATTCTGAACTCATTAGCTCATTTCTATTACGTAATTCAGAAATGCATTCACTTTTTCAAGAAATACGAGCCCTGGAACACAATCCCAGGTACAAAAATGTAAATGGCATGTTATTTATGAACGCTCTTTAACTGCTGGGGCTCTCAGCGTCCCATTCTAAATTGGGTGTGAAAGATTGCTTAATTTTGCTCAGAGACCTCTCTATCGGGCTTGAGCGTACTGTAAATCTACAACATGGGACCATCGGCTTTACTTCCCATCCGAGGAAGCCATGCTAAAAACTTTTACACCCGAAAAAATCCATCGTCCTCCGCAGGGTTTGAACCCGCGACCTTGGGTATATGAAGTTAGCATGGTAACCATTACACCACGGAGGGCGGCTCCCAGGTACAAGGAAAGTCAAATAAGCCCCCAAAATATAATTTTAAATAAACAGCAGAGTAGCCCCAAGACTACAGAGGCAATCACTAAAGCTGAAAACACAGATTGGTATATCTTATCCAAGGTAACCCCTGACCAAAGTAATCTTTACCCCTTGGTGGGTGCTCACGAATTACTTAGACAGAGTAACCCATTTGGCTGATAAGACGGATATAAACAGATTAATATTTGCACACTGTGAAAGAGTCACCCACTCCAATATTGCATATAACTATCAGAAAAGTATAAATAAAATCAAAATTTAACAGATTTAATTTTCAACATATGTGTATACAGAAGTCTACATAACATATAAATGATATCTCTCAACAGGATGCAGTCCTGAAGACTTGCAGTGTGGAAACACGCTCCAATGTATATCACCAGACCTAAGGTGTGATGGAGTGAATGACTGTGCAGATCATTCTGATGAGGCAGACTGTGAAATCATTGAAGCAAGTAAGGAATCACTTGTTTTTATTTTAAAATGAGAAAGGCAAAGGTGTATTTTCTTATTATTCTCATTATTTAATATTTACTTACTTATCCATCAGCAAATATGTTATGTGCTTCTAGATAAATTAATTATTATTTCATTTTAGAAATTCTACTCCCTTTAGCTTACCTTCTATAAAGTAATTTATTGTTTTGTAAACCTAATCTAAAAATTAGGCATATCTTAAACTTCAAGGTAAGCTAAGATTATGTGTGTCAAAAGAATTGTTTGAAAGTAAGCTAGATAATTATTATAAATTGGAAGAACTAATAAAAGAAAAATGGCTGGAATATTCCTTTAATAATGGATTAGGCCAAGGCTAGAAATTTAAATATTCTGGCACTCAGTGACCTAAGCAAATACATTACGCCATTCATCTCACCACCAAACAGACGTAGGAAGGCTGAAATGGTTCCAGTTGGTCCAGTAAAGATGAAGGCATAGCCTTCAAAACATCCTAATATTGAACAAGTGAGTGAAGTTAGTATCACAAAAATCCAGTATAATTTGAATTCCATTGCTTTTTAATAATCAAAGCAACTACAACTACAAAGTAGAAAACTTTATTGATGTTTTACATTGTTTGTCCCTGAAGATATGGAGGTGTCAGAAGGTCAACAATTTAAAAAACTTTTAAAAGCATTGAATTTAATTTTACATATAGAGCAATAATTATCTATATAGTATACAATATTTTCTAAAACAACAAAAACAGTTATAAATTGTTGTGAGATGGAGTCAGTAACTGTAAAATATCACTAATATGTAATTGGAATAAAAATGTGGAATAAAAAAAATCTTGGCGATTACCAGGATTTCAACAGCAGAACTTTGAAGTTACATGTAGATGCACTGTGGTCCTGTGAGATTGCTTCTGAAAATCTTATCTAATGCCTACATGTGACTACTGTAAGAACCATGAGTTACTAAACTTTGTGTTCATATTGTAAAAGTATGCACATTATATGTAAGGAAATAAATTGTTTCAACGAGGTACAAAACAGAAAGCACATAGATTAACATCCTAAGATAATCTAAGCTGCAAACTTTAGAGCTCACATGGTACAATTGTGCATACTTAAGAGCTTGCTTACCAGATTTTGTTGAACCAGATAAATAATTACTGACATGAACTTTAGCTTCTTTGATGAGGTTCACCATAATCCTGAAATTTCTTACAGGGTATGAGCTTCATTTCTTCGTAGGTGCAATCTCTGCAGAGATGTTGCATATCGTTAAATTGAAAAGTTGTTCTGGCGACCTGTTGTATTTTGTGTTTTGGATATTGTAGTCTCTAAGTCTCTTTATATTTGGATTTCATGCAGCGATGAAAAGGTAGAATTTACTATCCTGACTAATACACAGTTCTTAATTCGTTTTATGTAGGTACTTGTTTTACTACAGAGGTAGTTATTCATTTTTATTCCATTTGAAGTTCATTTGACACAATGATATTGTTTCATTAATTGTAAACTGTGCCTACAATTGTAATGTACATAATGCTGTATTTTAGAAATTCCTTCGAAGGATGCGGATCCTTCAGGTGTTAAATGCAATTGTTATTGAAGCATTCTCCATTGCACCTATGAGCAATGCAGCACCTATATGCTAATCATACATTAAATTTATTTTATTTGTTAGTAAAAATAAATCATATTGAGTAAAGCAGCAAAATACAAACAGCTCATTATAAAATGCATAAAAGGAGACTTCATATGAATAAATACAACTATAGAGGCCTGAACCCTCAACTTCAACATCTTAGCTTGACATCCACAAACCAACCATAGCACTAAATAATGCCACTATATCCATGCTGTCCGAAATCGTAGTACTCAAGTCACAGTGTGCTAACCCTCAATACATTTTAAGCTATAGCTAAGAATTTAGAATTCATAACCCATAGGTCCCTATCTCAAACTGTTTATTTTGGACCCCTCTACAATCCTGCCAATTTGTGCAGTCAAATTTGAATAATGTTTGCAACTACATCACTCTCATATTTGGTATTTTTCTATAACATGCTCTCCAATAGCCAATCTCCCTTTCATTTGGTCTCCTCATCAACTATATGCACTCACCCCAAATAAACAAATTTAATGACTACCTCAATTTTCCTTAGCTTGTTTCCTGTTTTAAAAATCATGATTTTATATTAAAATTGTTTTTATTAACTTTTAAAACCCATTTCTTACAATATCTATTTATTGCTCTGATGGCACATGATAATCCTCTGATAGATATTGTAGCTGCTACTAGATTATCTACAAAGAGAAAATCTGGAGTATTCCTAATATTGAGTATAGTACAAGTTTTTTATTTATTTTTTTTAATATAAACTAAATACAATAGGGCTTATTATATCTTGTTTCAGCCCCATTGCATTATATACCCATTCTGTGACCCTATTCTGCTAAAGATTGATACAAAACTCATTCCCTTCATAAAGTCTCTTAATTACTCCTATAAACCTATTACTCATTCCTTTTTCAGCTAATTTAATCCATAATTTCTTTCTGTTGATTGTATCTCAAGCTTTCTCCATGTCAGGGAAAACCATACATAATCTATGCCTTTTAAGGTTCAAATATTTATCTACCAGCATTCTTACTATAAAGGTGTAAATCCTGCTTGAGATTCCAACAACCATTTTTCATCTCTGCCCATTAGTGTAACTGCTCTGCCAACACTTCTGTAAATACTTTCCACAATACTAATCCCCCTATAATTCATTGAGCTATTAATATCTTCTTTATCTTTAGATATGTGTACCTCCTCCAGTATTCAGGATCTTTTTCCCCTGAAATAGTATACTGATTAGCTTGACTAATAAATATTCACTTGCTGCTATCATCTTGACACCATACTTTCCCAAATTTGCCCGGAATTCCATCACTTCCACATGCTTTGCTCTCCTCTATATCTCTGAATAGCTATTTTGCTATAGCCCATGTCCTTTTCAGCAATTTAACTTGTTTCATATTTAAATTACTGCCTAACAATTCTTTAAAATATTGCCTATGTTGAGTTGGTGATATTTTGATTCGATGATTTGATGACCAGAAATGGTGGGCAATGGCAAACTTATCTGTCAGTTGTATTTAATGTTCTTGGATGTTCTTTTAGTCTTGTTTCTAAATTTCTCTTAGTTTTGCCTGTGTAGAGTTGTTTCATCTGCACATTCTATTTTGTAAGTGCTGGATGTTTGGTATCTGGGATGAGGTGTTTTAGGTTAGGGTATAGTATTTTTGTATGCTAAGATTACTACTCTTTAATGGTGTAAAAACTAATCTGTGGCTAGACAGCTCAATGTTGCATGTTTATGTGTTATGGGATTATAATCCTTGTTTTTATGTGGATAGTTGGCCACTTGGGTTGGTTTATGGTGAATGGCAAAGATTAAGTAATTATATTCTCTGACTATCTTTAAATCTAGGAAAGATAAAATGTTTTTTCTTCTATTTCCATGGTGAACTGAATTGATTTCTGTTGGGTGTTACCAATTTCTGTACATTAATCATAATAAAACTATTTTATGAAACTAGGTATAAAACACATAAAAGACCATTTTCAAAAGGCAAGAGATAACAAAAGAAAGAACTTGTTAATGTTCTAATAGTGACCATGGCATAAGGGGGGGGGGCAACTTAAGAATAAGATTATGTTAAATTTATATCAGTAATATACCATTTAACTTTTTGCTGTTGTTTACATTCAATTATTGAATAAAAGCTAGCTCAATATGCTTTTTACTGCCTTTAAGAGGACCGTGATTTTGTATTTCTGAGCAAGTATATAACTCTTATGGAGCTTTGATGAAAGCTGCTCTGTTTTCCATTTTTTTTCAAATCTTGTTTTGTTTATACATTCCCCAATTAGTGTAATACATTTTCTCTCACTATTTTCATAACACATTTCACCTCCAATGCTGTGGTTTTTAAGTGAATATTAACATTGCTGGAAGTTCAAGGCTGAGATTTGAACTGAATACATCACTGCCATTACCTTCTGTAACTTTACACTTTCTTGTCACACACTGTTGTAAAAAACAACTATTGGTGCAAACTGCTGGAATATGACCGTGAACGCCAATCCAACTAATCAAACTGAGAATTGTTCTTTGTGTAGTCTACTTGGTATTAGTGATGCGATAGTTTTGCTGACTCACAGTTCACACTCATATCCTGTACAATCTGTATAGAAAGTGAGCAGTAATAATGATTATAATAAGAAAATGTATTTCCCTAGTAGGGAAACTATTCTTCTTTAACAAGCTGGGGAAATTGTTTAACAAGAGGGGCAAATCCCCCTCATCCATCCCTTCATTAATTTGAACCCTGGATATACTCTTACTGGTTACAGAAGAACCAATAAAATATCAGAATAAAATTAATTAAAATACTTTGTAAACTGGCTTTTTATGTGTGCCTGTAACCTCCATACCAGTAGATGAACTATTTTCAGTATGGGGAATAACTACGAAGGGCATACTGAAAGTCACGAGCAACCCATTGTAAAAATGTAAATTTCAACAATGTAACGAAACGAATTGCAGGATCGTAATCTACAGACTTTAAGCCACATGTTGACATATTGTGACGTCATTAGCTTCTATCACGTGACCACAGACAGTGTTTGAAAAATGGCTGACATTGATGTTTCGTTTCGACAGCGTACTGTCATTGAATTCCTTGTGAAAGAAGGAAAATCTGCTCCTGAAATTCATCTCAGACTTCAACGTGCATATGGAGGTGTCTGCATGGGTGCCAGCAGTGTTAGAAGATGGGTGAAACATTTCAAAGATGGAAACACGAGTCTGCAAAATGCGCCTCGTAGCGGGCGTCCTCGAACTGCCTCTACAGAACGCAACAAGGAAAGAGTTGATGAGCTCATTACAGGAGATAGGCGTTTCACTGTGAATGAAATTGCTGCGAAACTTGTAATAGGACATAGTGCAGTGCAAGAAATGATCCACAGCTTGGGTTATTGAAAGGTCTGTGCCCGTTGGGTCCCCCGTTTATTGGCTGAAGACCACAAACTTCAGAGAAGAACCATTGCACAAAACCTTCTTCAGAGATTTCATAATGATGGTGATGAATTTTTGACGTGTATTGTGACTGGAGATGAGAGCTGGTTCCATCACTATGAGCCAGAAACGAAACGTCAGAGTATGGAATGGCACCACTTGAACTCACCATCGAAGAAGAAAGCGAAGACAGTGCAGTCTGTAGGAAAAGTTATGGGAAGTGTCTTTTGGGATGCACAAGGTTGCATTCTGGTTGTCTTTCTTGAACCTGGACAAACCATAAATTCTGCCCGCTACATCAAGACACTTCTGAAGCTCCGTCGGGCTTTGCGTGATAAACGCCCTGGAAAGAGGATCATCCTTCAACAGGATAATGCGCATCCGCATACTGCCCGTGCCACTATGGAGAACATCAGGGCATTAGGGTGGGAAACTCTTCCACATCCTCCCTACATTCCCGACTTGGCACCCTCCGACTACCATCTTTTCCGTTCTGTGAAGGAGCAGATGCGTGGCCAACGCTACGAGACGCTGGAGGATATTCGGAAAGTAGTGCATCAGGGTCTGCGGGCAGCTGGAATGGAGTTCTATCACAAGGGCATTTTCAAACTTGTAGAACGATGGGAAAAATGTGTGCAAAACAATGGAGACTATGTCGAAAAGTGAAAGAGAGTCTGTAGATTATGATGATGTATTTGGTTTGGCTTAAAAATAAATATTAAGATTGTAAAACAGTGTTGCTCATGACTTTCAGTATGCCCCTCGTAGTTATGATTAATGGCCATTTGTCTTTCTCCTCGCATGGTAGACAGTGACGGTGTTATCTTGAAGAACTTTTGGTTATATTGGAATATTGTATCCCATGAAAAAAAAGTGCTTTACCTGCAATAAAAATCTGATGGCTATATTCACATAACTTTCTCTACCTTGTGGGTTTGTCATTATAACAATTAAATCCAAACTATCACATACACTTTTAAAATCAACAGCAGAATTTCTGCATTCGTTATATCAAACATCATATCATGTCGTTAATGTCACTGCCAATAATAATTTTAAATTAGGCAATTAGTATGTTCTAAATTAGTTAAAAAACACATGCGTATCATCAATAGGAGTGCAGTATACAATAATAACAATAATTTTAATGTTATAAGCTATAAATAAATGCACAAACTTCGAAGTGTTCATCACAACTAAATTTTTATGCATCTAAGCTTCTGCACATAATGTAATCTAAAGTATAAATAACAGTTCCCTCATGCTTGCTATGAGATCTTATGTGTGAACACAAATTATTATAATGAGCTATGATGGCAAATGCAATTGTGTTAAAATTTAACCAATGTTCAGATAGACAGGTAAAATGTCAAATTTTATCTGTCAAAAAGTCTTCTAAAACATTAATTTTATCACTAAGTCCCTGAATATTTTAAAAAAAAACTAAAGTAACAATTAATGTATGATTTCTTATTGCATGTTGATGTTTTCTGTACTTGAGAATTGGGCTGATTTTCCAACAATCGACTTATGTATAAAAACAACACACACATGATTGTTTGGCCAGATATTAGGGTCTAATGCAGTCATTAGGTTTTGTTCAAAAATGTCAACCTTAAACAATGCATAAAAATGTGGATGCTTTATTTCATTTCTGAAAATCTTGGGCTTAAGGAATCTAATAATTGATCAGCATTTTATCAGGCGACAGCCTACTTACATGTAAGGATACAGTTTTTGGTACACCTTTTAAATTCAACACACCATTTACATTCTTATTGTTTCCAACAACTAATAGGCATTTTAGTTTTCTTTCAACAATCTTAGTCTACGTGTCTTTATTACTCTGAAGATTAGTGCTTACTATTTTTGTTTCATTTACATTAGAATTATAGATTACTTGTGTGAGCATCTCATTAGAAGCAGCCCAATTCACCATTTCCAAGTACACTGACTGCCACTAATAGATGCATTATTAACACAAAAAGTAGGTTGTTTATTCTTTTCTAATTCACTTACAGGTACCTCCCAAGAATCCAGATTAGGAATAGAAGTATTTTCAGCCTGGCAACACAATTTTGGTGGCACAAATAGCTTACTTACAAAGCTACATGGTCGGTTAAAATTGTCACTTTTTCTCATAATTCTGAAATAATTTGATCTTCTGATTTATAGAATATTTCACAATTTTACTATCACTTTATTGCCATTGTTGGCAATATCACCAAGAGTATCAAATAGTTCCTCACTTTCAACACATATTATTTCAATGACAGTTTCACAACACTTAAAGGAGGCTTCATTAACAATATCTATGTTGCATGTTATTTTGCAAAACTTGCGTGAAATATATAAGCACAGTTTATACATTTTATTCCATTTATCACCTTGGCTTTGCATCACTTGCATAATACATCAGCAATGCCTGTATTGCTCATAGCTAACAAGCAACAAGCAAGAACATGTCCATTCATTAGCAGGTCTGTCTAATAAAATGCTTTACTTTAATCCGTTGAGAAAAGAATGCACTTGTAGCCTTAATTGGAGGCATGTTAATACCACATTACTGCACACAAACAGAATAAATGAATGCACTAACCACTTACGGTGTTCATTACAACGCAAATACAATTTAGTGAATGAATGCAATTTAGAAGACTGCTATTTGCTAGTGCTTGAAAAGGAAGAATAAGAAACAGACTGTTTACAACCTACCCAAAACTTGGACTCCAAAGGCCCCAAGGTTGGTAGTATATGTCAGTTTTTCTATTCAGAATTGTAGCAAAACAGTTTTATATTGGACAACAGCCCAACTCCTTGAAATAGCAAGTTTTTAACCTAAATTATTTGTTGGCAGTTTTCTTGAAATAAATAAAATAAATATTTTGTCTGTTAACAACAAATCAATTGCCAGGATCATATCAGTGCTGCTGGTGTGCCGGAATTTTGTCTTGCAGAACTTCTGCAAGAACTCACTTTTAAACACACTTAAAAACCATCCATAGATCTGAGCCATGTTTGAACCCATGACCTTGAGTTCAGAAGGCCAATGACTAACCAACTGAGCTACCTAGACCTACAGTTTTCTTGAAGCTTCTCTATTTCTTCTCTACTATTTTTGAAATATTCAATCTATGCCATGCAGTTCATAGAGGGTCGTTTTAAAGTGTTATAAAAATCAACTTCTGAGATATAAAAACTGAGAAACCTAATTGTTCACTCAAAAATATTAAAACATACATTTAAACAGAATATAATGTATATTTTACTATGTGTGATTAAGCCAGAAATTCTTAAGTATACATTATCGTATGTTTATTCCCTAAAAAAGAGCAAACATGCAAATATGCATGACCAAAATACTCATATTTAAAACCAGAAAATAATGAAATGGATATGTACTAAGTTTAAATTGTGTCCTATATTTCTATAAAAGCATGCATTTGAATGAATTCTCATCTACCGACATCATGGAACTGAACCAACTTGAATTTTAAATTGTCTATGCTTATCACATCATAAGTACAAAGGCTGATAAACCACTGCATTTCAAGTTAAACAGATGCATTAGCTAAAATGATTATCAACCTGGATTATTCAATGATGCAACATTTTAATTCATCTTGTTTGTACTCCACAGGTTCCTCACAGATAGGGACAGCACACACGTCACCCTGCCCTGCTGGGGAACTGCGATGTCTTGAAGGACGTTGTATCACACTACAGCAGCTTTGTGATGGACACCGTGATTGTTCAGATGGTGCTGACGAAGTCAAATGTGATGCTAATGTTTGACATTAATGTGTTATTACAGTTTACTATGAACTGTTGGTGGACTAAGCCTGTGCTCTTCCAGGAAGAAGCTGATGAGTTGTATTGAGTTTTGTCGTACTGATGACTTGAAAAAGAGGAATTCTGTTTAGAAATGTATGTGCTTAAGAAATTGAGCGAATACCTCAAATTTCTTGACCAAGTTATGTTGGCTATGAAAATAACATAATTAACAATAATTTTTTTTAAAAGTGTTTTGCAAAAAAAGAATGTAGAAATTCATCTTAAAATGTGCTCATTGCCTTTAGATGTGTTACACGAGTATCATTATTTCATTGTCATCAATCATAAATGAATTATACAAATATGTATAAATATGTATTTGTTTATAACTTCTTATACAACTGCATTCCTACTCCTATATTTTCAAATAATAGAAATATCTTCAGAAAAATATACATATGTAAAGTTTCAAATTTGAAGATTAAATTGCAAATAATTGCATGTTGATCCTTCCAAGAATATCACATATTGTTTTAGGTACAGATTAACCTTGTATTTAGGATGAATGACTAGTAACTCATTATGAAGATAAAAAATTATCTTAATCTGACACAGTCAAACAAATGTTGGATAAAATATTTTATACAATTCCAATATATGAATAACAAATATAAATAAGCAAAACTTGGCCACCTATAATTCACAACTGATTGCTCTATTCTCAACCCCATTGGCCAGCGCCAAACAATGACAATGTGCGACCAGTTTGCCTCCTCCTGATGATGGCAACAAAGTATGTCATTGAAAGCTCGGAAATTAATCCAGCACTTACATAGGTGAAATCGTTAATAAATATAATGTTAAAGCAATAACATAAGCTTAAAGATATGAATGACAGATGATGAATAAAGGCATTCAAATTATGTAAAGATAATGTACTTAAGAGCCTCCTGTAGCTGTTGTCCTATGTATTGGTTATTCTTCTGCCATTCTCTGTTAAGTAATAGTTGTTATTTTGTTCTACTTATAAAAAGCTTCTTCTATGAGTCACTTTTATCTCAGTTCAATGCCAGTATTCATATCCTCAAAATTCTGTGAACCATTGCTTCTTTTCTCTTGATTGGTTTATTGCCATTCATCTGGCTCTACACTTAATGCTTTCCAAAATACATGGAATAGCTTTTCATTGGCTCTATTTTATTTGCTATTTTCTTTATATATCCTGACTCTTTCATGGGATCTTATTTGAGAAAAATATTCACATCTGGTAAAACTGTTTAGTCAATTAAGAATACAGTCTGTATTATTTTCAGTATATGTTGCAAGAGGTAATTTTTTTGGTTTGAGAATGTTTGAGACATCTTCTTTATCTACTCTTGCACATTTCTGTAAATTTTCTTGTGTGGCTTATATAAATTCTCTGCAATTCTACTTAATATTTTAAATGCGAGGGATAAGCCATGTCCTAAAATAAATATAAAAATGATTGCATACACATGCTAAAATGCAATACTACTGTTTGTAGTGGGTTTTTCTTCTCCTCTTTGGAATTTCTTTAGTGTAAGAAAACTATTGGCTCCAAGCATGTTATTTAAATGTCAGAAAGCATAATAGGATTTATTGATCCAGTAGTATTTTAATACCAGAGGTTGGACTTTTCAAAAGTTTAATGTTACATAATCATTCCCACAAGAATATTATTTAGTTTTACTAGCTAAAATTGGTACACTTATATGCAACTACATATGCATGACCTGGTAGGTGCAGTCATACAGAGTCAGAATTATATCTTTCTTATTTTAACTGCCCATTTTTATTTTTAATAAATATACCATGATGTGTATAATATGTTCATAATTTTCAAATTAAAAATAAAAACTATTCAGTTTCTTATCAACCTGCATCTTTTTGTCTATGAATGTAATCCTCTAATGCAGGCTGTTTCAACTTGTCTTGAGTTTTTGCTCATATTAAATCTAGATCTCTTGAGCTGAAAGGAGAGCATAATAGCCAATGTGTCACTAGGCAAAGGTCATCCACAATGCTTGCATCTTCTCACTTAATTTCCAAACTTGATTCAGCTGTAACAATAGCTTGCCCTAAATATTGGCACTGTATTGCATGTTACAGGTAGACCCCGGTAAATTACTAAGTACTTGCTGCTCTTATGGCATGCACCCAAACTGGAACAGCATGCTGTAATGCATTAAAATTTTACTAATTGGCTTGAAAATATTTTTATTCATTTGCTCTTCTTTGTTTAGGTTTTGACTAAAAACTGTCTTGCTATTCATTGCAATAGATTTTAGAACAGCATTATTAATTTTGCTTCAAATTACAATTACTTTTTGTCCTAACTGCCAAATACTGAACATTTAGTTCACATGAATTCTTTGAGGATGTGAGCATATATTTTCTTTTTAATGCACAACCACAAGTTAAGAGTACTAGTGCACACCTCCATACAATTGAAAACTTTTGATAGTTATTTAGCAGCAGCTGTTCTGAATACCAATTTGCTTTAAAACCCTACATGTTATTTCTCAAGTATAATCCTTTAAAATTAAAGATTACCTCTAGTATAACATTAAAACCTTTTGCAAAAGTAAACATTTTTAATTCTCTAAAAATCAAACAGGTATGCATTAAATTATTAAGTAGCTAAATCGAAAGCTATCCTTGATATGAGAATAACACTCTTTGGTGTCTTACACCACTTTCCAAATAGCATATATGAAAGATTTAAAATAAATTGAAAAAAAAAAAAATAGTAACCCATGAGGAACATTTTAAAATGAAAAAAAAAAGGTTCACAAGAAAATTAAGATTTCAAAACATGTATGATATTTGGAAATACCCTTGCTTAGCCTGTTATAGTTGGATATTTAAATGGTTAAAAGGACAAAAACATAATTACATCTTACTTCTAGAATATTTGGAATTTTTAAATAATATTTAGAAAAGTTTTCTTTTTATTAACTTACCTTTCTAACTATGCAAAAATCAGTATTGAGTGCCCTTAAAGCTAATTATGAATGAAAGAGGTACAATAAAGCCCTCATCTGTTTTGCTCCACTTCAGAGATCTCAATTTGCATCATATACACTGTCTTCCAAGATTCCATCTTAAATTTCTATAGGTACTTTGCAGTTGAAACTAGTAACTTAAGTGAATTCTTTTTATTGCACATAACTTCTCTTGCTGTGTGCTGGTGTTAGATTAGCCCCATTTAATTGGTAGAAACTATTAAGTGAAGCTTTTATTATTACATTTTCCATTTCAAAATACCACCTTATTTTTGTAATAATTAATCAATGTTAAAAGCTTTCCAATACCTTTCTAAAGCATAACCACTAGCAGAAGTACATATCACCCTTCAAAGTTTAAAAAAGAATGGGTCAAGTTAAAAGATTGCAATCATATTCTCTTTTCCAAGAACCTATTACTATATTTTTTCATGGAGGTTGCGTTTCTGAGGAATCCTCCAGTATCTCAGATGTTAGTGTCCTTTAGAGCCTGGCTCGCATGCATTTACATCCATCTTGAAAACCCACCATATGTACACAAATGTATGAACAACATATTTCCTAATTTTTATTGTTGAATTATCATTTGTTTTACTTTTGTTTTATTTTGTGTAAATTTTAGTAGATTTGTGTGTCTATCCTCTGCTTAATGCTGCTTTTATATAATTTTTTTTATTAGTTTAGACTATTAATTCTCTGCATTTTGACTGATATGGTACCTGTATGTTAGTTGATCAAGGAGAGTTTTATTTTTCATATGTATATGGTTTAAGAGCATTGTGAATTTAAAACTCATTGCTTATGCACATAACTGGCAATTTATGTTTAAGGTGAACAGAATGAAAGAATACAGATGAACGTATTCCATTTGCAATTATCTTTAATTGTTTCTGGCATCATGATCTGATACATAATTTGTATTACACTGTCAATTAAACAATTTTTTTCTTCAGAAATTGTTTAATGAGATATAAAAGGAGTTGCATTTTATAAATATATTTTTACTATAAAAAGCATGTGTTTATTTTATTTTTACAAAATAATGTGCAATATAAAAGATTTTTATACCCTAATGTTTCATAAACCAAAGGTAAAAATACAAAATCGCTTAATGAGAAATTAAGCTTTAATATTTCTGGAAGAAAGGACTTCAAAATTCAAGATTGGTGTATGTATTGCCAAATACAAAAACAAGTATGGTACTGAAGATCAATCACTGTCAAAAGAGCAGGGATTGATGTGTAAGAAAGAATTGTGGCTATGCTTCTTTCAATAAGTAGCTCTGTGGGAATTATTCTGTTTCAAGAGTCTCAAAAGTGGAAGTCAAAATCTTCCCCTCAAGTCCATGTAAGTAATGCCACTTTTTGAATGCTTAAAGTAAGCCACATTTTGTAAGCATTTCTCTCTCAAGCTGAGTACTCTATAACTTAAGGGAGCAAGGTCATTGGGGCACAGCAAGCAATTGGTTATATAAATTCTATGGAGTACAGGAAATTTCCATAATTTTGAACATTGATTTATTCAATATTAGTATTTAGCAGGCAGTAGAAAACAATATGACTGAATGATGCTGCAGTGATGTTATTGGTACTTGTATCTTTTACTTTCTCTTCATGTACTGTATTGTAAAGAGAAGTATTGCATTGCACCCAAAAATTTGATACCAAGTTGTTAGGTTTTTCTAAAAAAGATGAAATTTCAAAAAATAAAAAATCTGGCATTTATCAATTAAATTGTGACCTTGTTTACATCGGTAAGACTAAATGTCATTTAGAAACCAGAGTAAAAGAGCACTTTAGGAATATTAAATACAAACAAATTGATAAATCAGCTATGGCAGAACATTTTTGAAAATTTAATCATGAAATAAATCCAGATGTTAAATTATTAAAACACCTAAATGGACCCATAGATTTAATGGTTTGAGAGAAAATATTTATATTAAAGAATAAAAATCATGCAATGAATTTTGATATACCACCAATTGACTCTCTCACCAAATTTGTTTTCTTTCCAGTAGTTAGCAATACCTTAGAACACAATCCACCTAGTAGCAGTAACCATTACAATGTAAATAAACAAGATCAAAAAGAAACAGAGATGATGATGCGATAGACCATTTTATTGCAAAACTAGTCCATGGATTCCAGAAGATAAGTGGAGAATTGTTACAATTATTAATTATTTTATTAAAATTTATGACAAACTTGAAAGCAATGGTAATTGTTTCCCACTGCCCATGAAAGAGTTAAGCTACAAAAGCAATTCTTATCCAGGTAACATTTCTGACTCATGTTTTTGAAAACATTGATTCATCAGATTCTCCATCAATTAGGATGAGCTATCTACAATGGATTTCTTCTAAAGATTGTCTTTATCCTATGGCACATGACTGGTAACCCAAGCTCTATGAGGTCATCTGAGCTGCACTTTCTATTGCTACTTTTTATTAAAGAATAGTAAATTAACTTGGTTTTCATCCAACATGTATTAATTAGTTAAAAGAAGCTCGTCAATTACATCTTATATATGTTACTTGCTTTATAGAATTTGAAATAAATTGTTCAGTTGCCCAAAACAATGCGGCTTGTTACTGCTGCCAGTGAACCACTTGATGCAAGAGCTGAACTCAATGCTCTTTTCTCTCTGCATCCATGGCTGTTGGATTGTGACGATATACAGGAGCATAGTTTTCAGCCTACTCCTTCCTATGCCTACCTGCTTAGGCAACATACACAAGATTTTATCTTCTCCATCCCTACCCTTTATACTAAGCAGTATGGTCCAGACCTAGCAGTTGCTAGTATACCTACAGGATCTGAAACCTTGCTAAATGCAAACATTGAATAAAACAATTCTAACTTTGGAGCCATCTAAGAGTTAATAAAATGCCAACATTCTTTTATATTTTCATCCTAATTATTACTACATAATATTTTGTGGAAGTTCTTTAATGCTTTCAGTGATATGGATGTCATAAATTGCAGAAGCGATACGACATCCTGTACATACATGCATTTAATTCTTATTTAATCCTAATTACTTAATTTTTCTCTTTTGTATAAATTTAAATAAATTCTATAAGAGATTAAGGCTTACCTTTAAAGGTTTCTTCTTGAAGGTACACCTCAAAACATGGATAAATACACAAGTGCAGATCTCCACATTCAGAGCAAATCATATTATTTTCTTTGCAAACTCCTTTTTTGCAACACACCAGACACTATTGAATGGACACAATGATCAAAAGAATCAAAATACTGGAAGTGGTACACAGTGAAGCATGATTACACATTGGTTATAAAATGAGTCGAATTTACACTTGAATTGCTTCACTAAATAATAAATTACCTGGACATATTTCGCAGGCATATGTTGCATACATCAACAGATTTTGACTGATTTTTTCAGTTGAAATCTGTTGATGTTGTAGGCAACATACACCTGCAAAACAAGTCCAGGTAATTTATTAGTTAGTGAAGCAATTCAAGTGTAAATTCGACTCATTTTATAACCAATGTGAATGGACATAACTTTTTTGCTGTGGGTGCTATCCTTTTAGGAAAGTGTTTTCCTTCAAGTCTGAGGGGTGCAGGAGTTGTGGATTTCTTACCTCCAGTATGAAGAAGCCTCTGAACGAAATAATGTTCAATTAGGCTGCGAGTTATTGATGTGTAGAAGTTCAAGTAAGTAATAAGTATCTTGCATGGGTTTAGAGCTCTCCAAATTACCAAACAGTTGTTTGTGGTTATATCCAGCTGCTGCAAAAATGCTTTTTTATATCATTTAACAAGGTTTTTTTGTAGACAAGGATATGCTTACAATACCTATCTATTAGATCCACACCACCCATATGCATGTTGTATTCTGGATAACATCAAGCATGAAAATTTACATTTTTTTCCACTGTCAGTCATCAAAATTTTAGTGCTGCAATTGGATAATGCTGTAACTACCCTCCTGTCTTGCCAAGCTTTGTAGGTTACACATTGCATTTCTCCTCTCCTTAGAGCCTTTGTATTTACATCCTTTTGCAAACCAATACAATTTGTATATACTGTTTCAATTGTATTTGTTGTTCTTTAGTATAAGCCCATGTATAATTTAGGGGAGTTGTGCCAATTATTATCTAAGTATACAGTCCTATCCTTATCAAGTAAAGGTTCCATCAAGTGCGGTACTATGCAGCCAAGTAACCCCAAGTCTTTGTCTGCAGTATTATCAGACCCTTGACCAGTATATATGCAGCTATTGCAAAGATATTCCATTTTACTTCCACAAAGAATCAAAACTCTATACCAAATCTGGCCCTCTTTGTTTTAATGTATTGCTTCCAATCTAAGCAGCTCTTCAAAAGCATCAAGTCATTTTCTTTGAATTTTGAAATAATATAATCAAAAACTGGCCTGATGTTATGTGGTTTATCATGCATTTTCTTTGCAAGTGAGATGAAGGAGTTACAAAATGGAAGTAAACCTGTTATTTGATATGCATTTCTCAAAAAATCTGATGCATTCCATGACTTTCTCTAGCTGTCCCGCAAAGAAACCTTTTTTACAAAAGATTATTTTTTATCTACGTCGTGCTGAGATAAACATTAGCAGAACTGGTCTGCTTCTTTGTAAGTAGAAGTAAAATAAGAGCATGTGCTTGGCTAAAGTGATAGTCAAATCTTTTAAAAGTCGGCCGCTATATAAAATGAAATTCAATTGCCAGGATCAAAACAAATGAGAGACGAAGAGAAAGACAATTTCTCGTTTGAGAAAAATTTAAATTGCTTAAAGTTGAAATCAATAACACACAATAGCCCAGAAACAGTTACTTTAGCTCTGCAAAAGAGTGTGGGTTTTAATGAAATCTACATTTTTTGTGTAGTTGCTTTTGTATGTCTCTTATGGTTTACTTGTTATACGAGGTACGTCCAGAAAGTAAGTTCCGTTTGGTAATGAAATTAAATTGTGTACAGATACAGAATAATTATTTATTGCACAAAATTCTACAACTCTTAAACTACTTTTCCACATAATTGCCAAAATTTTGCAGGCATTTGTCATAGCGTGGCACAAGTTTTTGTATACCTTCTTCATAGAAGTTTGCCGCCCGTGTCTTCAAAAAGTTGGAAACATTTTCTTTCAGCTCTTCGGCATTGTTGAAGTGTTGACTGCCAAGGAAAGACTTGAGATGTAAGAACAGATGAAAGTCGCTAGGAGCGAGGTCAGGGCTGTACGGAGGATGGTCAAGCACGTCCCAGCCAAATCCCTGCAGGAGGTTTTTTGTCACATTTGCAGTGTATGGTCGTGCATTGTCGTGAAGAAAAACAACACCTTTTGACAGCAATCCTCGGCGCTTATTCTGTATTGCGCGGCGCAATTTCCTAAGTGTCTCGCAATAAACATCTGCTTTGATTGTTTGACCACGCAGTAAGAAATCAATGAGTAAGATGCCTTTCCAGTCCCAGAACACTGTGCACATCATTTTTCGAGGTGTCAAGATTTGTTTCGGCTTAACCTTTGCTGGGGATGAAGTGTGCCTCCATTCCATTGATCACCGCTTACTTTCAGGGGTGTCATCTCCTGTGACTGTGTCAGAAATTCTTCGCCGTCTTCATCATAATGGGTTAAAAACTGAAGTGCACTACCCATCCGTTTTGTTTTGTGTTGCTCAGTAAGAATCTTTGGTACCCAATGTGAGCAAAATTTACGAAATTTCAGTTTTTCGGTAACAATTTCATGAATTAGTGTTCATGAGCTTTGGGGAAATTCCATAGCAAGAGCACTAATTGTAAACTTGCGGTTTTCCTGGATCTTGTCATCAATCGCGTAAACCAGTTCTTCTGTAACCAAAGATGGACGCCCATTTCGTTCTTCATTGTGCACTTCACTATGTCCTTCATTGAACTGTCGGACCAATCTTCTCACCATTGAATCACTCATCGCATTTTGTCCGTAAACTTCGCAAATTTGCCGATAAATTTCAATTGGTTTCACTTTCCTAGCATTCAGAAAACGAATCACAGATCTGATTTCACAAGCAGCGGGATTTTCAATCAACACCGACATTGTAAACAAGCACAACAAAGCGTATGTGGCTGACAGCGATCTCAAAATGGCGCACATTTCTTCTCCTTGATACAGAGCGTCTACAGCGCATGTGCGGAACTGCGATCACAGCGCTGCAGCGGAGATAAATTGAAACGGAACTTACTTTCTGGACGTACCTCGTACAAAGTTACATAAAAGTCACCTATAATGAAGAGTACTTCAGAGACTATTCCTAGAAAATTCAGGACATACATTTTGTTTGTCATAAAAATATATCATATGGCATTTTAATCAATATTGTTTAGAGCCATTTTTGAGAAAATCAAAATTTTTGAAATATGTTCCATGTAAAGGGTAGTTTGGAATTGGGGGAATTCTCCTTAAAATCTCTGTTGCATCCTTGGAAGATGCTGAACTCTATGCCAAGTTTGGTATTTAACCAACCTTTTGGCTTTTATTTCCCTTCTATTTTTAAGGAAGCAAGTAGCAAGACCACATCTGCTAATGCTTATATTGATTAGCATGAAGTAGACAGGATAACTTTTTAAGAATAATTTGTTACAGAGATGTAGAAAAGGTCATGTGAATGGAACATTTCAGATTTTTTTGTAATATTTTTTTATCTGTTTCTTATGGGTTACCAGTTATGTAACAGTCATCCAGAATGAAGAGGGCTTCAGAGGCCTTCTACAGAAAATTCAAGATGTACATTTCATTTGTCATGAAAATATCTTAAATATATGGTATTTTTATCAAAATTGTTAAAGGTATTTTTGAGAAATCAAGTTTTCAAAACATTTTCTGCAGTTTATGAGCTACTTTGTAGTTACCTAACTGGTTTGTTATAAACTTATAAGGCCCTAAGCTCAAAGGGTAATCCAAAGTGGTGGGCCTAAACCAAAAAGCATAGCTGAGTAGAGGAGTGGACCAGTCATGGTCTTCGACTGAGGAGCATCGACAGGACATGGCCAAGGGATATAAGAGGCTAAAACCCCAATGATCCCAAGAAGAGGTAAAAACCTTGGCATTCTAGTGGATTTCAAATCTCTTCAACATATTCAAGTCCAGATTGTCTGTGAACGTTATGCCACTTTTTTTAAACATTTTTAATGAATCCAGTTTGAGAAATATTTCAAGGATAACTGAGCCACCGTAGTCATTCAATAAATAAATAATAAAAAATCTTATGTGTTACACTCACATGACTTTTTCTAGCTGCTCTACAAACCTTCTACAAAAGATTATTCTTCTTTGTACATAATGCTAATCGAGATAAATATTAGCAGAATGTTCTTATTACCTACTTAGTTCCTAATAAGTAGAAGAGAATAAGGGAATGCGCTATGCTAAAGTGATTGTCAAATGTTTTAAAAGCTATCGTTATGCGATTGTCATCGCAAATCACTTCTTTGCTTGGCCAGGAGTAGAACAAAAGAAAAGTGGATACTTCCTGTCTTCTTGTCTGAGAAAAGTTTAAGTACTTCAAAATTGAAACCAATAACAAGGAATATCTCAGAAGCAGTTACCTCCACAAAAAAAATGTAACGGACATAAATTGTGTGTTTTGTCGTGATGTATATTTTTTGTGTAGTGAGTTTTTTTTCTATCTCTTACGGTTTAGCAGTTAAGCAAAATTCATCCACAATAAAGAGGCTATTCCTCAAAACTTCGAGATTTAAATTTTATTTCGGACATAAATAGCTTTAATATATATGATTTTAATCAAAATCATTAGAGCCATTTTTAAGGAAATCAAAATTTTCGAAATTTTTTCCATGTAAAGAGTAGTTTTTAGTAGGCGGATTTTTTTGAAAATCTTCGTGCCGCACCCTTGGAAGATACTAAACCTAAATACCAAGTTTGATATTTAACGGTCTTTTCGTTTAGAGGCTATGCTGTCTCCACACAGACACACACACCCACACGCAGACCTTTTTTTTAAAAATGATTTTTTCGGATTCAGGGGATGCCAAAACATATATTTCTGGTGAAATTTCGGTATCAAATTTTTTAGTGCATTACAATACCTTCTCTATCCCTATGTACATTGTACATATGGGGCTAGAGATAGTAAAAATATTGATTTTGTAGAAAAAGGCTGTGGTATAGTGGTTACATGCTAGTCTCTTGTGACCAAAGTTGCAGGTTGAAACCCGGCAGAGGACAATGGATTGTTTTGGGCATAAAAATCCTTAGCATGGCTTCCTTCAGATGGGAAGTAAAGTTGGTCCCGTGTCTTAGATTTTTTTTCAAAGTCCGCTTATCCTCCCCCTAGTTAGGACCGATATGCCCCTAGGACTTACAAGTGAAGTGAATGCCTAGAGGTCAGAAGCCATTGGTCACCAAACCACAGAATGGAGAACCTGGAACAAGTGGTCTGCCCATAGCCAGGCATGAGTGTGAGGAAATGGAGGATATGAAATGCAAGCAAAATGATAGGTAAGATGATGGAGCAATTGGTGGAATGAGTGGTGGGGGAAACCAGAGAACGTGGAGAAAACCTGCCCAGATGTCACTATGTCCACCACAAATCGCAAATGCAGGCACTTGGGATCAAACCCGGGCTACCTAGATGGGAGGCGAGCGGTCCAACCACTCAGCCACGGCATCACCGTCATAGATTTATGGTACGTAAAAGAACCTTAAGCCCAATAAAGAGGCCTCTGAGCAAAATTAAGTGGTCTTTCATGCCCAACATAGAATGAGATGCTGAGAACCACAATAGTAAAAGAGTATCTATAAATTAACTCCATTTCCATTTCAAGGTAGAGAAAATAAATAAAGATCTAATCCAGCTTTGAATGAGACACTGAATTTTCAAGTTGATATTTTTTACACGTTCTTCACACTTTGTAACATAAACATTAGTAATAAGGGAAACATCAACAAACATTAGACTTCAAAGTTAGGCATGCACTACTCATTTCTAAATTTCTGCTGAATCATAAAGGATACAATTCCAACACTAAACCTGATCTGTACATTGATATGCCTGTGAGAAGTTAAAAATTTGGGGTATTAGCTTTTGAAAGCTGCAATGTAGGCCATGAGTTTTGCTGAATTAAGTGTCTAAATTTATTGTTTAAATAATTAAAACTATTTATTTATTTATTGCAGTCAAACTCTTACAAAAGAACATCTGACATTATAAACTTATACAAAAGTTCTATTACATCATACAGTAAATATTTACACTATTTACTTACAGTAAAATATAATTGTTGTGCTCTAAATAACTATTACAGTCATACATATTTACATACAGTAAAATATAATTATGTGTATATTACAAGTCTGAAATACACTTCAATAAGGTAATATTTCCATGGTAACTTATTGTAAAATATGGCTATTTTATGTGTCCTTGTTAGTCTCGTTTTTATTTATGCTTATCCTATGAAAATCATTTGCTCTTCTTGTATCATAGTTATGGCAGTTTTTTTGAGGCACATTAAATTCCTTTTTATTTTTAACAAGTAGGATAGTTTTTATATACATAGAGAGAGACTACAGTCAATATTTCTTGTTTTTTAGAGGTTTCTCTACAGGACTGTCAATATTGGTGTTACTTGTACAGATTTCAATACCATATGCTAAATGTGGATGCCATAATAAGCTATATTTAAAATATGATTGTTCTTGTTTTTTGCCATTTATCATAGACCCGAGTTCAATTTTCTGCAGATAGTGTTTGTGTGTTAAATTTTCAACAACATTTATATCTAAAAATTTAAAGTTGTTAATCTGCTCTACTGTAACTAGTTGATATTTATATTTAGCTTATCTATGAGGTTATTACACTTATGAAACGCCATAACTTTAGTTTACTCCACATTTGTTTTTAACTCATTATGGAGAAAATATTCTGAAATTTTCTCAAGTATGGCTGAGTATATTGATTGTCAATTGTTGAATTTAAGAACATAGTTTTGAGAGATATCTGTATATGTTGGCAACTGCTAGAGCATAATGTGGTTGCAGATTTGTATGGTGAGGAAAATAAGAGTGATGTGTACATGTATACATATATAAAGTTACATACAAAGGCTGATCAACAAAGACTGAGACTGAGATAGTTTCGTATGTGTAACATAAATATTTGAAAAGAGCAGGTTTTTATGTATAATGTCGGTAGGCGGCAGCACTCTCGTATTGGTAGGTTGGTAGTAATGCTCTATTTTGTAGACCCTATGTGCATTTCGCATACTAGACAGTGGAGGTGACACGAGAGGAGCACATTCAAATTCTGTTTTCGTTTAAACCATACAGCCACCAAAACTTATGAAAAGCTGAAGCAAGTGTACAGTGAAGATGCACTACCTTGTGCAACAGTGTTTAGGTGGTTCAAGGACTTCAAAGAAGCCGACTTGTCAGTGTTAAGCAAGGTGGGCCTGGTGTTTCGACTTCTGCTGTGACTAAAGGCAATATCAACACAGCTACTGTGATTGTCCGAGAGGATTGGTGTATAACATTACGTAACCTCAGTGAAGTGTTGAGAATTTCATATGGCAGTGTGTTTACAATTATGCATGACCATCTCCATATGACCCGAGTTTGTGCTCGTTGGGTGCCACATCTGTTGACTCCCGAACGAAAGGCTGTGCGAATGGAGACAAGCTGTGAGGGCTCATCTTTGCTGATGGAGGGGATGCAGGTTCTCCAACACCAAAAAAAGGCAAAAGTTGTTCCATCTGCAGGGAAAGTGATGGTGATCACATTTTTTGACTGTAATGGAATGATTTACCAGCATGCAGTTCTCCCTCACACTACTGTTACAGTAGCATACTACACGTCAGTATTGGCAACACTGAGGAAGCACATTGCAAAGAAATGACCACAGCTTTCTCGGACTGGGTGGCAACTTCATCATGACGATGCACGGCCTCACGTCGCAAATCAAGCCATGCAGTTTCTGGCTCGATTCAACATTACCTGAGTACCACATCCACTGTATAGCCCCGATCTTGCACCCTGTGACTTTTTTTTATTCCCATCACTAAAGGCAAAGCTTAGGAGTATTCGATTTGAGAACACTGAAGCAGTGCTCAAGAAAAATGAGGCGATTCTCAAGGACCTGACAAAGAATGGTCTGCAGCATGTGTTCAAGGACTGGCAGAGATGCTATAAAAAGTGCATTGAAGTAGGAGGGGACTACTTTGAAAAAGATCATGTAAACATTGAATTGGAGTAATAAACTCTGTGAAAAAAAATCAGTCTGTCTTTGTTGATCAGCCCTCGTATATAAAGTTTCATCTGAATAGCACCATATATATATACATCCTCACATCAATTGTCAACAAAATCAGAGATAAGTCCATTTTTATCATCACACCTAATATAAAGGATTAAAAGCTACCATTTTGCTCCTTAGAGCTAGCAATGAAATGGAATAGGAGTATACTATATACGCTATAAATTAACCTTTAGCACAAGTATTTATTTAAGCTGGGGTGAATTTTTTTTTTTTTTTTTTTTATGTATAGTAACTAGTTTTGTTTCCCACTCAAGCAATGGATACCAAGATTTCACCAGAAATGCATATTTTGAGACAACTGAATAAAAAAAGTAATGTTTAAAAAAGTTCCATGAATATCTGTGAACTGCATAACCCAAAAAGGAAAAGTTTAAGATTTTCTATGACTCCAACATGAAGATTTGGAAGAAAAGTCTCACTCCAAAATACCCTTTACATGGAAAAATTTTCGAAAATCACGATTTTTCACAAAAATGGTTAATGATTTTGATTAACATTTACATTTATAACATTTTCATGACAAATAATTTTTGTTCGTTTTTGGTGGGATGAATTATTTTCTATATACCGATTCCTTAGCATTGCTTTCAATTTTAAAATTCTTATACTTTTCTCAAATGAAATGTTATTTGTTTTTCTTACTCCTAGTCAAACAAAGACAATGAGATTACAAGCCCATCAAATAGCAACCAATTCTTAAAAAATTTGACTTTTACTTTAACCCAGCATATACCTTTATTCCCACATATCTACAAGGAAATAGGTATGTAATTAAAAGATTCGTGCAAATTTTTATCTAGAGTAAGATGAAATAGATACAAGAATAAGCTTTTTAAGAATGGTTGGAGAAAGACTTGTGACTATAACATATCATTTATTACATACCATATACAAAGTTATTTAATTTACCATTTGATATTTGAAATGAATTGAAGTAACTTTGCATAATTTTGGTACCTAAGAATGTTTTAAAGGGAAAGTGAGAATGGAAAAGGAATAAATAAACATTAATACACATAATCATAGCAAAAGCTAATTTACTAATTTCTGTGTGAAAATATATTATCTTAATGATCATATACAGAGTAAAATTGCTTTTACAGTAAATATATAGAAAAAATAAATATCTTGATATATATTCAAAATTATACTTAGTGATTAAATGTATGTACAAAAATTAATACAATGAATGCACTTGAAATTTTTAGATATGTGTGAGTTACAGAGAAAGAAGTGATACATTTACCTCTTAAGCGTCTGTGAGTTACAGAGAAAGAAGTGATACATTTACCTCTTAAGCGTCTGGTGTTCATATTAGTACAATCAGTTACAAAAAACCGTAAACCACTCAGGGGAATTAGCCTACTTGCCACTGCAACAAACAACAAAACAAATGCATTATCATCATTTTGATTTGTTGGATATATTTACTATTATAAACATTGTGAAAAGACAATAAGTTAACATTGTGCAAGACCAGAATCAGTAAGAGAATTTCTCTTCTTTATTAATTACAAAGTGAAAGCACTGGTTGCAAAAAAGTGGGGATGTCAACCAAAGCAAGAGCAGAAGGCAATAAGGTTAGGAAGGATTTGGACTCACAATAAACCAAAAGCAGGATTGACATTGCATTCAGGTACATTTAAATAAAACAATATGGGAGGTCAATGATAATTAATAGCTCTGTTAAAGTTGGAAAGGTAGAATCAGATTGAAAAATTCAATACAAGAGTCAGGATTTAAACCACAAATTTTAAACTTTCAGTGTTGCTCTACCAGTTCAGCTCCATAGCAAAATTCATTGAATTAGAGTCAGTTGTGGAATTTAAAGTCACACCCGCAAGTTGCCATGGTACTTCACCTGGTTAGAGCAATGGCACAAAAATCCAAAGATGGTTCAAATCCTGACTGTGGCATTGTATTTTACAATCTGATTCTACCTTTCCAATATATGTTCTACGTCTAATTTCATTATGTTTTGAATGCTTAATAACATTGTGATAGATTGTTACACATTTTTTCCTGTATTAATAGTAAAACGTTATATGATTGTAAGAGAAAGAATATAATTTTTCCTACAGGCTTGGGGCAATATGATGAGGCTATTTAGCTGCTGTGATGATGTGAAAACCTAATGTAAGTTCGAATTGCTGACTTTAGTACATCAACTTCTTACAAGGTACCATCAATTAATGTATACACCAGCGAAATAGCATATTCAAATATGGGAATCTCTTGAATACTGCATTCTACCATACACCCATATATACGTAACAGAGTGATAAAGATGTGTGGCTGGAGGTTATAAGAGTAAAGTTTGCTTGAATTGCTGGACTGACCTGAACACTGTTTATTGTTGCATAGCATATGACAGGGAGGAAGGACTCAGTACAGTGAACCTTGTAAATATTGTGCTCTTAGTGTTTCAAACTATGTATTAATGATTTTTACATAATAATTAATCATAAATCTGGTAGTTCATTTATATACAGTATACTCTCAGTTATCTGGGGTAATGCGGAGGAGAAGAAGCACGAATAATTGAGAAATTTAATAATTTAATGCTTTTAAGGGTTAACATAAATATGTAAATACAAAATTATATTTAAAAGGTTTTTTCAACATGTATTCTTTGTTCAAAAGTTTATTCTACTTCTGTGCATAGGGGTTGTAGGCCTGTTTATTTCTTAAAATGTCCGTGATGTTGGTCTGTTTCCTTGAGGAGTTGACATTTTTCTGCATAGCACTTCAAGCTTTTCTGGTAGTAACTTCGCAAATCCCTTGATGGTGTTTGAGCCTGGTTAACCAACAAGATGAGGTATTGTATTCTCCCTCTAACCTTAAAGCTTCATGAAAAAATTTGGCCTTTTTGGCAATATTGCGCCTGAAACAATGACACCTTCTGCTTGTTTTTGGCTGAACCATTGTAAAAGAGCAGCATCTAAGTCATCTTCATTCTTTTCGTGCAGAGGGTCCAGAATTAGTACCACAGATCCTGATAAAATCGTGTTTTTCTGCTTATTGGTTTTAATCTCCCGAACAGTCTGCATTCCAATCCCATTATCAGCACTTAATTTTGCAACATTTCCCCCTTCTCAAATCTTTCAATTAATTCTAATTTTTGTCAACACATGTTCTTTTAGTTTCTCTGCCATATCTTTTAGAAATTTCTGTTAACTTGCTTCGCTGGCACTTACATGCTGATTAACATCAGAAAAACTGAACTTGTTTTTTAATTTACATGGAACAGGCAGGCCGATAATAATACAAATGGTACTCTGTTTTCATGCAGTGATCGTTTAAGCAATGGATGGCACTTATTGTTTGCAGGGTCCTTTATTTCTGTTTCTTAAATAAAAACAAACTACAAGGGATGCACAGATAATCTGCAATCAGATAATCTGCACACGAATAATCGGGAGTATACTGTAAGTTTATAGTAAAAATGTTGATTTTAAATGTTTTATAATAAAGACATTTCAATATCACAGTTTGCCATTTATGCCCATATGCCTTTCTTCAAGCTAACCCCTCAATTAAAATTGGCTATTGTAATCAAAGTGTTAACAGAGCAAAAGAAACCCTTGGAGACAAATCACAATTATTGCTAAGCCAGTATTAGAATCATTTATAACCTACACAATTACATATAATTGTTATTTGTAATAATAAATAGAGTTTAACTAAATTATTTTGCTGCTATAATAATAAATTCATTATAATAGTTAACTTGCAACTGTTAGTAATATGAAAATAATTGTTTGTAACATCCCTAATACCTTGCAGTGTTAAAATAAGGTTTGCAGAATCTGATGGTGGTAAAAGGTAATACAATAGCTAATTAACAAAGACAGAGACTAAATTTTTTTCCAGTGGCTTCCTTGGTGGGTTATCTGTCTGTCTGTACCATGAATATTTGAAGAGAGCGAGTCTTTTCACGTACAATGGCCATAGATAGCAGGACTCTCACATCAGTAGGTTGGTCGTAATGTTATATGCAGTAGACCCTACTTGAATTCTGCACAACACAAAATGGAGATGATGCAAGAGGGGCAATATGCTACAGTAAAATTCTGTTTTCAATTAAAGCATACAGCCTCTAATACCTGCATGCATACCTTATGCAACAGTATTAAGGTAGTTCAGGATTTCAAAGCACACCATAGACCTGACATCTCAGTCTCTGCTATGATATATTCCAACATCAGTACAACTAATAATGGGTAAAAACAGATGCTAGTAACAGAGAAAGAATGTCAAATATTTTGCAACAAAACTTTACTTATCTTTTAAAATCAATTCAAATTAATAGGACATGTTTTGTAATCGTTTGATTACATCTTCAGCTACTGCTTTCTTGTTAAGTTGCTGTTTATTCACATTGTTACAGTTACTGCTACTAGGCAATGGGTTGTTTGCTATGATATTGCCATCTTAGAAGTACCTAAAGCAAATTTTGTAGAATCATTGGCAAAATTCATTTCACGATCCTATTCTTCAAAATATTTTTTTCCTCCAATACCATTACATCTATGGGTCCACATAAATGTCTTAATAATTTAACCTTTGGATTTATTTCAAGGTTAAATGACCAAAAATGATCTGGTATAGGTGATTTACTAATCTGTTTATAAATAATATAAACTTCCCTAACTTCTAAATGACTTTCCCAAGTCAACAAAGTTGCATTCATAACAAATTAATTCATAACAGATTTTGTATTTTTTGAAATGCTAATAATTTTAGAAAATCCTAAAGAATTTTTATGTTGTATTTATTTTAGGGAACTAATTATACTAAATTCTTTAAAATTGTTGTAAGTTTTTTATTTGGGCAAGGATCAAAAGTAAATTTTTCAAAATTATAATAATTTTTATTTTTCTAAGAGTAGAAAACTCTCTAGTTTCTTATTTATAAAATCAGTATTAAAGCCAGCAGTGTTGACAACATGTTTATATTCTCAATTCTTGCATCCAAGATGGTCGCAAATGGAGTAGTAACATAGAGTAAGTTTCGGAAAATATGGGATAATAGTAGTAGTCATGCTAATGTAGTTGGAGATAGCTTGCTTTAGTCAGTAACAAGTGAAAACAACAGGAATAAAGGGATAAAGAAGATGATGGAGAAAATGGAGAACAATCAAACATCATGAGTGCAGCCAAAAGGCAAGAAACATGTGATAGTGAAATTATAGTGTCACTACATACAATCGTCAATATTCAAAATAATGCTCTAAAATATGCCCAGGAGGAAATGAGACCACTGAGAAATGAAAATGACACTTTGAAAATACAGCTTGCAAACTCAGCGCAAAAGTGGATGAGGTTTCAACCCAACTAGAATATTATAGGATCGCAAAATCAGATGAAGTCTCAATTCAATAGAGAATAGTGATTGCACTGAGGTGTGTGTGCGTGTGGACAGCATAGCTCAGAAAAGAAAACTTAAAAATCAAACTTAGTGTTTGTGTTTATTATCTTCCAAGGATGCAACACAAAACTTTCCAAAAACATCCCCCCACCACAAACTACCCTATACATGGAAAAATCAGTTTTTCTGAAAAATGACTGATGATTTTGATTAAAATACTGTATGTTAATGATCTTTACATCACAAATAAAATATATATTTTGAATTTTCTGGGAATAGCTTCTGAAGATCTGCTTATTCTGGATGAGCTTTGCAGAATTTCACATTAACAGTTAAACTGTAAGATTGTAATTTAATGTGTATTTTAATATACAAAAATTGTAGATCTCATTGAAACATATAATGTGTAGCATATACATTTTTCTTGTAGAGTTGACTGTTTTTGAGATATTGTTTGTTATTAGTTTCAGCTTTAAATTACCTAACTTTTCTCAAATGAAACCATGCAAAGTGAACCAAACCTCAATTGTTTTGCATGACGACCAGCATTTAAAAGATTTGACTATCGCTAAACCATAATGTATTACGTTATTTCCCTTCTACCTGCAATGAAGCAAATAATAACACCAATTTAGCTAATGTATATCTTGATTAGCATGATGTAGATAAAAGAATAATATTTTGTGGTGCATGCATGCATGCGTGTGTGTGTGTGTGTGTGTGTGTGTGTGAGTGTGTGTGTGTGTGTGTATGTGTGTATGTGCAAACATGATAGCTCAAAAATGAAAAGTCTGTAAAATATAAAATTGGTATTTAATTTTAGTATATTCCAAGGATGCGATTTTGAGTAAAACCTCCCAATCCCAAACTACCCTTTACATGAAAAAACATTCGAAAAATTTTATTTTCTAAAAATGGTCTAACGAATAAGTATTATTTCTCTCTCTTTCTCTGTCCTTCTCCCTTTCACACCCTCCATGTCTCTCCTCCCTCTCTCCCCCTCCCTCTTTCTCTGGTAACCAAATGTACTGGACTTGGAATTGTAAATGAGGCAAAAACCTGGAATAACTCTCATCTTCCAACCAGCTTGAACAATAATAAAGGCTGGTTCAAACAACCAGTACCGGTAGCCAGATCAAGAATGGGAATGTTAAAATACATATATTTCAATTGACAGGAAGCAAGTCTTGCCAAGCTTTAAGTATCGCGTCCTCATTACCGGGTGCAGCATATTAGATGCATATTGTGCATTATTAGACTTTTCAGTGCACATATTTTAAGTGACTGTGACATTATACAGTCCCTAGAGCTAACTTTAGTCACAATTCTTTTAAATTATAACCTTGGCTAACCCACATTATGTTGGGAGACAGATAAAAAAATATTATTGGTCAGTTAAAAATATGTGAAGTTGTAATGCATAAAATTGACCAGGAAAACAAGAATGAATGCAACTCTATTCTTGTTACCAGGTTATTGTGAATCACAATCTTGTATCCTGAATGGCTTCCCCTTTTCAGTTTTTTCTGGTTACTGTTATCGGTAAGCCTTAAGCTTTCAACACTGTCTTTTGTCCTATACCTTATCTTGAAATATTATTTTTCTGCCAACACTTGGAAATGTGTAGTCATTGTGAATCCAGGTTACATTACATATATGACTGATATATTTTCACCATGTTGATTTCTTCTAAGAGTTCTAAGAAATTATGCTCTTTGAGCTCTTTGAACATTCACTTGGTAAACTCCTTTTATTTTTACACTTTTTAAATTAAAATCCAATAGATTTCACTATTTTCTACCTCCATGAAATAAATCATTCTAAATTTGAATAATTTTCACAGTGTAGAAGTTTGTTTTTACTTCCTCTACCACATATATATTAGAGATAGATACCAGAATTTCAAGGACAATACATGTTTTAAGGATCTCGTTTTGAGGACCTCTGAGCAAATAGACACACATTTCATAAAAAAGTCTGTAAGTGTGCCTATGTGTCTGTGAACAGCATAACTAAAACATGTGAAGTCTGTTAAACACCATGCTTAATATTTATGTTCAGCATCTTCTAAGGATGAAACACAAAAGATTTTCAAAAAAATCTTCCAACTCCAAACTATGCTTTACATGAAAAGTCATATGAATGTAACATCAGATTTTTTAACCTCATAATACTCCTGAAATTTTCTTCTAATAATGCACTCATCCATAGTACATAATCTTGCGAAGTGATTTAGGTTTGCTCATTGCACTTTCTACAATTTGGATTCTTTCCTAATCTTAAATATTGTTCGCTGTCTTAATAAAGCCAGTAGAAGCAAGAGTCACATTTAGTGGTATTTGTAATAGGTATTTTCTGACCATCTTTCTTCTTTTAGTCACAAAATGTAATGACATTACAAATAACTCATCCAGTTTGCTAGTGAACAACGCTATTTTCTTTACATTCCATCAATAACAATGTGAATACTAGGCGACATGCTGAAGAGTATATGCGACTGTACTGCATTTTCTGACGTTTGTATTGCATCGTCATTGTAGTTCACCGACTTTCCACTCCTAGCACAGGACTTAACTTGTCTTGTCCGGATTATATTTTGGCTTTAATTATTGACCAGTGAATTGACACATATTCCACAATCATTCTCTGACAAGAGGAGTAAAACTGAGAGAGGGGCTCACTACAATATTGTTAACTTCAAATTAGTTCACGTGCCTGACTTATGGACTGACTCCAGTATCTCTCTCAACATTACTCACAATAGTGTTAGTCAAAATCAAGTGATTTATAGAATTTATGTTGTCAAAACTATAAAAAGGATACATTTTGCATTCAGGTATAAACAATATTATTTAGCAACTATTAGTATTAGTCTGTAGTTTTATTCCAGTTAGTGAGCAGATTTGAATTAATGTAATGTCTAATTGATGGCTTAATCCCATTATAAAGTTGTAATCAGTTGATTTTTTGTGTGCGTTTACACTACCTATAAATATGCATAACTATACATACTAGACACATCAGTATTATCATTCTACAGTATGATTCCCAAACACTGTTTAACAAAAGTACCATCCAACAGACTGGATATGAATTTTGCAATTTCAAGTGTTATTTATAACTTACAAGGCCATGAAACCGTCTTTCCATATTTTCTGTTTATGAACTTATATGGTTAAGAAACCATTGTATTGTGTGGTGTAAATATTATGCTTCTTTGTTTAACAAATATGAAATCAGTATTTGTATGTATACAGTGAGCTAATAAGTGAAGAATTAAATATAAATAAGTTAGATGACAAGAAATGTACTGAACACTTAATGAGGATGAGTGATGAAAGGATACCAAGAGGAGTCTTCCAATACAATCTAAGAAGAATAAGAGATGTTGGCCAGCCCCGTAAAAGATGAAAATCACAGACCACTTCACCAGAATGGGCTATTTAAACTAAGTCATGTGGAAGAAAGAAGAAAATTATTATTTATAGTAAATATCTGGTGTTTTTTCAGTCTTCTCTGAAGTGCTATCCCAATTCCAAATTACCAAATACCATAATTTAAGAACTATAAGATGCACCTTAATGTTTCAACAATTTTTCTGAAAAATAACCCTTTTAACATTTATCACTATCTAGACTGCACAGCCAGACTAAAAGAATACATTTTTATTAGTTTATACAACCACTTTAAAATCACAGAAAATCGTGATCTGAACTTTCTTTTTATTTTGGTTTGCACATTAAGCTCATTATGCTTCATAAACCTGCTGCAATAACATACTCCACTTTTAAAGTCTGTTAACTTATACTGTAGCCCTAGCATATGAACATGTATTTGAATAATTTTTTTTATTAATCCTAATTTCATTTTCACTGTGTCTCTGAATCGCTTTCAGTACATTATCTTCTGTTTTTGGCCATTTTGAATTCAATCCCTATTTGCACATTTGATCCATCAATTGCAAATGGTTGATAATCAGCCAAAAAGTTACTCAGCTGCTCTATTTCCATGTTCTTCTGCATGTGCTGTTACTTTCAGTTTATAGCTCACATCATATGAATGCCTTTTATTTTATTCTACTATAAAACTACCTACTACAAAATTTATTGTACTTTTACTGATAACATAAATTGGGGCAGCAGTATTTACTTTATTAGCACAGAAAGTATTAGGTTATATTCATATTTGTAAATGCCTAATATGGCCAGATATACAGGGATTTCAATTCAAGTTCATTGGTGCGTGGCTGCTGACAGTTGAATCCAATGTTGCTAGTTAGGGATAGGCATGGCCATTTTTAAGACTGGTGTCATTTAGAATCAAACACTGGAAATTAACATCACTTTCGAGTATAAGATGCACCTGAACTTTGAAAGCAATTTCTCAAAGAAAAAAGTGTTTTTTACAGCCCATAAAATAGGATAATATTCTCTGAAAAAATACAAAATCATTAATACATGGCTCGGCACTGAAAAAAATCTGATTTGTTCCATTCACATGACTTTCTCTACATCTCTGCAATAAATTATTGTTAAAAACCTTATGCTTCTATTTACTTCATTCTAATTGAGAAAAAAATTAGCAGAAATAGTCTTATTACTTGCTTCCTTGTAAGTAGAAGCAAAATGAGGGAGTACCATAGGTTGAAGTGTTAGTCAAAACTGGTTGCTATGTGACTGAAGTTCCTTCGTTTGTATGGACAGGAGTTGATAAATTCCTGTATGAGGAAAGTATAAGCTTTCAAAGCTGAAACTAAAAACAAGGAATATCTCAAAAACCATCAACTCTGTGAAAAGAATGCATATAACAAATTTTGTGTTTTAACGTGCTCTACACTTTTTGTGTGGTAAGTTTTAGTCTATCTCTTACGGTTTAGCAGTTATGCAAAATTAACTAAATTTCATCCAGAATAAAGTAGTCTTCAAAGGCTATTTCCAGAAAATTCAAGATATACATTTTATTTGTCAGGTAAATATCTTTAATATACAGTATTTAAATCAAATCTTTAGAGCCATTTTTAAGAAAATCAAAACTTTCGGAAAAAGCTACATGTAAAGGGTAGTTGTGTGTGGTGGGATTTTCTTGAAAATCTTTGTTATCACATGCTTGGAAGATGTCAAAATTAAATACCAAGTTTGGTATTTAACGGTCTTTTTGTTTTTGAGATATGCATGCACACACACATATTAACCTTTTTCCAAAAATGCTTTTTTTGGATTCAGGGGGACCCAAAACATGTATTTCTGGTGATATCTCGGTATCAAATTTTTGGGTGTATTACAATACCTTCTCTATACACTATGTACATAGTATGCTTAGAGAAAGTAAGAATTAGTTTTCCTCAGATGATGGCAAAGGAAAAACAAAGAGAGGCTCTCAGGAAACATAATATATTAATTATTGAGTATTACTGTTGGCATATATTTCTACCCTGATCGCAATGAAAGCAATGAGCATTGGAATTACAATGCAAGCACTAGTAGCTTCATGAGTGTAACAACATGTCAGATTTTACCTGAAATGAGTTGTACTCCTCTTGCTCTAAGGTTCAGTTAAAATTTGCAGTTCCAATTTTCTCTATGAGAAGATTGTAATGTTTTATAAACAGAAAAACAAAATCTTATGAGTAATGACATAAAATAATAGTAAGAATGGATATCAGCAACAGCATCAAACTAAATGAAGTACATTCTTCTTCTTCCTCTTCTCTTTTATGTTAATTTTTATTTTGTTTTCTTTGCATTTTGTTAGTAATTTTATGTATTTGAAATGAATGAGTTAGAATCATACCACATAGTAAACATCACAAATAGTAATTTTACTTGGACATGTTTCAAAGCTTATCCACTTCATCGTTGTCATCGGCATCATCAGCATCATCATCATCAGGCTCCAAATAATATGGTACTTCAAGTAGGAAGCTTTAATATTATTAGTGCTCTTGTTATGTATTTCCAAAGGATCCTGTATGTCAGCAAATCAAAATTCATTAAATTGTCTTGATTCTTTATGATGTGGACTTTCTCTCCAACGCCTATATAATTCAGGTTTTATAACCTGATGTTCTGATTCATTTCACAATTTGATGACCAGAAGTGGTATGCAATGGTGGATTTGTCTGCTTGTTTGTACTCAATTGCTTTAAAATGTTCTTTCGTCTTGTTCCCTCCCAAAATACCAAAAATCTGACATTACAAAATAAACGTATAGACTGCAACAAACTCTATATAGGCAAGCAAAACCAGGAGAAATTTGGAAAGTGCACCCTAAGACTAAATGTTGTAAAGATAAACCATCAAACTACAGGCAAGGCCAGGTATTTCAGCTGGTGGAGTTCATAACATCTGTGAAGTCAGTCAGTCTCAGTCTTTGTTGAACAGTCCCCGTAACAAATGATACACATAAAAAAGTTTTTTAATTTATAAAAGTAATTTTTGTTAGTTTTTTTCCCTTGTTTGTAGTTTAGTAGAGTAGTTTTACACCCTTATAAGTGATCAATATATTTCTGAATTTCTTTATGTACCTTTAGACCACCTTCTGTGTTTTGTCTCATTGCCTCATCTTGCCTTCTCTCCAACTCTTCTTTCTTTTTTAACTGCTGCTTGTACTTTTCAGGATCCTTAATACCACGACCTTCTTGTTCCCTCAGTCTCCTCTCTGCTGCCTCTGCTTGTTGTCTTCGTCTTGTTTCCTGCCAAAGGAATAGGCAAATTATTACTCAAAGTTCATCCAGAGAATAATATTAAATAGTGTAAGACTTGAAGCTTTCACGGCAGTCCCTGATGAAGACCATGGAGTGTGCAGTGGTCGAAAGCTTGGATTTTATACACCTGACACGGCTGATCACCGGTGGAGCCACAATGAAAATTAAATAGGTTTAAATTTTTTGCTACTATGTATAGATTACAATGTAAGAGTTTTTATTTGTGTGTGTGTGCATGCATGGCTGTGTAGTATAAACTGAATATAGTACAATATAGTACAATGTTTGTGAAATTTTGGGTGATACCATTTTTTACATTCTTAATCTCCTAAGAGTGTTTCCACTCAGGGTTAATAAAAGGTTTTTGTGATTATATATAAAGTCTGTTTAAAACTGGATCCTAAAATCATATCTTCAAGAATTGCCGAAAAGAAGACAAAAAATATATTAAGATTGTGTACTTTCCCCCACTATATACTGAGAATGAGATATTTCTTCCAAATATATCATAGGTTGGCTTAAGTTGTAGGTAGAAATACACTAAAAAGTTAAATCCCATAGACAGGATTTCAACCCCAGAGCTTTAGCTTATTATATTGCTGCTCTACCACGGCAACTTGCTGATGCAACATTCAATTACCCAAATGACTCATATTTATTCCTGTAAATGCAAAGTTTTCTCAAAATTCATTTTGAGGGTAATTTACAATCTCATAAGTACTTTAAATACCAGACTTTATAGTTAACCACTATTGGGTCAAATTTTTATGCATATTCTTTCACATAAATCAAAGATCTGCAGTTCAAATCCCAACTATGGCACTACACTGATTTTACCTTTGCCTACATAAATATAACTTTGCCATTATCCCCTTTTGTTTGCAAACTGGCTGCTATAGAGAAACTATAAATCTTATAAGCATTCAGATGTAAGGGTGTGTTGCTATTTTCTTGCTCCCCATGATTCTCAGACATCAAATGATAAGCATTATGACTGCAGTGCATATTACCTGCCGGCCTATGCTCAGCCAACTAGGCACAATCATTGTTTTGACTGGCCCCTTTCAGAAACAATATCACCTGACAAACACAATCGCGGCCTGACAAAGCCAATTATATCACTTTCCAGCAGTGCGAGTTACACAGTTTTGGTACCTTCCTTTTTCCAATGCCTCAGATCTCAACAACCAGAACCTACATATATACATGGGGCCAATGTGTGTCCAGCATACAGCCAAGAAGAAAAGAGTTCAGAGTCAAGAAGTGGACACAAAAGAGTGCAGTGAGTTAATGAATTACAGAACACAGTTGTGACCCAATGGTTCAATGTAATTGTGATTTGGTGAATCATTGTGTTGGTACTAAGTGTGTGATAAAACAAGTAATTCTCAGCATCCCATTCTATATTGGTCATGAAAAGCTGCTTAATTTTGCTCAAAGGCTTCATTAACAGTCCTGGGGTTATTTTACATGCTGTAAATCTATGATGTGGGACCACTGGCTTTATTTCCTTTCAAAAGTAAGCCATGCTTAGGATTTATACACCTAACAAAATTCTTCACCCTCCACCAGGTTTGAATACATAACTCTGGAAAGCAGATGCCAGCAGACATCAGTGATCCAAATGCACATGTTGTGTTACGTTGAGTGTCTTAGTGGCAAACCAGTGTGTTTAGCAATATTGTATTTTTCGTATGTTGCAGCAGACGTTAGGAAAATGCAACAAGCATTACTGGATTGTGTCTGAATGAACGGAAAACTAAAGAAATGAGAGTGAATAATATCACAAACTCAACTGTATAGCTTATTGGTTCTGAGAAAGAAGAAGATATGAGATACTCTGTCTAAAAAGTGTTCATGGATGCTTAAGGCCTGCCAAAAACCAAACTGAACTTGTTTAGTAATATAAAATCAGCATTTTTCCATGGATGTGAATCTTGAAAGGAAAACCTGGAAACTATAAAAAACATTACCAGTTCACATTAATGGATGTCCAAAATTTATTTTACGAATCCGGTGGCTAAAGTTTATGTAAAATAAAGAGTTATGAAAGGAAAATAAAATGGTGGAAATTCTATATCAGGAATAGAAATAGATTGGACTTCTATTCAAATGACATACCATAGTAGTCCGCAGACATCTTTGGGCAAGAAACTCAACTTAGATAATCCAGGAGGAGACCACCTGGAATTAGAGTTTATATTTTGATGTGTCCAAAATTGTACGTATTTTGTACATATCAATTTTGCTGGCACCACCACTAACACATACAAGTGAGGACAGAATAGAACAAGAAAAAAACTGGAACAAAATTACAGACTTATTTGTTTAATAGTGTAATAGTAAATGTGTGGAACAAACCAAAAGTAAAAACAACAAATTTAATTAAATAATGGAAGTATTTTGACATATACTCCACAGAATGTGGATGAAATGTTGACATTCAAGAGCAACCATGCTCAAGTCAGATGCTATGATGCTAGGGTGCATGCCACAAATGATCAGGGACACATGTAGGATTGAATTGCACTGGGGATGCAATCACATTAATTTCTTTTATTGCTAGTAGTATACTTTCTGTTTTAAAATAAATAGGTGTGTTATAGCAAGTACCAAAAGAACTTTGTTAAATAATATATCATGACTGAGTAATGGTGTTATGTATACATGGAAACTGCTAAAAGAGTATTTCACAGACAAAACAAATCACCATATTGTACTGTTGCTACATAAATAGAAGGAATAATTACATGAGATGCTTGTTTAAATAAATAGAGCATTATACTACTTTTTATCTGCACAATGAACCATGAAACATCTGAAATAATGGACCTAGCTGAATGGAGAGCCAAAGTACTTCAAATGACTATCACTTAGTTGTTACCTGTAGCTGTTTTTAGCTCCTGAAATATTTTAGTATGGCCATCTCCAGTAATTGAATCATATGTACTGGAGCAGAGTTGCTAAGCCAGCAGGGACAGAGTAAGGCTGTCTTGTGAGGTGCTCCTTGTGTGTGAAGGAAGCAGAGTATAAGCAATGATGTGAGTCGACATCATAGCACATAGAGCAAAAATTGGACAATTTAGGAAAATAACATTTTTGAACTAAAAAAAAAAAAAAAAAAATTGGAGATATGACAAACATATAAAAAGTGTTATTTATTACTTTTTTGTTAGCATTTGGAAGAACTAAGTAAATCCTGGCCCTGCAGTGATTAAACTAACACTAGAAATCCTAACTAAGGCTATGAATAAAATATAAGGCATGGAACAAAATGCAAAAAATATTTAGTGAGTAGTCTTCTATGAATGGAAAAGTTTGTGGAGAAGGGAAAAATATAGACATGACAAATAATGAGTGGGAAGGCATTGCATGGGTAAGAACAGGAATATGGAGGCTAAAAGGTCTAAGGAAGGGTAGGTACTCCACAAACTTATAGTGTAAATGAAAATGATGAACATATAATATTTAACTGTGAAGGAACCAAAATTTGAAGAGAAAAAAGTATATCTATAAGAAATGGTTTAAGATAATATTGCTATAATTGAAAAGCTTCACAAGGTATAGTAAGAAAGTACAAAACTATTAAAGTGAAGAATAAATATAGTAAACAGAGCCAAACAACAAAATACAAATTTTATAATAAATATAATTAAGGAAATCATGAGTAATATTGGTAAAGAGTGAGGCCTGAACACCAGTCATATTCACCTTACATGGGTTGACATAAGTAATAAAATAAAAATACTGACATGTTTATTTCTATAATGATGTTAAATTTTCTCTTCAAAATGATAATACCACAAATTAAGTATCTCATTTTCTCACCCACTCCACTAAAAAAATTCTGATGTGCTACATTCACATAACTTTCTCTACCTATGCTGCAACAGGCCACTCTTACAAAAGCTATCTATCTACTTCATGCTTATCAGGATAAACAGTAGCAGAAATGATTTTATTACATTAGTTCCTTGTTCAAAAGGAATAAGGTGGCACACCTGTGTAGTACGGGTGTAATGTGTCTGCTTCACATTCAAGAGGTCTCAAAATCGAATCTCAGCTAGCGTAGTTATCCAGATATAAGGCTTTTTTCAAGGTTTTCTCTTATCTTAAGAAGACAAATGTTCTGTAACTTTAACACCATTGACCTCAAATTCATTTTTGAGCATCATTTCACCTATTTCATTTATTGTCCAATATGACCCACCAGATTAAACAACGTTAAAAAAAATTAATTAAAAAAAAAAAGGAATAAAGAAAATAAGCTGAAGTGATTGTCAAATCTTTTAAAATCTAGTGACTACATGATGGCTTTGATATGTTTTTCTCTTTGCCTGATTAGGGGAAAGCAAATCAAATAATGACTTCCCTTTTGATAAAAGTTTCAAGTATTGCAAAATTTAAAGAAAGAACAAAGAATATCTTGGAAATTGTCAACTCCACAAAAAAATTGCATTTGACATGAATTTTGTGTTTTAATGAGATCCACATATTTTTTTTTTTTGTTATAAGTACCTATCTCTTACAGCTTACCAGTTATGCAAAGGCATCCAAAATGGAGAGAACTTCAGAGACTACTCCCAGAAAACAGATATATATTTTATTTGTGATGAAAATGTCTTAAATATAAGGTATTTTAATCAAAATCATTAAAGCTATTTTGAGAAAATAACAAATTTTGAAAAAATATCTGCATAAAGCATAGTTTAGGGTGGGGGATGTTCTAGAAAATTGTTTGTGTTGCATCCTTGAAAGATGTTAAATTGAAATATCATGCTTAGTATTTAACATACTTTTCGGTTTTGAATTGTACATGTGGACCTTTTTCTAAATCCCACAGTTTTTAATGTCAAGTAAATTCTTTTTGTAGAGTTAACCATTTCTGAGTTATTCTTTTATATTGGTTTGAATTTAAAATACTTATACTTTTCTCAAGAGGAAAACCACTATTTACTTTTTTTCTCTTGGCCATTTAAAAAGAATGGAATTTCAAAGCCAGTGGAAATGGCAATCACTCAAAGACTAGTGTATTCCCCTAATTTTATTGCACCTACAAGGCAATAAGGCAGATGTTTTTCCATATTAATGTACAATAGAGGAATGATGGCGGCGGCAGAGGCGGTGGTGGTGGCAGTGCTGGTGCTGATGATGATGATAATAATAATGGTGGATGATTATTTTAATCTTTTGAATGGATGGAGAAATCCACATGAATAATACAAGATCTTCATTACTATATACCACTTATATAATTCATTAATATCCATATTTTATATGTAAATTCTAAAATTGTTTCATTAACTAATTTTGTATGTAGTCATTTTGTTATGCCATATTCAGTTTTTACTGCAACAATTCTGTATGTAGACTTCTTGCAAATCCAGAATAACTACAAGAACATTTTCAACAAGATCTCTTGTAAATTTTAAATCAGGCATATTTGTAAATAGATTGGATATCCATTTCCACAACACAAGCCACAGAGAAACTGTGATCTCTTAAAAGATTTAAATCATTTAAGAGTACTCTAATAATTGGCTAAGTTTAAACTCTTTTTATACCTTGCATGATTATTTTGTTCATATGTCTTATCAGATTTCAAGTTGTATAACACTCTATGTTTGGATTATTTGTGTCCACTGTATGTGTTTATTCTTAACCTTTAACGACCATTGTAGTTTTGGTATTTTGACGTTGCCAATTGGATATCTGCATATTCTGTATTGCCGAATGACAACAAACAGAATGTAACTGAACACCATTACCCGAGATTCAGAGGTAACTGATCTTAAATGTCACATAGGTAGTTAAAAAAAATCACGAAAATAAGATGTAATATTGTAGAATTGATTCTTCAGAACAAAATGTGCTTATAAACAGCAGTAATTGCTTTATATTTACGATTCGATATTCAATTATCAATCATATTGACAAAAGCTTAGTACCATATTTGGAGTTATGTAATCTACTGAAGATCCCTTGAAACAAGAATAACACAATCCCATGTCTGAAACAGTTTGGTGCACTATTTGCGTTTCAGTATGTATTATTAAACGCCTCAGCGTTATATGTGTGCCACTACTACTACTGCTGCTTCGGCTTGCGAATTATGCAACACACATTTGTTAAATTACAATCACCCTATGACAAAATAGGTTATATGTACACTTTGTGCCTTCTGCTAGCACCACTCAAACTATCTTCACTATTGGTGAATCTTTCTGTCGGAAATCAAGAGTATTCTTGTATTGTATAAATATTCAGAAAAAATATAAAAATACTAACAAATTTATTTAATAATTTGTTCACATTATTTTAAAGTTATTTTAATTTGTTATATTTTACGGAAAAAGTAAAATAAAATGGTGTCTATCTAAATTAAATATAGTAGTTTCTTTTACCATTTCCTTTCCTCCATCTTTCTGAAAGTTAGGAAAGGGCAAATCTTGCAGCAGAAAAATGCTGTCGCGGGTGGCGATTAGAGCTGGTAATTTTTATATTAAATATAACTTAATTGTTTACTGTATATTACACATTTTGTAACTTGAATAACATTCAAATGAAAATATGGTATCTCGTATCATATAGTTGTCATGGAAAGATTATCTGTTCTTCACTCTTGTAACTTGGATTAATCATTCGTTATTTCTACATTAAGATATTGCATTACATGAATTGACAGTGATTTGATACGATTGGGCTGTATCCAAATAGGGATAGTTTTAAAACAGTTTGGTGGAAAACCGAGAGAAAAAAGAATGTCGAAGTTTGTAGATTTATGATCGACAAATTGAGTATTCTTACACTTGCATAATATGTGTTTACGTTTTTAATGTAAAATATAATATACGGAATGGTCTGAATTAACAAAATAAACTACAATTTTAAAATTTATAAGTAAAATCACTTCATATCAAATCGATTGTTATAGTTCAGCAGAGCAGACCTTTGGTAATTGTAAGAAGTAGTCAAACTTCTGCACCTTGTTCTGCACCTGCTTCAGCAGTGACAGCAGCAGGAGAACGAGATGAAGTTAACTTTCCAAGACTGGTGAGACACGAATTTCCAAGCAAAGTGAGACATGGTTTTATTCCTGAAGAGTGGTTTGAAATGTTCCATAAGAAAACTGGAGTCACAGGTGAGAGATTATGAATTCAGATGGTAAAGCTTCATAATTAGTCCAGGTTGAAACTGTTAAAAAAACATAAGTAGATTTATGGGCGTTTCTTTAATGTCTATAGTTCCTTAAAAACATAGTGAAAGAATGTCACTATCCATATTCAGTCTCATGCAGTTCCCTCCCTTGTCCACCTGTCACCTTTAGCTACATAATTCTGTCGATCCCATATTTTCTTCAGCTTTCTGTATACCCTCAGTGATTTTTTGTGCTAAATTTGCCCACTTCCATAAGTTATCTGGATTTGGTATCTTTGTTATTCTGCCATTAGAGCTGCTTTGTAGTTATTTGCTTGACTATCATAAACTTGTAGGACCTTAAGGTGCAAAGTATAGCCCAAGGTGGAGAGTGCTAAGCCAGAAAGCATATCTCAGTGATTTTTTTTTTTAATTAGAGAAGTTAATTTCTTTTTTAGATTTGTTTAAATAAGTTGAGGCTGCAATTGCAAAGCAACAGCATGACATAGCCAAGGAATCTGTAAAGCTAAAACTCCAATGATACCAAGAAGGAATAAAAACCTCGGCAATCTAGCAAATTTCAGGTCTGGTCAGGTTAATATTTAAAGACTTCAAATCTGGATCGCCTGTGGAAGTTTTACCAATGATCTATTTATTAGCTGGTTTTAAATAGAAGCATTTAATCTTTTAACTGGGAAAACTCTTGTTGCATCTGATAGTTTTCTGAACATATTAATGCTATTATAAAAACAAGTATTTGAACTAAGATTTATCGCAACTTAAATGATCTAATTTATGTTTATTGTGTTATGGAGATCAGTCCTGAAATAATTTTGGTTAATATTCATTCTTTTGTAAATTAGTGTATATAAATAGATTGTACACGGTCGTAAGTGTTAACTTAGTAAATGCTGGTTTACTAGGTTCTTTGCAACATTTATTTAAAAGTATTTTAATGCCTTTTTCTGTAATAAAAGGATCTTAGCAACACTTGTCTTGCTACATCAGAATGGCTGTTCAAAATTGAACCCTTTAGCATGTACCTTACCAGTAACTGTGAACTGTGCTTGCTCCCTTTTATTGGGTGCTTGGCTCCATAGTATTCGTTTGGTGGGTTTTGTGCTATTTTGTAAGCAAAGCGAAAACATTGGGACATAAAGTACACTATGCACCTTGATATCTAGTGGCTTCAGAAGTTTTGTTTTGTCTGTAAATCCCAGAGTTCATGTACATGCATTGTGTTTCGTTTAATAATTCAGCTAATTTGCAATAAATTAATTCTCCATAATCGCTGAGATAGAATTTTTCTTTGATTGACAACATTGCGGAAAGACAGGCAGGCCCGCTCTCTCTTCTTCTCCCCAGCCCAATTTCCCCCATAAAAATAGCACACAAGAAAAGTATAGTATATAGACATACAGATGTAAACTGTAGATTGAATTAGTGACTTGTGCATAAAGATACCTAGAGTACCAACATCCTTTGAATTTTTTATAACAATGTGTTTGTCTCAGACAATAGTAAAAAACTGCATTTGGAATCATATTTTCACTTGATTATGCACAGCTATCAAATATATGCGTTGACTAAAACTTAGGGATGAGCAGGCATAGGAATTTCCAAGTATTAAAGCTAGGATGAGAGGAACTTAGGTTGAAGTGTTGTGATATTGCAGATAACAAACCATCCCCATCCATTGTATAGTCTCTTGGCATTTGCTGCAGACAGCACTCTCTACACAATGGTTTACCTGTTATCAGTGAATCTTGACCTCTGTTATATCCTGTGCTTTTGAGTGTAGCTAACTTGAAGCCAACAGCTTAAGAATTGATTGATGTTTGGAGGAACTTAGTAACAGTGACGGTCAAATTATGTTTTATAAATTTGTTGAGTTGGTTTTTTAACACTACACTGTTATAATACAATGTAAGTGACGTAGTGTTAAAAAAACCAACTCAACAAATTAATAAAACATAAGAATTCCTATGCCTGGTAATATTTTAATATTTAATAACTTTTTTATTAGTATTTAAAAATATTTTATACTGTAGGAGGGAAAATATGTTAAGGATTTAAAACTGTATGTGTATATTATAAAGGTATAATTATATACTTGTAGGACCATACACATTTGGAGTTGGGCTGATAACTTATCTATGCAGTAAAGAAATTTACGTCATGGAGCACGAGTTCTACTCAGGTATCTCCCTGTTCATAATGGCTTACATTGCTGTGACGAAGCTGGGACCTAAACTTGCTACTTTCCTCGACAAAGAGATTGATGTATGTATAATTCTATTAAAAGTGTAACCATATAGTTCATTAAATGTAATGTATTTATCCTTGCATTGTTAGTGACATATGTACTTATTGAGGGGCTGCCATATTTTTTGGTCATTGTCCGTAATTAAAGTTTAACTCTTGGAGTCCTGTGCTCTGGGATATAATGTCTGGTTGTGATTGATGTTTTTGTCCCAGTTTTCAACTTTTATATTGAATTTATATAAAATTTTAGATTTAACTAATTACACAAATTGTGTTTATATGCATTTGATACAGACATTACCTAGGTCATCGATAGGTATGATAGCTCTATTGAATGTTGAAATGGCAACATAAGTAATATAAAGTGTGTAGTCCAAAATCATGTAGAAGCATTCGGAATATGCTGCACCAAAGTATGTGGCAGTGAAAGGGTTAAGAATATATAATGAATGTAGAGTGAAATTTTATGTGTAGAATGTATAGAGCTAGAGAAGTAAGGGGCATGATGTTTGGGAATTGAAGTAGGATAAAATAAGTAAGGAAATGGTAGCTGTAAAAATTGTAATAGTTAAAGGGGAAAAAAATATCAAGGTATGGGTGAGGTTTCAAGGAAAATAAAAAATAAAGAAACTGTTGTATTCCATTCTCGTGGCATTCTCTACATCTCTGTAACAAATTATTGTTAATAAGTTTATTCTTTTATCTACTTCATGGTAATCAGGATAAACATTACCAGAAACTGTTTTATTACTTAGTTCCTTATAGGTAGAAGGGAGATAATAAATACACTAGGCTAAACTGACAGTCAAATGCTTTAAAATGTGGTTGCTATAGTATAGAAATCTGATTCTTTGCATGGCCATGTGTTGATAAGTTCCAGTAAGAGAAAAGTATAAGTATTTTAAAACTGAAGGAATAAAAAAATACATACAATGTAAAGTGTATGTTTTAATGAGCTCTACATTTTTTGTGTAGTAAGTTTTTGTCTATCTCTATATTTACCAGTTATACAAAATTCTGCAAAATTAAGATTTCTTCAGAGGCTATTCCCAAGAAAATTCAAGATATATATTTTATTTATCATGTAAATATCTTTAATATACAATATTTTAATAAAAATTGTTTGATTCATTTCTGAGAAGATCAAACTTTTCGAAAAATTTTCCACGTAAAGGATTGTTAGGGGTGGAAGGATTTTCTTGTATCCTTGTGTCACATCCTTGGAAGATACTGAACTTAAATACCAAGTTTTGTATTTAACAGACGTTTCGTTTACACACACACACACACACACACACACACACACACACACACACACACACACACACATAACATGGACCTTTTTCTATTCAGGAGGTCCCAAAACATGTATTTCTGGTGAATCTCGGTATCACATTTTTGGGTGCAATACAATACCTTCTCTATACACTATGTATGTAGTTTGTGTATAGAAAGAAATAGTAAAGGAAAATAAAGAAAACATTTTTTATATATATATAGCATAAAAACATGCTTAAAGAAAATACCAAATATGAGAGTAAACTGGCTACAGAGAATATATGCAGTAACAGTGGAATAGAGATTTGGGGGATTGAAAATGGGTGGGAATGTATAGATCAAATTCATAGGTCCTTTTACTAAATGATATTTGGATTACCAAGAGGTAATGGGGTAGAATTTGTTGAATTGGGAAGAGCTGGGAGGAAGGGATCAGTACTCAAAGAGAAATACTGGAATGGGATCCAAGTAATAGAGGAAGGAAATATTGTCAAAGATTGCTTTAGGGCATAAGAATCAGCAAAATGGGAAAGAAGTTGATATGTCAATTAAAGGAAATTGTAAGAGAAATTGGTTGGGTGAGCTAGCCAATCAGCAGACAAGTGGGGGACAAAAATTATGGAATAAAGTGAAAGCTTTGATAGATGATATAGAGTTACAAGAAATACTAGGTAGCTTAAGGGATAAGAGTATTTTAATATTGTATAGGAATGTTAAGGAAGAATGGGGAAGAGAAAAATACATTGATGTCTGTGATAAAATGGAAAGAGAGGGTCTGGGCAAGAACAGGAACAATGTTATTCTATCTTATCTTCCTAGTGTATCCAGCTATTTGATGACAACACAAGTTCCACTAAATAGTTCTTCTTTTCACAAATGATAGATATAATGCCTGATGCTTGTATATTCCATCTGCTAGTGTCCAAAGATGAAGTGTAGTTAAGATATACTGCAATGCTTTTTCCAAAGACCCAGGTATTGAAGATTTAAGTTTGGTTCTTTGAAGGTTAGGGGAAGAGAATTTTATGAGGATCTATTCAAGATCTTCTTCATAAATTGAAGAACAATGTTATTAAAAGTTCTAAAAGTTGATAAAGATCTATGCCCACTATGTGGCAATGTCAATAACCATTTACAGTATATTGAGTGCAAGGAAACTCAAATGTGGAGAGAGAGAGAGAGAGAGAGAGAGAGAGAGAGAGAGAGAGAGAGAGAGAGAGAGAGAGAGAGAGAGAGAGAGAGAGAGAATATAGGATAAAAACTGGGAAAATTTGTCACCAGAGATATTGCACTTAAAACTTTTTGGAAATAATAAGAAAGAATTTCTGAAACAGCTAATTTTACAGGGAAAGTAAGAGGGAAATGGGGGAGAAAAATCACTAAAGAAAGAGGATATTGATAATAGAACAGATGAGATATTAATTTAGAAAAGAGTAAACTTAAGTTGGTAGGGTATAAAAGTAAAAATAGAAGGAAAGGCACATATACATAAATAACCTGGGTGTTAACTGTATATGATGCCAAAATCAACAACTCCAGGAAAGTAACTTTATATCTATGAGGATTGTAACTTGAAAGGATGAAATAAATTATCTTATATATAAATATTATACTCACATAGATTTTTCTACCCATTTTTCAACAAACTATTCATAAAAAAAAGAAGCTTATCCTTCTATTTCATGTTAATCCAGATAAACATTTGCACATATGAGAACAAAAAAATTAAATGCAATAACTGGAATCAGAATCACAGATAGCCTGGTCTCCACCCAAAAGCTGTAATCACTGAGCTACCATGACAACCTTTCAATACAGCATTAAATTCCTCAGCTGAATTTTTCCCAGTAAATCACACAAAGAGATCTAAAATTATTTTTTGAAATGGCATACCCCTATGGTAACTTACAACATGGTTCAAATCCTAGCAATATACTAAATTTTTCAGTCTGACTACCTTTCCAATTTGCATATATGCTTTTATTACATTTTTTTTTTTTTTTGTGGGTACAAAGGAATAAGGGATTTAGGACCTAAAAATAACTCCATAGACATTGAGTTGTTTTAAAATATATTTTTCTTCTCAAATTTGAAAGATTTAAGTAATTAAAATTCACAGATATAACAAAGCACTTCAGATAATACTTCTGTGTGGTCATCCTAGTTGCAGTAAAGAGGCAGAAGAGCTTAGCTTGAATCAAACCTTTTGGAAACTATTTGCTATCGACCATGCAGTGTGACTCATTTGTCTTCCATCAAGTACAATTATTTTGGAAAAAAACTGACATAAGGTTTTTTATAACCGGACATCTGTAAGAATACTTGATTTTTAATGATACCTGAAATTTTGTCTTCTTTTTAAGGTTCATTTTGTGTATTCTTTAATAGCCAATGGTAAAAAAATGTTTTTATTATTATTATTAAAATTTTTATTTGCTCCATAGTTGAAATTCAGTTTCACATTTTTAAAACCTCTTAGGTTACCAGATTTCTTATCATGTAGCTTTTCACTTTGATTCATTATTATTCTTTCTTTACTGCTCTTTCCCTCACTTTAGTCTTCTTCCTTGAAATTTGTGTGTATTTATAGAACAAATTTCTTCTGTCAATGCTGAAAATGTTCCTAAGCAACAGTTCTTTGCTCATTTGCAAAACATTCTCTTTCCAAGAATTTTATGCAGCTTGATTGACTTGTACTTTCACCACACACTGGCTTAATGGAGATGCCATTTCTTTCTTTAAAACCGTGTAACCAACCATTAACTTAAATTTGTTTAAAACTCTCATCTTTCACGCAAAATGCAAATGTCTCAAAGGAATGTTTTTCTCCAATGCTTGCTTAAGCCAAATTAACATAGTCTTGTAAGCTGTAGGATTTGCAGTAGTCTCTTGTTTCATGACACTTTAGATTTTCATTCTCATAGTTTAAAATGTTCTTCTTATTGTTCATATAAGTTGACAAGTTTTCAGTAATAGTGAACTTTTGCAATTTCCAATATTTTCTTCAAACTCTTCTCAAGTGATGGCAGCATTTTCCACAAAAGTTAATATCTTAACATACTATCTACTAAAAATTACAACAGTGCTGATTTGCAATAAAGTAAACAGGAAGCTCAAGTGATAACTTTAAGGCCATTAAATGGTGAAGGCAGTATCTGTGAAAAGTCTACATTCCAGCCTTGAGGATCGTATTCCAATAAAGAAAACCTTGGAGCAATAACCTCTTTATAGAAACTCCCATGATTAAAGTTTACCATCTTAAATATGCATGTTTGGAACTTCCAAATTATCTGGATTTGGTGGCTCCTAATGAATTCATTTTTCCAGTCATTAGGAAGCAAGGAACAGAATTCTATGATAAATGATAAACCATACATTGGAATCCATTAAAAATTGCAAGTAGCCAGTTTCCACTCTTTAATTTGTCTCATTTGCCAACTTTGTGAATTTGCATGTATCCTGATGATGATGACTTGAGAATCTCCATAATAGGTCATCTAGAGTTGGAAGTTTGATGATGAGCTTGAAGATGGGTGTGCTTTTTTTGAGGAATCAAAATTCATTAGATATGGTTCATGTTTCTTGAAGTAAACATCCAGAAATGTGCTGCAGATTTATTTTATTTTTTTACTTTATCTTATATTTCTTAAGTAATGTTTCCATATATTATTTATTGGTGTTAGGTAGGCCTATTTTTTTTTTTTTCTCTGGAGCCATTTGATGTGTTTTACTTGATCTATGATCTTCCTGAGCTGTAATTGTTTTGCACTATCAGAACAATGCTGATTTTTTAATTTTAATAAATTTATAGACATTTTTCATGTATTATGTCAGTCTTTTGAAATGCTTATTTTTTACTCAGAAGATAATTTGTGTTTTGTTTGCCAAATATTGAGTGTATTATATACAATTTCTTTGTCGATTTTGTGTATTTCTGCAGATTTAATATTTATGTATATTCTTTGTTCTTAATTTTGTTTAGTAATAAGTATACAAGTCAGTGTGTCATGCTATTGAATGTTGCTTCTTATCTTGTTTGGGATTGAGTTGTACATCTTGTTGCAATTACTGTTTCAAACCAACTCCTACAGGAGTTGCTCTAGAAGTCGCAAGCAGTCAATACAGAATTAAGGATGCAAGCTTGCAAAAATTTCCTAGGAAAAGCTAGCAACCTAGAGGATATAAGTTGATTTTTGGTGTGCATTTCCTGCATTTGAAGAGTGCTCTTATTGCAACTTCATGTTATAAATGCTTGGGCACATTCAATGTTGGAAATTGAGACAAATAGATTCTTTAAATGGGATTTTGTTTTTCTGCATCAGTCTGTGTCAGAGGGCTGGTCAGCAGGACGCAAAAATGAAGAAAACACTTATCTTCAAGCTATAGAAACAGAAAAGAAAGAACAATGGCGGGCTGAAGGTCAGTCTGCCCTGATGCAAGCCAAGAAAGAAAATGTGGCTCTTCAGCTAGAAGCAGCTTATAGAGAGCGTCTCATGAAGGCTTTCTCTGAGGTAAGATGATTAAGTTGTGTGAAGGAAAGGAAAGAATTACCAACTTCTCCATTAAAAAAATTTAAATTTGCAAAATGTATACAAGTTGTTATTAATAACAATTTACATATTCCAGTTAGGATATTTGCTGCTAAAAATAACCTGACGTGTTTATCTGTTTCTTTTGCTTGTATTTAACACTATTTATGGAGTTGCAATTTTACCGTACTCCATTATACTTCACATTCACTTTCTATCTATAGTGCACTGTATATTATGCACAGTTTAGGTTAAGTATCCTATATACCTTTTCCTCTTCTCAATGACATTATTGACGCCATTTTCACAGCTGTTCCTATTTCCTTTGCCATTTTTTTTTCCACTTTAACAAGGTATTTTCCAAGTTCTTTTGTGTGTGTGTTTTTTGGTTTTTTTCCTGATCTTGCATTAAACATTTTCTACTTCACTTATCTTTTGGAATCCTTGCTTTGGACTAGTTTTGCAATGAATTCGCAACGAAACTAGTCCAAAGCAAGGATTCCAAAAGATAAGTGAAGATTTGTCACAACTATTATTTTTATATTAATATTTGTGTTATTACTTCACTGTTACTAGCTTCTTTTTACATTTATAAATTTTGTACTTCATTTTTTCATGTGGTAAGTTCTGTCACTTTCCTAAGAGGAACTGTTCTCTCTCAATTATTCTTTGTTTACATTTCAAGATCATTGCAAAATTCTGTTCTATACAGCTTAAAGATTATTTGTATATTTCTCTAATAATATTCTTCTTAGCAGCAGCAGATAGGTGTGTAGGTACAGAGGAAGTAGGAATATCAGTAAAAATTAAATAAAGTTGAGATAACTGCATCTTTTACCTCATAAGCTTTTAAGAGCACTGTCCAAACAGATTAAGGATGCCCTTATTTCCAATAATTTAGCATTCATATTTTTTATATACCATATTTATTTGAATATTTGACAGTGTTTAGATTTCCAAAATATCAATGTGAGAACTGGGGGTCATGTTGTGTTCAGGGGTGCAGCAGTTGTGAAGCACAGCGGAAATGGTAAAGATTATCAAGGTCATGAGTATTCAGCAGATTTTGTGTGCTTCATTTCATAATTAAAGTTATCTGTTAACAACAGCTAACAACTCCTCTCCCCCTCACGTTACAGAATTTCAGCATAAATTTGAATTATGTATAACTTTTTTACAATTCTGTGTTATATTAGGTATATTGTCTAAATAGAAAGTCTTATTATGTTGTTGCAGCTGAACTGCTGCTGTCATTGTCACTTTAACCCACCGCATACATACCAGTACATTTCTATTCTCTCCTCTCCCTCCCACCCATTACATGAATTTCTACACAAATTTGAATTGAGTTATATTTGGTATGTATACTAAATAGAACATTTTATCCATCAACTTCATTACCGCTGCAGCTGTTGCTGCCATCATAACCACATGCATACCAATATACTTTCATTCTCCCCTCTCTCTAACTCTCATACCAATAATGTGAATTTTGATGTAAATACAGATTATGTAAACAAACAAAAAGAAAAGAAAACACAAAGGAGGAATTAATCAGCTAAATGTTGTTTAGTTTGTTCAAAATATATGTGCTACACTTTATTTTTCTGTTCAAAAATTAGATTATCAAGTTTTCTTTTTATATAGATGATATGCTAAATTCCAGATTTAAATTATGTAAAAAGGATGTCATCGTGAATTCAAATAAATTTCATATAATCTGGAGCACTGAAACTTAGCATTCAATTGAATGAGACATACATGGATTATAATGGATACTTCTCAAATGTTTTTGGGGGTATGTTTATTGTAGAACCTCTATTCTTAGTTTCTACAGAGACTAAGGCCACTGTCCACCAAGTTGGTGAAATTATGAATATGGGATGTTCGTAAATTACACATTATTTTCTTTTCTTTATTTTCTTTTTGAGAAATTCTGTACTTTATGCTTGCTTCATGTTGCTTTCCTTTTCATGATGAAAGGAATCTTAAACTTCTCACATTTAAAATGTTCTGTTCTTTGCCATTACCATCAAGTATGTTAGCAAATGCTGGTTGAGTATACATCAACACAAGGAACAATTAGCACAACTAGTTTTCACACATAGTTGCCACATTTAATTACAGAACTATGAATTCATCAGAGTATTAAAATCAAGGGAGTGATGCTCAAGAAGCACGCATTGACTATTGCTCCTTATTGTATTTTTCCCCTCATTTTTTATGGTCAGTAGTTTTTACATCAATGCTATGACTGAACCAGAAAGGTTCTGTTTGGCTGCTACAATCTCTTAAAAATACGTAGACAAAAATTGATTTGAATATTTATTCATGCCCTTAGTACTGTGTCAGTTTTTATATAAGTGATGGTATATCTTATTTTCTTCTTGTCTAAGGTGGTGGAATGGATTTGCTTCCTTATTACAAGATATACCACTTTCTCAACACACAATCTCATGGCTGGGCAGCTAACAGGATAGAAAATTGTTCAACTATATTATTATGTCATTGCCCCCCTGGTGATTTATCAACCATTAATTTATTATTTCTTACAAACAAAAGTAGTACTTTGTTTATAAATGCTAAGTGAATATTGTAGTTAGCCATTCAGAGCTTCTTTTATTTTAAAAACAAAAGAATTTGAGTCGGTTTTTGTAACACAAACATCACTTATTTTTACTTATTGAGACTGTTTTCGGGTACACTTGTTCCCATTTTCAACCCTTAATTCCAACAAAGTCTTGCTTCATTGGAGGGGGTGGTGTATCACTTGTGGGGGCATCTGTTGCTGGATCTGTGAACTTCCAAAGGTATGGTGGTAAATCAAAATTCATTAAATAGCTCTTTTTCTTCATGATGTAAGTCTTCTCCCAGACATCTAATTCTGTGGGTTTATATGCTGGCTTTAACAGTTTTATATTCGGTGTAATTTTGTGTCCTGATGTCCAAAAATGATAAGCAACTGCTGGTTTTTCTGTTTGCTTATATTTTAGGTTTCTCATGTGTTCCTTTAATCTGGTCTCCAAACTCTCTTTGTCCTTCCTGTATATATACTAGATTGCAGTCTGAGCATTTGATTTCATAAATTCCCAGTTTTTTGTTTGCAGGGATAGGATCTTTTAAATTTTTGCACAGCAATTTCTGAATGCTGTAGTTGTTTTTTGGAGCTAAGGTTATGTTAAAATTCCTGAAGATTTTCTGAAGTTTGTTGTGTGCCCAAGGATGATAGGTGAATTTTCTGAACTGAGATTGGTCTTGCAGGTTCTGTAGGGTGGTTGTGCATTTTATGTGGTTCACTTATTTGTATCTGTGTATATTCTTGTCTATAGCACTTTTTTGGAAGCCTTTGTTGGTAGCTATTTGGGTTGGTATTCATTATTCTCCATTCTCTTTCTAGACATAATGACATGTGACCAATGCTTTAAGGAATTAAGTGTTTTCATATGTTATGCCCTTAGAGAAAGTGCTGTTGCCTTAAATTGGTGAAGTTGATGAATGTATACAATATTAATAAAAATGTACCTTAAGAAATTATAGTTATCATTTCATAGTCCATCTAATAATTGATGAGTTTATTTAATTATGCTTAACAAATGTTTTAGTTGCCTTTGGAAGTAGCAAATTTTTGTTATGTAAATTAAGAAGTCATTTTGAATTAATTTCCTTGTGCTTTCCAAAAATTGTGAGTGGAACCCTAACTCTCCCATTGGAGAATTTTGCTGCTCTCTACCAGCGAAATTAATTTCAAAATTAATTACTCAATGTGCATTGAACTATGTAAATTGTTTCCCTTACTGTGAGCTCTATTGATATCTTTGCATGTTTTAAAGCTTTTATTTCCCATTTAATGTTTCTCTCTCTCTCTCTCTCTCTCTCTCTCTCTCTCTCTCTCTCTCTCTCTCTCTCTCTCTATATATATATATATATATATATATATATATATATATATATATATACACCAAAAATGTACTTTTACAGGTTTGTTGTTTAAATTCCTTTGCTTTGTAGGTTTCTCTGGTTTTTCCCCATGTATATTTAATGGCAGTCTTTGAAACCATTCTGAAAAATCCATGACTTCAAGATGTGTCCTTTAGTACATAATGTAGCAAGCTTCTGAGAAAAAATGAGTGGAACTAATCAGCCTTAAGCAACAAAAGTTATGAAGGTTAATTGCTTGATAATGGTGAAGTTTATTAGGTCCATTCATTGTTTTCTTGATTATTATTACATTTCTTTGTGCTATTCCCAACAAGTTATATGTAGATATAAGTTTCTAAGGTGGTGTTTATTGTATGGAACCAATTTTATGCCACAATCTAGAAACAGTTTATTGAATTTGTTAGGAATTTTGGATGGAACCTAATTTACTGTCTTTTAGGTAAGATATTTCCGCTATTGAGATTGCTGATAACCAGTTTTGTATTTCCAGTATGTGTGACCTGAATCCATTCTGTATGACTACTTCCTAGATATAACAATTTGCCTTTTGTATTCATTTTCTTGTGTCAAAATGTGGAATACTACATTTGTTTCGATTTAGGATTGTACATATTGTTTTCTTTTTATGTAATTGTCCACATGGATAGCTTTTTTACAAACCCCAGATTAAAATCTGTGTGGTGCCTTTATCATTTTAAGATGTAAAAATCTGATGTGTTACACTCACATGACTTTATCTAGCCATTCTAAAACTTCTTACATAAGATTACTCTTCTTTCTGCACCTTTAATCGAGGTATTCAGCACAATGCTCTTATTACTTAATTCCCTATAAGTAGGAAGAAAATAAGAGAATACACTAGGCTAAATCGATAGTCAAATGTTTTAAAAGCTGTCGTTTGTCGTTATGCGATTGTCAGAAGTAGAACAAAAGAAAAACGGACACTCCCGTCTGAGAAAAGTATAAGTACTTCACAACTGAAACTAATAACAATGAATACCTCGAAAACGGTAAGCTCCACGAAAAAAATGTATATGGCATAAATTGTGTATTTTAACAAGGCCTACATTTTTTGTATAGTAAGTTTTTGTCTATCTCTTACGGTTTATTAGTTATGCCAAATTAAGCAAAATTCATCCAGAATAAACAGGTCTTTAGAAGCTATTCCCAGAAAATTCAAGATATACATTTTATTTTTCAGGTAAATATCTTTGGTATAGAATATTTTAATCAAAATCGTTAGAGCTATTTGTAAGAAAATCAACATTTTCGAAAAAAGTTCTATGTAAAGGGTAGTTTGGGGTAGGGGGATTTTTCTCAAAATCTTCGTGTCGCATCCCTGGAAGATACTGAACTTAAATACCAAGTTTGGTATTTTAGCTAGTTTTCGTTTTTGAGTTATCGTGTTCACAGACACACGGACACACACACACACACGGACCTTTTTCTGGAAATGCTTTTTTTGGATTCAGAGGGTCCTAAAACATGTATTTCCGGTAAAATCTCAACATCAAATTTTTGGGTGGAATACAATACTTCTCTATCCCTATGTACATTGTACATACGGGGCTAGAGAAAGTAAAAAAGGTAGCCATGCATCTTTTTGTATTTATAAAGTGAATTCTTGTAATTTCACAGCTTCAAGGCGTCATCTAAATCCTTTTTTGGTACTATGGCAAAAATACCAGCCATGTGTATCTAACCCAGACTGTAAACATATGTGGGAAGGATTTTGTTAGACGAACCTCTTGGCACTCAAGTCTGCTATCACTAGTGCTGGTGACAATAGGCTTCCCATTGCTGATAAAATCTCTAATTAAGTGAAGAAATATTGCTCAATGCATAATATTGTCCCTTTTACCAGTTCTGTTCCTGCCAAATGTATCAATTATTTAGCAATTTTACTGTTTGGCCAGTAGAAATTTTTATGAGAAGTAATACTACATCAAATGAAGCTAGGATTTGTTCTGATCATATCTGAATCGTAGGACTTTTGTACTAGTTCTGATGAATTCTTTATGCTCAGGCTTTCAAGTTTTCCAACAGAGGGATTTGCTCACTAGTCATCTGGCCAGTTTGTATATTGGTATTTCAGTATTATTCATAATATATTATGTTCTATTTTCATGCTTAAGTATTTTCCATAGGCAGTAAATATGTGGGGAAAGTTGGCTTATTTGGTTCCAGAAAGTTTTTTTTCTTGTTGCTATCAATGTGACTGTTAAAAGGATGTATTTATAATTTAAATTTGCTCATTCTTTATACAGGTGAAGAAGCGATTGGATTATCAGGTGGAGCGCCAGAATGTAGATAGGCGCATTGCACACAAGCATATGGTTTCATGGATTGTCCAAAATGTGCTCAAGTCCATATCAGCACAACAAGAAAAGGATACACTTAATAGATGTATTGCTGACTTAAGAGCACTTGCAAAGGCATAGACAGCATATAATTCTTTGCTTAAAAGAAACAGCATTGGCTTGCCTCTTTAAAATGAGAAAGCCTTCTGAGTAGTAAGAATATTATAAATTGAAACCTTTCTCTATGAGGATTTTTTAAGTTAATCTTTTCCAGAGCAAGTTGATAGGGTAACAAGGCTTTCTTTTTAATGTAATTCTTTGGATTTGTGCTGAGAGAGTGTTGTTGAAAAGGTATAAATTTGGAGCATGTATTTTGATTGGCTCGTAAGAGGTATTTTACTTATTCTTAATATTATTTTACTGGAACTTAAAAATCAAATTTTGTTGGGTTTGTAATGTCCTACTGTAAATATTTAGCAGTTATTTTTTGTAATTTATTTTCTTGGCATAATGAAATCATGAAAAATATGTGTAAGGAATTGGATTCTTTGACTGCATTTCTCATTTGGAACTGTCTTGTTCAGGTATAACTATATAAAACTCATGTAATAGAGAACAAGCTAAACCTTTGTTTATGTTAATAGGTTTTGAAAACTGTATAAAAGTTTATAGTGCTTATTTCTAATGCAGAGAATTGGATATTGAAAAAAAAAACTGTGAAATTATTTATAAGAATGCTTTTTCAATAAAGCCATCATGTAGCCTGTCATGTGCTCTTAATTATTTTTACCTCCAAACCTTTCCTGCATTTAAATTTGAAGCAGTAAACAATTCATTCTGCTAGGGAAATCACCGGTATCATTTCCATTAGTCCTAAAACATACAGTAATTTTTAGAATGTTCATTACTTGTTTACAGAATTTTAATTTATGTAAAGTTTTATAGATTGAGAAGGACTGTAGGTTTAATACACCAATAACACTATTTTTAAAGCAATTTTAAATGGTTAATTGCTGCATTTTCAGAGGTGCCATAATGGCAAAATCTGATGTACTATTCACATGACTTTATCCACATATTTGTAACAAATTATTGTCTAAAAGATTATTCTTCAATTTACTTTAATCACGATAAACATTACCAGAAATGGTCTTATTGCTTGCTTCCTTGTGAGTAGCAGGGAAAAATGGAAAAAATTAGGCTAGTGACAATCAAATCTTAAAAGCTAGTGCTATACGAATGAAATTCATTTCTTTGCTTAACCAAAAGTTGACAAATTGCCATATGAGAAAAGTTTCAAATATTTTAAAACTGAAACTAATAACAAGGCATCTCTCGGGAATGGTCAACTTTATGGGGGAAAAAAATGCATATGACGTATGTGTTTTAATGAGATATTTATTTTTTGTATAGCAAGTGTTTATCTCTTATGGTTTACCGGTTATGTAAAAGTCATCCAGGGTGAAGAGGTCTTTAGAGACTATTCCCAGAAAAGTCAAGATAAACATTTTATTTTTAATATACAGTATATTAATCAAAATCCTTTGTGCCATTTTTGAGAAAATTAAAATAATATCCACTGTTTTGAGTTACATTATCCACAGACACACACACACACACACTGACCTTTTTCTAAAATGCCTCTTTTGGATTCAGTGGACTCAAAACATATATTTTCGGTGAAATCTTATCAAATTTTGGGTGGAATACAATACCCTCTCTGCATACTATGTATGTTGTACATATGCGCTGGAGAAAGTAAAAATGATTATTGAATCTGGTGAATCTGATTAGGTTCAATGCTGCACAACTATCAAATTTTTCTTGCATTAATTTAATTAAAGTTTAGAAATGAAAAAAGAGTATTATTCGACCTCTATATTTCATGAATTACAATATAAGATAGGAGTAAAAAAAGAATCCATTAAATGTACTTATGAATAAATGGTCATTGCACAACTTGTGTAATCACCAGGTTGTCACTGGTAAACAATGGGGAGAGGGGCTAGTTTTTCCCCTACACCAGCAATACCAGCAACTTGGCATTGATGGAACAGCAGTCAGATCATAATAGTGACATTATCTGTCTCTAAAAGTGAAAGCTGATCGAATCTGATTTTCAGCGGAGTAACTTTCTGGGAAATTGTCCAATTATTCTTCACTTCCTCCAACAATTAGGTGCAGTTACATGTGTTTGTTGTCTTGTTAATTAGCAATGAACTAACAAGACGTTATTTTACTTTCTCTAGCACATTTGTACACAGTAGATATGGAAAGTTTTGTATTCCACCCAAAAATTTAATACTGAGATTTCACTAGAAATGCATGTTCTGAGACCCCCTGAGTCCAAAAAAAGCATTGTTAGAAGAATGTGTGGTGTGTGTGTGCAGCATAGCTCAAAACACAAAAGTCCCTTAAACACCAAACTTGGTACATTTTAAGTTCATATCTTCTAAGGATGCAACTCGAAGATTTTCAAGTTAACTACTCTTTACATGGAACATTTTTTGAAACTTTAATTTTCTAAAAAATGGCTCTTAACAAGTTTAATTAAAGTACCATATCTTCAAGATATTTCCATGACAAATGGAAGGTATATGCTGAATTTTTTTGAAGACCTGTTCATTCTGGATGACTTGTGTAATTGTAAACCGTAAGAGATAGAGAAAAACTTACTGCACAAAAAATATAAATCTCATTAAAATACAATTTGTCGTACTTTTTGTGTGTGTGTGTGGGGGGGGGGGGGGTAAATATATATATATATAAAATTAACCATTTCTAAAATATTCCTTGTTACTGGTTTCAATTTTAAACTACTTAAACTTCTCATAAATGGGAAGACATCTTTCATTATATGCCTCTTTGTTTTACTCCTACTCTTGCAAAGAGAACTGAATTTCAATTTCACATAGCGATAGCTTTCAGAAGATTTGACTGTCTTATTAGCCTATTGTATTCCCTTATTTGCCTTCTGCTTACTAGGAGGCAAGTAATAAGAATTTCTGCTAATATTTATCTCAAGTAGCATGATGTAGATAAATGAATAATCTTTTGTAAGAATGTTTGTTTGCAAAACACACAGAGAAAATCATGTGAATTGATCACATTAGTTATTTTGATATATATAAAGCTTCATCAAAACTTTCTTACACAGAACCAGTGTCACAGGATCTGTCCTATGTAATCAGCTGCATTAATACTATTATTAACTTGAGATTCACAGTGTATTGCTTCCAATTTATTATTAATTGTGAGTTTTGAGTGGATATGATTTCTTAGCATGCTTGTGGCAAATTAAAGAGGATACATATCAACATGAATTTGGTAAGCAGCTTGCATAACTAAAACTTAAGTGAACTTCCTGATAAAAACTATAAGTTAAAGAACTTAGCCTTCCCCTCCAAGTATAAATAACACCGCCAGAGCAACTTCTCTCCAGTTCCCTGATGATGGCGACAGAGTACGTTATTGAAAGTTTGAAAATTAATCTGACATAACTGATGTTCTGAGAAGAAATCATTAATTAGTAGACAGTTGCCTGATATCACATTATTCATACTGTTATGATGGGGAATAGAACAGAGGTTTTAGGAGAAAAATGCTTAACCATGAATGGCTTTGTGGTTGTGAAGTGAAAACTATTCTGCTTCTATGTGCATTGTATGGGGTTGTACAATCATGGTCAGGAACTGATTACAGATGAATTATTTAAGCTCTAGCGTCAAAAAACACGAACCCTCAGCTATTCATGTCTTAAAATTAACATTGTACAAGAAAGTAAATGTGACTTGACAGTTGCATTCTGCATACAGGAGAAAAATTGTGGAAGAAAAGGAGAAAGTGATAGGTATATAAATGCAGTGGTAAAAACTTGAAAATATGATATTGCAAATGACTTACAAGAAATGAAGCATGATATGGAAGATAAAATAAATGCAATGAAAGAACGGCTAAATGGGCAGATGAAAGGAATCAAGAGGTTGGTAGAGGCATGTAATGGACAAGTGCCTAGACCAGAAGGCAAAGGAAAGATTAGATTAGATTAGAAAGCATTCTGTAGGTTCGTTTAGGCCAGAAAGCCACTGAACATAGAACTTGTCAAGGCATGTACATGTATACATATGTTTATATACTATGAAAAAAAAAAAAAAATGTATAAGTTCTAGTGCTAAAAGCATAGGTTACAAAAACAGCAGAATACTTCTTTTTTTTTTTTTTTTTTTTTTTGGCATGCACATAAAAACAAAGAGTATCAAAATATAGTGTTAAAATGTATAAATAAATATAATTTCATTATATGTAAAACTAATGTTATGTCAGATGATAGTTTTCAAATTATCGATATAATAGTTACTAGTAGTAATTATATAAACTAAAACATGATTATTGTATTATGTACTCTTCATAAATGTCAACAAATTACAATACATATTTACAAATATGTTATAGAATTTCCAGTGCAAAGATTTACAATTATGTACTAGTGTAAAATATCAAAACATCAGGCTTTACAGACCTTGTGTCATTGCTAAATACTCAAAAAAAAATTCATTTGACACATTCGTGCAAGTCAAAGTATAAATCAGTTTAATTTTAATATAAAACACACACACTAATATACACAAAATGCAATACATTGTAATATTTATAAATACAATGATTATTAACGGTATTGTCAGACAGATTCGTCACTTAAATATTCATCTACAGAGTAAAATGATTTATTGCAAAGGTACTCAAGAGAGGCCTTAAAAGCCCTGAAATTCCCAACATTTTCTTTTTGATTACTGGGGAGAGCATTAAATATATTGATTGTTTCATAATATACACCTTTCTGAAAGCAACGAAGATTGGCATTGGGACGATGAATCAATCCCTTTTGTCTAGTATTAATGTTATGAATTTCCATGTTTCTTATAAAACTATGTCGATTAACTGCATAGAATTTTAAAATGGATAGTATATAAACACAAGGTAAGGTGAGGATGCCCAATTTTTTAAATAGTTCTTTGCCTGACTGTCTGCTATAAGCATTACAGATTATTCGTATAGCTTTCTTCTGCATCCGGAATATGCATTTACTACCTACTGAATTACCCCAGAATATTATTCTATACTTGATGATGGAGTTAAAGTAGGCAAAATACACCAACTTAAGTGTATCGATTGAGTGAAATTTAACCAGTGCACGGAGAGTATAATATGCTGAGCTAAGTTTAGGTATGATGTAGCTAATATGTGACTTCCAGTCCAAATGCTTATCTACCTGAAGGCCAAGAAATTTGACTTCATTTAGCTGTTCTAACAATGTATCATTAATTCTTATTTCTATGTGCATTTGTGGTGAGCAAGTAGTTATAACTTTAATTGTTTTTGTTTTTTCAAGGTTTACTGAGAGTTTGTTTGCTTTGAACCAATTTGACATACAATTTAGAACATAGTTTAATTTAACCACACATTCATTGAAATCTTTACTTGTTACTAGAACACATCATCTGTGAATGAATAAATAAATACTTGCAAAACTGCTAATGTATAATGGGAGGGCTTTTATGTAAACCAAGAACAAAAGAGGCCCTAAGATTGATCCCTGGGGAACACCATGTTTTACTGATTTCCATTCTGAGGCAGTATTTTGATACCCATTGGAGTTATTAATTTCGGCCCTTTGTTTTCTCTTCTCTAGGTATGAAATGAACCAATCTAATATGTTATTCTTTATTCCATAGAAATTTAGTTCAGCTATCAGAATCTCATGATTCACACAGTCACAAAAGATTCCACCGACATGTTCCTTTTCATTTAACGTTGTTAACACTTTATGCGTGAGCTTGTAGGTTGCATTATCTGTTGCTACTCCTTTTCTAAAGTCAAACTGTTCTTTGGCAAATAAGTTGTTCTTTTCCAAGTAATTACTTTCTCAAATACTTTTGAGAAAACAGACAAGAGAGATATAGGTCTATAATTTGATATATTATCTTGTTTTCCTTTTATAAAAAGTGGTTTGACAATAGAGTACTTCATTCTTTTCCCATGCCAGCACTATTTATGTACAAAATAAACACTTTTTACAGATCAACAAACATTACATTTCTTACAAATTATACAATTATTGTGACACTAGCAATAGAATAGTTCAGCAATTTTATTGCACAAAATTGTTGGTTGTCATATTCATTGTTTATTGGTTCAGAGCCCTAAATTAAAAAAGAATACTATCAAAAATACCATGCTTCTATATATATTTAATATAATCATTGGAAATAAAATAATTCTAAATTAAATTATTTTGTAGATGGCACTTAAAAATTTTACATTTAAACACATGTCTCTCATATTTACTCTTCCTCTAAAAATATTATGAACTGTGAAATCTATTTTTAATTTCAGAAACTATTTCTGGAAGGTAGACAATTGCAGAACAAAGTTTACTATAAGCATTTTGAAAAAAGTAATCAAAACTTGTACAGATTACTTCTGTATGAAACCATTGATTATAAAGAATCATTAATTTCAAATACATAAATGTATCATTAAATTTGATGTATTACAATCTCCAAAGTGTTTTTAGCTTTCAACAGAACATTGTCAGCACACTTGCTGGATGAGAGACTGAAAAATAGCAGTGATATGCAACTCTATTGACACCTGTTGACTAAAGCAAGTTGTCTGTAGAAGTTCAAAAAATATTTACTACATTATTCCATAAAAAAATCTCATCTAGTGCAAAGTAATGCATTACCAAGAGTTTTCTATTTATATAATGTGAGTCAGCCACCCCTTATTTTATAGTTCTATGTAATCTTTAATTTACAGATAAGATGAAAGAATTGATTAATATTATAAGTTATCTTTGGTTACATGTTCATTGTCAGTGAACAGGACTAATATTATCATCCCTGAATGCAATTGAATCAATTGGAGCTGGAAGGTATTAAGTCAAATTTTGAAGAAAGAAAAAAGATATAAATGAGTAGATGTATGATGAGAAACTCGGAAAATTGGGAACAATTGACAGAAATTATGTTTACATTCTTGCAGATCCATGTGTAAATGTTTACGTGAATGAAGTTCATACAAGTGGAAAATGCATGCTCATGCTTGTGTTATAGAGGATTCATATTGCTTCTCCTTTCTCCCTGAAGATGGCTTTCTTGTGGTTGGAATCAGTAACCATGATTGTCTTGGAAAAATGCAGCATTCAAAACCTAATGCACTGTAAAGTCAGATTCGTACAATATGAATAGCATTTCAACAAAATGTACTGGATACATAGCCATCATCTGAAGATAGTAATGGAAGCTTGATTAGATTCATAGGGAATGGTATGAAATATTTTGTGATTATCTGCTGTTTTGATTTATGCACAAATATCTATTGTTGCTGCAGATAATTGAGAGTTTTCTGTATTATGCTTATACAACAATATTTTAAATATATTTAATATCACATCAAAATACTTAATTTTGTTTTATTTATGATGAAGTAGTAATTTATATTTAAATCAGACCTGCATACTAGCACTTTTAATACAAGAAAAAATATTCCATTCATAATGGTTACAAACATTAATGAATACATTACAATAATTAGCTAAATATGTTATATTATTGCTAAATGTGTAAAATAATTAACTAATGATAATTAAAATATGTGAAATGCATTATTTATACATTTTACTGCAATTACTTCAGTAGGCTCTTCACATAACTGTCTATTCTGTTATTAGTAACATTAAAATGCAAATATTTCTAAATTTCAAAAGTATTTTTCTAGAAAACAGTGCCTAAGTCTTGGAATTAATGTTTTGCAAAACTATGGTGTATAGAAAGTGACATTGAAATTAGTTTGTCTTTTAAACAGCACACTTGAAACGTTAAACATTTTTTTCATTTCCTGAAAATTTACTGAAAGTGGAAATGTCAGGGTTTGCATCTAGGCACTTCATATAATGACGTTACTTTGTAGAAAGTATGTGCACAATTTATATTTAGTTCATTTTCATGCACCTATACTGTGCGTGATTGATTCAATTAAATTGTTTATAACTTTTATTACAATAAGTTACAAAAACTGACTCAATACCTTTCAGTCTGACCAATTGAATTACAAAAGCAAGAGCTCATTTGATTAAAAGAATGCAATCTTAATTGTGCAGCTCATGCAAACCTCATCAGGTAGAGACTATATACCAAAATTCGGTAATGACAGGGACACTCTTAAAAGTTCAGTTATTTCAATGACCTTTGAATGCATCTCCCTGGTAATCAAAGCAAATCTTTCCTAATACTTTTCTGCTTTTATTATTTATTTTTCCAGATTCACTCCACCCATTTTCTATTCATTCATCATTTCACATGATGAAAAGATGTTGATGTCTTGAAATAACATAATTTATCTGAAAAATAAATCATCTGCACATAATTATAAATGTTTAACTGTCCCATGACAAATTAAAGAAAGAAGCAAGAGAATGAAGATGCCATTGTGCTCCAGCAGTGCCTGCCCAAGGTGTAGAGGATCCCATGATTATTAGATCGCCTAACACAAAAGCAGTGAAGCCACCAAAATTTGATGATTTGTAGTGGGCTGATGTTTCCAAATGCCTAAGCTATAAGAGCTGTGGGACACAAGTGCAATACCTTGGTGGTCATTAACAGTGCGTTAAAAAGATTTATTTTAACCAATCTAAAAGTATAACTTATAGAACAAAGCTTAAAACATTTCTTTATTAAAATCTATAGAATTAACAGAAGAAATTAAAAATCTCTAATTTTCAAAAATTTAAATTAAAACTAAAAAAATATAATTCAAACTAAAATTACTGAATCACATTAGTTTTGTGCAATTATTATCATTATTTTTATCCATTAGTTTTATTGTTAATAAATTTAGAAATGTTTTATTTGTGTTCATATTTTGTGGTACTTTTTGTGTTATGTAATTATTAAGATTTGTGATTCATTAATATCACATCTCAATTTGTATACAGCCCCTTAAAGTGAGCTTTGCGCATTGGGGTGTTTTCATACATTAAAAAAAAAATAACTACTTGAAAGCAGTGAATAAATCAGTGAAAATGCTACCTCATCGATTTTAGTGTTTCATCTTCAAAGCAACATAGAGAAAGATACCACGGCAAAGAAGGACCTGTGCAGTGCCATAGGTGCATGGGTTTCAATCACTACAGCAGTGTCTGCGAGCACAAGCTCGCATGCCTGCGGTGTGGTGACACCAATTTACTGAGGGACTGCACAAAGCCCTATGAAGCTCGCCACTGTGCGAACTGTAATGAGGCGCATGTGGGCACATACAAAGGCTGCAAGGTGCAGAAGCGCCTGGTCGAGAGCCGCCGTGGAGGCCCCCAGGAGCCAGCTACTGTGCGCCCTGGTGTGTCCTTTGCGACGGCACTTGACCGCGCTGAGGGAACACTGCGCGCCGCAGAGGCAGCAGCAATTCCCACCCCCGCAGTCACTGCAGAGACTGCCGGCTCCGTCCTCGACGGAGACCCCAACCCACCAACTTGGTCCGTCTACATCGACGGAGGAAGCCGCCCCGACGCCCTCGGCAGAGGGACCACGCCGGACTTCTTCAAGAAAGAAGTTCAAGAAGAGAGGGAAGAAGAACCGTCGGGCGCCCGGCCAGCCGGGCCAATCAGAGGCTCCCACCTCTGAGAGACCCAAGGCCACGCCCCCAGCACTCCAGCGCCTACCAGTCGCGGAAGCTCCAGCAACTTCCGCCACGGTACCGACAGCTGGTAGTCCCCACCACAACACCAGCAGCGGAGCATTCACGACACACACCACTGTGTGATTGACCGAGGAAGAGAGCAGTCCTGGCCTTCTACGAGCATCTTCTGGAGAACAGCATCTGCAAGAGCCTGCGTGGTCACGCCTAGTAGCAATCAGCCAACCGTGGAAGGACCACCCTACAGCGACCCTAGCGGAGACTGGCAGTGGGCAGCGCCCATCTAATAGCCTTGTCTCCCTCCGGCCGTATCCGCCGGAGATCCCGCCAGCTGGAGAGCAACACCTGCGCTTCAAGGAGGACCGCAGTGGGCATTGGCCCCCTTCTTGCGTGCCTCCTGGAGAAAGCTCGTCGAGCTTCTCCACCAGCGCCATCCCCTGATCAGCCGCCGACACCAACTCGCCCGGCCGCATCCTGCCCTGGACGAGAGCGAAGACTTTCTCTTCCCTTGCCTTCTGAGCTTCAACCTGGTATTCGACGTACTTGGCACTGACTGACCGACTGACGTTACCGCGGGCTCACAAGGCCGAAGCCAAGGGTCCGGACTTTGGTCTGGACCCGGGGTTCGCCCCAACCGGCGCGTCGCAAGACGTCCGGCCCTCTGTGGGGAGCCAGATGGCACCTGCACAAGACTTTGACAAGCCAAGTACCACCGCACAGGTAATACCTGACAAAATGAGCAATCCTTTACCTACCGCCTCTTCCTCAAAACCAAACGCCGGCCCATGGGCTTTAGCCATTACGGGCAAAACCAAAAAGAAGTCTTTCTCCCGTCTAATCAACCAAGGGACTGCGGTCCCTCTCACCCCGGAAGTGGCACAACTCACTTCCACACCAGTTGCTCCATCTGCCCCTTCCCAGGCCCAGTCTATCCTTCCCCGAAAAGCCGTGCTTCATTTGACCCGAATTTATAACGCATGCTTACATATGCGCCACTTTCCCGCTACGTGGAAGGAGGCCCGTGTGTTATGCGTTTTAAAGCCGGGGAAGAACCCGGTTTTCCGGCCAGCTACCGTTCCATCAGCCTCCTGCCAGTCATCTCGAAAGTATTCGAGAGACTGCTCCTTGCCCGCCTCGGACCTCACCTTGAGGAAAGAGGCCTCCTACCCGAACATCAGTTTGGTTTTCGCCCTGGACACTCCACGACTGTGCAATTACTGCGTGTGGCCGAGAAGGCCTCCCTGGCTTTCCAGGAGAGGTCTAAAACGGTTGCGGTATTGCTGGACGTGGAAAAGGCCTTTTCCACTACGTGGCACGATGGGCTCATCTATAAACTCATAGAGCATGAAATCCCCTCTCCATACATTTCCTCGTTTCTTCAGAATCGAAGCTTCCGAGTAAAAGTGGAGGGGGAACTTTCTACAGAGCGGCCCATTGGCGCGGGAGTGCCGGAAGGTAGCTTGCTGTCTCCGGCGCTCTTTGCAGCTTACATGGCCGACATCCCCACCCACCCCAGCACACACACCTGTCAGTATGTGGACGATCTCATGATCTTCGCTGTGAACCGGAACACCAGATATAGCTTTCGGCTAATCCAAGCCCAACTCCATGCCATTGGCAGGTGGAGTGAGAGAAGACGAATGGCCATAAGCCCGGAGAAAAGCTCTGCGATTCTCCTGGCGAAAATCATTAGAAATCGGCTTCAGCGGAACTTTGTTTTATGGCACCGTAGGATCCCTTGGGTGAACACGGTAAAGTATCTCGGAGTGACACTGGACCGACGGCTGACTTTCACTCCGCATGTCAAGGGCAAGGTGAACCTAGGGCATGCTGTTCTCAGGCAGCTTTACCCCATGCTCAGCTCACAGAGCATGCCCCTTACCTTAAAGCTTCAGCTGTACCGGGCGATCATTCCGCCTCTGGTTCTGTACGGCTGGGAGATCTGGGGGACCGTAGCTAACTACGTGCTCCTCAGGGTCCAGACGCAGCAGAACCGGGCACTACGGATGATCTACCGTACCGGCTGGAGATTTCCCGCCCACATCCTTCATGAACATTCCGGTATCCCGTACATTGTCGACCTCATAAGATCGAGGACCCGATCATTGTACGACAAAATTCCAACCCACCCTAATCAACTGGTGAATTCTCTGGGAAATTATGATCCCAGAGAAGTACGTCGCCTGCCCTCATTCCGTCTGCCGAGAGACGCCATTGGCCCTCTCGGTTAGCCACGCCCCCTCTCCTGAGACTCATTTAAATTGAACCTGAAAAGGGCAAAGCGACACTAACCCGTAACCAAAACGGGGTAAAAATAATATAGCGTGTCGTCCTCATAAAGGGTGAACGCTTAATCCAAATTAAAACTGTTTAATTCTGCTCCAGGCGGGAGAAAACTGCGCGGCCTCCTGATTGGCCCGCGCAAGCGCCCGTGGGCGTGTCCTCTCCCTTCAAAATTCCCTGTACCTACATTTTATCCCTCAGAAAACTAAATTTCATCCCTCAACACACACAACCAGCAGACAAATTCCCTAGCTCATTTCGCAGGTAAAGCCGCAATGCGGCTCGGTACTGCGGCATTGACACACGACCGGAGCATGTTCCCGATCGACCAGTTTTGCGTCTGGCGTCTAGCAGCGGAGGCTCCAGTGGTAACCCCGCCGGTAGCTGCCGCTGCACCTACGACTACAGCGGCTTCCTCATCCTTCTCAGCGGCCATCCCACAGGCGGACCTGGATGAACTTCAGGACCTATCCCTGTGGTTCAGTGACCTCCTATACTGCGAGACTTTAAATTGCAGTACAGTGACCCCAGACTCTCCCCCCTCCAGAAACACACCCTGTTTCTCCAAACGTTGGAGCAGTTGTACCCGGGTTCCGCAAAGTAAAGGCCTCTAGATTCGTCCGGAGACCATTACGACTCGCGTACTGGAACGCGAACCGCATCCGGGGACAACGCCCAGGCGTTCTTGAGTTTGTACAATCGTACGGAATTGGCATCCTGATGGTTTGCGAAACCCATCTGGATGCTGTTACTGACTTCTCGCTGCCTAGTTACGTCACCCATCGGTCTGATCGGGTCAGCCGACAGGGTGGCGGTACAGCTATCTTCATTAAGAACCACATAACCCATACTCCTGTCCAACTCCCAGCACTACAGCACGTGGAGGCCTGCGCAATCCGGCTTGCCGTTGGCGGGCTCGACGCGCTGCTGATAGCTGCGTATGACCCGCCAAACCACCGCTTCCACGAAGCGGACTACACCACCCTACTGAACCTTCACCCTGTGGTATGCATCACAGGAGATCTCAACGCAAAACATGCCCTCTGGCATAGCCGCACCAACAACCCCCGAGGGGGTGGGCTCTACCGCCTCCTCAGCGGTAACCCCAGCCTCGTCGCGCACGGACCGAGAGGACCTACGTGTCATCCGGCTCGCGGCAGACCGGATGTTCTTGACATCATAATCACCAAGAACATACCATTTCATCTTGACCTCTGCGGTAAACGAGTTGGACTCCGACCATGACCCTGTCGTGGTGGATACAACCGTGACCGTATCAGCTCTGGTAACACCAGACTGGATAAATGAGATCGACTTGTACGCAGCCGTCCTAGACCTAAACCAAACTGTGGACCCGCGACCTCGCATCGATTCCATTGAAGCGCTGGAAGCGGCATCCACGGCTTTCTCCCGACAAATCCTGAATGTGGTACGCGCGCATACCTACCGCATCCCATCTGACAAAACTTACCCGAAAACCATACCCAACGAACTCCGACAGTTGCTAAAAGCCAAGGCAACCGTACGGAAGCTATGGCAGCGCTTCCGCCATCCCAGGATCCAAGCAGTGTACCAGCGGTTCAAATCCCTGGCAAGGCGCTTGCTTCGCGCGCACCGCAAAGCGGCCTGGGAACACACAATGGCAAATGTAAACCTGGAAGAGAAACAACCCTGGAGGATCATCCGATCCCTCAGGAAAGATAAAAGTCAGTTTCAGCATCCCATCCATGGCACCCGTGAGAGACTCTCTTTTGAGCCCCAGGATAAAGCCATGGATTTCGCAGACTATCTGGAGTCTCAATTCGAACCCCGCGAAGACCCCAGGACGAGGACTTTACTGAATTCGTGGAAGCGACGGTAGACTACCTCTATGAGGAGCCCCCGCCGCCCCACGATGAGATCCGCAATTAGTCACTCCGAAAGAGGTGGCCTCCCGACTCAAAAACCTAAAGCCTAACAAAGCCCCTGGACATGACGGTGTCACGGCGCCTATGCTCCAGCACCTACCCCGAAAGGCCGTAATCCACCTGACGCGGATTTACAATGCATGCCTACACCTACGTCACTTTCCAACTTGTTGGAAGGAGGCGAGAGTGGTATTCATTTTGAAACCCGGCAAGGACCCGGTCTTCCCGTCAAGCTATAGATCTATTAGCTTACTTCCGATCGTCTCGAAAGTATTCGAGCGGTTACTCCTACCTCGCCTCACCCCTTTCTTCGAGGAGAGACTCCTACTCCCGGATCACCAGTTTGGTTTCCGTACTGGACATTCCACAACCCTGCAGTTGCTGCGACTGGCTGAGAAGGCTGACCTGGGCTTCCAGGACAACTTCAAAACAGTCGCGGTGCTCTTGGACGTGTAAAAGGCCTTCGCCACCGCGTGGCATCAAGGACTCTTGTACAAACTCAAGAACGCAGAAATCCCTCCCCCCTACCTTCACTTGCTTAGTAGCTTCCTTCGGGACCGCACTTTCAGGGTGAGGGTGGAGGGGAGGCATTCCACAGTCAGACCCATAGCGGAGGGAGTGCCGGAAGGCAGCGTGCTGTCGCCGTTACTCTTTGACCCACAGAACCCAAGAACGCCCGCTATTGCTTCCCCCCGCTACAGAGACAGCTCCAGGCCATAGGCAGATGGAGTGAACAGTGGCGGATGGCCATCAGCCCGCAGAAGAGCTCGGCTGGCGGCCGGAGAGGTCCCTGAGGTTGCGGCGGCGGCGGATCCCCTGGTTCCGCACCGCCAAATACCTCCTCTTCGACCGCGGCTTACTTTCACTCCACATGTCAGGGAGAAGTTCGGTATGGGACACGCTGCCCTATGGCAGTTGTTTCCCATCTTCCGCTCCACCATGCCTACACACCTAAAACTACGGCTGTACCGCGCGGTCATCCCGCCCCTGATGCTGTACGGCTGCGAGGTCTGGGGTTCGGTGGCTTGTTCCACCATCCGCAGACTGCAGACCGTGCAGAACAGGGCACTGAGGATGATATATGGCACAGACCGTAGATTACCGTCCCACATTCTCCATTCCCATTTCGGAATCCCTTACATAGTGGACGTTGCGCGAGAAAGAGCTCGCACAATATACACTAAACTTGCTCCTCACCCAAATCCTCAGGTGAACACTCTCGGTCTTTACGACCACACGCTGCCTAGGAGACGCGTAAGCTACCGCCTTCCCGACGCCTTGGGATGGTAGTTTTTGGCCGCCTCTTCCTTCCTTACAGTATTACCCGCCAAGTTAAGCACCATCGGGCCCGGTCACAACTCGGATGGGTGACCGTCCAGTTGTACTCCGACCAGATTCTGCAACACTGACTTTCCCCCACCCCGTACCTACATCCTTTCAGTTCTCTCCGCTAGCTGGCACTGCTTTCCTTGACAGCCCGCAAGCGGCTGGCCAAGTTAAGCAGCAACGGGCCTGGTCCCTCTCTGGATGAGTGACCACTCCGGTAGGGAAACACCCTGCCCACATTACTTTGACACAGACATAAACGCTTGCACAAGACTACATCTTTTATATCACACGGGTAAATCCGCGAGAAAAACGGATAGGTACCGTGGTGATTTGCCCCCGCCCGAGTACACTCGGGCGACTAGTTCCTGCTCCTGGCTCCTAGGTGGTGCCAGCAATGTAACCTCTGTTCAACAGGAACCCGTCACACAGTCGTCAATGGGCAATCTGGGAGACACTTAAAAGTTGGCAAGTAAAGGCATCCTATGAGCATACTGTGCAACTTGGACTAAAGGGAATTCACCAAAATTGCAATGTTACTGGGATGGCCCTTATAATGTAATCATTCATATCAATGATGTGGTATGCAGTACTCAATGTCAACCCTAAGGAAAACTGATGGTGGTCCAACTTGATCAGCCTGTCCCACATCATGGAGTAGCTTGGGACAGCCAGCTCTGAGGAGTAGTTGTGAGATGCTGTGGCTTGGCCCAAGGTCATTGGGAGGTCAATGCTGGGCAGTATAGAGTTAAAAATATATAATTAGTATGCTCACATAGTGTAAATACCAGAAGCACTATTGTCAGAAAACCAGGATCTTCTACCAGTTTCCCTTTCTCTCCACATTTAAAACATCCTGAAACTTTAATCAGCATACAAGTGAATGCTCTTATGGGGAGTGGGTTAGACAGTGAGTGATTTTTGGTTGCAGCAATGTGCGTGGGTTTTCAGAGGGATTTATGACAATTTTGCATGTGCAGTGAGTACTGTCACTGCAGACGTCTAGTGTTTGATTTACCAACAGGAGAACAGGTTTTAATGTGTGTATTTCATCATGAGGCAACATCTCAAAGAAAGTGAAGTGGCAATGAAAATTAAACTAGATCACATTAGCATGACAGTGAGAACTTAGTGAAATGATGGTTAAGAACTGAAAAAACATTTCTTGTGCAGGTCTAGTCATGTTGTTATTGCCTTCTGTAAATCACCTGTCACAGTATTTTTTTGAACAAGTTTGATATCAATCATTTTACGGGAATTTAAATTTATTATAGTATTTGTTAAATATGTTAACTGAAAGCTAATCCCTTTTAAAATTAGAACAGAACATATTTTAATAACAAAATATTAAATATTCCCTGATTAAATTAATTTATTAAAATTCTATTCTCTAAAAACTATGATTCCAAGTTCTTGTTTTCTTTCTTAATCCCAAAATGATCTAACAATTGGTATTGCTATGTTTTCAATGGTTTTGTTCAATTCTGCTAATTCAAAAAAACTAAACAGTAATTACAATTATGACAAAATCAACACGTAAAGCTCTTTGTAGACCTTTATTTATTTCTACTGGTATTTTAACAATTGTAAACTTATACTTGTATGATTTATTACTTTATATGAGGAAGAATTTATCAGAGGTTAATACCACAAGTGTAATACATAATTGTGGGATCATAAATAGACATTTATTAGATTATCCAGAGTGTAGACTCACCAAAACAAAAGGTTATCATAAAGCACTGGGGTATCAAACTATATAACGTTACTAGAGTATGTGCATCTTACATACCTGACTGTATTTAAGAATAAACTGTACAGTTAATTTGAAAAAACTCCTTTCCACTCTGAAGGAATTTATTGATACATATAAAATTGTCTTTGAGTGTTTGTATAAGGCAAAATCTATTGCTGCCAAGCTAAATGGTGGAAAAAACCATCACCTATTATTATTATTATTATTATTATTATTATTATTATTATTATTATTATTATTATTATTATTATTATTATTATTATTATTATTATTATTATTATTATTATTATCATTATTATCATTATTATTATCATTATCATTATCATTATCATTATCATTATCATTATCATTATCATTATCATTAGCATTAGCATTAGCATTATCATTAGTATTAGTATTATTATTATTATTATTATTATTATTACTATTACTATTATTATTATTATTATTATTATTATTATTATTATTATTATTATTATTATTATTTAGGCCTTGAAAACATTGCCAAACCCATGGATTTGCAGGACTTAAATCGTTGAAATAGTATACCAGGTAATAACCAGAGACCGGAAGTTTAGGCACTATAAATCATTAAAGTAGGCAGAAAAAAAAAGACATTATAAATAGCTAAAATAGGCAATAAAAAGCTATGAAAAAAACTTGTATGTGACCTATTTATTTAATATATTATACTATTCAATAACTCAATCATCATATTTTAAAGAACTTTAAAGTTTTAAACAAAATGCTAGTGTTATATTTAACGCATAAATTAAAATGTTTTTAAAAGGCCTGTGTTGCACATGACAACTAAATGCTGTTTTAAGTTCTCTGGGTTCATGTTGAGTCTCCTGTTAAATAGCAGTTTTCACATGAGAAAATGACCTCTCAACATTTACAGAGGTTATTGTTACAACATAGTAACATGGGAGGATCCATTTCACTGCAATAGAATTGTCGCCTTGTAGAATTTTTTAAATGTTTCTAAATTTATCAAGCTCAGAATTTTTCGAAAGTACATCTTTACACTTTTCCCTAACTAATGAACCCTGTTTTTCTGGTACACTGTCCAGTCTTTGCACTGCATCATTCATAATTTTCACTGACTTTGTCTTTCTTGTAGTTGGCAGACCAGTTGTGACAAGAAACCAAACTCAATATGACCATCTTTCATTCCAAAGAATTACAAAGTTTCTTGGCTGCTGCAATTGAAGATGCTTCATTCTTCAGAGCGTTCAACAACTCAGTTATACTCAGGAAATTTGGAGCGTAATAAAGTGCTGCTGAGATCCATGTTTCCCGTCTCATTATGACAGGTTGGAAGGGGGGAGCGCGTTGTACTCAACTGGAAATCAATTTATCAACAAGCACAATATCTCTTCTGACACCCTGTGAAAGCCATGTGCAATGCAGGTCACATGAAGCATGTTTGGAAATAGCACTTTTAATGTTATTCCAGCCTTTTTCATACATGGTGCAGCATCTCTGATGAAAAGTAACATGTATTGAATTTCTTCAAGCCACAATAACTTTAATGAATTGGTGAATAACTGCACGACAGTCAATTGTTAACTTTCTCCAGACACTCTGTGTAAGCAGGAATGGTTTCATTGATTCATCTTCTGAAGGCTCTAATGGCCCAATGAAACTACCCATGGGATCAGTTGACTAGTCGATAGAAATCCAGATCTTATTTTCTTTTTATCTCTAATGATTTTCATTATGTCATCATAACATTTGCTTAAGTAACATTTTCAAAAACTTGACTCTGTAGCAGGCACAGATTTGTTTTTATACTTTTCCAAAAACTTTGTTAATGTAGGATTCTGTAATATCCACAAAGAAATTCTGGCACTAAGAAGAGCTTGGATAGTCAAATGCAAATTAGGATTTTCGACCTGAATGTTGCAATTACTGCAAAGAAATCTTCTTCCAGTAGCCTTGGAAAGTGCATTTCTGTGTTTGATTGTACTGATATGCTGCAATATGAAATATTTCTTTTCATAGTTCACTGATTGATCACATAATTTGCATGTGAGTACTTTACCGTTAGTACAAAATATGTCAGATCCAAAAGTATTAACGTAACTTTGCAATTTTTGGCATAAAGGAACATTGAATTTCAGCATCTTGCTGCTAGCTACAATAATGTTGCAATGAAAACCGAAAGCAAAATAAAGCTAGGCCTGTATTGTTGCCTTCTCAAATGAATGCAAGCTGTAATTAAAACTTTCTGTTATTTATACATTTTTCGCATGGCAGCACTCATTGCTGCAAAGAGAATAATAATGAATAGATTGAAAGACAATAATATACATTTGATGAAGTCAATTTCAAGTAATGGGTATAGAAATAAATTAAAATATACCTGTATGCAGTCTTTAATAATAAATTAATAAATAATAGATAAATAATCAAATAAAGGGAAAAAAAAAGCATTTATTTTATAAAATAGGCATTTATATTTAGAAAGACAGCATAAAACTCTGGTGTTTCAATCACAAAGGTATATTTTGTACAGATTCACTTTCAAATTGAAGATAGATTTGAGATGTTTAAAAAAGTATTCTGCCAATGTTCCGGTCTCTGATAATAACAAGCTTGCTGTTAAAGTATTTCCTTCCAAATTCTTTTCTGATAAATTTAGAGTGTTCCACGTGAATGTATTACCACACTAACACATTGTCTTAACAGAGAACATTGTCCCCTTAATGTAATGTAATGAGAAATATTTCTGTGTTCATTTCCTCCTGCACAAAACACAAAACTTGAAAAATAAAAAGTAAAAATACCGAAGTAACAATGAAATATTCTTTATTTTCATGTGTGATGAAATGCTTCTTCTTCTTCTTCTTTTCTTTTTCTTCTGCTCCCCTTTGTTCTTGTTCTTCTTCCTTTCTGTCAATTGCATCAAAATCTCAAGTAAAGGGTTCTTAGAAGCTCTCATTCAGTTTATCCTGATTTACCTCATTATTATTCCATAGATATTTTTAAGTTCCAATAACATGCATTCCCTTAATAATTTTAGTACCAAGCAATATCACATTGCAATATTACATTATTTGTGTAATAACAAAATGCCTCTTAACACCATCACCAACATCATACTTCTCTCTTGATCTTAAAAAACTACCAAGAACAAGTTTATTTATTGTACTTCTGGAAATGGGCAGTGATTGCCTGGTAATTCCAAAGCTCCTTACAACACATGGCCTGCTCTGATAACATGTGATGCAGACTTATATCTATTTATGAGTAATAACAGTACTGCAGTACATAGAAATAATTTTACCATCACTGCATTTTACAGGGAATATCCTTCATTTAAAAAGCAAATGAACTTTGTGTTCCATTTCACTTAAAGAAAGATGGTTTATTGAGGTGATTCATGGACAAGCAAAAAGAAATTATCTTACACAGTGATGTCAATGCAGTGATATTTAGAAATAACTTGTAGGAAATATGCTTTATTTAGGAAGCAGCATAGAATAATTAAGAAAGATTGAATATTAGGGTGCTTCTTTTTTGGCTGAATGTTGGTATTGGAATTTGTATTTTAAAACAAAAATCTGATGTGCATTCACATGACTTTCTTTATTCTATATCATTTATTAGTGACTATACAAACTATTTTAATGTAAGCTTATTTTTTTTACTTAATTTATTTGAGAAAGCATTTATAGAAATAGCTATATTACACATTTCTTTATAAATATAAAGGGAATAGTGATAGTCAAATGTTTAATAACAGGACACTAAATACCTTCCTTAAAATTCCATACTCTTTCCATACAATGGCAAGAAATCTCTGAAAGTCAGTAGGATTTAAAAAGAATAACAAAGTATTGATCATTTCAAATTATTGAAAATGAATGCCTTGAAAATGGATCATGCCACACAAAAAGCTATTTGGAGTAAATGTATTAAAGGACTCTACATTTTTTGCATAATATGTTTTTGTCTATTGCCGAAAGTTTATCAGCTATGCAAGATTATACAAAATTTGTTCCAAATGAAGGCAGTTTCATAGGCTATTTCCAGAATATTCAACCTCCCTGTTAGAGCCATTTGAGAGAAAATGGCAAAAATTCAAAAAATATTTCATGTAAACATAGTTGGGGATGGAGAGATTTTGTTTAAAATATTTTGTGTCACATCTTTGAAAGCTACTGAACTTAAATACCAAACTTGACACTTATCTAATTTTCGTTGTTGAATTATGCTATTCACAGATACAAATACAGACCTTTTTCTAAAAATTATTTTTTTATATTCAGCGGACCTCAAAACATGTGCTTATAGTGAAATCTCAGTATCAAATTTTTGGGTGCAATACAATACTACTTGCTCTACAAAATAGAGAAAGTAAAAAGTACAGAAATTTGATTTCAAATCTTACAATAAATGATGTTATTTGCAAATATTTATCACAAAATGGAACATCTTATATAACTAAATGTAGTAGACTAACTAAATTCTAGAGAATTTTTGAAACTCTGTGGTCTAGTTTGTATGTCTTTATCGCCTTTACTATGCCAACAAAGTGGATTTTTTTGGTTCACTACTAGAGACAAGACATTTTTAAATCACTCCCATTCTGCTTGTTTAGGCTGTGCAACTACAGTAGAAGCTCTTTAGTACAGCATTCTGCAGTTTAGTACTCTGTAATCCAGCACAGATTGGAATGCCTGTGTTTGTTAACTGATGATGGTCAAAATGTGGAGTTAGATTTGGTAGCAGCTGTGCCAAACAACCCTTTCTAAAGAGTTGGTCAAAGGAGTAGGTTGTGCTATCAATGGGGTCTTCACCAGTGGTGTAGAGTCTATGTTCCTCAACAGGAAGGCTGATTTAAGCCTGTCGATTATGATTATTTGCTGACCTTACAGAGTTTCTACAGTGAAGCACTTCTCAGACCTTTAAATCATTCAACATTTTCCATTGTAGATCAGCTGGAGTGGTTTCCTGGATGTAATTTGTTACCTCTGAAAGTTGCCTTTTACTTTCTCTAGCCCCGTATGTACAATGTACATAGGGATAGAGAAGTATTGTATTCCACCCAAAAATTCAATGTTGAGATTTCACCGGAGTCCCCTGAGTCTGAAAAAAGCATTTTTAGAAAAAGGTCCATGTGTGTGTCTGCGGACAACACAGCTCAAAAACAAAATGACCGTTAAATGCCAAACTTGGTATTTAGGTTTAGTATCTTTCAAAGATGTGACAGGAAGATTTTCAAGAAAATTCCCCCACTACAAACTACCCTTTGCAAGGAAAAATTTTCAAAAATTTTGATTTTATTAAAAATGGCTCTAACGATTTTGATTAAAATCCCATATATTAAAGCTATTTATATCCCAAATAAAATGTTATCTTGAATTTTCTGGGAATAGCCTCTGAAGACCTCTTTATTCTGGATGAATTTTGCCAAATTTTGCTTCACTGCTAAACCGTAAGAGATAGACAAAAACTTACTACACAATAAATCTAGATCTCGTCAAAACATATGTCATTTACATTTTTGTTGTGGAAGTAACTGTTTGCAAGATATTCCTTTTTATTGGTTTTAATTGCGAAGTATTTATACTTTTCTCAGACATGAAGATAAGCTTTTCTTTTGTTCTACTCCTGGCCAAACTAAGGAGCGATTTGCAATGACAATCACATAATGATAGTTTTTAAGACATTTGACTATCACTTTAGCCTAATACATTCCCTTAGTTCCCTTCGACTTATAAGGAATAAGTAATAAGAACATTCTGCTAATGTTTATCTCGATTAACATTGTGTAGAAAGAAGAATAATCTTTTGTAAGTAGTTTATGGAGCAGCTAGGGAAAGTCATGCGAGTGTAATGCATCAGATATTTTAAGTGGAAAAGCATATTATCTTAACTTCTGTGCTGGATATGAACTTGGTTCAGTAATTTCTAAAATGTTAACTGCCATGAAGGCCATTGCATTGAGACTTAACTGGCTGCTAGGATGCACTGTGCATTGGCAGGAAGTCATTACAAAAATATAACCTTTAAAAAATTGTCTGTTACTTGTGATCTTGCAAGAGCATGCATAGGTGGTTTTCTGTCCAATTCTGTGAGTAAATTTTTTGCTTAACAGAATCAGATTCTTCAAATTCGGTGATAAGACTTGTCTTCAAATCCTTGAATGGAGTGACTGACCATAAACAGAAATTGTAGAGTTTATTAAAGCACACAATTTATATCAACATTTCTTGCAGCATTAGCCATTTGTTAGATATTCTTTGTTATTGGTTGAATTTTCAAATACTTTTTTCAAGTGGTAGATCATTATTAATTAGTCATGCAAAGTAGTGGCACTCATGGCCTAAATGATTTTGAGACCTCCTGAATAAAAAAAAAAATAAATAAAATAAATAAATAAAAAAAAAGCAGTTTTAGAAAAAGGTGCATGTGGACAGCATAGTCCAAAACTGAAAAGACTGTTAAATACCAAATTTGGTATTTAAGTATATATTTTCCAAGGTTGGGATAAAAAGATTTTCCAGAAAATCCTCCTACCCCAAACTACTCTTTACATGAGAAATTTTTTGAAAATGTTTTTCTCAAAAAAGGCTCTAGCAATTTAAATTAAAATGCCATATATTAAAACTATTTATAGGATCATAAAATGTGTATCTTGAATTTTCCGAAAATAGCGTCTGAAGTCTTCTTCATTCTGGACGAATTTTGTAAACTGGTAAACCGTAAGAGATAGACAAAAACTTACTTAAAAAAATGCAGATCTCTTTAAAACACACAATTGATATCATAAATATCTTTTGTTTTTCATGGAGATGACCATTGCCAACATATTCCTTGTAATTTGTTTCAGTCTTAGAATATTTAAGCCTTTCTCATACGGGAATGTTTATTTTGATTAGCATGAAGTGGATATAAGAATAAGTCTTTTAACAATAATTTATTACAAAGATGAAGGGAAAGTCATATGAATGGAACACATCAGATTTTTTATGTATTTGAGTACATTGAAACCAAGTGCATTTCATAATGCGAACCAAGCTCCACACTCTAGCCCACTGCAACACAGTGCAGAACATGCATTTTATTAGTCATATAAGTATCACAATGTATGGTATTTTAATCAAAATTTATATACAGCCATTTTTGAAAAAATAAAAAGTTTCAAAATATGTTCCATATAGTTTGGCTAGGGATTTTCTTGAAAATTTTTGTGTCGCATCTTTGGAAAATGCTGAACTTAAATACTCTGTTTGTTATCAGAACTTTAATTTTAGGGATATAATACGCATGCATGCATGTATGCAGGCACACACACCTTTTTCTAAAATCATTCTTTGGGTCCTGAGGGCTGCAAAAGATGGTGACCACGTGAGCTGCCATCAAGCCCAAAGCGTCACAACCTGGTTAATTCAGCACAGCTATTATTCCAATTGGCTCTGTTTAAAATAGTGTTAGCAATAGCCACACAAGCAAATTCCATTATGTCACTTCCCTGCTGCTGAGTAAAACAGTTCTGGAGATGTCGGTTTTACGGATTCTTGTGCCTATGACAACTAAGTCTTCACTATGAGCAAGCCCCCTAAGGGGCTGACAAGTGTGCAGCCAGTCAAAGAAGTTAAAGCAGTCAGTAAGTTGACCATCAAGAAGTGAGCAGTGAACACTGAATAAGTGGACAGTAAAGTCCAGCTGCTTTAGGAGGAGTGGTATGCCTTCATTCTCCTTCCATTTCGGATTGCACTAGATTCAGCTGTCTCATTCATCTCAACATATCAATGGTGGCACATACTTTCAATCTGTAAACTGCATTCAACCCCATTGTAAGTAGTGAAAATGATAACTAACTTATTCTCAGTTTTTGACCCCTCCTCAAATCTTATAAATTTATCAATTAACTGATTAAGAACCTTTATTGGACTCATATTAATTCCAACCGGTACCATCTTCATGACAATAAATTATCTATGTCAGGCTGGATAGCACTTGTAGAGATATGTAATATTAAAATAAGATATTATTTAATTTAGAAGGAATATAAGATTTAGAATTTTTTCACACTTGTATGCCAAACCAAGCATTGCCACAAAGCAACCTGTAAACTATCTCAGTTGGTGTATAAATCTGTTGGCAACATCCAGTATGAGTTTCCCTGATTTTATATGGGTACTACTTTGCAACAGAATAATTCCATTAAGGATTAAAAAATAGTCATACTTATGTCTTGTTCCACATTCCAAAATTTCTTTAAATTCTCTGTAGTTGTTATTGAGTGTTGTATGGCATGTTAAGGACAGCAGTGGCAGAGCTAGCCAATTTCAAAGGCCACGTACCAAAATGTGTCTTGCTCTTTTTTCCTCAAATGAGGCCTTAGAACTAAATTTATTAATAAATGTATCAATGTCAGTCTTAATAGTAGGCATAGAGAGACATTTTGATAAAAGGGCATCTTCATTTAAACTGGAGCATTAAAACTCTTAGTATAATTAGGTACTTGAATTGAGTATTTTGTGACAGTGTTGTATATGTTCTTAGTAATAAAATGTAAGCCATATAAAAGTGTTATAATCAACTCTTAGTATACTTGAACTTTTTATATTCATACCTGAAAGCTGTCCATTTACACCTCTCTATAAGGATAATAAATTAGTACTTCCCCATGTAGCTGAGGCTTCAAACATATAGCAGCCAGAAATTACGCCTGTAAAGTCACCAACACCAACCAGTCTACATTCATGGTGGTACACTCAGCATTTACTACACTAGTTCTAACTGCAGTGGAAAGAGTGCACTGCTCTAACTTCTCTAAGCAGCTGTGGCAGCTGGTGGTGAAGAATCAAACTATATGCTCTCCCAGCAGGGTTTATAAGGACGGTTCACAGACATTGTGGGTGAGTTCCAGTTCTTCATCACACAAAAGACAACACAGCGTGTGCATCGAGGGGAACTCAAGATCAGTGACATCTTGTATGAGAGGTAACGTTTTGGACATCAAAATTACTTATTTTGACAATTCTAAATTCTTTCTTCTGCTTTGTTACCAGCTCATTGATATTAGAATTAAAATTTTGGTTAATGGAATGAGGTGCCACACATAAAAAAAAATTCTTTATTTCTAATTACTAATAATAATTGTATTTAACAAAAGAGATAATAGTCGGACATGTATGTAAGCTAAATTCTAATAGTGAAAAAAACAGTGGAATGGAATTATTTAATCTTCTTTGTAATGGAAATGTAGCAATCCTTAATTATTAGCAACCTCGAATGATCCCACCTTTCTAGAACACCAAAAAGGATAAAACCGAGTACAAAGTTTAGCTTTTCCATGCTAATTAGCATGTGCAGTATAAAAATATGCCTTGAAGTTATAATTTTTCACGTGACACAACTGTTTAGAACACAATAAATATTCAGCTTTTTTATCATTCTGAATGCAGAAATAATCAATTTCCAATGCTTCTCAAAATTTTTATCTAGCATTCCCATATGCCATCCTCAATGAAACATCACGTTCTGTTGTTATTCATCATGTACATAGATAAACAGGAACAATGGAGAGGCTAAGAAAGGGGTGGCAATGTTTGTGCACAAATGTGAGCAAGCTCTCCAGCCCTAACATAGACATAGCTATTTGCCTGCGAAGACTGGAAATGCCATCTGATATTATGTTTTAAAAATATGTAATAAACAGTAAGCTTTGTTGCCACCCTGAATTCAAAAGTAATGCTTTTCCCAAGTTTTATTGGAATGTTATCGCTGTTTGGAGTTTGTCATGCTCCTTACTAAACTACACCACATCAAACATCATTGTGTATAATTGTAGTCAGACGTGGTGACGAGTGAACAATGACAGGTAAGTGAAAGGGGTATTGGAGGGCTGGGTTTGTTAAGGTCCCTCGGAACTCAAGCACCCCATATCTGGTAAAGACAGATAAAAGGGTGGACATTGCTGAGTGCAGTTCAGTTGTGAGTTGAGATTCAGTTGTGCTATGTACCAAGTGTGAAGTTAGTGATCAATATGTTTACATCGTGCCTTAGTTAAAAATAACTGTGTTTAGCTCAAAGTGGTGGTTTCATTTGTGTCAGGAGTAAAAATAGCGAAGTCAAGTTGGAGGAAATGCTTCAAAGATTATTGGAGAAGATGAAGATGGAAATAAAAACTGAAATGAAGAGTATAAATTCTAAAATGGACAAGATGGGAAGTGAAATGAGGACAGTGACGTCTGCAATGCAGCAGATGGAGGCAAAAATGGAATCCAAAATAGACAGGATGGGAAATTAAATAACAATGGTGAATTTTGTGAAATGAAGACTCAGATAAAGTCATCCAACCAAACCCTCACCAAAGAAACCTCATCCTCCTAGATGAAGAGATATTGACCAAAATTGATGAACAGCTGCCCGATGTGATAAAGGAAATGGAAGAGCTCAGTGAAAAGGTGAAAGACCTTGGCCAACATGTTAACATCTCGGAGGACCTCAGAGACATCCTGGAAGGAAGAGTCGACAGCAGCACCAAGGAAGTGAACAGAAGACAGAAGATTTGGCATCTTCAATTATAAAAATCACAGTCTATACAACACATATCAGTTTGCTTCGCCTGTCCTCAAGACTCATTGGCTAGGCTTTACATGGCAAGAGAGAAGACCTGAGAGGTTTGTTGTAGCACTTCCCCCTTCTTGCCTTCCTACTTACATACCCATTATATCAATGGTCAGTCATGGTAATCCTACCTGAGAAGGCAGGCTACAATACATTGCGAACAGAATTGAATTTTATAATAAGGAGCCCATTTTATGCCATAATAATAAATAGGCTAGAATGTAAATAGCCAACAGATTACGAATAAATTCTTTGTTATTTATACATTTAATATGAATTCTTTCTTTACAAATTTATCAGAGTTCATAGCTAATCAACCTAGAATGTGCCCATGATACTCACCTTTGCTACTTTTTTCAGTCTTGGTTATAAGGTATGGCTATAAGGAGATGCACTTCTGAATTTTAAAACTTCCATAGTTTTTTACCTGTTCAGTGGTGTGCATTCAGGGTAAGCAACGAAGCACTGCTTTGGTAACAACTGCAATAAGTGTGAAAATTGAAGCTGGAATTTTTGTCAGAAGGATAGTATACCAACATGACCAAACAATACAGAGACAAATAATATCCAGATGTATTAATAATTTGTCATTATAATCGCTTAGTTATTGAATAATATCTAGATAAATCATAACGCTTCTTCCGAACACAAAGATCTAATATGTTACATTACCGACGATTGTGAGCCAGCTGAAGCAATTTCCTTAGAGCTTCAACTGAGCAGCGAAAGACTCTTTCCCATGCACCTCGAAGGTCACAGGCCATATGTGTGTTTCACTGCTCAAAAGAAGCAAACTTCAGAGAGGTGTTAGCAGTAATAAAGTAACAAAAATTATCAGTCTAGGTGAGAAATTTGGTGATCAGCACCACACACAAACTGTCTGTTAATCATCTAAGATTGTCTTTATCAATAGCTGTTGTTAGAGAAAGTAGAATAGAAATTGCACTTGTTGACCAGCTTAAAATGAAATATACACAATCAAAAACACGGAAACAGAGTTCTCTCCAAAAGTCTTATTAGTGCAGTAAGTTTTCTTGGAAAAAAAAAAAAAAAATCAATCAGCAAATTCTATTAATCAAAGCAAGGGTGTGGAACTATTGAAATATGATCCTCTTCTGGCACAGTAGGTACCTGCTTAGGAACTTCTACTGTGTTTAAAGGATTTTAAAATTGAATTCAAAATGACATAATACAAGCTGTGGTTTCATCAACAATAAAACATGACATTGTGGATATTCCTTTTGTTCAACACAATGGAACTAATTGTCAAGATTGGTTCAACACCATGAACAGGAAAGTCACTCAAGTTTGAGCAGCTTCAAGAAATTTATTCAGATATTTTAGTGTAAGATTTAAAATTTGTTTTTCTCTTAAAATATATTCGACAAAATATTAATTTTTTCCACATGTTGAATAATATACTTCAAAACAAATGCCAACATCCAAAAAGCTTTCCACTCAATAGCCACATTACATAATGTCTGAGAACAGATTTTTTATTAAACCATGTCTCAATTAGAAGAGTCTTCAGATAGAAAAATATCAAAAATAAAACTTCTCTACTCTGAACTGTTTGCTAAAGTTGATAACTGTTGTACATAATATTTTAAGATTATTCCAAATTGAGAATTTTCCACATAATGTCAAATGAAAGCTAAGTACCAATCCCTCAAAACCAGCTTTCAAAGTTTCTTATATACATATGGAAAGTACTTCAATCCCATTGGATTGGGAAGAGAACTGGCTGTAGTGTATAGTACAAGTTTAGAGACTGCTTTCGTGGTCATGTGGTTAGCAAACTGACTTCTTACCCGGAGTTCCCAGGTTTGATTCCAGGCTGGGGCAGGGAATTTTTGTTTAACCAGTATTATTCCCTATCCCCCACAAAGTCTGGTAGTATGTATGTTGGAGCAAATGTGCATATATTTGAAGAAAAGAAAAATGATTAAAAACCCAACGTTAAAGATTCTGCAGTCAACAAGCTGTTTCTAAAGCAAAGTCCCCAATATGGCCATAGATGATAAAGGAAGCCATATAAAAAAAAAAAAATAAAAAAAAAAAAAAAAAAAGAAGAAGAAGAAGAAGAAGAAGAAGAAGAAGAAGAAGAAGAAGAAGAAGAAGAAGAAGAAGAAGAAGAAGAAGAAGAAGAAGAAGAAGAAGAAAAGAGTTTAGAAATAAAACCACAGATGAACTTTAACTATTGATCACCAATTCAATGCTAAAACAAAATTTTCCGCAATTTAAAAAGTCATTCTGTGCAAGTAGAATTCCTGGGAGTACATTTTCAGTAGAAAGATCGTTTTCAGCACAGAAGAAAATCAAAAGTTGTTTGGAATTCTATTGAAGAGACTAAGATAGAGATTTTCTCATTTTGTAATCATTTCAACTGAAGCTCACTTACTAAGAAAAATAAGGGAAAGGAACAGTTCAAAAGAAACAGAAAGTTAATAAATTTACTTCCCAAGATAGAAGTATGGGTTTTTAATAATGAAGTTTAATACATACAGATAATGATGATGATGATGATGATGATGATAATAATAATAAGACGAAGAAGAATATAACAATTGTAATTATCCATTAACTGATCTTTAAAATAAAAACAATGAAAAACAATTATCTCCATCTACTTTTGAAATGGGTAACTTCTGATTTTGTGTCCATTATGCAAATTAGGAATAATCTTCAGTAATAAAACTCACAAGACTGGCTACACAACACACATTGATTTGGTTCGGCTGTCTTTGAGACTTGTCAGATATGCTTCACATGGCAAGAGAGGAGAGTTTGTTGTAGTGACTTCTCCCTTCTCATCTTTTCTCGCTAATATGCCCACTATACCATGATGGTCAATCATGCTACTCCTGCCCGAGAAAATAGGCTACATTACATTGCAAATAGAATCAACTTTTATCACAAAGCTCATCTTATGTTGTAACAATAGGCTAGAATACAACAGCTAACATATTAGGAATAAATTATTTGTTATTTATACATTTAACAGAGATTCTATTTTGGGCTTTGCAGCTAGCCTAGAATATGCCCCTGTTTCTCACTTTCATACCAGAAAAGAGCAATTCTGACTACTCTGACCCAGAGTCTCTGCTCCTCAACAGGCATTTGACTCTAGGCGCTGACTTGTTAGTCCTGAGATGTAAGTCCTAAATACAAAGAGGGTAAACAGAGAAAGAAGGTAAGTCACTATTTGCTTTTTCTCATGGTCAATGGATTTCAAAGCCAAAGTGATCCACTTCAGCTTGCTGTAGTTCATATACATGCAACAAAATATATAAATGTGCACTGAAAACTTCTCGATCAACAGAAGTAGATAGAAAAAAAAATCTGATGTGTTCTATTCACATGACTTTCTCTACATCTCTGCAACAAATTATTCTATTTACTTCATCTAATCGAGAAGAAATTAGCAGAAATAGTCTTATTACTTGCTTCCTTGTTAGTAGAAGCAAAATAAGGGAGTACTATAGGTTAAAGTGATAGTCAAAAGCTGGTTGCTATATGACTGAAGTTCCTTTATTTGTATGGACAGGAGTTGACAAATTCCTGTATGAGAAAAGTACGTTTTTCAAAGCTGAAGCCAAAACAAGGAATATCTCAAAAACGATCAACTCCATGAAAAAAAAATTATATAACATAAATTGTGTGTTTTAACGTGCTCTACATTTTGTGTGTTTTGAGTTTTCGTCCATCTCTTACGGTTTAACAGTTATGCAAAATTCTGTAAAATTCATTCAGAATAAGTAGTCTTTAGAGGTTATTCCCAAAAAATTCAAGATATACATTTTAGTTGTCAGGTAAATATCTTTAATATATAATATTTTAATCAAAATCGTTAGCCATTTTTAAGAAAATCAAAATTTTTTTCCATGTAAAGGGTAGTTTGGAGTGGGGATTTTTTTTTGAAAATCTTTGTGTCGCATCCTTTGACGATATCAAACTTAAATACCAACACACATGGACATTTTTCTAGAAATGCTTTTTTTGGATTCAGGGGGTCTCTCAAATCTCGGTATCAAATTTTTGGGTGCAATAAAATTCCTTCTCTATACACTAAGCACATAGTACGTATAGAGAAAGTAATAAGCCTTTGTAAGAATAGTTTGAGAAGATTGAGTAAAGGAAATCATATGTTCCCATAACTATATATACTACATATAGCAAGTAGAAAATTTTGATACTGAGATTTCACCAGAAAAGCATATTTTGAGGATGCCTGTATATTAAAAAAAATTTTTTTTTGAAAACAATATATGTGTGAGTGAACAATATTAACACCAAAAGGAAAATAATAAATACCAAATGTGATATTTATGTTTAATCTCTTCCAAAGACATCAAATGATTTTTATACAAAATTCTCCCATCCCAATTACCCTTTGCATGGAAAGTATTTGAACTTTTTGATTTTCTAAAAATTAACTTAGCAATTTTGATTCAAATACCATGTATTAAAGATATTTACATGATCAATAAAATACATATCTTGAATTTTCTGGGATAGCCTGTGAAGTTATCTTCATTTGAAATAAACCTTACAAGATCTTGTATAATGATAAATACTAAGTGTAGATTAAAACATACTATGTAAAACAATTATATTTCTTTAAATTACATAATTTATTTTGAGTAATTTTTTTTACAGCATCAGATGTTTCCGAGATCTGTTATAAATGATTGATTTTCTCAATATTTTGTAACTCTGTTAAAGTTCTGTCGACATTCACTTATTTCTCATGATTGCAAGGAAAGAGTATGGCCAGAAGGAGTATTTTGAAATTGTTCTACTCAACCTTAGGCTGCCAAGGTCAAAGAATATAAAGCAATAATATTATAATGTCTAATTCTTAAATATTTGATGCTTGCTATTGCATTTCTATGAGTAACAAAGCATATAATATGGTATTCTGCACAAGTTAATTCAATTAAAATGAAATAGATAAAAGGATAACTTTTGTAAGAATAATTTTTAATGCCACTAATAAATGATGTAGGGTATAGGAACTCAGTTGAATGTAACACATTAGATTATTTGTTGCATATTAATTTTTTTTTTCTAAAACATTTTTCATGTCAAAACCAAACTAATACAGAATTTTGTGTTATATGCTATTCTTAACACATTATTAAAATTTGGTGCTAATTATTTTAGTTTTCTATAGAAACAACATTTACTGCCCAAATATTCTAAAAAAAAACAATAATAATGAAGTATAATGTTTAAAGCAAACCTTGCATGTTTTGGCAACTGAAATACCTTCCTTGGTTTTGTTCGACATGTGCATGTTGTTTACTTTGTTTTGTTTTCTAGTGAAAGCCTGTTGTCATACAGAATAATTTTACTTCTAAGCAGAAGAGGAAGCATTCTTGTATTGCAGCCAGAAAAAAAATATTAATGGGAGTAATTATAGGGATCTATTTTTTAAACAAGTTGTACATAAAATCAAATGATAAATATGAATTAATCCAGAGTTGAAATATTATTTTATATTTATAGATTAAGTGGAGCAATTGGATTTACAATTGGATACCTGCCAGCAAAAACATTGTAACTCTCAAAATGCAAATTTTTCAGTAGAGAATAAAGCAAATAAATTTCTGCATCCGAGCGAACCGTGACAAAATTAAAACAAAAGATAAAAGGTGCGTAATGTTCATGTTTGCCAATATAACTTCACACATGCCTCATTCTTACCACATACAATGTTTATACACAAAAATCCAGCATTCTATAAAAGCGAAGATTACAACGTTTTTGCCGGCAGGTATTCAATTATATTTTGCTATTACCTCTTATAGTTTATTTAGCAGAGGGGGGATTCCAACCCCCAAAACTCACCTCTGAAGTATTCTGATTGTTTTTTATTAAGTGCTCTGAACATTTAAAAGAACTGAGCTTACACACATTTAAGTTGGATAAATACTACAGAACATGGCATAGACTTTTTCATTGCAATGTGAATATTATGTAAAAATTGCCGATTGTTTGTCCAAAATCAGTGCTGTATCCCCAAAACAGTTCTCGTATCTATTGTGAAAACAAGGAGAATTTTAAAGGTATAAATAAAACAACAGTACATGAATAAATTTAAATGTTTATATATACTGTATGTAGCAGCAGTGTATATAACATACAAACTTTGTGTAACATTAAGTTTCCTGTTGACAGCAGCTTACTTATCAACTCTTAAAAATTGAATAAGAATTAGCTTCTTGGTTAAATTTGTTTGGTGTTTTAATCCTTTGTTCTTTATATTCCTCACCTCCATTAATAAAAATATATTTATATATTTATATATATGTACTATCATCACATTTCTATACAAATAATGCGAGTTCTGTTAAGCATTATTACATAATAAACTATTGTCATTGCAATAACATTTTTTTTCTTTTGAAATAACAGAATCATTAACATATATCAATTTTCCAACACATCAATCATGTTATTAAACAGAGATGAAAGCTCTTGAACCAAAATTGCATTACATACTGTCTGTGGAAAACACCACATATTCAAAATGTGTTTTTGAACCTTTCATTTCCTTCTGTTCTTAGTTTTTTGTGCATTTAAGGCCTACTTCTAATGGGACATTAATTAATGCTTTAGAATTATCAGAAAAATTATACAGAGATTGAGGTCAACCAGTACAATCCTTCAGCTTTCCATTTGTCAAGTTTCACATTCCTAGAGTTAAAATTATTCACCCAATACTTCCCCGCCAAATACCTGTCCCTTATATTTAAAATTGTAAGCTTTATGAACTAAAAGCAGAGGGAAATGAAATGTTTTTGCTTTTCCTTGCTCCATAAATACATACATAACCAAGTAAAATGCAAACCATTTCTTATGATCTCGTAAATGGCGTTTTCTATGAAATAATAATAATAATGATAATGATGATGATAATTGTAGTGCAACAACATATCCATACTTAAATCCTAAAGGATATTCAATTAAAATCTAAGTTCTTCACTTTGTCAATTGCAAACACAATTTTTTTAATTTTGAGTATGTTTTCCTATGGCATAGCTAAATTTACACTGTGAATGTGATGCAAGCACTTTATGCACACACATGCAACAATAAACATTTGTTAGTGGGTTTTGATTTTTCACCAATATTATTGTTAAATTTTGTAATAATCACTTACTTAACAGGGAATTAGGTTTTCATAACTTCAATATTAAGTTTTTTTTCAATATCTTGCATGTCATAAGAAATACCACAGTACCTCGCTAAAAAGTTACTTGCTGCATGTAAATTTAATATTTCATGGATATTCCAATAGAACTGCAGTTAATAATAGCTTTGCCTTCTTGCACACAAGTGCATTTTCATGCTCTTACACTCATAAACTACACATGCATACAACATACCTACCAAAAAATGTTGAAAAACTATGATTGGGATAACAAACTTTTATTATTTCACAGAAGAGAAAATATAGCTGTATACACTGCTGTATAACCTAATTGCTCTTTTCCACCTCCTTTCTTGTTTTGCCCCCATTTTGTAAGTTTTGAAACAGTTTAGAAGGCACCTGCTACCTTACATAAGGTAGATACATGGAATTTTAAGAAAAGAAAATTGAAACTGTGCAATATCATGGAAGCAGTTGTGCTCTGTGGAGTTTTTAATTTGAAATGTTAAAGGGACAACCACATGTGCTAATGAGCAGAAATGAATTCTGATCTGAATACTATATACTCCTACTACTTTTGGACCTGAGTGCATTATTTTTTTAATATGCACCCATTTAATGTATTCTCTTTGTGCTACAGATACACTGCAATTAAACATTTAATTTCCCACAAAATGATTAAAGAATTATTGAACCGTTTCAGTATTTCCCTGTAGATAATAAGATTATAATTCCTGCTGTTTCAGAACATCCTAAACAAAGCTGCGAGCTGTGTACATGTATAGTACATTGATGGGATTTGCTTAATTTAATGAACTATGTCATCTTCAAAGAATCACTACATTACATCCTATTGATGGTGTAAAGAATTGCTTCTTACAGTCATTGAATGGGTTCTCGGCTTTGGCGGCAGCAAAGGTGGAATCTTCCCTGGCTATGCCAGAAGAGTGCCAACTCCATCATTGCTGGAGATGAGGTCTACTATCAGGTCCAAGTTAGGAAAGGGGTCCTCTGGTGCCAAACATAGGGTGTTAGTTTTAGAGAGTAGTCATGCTAGGGTATCATAGAAAGACTCCAAGTAAAATTGGGGGAGGAATATACTGTTACTAGTATTGAGATGGGCATGAACAACGTTGCCAAGGCAGTAGCCAGACTAATGTGAGCTTTGTGAATCTCTTCTGGAGATATGACAAGCCTTGGATTAACAGGAGGGCGAGGATAGTTAATCAGTTTCTTAGTCAAGAGGGAACAGGCCACACTAAACATGGTTTGCATCTGTAGATCTCATTAAAATACACAATTTATGTCATATACATTTTTGTTATGGAGTTGACCATTTCTGAGATATTCCTTCTTATTGGTTTCAATCTTTTCAGATGGGGTAACTTTCGTTTTATCTCTCTCTTGTTTTTCTGGAAATGCAAAGCATATCAAACTTTAATTGTTCACAAGCAACCAGCTTTTAAAAGATTTGACTATCACTTTAGCCTACTGTATTTCCTTATTTCCCTTCTATTCAAGGAGGCAAGTAATAAGTTCACTTCTGCTAATGTTTATCTCAATTAGCATGATGCACTTAAAGGAATAATCTTTTATAAAAATAGCTTGTTTGCAGAACAGGTAGAGAAAGTCATGTGACTGGAACACATAAGAATTTTTATTTATTTATGAAAATACCCTAACAAGCAAAACTTACTTTAGGAGTAGGTATATAAATTGAGATGTTTAATTTCACTTATCCATTTGCTAGTCTGAACAGCATTTAACCAAATGATCCAGATTAACAAGCTTTCCATGTACATACAAACTCAGCTTTCGAGCATCAAAATTGTTACATTAATTGTAGTAAGTTTTCTTTCTTTGCCTTTTTTTTCTTTCTTGATAATGAACTCTATAAAAGCATATGAAAAAATTGTATAATACTTAAAAAGAAATATTTTGCATTATCCATGCTGATCTCAATTATCTTTGTCCACCTCCATGGTGTGGGGATAGTCTGTATGTCTCACATCTAAGAGTTCCCAGTTTCAACCACGGTTATGGTAAGTTACCTCTACAGGTTTTTCTTTGGGGTTTTCCCTTATCTTGAGAAGACAAACATTGAGTAACAATCAGCTCTGGGAACACCAAGCTAAATTGAGCATCTTTTCAACTATTTTGTTTATTCATCCAATATGACCTATTCAGTAAAAGGACACTAACTCTAAGGGGCAAAAAAAGTTATTCCTGCATATTTATTCAGTGAATAATTCAGAAAATGGAGAGTTTGCTGTATCCATAAAATAAACTGCTAATTGAAAGGTATGTGTATTAATATCTTGCTCCATCCAATAAAAAGGATTAATAAGCTATTGGCCTTAGTTTTAAATTATATGTAAGAAATGACAAATGTACTGTACATTATGTCCCACAAAGGACTTTACTCTATTTGATCATTAATAACAGAAGTGTTATAGATAACTTGATAAAATTTTATGTATCTGGTTCTGTCATGATTAGTGTTTGTTGCCATTTATTTGTTTTTCCTTTAATTTTATTTTCAGGTGCTATAGTGACAATTATTTGACAAGATGACTGGAAGCCTTTCCTTTGAGCAAGGGAAGTGAATTTTAAAGTGTTTTTGAAAATGTGAAACTGAAAGAAGTGTAGAGATAGGTAGAATTTGATATGTATTGCACCACATCACATGCATCAATTATGAAATGATGTGACAAGTTTGAGAGAGAAGGAACTGTGTGTGACCTGAAGAAAGAACAGCGTGTCAGGAAGAAATCAGTATCACACAAAAGAGGGATGAAAATAGTGCTACAAACTTTCACAAGGTTCCCCAAGAAGTCCATATGGAAGGCTTCACTTGGGTAAGAAATCATGTGTCCAATACATTTTAAAGCAAATAAAGATGAAACCCTACATTTAATTCCAGGTTGCTTCACAATAAATGAGGATGATCCAGGTAGATGCCTCAAATTTTGGGGACAGATTTGTGATAATGAAGAGCTGATTGATTGATTGGTTTGTTTGGTCTGATGAGGCAACTTTTAAATTGAAGAGAACCATCAATCCTCACAACAGTATGTAATGGGCAAGAGAAAATCCCCATATTATAGGAAGAACAAGCTGTTATCTCCCTGCAGTATGTCTGTCAGGACATTTTGTTTAGGGAACAGGACAGATGCTGCTGTGGCATAGTCATGCCATGATAACGTAAAGCATTGGTAATATGCAGAAATAAATATTTGTAAGACCGATCCCTGGCATATGTGACTATACTGTTGTATAACCCATTGGGTCCAAATTTCAAGAGATAGTCTGAGTAAACACATGGTTCTATGAGATGCTTCCCTTTGGTTCTGCATAAATCACACAACCTGAGTGTGCACGCCTGTGGGTCACGTACAAGGAGAGGTCACCGTTATAAGGTAATAAACTGTATAAAAATGAAATTGTAATAACAGAGAGACAGTTCAGTTCTGATCAGTTGGGCTGTCCAGGAGCTATGTGATTGTAATTATCATCATCATCATCATCATCATCTTCATCTTCATCATCATTATTATCACCATTGAACACATCACCATCATGGATATCTACTAAATTATCTTTTTATCTTTACCTATTGTTTCATTTCTTCAACTACTTTCCCCACAAGATTCCTTTCCATTGAATTTGCCAAAGCAAGGTCCTCACTTGTTCCTAAGAGATTCCAAGGGAAAACAATAATTGAATTTTATTGTCGAAAAGCATATTCGGCTACACAACATTGCTTATCTTAACATGTTGCAGGAAAAAATTGCACCAGCTGTACACCAACTCTACCCAGGTGAAGATTTTGTTTTCAACAAGATGGTATACTGTCACATTATCATCAAGACATGTGGCAATCTTGAACGAAACTTTTTCTGAGAGGTGGATAGGTCAACAAGGAAGTGTTGAGTATCAAGATCTCCTGATATAATCCCATTAAAACTTCTTTCTGTGTGGAACTCTGAAGAACACTGTCTACCCATAAAACATGTATGCTGGAAGCCATGAGAGAGGCAATTGTGATAGCCTGCAAATCCATTCCTATTGAACCTGTATCATACATTTATGAATCTGCTCCACAGCATTTCAAATGATTTATTGCTGCCAATAGAAGACATTTTTAAATCTTCTATATTACATCATCAGTATGTTTTGAACATCTTTATGACTTAGAAAAATTATAGTTTTGTAATTTTGCTCAAAAAGTGTAAATCCCTTTGTTGGACATTCTGTATGCTTTTCTGAATGTTTATTAGAGTAAAACCTTATGAAGACTTATAGTGTTAATTTAGGCAGCTACAGGACTGATTTTCAAACAAGCTTATAATCACTGTTACTCATTTCTTTGTAAATCAACGCACATGTGATACTCAAATCCTTAAGGACAGTTTTCCTAGCACTTATATATGGCACAAATCTTGGTATTTAATTCGCAATACATACATTTTCTCAACTGTAACATTTTTTTATGGCTAATTAAATGTAATTTTCACTATTTCTTAGTATAGCTTACTAGGCTTAGCATAGTTTACTTATAATCACATAAAACAATTTAACAAGTTTGATAAATGTGCATTATTAACAGAGTAAGCAGTTAAGTGCAGTTATTGATAGCAAAATATAGAGTTATGCACAATCAGCAAACTATGTGAAGGAAATGTGCCAGAAACACAAACCTTTTCCTTTAATGTTCATGTTATTCAAGCAGAGAAATTCCAAACTTCACAAGTGTTGCAATGAATGCCTTCAAGTAATGTGTCAGTGCAAAAGTATGTACTTCTGTATAAGAGAAGCCAAGGAGGTCACTTAACTATGGAATAAAAAATAGCTAACAACATACGAAGTTTGATTGTCATTAGGAATAACAACTATTTGCTTTTTAAAAAAATATTTACCTAATGTACAGGATTTAAGGTTAATGGACTTATGTCTCCAAAGCAGAAGTTTTACCTATTGTGTCACACTGTAAATGTGCAATAGGTTAAAGCTCTAAGATATTAACTAAGGATCACTTTACTGATTAAGAACTGACATTGTCACTGTTACTTTGATAAATAAGCCGGAGTCTCTGCTTGAACAATATGTACGGCAATAAGCACTTTGTTTAAACTTAGGGTTGTCCTATACTACAAATGTAAAAATGTTCAAATATGTGGATATACAAACATTCTGTTTATTTTGGTGTTATTAGTTTAATTAGCATTCAAAACTTTTTTCATCATGTAATAAAAAATAATATTTCCTTAATCATTAGGATTATCTGCAGCATGTCTGATTATTTTACAAATGCCTTAACTTCCACTCTGTGCTTCATTTTTACTTCTATTTATCCTCTAAAATTGCTGCCGAGCTTTTAATATATTTTTGTGGCTTACTTAATTCATAAATATATACATTTTTCGTTGCTGTGCAATAGATATACTAATGTATTATGGTACAACTTTAAATTTTCATATAGAAAACACAATGAAAACTTATACAGCTTAGGTTCATAATTAATACATTGACACTTAAAAAAAATATACATTTTATTCTAAATAAATTATTATTTGGCTGAAATTCATAAATTATGTTATTTCATATCTGAAAATTTTTGAGTACATTATTTTTATTATGCTGAAATCAATGATTCCAAAATATTTCTGAAGGATTACTTTATAAATTTTATATTCCACTGCTTTTCAGTATTTTCTATTTGATTAGATAAAATTCTACTAGAATTGTTGTTAAGAGATACTTTACAATTATTATTTACTTTGCCAGCAGGTACGAGATGAAGTAATTTAAAACTCTAAATGCTACAATTTAGTATAAATGTATTAGGGTACAAACACAGTAGAATCTAGCTGCCAGATCAGCAATTTCTCCTTGTTTATAGTAGCTTGCACATACAAAGACACTTCTTTGCTATTTGTATTTCTCAGTTGATCAGATTGCATCAGCTATTCTTTTGTTCCATTTATGTAATAGTGACTAGATAATCTGTTAATGGTAGGTTATAGCTAGCACATTTTTCTGTGTATTCAAATAGGGAGAATGAACTGGTTTTATTAAACAGCACAGTTTCAAAATGTTGATATTATAATAACTTTATTCTCAAGAATATCATTAAGAGAGGATTGATTGTGGGTGAACTAGATTATCTGTTTACTCTTCTGTGAAACTTGCTTGAAAGATATAACTACCTGGGAATGGAAAAGAAAAGATTAACTGCCTGCTCAATTTAAATAAAGGTACCAAAGAGAGAATTGTATAGATTTGCCACAGTAATAGCAATAATGGCTTCTATAATGCTGTGAGTAGGTATTTCCTGACTATTTTTAATACAATTCCATAAATAGTAATAATATTTACTTATTATTATTATTTTTGTTGTTGTTCCATTTAATGTAGGTACTTGTATATGTATCCAGCAACTGATGGCTCTATTTGGTTGAAATTAAGTCCCTCCTTAAGAATGGTTTGATCAATCTGAAACCGAAATGCCTGGCAAATAGAACTCTATTCTAGATTTCTGAATGAAGAGGGTTGTTACTTTAAATAAAATTTATGTTACACAGAATGGCCCAAATGTAGGTGTACAATATTGATCAGGTCATTGCATTCTATTTTATTTTCTTTTTCATACATATTGACATCAGATCTCCACAATAATCCATCATTATTCAAGTTCCTTCCCATACTTTCTATTGTTTAATACTTCTATAATAATTACCAACTCTATAAACCCCAACATTCACAACATCTATTAGGAACATACAGTGCTTTTCCTTTACAATGTGGCCCATGCAAGGCTAATTGTGCAATGGCCATCTTAGCTTGGATTCCTGCCAAAACAGTTAAAATGCTCCTGCAACCACTTCACTTTCTTGCAGTTGCAATTATAATAAGCATATCATAACAAATTCTGACAATGTTTTCCTTTTCTACCCAAACATTTCTAGCATCTTCTCAGGAACTTTTCATTCACACTCAAGAGGAGTTTCTCATCTGATGTAGGTATTCTTTTAGTTTTTCCAATGTGGGTTTGTTGCATATATTTTATTTTTCATATAATCATCACAGTTGGTAAACTTCTGCAATTGGAGTTTGCAACATGTCAATGATAGAATATTTAATGCAAGCCTAATATCTTGCTCTAATGAATTTTAGACATCTAATTTTACACATAAGATTCCTTTGCCTGAGGCAGAAGCTACTGTGTGCTGTTCAGATAATGCATACAAACAGAATAATAGGAACTAATTTATTTCAACAAACCATACATGCAGAGAGATAAAAGAATAATTTACACCATTTTTAATGGTTGGTCACGTTGAAAAACTGGCTGGATTTTTCCTCTGGTAGCACTCATGAAGAGTTATTACATTTAAATTAGGACATTTTTTATGATAGGGTACTTATTAATGGATTGTGGCCCTCACAATCCTGTGATTATTGCATCTATTTTTATTTATGGGAGAACTTGAAAAATACAAGTGTGTACAACAAGCCCTCATACATTAAAAGGACTAAAATAAAAATTAAAATAAAACATCAGGCAAGAAATTCACACAATTCTGAATACTGAATCTTAAGTGTGAATGAAAATTTTGTGATAAGATGCCAGAAATGTATGGACAGAGAAGGACATTTTCAAAATCTCTTCTGATGTGTTTATTAAAATTGTATCTGCAACTGAAAGAATGTGAAGCAGTTACAGGAATATTATAACTGTTTCGGCAGAAGTTCTGAGCTGTATTGGCCATCCATGAGCAGCTATGAGGGAAAAGTGCTATGGCATCTAAATTTTTACTTCATGTTTGCCTATATTGGTCACTCAGTATCAGAAATACCTTTTTCTGTATACAATGCTCTAGCAAAAGAATAACTTGACATTCACCTAAGTTGCATGTGGGCTGTTAAGCAACTGGTTGTGCTTTCACATTGTCTAGACACTAGTTTTGCCCACTAGTCTCTTTAATTAGGCCACTATTTAAGACTACCATCTACAGGAGTCACTGTGTTTGTACCTTTACAATTAGAATAGAAAATAAGAGTAATAAAACGAGTTACATTATCCATCTTGAATTTATATATTATTATTCTCCTCATCCTTTAAATATTCCACATCATTGTAATGTATTTGATTAAGAGCTTCAACACTAGTACAACACAAACCATTGAAAGTAATTTATGCATAACAGTTATGTTTTGAGGTACAAGAAATTGGTGTGTTTTATAAGGCTGCTACTCTTCTCTTTCCAATGTCTGCCAATAAATCTCTAATAAGACTATACAGAAAATTCTTTCCACAAAACTAGAGTAAATTTTCAATTCTGGTGTTTAAAATACATGGAAAGAGTTGACATTTTATTTTTGTTACTGCCAGTCTTGAATGTTAGAAACATCATAATAGCTCTAAATGCACTCATCATATTTTATTTATGGCTACAGCAGTAACTTTAGCTTTTGTGTTTACAGTACACTAAGACAAGTACATTTTCAGCTACAAATTTACAGCGAGGAAAGACAAGAAACCAAGGCAAAATATAATACAGTATTAGATTTGCCATTTTAAGGCAATTACACAATATCTGTAACTTTCATTGAATATTCATGATGAATATTTTGTATTTTCATTGTTCATTCATATACAACACCATTCTCCCAGTACATCGATCACATTAGCATCCTTTCACAGCTTATTTTTAAAATCATCAAACATATAACTTGCTATAGTAATTACTTAAGTTGGGGTTACAATGAACTTAATGTTAAGTGAATTAACATGGCATAACATGAAAGTCTAATGCATTATATTAAAAGGATTTAGGATTGACTTAACTTAGCATAACTTCAACGTTTGGCATTTCCTTCCCAGTACCGTAAGTTTGAATGTAATTAGAACCAATTGGAGTGAAACATGAAGTTATAAAACTACCAATCAAGAGTCATTCCCATTACGTTAAGTGCGTCCTAATTAGAACTTCAGTTTAACACGTTTTCTTAACTTCATGTTGTGTCCCATCACATAAATAAAGTTCATTTCAATTCCAACATTAGTATCTTCAGCACAGTGGTTTGGTGACTGAGCAGTAAATGAATTTGCACCATATCAGCACTTGAAGCACACTTCTTTTGCTCTTATGCAGTCAGGTGCAGAACTCTTCAAGAATAAACTGCAGTAAAACAGAACCATACTAGAAACATCCTTTTCATAGCTAAAACATTTAATAACAAGGAAATGCATTTAATTTTGAAAAATTTCAATTTATGCTGATTGCAATCACAGGTTTTTACTTTTGTTGTTGTGTTATTAATGCATAAGGACAATTGCAAACCTATGAGAGCAGTGATATTTGCTTTGTACTCGTATTTAATTAATAATCCTGAATATAGTTCATGCTCTCATTATCCTACTTTTAATCCACTCCAGCGCCAAAAGTGTTCTATATCTAGTCAATCTATCAGGACTAAAGTTCATTGAGTTTCAAGCTAATGGCAGCAGTACTGAAATTAATATTCAACTGAGACAATTTTATTCTGCAACATAAGAGCAGTGTTTTAGTCCTGCAGTGGTTGCAATCATATTGTAAGTTGTTCTTGTTGCTTATGCTGTATATTAGTATCTAAACAGAAAACATGAACTTCTTTGCTCTCTCCGTTTACTGTTAATTTATTACTAAACCTTTCTCCTGCAGGAGTTCTTTTACATGTCAGCAAATCTGACATGGGGCTGTTGTTTTTAAGCACACTTATAAACCATCAGTCTGGGCCAGGTTTGAATACAGAACCTTGGGATCAGATGGCTAAACCTAACTGTACTATCCAGACTGACTCTGATGATGCATGAAATGAGTCCAGCCCTGAAGATGGCCTCAACAAGAGGCTGAAATGTTGGTAAAAGTAGAAACAATTACACAGCATCCACTGGAAATCAGCAATACTACACACGACACTGGCTGCAGAAGCCTACAAGAAATGAAATTATGTTTTGGAAAGGAATTTTGAGAGGGAAGTGTTCTAGTGTTCTAAGTTTAGGGTACCTCCCTGGCATTTAACAATTACAGGACTGAGGAAAACCTGGAAAACTTCAATTTGGAAGGATGTCTATAGCAGCATTTGAACTGGCAAACCTCCTGTTTAGGATTGCATATCTTATCGACTTTGGCTATCCCTGTCATTAACAATGTTTTTGTTGTAGTCATAAGATTCTTCCTTCCTAAACTCCTTGTAGAAAGTGGATGCTGTTCATCTCCCACTAGACAACTTTCTCACATTTCCTCTAATTTCCTTGCATGATTTAGTGCCATAATTTTGGAGCCTATCCATAGTTGTCTATATTTTAACTTAGATATTCCCTATGACTATCGGTCTAATATAACACTGCTGGTACACAAATATCATACATATTTCATAACTTTGCTAATATTGTAGCAATCAGAATGTACTATTAACATATTCACAAAATTGAAGCATCACTTGTCAAAAACAGCACTCTTATAAAGACATGCTATACAGCAAAATTCTGTCAAATATCACATACAGTTAATTAACAAGCAAAACTTTCTTAATACTGGGTCTTTCAACTTTGTTAAAGTCTTTCTTTTCATTTTAACCATCACTCTTTAGTAATGAAATGTTCATTGCTGAGAACAGGCCTCAAAAAGAGGTTAGGTGTGGTGATGGATGAGACAGAAGAGCACCAATATTTTCTAAATAAAGCTTCAGTATCAAATTTATAATATGCATGATAGACATTCCCTGCAGTAATATTAGGTTGCCTCATAAGTAATGTCAGGTTTTTAATTGGGTTTATATTGTATGTATACATGCTTTTATTTTTATCAATATTATTTATAGAGTGCTATGATTATTGATCTATATTTTTAACATGTTGGCACCCAGCAGTTGGTAATACAAGAATTTTAAAATGGAGGCTATAAAGTTAGAGATTGAGTCCTTCTGAAGCGCTACTGGAAACAAGATTATAAAGCTGCTGTCGTGGCTCGAAGAACATGTAAAGTAGAAGGTGAAACTGTCATTAGTGAGTGAGTAGCACAAAGATGGTTATAGTGTTTCAGTAATGGAGATAAAAACATTACAGATTTACAAGTTCTGGAAGACCCAAGCTATGAAATATTGAGATACATGCAGAGTTATGGAATAAAATCCACAAATAAGCCTCAGAGGCTGTCAGAAGAATTTAGTGCTTCAAAAGATACCATAAATTGCCTATTAAGACACTCAAAAAATGATTGAGAAGTTAGAAATTTGTACCACATGAATTGACACCTGATTAAGCTCAACATAGAATGGATATCTGTCAACTTAATGCTAGTCCCTGGGATAATCAATTTATCAGGAGAACTGTCATACATGATGAAAAGTGGGTGTATTACCACCTCGAAACAGTGGCTCGATACCCATCAGCCTGCAGACGTTGACAATCGGTTTGGTTCCAATATGTGCCTGTTGGAATTTTGAAGGTGTGATTCACTGGGAATTTATTTCAAATGGATGTGAAGCCAATGCAAATGTTATTCTCAACAATTGGAACAGTTCATTAGCTAAAAAAAAACAGAGATCTGTTGCAGTAGGACAATGAGATCTCGTACAGCTCAAATAACTAAGGGCAACATTCAGGAATCAGAAGGAATCAAACTGTTATAACATCCATAACAACATCAGAGTATATATTTTTAAATTCATGTCCAATTTCTTACTTGGAAGAAATTTTGAAAATACTGATGCAGTTGAAATGGGTACAACAAATTCTTCACATCAAAAACCAGAAATTGGTACCATTGCAGGATGGCAAACCTGGCTGAAAGGTGACTCAAGACTATAGAGTCTAATGGTCTTTACTTTGAAAACTAGAATCAATTGCCTTAACAACACATTTGAAATAGTTTTGCTTAAAAACTGACATTACTTATGAGACATAATTTATACCAGTCTTATTTATATAAGACTGCTTCATGAATAGGATTCCATAAACAGTAGTAAGACATTACTCTTACCATTCAGTTTGCATATCTAATTATCACACAGGAGTGGTTTCTCCTTCATTTTAGTTTTTATATCAGATATGAACAATGCAAAGTTGACAATCAATTATGACAAGATTATATCAATAGATGGTTCTTTGCAGTTGATTCTGAAAACACTTTTAAAATGGACAGGGCAACACAAATGTGCATATTATGGATGATGATGATGATGATGATGATGATGATGATGATGATAAGTAGGTTTTAGGGTGCTCAACGGCTGGGTCATCAGCGCCCAGCATTTTATGGATGGTACAGTTCTTAAGATAATTATGCTTCCACATGTAAATGTATGTAAACATCCATATTGATCATCATCATCATTACTTTTTTCTTGTTATTGTTGTCATCATCATTATTAAAGCTGTGGGAAAGCAGATACCTATCATGATTTCTATTTCTAATCTTTGTTTTGTTTCTTGCACTGTGACAAGAGTGAGTTGATGTGTGGCAAGTACTACCACAGACTGTGAATGATCAAACCAAACATGGAGAAGCAGATTTAGTAGTCCACATACAGAGAGCAACAGGATCAGCCCAATCACTACTGCAAGGAATATGAGAGCCAAAATTGGTAGTCATCTGTGGGTCACAAAAACCAACATCCCTGCTGGGGGACATGAGATGCTAGCCACATCACTTCAGAATACTGTTTGGATAATTGGCCACTTCTATCACATGGGCACGAAACTAGCAACCAGGTTGGTAGGCCCTGCCCCTTCATGAATTATCGCACCATAGAATCATTGATAATCATTATTAATTATTATTATTATTATTAGTATTATTCTTGTAACATTTATATCAAAACTAATCATTGGTCGTATCAGTTTCATTTAAGAAGGGGAGTTTATTTCACTATAAACTTTTACAATAGTCAGGTGCAAAAATTAAAAGAAAATAATAAGTACAAACTTTGTTACCTTTTGACATTGTTGCTTTGTGCAAATATATATATGTCTTTATTCCAGGTAGCTCAGAAAATTACTGCCAATGCAAATATCTTCATATCAATTCCATGTTGTGAGCAAAACCCTGTATATTCCAAGTCACAAATTCAAACAAAACCCTTTAGTGAACATTTTGATCTACAAAGCCAATTCTCTGCTCAGAACCAACAGGAAGAATACTGGCATCATAGTAATGTAATTTTAATAACTTCACAGCCTTTTACTTAGATAAAAGAAAGCATAATAGCAATTTTTCACTTGATTACAGGCTACCTATTTATTCTTCAGATTTCTTGAAACTCTAAGATATGTGAAACCCAACTATAGAAAATTTTGTTTCAAATCTGACTGACCTTCATAAGCTGACTTTATTTTGGAGTAAAGATGACGGTAATGTTATCAGCGAATGACCCAGTATTATATTTACATTGCATAAAACTGTACCACTTTTAATGAAATTATACTAAAAATGTGCCTTATTTAAGCACATTTATTTATGTAATATATACACTCAAAAGCAGTAGCATAAATGCATTACACCTTAAAATAATGCCAATTATTACTGTCAAATAAATTAAGTAAATTAAATTTTAGAAAACATTTTCACAGATACGTCCACATAGCTGGAAATTCCCATTGAAATAAGCTATTATAAAAAGTTTATATTGCTCAGTTATCCTCATTCAAATTGCTGAAGCAGTGATAACATATTTTGCCACTGTTCTAAACTTTAACCATTCTTCCTGTTTTATGTCATAATTGTGCTTATATTTTCTATTTAAAAACTTGTTGCTTGTTTCTTATTTGTAAAGGAGCAGATTCTGTAAGTGTGCTCTGGAACCGAAATTAATGGTAAAAGAGAATTGTATAGCTTCAGGATTGAGTATCTTGCTCACCAGCAGATAATGTAATATTGTCCATGAATGTACAGCAAATTAGATTTATCACTGTAGAATAGCAAAGGATTGTCTTCATATAATAATCAAAGTGGCTTATACCACAATGAAAATGTTAGGCAGCTTCGATTCTTGATATACTTTTTTTATTATTATTAACAACCACCACAATGCAAAAGTACAACAAAAGTTGACATAGCACATCTTTAGAACATGTTTAATTTATAGTGAAACAAGCTGTTACAATGATAAATGTAATGCTGAACATATGACATTATCTGCTTTATTGAGCAAAACAAAAGACACATGCTGAAAAGTGTGATGTGGTACACAGTTATTGTTAATTTTATCAGTATTTTTCTAAGCATACATACATAACCTTAAAAATATTTAAGTCTTGTGCAGGGTTATAGTTCACGTTTCAAACTTTCATTTCTGAACACAGACTGGGTTTGGGATCCAGTCACCATGAAGGGATGGGAAAGATATTTGAACATGAAGAGTGGTATATCTCTACTACAATACACAGCACTTCTTCTTATTTTTCTTGTAATTGGCCTTGACTGACTGGCGTTCAGATTGCTGAAACTTGCGCACAATCCTCACCAGCTCATGGAAAGCCTGGTCCACATTCATCCTCAACTTCGCACTGCACTCTATGTATGGAATCTTAAGCTGCCGTGATAAATTCTGTGCCTCCATTGTTGACACCTGCAGAAAAGAATTACTCTTTGAATTATTCAAAACTAATATTTTCAAATACAACCATGATGTACATATTTTTAATTATTAATTTGCTTATTTATTGTGGTGGAGTTAAGACTATCAAGCCTTCTCTTCCACACCACCAGAAATACAAAATATGCTAAAAGAGAATAGAATGAAAAATAATATAATATAACACTTGTGGCCCAAAAGTCACTTGACAAATGGGGAAATTACAAAATGTTCAATTTTATTAAACAATTGATTGAAAAATAAGTTTTACATTGTAAAAAAATACATGAACTATTTTTGTACATGTCATGTTCATGGTATCCATTTAAGAACAGTGTAGTCACATTGATCGATAAGTTTAATATTTTTCAGTGATTTTACTTATTTAAAAGGGATGTTATGTTTTAGACCCATACAAAAGATCAAATCTGTTGATAATGGAAATTTTAGTTTCAACAATGAAATAATTATTACATTGAATAACAAATGAGAACTGTGTTGCTAAAGGACAATTTGTTGTGTATTATCTGTTGGCAACTCTCTTAAAAGCAAGAAGTTTAGATCTTTGATGAGAAAATTAAAATCAATCATGCTCACAAAAGATAGAGTTGAATTAATACTACTATGTGGTGACAATCACAGAACTGTGAGACAAGGTGAGTTTCACAGGTGGCATCCTGAAATTCTGAAACCTCATTTCAAGCAGTAAGTTATCTTTGAATAAACTTAACAGGACTTTTCTGTGTTGAATGCAAAACGAAGTGGTAGGCTAAAGACTGTCACTGATGAAGGCAGCAAGATTAAAGAGCCCGCCTGGGTAGTGTGGTGGTAGCATGACTGCCTCACATTCAACAGGTCGCGGGTTTGAATCTTGCTTAGGGTGATTTACCCGGGTAGGTTTTTTTTTTTTTTTTTTTTATTCTGAGAAGACGAATGTTGAATAACTTTATGCTCCATGGACCCTGAGATCATTTGAGCATCATTTCACCAATTTCATTCATCGTTTGATATGATGAAGCAGCTTAAAGGACGTTAAGCTACCATAAAAAAAAAAAATAAAGTTATTGCAAAGGTGAATACAAGCTATGTGTCTATACAGAGTGGAGTGATCAAAGAGTCTGTTCGACAAATTTTAAAATCAGCACATTTTCGTCCATACAAGATCCACATATTCACACAATGATCTTCTACATAGGTGTATGTTTTGCATTTGGGTCAACTACCACGTGGACAATGATGATGAATTTATAAAACGCATTCTTTTCAGTGATGAGTGTATTTTATTTGGATTGCCATGTGCATACCCCAACGTGCAGTACTGGTCTGTGGAATACCCAGCATCGGTGTGTCAATTTAATGACCCAGGTGCTCCAAGAGTGATGGTGTGGTATGTTTTTTTAGATGATGCCATGATTAGCCCACATTTCTTTGAATCTAACATGAACCAATATTCTTACAATCCAGTGCTAGATTTGACTTTATTGGACTTTCTATATGCCCTGCCATTGCACAGATAACAGAGTTTGTGGCTTCAATAAGTTGAATCACAGATTTGGACATCAGTGGAATGGACAAGGCAGTCCAAGGTCTTGGTCTACACTCTCACCTAACCTGACACCCCTTGATTTCTTTCTTGGGAATATGTAAAAGAATATATTTTCCAGACTCAACCCCCAACTGGAAGACCTGACAGATCAAATCAGGCATGTCATTTGGCATATTTCACCAGCTATACTTCCCAAAGTGAGTATTGAATTACAGGATTAAGCGAGGCATTGTCTTCTTGTTGATGGACGAGTTAGGCTTAAATGGAAACCATGAACATTACATTAGTTTCAACATGAAACTATAATTACAATTGATAACAAATGGGAAATGTGTTGCTAAGAGACCATGTAGAACTTATTTTTCAATCAATTGTTTAATAAAATTAAACATTTTCTAATTTCCCCTTTTGTCAAGTGGCTTTTCGCCAAAACGATAGTACAAGAAATTTATTTATGTTTCTCTGTCTTTATTTATGTCTTTAGGTATTTCTTTCTTTATGTCTGTTTTCTTTGTTTCTCTCTCTTTCTCTTTCATTTTTCCTTCCTTTCCTTCCTCCTTTCTTTCTGATGCCTGATATGAAAATGCAGCTTCGTCCACCACAAATCCCATATGCAGTCCTCTGGGATTAAACCCAGGCTGCCTAGACGAGAGGTAAGTGGTCTAACCATTTGGCCATGGCATCGCCAATAGTGCAAGAAATAATAAAAATAATAAAGCATATTCAAGAAAGTGCTGTAAGTAAAACAATATTGTATATGCTTCATTTTCTATTACTAGAACATACTTAAACAACAATTTTTGCCTCCAAGCATCTTGACTTCAGGTCACATGATACTACTATCTTCTGACATGCGAAGGTTTGGTAAGTTAGGTCAAAATAAACAAAACATTCTGAATTTTACCCGAGAAAAAAAATATTTATAGAGGTGGTTGCTTGAGCACATGAAACACACTTCTGAAATAAACCCTTTTACTTAAACTGAAAGAAATCTATTACTTACTACACGTTGGTGCTCCAAGTCTGCTTTATTGCCAACCATTAGCATAGGAAACTCATCCCGATCCTTTACCCTTAGAATCTGTCGATGAAATTTATACATTTCATCAAAGCTTGCCTTGTCTGTTACAGCAAACACCAAGAGGAAGCCCTCTCCAGATCTCATGTACTGCTCCCGCATTGCACTGAACTCCTCCTGTCCTGCTGTATCCAAAACTGTAAACAGATTAAAAAAAAAAAAAAAAAAAAAAGAATACTGAATCATTATTAAAGTTTTGGCTTGAGTTCAACTCTTCTCATATTTCAGGATTTTCTCATGCATAAGACTACTATAGTTTGTAATTACTTTGAAATTAAAAGTTTTATATTTAACGCATATTTACAACATTTCTGTTGTACTGAAATTAGAGATTTTCACATGCATGTTCAGTTTAAGGAATACATCAAGTTTTGGTAATTATTTACAAGTTGGGCCGCTACATCTCTCTGCTGCGACTTATGCCAGTTTTGCACTCTAACGGGACCGGTGTAGTTAGAGAGGGATTATGGGTGGGGAGATGGTTTAAAAAACTAATGTTGTATCCATTGCGCTGTTAGGAGTTGTTGGAAATATCGATAATGAGGTACTACCACGATATAAAATTAGAAACATAAATTTATATACACACACTAACCTAAACGGAATGGAACCTAACCTCGCGCTAAATTTGAAATCCACAGGCTTTGAAATTGCCATCATAAATACAAAGTCAATCAATCGCACTTAGTTTCATTCGATTTTAGAGTGGCCGAAGTTCTGTATAATAAAATTCACTGAACAGCTGTATCTGCGTGAAACATACTCGTCATACATCAGTACAGCGTCTAGCAACACATGCCGGTGTTGCATTCCACAACACTGTTCGCCTGCCGCCGACAATGTAACTCAGGTTTTAGGCACTTTAGCGTGTAGTATTATTATATATTTACATTGCAAAAGTACTACAAGACTTCTTTATTTATATTCTACTCCTTCTAGGCAGCATACTTCATAAATATTCACAAAAAAGGATCGCTACGCGCACGTAATAAATTAGCGTTTAACTTAATTACGGAGCTTTTCCGATAAAAAAAAATGGTAAAAACGTAACAAGTATAAACCAAACTTACAGTCAAACCACAATTAGTTTAATTTCTAGAGGGGCCCAAGTTCTCTATAATTACCAAACAATTTTATGCATAAAACAATTCTGGCAATAAATATTACTATATGCTTGGATACAATTCGGCATGATAAAAAAGAATCTATATGTTGCATTCACATGCTTTCCTCTACCCACTGTTCTTGAATATCTTATTCTTCTATTTCCTGTTTATCAAGATAAATGTTCACAGAAGTACATCTGTTACTTATTTTGGTCTAGGTACAAGTGTACATAGTAAGGTAAAGTGAAAGTCAAAATTAACACGTTAGTCTTAAAATGAATTTAGCCTATTTTATGCTACTGTATATATTCTAGTCTCAGAAGGTAATTTTACAGGCATGGAGAACTTTAACTACGGAGAAGTGATGAGGTCAACATGTACAGAATAAACAAGAAATTCTACTTGTAGGTGTATCAGAGTAGGCTTTCTGCTCTTTAACTGCACAAGGCCAACCCGACCTTTACTTCCCACACTGCAATACAAAATTAAAGTTCATTATAGATTACAAGCAACTTTTACACTCTCCAAGTTTTCCCCAGCTTGCTCAAATTATTTATACTTCACTTTCCACACAGTTTTTGAAATATTATAGAGCAAATGGAGGGGGAAAAAATCGGTAATTATTTAAAAGTTGGGCCGCTAACTCTCTCCGCTGCGACTTATGCCAGTTTTGCACTCTAACGGGACCGGTGTGGTTAGAGAGGGATTATGGGTGGGGAGATTATTTAAAAAACTAATTTTGTATCCATTGCGCTGTTAGGAGTTGTTGGAAATATCGATAATGAGTTACTACCACGATATAAAATTAGAAACATAAATTTATATACACACACTAACCTAAACGGATTGGAACCTAACCTCGCGCTAAATTTGAAATCCACAGGCTTCGAAATTGTCATCACAAATACAAAGTCAATCAATCGCACTTGGTTTCATTCGATTTTAGCGTGGCCGAAGTTCTGTATAATAAAATTCACTGAACAGCTGTATCTGCCTGAAACTTACTTGCCATACATCAGCACAGTGTCTAGCGACATAAGCCGGTGTTGCATACCACAACAGTGTTCGCCTGCCGCCGACAATAAAACTCAGGTTTTAGGCACTTTAGTGTGTAGTATTATTATATATTTACATTGCAAAAGTACTACAAAATGTCTTTATTTGTATTCTACTCCTTCTAGGCAGCATACTTCATAAATATTCACAAAAAAGGATCGCTACGCGCACGTAATAAATTAGCGTTTAACTTAATTACGGAGCTTTTCCGATAAAAAAAATTGGTGAAAACGTAACAAGTATAAACCAAATTTACAGTCAAACAACAATTTGTTTAATTTCTAGAGGGGCCCAAGTTCTCTATAATTACCAAAAAATCTAATATGTTCAATTTATATGACTTCCTCCACCTATTCTACAAACAAATTTCATACAAATGATTCTTCTTCTTTCTACTCCATGCTAATCGAGATAAGTATTAGCAGACGGTTCTTACATAAAGGTTGAGAGGGGGGATTTTCTTGAAAATACACACACACACACACTGACATTTTTCTAAAAATGCTTTTCTGTTTTAATTCAAGAGGTTCCAAAATTTATATTTCCGGTGAAATCTCCGTATCGAATTTTTGGGTACATACAATACCTACTATGTATAATGTACATATTCGTTCGAAAAGTAAAAAGACATTTTTAGAAAAAGGTCCTATGTGTGTCTGTGGGCAGCATAACTAAAAAATCTGATGTGTTAAACTCACATGACTTTCTCTAGCTCTTCTACAAACTTCTTAATAAGATTATTCTTCTTTCTGCACCTTGCTAATCGAGACAATCATTAGCAGAATGTTCTTACTACTTAGTTCCTTATAAGTAGAAAGAAAATAAGGAAATACACTAGGCTAAACCGATAGTCAAATGTTTTAAAATCTGTCGTTATTCGTTTGTCATTGCAAATCGCTTCTTTGCTTGGCCAGGAGTAGAACAAAAGAAAAACGGACACTTCCTGTCTGAGAAAAGTATAACTACTCACAACTAAAACCAAAAACAAGAAATATCTTGGAAACGGTTACCTCCACAACAAAACTGTAAAGGACATATATTGTGTGTTTTGATCAGATCAACATTTTCTATGTAGTAAGTTTTTTTCTATCTCTTACCGGCTAGCAGTTAAGCAACATTTAGCAAAATTCATCCAGAATAAAGAGGCTATTCTCAGAAAATTCAAGATATAAATTTTATTTGGTATGTAAATATCTTTAATATACGGGATTTTAGTCAAAATCGTTAGAGCCATTTTTTAGAAAATCAAAATTTTCGAAAATGTTTCCATGTAAAGGGTAGTTGGGGGTGGGTGGAATTTTCTTGAAAATCTTTGTGTCGCATCCTTGGAAGATACCAAACCTAAATACCAAGTTTAGTATTTAACGGTCTTTTCGTTTTTGAGCTATGCTGTCCACAGACACACATACACATGGACCTTTTTCTAAAAATGCTTTTTTTTTTATTCAGGGAGTCCTAAAACATGTATTTCCGATGAAATCTCGGTATCGAATTTTTGGGTGGAATACAATACTTCCTCTATACACTATGTACATAGTACATATAGAGAAAGTAAAAACAAATATGTTAAATATAAAAGTTGGTATTCAAGTTCAGCAGTTTCCAAGGATGTGACACGAAGAATTTCTAGAAATTCCCCCACCTCAATTACTCTTTACAGGGAACCTTATTTTTCTCTCAAGAATGGCTCTCCGGGTATTTAAAGATATTTCTATGGCAAATAAAATGTATAGGTGTCTTGAATAATCTTGGAATAATCTCTGAAGACCTCTTCATTCTGAATGGTTTTTGCATAACTGGAAAACCGTAAAAGATAGAAAAAAATATTCCTTGGTTTTAAAATTTCCAATAATAGATTTTTCTCAATGGGAATCTTCCAAGGATAAAACAAGGTCTCAAACAACCCCACTGCAAATTACATAGAAACAATTTTTTTCTCCCAGTGATCTAACGATATTAAGTTAAAGTGAGTTTTATTTATGGGCGATCTTGAACTGCATTCTATATTAGGCGTGAAAGAGCGTCTAATTTTACTCAGATGTCTCCATCAGCCTTTCTTACGTGTCGTAAATCCACGACACGGGACCAACGGTTTTACTTCCCTTCCGAAGGAAGCCATGCTAAGCATGAAAAATCCATCGCCTTCCACCTTGGGAACCAGAGGTCAGCAGTTTACCCCTAGATCATGGGACGACGGAGGACCACAACGATTGATTAAATTGTCATATGTAGTCCTCTTTATTCTAAATGACTTTTATATAATTGGCAAGTCCTAAGATATAGACAAAATTATTTTGCACAAAATATATAAATCTCATCAAACCACACAATTTATGTGAAATAAAATTTATGTGACATTAGCCGTCTCCAAAACTTTTTTTTTTTATTGTTGAATTATTTGAATTGAAATTTCAAATCCTTATACTTTTACTTTCTCTAGCAATGTAGATAGTGGAGGTACAGTATATCACCTAAAAATTCGATACCGAGACTTCACCGGAAATACATACTTTGAGGACTGAATGCAAAAAAATTATTTTTAAAAAAAAGGTTTTAAATACCAAGTCCGGTATTTAACGAAATTTTTGTTTTTAAGTTATGCCACGCGCGCACGTTTTTCTAAAGATATTTTTTTTTTAATTCAGGGGTCCTCATATATGTATTTCCGATGAATCGATATGGGATGTTGAGTGGGATGCAATCCTCCTCTATCTACTATCAAGTACATAGTGCTCGGGAGAGAAAGTAAAAGTTAATAGCGGTTTGACATAGTTCATTATAGCTTTATATATACCATATCCTTTTTATGTTGTGAGGTGTCATAAAAATTAAGGCAATGATAAGAAAACTGTTCATAACATTTGTATTTATGGGCAGTTTTATAACTGGGCGAGTCTTATTTGCCCTCTCTCCGAAATACGTGGCTCGAATACTATACTCTTCTCGCTAAATATAGAATAAAAGAAATTAATTAAATATAATATAATGAAAACATTATTAGAGAGAGGCACACCTAAGTATAAAGCATGAATTAATATGTTTGTTATTTCCAAACACTAAGATTTACAATGCTATGTTCAAAAAAAAAAAACAATGAAGCTATTGTATTGAGTTGTTTTCTGAAAAGCCCTATTAGAAGCACAAAAGCACCACAACCACTATCTACCTTCATGAATCACCAGTCTTTGTTAGATGCCACAACAATAGGAGCACCTCTACAGGAAGTAACTTGCAACACCTGTTGCCCACTATGGTAAATGCAAAGATATATGAGTCATTTCCTTCTCCAACATTTTAAACAGAGCACCTACATATTTAAACTTATACTTGAGCATTACTAGTTTACAGTTTTACTGTTAGGAAAGTTAAAGGTATATGAGATACAAATACTGTGACTGAACATTTTCCAGGATTTCAAACCGCACACTTTTTAAATATTATGACCATATTTGTTACTTGCTCTAGCACATATATACAATGCACAGAGTAGATAGAGAAGGTATTGTGTTCCACCCAAAAATCGATATCGAGATTTCACCGGAAATACAAGTTTTAGGGTCCTCTTAAAGGTCTACATGTGTGTAAGTTAGCCTATGGACAGCATTACTAATAAGCGAAAAGTTGGTTAAAAATCAAACTTGGTAATTAAGTTCAGAAAATCTCCCCGCCAAACTCCACTTTACATTGAACATTTTTTGAAAGTTTTGTTTTTAGCAAAAAATGAGTTAACGATTTTGATTAAAATATCATATGCTTAAGATATTTTATGACAAATGAAATGTATATCCTGAATTTTCCGGGAATAACCTCTGAAAACCTCCCATTTTGAATGCCTTATATAACTGGTAGACCGTAAGAGATAGACAAAAACTTGCCTGCTAATAAGAAAGAGAAAGAGAAAGAGAAAGAGGGAGAGAGAGAGAGAGGAGAAGAGAAGAGAAGAGAAGAGAGGAGAGGAGAGGAGAGGAGAGGAGAGAGAGAGAGAGAGAGAGAGAGAGAGAGAGAGAGAGATCGTCTAAACATACAATTTATGTTCGAAACATTTTTGTTGTATAACATTTCCGAGATATCCTTTTTTATTAGTTTAAGTTTTTGGATACCTTCACTTTTCTCAAACAAGAAGTTGTCTGTGTTTCTTCTGTTTTACTTCCGGTCATGCAAAGAAGAGAATTTCAATGGCCATCGCATAGCGACAGCTTTAAAAACATTTTACTACCGCTTTAGTCTAGTATGTTCCCTTATTTCCCTTCTACTTAAAAGGAACTATTTAATAAGGCAATTCTATTAATGTTTATCCAATTAGCATGAAGTAGAAAGATGAAGAAATTTTATAAGAGGTTTGTTTGCAGAGCAGGCAGTGAAACTCATGTGAATGGAACACATCAGAATTTTATCTTTAATATTTACTCCTTTAATTTAAACTACTGTCAGTTGTGTTTTTATCTTGACTATTCATTCCTTTGATTTATACTATTACCAAGTGTGATTTTCATCAAGGCAAGCTGTTCCTTGATTTACTATTGTTTAGTTAAAAACTATAATATTCATTGCTTCGCCTATCTGAATGGTGTTTGGAAGAAGTATGACTATTTATCTATATATTGAATAACCATGTTATTATAATGAAGTATCTTATTAATAAATCCCAATATCGTCTGTTTCTGTGTCGTTCGGCCGTGTTAGTGTCCTAGCCTTCAGCTAAAAGTCCTCAGTTCAATTCTCGCAATTACTGCAGTACGTTATTTCTTTGTATGATGATTTCATCAGTGACTGAACGGCACCAATAGGACAAATAACGTTAGAAGCTTATCTTTTACTCATACATAGTAACCAAGAGTAAATGATAGTCTAATGTGCAGGAAGAAGTATGGCAGATGAGACTGGACTTCATTAATTGCAGAAGAAGAATTGTCAAGAAAATGTGACAGCTTTAATCGGGGTATCTTTCCAATTCATTGGAGATGTAGTTTTATTATGTAGTTGCGTAGACTTCCACGGTAGTGATACCAACTTAGCCATTTTCACAGTAACATTTGGCCATGCCAAATCGTAAAATGATTATAGCCTGAAATATATCCTATTTAATTAACTCCATAGCTAAACTCTAATCTAAACAGCATAACTTTATCTGGCTTTTTCTATGCAAACTTTGTCAGAGCTTGTTCTAAGTTAGAGCGAATCCATAACAGCTAGCTGTGTACGTCGCAAAGATAGATTTATTTATTTTTATATATATATATATATATATAGAGAGAGAGAGAGAGAGAGAGAGAGAGAGAAGTATTAAACAAAAACAAGTACTCCGAGTAATAAAGTTAAAGGGAGAATATAATTATACTTGATTAATTATGTTTTGGAAAAATTAAAATAGTTCAAATGAGTGTCATCTAGATACTATAGCATGATAACATAAATTTTATAACTTACCATTATTCACTATAATTATTCCCCGTCCTACATAAAATTGAAATCCATTTTTAATTTTAAATTAAAATCATTGTGATATATGTTCAAACAGCGGGCGATTAAATTAGCTAATAAAAATCTATACTAATAGCAATCCTTCGTTTCCAAATTTCCACGCTTTGATACCTACACAGGAGATTTTTCTGTGGTTCCAAAGTACAGAATATTGGCCTATAGCCATTTTCAACCTATAAGCTCAAATTTGTATGAATGAATTGTTTTTTCTAATATAACCATCAGTATTTTATATGGAATTGCAGAAAAGTAATTTAGAACGAAAAAGATTCCTTTTGACAAGTCAGCACAATTATTTTACAGGTTGGGAAATCCCTATCATCACACTCATGAATGTAAAAGCTGATTTCCATACATATAATGCTTATTTAGAAGCTGTTCTATTTCTAGTCATTTCTGGCCTTTTTGACAATTACTTTTAGCAACTTTTCATCACCCAGAGTTGGCAACACTGTTCCATGACCTGTATTATTGTATTATCGTGTGCTGAGCTCGGAAGCCCGCGTCATATCATCGCTCAGACACGATGCGACCCTCTCCGGAAGCTCAGAACACCTACACATTTTTACCTCATGGTTATACATGTTTACACATCGCAGAATGCCATTGCGGTAATTTGTCTTCATCTAGCTGCTAGTGATAAAAATCTGAAGTGTTCCATTGACATTTTACTTTCTCTAGCCCCGTATGTGCAATGTACATAGTGGATAGAGAGGATATTGTATTCCACCCAAAAATTTTATATCGAGATTTCACCGGAAATATATGTTTTGGGGTCCGAAAAAAAAACATTTTTAGAAAAAAGTCCGTTGAGTGTGTGTGTGTCCGTGGACAACATAGCTCTAAAACGAAAAGACCGTTAAATACCAAACTTGGTATTTAGGTTTAGTATCTTCCAAGGATACGACATGGAATTTTGAAGAAAATCTCCTCACCACAAACTACGGAAAATGTTTCGAAAATTTGAATTTTATAAAAAATGGCGCTAATGATTTTGATTAAAGTACCGCATATTAAAAATATTTGCATCCCAAATAAAATGTATATTTTGAATTTTCTGGAAATAGCCTCTGAAGATCTCTTTATTCTGGATGAATTTTTGCCGAATTTTACTTAACTGCTAAACCGTAAGAGATAGACAAAAACTTACTGCATAAAATTGTAGATTTCGTCAAAACACACAATTTATGTCCTTTACATTTTTTGTTGCGGAGGTAACCGTTTCTGAGATATCCCTTGTTATTGATTACAACTGTAAAGTACTTATACTTTTCTCAGACAGGAGGTGTCCGTTTTTCTTTTGTTCTACTCCTGGCCAAGCAAAGAAGCGATTTGCAATGACAATCGCACAACGACAGCTTTTAAAACATTTGACTATCGGTTTAGCCTAATGTACGTATTCCCTTGGTTCTTTCTTCTTATAAAGAACTAAGTAATAGGAACATTCTACTAATGGTTATCTCAATTAGCATGGTATAGAAAGAAGAACGATCTTATGTAAGAAGTTTGTAGAACAGCTAGAGGAAGTCATGTGAGTGTAACACAGCATATTTTTCTATCTGTTTGCAAACAAACCAGTCTTACAAAATATTGTTCTTTCATCTACATCGTGTTAATCGAGATAAACATTAACAGGAATGGTCTATTACTTGCTTTCTTGTCAAAACACAAAATATTTTAAAAGCCGTCGCTATGACATTGAAATCCAGTCCTTCCACGGCCAGGATCAAAACAAATTTAATGAGATAAGAAAACTATGAGGACTTCCCCTTTAAGGAAAGTTAAAGTATTTTAAAATTGAAATTAGGGAAAACAGGGAATATCTCAGAAATTGTTAACTCTACAAAATATGTATATGTATATATATATATATATATATATATCTATCTATCTATCTATCTATCTATCTATCTATCTATCTATCTATCTATCTATCTATCTATCTATCTATCTATCTATCTATCTATCTATCTATCTATCTATCTATCTATCTATCTATCTATCTATCTATCTATCTATCTATCTATCTATCTATCTATCTATCTATCTATCTATCTATCTATCTATCTATCTATCTATCTATCTATCTATCTATCTATCTATCTATCTATCTATCTATCTATCTATCTATCTATCTATCTATCTATCTATCTATCTATCTATCTATCTATCTATCTATCTATCTATCTATCTATCTATCTATCTATCTATCTATCTATCTATCTATCTATCTATCTATCTATCTATCTATCTATCTATCTATCTATCTATCTATCTATCTATCTATCTATCTATCTATCTATCTATCTATCTATCTATCTATCTATCTATCTATCTATCTATCTATCTATCTATCTATCTATCTATCTATCTATCTATCTATCTATCTATCTATCTATCTATCTATCTATCTATCTATCTATCTATCTATCTATCTATCTATCTATCTATCTATCTATCTATCTATCTATCTATCTATCTATCTATCTATCTATCTATCTATCTATCTATTATCTATCTATCTATCTATCTATCTATCTATCTATCTATCTATCTATCTATCTATCTATCTATCTATCTATCTATCTATCTATCTATCTATCTATCTATCTATCTATCTATCTTCTATCTATCTATCTATCTATCTATCTATCTATCTATCTATCTATCTATCTATCTATCTATCTATCTATCTATCTATCTATCTATCTATCTATCTATCTATCTATCTATCTATCTATCTATCTATCTATCTATCTATCTATCTATCTATCTATCTATCTATCTATCTATCTATCTATCTATCTATCTATCTATCTATCTATCTATCTATCTATCTATCTATCTATCTATCTATCTATCTATCTATCTATCTATCTATCTATCTATCTATCTATCTATCTATCTATCTATCTATCTATCTATCTATCTATCTATCTATCTATCTATCTATCTATCTATCTATCTATCTATCTATCTATCTATCTATCTATCTATCTATCTATCTATCTATCTATCTATCTATCTATCTATCTATCTATCTATCTATCTATCTATCTATCTATCTATCTATCTATCTATCTATCTATCTATCTATCTATCTATCTATCTATCTATCTATCTATCTATCTATCTATCTATCTATCTATCTATCTATCTATCTATCTATCTATCTATCTATCTATCTATCTATCTATCTATCTATCTATCTATCTATCTATCTATCTATCTATCTATCTATCTATCTATCTATCTATCTATCTATCTATCTATCTATCTATCTATCTATCTATCTATCTATCTATCTATCTATCTATCTATCTATCTATCTATCTATCTATCTATCTATCTATCTATCTATCTATCTATCTATCTATCTATCTATCTATCTATCTATCTATCTATCTATCTATCTATCTATCTATCTATCTATCTATCTATCTATCTATCTATCTATCTATCTATCTATCTATCTATCTATCTATCTATCTATCTATCTATCTATCTATCTATCTATCTATCTATCTATCTATCTATCTATCTATCTATCTATCTATCTATCTATCTATCTATCTATCTATCTATCTATCTATCTATCTATCTATCTATCTATCTATCTATCTATCTATCTATCTATCTATCTATCTATCTATCTATCTATCTATCTATCTATCTATCTATCTATCTATCTATCTATCTATCTATCTATCTATCTATCTATCTATCTATCTATCTATCTATCTATCTATCTATCTATCTATCTATCTATCTATCTATCTATCTATCTATCTATCTATCTATCTATCTATCTATCTATCTATCTATCTATCTATCTATCTATCTATCTATCTATCTATCTATCTATCTATCTATCTATCTATCTATCTATCTATCTATCTATCTATCTATCTATCTATCTATCTATCTATCTATCTATCTATCTATCTATCTATCTATCTATCTATCTATCTATCTATCTATCTATCTATCTATCTATCTATCTATCTATCTATCTATCTATCTATCTATCTATCTATCTATCTATCTATCTATCTATCTATCTATCTATCTATCTATCTATCTATCTATCTATCTATCTATCTATCTATCTATCTATCTATCTATCTATCTATCTATCTATCTATCTATCTATCTATCTATCTATCTATCTATCTATCTATCTATCTATCTATCTATCTATCTATCTATCTATCTATCTATCTATCTATCTATCTATCTATCTATCTATCTATCTATCTATCTATCTATCTATCTATCTATCTATCTATCTATCTATCTATCTATCTATCTATCTATCTATCTATCTATCTATCTATCTATCTATCTATCTATCTATCTATCTATCTATCTATCTATCTATCTATCTATCTATCTATCTATCTATCTATCTATCTATCTATCTATCTATCTATCTATCTATCTATCTATCTATCTATCTATCTATCTATCTATCTATCTATCTATCTATCTATCTATCTATCTATCTATCTATCTATCTATCTATCTATCTATCTATCTATCTATCTATCTATCTATCTATCTATCTATCTATCTATCTATCTATCTATCTATCTATCTATCTATCTATCTATCTATCTATCTATCTATCTATCTATCTATCTATCTATCTATCTATCTATCTATCTATCTATCTATCTATCTATCTATCTATCTATCTATCTATCTATCTATCTATCTATCTATCTATCTATCTATCTATCTATCTATCTATCTATCTATCTATCTATCTATCTATCTATCTATCTATCTATCTATCTATCTATCTATCTATCTATCTATCTATCTATCTATCTATCTATCTATCTATCTATCTATCTATCTATCTATCTATCTATCTATCTATCTATCTATCTATCTATCTATCTATCTATCTATCTATCTATCTATCTATCTATCTATCTATCTATCTATCTATCTATCTATCTATCTATCTATCTATCTATCTATCTATCTATCTATCTATCTATCTATCTATCTATCTATCTATCTATCTATCTATCTATCTATCTATATATATATATCAATTGTGTGTTTTAACAGATTACAGTTTTATTAAGTTTTGTTTTTATGGTCAGTTGTGCAAAAGCCATTCAAAATGAAGAGGATTTCAGAGGATACTCTCAGAAAACTTAAGATATAAATTTTATTTTTTGTCGTAATTATCTTTAACATATGACAGTTTACAAAATCGTTAGTAATGTTTGAGAAAATGTTTCATATAAAAGGTGTTTGGGGGGGGATTTTCTTGAAAATCATCGTGTTGCATCCCTTTTTTTATTTTATTTTTTATTTAGGTTCGTTTAGCATTAAGAATGCTATTCAGAATTGGAATAAAATACGTCATAACTAAAATTAACAATATTGTTAACAATGGATATTATAACTTGTGACGTCTGCCACATGAAGCACTAAACAGAAACGATTGGTCCATTGAGTCTTCTATTTCGGAATCACTTCCTGAAGAAAACGCCAAGTCCTGTGGGAGACGACTCTTTATCCGGGGAAATGTACCAGATCTTTTTATCTCAACGAGAAGTACACTGCGCCGGATACTAAAAGAAGAAAACGTGCGATCCCGAGATCGAATATGTGCAGAGATGGTGTGTCGCATCCTTAGAAGGAACTAAAATTAAATACCAAGTTTGGATTTTGCATGCTTACTTTTTCTAGCACGTATGCACATAGTAGGTAGAGAAGATATTGCATTCCATCAATAGTTTGATTCTGATAATCTGAAATACACGTTTTAGGGTCCCCTTATCCATGCGCATTTTAGAAAAAGGTTCATGTATATGTGCGTGTCCATGTGAACACGATAACTCAAAAATGAAAAGTCGGTAAAACCAAACTTCGTATTTAAGTTTAGTGTCTTCCAAGGACGCAACACGAAGGTTTTGAGGAAAATCCCCCCCCCAAAAAAAACTACCCTTTACATGGAACAAATTTCGAAAACATCGATTTTCTCAAAAATGGATCTAACGATTTTGATTAAAATACGGTATATCAAAGGTATTTATTTGGTAAATACAATGTATATCTTGAATTTTCTGGAATGGCCACTCAATACCTCTTCATTCTGGATCACCTTTGCATAACTGGTAAACCATAAGTGATAGACAAAAATTTACTTCACAAACATGCATATCTCGTTATAACCAATATTTATGCCATATACATTTTTTCTTGGAGTTGGCCATTTCTGAGATATTCCTTGTTATTAGTTTCAGTTTTAAAATACTTGAACTTTTCTCATACGGAAATGTGTCAACTGCTGGCCATGGAAAGAAGCGAATTTCAATCACATAGTAATAGCTTTTAAAAGAGTTGACTATCGCTTTAACCAAGTGTGTCCCCTTCTTACCCTTCTACTTATAAGGATTAGCGCTAAGTAGAGAAAAGGAACAGCTTTTGTAAGAATAATCTGTTTCAGAATAACTGGAGAAAGTCATGATAATGGAACACAAATGTTTGAGCTATGCCTTTTTGCCTTCTCTATACGTACTAGGTACGAGATTTCATCGAAAAAACATGTTTTGAGACTCCCTGCTAAATAAAAAAAAAAAGCATTTCTACTTTCTCCCTACTATGTACATAGTGAATAGAGAAGTATTGTAATGCACCCAAAAATTCGGTACCGAGATTTCACCGAAAATACATGTGTTGAGACTCCCTGATTGCAAAAAAAAATATATATATTTTTTAGAAATAGACAGGTCCGTGTGTGTGGGGGGGGGGGGCAGCATAGTTCAAAAACGAATAATCGCTTAAATACCAAATTTGGCATTTAAGCTGAGTATCTTCCAAGGATGCGACACGAAGATTTTCAAGGAAATCTCTCCACCCCCAACTACCCTTTACATGGAACATCTTTTCGAAAATGTTTATTTTCTCAAAAATGGCTCTAACGATTTTGATTAAGATACTTTATGTGTAAGATATTTTATGACAACTGAAATGTACATCTCTAATTTTCTGGGAATAACCTCTGAAGACCTCTTCATTCTGGATGATTTTTGTATAACTGGCAAACCGTAAGAGATAGACAATAACTTACTACATAAAAAAAATCCGATCTCTTTAAAACACACAATTAATGTTACATACTTTTTTTTTGTAAAGTTAACAGTTTTCCAGATATTCCAGATTATTGGTATCAATTTTAAGCCTCTTAAACTTTTCTCGAACGAAAAGACATTTTTCTTCTTGTTTGCACCTGGCAAGAAAAGAGAAAGGAATTTTAATTATTTCACATAGTGACCGGCTTTTAGAGGACTTGACTATCGCTTCAGCCTGTGCATTCCATTATTCCACGTCTACTTACAAGGAAACAATAAAACTAATTATTCTGCTAATGTTTATCTTGGTTAGCATGATGCAGCTAAAATATTAATCTTTTCAATAAAAAGTTTATTTGCGGAACAGCTAGAGAAAAAATGAAATGAAATGGCGTTTTATTTATGGACGCTCTTTAACTGCTGTGGTTCTCACCGTGCCATGCTATACAGGGCGTGAAAGATCGCTTAATTTTCTCAGAGGCCTCTTTATCAGGCTTGAGGTTCTTTTACGTGCCGTAAATCTACGACACGGAACCAACTACTTTACTTCCCTTCCGAAGAAAGCCATGCTAAGGATTTTTACGCCCGAAAAAATCTATCGTTCTCCGCCCGGTTTGAATCCGCGACCTTAGGTACACAGCTTGAGAAAGTCATGCGAATGGAACACGTCAGCTTTTTCCATGTGTGTGTGTGTGTGTGCGCGCGCGCGGGCAGTACCTATCGCTCAAAAACGAAAAGACCGTTAAATACCAAGCTTGGTAGTTAAGTTGAGTATCTTCCAAGGATGTGACACAAAGATTGTCCAGAAAATTCCCCCGATCCGAACTATCCTTTATGCAAAACATTTTTCGAAAACTTTGATTTTCTCAAAAATGGCTAACGATTTTTATTAAAATATTTTATGTTTAAGATATTTGTATGATAAATGAAATTTTATATTTTGAATTTAATAGGAATAACCTCATGAGACCTCTCATTCTGGATAACTTTTGTATAACTAGCAAATCATAAGAGATAGACAAACACAAACAATGTAATCTCATTAAAACACACAATTATGTTATATACATTTTTTTGTAGAGTTAACCAATTTTTGAGATATTCCGAATTATTGGTATCACTTTTAATCCACTTAAACTTTTCCCCAACGGGAAGACATCTTTCTTCTCGTTTCTCGTTTGTTTACTCTTGGCAAGAAAAGAGAATGGAATTTCAATTGTTTCACATAGCGACTGGCTTTTAAAGGACTTGACTATTGCTTGCGTATTCCCTTATTTCCCTCCTACTTTAAGGAAACATGTAATAAGACTAATTCTGCTTATTGCTTTCTTGATTAGCATAATGTAGCTAATAGATTAATCTTTTGAATAAAAGGTTTGTTTTGCGGAACAACTAGAGAAGGTTATGGAATGGAATACATTAGATTTTTGTTCAGGGTGCCCTAAATTAGGAACTTCCAGTGCAATCTTGGTATCGTTTTTTGTGTGGAATGCAATGACTTCTCTATTTATATACCATGTACGTACTAGAGAAAGTAAAATGTACACTTTTACGCTTCGAAACGTATGAGAAAAAGAATGTGTAGTAAAATGCGGGCAGTAAAATTTCCCTGTGTCCTCATCATAACTGAGTGACTGTTTCCCTCCTTCCCCTAGGGTCATTTGGATTATGGGTGATGAACGCTGGTCAATTTACAGCTAGTTCCACTTACTGTCCAGCTTAGCTGGGATGTCATCTATCACGCATTGCTTAGTGTACGAGTCCTCGATCGTTGGATCGTAGTCAGTCACAAAGTAACTCTGAAACAAAGAAAAAGAAAAATAATTAACAAATGACATACCTTAGTTTTATATTTATCAATAAATGTGCTCAATTTTTTCTGGTACTTCCTCAGCATCACAAAAAATTCTGATGTGCTCCATTCACATGATTTGCACTGCTTATTCTGCAACAAACCATTCTTACAAAGTTCATTCTTCTATGCATATCATGTTAATAGAGATAAACATTAGCAGAAATGAGTAATCTTATTAGTTCCTTATAAGTAGAGGGGAATAAGTAAATACACTTAGGCTGAAGCGACAATCAAATCTTTCAATAGCTATCGCTATATACAAAAGAGATATGAAACAAATGACGACTTCCCGTTTGATAAAAGCATACATATTTAAAAATTGAAACCAATAACAAAGAATAACTAGGAAATGTATAGAACATAAATTGTCTGTTTCAACGAAATCAACATTTTTGTGTACTAAGTTCTTGTCTATCTCTTACGGTTTACAGCCATGCAAGTCATTCAGAATGAAGACTTCATAGGCTATTCTAGAGAAATTGAAAATTCTACACACAAAATGTAGATCTCATTAAAACACTTCTTCTTAAAGAGTTAACCGTTTCAGAGGCATTCCTTGATATTGGTTTCAATTTTGAACTAGTTTTCTCAAGTGGGAAGTCAACTTTTCTTTAGTTTTACTCCCGGGAATGCAAAAGAGAACCAAATTTCAATTGTTTCAAGTAGCGATAGCTTTCAAAAGATTTGATTATCGCTTTAGCCTAGTATACTCCCTAATTTCCCTTCTGCTTACAAGGAAGTAAGTAATAAGACCATTTCTGCTAATGTTTATATCGATTACATGACGTAAATAAAATTATAATCTTTTGTGAGGAAAGTTTGTTTGTGGAACAGCTAGAGAAATTCATGTAAATGGAACACAGCCAATTTTTATTTTTTAGTTTGACACTAACTGAACTTTAAAAAACTCACAAAATAACTCAAAACCAAATATGCTTCCTCGTTGATTTCTTCACCTTGATTTATAAGGGCATTTCCTCAGCGAAGATGCACCATGTTGCGGATTTTGTTTATCATCAGTTCATCATCTGAGTGGAAACACACGGCACTGCAGGAATGAGGGTTCTCATGTCGTCACATTCAATAGAATGTTCGTTTTCCCAAGTAGTCGTATTGCTGAGAATCACTGTAGAGCACATGCTTTCCCTCGTAGCACCGGTGTCGTTGCTTTTAGATTATTTTTACTGCACTGGGCATTTGTGATTTTATTGTGAAAGCATGTGGAGAATCATTTGAAAAAGTAAGTGTTTGTGTGTGATTTTAATGAGCTCCTGTTCTATTCTAGTAGGGAATAATAATAATAATAATAATAATAATAATAATAATAATAATAATAATAATTGTTATCGACGCTGGCATTTACCAGGATTATTAAAATTCGAAGGCTTTCACGGCCGGTGTTAGAATCACTTATAGAAAACTCAGTCGCTGCTGAGAGACCACGGAGATGTACACGCCACTGATGATGCCTGCCGCAGACGCAGGCGAAACGTCTGGGGAACGAGGGGAGAAGCCCAGTGGACCACGGCCTACAAGCCCGGTTTTGTTTTCTACCAGGATTATTATCAGAGTCGCTGGTGTGCCAGAATTTTGTCCGCAGGAGTTCTCTTACCTGCTAGTAAATCTACTGGCTTGGTGCTGTCGCTTTTAAGCACACAAAAACCATCAGTTTGGATTAGGCTTGAATTCGCGACCTTGGCTACAAGGTCAGCGCCTAACCAACTGAGGCTACTACCGATAAAATATTACAATAGTGCATTAAGAAAAATAAATAATTGCAATGATAACTTTGTAGTAACTAATAACTATGAAGCAAAACTGTCTTTTCCCTCTTTGTAATCTTAAGACGTTGAAATTTGTAAACATTAAAGCCAGGACAAAGAAATGAGATTGTCACTAGATTTAGACAGGAATATCCAGGTAACTACCCCCCCTCCCTGCTTCACTGTACAGCCTTTTTTATTATTATTATTATTATTATTATAGTTCCGGAGTCTGATCGGGACTCCGACACTGTATACCCTACTTTTTATTTACCTAATTTGATTACTGTGACTACTGTATGATTACTGAATTTCTGTTTTACATTTTACAGACACATACACAAACACATAGCACCCATGCCCAAGGCGGGACTCGAACCCACGATCCCCTGCGCTGCGAAACACCAAAGCGAGACGCTTTGGCGAGCGCGGCCATGGGGACCGGCTCCTTTGGCGTATACAACTCTGCAGACAACATTCGGGCAGCTTTTTACAGTCAGTGACCCTTAGCTTGTGTTATTTGTATTCTTTGTAGTGTTACGGTCGAAGCTAACTGCTGAAGAAAGGACCGCGGATTCGATACCTGCTATGGGTTTGGATGTTTGGTGTTTGTGTTGTATGGCCCTGATGGACAATTAGGTTAAAGGCTGGTAGATCACCTTAGAGAACTCAACTCGTAACAGTTTAAATTTTCTCTTAATTACATTTCGAAACGCGTGTTTTTTCTTTTGTTACATTGTGAAGGCATTCAAAATGTTCTTTACTAATTCTTAAGCTCATGTAAACGCGTTGAGTATCTTGCTCCTATTCTTTAAATAAAGTATGAAATTCGCCAAATTCCTTTCTTTTCAAGTTTTATTATCATGTGCCCACTTCCTGCACTTCCTTTCCTGGATGATAAGAGCCTCAGCGGCATTTTCGATGTCCAATTCAGAAAAATGCTGGGAGTACATATCAATTCATCCACCTTCCATAAGACGAGTGTGAAGAGACAAGATGTGGCACCTAGTGTGCACAAAGAGCAGCACAAAACATATCCTCCAATCTCACATTTCGTACTGTGCTATGGGAGTAATGTAATATCTACATTTACTGCCTGTTCCATAAGAATGGTATCATTGATGGAATCTAATTAAGAAAAACAAGAATTGCGAAAAAAAGAAAACAAAAATCTGATCTGATCTGACTTTCTCTGCATCTCTGTAACAAATTATTGTTAAAAGGCATATTCCTCTATCTACTTTATGATAATCGGGATAAACATTAGCAGAAAGTTCTTAATTACTTGCTTCCTTGTAATTTGAAGGTAAATAAGGGAATACACTAGGCTGAAGTGATGGTCAAATCTTTTAAAAGCTGGTTGCAATGAAATCAGTTTCTATGCAGTGCCAGGAGTTTACAACTTTTGTGTGAGAAAAGTTTATGTATTTTAAATCTGAAATAAAATATAATAAGAAATATCTCAGAAATGGTAAATTCTACGAAAAAAGTATACGATATTTATATTGTGTGCTCTAACGTGATCTACATTTTTTGTGTGGTAAGTTCTTGACTATCTCTTACGGTTTACCAGTTACGCCCATTCAGAATAAAGAGGTCTTTAAAGGCTATTCCCAGAAAATTCAAGATATACATTTTATTTGCCATATAAATATATTTAATATACGGTATTTTAATCAGAATCGTTAGAGCCATTCTTGAGAAAATCAACATTTTTGAAAAGTTTTCCATGTAAAGAGTAGTTTGGGGTGAGGTGATTTTTCTCAAATTTCTCGTGTCGCATCGCTGGATTAACTTAAATACCAAGTTTGGTATTTTACCGACTTTTGGTTTCGGAGTTACCGTCTTCCTAAACACACGGGGACACACATTTAGACCTTTTTCCAAAAATGTTTTTATACAGGAGACCCCAAAACGTGCATTTCAAGTGAAATCTCGGTATCGAATTTTTAGGTGGAATGCAATACTGGACGCGAAAGACCACTTAATTTTGCTCAGACGGCTCTCTATCAAGCTTGCGGCTCTTTTACAAGCCGTAAATCTAAGACATGGGACCAACGGCTCACTTTCCTTCAGAAGGAAACCATGCTAAGGATCTCCCTCCGCCAGGTTTGAAACCGTAACCTTGGGAACCAGGAAAATACATAGTCAAATCCTGCAAAATATGTCGCTATGTGAAACAATTAAATTTCGGTTCTCTTTAAATGATCAGAAGCAAAATAAAAGAGAGATGAAATTAAAGACGGTTTCCTGCTTGAGAAAAGTTCTTAGTAGTTTAACATTGAAACAAATAACAAGGAATATCTCGGAAATGGTTAATTCTACAAAAAATGTATATGACAAAATTTGTCATAATGTTTTACACCTGGTCCTGCAAAAGGGTGTGGGACTCCTGCATTCAATGGCGCATGCACTAGGTGACATTTGCACTCAATCATCCTTATACCTGAACACATTATTACGTTAGGTTAGATTAGTCCTAAAATAAAGTCCACCTTCAAGCAATAATGGTTTTCCAGAACTGAGCTCCTGGGTGAAAATGATACTAAATTGTTCCGGGGTCGTCCTCCTGCAAAGAGAACCGAATTTCGATTATTTCATTTAGCGATCAGCTTTTAAAAGATTTGGCTATCGCTTTAGCCTAATTTATTCCCTTATTTCCCTTTTACTTACAAGGAAACGAGTAAGAAGACCAATTCTACTATTTTTTTTATCAGAATTAGCATGGTGTAGATAAAAGAATTATGCAATTTTCAATTTTACAAAACATATCAAAGAGTTTCGAAACTGCGATATAAAACTTCGGACTAGTTCCAAGTGCAAGCCAACAACACTGCTATATTCGTCTGGGTGGATTCGAAACAGTTTATATGGAAAGGGGAGAGGACAGAAAAAGAACCCTGGAAATCAGTGAGAAATAAGATAGAAGAAGCCTTGGTAAACAGAACATATGGGTGAGCTAAAAATCAAAAGCGCTTTGTTTAACAGAAAAGTAAAGAAAAGGAATATGCAGATATATGTGCGGGCGGATTAATTGGATGAGGGCAGCTGATTTATTTTGAAAGGTATAAGAGACGAACTAGAACTATGTATTTAGTATAGTGAGGGCAGTATTTTTCATTGCTTAACACAAATGGGGTAGTATGTCAGGAAGGTAATAGCGATAAAAATGTTAAATGGCAAGGGGAAAGAAAAATCTTATGTGTCCCATTCACATGGGTTTCTCTGCCTTTTCTGTTTAATGAATCAAAAACATTTTTCGAAGTATGCGAAAACATATACTCACTTATTACTTTAAACCAACAAATGAATGTGTTTAAACAAATTCTAGCTCTTTTATTATTCAAGTGTATTCATTATGATTGTCTGAATTACAACACATTGTCTCCGTTCCTTCCTGAACCCTTCCTAGAATTCTGATAGCTTTCCTCACTCTGGTATGAGTGTGCCATTTTTCCTGTATAAACTTTCCTAGTGTCGACAGAACTACTGGTTCCTCTATTATTTTCCTTTATAATTTTCTGGCTGGTTAATTTGCCTTTACTTCTGTAAATCGGTACTACCGTGCTAAACTTCGATTATTAATTATTTTACTCCCTTTAACGTTATTTAAGAAGATAGTAATAAATGTTAAACCCCCTTCTGCTTCACGCTAGAGGGGTCATGTAAATGAAACACATCACATTTTGACAAGTAATGGTGCATTTAATGACAATTCCTTGAAAATGTTCCGCGGTGGATGTCTTAAATTTGGTATTATTGCAGCTTTTTGTTTATAAGGCGAATGCCTTCAATTTCTAGATTTCTTCAAAAATAGTAACACATCGATACCGAATTGAATGCAATACCCCTCTATCCTTGGATGGATAAAGAAAATAATACTTTGCATTTTCTCTACGGCACACACACACACACACACACACACACACACACACACACACACACACACATTTATATTAAATAATGGAAGTATTGTATTCCACCCAAAAGTTCAATGTCAATTTCACCGGAAATACATGCTTTGAGGTACCCCGACTCAAAAGTTTAATTTTTAGGGAAAAAAATGTGTGTGTGTTTGTGACAGCATAACTCAAAAACGAAAAGTGGCATAAATAACTAACTTGGTATACAAGTTGAGTAGTTCCAAAGCTACAGCACGAAGATTTTTCAAGCTAATTCTCCTTCCCAACTACCCTATAGCCAGTTGCAGCTTGACTGCGTCCTAGAGAGCAATGAATTACTCACTCTATGCCTACAATATGAAATGCGCCACGTCATTGAGGACAACCTATCGAAGGCTGAATCAAGTATTGGAATGCAAGTGCAAAAATGTGTTATTGCCTGAGCCCAGTGACTACTGAATATCACCTTCCCTTCCAGCCGAGCTCCGAGATTTGTGACTGAGTACGCACAACTACTCCGATTCAGACGAGTAAAGCTAGAACTGCATACTTTAAGTAGAACATTTTTCGAATTGTTAAGTTTCTCGATCTAACAATTTTGATTAAAACAAACATATTAAAATATATGTGGAATTTTCTGAGAATAGCCTGTGAAGTCCTCTTTCTTCGGAAAGAAATTTATATAATCTTGTATAACTGGTAACCAAAAGGAATAGACGGAAAAACATGTAGATCTCTTTAAAACATACAATGTATTTCAAGCTTGTTTTGTGGCGCAAGCCATTTCCGAGATATCCGTTATTAATGGTTTGTATTGTTCAATTCTTTGTCGTTCTTATAAAGTCCTTTCCACATTCAGTTGTTTCTCGCGAATGCATGAAAAAGCACGGAATTTTAGGCCAGTATACGTGGGCGTTCAATGAGTACTTTAAAATGTTGCTAAGGTAAATTGCGTTAATATTGTGCACTGTCATTTGTTACAAATTGCCATCAAAATTGGTTCTGATTCACAGGTTAGTTTGGATCTGGCAGCCATTTCAGGTAGTTAATCAAGATGATATCGCTAAAACGGGAATAGTGCAGTATCATTCAGTGATTCGCTTATTACTTTTCGATAGGAAAAAAGAAATTGGTTACTGTTTTGGGGACCTTTCGCCATCTATGACAATAGTGAAGATATACTTCAACGAATTAAAAGGTGGTCGGTCATCCGTTTTGATGGGGAGTGTCCAGAACGACCGGCAAATGTTATTACTGAGGAATCATTGTCCACGATATTGTCCATTGTCAAATCTACGATATGACTCGCTGATCGTCGAACGAAAATTCGCCAAGTGGCAGAAGTCATAGGTGTGTCGACGGGAACGCAAATTTAGGTTTTGAATGATAAGTTGGAGATGAAGCTGTCAGCCCGATGGGTGCCGCCACGATTGCACAAAACAAGCGAGTGCGACTTTCAACTTCGAAGTTGTGTTTGGAGTTATCCGAGTGAAATGTGAATGATTTCTGAGTCAAATTATCACCGTCGATGAGATCTGGATTACTCCAGAAACCAAGCTTGGGTTGCTTCAGGCGAATCTGCTCCAAAGAAGGCAAAGAAAACCGGAAAAGGTGACGACGACCTTTGCGATGCGAAGGACTAGTCGACTTCTTAGAAAAAGGAAAAATTAATTCTGAACAGTACTAAAACGAATTATTGGTCCGATTCGACAAGATATTGAAAGAGACGCGCCAAATTTGGCGAAGAAGAAAGTGGTGCTATTTCCGAACACACCAGCACAATTTCCGGAGTTGCCAACCAACTGCATGAATCGCATTATGAATTGCTGCCGCGCCCCCATATTCGCTCGACCTGGCTCCTTGCAATTCGTCTTACTCCTGAAACACGAAGAAACGGCTCACCGTAACAAAATTTATATCAAATGAGGTCGAGACAAAGGCACATTTCGCAGAGTTTAGCAATTCCTTTTTTGGAGAGGTTAAAAAAATGGCAGGAATTTCAATAGAAGATTATATCCATAAAATAAGGCAATGGAGGGAAAAAAATCTGATGTGTTCCATTCACATAACTTTTTCTAGCTGTTCCATATACAAACTATTCTTATAAAAGATTATTCTTTTATCTACATCATTCTAATCGAGATAAACATTAGCAGAATTGGTCTTATTGCTTACTTCTTTGTAAGTAGAAGGGAAATAAGGGAATACATTAGGCTAAAGCGATATTCAAATCTCTAAAAGCTGATCGCTATGTGAAATAAGTGAGGTTCGGTTCGCTTTGCATGGTACCGTTTGAAAAAAGTTAGGTAGTTTAAAACTGAAACCAATAACAAGAAATACCTCAAAAACGGACAACTCTACAATAAAAACGCATAAGACATAAATTGTGTGATTTAACGAGATCAACCTTTTTGTGTAGCAAGTTTTTGTCTATCTCTTACGGTTTAACTGTTATGCAAAATTCTACGAAACTCATCCAGAATAAAGAGGCCTTTAGAGACTATTCCAAGAAATTTCAAAATATACATTTTGTGAAATAAACATCTTTAATATACAGTATTTTAATCAAAGTCATTACAGCCATTTTTGAGAAAATCAAAAATTTTCGAAAAATATTCCAAGTAAAGGGTAGTTCGGGTGGGAAGGTTTTTTTTGAAAATCCTCATTTCACATCCTTGGTAGATACTAAATTTAAATACTAATTTGGTATTTGACCAACTTTTCGTTTTTTAAACTATGTTGCTCACAGACACTCACATACACGCGCTGACATGTTTCTAAAAATGCTTTTTTGGATTCAGGGAGTCTCCAAGCATGTACTTCCGGTGAAATCTCGATATAGAAATTTTGGGTGGAATACAGTACCTTTACTATCCATTATGTACATTATACATACAGGCTAGAGAAAGTAATAAATCACTTGTGTCAGAAAAAAATGGCTTCTTCATTCCTAACACCGACCTCGCATAGTGCAGTTCTTAAACATTGGACTGTCGCTAATCGCTTTGCACGTATAACCAAATGTGTAATGTAAATACTCGTACTTCTGCAAAGATTTATTTCGAAAATGAAGTAGATATATAAGTTTTCGTAACAGTAGTTTTTATACCATTAATAAAATGACGAGAGAGTGTAAAGAAAGTAATTTCAATATGACATTCTTTTCTTTCTTCTTCCAAAGAATATTTACAGTTTCAGCTGTACATTCCCTCATTACTAGGCAATTTTGGATTTGGCAGGAATAATCCTAAGCTCTACTCCCCCTCCCATGCAGCGTGCTCGCTGAAGGCTGTTCTTAAATGGAGCATCACAATAGCTCGATAAATCGTTATCGCAGAGATGACGCACGCAGAAGCTGATCGTTTGCGATAACACTCGCGTAATGTACCACGACAAGGTCACTTAGGCCATCACCTTGAGAGTGCTTGTTGCCGTGGTAACCTGTCGGCCCCTCACCCTTGAGGGACAACACTCCTCAAGGCCGTACAACTTTGTATTGTTCTCGCGATTTCGCTTTCGTCTATGCCCGTATGGCATTTAAAGCATGTTTCTCGTCCTAAACTTTTTGACACTACACATTCTGTGCAACCAACGACCGCGTGGTGCCTTTAACATTTTCATTTACTCGTGGTCTACAGTACATTTGAATTCTTGACTCACTGTGACATCTGTATTCTTTGGGATATACTTCCTTTCTAATTTTTCTAATTAGTACATAGGTAGATAATGTGATGCATTCCACCTAAAAAATCGATACCAAAATTTCACTGGAAATAATCATATTTTAGGCACCCCTGTATCAAAAATATTAGTTTTAGAAAAAGGTTCATGTATGTGTGTGCCTAGGGAAAAAATCCACACACGTAAATGGATTAAATAACAAACTTGATAATTAAGTTCAGCATCTTCCCGGCATGCAACACGAAGATTTTCAAGAAAATACACCCCCTCCCCAAAGTACCCTTTACATGAAAAAATGTCTCTAAATGGCTCATGGCTTTTGCATAACTGAAAAAAATAGACAAAAGCTTAGTAACAATATAAGTAAACTAGTTAAAACACACAATTTATGCTTTATACTTTTTTGAGTTAACCATTTCCGAAATATTCATTGTTATTGGTTTCAATACTTCAATTTAAATATTTCTCAAACCGGATTTCTCCTTTGATTTACCCCTGGTCATGCAAAGAGAATCGAATTTCAATATCGCATAGCGACAGCATTTAAAGGATTTGACTATAACTTTAGTCTAGTGTATTCCCTTATTTCCCTTCTGCTTATAAGAAACTAAGTACTAAAGCCATTTCTGTAATGTTTATCTTGATGAAATGAAGTAGACAAAAGAACACGGCTTTTTACGAATAATTAATTACAGAATAGGTACAGAAAGTCATATCCCTGGAATATTTCTCAATAAAATGTCCGGTATACATTTTATATACGTGTTGTTTGTCTGTTTGAAATTTGCCGATTAGAATAAGCGTTACGCTGAATTTCTCCTTTTGGCTATTTGTGAACGCAGAATGCACAAAAAGAATGTGCACCGTGCAACAAACTCCCTAAAGATGTGAGGTACTCTTTATCCTTTTATGCAGTTACGAAGGTCAGACATAAATCTGCAAACGAAAGCCTACTACAAGAAAATTTTGTTTTATTCATCTTAAATTTTAGATTCTTTATTACGTACTTCAGTAACTAAAGGGAATATTGCATTCAACTCAAATATTCTATATCAAGATGTTGCCACAAATACATGTTTTGAAGTCCTCATAGCCAAATACGTGCCGGCTGTGGACAGGAAGAATGCACTGTCGTATGTATTTCTGGTGATACAGTAGATAGGGCACAGTAGAAGTAAACATAACATTTTTGGGTCTACTTAAGGGAATCGGTAGAGAAAGTAAAAATCTGATGTTTTAGTAGTAGCATTTTTTTTTTTTTTAGTTAGTAACCTGAGTAGAACGAAAAGCTAAAAGGACTGTTAAAGGAGTTGGGAGATGTTTGTGAATGCGCCAAATCGTCTTGCAACGCTCCAGGATATCTACTCGCACATATTATATACAACTCATTGGCATGACAGTTGACTAAACCATAAAGCCCGGGATAAAGTACTTACGAGAGTGTACTTTGAAGTACTTCTTCTCAAAATAATTTGATTTCACTTTGTGGTTTACTGAGACAAATGAGAGTGTGTTGGGGAATTTAATGCCGGGTCGGCATATTGCCATGGTAACTCAGTTGTTAGAGCAACTGGCTGGAGACCAGGAGACCTGTGGTCAGAATCCTAGCTGTGGATTGACTTTTTCATTCTTTCTTTAAATCTCCTATCCTACTCACGGATTGAAAAGAAAGAAAGGGGAAAAAAATCTTATGTGCTACACTCACATGACTTTCTCTAGCTGCTCTACAAACGAACTTCTTATAAAAGATTATCCTCTTTTTACACCATGCTAATAGAGATAAACATTAACATGTTATTACTTTGTTATACATAGAAGGGAACGAAAGGAATGTGCTATGCTAAAGTAATAGTCAAATGTTTTAAAAGCTTTGCTTGGCTAGGAGCAGAACAAAAGAAAAACGGAAACTTCCTGTCTGAGAAAAGTATACCTACTTTACAACTGAAACCAATGACAAGGAACATCTTGGAAACGGTTACCTTCACAACAAAAACGCAAAGGACATAAATTGTGTGTTCTGACATTTTTTGTGCAGTAAGTTTTTGTCTTTCTCTTATGTTTTAGCAGTTAAGTGAAATTCGGCAAAATTCAAACAGAATAAAGAGGATTTCAGAGCCCATTCCCAGAAAATTGAAGATATATGTTTTATTTGTTATGTAAATATCTTTAACATACGGGATTTTAATCAAAAATGAAAATGAGAAAATCAAAAGGGTAGTTTGTGGTATGGGGATTTTCTTGAAAATCTTCGTGTCGCATCCTTGGAAGATACCAAACCTAACTACCAAGTTTAGTATTTAATAGTCTTTTCGTTTTTAGCTATGCTGTCCACAGAGTCACACACGGACTTTTTTTCAAAAATGCTTTTTTTCGGACGCAGGTGACCTCCAAATATATATTTCCGGTGAAATCTCGACATCGAATTTTTGGGTGGAATACAATACCTTCACTATCCACAATGTACACTGTACATGCGGGCTAGAGAAAGTAAAAAACCAACAGGAATGAACTTGTTAGCAGAGTATACAGGATTGATTAAAATAGCGACGAACAAAGTAGAAATGATGGAAGGCTACTGAAAAGGTGTTTAGAAGGATGTTTTTCATGTAAGCAAACACAGCGTGAAGACAGGCTTAGGCTAAACAAAACAAGAAGAGAAAAACTTAACTGTAGAAAACTAATGAGCAGACGGAAAGTTTTGACAGCAAAGAATGCGAAGGAACTCGCGAAGAAGCGAAAATGCTCCCTAATATAGAAATGTACTATTTCATCCACCCAGAAAAGCAGAAAATAAATGAAAGGACGGTTCATAAGAAATGGAATGCTGGGCGGAAGGAATGAGAGGTTAACGACACTTATCATGCATTCGTTAGAAACGCGCCAGACAAAACAGTGTATCACCATAGCAATGACCTTGACCTCCAGCTCAGCGATAAGCCGAAGTTTCCTGAAGATGCTGCTTGTATACGTTACAGACAATTCAAATGTTTTTTTAGCCACGTGGAAGTGTATGCTGTGGCTATCACTGAAGAAATAGCACAGAGTTTGTGGGCTGTATATTTCACTATACTAACTCCTTTGCACGTAACGTTGTTTAATTTTGTGTTTTTATCTCACAGTAGTGTACTTTTTGGTAAGAAGCTTAGTATGATATTATTACCGAATTTTTATATAATTACGAATTACATATTCTATTCCTTTATAAGTGGGCACACGGAGACAGAAGATATCCACGAATAAAGCTCATGTTTGACTGCTTACGTGGTCGAGAGGTCAGCGAGCTGACTTCTTATCCAGAGGTCGCGGGTTCGATTCCCGGCTAGGGTGGGAAAATTTTCTTTAACTAGAATTATTCCTTATCCCCCACAGAGTCTGGAAGTATGTATGTGAGGGTGAATATGCGTGTGTGTGATTGAGGAAAATAAAACGAATTAAACCCAACGTAAAGAACTTACAAACAGCAAGTTGTTTTTAATTCAAAGCCCCTGATATGACCTTAGATGTTAAGGGGGGCTGTATAAATAAAATAAATTAAAAAAACCCTCATATTTCGGTTTGTGAGGGGTGTACCGAATCACGTACATTAATACACTTAAGTTCATTTTACATATTTCACAGCATGACATATTTTACACAATCTTACATAAATATAAGGATTTAGTTGGGTTTTTTTTGTTAATTTATTTATTATATTTTCTTTCTTTCTTTCTTTCTTTCTTTCTATGCCTGATTATATTTTTCTTTCTTTGAAAATTGAGTATAAATAACTTGTCAGTATATCTGAAAGTTCCAGAATGTAATTGGTAGAAAGCCTTGCAACTCTAATTTCCTCACTATATGCAAGATTCTGGATAGTGAGGAGTTGTAGCCTGCGGGAAAAATAGTCTTGTTCCAGTACAATCTTGTGGCACCTTGCGATGTCAAAAGGTCATTCATTTCCTTCAATATTTATCGGACTGAAGAATGTGGAGACGTATTTTATAGTGCATTATACTATGAAATAAACAATACATATGCTTTTGTATTCATCCTTAATTGTTTCAATTATACTAACGAAGACTCTGGCTTTTTATGTTATTTTTCTCCTGCGTTTAATTAACTAAACTTGAAGTATTCATACAATACTATGGTAATTGAGAAAGTGAAATTTGTGAATACCAATTTAAAGTAACAAGTAACAAGTATGGAGTAGTATAAATATGTTGGGAAATATCAATAAACCACAACAAATATAAAATAAATTGTTGTTAACATTAAACTTTTAGCACAAGGAATGGCCGATGAGTGAAATAAATTAATGTTTATTTAAAGTCCGGACTTATAATGCAATTTTAAATAATTAGTTATATATTCATAATTATGTATTATTTAATAGTATAAATTTCAGTACTATTTTATTACATGTTTAGATACATACTTCTCAATTTGATATTACATAAAGATCCGGGCTCTATTTATAAATAACGCAACTGGAATTCAGTTCTTACGATAACGGATTTATTTTTTTAAAAAAATGTAGCAAAACATCAGATAGAACAGGAATGTTAATGTTGTCAAGTCGAACGAGCATAACTACGAGATTCTACATACAGCTTGCTAATATGCACATGCAATTTAATAATGGAAAAGTTAAGCATGGACCAATAATGAATAAAGAGAGGAGCACCGACAAGGGGGGGGGGGCGGCTGAAGTAAAACATTTCCTTCCCAAATTTCCGATCATAATAGAAATTATGGTTTGAAAACTCTTATTTTCTCTACCAAATACTATGGGCGTACTTACGTAGTAGGTAGAGAAGGTACTGTATATACCCAAAAATTCGATACCGAGATTTCACTAGAAATACACGAATGAATCCATAAAAATTTGATGTCTTCCATTCACATGACTTTCTCTACATCTCTGCTAAAAATTAATGTTAAAAAGCTTATACTTCTATTTACTTCATACTAATCGAGATAAAATTAGAAAGATTAGTCTTATCACTTGCTTCCTTGTAAGTAGAAGCGAAACAAGGGAGTACCATAGGTTAAAGCGATAGTCAAAAGATGGTATGTAACTGAATTTCCTTTGTTTGTATGGACAGGAGTTGAAAAATTCCTGTATGAGAAAAGTGTGTTTTTTAAAGCTGAAACCAAAAACAAGGAATATCTCAAAAACGATCAACTCCACGAAAAAAATGTATATAGTGTAAATTGTATGTTTTAAAGTGCTCTACATTTTTTGTGTGGTAAGTTTTTGTCTATCTCTTGCGGTTTAGCAGTTATATAAAATTCCGTAAAATTCATCCCGAAAAAAAAGTAGTCTTCAGATGCTATTCCCAGAAAATTCAGGATATACATTTTATTAGTCAGGTAAATAACGATTTTGATCAGAATATCGTATATCAAAGATAGAAACATTTTTGAGAAAATCAAAATTTTCGAAAAAAGCTCCATGTAAAGGGTAGTTTGGGGTGGGGGATTTTTCTCAAAATCTTCGTGTCGCATCCCTGGAAGATACTAAACTTAAATACCAAGTTTTATATTTTACCAACTTTTCGTTTTTCAGTTATCGTGTTCACAGACACACGGACCTTTTTCTGAAAATGTTTTTTTTTATACAGGGAACTCTAAAACATATATTTCCGGTGAAATCTTGGTATCGAATTTTCGAGTGGATTGCAATACCTTCTCTATACACTAAGTACATAGTGTAGAGAAAGTAAAAAGTTATTTTCAGAAAAAGGTGCACGTGTGCCTGGGAGGGGGGGGGGAGGCAGCATAGCTTAAAACCGAAAAATCTAGGTATCTAAGTTTAGTAATTTCCATGAAGATTTTCAGGAGAATCCTCCTCTCCAAACCACCCTTTAAAGAAAAAAAAAATCGAATTTTTTATCTCAAAATGACTCATAACGATATTGAATAAAATACCATATTAAAGGTATTAACATAGCAAATAAACTGTGTAACTCGAATTTTCTGGAAATAGCCCGTGAAGCCTCTTCATTTTGAATGATTTTTGCATAATTTGCAAACCGTATAATATAATAAAAATATAACTACACAAAACTAGTTTGTTGTTGTTTCAATTTTTCCTTTACTCCTGACCATGCAAAGAGAATCGAATTTCAATTACTTAGCAACCAACTTTAAAATATTTGACTATCTCTTTAGACTAATGCACTCCCTATTTCCCTTCTACTTACAGGGAAGCAAGTAATAAAACCATTTCTGCTAATGTTTATTTTGATTAACAGGAAGTAGATAGAAGAATAAGCTTTTTTATAAATATTTTGTTACAGAATAAGTACAGAAACTCTGTGAATGGAACACGTCCGATTTTTATTAGTAAACTGCAGATGTTATTTCAAGTGTTTAATACAAATTCAGGCGTTGAACTTGCCCTTAAGGTATAGATTAATTTGTACGTATGGCTTATTGCAAATAAGTTACCCCCTAATTGGATAGGTAATGATTTAGCTGCTCTCAGGTTGTTCAGAATATGTCTTAGTAACCAAACCACCATTAACACGTACTACGGGTAGCTTTAGAAGAAACGTAAAGGTACTTTTTGGAAAAAATGCAATAATCAACCCCAGCCCGCGCGGCCGAAATCGAGCGACCGAAAGAGCGCGTGGGCGAGCGTCCCTGGTCCGACCGACACAACTAGGTCACAGGCCCTTTCAGAAAAGGTCATTTTGCCTTCCGTCCCTATGCCAGCCGTTCAGACGGTCGGTCCGTCCTGGGAGTGACGCAAACTCATGACGTCACGGGAACTCCCACGCGCTGGCCTACGTCACTATCCTGCCTTGCTGGATGCAGAACCTGGAGGAAGCTAATCGTCCTTGCTCAACTGTTGTTGCTGCAAAATACGGTCTCGCTAGCAGCAGTCCGCTTTCTCAGATTTTAGCATGCGCAACTATTCCAGGAAAATGTTTCAATCTGGATTTTACAAAAGCATATCATAATATTGTATTATAGTCGCATGATTTTCTCTACCCATTATTATACTACTATTACACAGACTATTGAATAAAACCTCGTTTTGTGTTTTAAATCTGTATAAAAATGAAACCCCTTAGGTAGTATGTATAGTAAACAGTCAATACTTGCTCTGCTCGAAAAACTCATCAAAACTAAAGGATGGACGCCTAACATCTAAAATATATTCATTTAGGACAGATTAAGAGCTCTAGCCCCATAATGTTAATTCTGCTAAATACTTAACCCATTATCTCTAAAACTGTTTAGGATAATATCGCACATTTTAAGAGCTTTTTTTTTGTTTTTTTTTTTTTTTTTGTTTTTACTTTCTAGAACCTTTGTAGAGTGTACATAGTAGATAGAGAAAGTACCCAAGATATTCTACAAAAGATTCGATGTCAAGATTTCGCCGAAAATATATGTTTTGAGATCCCCTGAGTCCGAACAAAGCATTTTTAGAAAATAAAAAAGTACCGCGCGCGCGTATGTGTGTGTACAGCATACCAAACTTGGTATTTTGTTTGGTATCTTTCAAAGATACGACACGAAGATTTTCAAAAAAAAAATCACCACTGCAAACTACCCTTTAGATGGAAAATTTTTTATTGTTTTGTTTTTCTCAAAAATGGTAAAGATTTAAATTAAAATACTGTATATCAAAGATATTTACATCATAAATAAAATGTATATCTTGAATTTTCTGGGAACAGCTTCTGAGAACCTGTTTGTTCATTCTGGATAATTTTGCTGAAATTTGCGTAACTGATATACCGTAAGAAATAGACAAAAACTTGCTGCACAAAAATGTAGGTCTAGTTAAAACACAATTTGTCATATACATTTTTGTTGTATAGTTGACCATTTTCTGGATATTCCGAGTTATTTGTTTCAATTTTAAGCTACTTAAACTTTTCTCAAACTATAGGTTATCTTTCTATCATCTGTGTTTAGTTTACTCCTGGCAAGCAAAGAGGACGAATTTCAATTGTTTTACATAGAGACCGCTTTTAAAGGTATTGACTGTTGTTTTAGCCTATTGTATTTCCTTTCTGCTTAAAAACAATAAGATCCAATTCTGGTAATGTTTATCTCGATTAGCATGATGTAGATAAAAGAGTAAACTTTTGTAAAAAAAAAAGTTTGTTTGCATTCCGCTAGAGAAAGTCATGTAGATGAAACACTTAAGACTTTTTTTATTACGCAAGATATATTATATTTTATTAAAATGTATTGGCAATTATTCTTTTTCTAAAATAATCAACCATGTCATTAACACTAAAGTATATCCACAAAATTAGAGGTTGACTTTATCAACCTAAAATTTAATTTAACTATCTCCAATAGTTTATAACAAAAGGGGATTTCGGGAGTGTGTTTTACTTTGGACGAGCTCATCAATATTTGCTGTCAAGAACGATTACAGAGACTTAATAGATGAACCAAAATAAATGATCGTCGCGTAGTCTACTGCGATGCTGATTTCTCATACAATGTATTTTAGAGAAGCTTTGGTCGCAAATTTATGTGGAGCCAAACATTATCATTAAATGTGATGCAAATAATAGCTCTTTGGAAAGTGAATATTTTGGCAATGATTTAAATACATTCTCTTTCTTTCGGCATTTATGGTTGTACAATTTTGTAGAGGAAGTAATTCCAAATGTAGTTGGTGTGGATCCTCCCAAAAAGTGATACTTTCCGCGAAGCTGAGATTCTGTTTATGTTTTCTTACAAACAGCACACACTATACCGACCATGTATGACTCAGCAGCATTTTCCCTCTTCTACTGAGGACAGGGGAAACAACGATCTGACGTCACTACCTCGCAAGAGTTACCTTTGGAAATGCCTGCTCTACCAACTATCAATAAATGCTAGAGAAGAAAGAAACGATCATCATGAAACAGAAATGCAGCCTTTAAAAAGTATTACAAGTACCCAAACTATTAAAAACGCAGCATTATGCAATGGCTAATGAGCAAATAAACCTTAAAGCTGATAATGAAAGGTATACTTAAGCTTTTGACTGAATTACCCTTATTTTGTGACAAGCTACTAAGCAATTTATCTTCAATATCTTAATACATTTTATTCTCAATGTTTTCCCTGTGCATTCTTCACACCAGAAACAATGTTAATACTGCAATATTTGTTGTAAATTTATAAATATTGAACAAATGAGGGAACAGTTAAATCTGTGAAAGGGAAAAAATAACAGCACCTATTTCCTATCTATATCTTCAAAAGTTTGGCCTATCTGCATATGCTTGCTCTTCATAAGAAACAGTTATGAGCATTAAAGTAATCATTACGAGTTTGTACAATATTTTTCAGAATTTGGGATTACGAGCTGTGCGGCTGAAAACCAACCCTCGTAGTTGCCAAGTCTTCCACTTGTGCAGTAATTCACTGGTTTGGACACGTACTGACACGAAACATGAAACTGAATTGCTTACAGAGCTACAGGCAACAGCTTTTACTACGTTGCCTCACCCCCTAGTAGAGGGTCGCCTTTTGTTTGCTAATGGTTATTGCTCAGTGGCAGGGGGGACTGGTACAGTTTGAGGGTATCATGTTTTGAAGAAAACAGTAATCACCTTTTTCATTATTACAGGTTTGTATTATTAACTATTTTAAATAATAATTTCTTTGTACGAAATTAATTACTTCTTTATCCTTCAATTCTATCTGTTAATCAAGCGACTCCGTATATGTCTCACAGTTTTGTTGAGAGAAATAAAGAGCATCAATGTAACAAAAATAGCTGCCATTTTATTTGTGCACGCCCCTTTAACTTATTTGGTCATGTTATATGAAACTGGTGGTTCTTTTATATTGCATATTGATATTTTTAATGTGAAACACACTCATGCGTGCATACTTTCAGACTCTGTGGAGGATAAAGATAACAGTACGAACGGAGGGGCCTCTGCAACCTAAGAGAATAAATAGGCTACAATGACCATTTTTTCTTCTGCTGCGACCTCTTGAGAGAGAGTTCTAGACCTGCGACCATATTCGGATGAAAACGGGCGCAAGCATGGAGGGTAGAAAACGTTTTCATTTTCCACTTTCTAGTATAAACATATCTGAAACGCATTCCACTTTCCAGTATAAATGCCCAGGTCCACCTACAAGCCCCTAACCCCTGGCGGTATCCGCCTGGAGAGGGACTACTCGGAAGCGGGTCCTGAGCAGTCCCGAACGCCAAGGAGAAAACCTTTACAAAGTCTCAGCCAGCCCTTTCGGGGAGATCATCCTACAATCCAAAGACAGATGACAATGAAAAAAATTATAGGTACAAGAAAGTCGTGGTAGAGGCAAAACCATTCTAGCATTCGCCTACCGACCCGAGGAAACCACGAAAACTCCATGTATAAAAGTGGGCGATCGACAGGGATAGAATCGCACACGTTACCGCGACGCCACCTCATTTGGCATCTGTGGAGGTTAGTTGTCCATTACGTTAGCTCCTTAATCGTTATCTTGCTTCTGAGAGTACGTATAAATACCCTTTATGAAGAGTATTAATAGGTTACAAAGTGATTTCGTCATACCGTTGTCATCTTTGGTTATAAAGAAGGGAGAAAATACTTCACCTCTGATGATGAACTCATGACTGACATTCTGAGAAAGGTACAACCGCGCTGTCGACTCTCCTACAGTTGCTACCAGTCTCAAGGAATGGCCAACGTCAGGGGAAGTTTTATCTTGCATTCCTAGTCAGAGCGACTCCTGTTGATGACACAACACAATCTCCTGGAATTCCATTCTGGGAACATTAATACTATTTTCAAAGTGTTATAGCAGAAGCAACTATAAACTGTTTAGTTATAGCAAGTTTAAATACAGCACAATCGATTAATTAATATTTGTCATATATTTTTCATATCAATAAATATTCTCCTCACTGAAAATACCGGTGTAATATTACTTCAGAATCATTAATCATAACATTCTGGGACAGATATAAACATATCTTAAGGGACAATGAGAGTGAAATTTCAGTCTTATATTACATAGAAAGTATAGAAAAGGTATTGCACTCCACCCAAAAATTCGATACCGAAATTTCACAGGAAATATATGTTTTAGGGTCCCCCGTATCCAAAAAAAGCATTTTCAGAAAAAGGTCCGTGTGTGTGTCCGTGGACACGATAGCTCAAAAACGAAAATTCGGTAAAATACCAAAGTTGGTATTTAAGTTAAGTATCTTCCAGGGATGCGACACGAAGATTTTGTGAAAAATCCTCCCACCCCAAACTACCCCTTACATGGAACTTTTTTCGAAAATTTTGATTTTCTCAAAAATGTCTAACGAGTTTGATTAAAATTTCGTATATTAAAGATATTTACCTGACAAATAAAATGTTTATCTTGAATTTTCTGGGAATAGCCTCTGAAGACTACTTTATTCTGGATGAATTTTACGGAATTTTGCATAACTGCTAAACCGTAAGAGATGGACAAAAACTTACAACACAAAAAACGTAGAGCACCTTAAAACACACAATTTATCTTACATACATTTTTTCGTGGAGTTGATCGTTTTTGAGATACTCATTTTTGTTTTCAGCTTTAAAAAGCATCTTTTCTCATACAGGAATTTAACAATTTAACAATTCCTGTCCATACAAAGGAACTTCAGTCACATAGCAATCAACTATTTCGCTTCTACTTACAAGGAAGCACGCAATAAGACTATTTCTGCTAATTTTTCTCGATTAGCATGAAGTAAATAGAAGCATAAGCTTTTTAACAATAATTTGTTGTAGAGATATAGAGAAAGTCATGTGAATGGAACACACAGATTTTTTTTGTATAGACTTGGAAAAAATTATTGTGATTGTATTTCTGTTATGTAACTATGAACATCAACTTTCATTCAAATTGGATAAATATTTTGTAATCTATATGAATTATTTCACAAGTTTTACTATACAATATCTATATTGCATAACCAACATGTTCCACGGGCCTTATCATTTGAGAAAATTGGCTGACATTTATATTTTCTCTAGCACCTGTGTGAGGTACATAGACAGAGGTGGTGTACTCCACTCAAAAGTTCAATATCTAGATTTCACATGTTTTGAGACCCCTTAATCCAAAAGAGAATCTTTATAAACATATCCGTGTGTGTATGTAGACAGCATAGCTCAATAACGAAAAGTCTGAAATTATTTTATATAGCTACCCGTTATTGTATTGAGTGTTAATTTCAAAATGTTCAATCCTCATGTTGATGTTGATTTAATACTATTGTGACATAAATATTATCTATATATTTTTACATTCTTCGAATTGTAATAACCTGTTATATTTTTAAAAAAAATGAATTGATAATACCTTCTATCAATCCTTCTATAGATAAGCAGAAACAGGAGAAAAAAAATCTGATGTGTACCATTCACATGACTTTCTCCATATCCCCAACAAATAATTCTTAAAAAGCTTATACTTCTATTTACTTTATGCTAATCAGAAAAAATTAGCAGAAATAGTCTTATTACTCGCATCCTTGTAAGCAGAAGCGAAATAAGGGACAACCGTAGGTTAAAGTGATAGTCAAAAGCTGGTTGCTATGTCAATAAAGTTCCTTTGTTTATATGGATAGGAGTTGACAAGTTACAGTATGAGAAAAGTATACGTTTTTCATAGCAGAAACCAAAAATAAGGAATGTCACAAAAACGACGAACTCCACGAAAAAAATGTGTATAACATAAATTGTGTGTTTTAATGTGCTCTACATTTTTTGCGTAGTAAGTTTGTGTCCATCTTTTACGGTTTAGCAGTTATTCAAAATTTAGTAAAATTGATCCAGAATAAACTACTCTTCAGAGGATATTCCCAGAAAATTCAAGATATACATTTTACTTTTCAGGTAAATATGTTTAATATCCGAAATTTTAATCAAAATCGTTAGAGCCATTTTTGAGAAAATCAAAATTTTCGAAAAAAGTTCCATGTAAAGGGTAGTTGGGGGTGGGGGGATTTTTCTCAAAATCTTCGTGTCGCATCCCTGGAAGATACTAAACTTAAATACCAAGTTTGGTATTTTACCGACTTTTCGTTTTTGAGTTATCGTGTTCACAGACACACGGGCACACGGACACACACACACGGACCTTTTTGTGAAAATTCTTTTTTTGGATATTGGGGACCCTAAAACATATATTTCCGGTGAAATCTCGGTATCGAATTTTTGGTGGAGTGCAATACTTTCTCTATACACTATGTACATAGTAGTATGGAGAAAGTAATAAAGAAGGAAAAAAAGTGCAAGTACTAAGAGAAAAGTCAAGCTCTAGAAATTAGATCAAAATGAAGATCTGAAATATCCTTCATTTTATTACATTCATGGACAGCAAGAAAACAAGATGAAATTTCCAAACATCTTTCCAAAAAGACGACGCACCTCATAAGAGTCTAGTGGAGAGTTGAGCAAGAATACAAACAAATAAAAGAGTGGGGAGGTCATGTGGTGGGGCTTCATCTCACTAGGTGGGCGTAGTGACGCTGAACCCACAGACCTATGCCAAGATTTCTGTGTTACGGGTTTTTGAGATAGAAGCCAGAATTTTGTTTGTTTTTATTTTTCTCTGCCCCATACAAAGTGCATAGTAAGTAGAGGAGGTATTGCATTCCACCCCAAAACTCTAAATAAATCTTTGAGCTATAATCCTCACCCCCCCAAAAAACATTGTGTGTTTGTGAACAGCATAGAAAAAAATCTGATGTGTTACACTCAATGACTTTCTCTAGCTACTCTACAAACAAACTTCTTACAAAAGATAATTCTTCTTTCAACACCACGCTAATCGAGATAAACATTAGCAGAATTGTATACTTAATTCCTTATAAGTATACTAGAACTAAGGGAATGCACAAGGCCTAAAGTGATAGTCAAATGTTTTAAAAGCTGTCGTTATGCGATTGTCATTGCAAATCGCTTCTTGCTTGGCCAGGAGTAGAACAGAAGAAAATCGGACACTCCCTCTGAGAAAAGTATAAGTACTTCACAACTGAAACTAATAACAAAGAATACCTCGAAAACAACAAAGCTCCACGAAAAAAATGTACATGACATAACTTGTGTATTTTAACAAGATCTATATTTTTTGTATAGTAGGTTTTCGTCTATCTCTTACGGTTTACTAGTTATACCAAATAAAGCAAAATTAATCCAGAATAAACAGGTCTTTAGAAGCTATTCCCAGAAAATTCAAGATATACATTTTATTTGTGATAGAAATGACTTTAATATGTGGTATTTTAATCAAAATCATTAGTCATTTTTAAGAAAAACAAAATTTTCGAAAAATTTTCCATGTAAAGGGTAGTTAGGGGTGGGGGTATTTTCTTGAAAATCTTCGTGTCGCAACATGGAAGATACCAAACTTAAATACCAAGTTTGGTATTTAACCGTCTTTTCGTTTTTGAGCTATGCTGTCTCCACACACACACACACACACACACACACACACACACACGCACACACACACAAGGACCTGTTTCTGAAAATGTTTTTTTTTTTTTACTCAGAGGGTCCTAAAACACGTATTTTTGGTGAAATCTCGACATCGAATTTTTGGGTGAAATACAATACTTCTTTATCTCTATGTACATTGTACATACGGGGCTAGAGAAAGTAAAAAGTACTAAACTTGGTATTTAAGTTCCGCATCCTCCAAGAATTCTCAATAAAACTCTCCCACCCCAAACTACCCTTTTCAGGAAAAATTGTTCGAAAACTTTGATTTTCTCAAAAACAGCTCTAACGATTTTGGTTAACATATTATATAATAAAGATATTTACATAAAAAATAAAATGTATATATTGAATTTCCTAAGAATAGGCTCTGAATTCCTCTTCATTCTGAAACTGTTAAGCCGTGAGAGACGAAAACTCACTACACAAAAAAGTGTAGATCTCGTCAAAACACACAATTTATGTCCTTGTTGTGGAGCTAATCATTTCTGAGATACTTCTTGCTGTTGCTTTCTATTCAAAATACTTATACTTTTCTGAAACATGAAATCGTTATTCTGTTTTCCATTGTTTTACTCTTGGTTATTTAAAGAGATCTGACTTTCAATGTCAATCACATAGCGACAGTTTTTAAAAGACTTGGCTATCATATTAGCCTAATGTATTCCATTGTTTTCCTTCTAGTCGCAAGGAATCAAGTAATAAGAACATTTCTGCTAATGTTATCTCGATTAGCATATGGTAGATAAAAGAATAATCTTTTGTAAGAATATGCTGCAGAATATGCGGAAGTAATGTGAATGGAACACATCCGATTTTTACTCTCTAACCCATGTGTACAATGTACATAGTGATAGAGAAGGCTTTTGTATTCCACCCAAAACTTCGACACCAAGGTTTCACGGAAATACATCTTTTGAGATCCCATTAATCTAATAAAAGCAGTTTTAGAAACATGTCCGCGTGTTTGCATGTGGGGGAGGTGGGAAGGGGGGGGGGTAGCATAGCTCAAAACGAAAAGTCGGTTAACCAAAGTTGGTATTTAAATTCAGTATCTTCCAAGGATGCAATAAAATTTTCAAGAAAATCCGCACCTCCAACTTCCATTTACATGGGACATTTATTCGAAAACTTTGATTTTCTCAAAAATGACTCTAACGATTTAGATTAAAATGTCGCCATGTGTTTAAGATATTTTCATGACAAACTAAATGAGTATCTTGAATTTTCTGGGAATAGCCTCTGAAGGTCTCTTCATATTGGTTGACTTTAACTCGTAAACCGTAAAAGATAGACAAAAACTTACCACACAAAATGTGTAGATCTCATTAAAATACATAATTTTAGTCACATCAATTTTTTAGTAGTTAACCGTTTTCGAGATATTCTGAGTTATTGGTTTCCGATTTAAGCTACTTAAACTTTTTTTTTTCAAACGGGAAGACATCTTTCTTGTCTCTCTTTTGTTTAATCCTAGCAAGCAAAGAGAACCTATTTTCAATTGTTTCATTTAGCGACCCGCTTTTAAAAGATTTGACTATCGCTTTAGCTTACTGCATTCCCGTATTTCCCTTTCTAATTACACAGAAGCAAGTAAGAAGCCCAATTTAGGTAAAGTTTATATTGATTCGCATGATGTAGATAAAAGAATAATGTTTTGTAAGAAAAGCTTGTGGATCAACAAGAGAAAGTCTTATGAATGGAACAGTATCTCTTACACAAAAGCCACGGAACTCAACACGCGCTTGCAGTTGATATCCTAGTTTATCGTAGGTGCACTATTCTCCCTCCTGTAAGCCCAGTTAAGTCATTTGAACTGGTGCACGTATTCCGCGACCTTGAGGCTGAACAGATGACAACCTTGCACGCGAAGGCATGTTATCTTTTACTTAGCGTGAATCGCTAACGGTAACTATTTACTTTTATGAAACGTTTCAGTATTAGAATCGCAGATTATTTCAAATAATTTAAGAAGTCTAAAGAAAACAGAAGATCTGCATAAACAGCAAATCTGTTCTTCATACGTAACGGGCTTTCCGCTTTACTAAAAATAAAACTATGTTCCCCATGTAGCTCCGAAAGACATTTCAATGTGGTAGTTGTACTTTACTGCGGTTCAGCATCCATCCAAAACTAACGGTAGGGGAATATAGAATCAAAGGCTTCTAAACCCTAGAGAGGTCCAAAATTATACAGCAGTAGGTTATTATTACCTTGATAAAACAATTACCGTAGCTAACATTAGCATTTTACTTGTTTCAAGATAATAGAGATAGATAGATAGATAAAATAGATTAGAATATATATATATATATATATATTAGAATAGATATATTAGAATAGATCGATTAGATAGATAGGATAGATTAGATAGATTAGATAGATTAGATAGATTAGATAGATTAGATAGATTAGATAGATAGATAGATAGATAGATAGATAGATAGATAGATAGATAGATAGATAGATAGATAGATAGATAGATAGATAGATAGATAGATAGATAGATAGATAGTACAAAACTCCTGTGCCTTTAATGCGAACTATTATTAGGTTAAGCACATGATGCTTTAAAATTAAAAACGCTACAAAAATCTGATCATGCATCTCTATTTAAGAAAGTAAAGCAAAACAATTTATAAAAAGGGTTGATTTTGCATTTTTTCAACAAAAAAAACTGTCTAGAAGTACTTTAATCAAAATATCACATGCTAAAATACATATCTTGACATTTCTGTGAAAAACCTGTGAAGTCATTTTGATTTTAATTTAATAGGTTTCATATAATTTATACAAAATTATAAATTACACGCACAATTTTATATTATTTTTATAAGCTTTATATAACTAGGAAAGCAGAAGAGTTTTGCCAAAACGTACTTAGCTTATTGAGGCATACAGCTTGTATGAAATAAGATTTTTCGTAGCTTTAGCCGTTTTCGAAATGTTTCAGGCTGTATAAGATGCTGAAAAAATATCGATTCTTATTTAATTTTCGTCCACAAGAGGTCGTACATGTCTTCTGAATTGCTTCCGATAAAATTTGAATGTTCTTTCTGCAACTTATTGCTTGATTTTATGTGATTGCTAGGCAAAAATGTTATCGGACTGTGAATGAAATGTTGAAATGATACTCAAATGAACCATAGCGTTTAAAGTTACCGGCATTTATCTTCCCAGAAAACAGGTAAATCCCGAAAGAGAGAAAAAAAGAAAGAAAAACGAAACGAAGAAAATTCTTGGTAAGTTCACCCTCACACTGGTAAGCTGTATTGTTAGCTGTTTTAGTTCGAAGAAGCAACACGAAAATCTCTGAAAACTGATTCCATAATATATTTTGTTTGCTTTTAATTATGTGGCGCTAGATCTTTTATTAATCTACTTCTTTTATCTTTGGAATTAGATCATCAAATCTCCCTGTTATTTGTTGTTTTGTTTTCCTTTTTCAGTTTGTAAACCGACATTGTGACAGGAAAATGTACGAGAATAGGTTTACTAGATACCCAGGCAAATGGAAGGAGAGATTGTAGGAATAAGCTGATTGGATTAAGTTAGATTATGCTTGGGAATAAGACACCAATGTTACTGTACATTCCGGAGGGAAACTAGCGTAATGTTACATTTACAAAGTGGCAGTCTTTGGAAGTAAATTCAATGTTAAAAATTACGGATCATCTTAGGAATTCACCTTCTCTCTTTACGTCACCAGGTATTATTAGATGGCGTTCCAGAGACCTGATTACGTATATGAGACCATTTTTTCACAGAAATCTGATGTGCTCCATCCACATGACTTTCTCTACATCTTTGTAACAAAATATTGTTAAAAGCTTATTCTTCCATTTTCTTCATCTTAATCGAGAGAAGCATTAGTAGAAATGCGTTCTTTTAAGTAGATGGGAAATAATGGAATACACAGGCTAAAGTGATAGTCAAATCTTTCAAATGGTTGCCATGTGGATAAAGTCCGTTTTTTTCTATTGCCAGGAGTTGATAAATCCGCATGAGAAAAGTTTTCAAAAATTTAACACAGAAACCAGCAACAAGAAATATCTCAAAAATGGTCAACTCTACGAAAAAAATATGACATAAATTGTGTTTCAACGAGATCTAGATATTTTGTGTACTACGTTTTTTTGTCTATCTCTTAAGGTTTACTAGTTATACAAAATAAAGCCAAATTCGTCCAGAATAAAGAGGTCCTCAGAGGCTATTCCCATAAAATTCAAAATATACATTGTTTGTCATGTAAATATCTTTGATATGCCGTATTGTAACTAAAATCGTTAGAGCAATTTTTGAGAAAATCAAAATGATCGACAATTTCGGTAGTTTGGGGTGGTGAGATTTTCCTCAAAATCTTCGTGTCGCTTCCTTGGAAGATACTAAATTTATATACCAAGTTTGGTATTTTACCGATTTTTCATTTTTGAGTAATCATGTTCACAGGCACGACACACATACGGTCCTTTTTCTAACACATTTTCTTATACAGGGGAACCTAAAACGTGTATTTCCGATGAAATTTCGGTATCGAATTTTTGGGTGGGGTGCAATACCTTCTGTATACATAGTATGTGTACAGAAAGTAAAAAAGCCAAATATATAGTGAATCGTGTACCATTCTTATTTCGTTGAATACTTTTTATTTCGTTTCTAAGCTCAATATCATGGGTTCATAGTTGATTGTGTTCTGTATGCGACCTCGCCTGAACACCCTTTAGTGAGATTATGAGCTGATGCGATGTAGGTTCTTGTGTTGTCCTTGACAGCAATACTTTACTCGCCCTTCCCACCTTCCAGCAGCAGCTGCCAACCAACGGCTTTCTTTTCTTTCTTCTTATATGGCAGCGAGGACGCTGTAGCCAAAGCCGGCCGCTTGTGCAGAAAATTAATAAATACTGGCTTTCAGTACGAAATGGCATTCCTGAAAGTTCGCCTGCGGTAACCAGCGCGGTTTTTCTTTTATATTTTCCCTTGAATTTATTGGGGAGAGGTGTGTCTTATCTATTCGAAGATGTGGTCAAAGAGCATCGCATGAACCTTGAGCATACGGTTCATCATCATTGCGGTCCACACTCCAGTTCGAAGGATAAAGATTATAGCTCTGGGACAAATCTTAAAAGTTTCTCCATCCCAATGAGAATCCTAACCGTTCACAAAATTGCCTTTCTCATTCCCCTTCACAATGCTGTAATAATAATAATAATAAAAAAAATGAGAAGTTCACATGTGTTATATTAACATGAATTTTTCTACTTGCTTTCGTGTATTAATGTCTCTACCAAGTATGTACATACAATGTACATAGTAGCTAGAGAAGGTATTGTATGCCAGCCAAACATTCGATGTCGAGAAGTCAGCGGAAGTATATGTTTTGAGGTCTCCTGAGCCCGAAAAAACATTTTTAGAAAAAGCTATGTCTGTGGACAGCATGGCTCAAAATCTAGAAGACCTTTACATACCAAACTTGATACTCTTATCTCCTTATCTTCTAAGGATGTGATACGAAGATTTTTTTTAACGATTTTAATTAAAATGTAGTACCTATATTAAGCATACTTACATGACAAATTGTATATCTTGAACTTTCTCAGAATAACCTCTGAAGACGTCTCTCTTTATTCTGGATGAATTTTGCATAAATGTTAAACCGTATGAGACAGACAAACCCTTACAACACAAACAACGTAGATCTCTTAAAACACACATTTTATGTGATGTACTTTTTTGTTGTAGAGTTGACAGTCTCCAAGATACTCCTTGTTATTGATTTCAAGATTTAACTGTTCTCCAAGGGGTTACATTTCGTTACATCTCGCTTTTGTTTACTGTTGGCCTTGTAAAGCGAACTGAACTTCAATTGTTTACATAGCGACTGAATATCACTTTACTCATATTTCCCTTCTGCTTATAAGGAATCACGCTGTAAGACCATTTCTGTTAATACTTATCTCGATTAGCATGAAATAGATAAAAGAATTTCTTTTGTAAAAATAGTGTTTGTAAAACGGGTAAAGAAAGTAATGTGAATGGAACACATAGGATTTTTTTATTATTTTCATATTTATATTTACACATGCACACGCATTTCCAGATTCTGGGGAGAATAGGGAATAATCTTAGCTAGAGAAAAATTCTCTTCCTTTAGCTGGGAATTGAATCCGCGAAATTTTGCACAGCGTTTGTAATATTATCTCACAGCACAAAAGTTATTAATAGTCTAGAATTTTACCACAAGCTTTTATGAAACCGGATGCCTCGGAAGTTGATTTGCTAATACCAATTATTATTTATCACTCGTAATGAGTATTTGTGAAGCAGCAGGGGAAAAAATCCAATTCGGCGAGGCTTTAGCATTACTCATTTCCTGTCGCAACTGATGATCCATGAAATACACGTCTGATGAAAAATGATTACGGAGAGCCAAATAAGTATATCTTACGATAGTGTCCTTGTAGTTAATCAGGCAGTGCACACCGCCAAGAGCAAAGGTTTCCACGTACATACATGTAATAATTGTCGCCATATGCTCTCCAATGCTTATTAGAAACCTTCAATGACAATCCTATAGAGTGCATCACCTCGCTATTGTCGCCCTCCGTGTTGTAATGGTTACCATGCTAACTTCATATACCCAAGGTTCAAACCTGGCGGAAGATCATGTATTTTTTCGGGCGTAAAATTCCTTAGCATGGCTTCCTTCGGAAGGGGAGTAAAGCCGTTGGTCCCGTGTCGTAGATTTACGGCACGTAAAAGAACCTCAAGCATGATAGAGAGGCCTCAAAGCAAAATTAAGCGGTCTTTCACGCCCAGTATAGAATGGGACGCTGAGAACCACAGCAGTTAAAGAGCGTCCATAAATAACACGCCATTTATTTTTATTTTCACCTCGCTATTTAACGGCCATACCATGCTGAAAACACCAGTTCTCGTCCAATCATCGAAGTTAAGCAGCATTGGCGTGGTCAGTACTTGGATGGGTGACCGCTTGGGAACACCACGTGCCGTTGTCATCGACCACTCTTTAATGCCGATCCCGATGGCCGCGCTCGGTAAAGTGTCTCACTTTGGCGCACAGGATCGTGGGTTCGAGTCCCGCCTTGGGCATGGGTGTTTCTGTGTTTGTAAATGTGTCTATGTTTGTGTATGTATATGTAAAAGGAAAACGTTAAGAATAATAAGGTTCTACTAAGGAAATACAGGAAACTGGAAAAAATGGAGAAAAAAGGAATACAGCGCCGGAGTCCTGACAAGCCTCCGGAACTGTATTTTTTTATAAAAAAATTAAAAAAATTGCAGTTGTTCCATTGTTCGCAGAAGAATAGAACTGTTTAATTTCGTAGCACAAAAATCTTGCGTGTTCCATTCAAATGACTTTCTCTGCATCTCCGCAACAAATTAATGTTAATAAGCTTATTCTTCTATCTACTCCAAGCTAATCGAAATAAACGTTATCGAAACGGTCTTATTACTTAGTTCCTTATTAAGTAGAAGAAATATAAGGGAATACACTAGGCTAATCCGACAATCAAATGTTTTAAAATGTGGTTGCTATGGGATTGAAATCCGTTTCATCTCGTGACCAGGAGATGACAAGTTCCCGCATAAGTATTTTAAAACTGAAAACAATAACAAAGAATACCTCGAAAACGGCCAAATCCACGAAAAAATGTATATGACATAAATTGTGTTTTAATGAGATCTACATTTTTCGTGTTGTAAGTTTTTCTGTACAGTTTACTAGTTATGCAAAATTCAAAAAAATTCATCCAGAATAAAGATGTCTTCAGAGGATATTCCCAGAAAATTCAAGATATACATTTTATTTGTCATCTAAATGTTTTAAATATAAGAGATTTAAATCAAAATCGTTAAGAGTCGTTTTCGAGAAAATCAAAATTTTCGAATTTTTTCCCGTGTAAAGGGTAAATTGGGATGGGGAATTTTCTTGAAAATCTATATGTCGCATCCTTGGAAGATATTGAACTTAAATATCAAGTTTGGTATTTTATACGGACTTTTCGTTTTTGAGCTACGCTGCCCACAGACACGCACGGACATTTTTCTTTTTTTTTTTTTTTTTTTTTTTTTTTTTTTGATTTAGAGGATCCCGTAAAATGTATTTCCGGTGAAATCTCGGTATTATGAATGTATAGAGAAAGTAAAAATCAGATTTACTCACAAGTCTACAGAAGGATGCCCGGTGAATGCTACGAGTAAGAGTTGATTAGATTAGCACAATGAAACTAACAATGGAGATTGCTGGTTTTCGACTGACATTTCATGCAGTAGAAAAAAATCTGCTGTGTTCCATTCCCATGACTTTCTCTACCTATTTTACAATAAATTATTCTCATAAAATGTTAATTTAATTGTTTTTATCAACAGGGCGTGTGTAGGACAGGACTCGGATAGGTAGAGTCAGATGAAAAATTCAATGCCATAGCCGGGTTTCGAAATATAGATCTCCCGGTCTCCAGCCGATCGCTCTAACTGCAACATTCCGGCACGGTACTACAGTGGATCTGAAATTATTTTGAGATGGCATACCCCAATGGCGACTTACAATTCCGAAGTACTTTAAGTCCCGGGCTTCATAGTTTAGCCAATTTATGGTCAATTAGTGTTAATTTGTTGTTTTTTTTAATTTCAGATAAGCCGAGTGTATGACAGGAGCTGGATAGGTATGCTTATACAGGTACTGGTATAAACTTTGGTGTTTGAGAAGTAAAACAGTTTTCAACTCATGATTTTTAAACAATATTGTAAGAATGTTCCTAAGATGCAACTGCCAAATGTTTGCCTTGAAGTTTAATATTTAGAGCGATGGCATGGACATGCAACAAAAATAAATATCATACCAGAACATGATGTTTTAGCATTGACTGTTTTACTTTCTCTACTATGTGCAATAAGTAAGGGAAGTACTGAATGCTATCCAAAATTTTTGGTCGAGATTTTCAACAGAAAAGGTCTGTGTATAAAAGCCAAATTTGATATTCAGGCTCAACATCTTATAAGGATGCCTCACGAATATTTTCAAGAAAATCCCTGCACTCCTAACTACTCCTTATGTGGAATATTTTTCAAAAGAATATATTTTCTCAAAAAAATGGTTAACCATTTTGATTAAACCACCATATCTTTAAGATATATTCACGGCATATGAAATGTTTATCTTGAATTATGTGGGTATAGCCTATGAATCCTGTTCATTCTGGATGACTTGCATAATGGGTAAGAAGTAGACAAAATATTACTACAAACATGAAGATCTCATTAAAGCACACAATTTGTCACAAACTTTTTTTGAGTTAATACTTTTCTTGTTATTGGTTTAAAGTTTCTATACAGATACCTTTCTAGTCGTCCTCCGTGTTCTAAGGGTAACATGCTAGGCCCATCCCCAAAATCGCGGATTTAAAACCGAAGGAAGACGATGGATTTTTTCGGCCGTAAAAATCATTTGCATGACTCCCTTCGGAAAGGAGTAAAAGCGTTGGTCCCGTGCCATAGATTTGCGGCACGTAAAAGAATCTCAAACCTGATAAAGAGGAATCTGAGCAAAATTAAGCAGTTTTTCACGCCCAATATAGAATGGGAGGCAGTTAAAGAGTAAAATTGTTGTCGATCAATAATTTTAATATGAAAACTACGAATTAATACAAGCCAAAGCGCTCCAATAAGCAATAATCCGCAATAAATAATCTTCAAAATCATATGCTGATAATTATTACCCACCAAAGAGGTACAAACCTGGGATTGCAACTTCTTATACCTGCAGTATGCAGCTAGTGTCATCTACACTAGATTGTCTTCCATTTCAGGTTCTTTGTTTTAGCATGCGCCTTCTCCTCCCCACCCCTTTTTTTTTCCCTTGTGTGCCTCTAAATACCACATAAGCGAAGTAGTAACTTACTTTCCAGGTAATTACTATCTTGTATTCAACTGATTGCAACCATAACGGATCTTTGCTGTTAATCGTCAGTCATTGTTTATTGGAAGTTTCGTCTCCGTGCGTGTAGAGAAAGTAAAACGAAGCATATCTGGTGAAGGTTTCACACAGTTAAAACTTATTACGCAAAAATTATCTAGTTACATTTAGTTTTTTTATTTGTTTGTTTGTGTTTTACTTTCTCTACACTTACTATGTACATAGTGTATAGAGAAGGTATTGCACTCCACCCAAAAATTCGATACTGAAATTTCACCAGAAATATAGTATTTTCAGAAAAAGGTCCGTGTGTGTGAGTGTGTCCGTGTGTGTCTGTGTCGGTAAAATACCAAACTTGGTATTTAAGTTAAGTATCTTCCAGGCATGCGGCACGAAGATTTTGAGTAAAATCCCCCCGGCCCAAATTACTCTTTACATGGAACTTTTTTCGAAAATTTTAATTTTCTAAGAAAATGGCACTAACGATTTTGATTAAAATAGCTTATATTAAAGATATTTACCTAACAAATAAAATGTATATTTTGAATTTTCTGGGAATAGCCTCTGAAGACTACTTTATTCTAGGTGATTTTTACGGAATTTTGCATAACTGTTAAACCGTAAGAGATGGACAAAAACGTACGACACAAAAATGTAGAGCACATTAAAACACATAATTTATGTTGTATACATTTTTTTCATGGAGATGATCGTTTTTGAGATATTCCTTCTTTTTGGTTTTAGCTTCGAAAAACTTCACTTTTCTCATACAGGAATTTGTCAACTCCTGTCCATACAAATAAAGTACTTCAGTCACATAGCAACCAGCTTTTGACTATCACTTTAACCTATGTTACTCCCTATTTCGCTTCTACTTACAAGGAAGCAAGTAATAAGACTATTTCTGCTAATTTTTTTTCTCGATTAGCATGCAGTAAATAAAAGCATAAGCTCTCTAACAATAGTTTGTTGCAGAAATACAGAGAAAGTCAAATGAATGAACTACATCAGATTTTTTTTAATGTAGAGCTAACATTTCAGAGATATTTCCTGTTATTGGTTTCAATATTAAAATGCTTAAACCTTTCTCAAACGGGAAGTATTCATCCGGTTCAATATCTTCGTGTTTACTCCTTGCCATGGACTAGAACCGAATTTCAATGACAATCGTATAGCGACAGCTTTTAAAAGAGTTGAGTGACTGTCGCATTAACCTAACGTATTCTCTTATTTCCCTTCTACTTATAAGGAACTAAGTAATAAGACCATTTACGATAATGTATGTTTCAATTAGCATTATATAGATAAAAGGATAATCTTCTGTAAATTTGCAGGATAGATAAGAGGAAATCGTGTGATTGGAACTCACCCGTTATTTTTATCTATATATTGTGCATATATTTGAATATAGATAACTAGCTATCTTTTACTGATATTTGAAGCATCGTGGTGCACTTAATTGTTGCACTGAACTTTACCTCTGAATGTATAACATTCAAAAATTGCTATATCTGTACATCTTTAAATATATATATATATATATATATATATATATATATATATATATATTTTTACGGAACAGATTTATGGAATGAAATATGAGGTACCTATTGCTTAAGCAACCACATTGCTTTGTGTTGTTGCAATTTTCTACAGCACTCTATATGATTGCTAGTTACACCCTGCGCTGTTTAACGTAAACACAAATTTCTATAATCTACTACGGTTGTTAAATGAGACCACTGTATGGCATGCTTAAGTATCAAAACGAATCTTCCAAGTGGTAGTTAGCTATGTTTATGCACAAGTAAATCACGCTATATATAGGTAGTACTTATAACTGTAGATTCAAAAAGTCCCCGGAATCGTTTATTTTCTCTTTAATGTATATTAAAAACGTAACCCCATGGCACGACAGTTCACAAAGGACCTTGGCCTACCGCCCGGCCGCTGCACCCCCCATCTCGGCTCGCAGGCGAGTAGGTGTAATGCTGGAGGATGACGTGATCAGCACCTCAAGTCCTTCCCGGCTGGTTGATGCGGTCTTCTTGAGCTAGAGCCGTTACTTCAATCAAGTAGCTCCTCAAATGCCCCCCCCCTCAGGGACATCACGAGGCTGAGTGCACCCTGGACCAGGGCTCCTACGGAAATCGACCCCAGGTCTCCCGCTTGGCAAGCAGCCACGCTACCACCGTGCTAAGGAGACGACAATGTACACGAAAGTAAAGGATATGTTATTTTTAGCTGTTGGTAACGCTCTTGACGACACTTCGTTTCAATTTTCATGTTAATAATGATTATTGCTTTTGCTTGGCAACTAGTTTTTGTTGTGTATGCACGATTGTTTATCGCCTTTTATGATGTCGGCACCGAAGCACGTTCGGACATAAGGTTTTGTATTTTGTTAAACATATCTCCCTCAGAGACATTGAGAATGATGGAAGAAGCTTATGGTGAAGCGGTGATGAAGAAAACCCCGGTGTATGAATGGCAAACGATTCAGTCAAGATTTTCGAACCCTGAATAAAATTACTGTACATACGCCAAGGGCACTACGACAGGTATCTGAGAATGCCTTCCAGGAGAGCTTCCAGTCTTTTTACACGCGGTGGCAAAAGTGTATCACTGTGCAAGGGAACTATTTTGAAGGAAATGTGTAAATTGCCTTATAGTAATTCGTTTCTGTGTTATCTACACATTCCGGAAACTTTTGAATGTGGTATATAGTTGGATATTTGCTTGCAAGTTACAAAGACATCTTCATTAATCCTTGTGTTAGAACAGGATTTTAACTGATCAATTGTATAATACACAATCCCCTTTCTCGTGTTATCAAGCCAAAATGGGTATGTTGTGATAGGGTCCTCATGATTAGATGGAACGTCTGTTCATGAAGCATGCAAAACAAATTTAACAATTCGGCGCAGGATTAAGGAAAATGTATGCGTCAATATGCGCGTAATATTTCACATCAATCCTACACAAGCTTTCACGTCCGGTTGCGTCATGTCGTGTGTCACAGCAGTTCTTCACAATAAATACCAGTTATGGCACTACTTTTGCTCAAATTTGTCATTGAAATGCTAGTGAATATTTCAAGTAAGGTACCTTTATTTGTGTGTGTATGGGGGGGGGGGCATTGGACCAATTAGCCTTCAGGATATGATATTTCTCGCTTCCGATTAATTACCGTCCTTTAATCGGAAGATCATATCAGATGTGAATGAACGAAATAATGAAACGATACTCAACCTAGATCTCACAGTTATCCGACATTTTTCTTCTTAGACATTTCCAGGAAAATCTTTATGCAAGTAAATCCTCCTAATTGAGATTCAAACTCGGGACCTCTTGAATGTCAGGGGTGCCACCTGTATATGTTTAACTAGTATTGGCACCATTGGCATTTCTAAACATTAAAGCCGGGACTAAATTAAATAAGTTAAACCGTTATTGGACTTTACGCAGTGTAGTCGCAGATAACAAACCACCCCATCCCTCGAACAATTTGTTGTCGTTTACAGAGAGCACTTACCAGATCGTACTTACTTTCAGTGCCCCATGGCTGCTGTTTACATTCTTGAGATAAAGATTTGAGTGTAGACAGCTTGAAACCAACCGCTTAAGAATTCATGTGCATGATTACTAGTTTAAACTTATTACTTGTATGTCAAGATAGATAACGGAGATTTGATGTTGCAGTTTAATGACCTCCCGCTCCACAGCCTATTGTGTTGTAGATATTAATACAACCCTATGTTTATAAGGTATGCTTATAATCCTGTTTAACTAGTAAACCATACAAGATAGGAACAAATATATTATAAAACAGGTAGAACTCTTTTAAAATATTTAAATAACTTTTTTCATCAGCATATTCGAGATGAATATGTTGTTCCTGATTTGAATTTCTCAATGCGTTGTTGCTTTTCAAAGCTGTCACTATTCAGGTGTTTCTCGCAATATTATGGAAAGTAGTTTATAAAACAGCGATGCCCCATTAAATATTGACTATAATTAACTCCTTTGTACCTATAATAAATTATGTCAAGGAACTATTTATGCAAACGTTTATTGCAACTTATTTGACAACAGAATAAGCTATAAAAATAGAAATAGTGGATAGAAAAAGTTATATGAATGGAATACTTGTTTGTTCGCTTTTTACTTTCTCTACTTAATATATAGTAATATAGGTAGAAAAGGTATTGTACTTCAGCCAAGAATTCCATACTGAGATTTCACCGGAAATACAGTTTTAGGGTCCCCTGTGCCCCCATAAAACATTTTAGAAAAGGGTCCGCGTGTCTCGTATGTCTGTGAATATGGTAACTCAAAAACGAAAAGTCGATAAACTACCAAACTTGGTATTTAAATTTAGTATTTTCCAGGGATTCGACTCGAAGATTTTAAGAAACATCCCTCCACCCCCGACTATCCTTTATATAGAAAAAATTAAGAAATTTTTAATTTTTCTCAAAAATGACTGGATTTTTATTAAAATAACATATAATAAAATGCATATCTTGAATTTTATGGAAATAGCCTCTGAAGAAAATCTCTTCATTCTGGATGACTTTTGCATAACCGCTAAATCGTAAGAAACAAAAAATGTGGGTAGATCTCTTTAAAACATAATTTATGTAATATATATTTTTTCGTGGAGTAAACTATTTCCCAGTATTCCTTATTAACAGTTTCAGTTTTAAAATACTTCAATTTTTCTTGTACGGAAATTTGTCAATTCTTGGCCATGCAAAGAAACGAATTTCAATTAAAGAGCAACCAGCTTTAAAAATAATGATTATCGCTTTAGCCGTGTATTGCCTTATTTCCCTTCCACTTCAAAGAAGTAATAAGACCAATTCTGATAATGTTTATCTCGATTAGCATTACGTAGATAGAAGAATAAGCTTTTTAATAATTTGTTACAGAGATGTAGAGAAAGTTATGTGAATGGAACACAGATTTTTACTTTCTCTACACGTACTATGTAAATAGTGTATAGAGAAGGTATTGCACTCCACCAAAAAAATCGATACCGAGATTTCACCGGAAATATATGTTTTAGGGTCCCCTGTATCCAAAAAAAAAAAAAGTATTTTCAGAAAAAGGCCCACGTGTGTGTGGTCGTGTGTCTGTGAACACGATAACTCAAAAACGAAAAGTCGGTAAACGAAGATTTTGAGAAAAAATCTCCCCACCCCAAACTACCCTTTACTTGGAACTTTTTTCGAAAATTTGATTTACTCAAAACTGTCTGCTAAATAAAATGTATATATATATATATATATATATATGTGTGTGTGTGTGTGTGTGTGTGTGTTGAATTTTCTGGGATTAGCTTTGAAGACTATTTTATTCTGGATGAATTTTACGGAATTTTGCATAACTGCTAAACCGTAAGAAATGGACAAAAACTTACCACACAGAAAATGTAGAGGACTTTAAAACACACAGTTTTTGCTGTATACATTTTTTCGTGGAGTTGATCGTTTTTGAGATATTCTTTGTTTTTGGTTTCAGCTTTGAAAAACTTAACTTTTCTCATACAGGAATGTGTCAACTACTGTCCATACAAACAAAGAAACTTCAGTCACATAGCAACCAGCTTTTGACTATTACTTTAACCTATGGCATTCCCTTATTTCGCTTCTACTTACAAGGATGCAAGTAATAAGATTATTTCTGCTAATTTTTTGTCGATTAGTATGAAATAAGTAGAAGCATAAACTGTTTAACAATAATTTTTTGCAGAGATGTAGAGAAAGTCATGTGGATGGAACACATCAGATTTTTGTAGATGTATTGCCTTTAATAGTAACCATTATTACTGTTGATGACGACGACATTATTTTGCAGAAGAGAAAATTCCAGGTTACTGAGAATGCTGCCGTATCTGTGGTAAAGCATTTCCTCTAAAACAGTGAATAAGTGCTATATTTTAGGAAAGTAAGTCGTCCATGAGGGTGACTGTTGAGTGACGTATTAAAAGCATGGAGAGGCTGCAAGCTGTAATTAACTGAAGGGCGCGGCCTTAGATGGCGCCTCACAAGATTTATAGCGGCTATTACTTAATGAGTTTGTGGTCCTAAACGATAATCTTAAGCGATTGTGTTTGACCTACTATCAAACAATATTCAAGCTAAACTCCCATTTACAATAGGGGACTATCGATTCCTCGGATCCGTGGAGACTTCGTGGAATCCAAAGCATCGGCATCGATGGAAAAATGAGTATCGATTCCGGAGTACAGAATATCTTTAAAGGGGAAATTCGCGGAATGGAAAACCTTAATCCACTGAATCATTTTCCACTTTTATTTAATTCAAGCAACTAAAAAATATTATAAAACACTACTTTGTGAGCAATACGGATTACTATACACAATACTCACATCGGTTAGCAATTCGAATGTTTACTTTAATACTTTATACACAACGTATACACACACTCTTTCAAAAGTCACATCTCTAAAACACAGGACATAAATTATTAAAAACACTACCGCGATTCATAACTGTTCTATTTGTGTATTTTTCATACAGGGTATTTAATGTTTTAATTAAAAGACAATTTAGTTAGCATAGAATATAAAATATTAATATCGAAGGCATGGTTAGAGAAGTATTAGGCTACTTAAAGACCCCGTTCCATAAAAGTTGCAGTCTTACAGCCGATAGGTAATTGCCCGACATGGGAAAAGCGGAGTCAGTAAACTGTAAGAAATACACAAAAATTTACTACACAAAAATTGTACCTATAGATTTCGTTAAAACACACAATTTGTTGTTGTTTTTCGTTTTCTTTTTGCTTGTTTGTTTGCTTTTTTTTTTTTTTTTTTTTTTTTTAGTTAACCATTTCTGAGTTATTCCTTGATATTGGTTTCAATTATTAGCTACTTAAACTTTTCTCAAATGCGAGGTCATCTTTCCTTTGATCTCTCTTTTGTTAATCCCTGGCCATGCAAAGCGAACCGGATTTCAATCGTTTCAATAGCGACTGACTTTATAAAAGATTTGACAATCGCTTTGCCTATTGTATTGCCTTATTTCCCCTCTACTTAGCAGGAACAAAAACAAACATTCCTGCTAAGTTCAACTTGATTATCCAGATGTAGATAAAATGACAATCTTTTGTAACATTATTTTACAGAGAAAGTCATTTGAATGGAATACATCAGATTTTTCATTTTGAGTTGTCTTAGTTGATTATGCAAAATAAAATATAAAAATACAAGCTGGTTTTACTGTTCCTGAGAAGGAACATCATCATTGTTATCAATTATGAACTGTAAGCAAATTTATTTACTCACTGGTGTTCCTAGTAATTTCGAAACAAAGCGAATTTATTTCACATTGAATGAAATCCAAATCAAAGGAGTGTATACACTTACATTTTCTGTTCTAAGCTGCATTCCGAAAGAGTCATTGCCTCTTACTCTAAAAGGAATGTCAAATAATACTTGAATGCCTTCAAGCTAGGTAGGCTGTGCTATTATGAAAAAAAAAATCTCAGATAGGAATTTATCTTTGTAGATAAATTAAAGTGTGTTTTAAAGGACGTCAGACTTTTTATTGTTATTCTTGTTTCTTGTTTACTTCTTGTTCATGCGTTTATGAACCTGTCTACCTTGCAATTTATTTTGTTTTAATTTCATAATTTCTACGTGAAATTGTGCCAGCTGTTTTGTCACTAAGTAATCCCACCAGAGGTTTATCGATAGATTAACGAATGTGAAGCACGAGTGAATTTAATTTCTGAAACTTGTAATCTCTTGTAATCTTAATACAGTTTTGTAGCTAATCCTTGAACGACACGTAGGTAATAGATTACACAAATAATAATTGCTTTCTTAATTATGCTGTTTGAAATTAAATCATCAATATGTCAGTTGTCAGATTAGGGCTTAACCACTAAATGCACATTCAAATGAGCTGCATAACATTAACCAACGCTACCAATAATGGGAATGAGAAATTATATAACCTTAAACTAATATAAAATCAGAACAGAATTGACATTGTTTCAAAAACATAATTTATTTGGAAAGTGACACTATTTGAAGTGCATTGATTAAAAACACAATTAGATGACGAAATCTGAAATACTGATATCATTACAGTTCAGTAACTAGCTGAAATTTATCCGATAAAATAGCCAGCTTGCAAGATAAGATAAACGGCTGTGATTGGCCGATATTCACGTGGCATATGATAGTCTCGTTAATCGTTTCAGTTTCCAACTTCACCTGAAATTAAGTTGCCAACTCACCATATCATAATTTCAGTCTATATTTTAGGATTACTAATATGTATAAGCTCTTTTTGTAGATATTTTATCGAAGTCGTGAAATTTTTTTCGAGTGCCAAAATATACACATTGTAAGCTCCAAATTCCCTCAATATAAATTATGGAGTTCTGATGATACGACAAAGGATGAATTAAGTTGAAACATGCACACGGAAATAATACGCAAGAGTTCAATATAGCCTCTAAATATTTTCTAAAAAATAATGCTCAAAGATTGAACCAGTAATTTTCAGTGACGTTAATATTGTATTTTAGTTTATATACTAGATTATAAATTTAATGTTATTACTTTATTATTTTTTTTACTGATTTTCAATATTAAGTGAACAATACCAGCTTCTCTTATGTAACGATTTAAAAAAAGTAATCTTTATGTCAATGCTAAGATTTCTAGTACATTTTGTCAGGTTTCTTGCCTATAGAGGAAGTGCTTAAATAAAAAGTAAAAAGAAATTCTTATTAAAATGCATGAATTTTACAACACATTCCGTGTAACGATAAGATAAGGCAGAGAAGTGAGGAGAGATTATGCTCAAGTCATATGACGTTCTCTACCAATTGCCACTTCATATCGATTCTCGTGTTTTCGCATAAAGTTTATTAACTATGTGTTGTCAAAGATAGAGCATAGAGTTGTTAATTGTGTAATATGCACTCTGTTGTACACATTATGTCAGTCATGGGTTACAAAAAAACGAAAGAACTGGCAATTGGTATTTAAAACCTGCTTCAACCTTGGAAAACTTAAGTATGTAAAAGAGTATTTTATGATATCGGTAGCACTATCTTGCTCTTGAGAGTGATCGGACTTTACAACGAGACAATACTAACAGAAAAGAAGCTCCTTGAACGACAGGCAAAACTGTAGGATAACTAAACCTCGTGTCCTCTCCAGTGGCAACCCTGCATTTATACTATAAAAACTAACTTAGTACTTTTGTACCAGGTGTTAAAACTTTCACTGCAGCACTTCAAAGCTAATAAGAAGTGGCCATCTGGTTTAATGTAACAAAAACTCGATTTGTCATTTACAGGCTTTGTGTTGTAAGAGTTAGAATTGATCTTCACATTTGCGTTACTTGATAACATAAGAAATTGAACAAAGTTATTTACATATGTTGTTCAAACTCCTTCAGTTTAACTAAATATATAAGTAATTGATTCTTGCTTACCACTGACTGTGAGGTCCACTAGTTTGTTATCGGTCTCGCTTCAACAAAATCTGAGATCTGTTAAAGGTATCACACAATAAGGACGCACACTGGAATAAATTGTGTTGTCATTCAATTTGAAGCCAATTTGAATTTCCATAAATAATCTCTGCTCACATCCGTATGCATTCAAATTACGAGGATCCGAAAACCAATTCGTAACGCTTACGAGCATGAAGTTTTAGTCGAACAATAGATTGAAAAGTATATTGCGGAAGAAATCTGATGTGTTCCATTCATATAACTTTCTCTAAATCTCTGTAAACATGTATTGCTAACAAACTTATTATTCTATCTACGTCACGATAATCGATATAAACATTAGCAGAAATTGTCTTTATTAGTTGCTTCCTTGTAAGTAGAACAGAAACAAGGGGATACACTAAGGCTAAAGCGATAGTCAAACCTTTTGAAAGCAGAAAGCTATGTGGTAGAAATCGGTTTCTTTGTATTGCCAGGAGTTTACAAATCCCCGTATGAGAAAAGTATTTTAAAACTGAAACCAACAAATAGGCAGTTAAAAACACTGTGTGTTTTAACGAGATCTAATTTTTGTTTAGTAAGTTTTTGTCCATTTCTTACGATTTACCAGTTATGTAAAATCCAGCAAAATTCAAACAGAATAAAGAGGTCTTCAGAGTTTATTCCTATAACATTCAATATATGCATTTTCTCCTACAAATATCTTTAATATATCAAAATCGTTAGCCATTGTTCAAAATGTTCTAAATTTTTTCCATGAAAAGATAGTTTGAGATGGGGAGATTTTCCTCAAAATCTTCGTGTCACATCCCTGGAGGATACTAAACTTTTTACCAACTTTTCGTTTTTTAGTTATCGTGTTCACAGACACACGGACGTTTTTCTAAAAAAAAATACACAGGGACCCTAAAACGTGTATTTTCGATGAAATCTCGGTATCAAATTTCGGATGGAATGCAATACCTCCTCTGCACACTATGTACATAGTACGTGTAGAGAAAGTAAAAAGAACAATTCGCTAACTTTCAAACATGTCCGTTAGATGACGCTTAGTAACGAGTATCACTTTTAATACAGAATATCTTAAAAATGACTAGCTCTATGAGAAAGTTTGACATAAATTATAGATTTTAACGGCCTCTAAGTGTTTTCTGTGGTAATATTTTATCTGTGTCTTATGGTTTACCACTTTTACAAAATTCATTGAGAATGAAGAGGGTTTAGGAGGCTATTTCCAGAAACTTCAAGATATGAATTTTATTTTTCACGAAAATATCTTCAACACATGGTATTTTAATCAAAACCTATAGAGCCATTTTTAAGAAAGTCAAAATTTTAGAAAATGTTTTCACGAAAAGGATGGTTTGGGGTGGGGGAGGGTTTCATGATAATCTTCGTGTCGTATCCTTGGAAGATGCTGAACTTAGGTATCATGTTTCATATTTAACTGACTTTTTATTCTGAGTTATCGTGTTCAAAGACGCTCGGACACACACACACACACACACGATCTTTTTTCTAAAGTGCTTTTTGGGGGGGGGGATTCAGGGGGGCCTCAAAACATATATCTACAGTGAAATCACAACATTGAATTTTTGGGTGGAATACAATATCTTCTCTATACACTTATGTACGTAGCACGTGTAGAGAAAGTAAAAATGGTGCGCTGTGTATTCTAAGCTTATCAGATGGTCCACTTCCTCAATCATTCCTGAAACATAATCGAACTTTTAAATCCACATTTTTACCAAGAACTACATTTTTTAAGTTTAAGCTTACGTTTTCCCAGGATTTTACCTGCCTTTAAGGATTCGCCAATTATCAATATTGTACAAGAAGAGAAATTATGAGGAATTCATATTTCACTAACCATACCCTTAATTATGCTGTATTAATCAAGCTCTTCTGGGTCATTTCGAGAAAAATATGTATATGGCATAAATTGGCATGTTTTAACGAGAACCACATTTTTATGTAGTAAGTTTATGTTTATCTCTTACGGTTTACCAGTTATTTTTTCGTGGAGTTGACAATTTCCGAGACATTCCTTGTTATTGGTTTCAGTTTCAAAATACTTTACTCATACAGGAATTTTTCAACTCTTGATCATACTAAGAAACGAATTTCAATCACATATCAACAGTTTTCAAAACATTTGACTACAACTTTAGACTAGTGTATACTCTTATTTCCCTTCTCCTTATAAGGATGTAATTAATATGACCAGTTCTATTATCTTCTGTTCATCTTGATTAGCACAAAATAGAGAGAACGATCAGCTTTTGTAAGAATAATCTGTTGCAGAACAGCTACAAAAATCATGTGAATGGAGTACATCAATTTTTGTTTTTTTTTCTCCTTAGAGGATCAGTTAAGAAGAGGGAAATGCTCTGTCAATATATGTCGTGCAGTTTAGGAAGAAGATTACATAAGTAATTTTGATGACAGCTGATGGCAGAAATAGACGAGTAACCGTGCCATGACTTATCTTTCTTTTTCCTTCGTTTCTTTTCTTTTTAACCTTATGGTAGCTATTAATGCCATATAGTTGTGCTGATTGTAGATTAACGTCGTAATTCTATAACGTGTGCTCAGGTATTCCTGAACTATTGTTTATGGACGAATTGCTTGTTAAATAGCCGATAAAGACACATACACACAAAATCACACTCGTAAACACATCTCTCTGGACATACCGAAAAATTTTTCCTGTTGAACGAAACATTTTCCGAACCGAATCGGGAATCGATCCTGGGGCCCACTGAACTACAGAGTCAGTTTTTATTTTCTCGATTCAGGAACCACAAAGCTTCCGTTAAAACTCGCGGTAACGAATTTTTTTAGCCAAATGCATTACTTCGTATACCCTAGCTGAAGACAGAACAAGAAAAAATCTGATGAGTTCCATTCACATGACTTTCTCTACATCTCTACAACAAATTATTGTTAAAAAAAATATTCTTCTATCTACTTTATGATAATCGAGATAAACATAGGCAGAATTTGTCTTAATTATTTGCTTCCTTGTAAGTAGGAGGAAAATAAGGGAATACACTAGGTTAAAACGATAGTCAAATCTTGTAGTGGTTGAAATCAGTTTCTATGCAGGGCCAGGAATTTACAACTTTCCGCGTGAGAAAAGTTTAGGTATTTCAAATCTGAAACAAATAATAAGAAATATCTCAGAAATTATCAATTCCACGACAAAATGTATATGACATAAATTGTGTGTTTTAACTTGATCTACATTTTTTGTAAAGTAAGTTTTTGTCTATCTTTTACGGTTTACCAGTTACGCAAAAGTCAGCAAAATTCATTCAGAATAAAGAGGTCTTTAGAGGCTATTCCCAGAAAATTTAAGATATAAATTTTATTTGTCATATAAATATCTTTAATATACGGTATTTTAATCAAAATGTTCTAAATTTTTTCCATGTAAAGGGTAGTTTGGGGTGGGGGAATTTTTCTCAAAATCTTCGTGTTGCATCCCTGGAAAATACTTAAATATCAAGTTTGGTTGTTTTACCGACTTTTCGTTTTTCAGTTTTTCACAAACACACACACACACACACACATATATATATATATATACGGACTTTTTCTGAAAATACTTTTTTTATATATAGGAAACCCTAAAACATGTATTTCCGGTGAAATCTCGGTATAGAATTTTCGAATGCAATACAATGCCTTCTCTATACACTATGTATATAGTACGTGTAGAGAAAGTAATTAACCGTGAAAACCTCGTTTGTTGCTGCTTCCTTCAATATCCTGGGCTTTATCATTTTAGAACATGAATATTCTTTGTATTTCTTTAACGTGGAAAATTCCAGGTCGTTGTACAGCACATGATATTTAAAATACTGAGGTATTTAGCTAATTTGTTTTGCAGATGGTGTACTCACGTCAAGAACAGGTGTTCCGACTAGTGGAGTTGAGAACGACATTTCAGAACTGGAACTGCAAACGAATTCTAAACAGATTTCTAGGAAGGAGAAGAAGAAGAAGAAGAAGAAGAAGAAGAAGAGGAGGAAAAAAGGAGCTTGTCTATAGTTTCTTACCTGCTTTAGACAACTACGGAAACGCAGCTCTTTAGAACTTCTTTTGAGTTAACGGATTACACCTGATTTGAACCAGGAAGAAGTACTGGGAAATGTCGATCTTGCCTTAAATGCCGAAAGGTAAAAAGTTGCTCAAGTGCCATTTGCGAAGTTCATTATTTCTTTAGAGACTTCAAACCCCACAGATCCATAAGCAATTACAACAATTTTAGGTGAAAAGCTGCTCTAACTAATACTATATACTTTGAAATGTTTCATATTGCGTACTTTAAAGGAGTCTAGATGCTCTACCTCGCCAAAGTTAAATTTATCCAATTACTAACCCATTATCTATAGACCTATATAATTAGCTGATTTTTTCAAGCCACATCCTACAACCCCTTTAATGTTGGTTAAAAATAAATAAACTTTTCTTTGCCGGAAAGAAAGTTCCTTTATATGTCTACAATCTTAGTGAAAAATAACTATAAATTATACGTAAAATATTTGTCATTAAAATAAGACTAAGGACTTAGCTATAAAGGTTGATATAAATTTTAGAACTTTTTGTCATTAGATATGGGATTTATATAGGGAATTATAATGTAACATTTAAAGAAAACTACAGCTATCTCGCAATCCTCCAGTTTATACTGCTCTGTGCCATCTCGTGGGTGGATCGCGTTGCCTCTTGGAATTCAGCTTGAAGAGGAATAAATAGTTTAAATCCTTTAATTATTAAAATTTGAGATAATATCCTTTATAAACATAAATTTTATTCAAGCAATAAACTATTATCACTACCATTAGAGAATCTATAAATGTACTGCGTAATCGTTTGTACACCAATTAATTTATGATATATGACTCATAAAATGTTATTTCTATTATGTTTATTATTATTATTTCTCTTTATTACTTTTAAGGTTTTAATTGTCATTGATAACTTTAACCTGTACATTGTAATTCAGGCTTATTTGTTATCAATGTATATTCTACGTTGTATAAGTATTTTTTCAATTTTTGGTTGCTATTGTCAAGTTATTCTTCGTCCATACTGGTTGTCTGTAGATATAGGAAACTGCGTTTCAATAAACAATAAATCTGCCAATAATTGCAATGAGACTCCCCATAAAACTCCTATCACTATAATTCACTAACACAGGCCCATTGTCGTATTCATATCACAGATTGGGCTGGGATTTTTTTTTTTTAGCGAAAGTAGATCGAAAATATAATACCCCTGTCTCGGCTTTCTCTCCCATTGGATTCCCCTCCCGCGGAGGAAAAATTAAGCTTTAAATTGAAACAATTGACATCAGGTTTGACTTCCGCTCAACGATCAGTTGCCTAGTATTGTGCCAGGTGCTGAAAATGAACTTTGTCCACAGCATTGCTACAAGTATCTGCGCGCAAGATCGAAGACAGAATCGGCTGCAATTACGTTTCATTTTTACTTTCTCTACTTAGTACATAGTACTTATCAGAAAACACACTTTTAGAAAAAACATCCATGTGCGTGCCCCCGGGCGCGAACACAATAACAAAAAAAAAACAAAAAAAAAACCCGAAAAGTAGGTAAAATACCTAATTTGGTACTTAAACTTAATAGCTTATAAGGATGCGACACGAAGATTCGCATTTTCGTGAAAATTCCCCCTTCTTTAGGAAAATTCCTCCACCCCAAACTACGCATTATGTGAAAAAATTTCGAATTTGTTTTATTTAACATGAAATAGATATGAGAATAAGATTTTGTAAGAATAGTTTGTTCCACAATGGAACACATAAGATTTTTTCCCCAGTGATGTGTACCTTAAAATAATCTGATGTGTTCCATTCACATGACTTTCTCTATATCTCTGCAACAAAATATTAAAAAGCTTATGCTTTTATTTACTTCATGCTAATCGAGAAAAAAATTAGCAGAAACAGTCTTATTACTTGCTTTCTTGTAAGTAGAAGGGAAAATAAGGGAGTTCCATAGGTTAAAGTGATAGTCAAAAGCTGGTTGCTATGTGACTGAAGCTCCTTTGTTTGTATGGATGGATAGGTGATGACAGAGTCCTGTATGAAAAAAGTATGCTTTTTAAAGGTGAAATAAAAAACCAGGAATAACTCAAAAACGATCAACTCCACAAGAAAAATGTATATAACAAATGGTGTGTTTTAACGTGCTCAACATTTTTTGTGTGATAAGTTTTTGTCTATCTCTTACGATTTAGCAGTTATGCAAACTTCCGTAAAATTCATCCAGAATAAAGTAGTCTTCAGAGGCTATCCCCAGAAAATTCAAGATATATATTTTATTTGCCAGGTAAATATCTTTAATATACGATATTTTAATCAAAATCGTTAGCCATTTTTGAAAAAATCAAAATGTTCGAAAGAAGTTTCATGTAAAGGGTAGTTTGGGGTGGGGGGATTTTTCTCAAAATCTTCGTGTCGCATCCCTGGAAAATACTAAACTTAAATACCAAGTTTGGTAGTTTACCGACTTTTCGTTTTGAGTTATCTTGTTCACAGACACACAGACACACAACGGACCTTTTTCTGAAAATGCTTTATATATATATATATATATATATATATATATATATATATATATATATATACAGGGAACCCTAAAACACATTTCAGGTGAAATCTCGGTATTGAATTTTTGGGTGGAGTGCAATACCTTCTCTATACACTATGTACATAGTACGTATAGAGAAAGTAAAAATGAAGAAAGAAACATAGCACATATTTATAAGTTCTCTGGTTTAGAATTTTTTAAAGTGCGAATATATGCAAGTCATTAGATATTGTTAGAAAATCATAATCTGTAAATTATATTTTTTATTATTATTATTTTTTTTTTCCCGTCAAACTTGGGCCTATGCGAGAGAAGGCCGAGATAGGATATTTTTATTTTCGATCTTTTATTTTTCCCCTTGTATATAAGTTATGCTTTAAAACATGAATGTGCCTGAAAATGTTGATATACTACTTATGTTAGCCCTCCTGGGTATTGTGGGGGTAGCATGTCTTCCTCACATTCAACAGGTCGCGAGTTCGAATCTCGCTTAAGTTGAGTTACCCGGATAAAGTTTTTTGAGGAATTTTCCTCCCTTATCCTGAAAAGACAAATGTCGAGTAACTTTAAGCTCCTTGGACCCCGATATCATTTGAGCATTCTTTCACCAATTTTATTCATCGTCCGATATGACCAAAAAGGTTTAAACACGTTAAGCTACCAAAAGAAAAAAAAACTTACGTTACACTCCATTCGTCAGTATATTATTCTTTAAAAATCTGATGTGTTCCATTCACATGACTTTCTCTACTTCTGTGTAACAAATTATTGTTAATAAGCGTATTCTTATTTTTATTTCAAGCTAACCGAGAAAAAATTAGCAGAAATAGTCTTATTACTTGCTTTCTTGTAAGTAGAAGCGAAATATGGGAGTACCATAGGTTAAAGTGAAGTCAAAAGCTGGTTACTAGGTGACTGAAGTTCCTTTGTTTGTATGGACACGAATTGACGAATTCCTGTATGAGAAAAGTATAAGTTTTTCAAAGCTGAAACCAAAAACAAGGAATATCTAAAAAAACGATCAACTCCTCGAAAAAAAATCATATAACATAAATTGTGTATTTTAATTTGCTCTACATTTTTTGTGTGGCGAGTTTTTGTCCATTTCTTACGGTTTAGCAGTTATGCAAAATTCCTCCAGAATAAAGTAGTCTTCAGAGGCTATTCCCAGAAAATTCAAGATATACATATTATTTTTCAGGAAAATATCTTTAATATATGATATTTTAATCAAAATTGTTAGAGCCGTTTTTGAGAAAATCAAAATTTTCGAAAAAAGTTCCATGTAAAGGGTAGTTGCGTGGAGAGATTTTCTTGCAAATCTTCATGTCCCATCCTTGGAAGATATCAAACTTAAATACCAAGTTTGGTATTTAACGGTCTTTTCGTTTTTGAGTTATGCTGTCCATAGACACACAGACACACACACATACACACATACGCACGGACCTTTTTCCAAAAATACTTTTTTTGGATTCAGGGGGACCCAAAACGTGTATTTCCGGTGAAATCTCGGTATCGAATTTTTGGGTGGAATACAATACCTTCTCTATACACTATGTACATAGTACGTGTAGAGAAAGTAAAAAACGCGTATTCTCCTAACTACATTAATCGATATAAACGTTTGCACAAATGCTGCTATTCCTTGTAGATACAAAGAAATAGCGGGATACCCAAGACTTATGCAATAGTCAAATCTTTTTAAGAGCTGGTTACTATATGACACTTTGAAATGCAGTTTTCCTTACTAGAACAGAAAGAAGAACAACGAAAAACAACAATCTATTTAAGGAAAGCGTAAGTGTTTTAATATTGGATATTAATATTGAGCAAAGGAATTTCTCGAAAATGCTTAACTATACATAAAGTATTTGACATAAATTGAGAGTTTTAACGATACCTAATTTTTTGAGAGTAAGATTTTGTCTATCTCTTATGGTTTACTAATTAGGCTATAGTCATCCAGACTGAAGAGTTCAGAGGCTATTCCCAGAAAATTCAAGATATACCTACATTTTATTTGCCACGAAAATGTATTAAACATTGGAAATGAAGCGCACCAGGCATAATTTTAGGGTACTTTCCCAGGATTTACCAGTTAGAACCAGGAAAACTTTGAAAAAAACCTTTCAGGGAGCACGTACCAGCGGCATTTTTACCGCAGAGCTCCCGTTCACGGCTCCATAAGTTAACGACCTCGGCCATCGCGTCTGCACGATTAACTTTACAGCACTTTCGCAGGAAAACAGTGAGTTAAGATTCTCAAACTAACGTAATATTTCCAAACTTTAAATTAATGAACCATTAATTAATATACAAAGCATTAGTGTGGAATACACTACCTGTAGTTCACTGTAGCATATTTTTACTTTCTCTATACGTACTATTTACATACTGTAGGGAGGAAGAATTGTATTCCAACCAAAAATTCGATACCGAGATTTCACCGGAAATATATGTTTTGAGGTACCCTGGGTCCTAAAAAGTATTAAAAGGTCCGTGTGTGTGTTTGGACAGCATAGCTCAAAAACTAAAACACCGTTAAACACAAACTTGATATATAAGTTTGGTATCTTCCAAGGATGCGACAGAAGATTTTCAAGAAAATCCCCACATCCCAAACTACACTTTACATGGGAAAAAATTTGAAAATTTGTTTTTCTCAAAAATGGCTCTAATGATTTTGATTAGATACCGTATATTAAAGCTATTTACATAACAAATAAAATGTATATCTTAAATTTTCTAGGAATAGCTTCTTAAGACCAATTCATTTTGGATGAATTTTGATGAATTTGCATAACTGGTAAACCGTAGGAGAGAGACAAAAACTTGCCACACAAAAATTGTAGAGCTCGTTAAAACTCACAATTTACATTATACGTTTTCTTCGTGGAGTAAACCGTTTTTGAGATATTCCTTGTTATCTGTTTCAGCTTTAAATACTTATAATCTCATAAGGGAATTTGTGAACTCCTGCTCATACAAAGGTACTTCAATCACATAGCAACCAGCTTTCAAAAGTTTTGACTAGCCTATGATACTCCCTTATTTCCCTCCTACTTACAAGGACTCGTAATAAGGCCCTTTCTGCCAATTTTTTCTCGATTAGCATTAAGTAAATAGAGAAATAAACTTTTTAATAATAATTTATTGCAGATATGTAGAGAAAGTCATGCGAATGGAACACATCAGATTTCTTACTTTTTTACTTTCTCTGCATAAGTGAATAGAGGAAGTATTGTATTGAATCCAAAAATTCGACACCAAGATTTCCCGTAAATATATATTTTGAAGTCTCCTGTCTCCAAAAATGCATTAAAAGGTTCGTGTGTGTGTGTGTGTGTGTGTGTGTGTGTGTGTGTGTGTGTGTGTGTGTGTGTTTGAGAAAAATGTTCCAAGGATGCGACAGAAGATTTTCAAGAAAACCTCCACATCCCAAACTACACGTTACAGGGGAAAAAATTGAAAATTTCGTTTTTCTGAAAAATGGCTCCAACGATTTCTGACTAAATATCGTATATTTAAGCTATGTACATAACAAATGAAATGTGCATGTTGAATTTTCTAAGAATAGCTTCTGAAGATCTGTTCATTCCAGATGAATTTTGCTGAATTTGGATAACTGGTAAGATATACACAAAAAAAACTACACAAAAAATGTAGATGTCGTTAAAACACGCAATTTGTCATAACTTTAGTTGCAGTTTTGACCATTTTCGAGATATCCCTTGTTATTGCTTTCAATTTTAAACTATGAATCTTCTCAAACGGGGTCCCTTTCGTTTAATCTGTTTTGTTTTTCTGGAAATGCAAAGTGAACCGAACTTCAATTGTTCACATATCGATCAGCTTTTAAAATATTTAACTATCGCTTTAGCCAGGTATATTCTATTTCCCTTCTTCTTATAAGGAACTAAGTAGTAAGACCAATTCCGTTAATGTTTACCTTATTTAGCGTAATATAGGCAGAATAATCTTTTCTAAGAATATTTTGTTTGCAGAATAGGTAGAGAAAGTCATGTGAATACAACACATTAGATTTTTTCTAAACATTGTATTTATGTCCTACTTTTTTCATAATCCTGTCCCACAAAATCTGTATAAAAATCTTACGTGTTCCATTCACATGACTTTCTCTACCCGTTCTGCAAATTATCCTCACAGAAGAGATTCTTTTATCTACATGATGTTAATAGAGACAAGAATTAGCAGAAATGGTCTCACTACTTGATTCATTATAAGTGGGAAATATGGTTAAAGCGATTGTCATATATTTTAAAAGTTGGCCACTATGTGAACAATTAAATTCGGTTCGCTTTGCAAGGCCAGCAGATAATAAAAGCGAGATGTAAGGAAAGGTAACCCCGTTTGAGAAAAGTTATGTAATTTAAACTTGAAACCAATAACATGGAATATCTTGAAAGCGGTCTCTACAAAACAATGCATAATGACAAAAATTGTGTGTTTTAACGGGATCTACAGCTTTTGTGTAGTAAGTTATGTCCATTTCTTACGGTTATGCAAATTTCATCTAAAACAAATAGAAGCTATTCCCAGAGAATTTAATATCTACACTTTATTTGTGGTGTATATATCTATAACATGCGGTATTTTATTCAAAGTATTTAGAGAAAAACAACATTTTGAAAAATGTTTCCATATAAAGAGTAGTTTGGGATGCGGTGATTTTCTTGAACATCTTTGCGTCACATCCTTGGAAGACATAAAATTAAATACGAATTATAGTATTCAACCGTCTTTTAGTTTTTGAGCTAAGCTGTCCACAGCCCATGGACAGTTTTATAAAAATGCTTTTTTTGGACCCGGGGGATCTCAAAACATATATTACCGGTGAAATCTTCAGCATCGAATTTTTGGATGGAATACGATATTTACCTTCTCTATACATTATGTATAGAGTACGCATAGAGAAAGTAAAAAGTCGATGTTTCTTATGATTCAGGATGTTACTTTTTCATTGTGTGCGTTACGATGAGATTACGTCGTCGATACTAAGCGTTCTCCGCTACCAAGAGAACGAAACAATTTCAAAGCGACACAATCGGTTACCGTACTTTAACGTACATGTGTTTCTAAAGTATGTGCTTGAATTGCTATATAACGTACCGGTATGTACAAAAAGCTCCTTATGGCTGCATATATTATAGGCGACTCCCCCTCCCCAGCTTCTGATGCTGTATCGCGCAGCGAAGAGGTAGGGAAAAATAAAGAAATCGTTATTTTGGAACGGCTTTCTAAAATGGATCCATGCGCTCACCTGTACAGTCCCAAATAACAGTGCTCCAGCTTTGCACTAGTGCGTTCATTCAAGTAGTAAAATAACGGACTCTTCATAGAGTGGTCGGAGTCTTTTGAGAGAGTAGAAAGAGCCAAGGCAGGAAATAGGTTGCTTGTGCCCATTTCGATTAATGCCGGCACTTTGTGACAGCTGCTGGTGCAGCCACGTAACACCCTTATCTCCTTCTATCATTGTCTCAAAAGATGACAAAAGCGTACGTTACATTGCAGTCCACAATATGCATATAATGTGAGACCTTGGAATCGTCCATTCTTTAGTGCCTTCAAGTTCCAATGAACGTAAAGTTCACTAACTATCTTAGAGCCAATCATATTTAATTGTGCTATTGAGCTCTTGCAGTACACAATAGAAAGACAAATTATCTGGGATGTAATTTTGGAACATATACAGGATGTTTCAAAATGATATTGAACAAGATAGATGTGGACGTTGTTTCTCAGACTCAATGTGATACGAAGATATAGTTTCCTCGCCAATAGAGGTACTCAGTAAAAGTGTTGGCCCACTGCAGTGTAAATAGCGCAGGAAGCTTGGGAACCTCCGAGTCGCGCACTTTCGTAGAGATTTTGTAAATATACTGACATGCTGCACATGATTAGCTAATGTTAACGAAACCTTGATAAAGAACCTGCACTTTTAGTTATTTGTGTATTCTTCCAACATATTTAATCATAACAGACAATAAACGAAAGGAAATGACTGCGAAAATACACTTGTGATGAAAATGGGACACATGCCGCTAATACTTACTTTAGAAGGCAATTTAAAGTGAGACGGATTGTCGACCAGGTGAATAAGCGCATAGCCTATATTTTTAACTGATTAAATTGTTTAGGTTAATTGCTAAGTAAGATATCATGTATTTATTGTATATTGTATGTTCAGAGAGATTGTTCCTAACTTCAACCCGAGAGTTCTCAAGCGACGAATTCAGTTATTTACGCTATTTCTTTGTATATTGCAAGAGGGGAAAGACGCTATTATGTAGTCACGTCTCTGAAACAGAAAGTGGAGGTGACATATAAACAGGGAAACTACGAGGAAATTTAGGTCAAGAATCACGTGAAAGACGCATTGACCAATGGGAATTAATCACGTCACGGCAGAAGCGCACCCAAGCTACTTTCGGCGCCAAAAATGGGCCAATGAGTTTACAAGTTGAGAGTTTTTGGGGCAGTCGGAATGTAATTACACATGTGACGCTCAAAACAAGTTTACGCGCAAATTAGCAGAGTTACTATAGTGATTCAGGCAGTTGAAATGAAACTCCACACGAAACCTGTGACGCTCGAAACAAGAATCCGCGCAAGTATACTCAAGTTTTTACAGTGATTCACGCAGTGGAAACGTAATGTCACGCGTAACCTGCGACGCCGGAAACAAGGAAACCACGGCAGAAAGTTAAAGTGTCTACAATTATTCTGCACGTAACCGTTGCACTTGTCGCCGCGTAAATTTTAGTTACCTTTGTGCGTTTTACGCCCTTGTTCGAGGGAAATTATCGGAACACTATCGCGCCAGGAACTTTCTCGGGAACGCTTGTAAAAGGAACTAAACTTTTGACTAAACGAAACTGCCGACGCTTATTTTAAGTTAATTTCCCGTACCATCTCTTTGGGATCACTACCACTCAATACCTGAGATAAATATAAAGAGTTCTCAACTGCTCGTCGCCGAGTCCACAAATAGCTGAGGAGCGTCGAGAATCGACTTCAGCACTGCAACGCCGGAGAGAGGACCAGTCGTCGCTGCGCAGCCCAGCACTAAAAGGTACGTCTCCCAGACTTCCACCAGTTCCGCCACAAACGTCAATGATCTGATTAAAGCAAGGAACTAATAAAAACAACAAAAGTAAGAATACTATCAGAATACTACCAAAGGATTGCAGATAAAGTTAAACAAAACTAAATCCCTTTTGCAGTGAGATAAGACTAATACTAAATAAAGCACTTGCACATATAACAAGTACTTGTTATTTACCTAAGTTGGTGAGAGTTTACTATAAAGATAATTACAAGTGCAGATACTTGTAGTTTGAGCAAAATGTTTTGCATTCAAGAGCAACTTCGAAACTTCAATCATAGGTAGTCTTTTGAGTAGGTATACTGTCCTTTGCCCAAATGCTTTGCTTATACGAGGAATGATCAGAAACTAAGGTTACAAAGCCCGAAGTGAAACGAATATATTTTATTTCGTACAACCAACACAGCCATCTTGTCATTTCGTAGGATGAGTTTGAATATTCCCTCCTAGTAAAATTCCTATCCTTGCTGTTCAGCCACGAACGTGAAGTGTTTCACCTGCCCATCTGAGGCGAATCGTCGGCCTCCTAGGTGTTTCTTCAAGCGAGGAAAAAAGTAAAAGTCGCTTGAAGCGAGATCCGGGCTGTAAGGTCGATGATATCCCAGCGAAACTGCTTCAACAGCGTGGTGATCTTCTGGGCTGTTAGAGGTCGCGCTTTGTCATGAAGGAAGATGACATCCTCGGTGAGGAGTCTTGGCCATTTTCTCCTGATTGCTTTGCGCAATCGTGTCATAGTCTCACAGTATCAGTCAGTAGTCACTGCGTGCCCATTCTAAAAAAAAAACCCACGAGTATGATACCCGCACTGTCCCAAAATACTGCGGCCATCATTTTCCCGGCAGATGGCGCCATCTTAAACTTCTTTGCCTCTGGAGAAGAGAGGTATTTCCACTTCTTTGGCGATCGCTTACTGCTGGGGTATAGTGGTGGATCCATGTTTCATCATCCGTGGAAATGCGATGAAGAAAGCTGTTCCTTCGTGGAGAACCGTTGCAGACTTGCCCCCATGCGCTTCTCCTTGTGTTGGTTGGACAGATTTCGTGGATCGCATCGGGAACAAACTTTTCGGTACTGCAGAATATCGTGAACAGTATGATGAATGCTTCCAAAAAACATTCCCAGCGTTACCGCCATATGTCGTAATGTGATATTCCTGATGTCCAGAATCAGCTCCTCCACTCGAGCCGAGATCAAACCTTTGGATGCTGTGCTGGGTCAGCCACTGCGACCCTCATAGGTGACGTTTTCTCTACCGGCCGCAAACTTTCGACACCATTCTGCGACATGCTGGGGAAACATTACAGTCTTCCATAAACCTCCACCAACTATCGGTGAATGTCAGCCACGGTTACATGTTTCGTCCACAGAAATTGAATAATTGAGCTAATTTCTTCGTGAGACCAATTTTCGGAACGGGTCGTCATGTGTGTTTACCTTGCAGTAGCGCTGTAGATGACAGTTGCAAACTGCATGCATTAGAATTACTGCACCACACTACTAGTTCGCTGTGAAAGATGGAATACCAAGAATAGGCGTAATAAGAAACCCGTTGTTTTCATGACAATGTTTGCCAAGAATACCCTCTAAAGTATGATTGGGCATATACATTTGTGCATCGTGCGCTGCCTAATCTCAGAATGATGTCATTTTCAATGTTACATGTACAATAGTTTCGAACATCAAACTTCGAAATATTTTAAGTATAAGCTCTAAGATTGTTACATTCGTTCGCGCCGAATCGATACAGTCTGAAAGCATTAGCATTATGGAAACTGGAACAAGACGTTTATATGTGAATTCTTTTAATGTGAGCTAAGCAAGTAGTATTTATGATAAATATTTAGGAGTAACATATATGCTTTGCTAATGCATGTACGAATTTTGGCGAGCATAGCTGAATATGGAAAGCAATGTAGAAAGGAGGGGAACATAATCTTCCAATAATCTTGAAACGAACGAAGAGTCAGGACTTCGAACGAAAGCATCAGAGTCAGGCAGGTAATATAATGCTCTTCCCCATTGCCGTTTTGCTTAAGATCGTATGGGCGTATTTCATTGTTATTTTCGAACGATTATTTGAAATCTATATGTTTTATAACTGAAATGGTTAGAACTGTTAATGGGGAAAATTTGAAGTGTTACAACCACACATTTTTTCATCTTACTCTGACTTTAATAATTTTTATTATACATTTACTTGTAGATACAACGGGGACGGGGGAAAGGAAACCAAATAATTGATGCACCCAAGTAGTAATGAGATTCAAAAAGGTCAAACAGGGAATGACAACGGAACGAAACAGAATCACTTTTGTCGACTCTTGAAGAAGGGACAGAAAGGTTAGTGAACAGCGCCTCTGTATAGTGAGAACACCAATTAATTAGTGCGATTAATTGTGGGATACTACTAAATACTTGTAATGTGGAAAGCGGTGTAAAATGCATGATGCTGTTTTGGGAAGAGAGGGTGAAGGAGCAGCAGTGCTTAAAGTGATCAAGAAAAGGAATACAAATGGCCTGCGACAGTGGATGAACGAAATAACTTGCTAAGAGCTGTAATGGATCGTGAACGGGGAAAATCTTTTGGAGTAAAAGAAGATACTAGATAAGATTTACATAAATCTTTTAAAAGAGGAAACAACGATGCTGAATGCTCAAATGAACCTCGGTTCGAAATTGGGACTCGGTTCTTCGAGCTGAAAGATAGGTTATTCCCTTGATTGACTGATTGCAAATGCTCTGATGATGAAACTTCTTTGTAGGCAATCAATATATCCTTATGCATATTTAGTCCCAGTAGGTTTAATATGACATCATTTATCAAATCTAAAAGATGCCACAATGGAAAATGGGGTAGTAATAATTATAATGATGATAAAATGACCGCCTTCCACCAACGCAGAGGTGTATTATATTTTATATCGATGAAAGACTAGGAATGCCATAACCGGATGCAGCCCTTGGGTAATGAAGGTGTGTTCAGCCATTGTTTCAAGTCAAACACTTGAGGAATGTGTTGCGGAAATGAGGCTCCCGTTTCTAATGGGATCGTATTTCCAACCCCCATGTTCAGAAGGGTGACATCAGATACAGTCGTCTAGGTGTGGCAAGCCGTGTATGGCAGTCATCATGTCTCGCTAGTGGTGAAAGCGCTGAGCAGCAGCCGGTATTTGTCACTTGGCCAATAAAGGGCAAAACCTCCTACTCTGATAGAAGACGAGTTTCCAGCTCACGCCTCTGACTCTTAATGCGAGTATACACCATGTCTGAAATCAATTGTATTAAAGTGCAGGGAATATTTTGTTCAGTCTGGCGAAAGCAAATCCTTCTCTGGAAATCTTTTTCCCAATCTTTTGCTCTACTCTTCGTCTCCGCATATGAACATTTATCTTAATATTGGAAAGATGGAATCACATTGAAAAATTCAGTGCCACAGTCGGGATTTGAACCATGGATCCTCGGTTTACTGTACCGCAGCCCTAACCAACTACCATGAAAACACGCCGGTTCGATTAAATTCCCCACCTAACTCGCAATTTACCGGGAAACCAAAATATGTTCTCAAATTCATTTTGAAATAACTTACATTGCAATTAGTTTACTTTGTTGACCTAAATGTTGTTAACTTAAAGCCTGGGACTTATAGTGGGTTAAATTTGAGCTTGTTACACAGTATAAGTCAATTAAAAAAACAATGTACATTTACATGAATTTCTCATCCCCAAATTTTCTTAATAGTTATAAAAACTACTATACGCATACTGATTTTTCTATCTACTTTATTTTAATCGAGGTAAACATTTATATAAATAACTGTATTAACATTATGTTACAAGTGGAGTTGCCTTAGTCAAATGTTTAAGAGCTGGACGCCATATAATGGTTTTAAAATTCTATGTTCTTACCATAAAACCGCAGAAAAAAACAACTGAATGTCGAAAGGATTTAAAATAATACAAATAATTGAACAATTGAAACCATTAATAACTGATATCGTGGAAATGACCTATTCTACAAAAAAGTTATTCGACAAATTGTTTGTTGTATTTTTCGTCTAACGCGTCACGTTTACGAGTTAGATTATACAAAATTCCTTCCGAATGAAGACAGCTTCACAGTATTTTCCCTGAAAATTCAGGATATCATTTATTTAATATACATCTAGTATTTTAATAAAAATTGGTGGCCATTTTGGAGAAAATAAAAAAAATCGAAAAATATTTCAGTTTTGGGAGTGTAGTGTTGAAAATCTACAGGTAGATGGAAGATACTGAATTCAAATACCAATTTTGGTATTCATCCACTCTTTTACTTTTGAGTTACCCTATTCACAAACAGAAATAAATACACACACAGCGTCCTTTTTTATTTGTTTTCAATTGAGTTCTAAAACATTTCCGGTGAAATCTCGACATAGAATTATTATGTGAAAGGCAGCACTTCCCCTAATTATTATATGTATTGGAGAAAGTAAGAAGAAAAAAAAAATTAAAAAGCAGGACGTTTATAAGCGCCTACAGCCAATGAGTAAATGACACCATCAGTTGTTTCTCATGTCTAAATATCCTTTAACTTCCATTGTCTTATCCGGGAATTTAATTTAAGAAACTATTATGTTTTACTCGTGGAACGTTAAGTTCTGTTAACGTTGGATTTGAATCATACTCGCGTTTATACTTCCAGAGGGATAGGATAGGTCTCCAGAAACGTGGAATAGAACACCGCAAGGCTTTCTTTTTTAAATTCCAACGTGACTCCAGTGAGGGAAGGATGAGGGTTGGGGGAGGGAATCCGGAGGATGACCTAATCCGTTCGGCGGTATGTGCTAGCAAGAGCGGATCGCTTACTATTCCAGATGGAGCACATCTTGACGCCTATTAGGTACGCCGTAGCCCTCGTACCCCCAGGGGTACTAGAGATCCTAACCACTTCTAGGAAGGGTCCTTGGCAGTCCAACCAAGCACAGGGAGAAATATTTCTCAAAGTGCACAATTCACCGTCCTGCCGCAACACACCAAACGCCGTCCCCTGGAATGTCAGTACTGAAACAGATGAAAGGAAATGATGGGAAGAGGAAATGATGAACAGGAATATCGTAGGAGAAGAGGAAGCACCCTAACAGTTACCTACCGGATAAACGACGAAAAACCTATAGGGAAAGGTGCCGGCCCGACGGGTATCAAACCCAGCACCTCTCGGAGCGAGTTCCATACGTTAGGGAGTGTGGTTAAAGAAAAAGTTTCCAAACAGACGGGAATAGAATCTGTAATCAAACAATTTGTTACACAATCAAATAACTTTGTTATCTTCTTTAGTGATCTACGTCTATGTATACATCTTGATTATACAATAATTTTTTTTTTTAGCCTAACGTCCTTTAACCTGGTTGGTTATATCGGACGATGAATGAAATTGGTGAAATAATGCCCAAATGATCTCAGGGTCCATGGAGCTTAACGTTACTGGACATTCGTCTTCTCAGGATAAGGGAAAACCCCGAAAAAACTTTATCCGGGTAATTCACCCTAAGCGAAATTCGAACTCGCGACCTGTTGAATGTGACGCAGACACGCTACCACTTCACTATCCAGGCGGGCTAGTAAACAATCCTGTTCGAATGTTACCTTATTAGTCACATTGAATGTGGCGGTAAATTTATGATGTATTCTTGAAAGCATAATTGATTGGAAGCGAAGAAGAGCATATATGATAGTTGTATTATTATTATTATTATTATTGGCAGAGATTATATAAGAAGAATAAGATAATGATGGAATGAGGCGGGAGAGATGAAGGAAGATGAGCGGAATGAATTATAAACAGACAAGAACTTCACACAGGATACGTCACTGGAGAAGATCTAGCTGAATTTGTCTGTGTGCATGTCTTAAAGCGCTTTCGTTATCTTCCGGCATTCATCCCATTACTCTCCATTATGACTTGTTTCGCCTTCCTGTGGACTCACGGCCAAAAAAGCAATTCGTGTCATCCTCATTCCCTTTCATCGCTCGCATTCCTTAATCGCTCTTTTCTGTTGAAGGGTGTTGACCCTTTTTAAAGCTTTTCCGGTTTGCCCCACATGGACAAGTAATACGAGATTAGCTTGCAACTTGATGCATGTAGTGAGCATTTGTATCTCGTTACCAGAGCAACTTCACTATTGGAGTACAGGAAGTGTGGAGATTTGCTTTCAGGCGTCATTATAATCTCTGGACTTTATACTTTCTTTGGGAACGAAATGAATTATCGGCCCCTATTCAAGTTTTTAACTTCTAGGGTTCAGATTTCATCAGGTTCGTCCTTCCCAACAATTTTCTTCAGGATTTCCTCATTCTTCATTACTACAAAATGCCTAAAAAATAGGACGTGTTCCATTCACATGGCTTCCTCTATCTGTTCTTTAAAAAAACTATTCTTACAAAAGATTATTCTTTTATCTACATCATGCTAATCGAGAAAAATATTGGCAGAAATTATCTTATTACTTGCTTCCTTGCAAGTGGAAGGGAAATAACAGAAAACACTAGGCTAGAGTGACAGTAAAATCTTTTGACAGTTGTCCTATGTGATTGAAATTGAAAATCGTTTCTCTTTGCATAGCCAGGAGTAAAACAAAAGACTTACCGTATGAGAAAAGTATTGCGTATTTTAAAATTAAAAGCAATAACAGGGAATATCACGCAAATAGGAGTCTGTATGCCACAAGTTACGTGTTTTAACGAGATCTACATTTACGAGTAGCAAGTTTTGTCTTGTCTTTTACGGCTTACCAGCTATACAAAAGTCATTCAGAATAGACGACTTCGTAACTATTCCCAAGATATTAAGGATATACATTTTATTTGCAATGTAAATATTTTAATACACGCTATTTTAATCAAAATCATTAAGAGCCATTTTTGAGAAAATCAAACATTTCGAAAGATGTAATTGCTTTTCCGCAGTGGCTATTGCACTGAAGGCTAGGAGTCATATACATGACTTCTGTTCAATGTGGATCAACACAGAGGTACTATCACCGAGTACATGTTTTGCCATACTTTGTTACTTTCTCTATACGTATTATGTACATAGTGTTTAGCGAATGTATTTTATTACACCCAAAAACTCGATGTCAAAATTTCACCGGAAACACGTTTTGTGGCCCCCGAGTCTAAAAGAAAAAGCATTTTTGCTTTCTCTATACGTACTTTGTACATAGTGTATAGAGGAAGTATTGTATTTCACCCAAAAACTCGATACCGAGATTTCACCGGAAATACTTGTTTTAGGACCCCCTGAATAAAAAAAAAAAGCATTTTCAGAAAAAGGTCCGTATATATGTGTGTCTGTGGACAGCATAGCTCAGAAACAAAAATACCGTTAAATACTAGCCTTGGTATTTAGGTTTGGTATCTACCAAGGATGAGACACGAAGATTTTCAAGAAAATCCCCCTACCCCCAACTACCCTTTACATGGAAAAATTTTCGAAAATTTTGATTTTCTAAAAAATGCCTCTAACGATTTTGATTAAAATCCCGCACATTAAAGATATTTACATACCAAATAAAATATATATTTTAATTTTCTGGGAATAGCCTCTTGAAGAGCTCTTTATTCTGGATGAATTTTGCTAAATTTTGCTTAACTGCTAACGGTAAGAGATAGACAAAAACTTACGACACGGAAAATGTTGATCTGGTCAAAACACACAATTGATGTCATTTACATTTTTGTTGTGGAGGTAACCGTTTCCGAGATATTCCTTGTTTTAGGTTTCAGTTGTGAGTGCTTAAACTTTTCTCAGACAGGAAGCGTCCGTTTTTCTTTTGATCTACTCCTGGCCCGGCAAAGAAGCGATTTGCGATGACAATCGAATAACCAAAGCTTTTAAACATTTGACTACTATCGGTTTAATCTAGTGCATTCCCTTATTTTCTTTCTACTTGTAAGGAACTAAGTAGTAAGAACATTCTGCTATGATTATCTCGATTAGCAAGGTGCAGAAAGAAGAATAATCTCATGTAAGAAATTTGTAGAAGAGCTAGAGAAATTCATGTGAGTGTAACACATCAGATTTTTATTGAGCTATGGGCAGCATAGCTCAAAAACGAAAAGGCCATTAAATACCAAGCTTGGCATTTACGTTTGATATCTTCCAAGGAAGCGACACAAAATTTTGAAGATAATTCCTTTACCCCGAACTATCCTTTACATGAAACATTTTTCGAAAATGTTGATTTTTTCAAAAATAGCTCTAACGATTTTGATTAAAATACTTTTATGTAGAAGACATTTTTATGACATACGAAATATATATCTTGAATTTTCTGGGAATGTCTCCGAAGACCTCGCCATTCTTGATGACTTTTATATAACTGGCAAACCAGAGATATACAAAAATATACTACACAAAAAATGAAGTCCTCATTAAAAACACACAATTTATGTAATTCACATTTTTTTTGCAAAAATATCTGTTTTTGAGATATTCCGGATTATTGGTTTCAATTTTAAGCCACTTAAACTATTCTCAAATTGAAAGACATATTTTTTCTTGTTTCTCGTCTGTTTCTCCTGACAAGCAGAGAGATTGGAATTTCAATTGTTTCACATAGCGACCGGCTTTGAAAGGACGAGACTATCGATTTAGCCTGTGCATTTTCTTATTTCTCTTCTATTTATAAGGAAGCTAGTAATAAGACTAATTCTGCTACTGTTTATCTTGATTAGCATGAAGTAGATAACAGATTAATGTTTTGAATAGAAAGTTTGTTTGCCGAACAGCTAGAGGGCATCATGTGAATGGAACACATTCGATTTTTTCCCTTCTACTTACAAGGAATCAAACAATGACACTTTCTGCTAATGTCTATCTCGATTAGCATGATGTAGATAAAATAATAAGCTTTTAACAATAAGTTTGATACAGAGATGTAGAGAAAGTCATGTGAATGGAACACATCCGATTTTTTACATGATACTTGTGGTCCCAGTTGAGTGTCACACAGCAAGCCCCAAGCCCTAAGCCTAGTTACAGTAGAGCTGTAAGGCTCATACTGACACTATAGAAACTCTTGTCGCAGGAAGTCAGGCAGCCCTGGAGGCTTTTATCGCTTTAAACGATGTACGTACGAAGGCGTGAAACTAATTTTTCCTCTTTCTTGCTGCTAATATTTCCTTTTTCTGCGAATGTGTTACGCACGTCCTTGCCCTCTGCATTGCTAAAACAGATTTCAGCAATGCCAGTCTCACTGGAATTCATACTAAACTCGATTCTCAATGTTTGTGCAATAGCACAGCACTCAATGCATTGAGAAAGACAGTTCAACTTGAAAACGCAACTTCAAATTTCGACAGTACTTGCCACACCATATTCCTTTTATTTATAACGCAAAATCTGATCCTAAGTACTTAACATAGAACTGATAATCTGTATTCGTATGATTTCTCTACTCACTCTTCTATAAATTATTCTTACTTTTCTGTTGTCCACGTGTTAATCCAGCTAAATTTTCATCATGCACACATTTCGTTGTAGGGATAGGAACAGAAGTAGACCAAAGGGTTAAATCAGATTTTTAAAAAGGCAACTGCTCTGTTGACTTCGAAACAGCATGCTCCTAGCAAGATAACGAAAGAAAGAAAAAATATAAGTATATCTGATGTTGCTTTCACTAGGTACAAGGGAAATAAGAAAATGCACTAGACTAATGTGTCAGTCAAATCTTTAAAATCGAGCGGAATGGCTCAGACTGTAACGTCGTCATTAACCTGCAATTGGGAGGTTCCGGATTCAAATCCCGCGGACCGACCAATCTGGCTGGAATTTTTCGTGGTTTTCCTCAGTCGTCTAGGTAAATACCGGATTGAATATTTAATATGATGACCCAAAGTGTCACCTTCAATCTAAAACAATAGTAAAACTGAAGATAGATGGTAATTGTGATTGCGCTGCCATCTACTAACATATAACTAGACGGCACCCTAACCCCATCTTGTCGCGAAGCCAAATGGTATGTTATAAGAAGATGATACGTCGAAAGGCCAGCTGGACTTAGCTATCTGACTATGGATGATAAGAGCAACTGGACTGAATGACACCTAACGCAATCTCCTTGTTGCGGATCAAAATAGTATGTATACAGTGGTAAGGCCTCGATGGCTGGCTGAACTCCGCCATCTGACTGTGGATGGTGGGGGCAGTTAGACTAGAGGCCTCAATGTCTGGTTGTACGCTCCCATTTAACCATGGATGTAAAAGCAGTCAGGCACGAAGTGAAATTGGGATGAGTCCTGAAAGGCCATATACCGTCAACGAAGTATCTTATCAAACAGATTCGTCGGGATATGACCTATAAGCGATATGAAATAAAATATAATTAATAAATATTTTAACGGCGATCATTATGTCATGGTATTGAAATTCCGTTCTTCTTGCCTGACCAGGATGGAAAAAAGAATTACGATTTCCCATTTAAGAAGAGTATAAGTATTGAAAAATTTAAATCATTAACAAGCAAATCTCGGAAATGGTTAACTAAAAAAATTGACATAAATCGTATGCTTTAACGAGACCTACATACTTTATGTAATGAGATTTTATCTAGCCTTTACAGTTTATCATTTATGTGAAATCCATCCAGAATGAAGAATACCTCAGAGGCTATTTCCAAAAATGTCAAATTGTGCATCTTTTTTTTAAAGCTTAACGTTCTTTAGCCTGGTTGGCCATATTGGACGATAAATGACATCGTTAAAATGATGCTCAAATGATCTTGGGGTTTATAGAGCTTAAAGCCACTCGGCCTTGGTCTTCTCAGAATAAGGAGGAAATCCCGTTAAAACCTTATCCGGGTAACTCACCCTAGGCAAATTCGAACTCGTGATCTCTTGAATGTGAGGCAGACATGTTACCTTACACTCTATGCATTTTACTGTCGTCTGATATTAAATATCCGGACATCTGAAATTGCACAATCTTTATCCGTGTACCGTTCCCTATTACCGGACATTAACATGGTATGAATTCACCCTACTTCTTTCTGACAGATTTAATTCTGTGGAGGACAATTTCAATTAGATGCCTGTATGTCTATGGAAGAATGCCATCTCGTTATTCCTGAAGAGCCGAAATCAAAGAAGTTGGTTATGTTGGATGTTGAGGCCTGGAGTTGCTAAGGGGTTGAACTGACTTCAAGTCGGGGCTCTGGGCATGCCAGTCCATTTCAGAAATGTTATTGACACAAATCATTGCCTCATAGATGCATCAGGTGCACTGCAATGCTGATGCAGACATCATCATCTACGAACTGATCCTCAACCATACCAGTACACAAAGGTTTAAACTGTGTTCATATCCTTCCTCATTTAGTGTTTAAGTAAATAAAAGGGAGGCACATCCTAAACACGAAAAGCACCCTCATACCATAACACCAGCCTCTCCGTACTTCACTATTAGCACTATGAATGATGGCAGGTATGTTCTCCGGGTATTCGACAAACCCAAACCCTTCCATCGAATTGCTACGTGATTCATCATTCCAATTCACTCGTTTCCTGTCATCCACGTCTAGTGCCATAATTCTCAAGCGTCGCTTAACATTGACCACAGAAATATTTGGCTGATGAGCATCAGCTCGACCGTTTTAACCTATTACTTTTAACTCCCGATATACACCCATTGTGCTGGCTGCACTGATGGTGTCATTTTGGAACTCATGAATAATCCCTACATTGATTTCTTGTGATTGTCTTGATTAGCTGTGGTTGTTGCTTCACGTTTTTACTTCACAATCACATCACCAACAGTCGACTTAGACAGCTTTAGAAGTATGTCTGATGAATATGTTAATTCGGTGACAGCCATGTCCTGTACACGTTCAAGTCATCAAGCTTTTTTGACGTAGCCATTCTGTTGTTACTGCTTACTTTAAATGGAATGGTATGTAGTTGTAGGAAAAAAAAAAAGGAAATAAAGTAAACAAATGTTTTAAAACATCAGAATTTGGGGATAAAGTTTGTTTATTGGGAGGATAAACCTTCGTTTCTTTTTACTCAACACTCCCCTCACAAACCTACTGAAGATTCAGATTTGTTTATTATAAATGTGGTCTACACAATACTCCCTGTCTTTTATAGTAGCAGGTCGCTTCTCGCGCCATCTAAGGGTTCAATTCCGTATTAAATATGGGTGTCCGGATACCTTACATGAGATAGTGTTCCTTGAGCCTAAAGGTATTTTAATCAAACTTGTTAGAGCTAATGGGGAGGGGGCGGAGACACATAAAAATGTTTCCATGTAAAAGATAGTTTGAGTCGGAGAATTGTTGAAATTTATCTTGTCACAACCTTGGAAGACGTTGCTGTTGAAGTTTGGTATTTAACCGATATTTCTTTCTGAGTTACACTGTGCAGAGACACATACCCAGACCATTTCAAAAATGATTTGTGGGGGGGGGGGGGAATTTAGGTGGTCTCAAAAGTGTACTTCCGGTGAAACCTCGATTCAAATTTTTAGGTGAATACAATATTTCCTCTGCCTATTATGGATAAATAGTAGAGAAACTAACAATTTTAAAGCTAAATCATAATTTCATACTTTACAGTTATGTTATTTACTAAAATCTATAGTAAAAAATTGAGGGAAAAAATAATTAGCTAAGTTTCAAAATTGTAGAATTGATAATTTCCTTATTTACAGTCACTTACCAAAAATGTACTTTTTGACATGCATGGTAAAATTTTCAGAAAAATTGAATAGCTGGCCGAGTTTCAAAATTGGTATATGTTCCACCCAGCTGTGGCCAAAGACAATGGATAATTTTGTGCTGAACGTCTGCTCTGAAAGACAGAGTAGTACAATGTATATTTTATTAATGAGGAAAAGTGGACGATTACTAATTTCCAGCGTTCCAAATGCATGATCTCTTGGAAATATATTTGGTGTATTTTCCAGGCCCTTGCTTTAGGCTCCAATTTCTTTCGGTGTGGAGCACCTATTAGCGTTGATTTGTCCGTCTGTTCGTCCTTAAGCACCAAACAGCTTGCTGATCGACCGCCTCTCGGTGTGGGGGTCGCGTGTCGACCTCACAGTCAAGAGACCCGAGCTCGAATCTCGGATACGCCGAGTTATCCGGTAAGGTTTGTTTCTCGTTTTTTCCCCTCCCCTCTCCCTTATTCTGTAAAAACAAATGCCGGGTAGCTTTAGGCTCTATGGAACCCAGGATCATTTCTGCATAATTTCACTTTCCTGTCATTCATTCATCGTTCGATATCCTGTACCAAATTAAATGACGTTAAGGGAGAAGGTGCTTTCAACTGGGGCAAAATATAAATTTTTATTTTTTTTGCTTACTTTCATAATTTGATGGATGTTAATCAGGATATAAATCTATTTTGTACCATAAGCCTATTTAAAGATGCTAAATGACGTCATTGCTGTGCTACACCCCTTGTCGATTCTCATAAATCTGATATAATTTTCTTAGGTGTAAATTTTATTGTTTAAGGCAGTTTCTTGTCTATGATTAGTTATTTCGTGCTTTTAGCTATAGACTAACCTATTTTTACTGTTTATTAATTTATTTTCTGGCGCCAGAAATTGCAAATGTTTACGATTTCATTGAACAAATAAAATATACAGAGCTTGAAAGAAAGTCTTCAAAAATGCATGGATGGCCTGGAAGAAGAGGCAAGTGTTTCTAAATATGTAAATATAGCTCAGTCTGAAAAGCATGTTACCGCAGAAACCAGCACTAATAGTTCTAAAGTTTAGGTGCTGAATGCTGAATCAACTAACAGTGTTTCTAAAAGTAACTCTTTTAAAAGAAACTACTTTCAACTCCCCCACAACTTTGAAGCAATAAAAAAATCTGCTAGATGTGTTGGAAATGTTGCTCCAGATATCAGTATACTCTTAGAGGCTATAAATGCATTCTTAAAATGTAACTGTAATGCAAGTGAGAGTGTGGTAGACTATAGAGCCAGATTTGGAATAGTATCAAACTTAGTGTTGAAATGTTGTGAATGCACTTCTGAATATCCATTTTGTAGCAGTAGGAATTGAGAACATGGGTTTGAAAACAACATTAAAATGAATGCGTATGGTTGGGACGGGGTTAACACCTGAAAAGATCTAATTTGCTGACTCAATCGACTTTCTCTACCTGATCTGCAAACTACTCTTACAAAAGTTTATTTTTCTTTATCTGCACCATGCTAATGCAAATAAATATTAGCAAAATTATCTTATTACTTGCCTCCTTACAAGTAGAAGGGAAATAATAGGAATACACTAGGCTAATGCGATAATCACACCCTTTAAAAACTGGTGGTTTTGTGATACAATTTAAATTCGATTCTCTTTGCACAGCCAGGAGTAAAACAAGTGAGATACGAAACGAATAACTGTTTCCCATCTAAGAAATGTATAAGTATTTTAAAAATGAATATCTCGGAAATCCTTAGCTTTACAAAAAGAGTATATAAAAGGCATAAATTGTGTGGTTTAACGATAAATACCAACATTTTAATGTAGTAAGATTTTGTCTAGCTCTTACGGTTTACCAGTAATACAAAGGCCATGCAGAGAGAATAGGACTTGAGAGGCTATACCCAGAAAATGCAATACTTCAATTTGTCATGAAAATATGTTGAACTTATGGTATTATAATCAAAATTGTTAAAGCCATTTTTGAGAAAACAAAATATTTTAGAAACAAAAATAAATTTAGGGTAGTTTGGGTGGGAGATTTTATTGGAAATCTTCGTGTTCCATCCCTGGAAGATGCTGAATATACTTATCAAATTTGTTATTTAATACTTCGTTTTTGAGATATATGTTCAGACACACAAGCGCGGACTTTTTCTAAACAGGTTTTTCTATCCAGATGACCTCAAAACATGTATTTCCAGTGAAATCTCAGTATCGAAATTTCGGGTTGAATGCAATACCTTCTCTACTTACTATGTACATTTACAGTGGAAGTGTGAACTAAGAACTTGCCAGAAACCCCAACTAAGTTCCAAAAATGTACCTAATTTATACATAGGAATTATATAAGCTAAACAGGAAAATAACTAGAAGGAAAGTAGAATAGATAATGATAATATGGAACTCCAGAATATGGTGATAAATGCTATAAGAGGTTAATAACTAAGTACAGCTTTAAAGTCGTTTTCCTTAAATATTTATTTTTCCAAGCCTTCTGTACCTTTCTCTGGTACTATCAATACCAGAATATTGAAATTTCCACATTCCATTTAGTTATTTTAGCAGGATTTGATATTTTTATTTATATTTCTAGTGTCGGTATTAAGACGCTGATAAAAATTTATTTCGAAAAGTTGCAAAAATAAAGGTAATTTTCTTTTAAAAAATCAAGATGCTATATCTTTAAAGATATTATTTTTACAGCCAATTTCTTGCTTAGAAGTGTGAATTTAAATGTAAAAAATAACACTTATTTACTACTTAAGGTTGTTGAGCAATTTACACATTTAATATGGCCGAGAAGATCCTTCTCCCCTAAACTTCAAGCAAGCAAAATCCGCCTCCCCAAAACAAAAGTTTTTTTAGATTTGTCGATATAGTTATAGTTTGGTTCTACGAAATTAATTTTTGGTAACTGGTCAGCTATAAAATACTTATAAAATACTTATAAGAGAATAGTTTTCAATACGAAAATCAATTTAGATCGATATGAGTCAAAATAGGAAGATATAAAAAGAAAATGCGTTTGAGTTTCACTTTTTCATTACTCCCTTCGCACCCTAAGCAAAATAGGAGCAAATGCTTTAAGAGATATTTCAATATTAAATAAAAATCCACCGGAAAATAAAACAGTGTATCCTTCTTGTGGATAGGGCTGTATTCACTGCAGCCTTTAGTTTCCGCTCTGGTTAGTTATTTTAACAGTAGAAAAGCAGTACACAAACATGTTCTCTTTTCGAAAGAGGACTTGGAACGTTTGCTTCCGCCCCCGCCACTAATAGAAGGCTTAAACAAAAGCAAAGCATTAAACGAAAATAGAACTACGTCTGTGTGCATCTGATCTTCTTGGCAGCATTGGAATGCTTACCTAGGACTGGAAGGCAAAACAACCGCACTTCAGATATACCTGGTTGTTGCATATTGCATCCCAATATTAGTGTCATTGCCACTTCTACTGCACACTTAAAAGTAAGTAGAAGAAGGATTGTTGCGATCCAAAACTCATGTCAATATTTCACCGGAAATGCATGTATTGCTGGCCCCGAATCAAAAAGAAAAACCTTTTACTTTTGTAGGTATTATATACTACTTACATAGTAGGTAGAAAAGGTATTTTAGTCCACCCAAAAATTCGATACCGAGATTTCACCTGAAACACGTGTTCAGAGGTGCCTTGAAAAAAAAAAAAAAAAAGCATTTTAGAAAAATGTGTGTGTGTGTATGTATGTGTGTGTGTGCGCGCGCGCGCGCGCGTGTGAAAGGATTAACTCAGAAACAAAAAAAATCTTTTAAATACAAAATTTGATATTTAAGTTCACCATCTACCAAGGTTGCGACATATTTTTAAGAAAATCCCCCACTCTAAACTACTCTTTACATGAAAGATTTTTCGAAAATGTAGATTTTCTCAAAAATGACTAATGATTTTAATTAAAGTGCAGTGTATTAAAACTATTAAGATGAAAACTTAAAATGTATTTCTTGAATACCTCTGAAGCCATCTTCATTCTAGCTAACTTTTCTGTAACTGGAAAACCGCTAGAGATAAGACTACACGAAATCCAGATCTCGTTAAAATCCAGATATCGTTAAAAAACAATTTATGTCACATACCTACATTATTCCTAGAATTAACCATTTTCGAGACATTTCTTATTATTGGTTTCAATTTTAAAATAATTTTACACTCCTCTAATGGGATGTCGTTATTCTTTTTGTTTTTTTTCCTCCTAGTTATGCAAATAGTAAAAACAATCACAAAGCGACCAGCTTTTAAAAGATTTGACTGTCGCTTTAGTATTGTGTATTCCCTTATTTTTTATATCTATAAGAAAATATGCAATAGAAGTTTTATGCAAATGTTTATCCGGATTAACGTTAAGTAGTTAGAACAATAAGCTTTTAAGAATATTTTGTTGAAGAATGTGTATAGAAAGCTGTATGAATTTAACACATAAAGTTTTTTATTGTCTCTACTACATATAGAAATTAGGAAAAGAATTGTATTCCACAAATATTCCATGTTGAGAGCACTGGAAATAAGTTGAGGCTTCGTGGAAAAAAAAAAAAAAAAAAAAAAGAAACCGCACACGCACTCACACATACACACACACACACACACACACACACATATCAGATCCATGTGCACGCGCCAGTGTGAATATGTATCAGTGAACAGCATAACTCAAAAACATTAATGAAACACCAAACTTGGTATTTTAAGTTCAGTACTTTCAAAGAAAGCGACACGAGATTATCAAGCCAGTGTTCCCATCTCATACTACCCTTTGCATGTAACATCTTTCAAAAATAGGCTTTTCTCAATAAAGGCTCTAACGGTTTTGATTACAATACCATAAGTTTAAGATATTTTCAAGGAAAATAAAACGCATGGCTATGTTGAATTATCTGCGAAAAGCTTCTGAATAACCTTTGCCCAATTGGGAAACCGTAAGAGATACAAAATATATTTAAGCTTTTGTGGTTTTGTGTTTAGATGTTTTCATGACAAAATCTAGATCTTGAATTTTCTCGGAATAGACGCAAGTCTTATGCATTCAGATCACTTTTTCACAACTCGTAAATCGTAAGAGATGGACAAAATCTTACTCGAAAAAAAAAAAAAAACTTTAAAACACGCAATTTAGGTCATACATTTTTGCGAAATTCACCCTTTCCTATATAGTTCATGTTGTTGGTTTAGGTTTTCCAATAACACTTTCCTATGGAAGTGGTCAATTGATTTTTTCCTGGCCACGTAAAAAGAACAAAATTTCATAGCAACCAGGTTTTAAAATATTTTACTATCGCTTTAGCCTAGTATATTTCCTTATTTTCCATTTACCTACAAGGAAATAAGTAATAAGGTCATTGCTGTTAACTTTGATCTCGATTACCATGAAAGATGATAGCTTTTGTAAGAGAAGTCTGTTGCAGAATAGGTAGTAAAATAATGTAGATGGAACACTTTAAATAGAAAATAACACTTAGCATATGCGTAGAGAAATGTTTTCCAAGTCAAGGTCAGTTTGGGGAGTTTCTTAAAAATCTTCGTATCGCATCTTTGGAAGATGATTAATTTTTTATTTCTTTCTTATTTATTCAGAGAGCCTCAAAATGCGCATTCAGGTGCTATCTAGGTATGGAATGTTTGGGTGAAATGCAATATTTCCTTTACTTGCTATAAGGTAAGCAGTAGAGAAGGTAATAATGAGTTCGCCTTGAAATCTTCAAATCGGGCGAGAGAAGTCTGTCATACGTTCATCATGGTCACCGTCCAATGCTAATGTCTTGTAAAAATATCACAATCCTTATAAGCCGAAGATTCGTGGATATTACATTTTTCCCCTCCACGGTAAAAATAAATAAAAGATAATTATAAAAAAGGAAAAGATTTTGGATCCCAATCCGACATAACTGAGTTTTTCAAATCGTTTTAAATCTGATTCTTCCTAAGATTATTTCGTCGGTGTCAAAGGAAAGGAGTACAAATGCAATTTTTCAGAGCAATTTCAGATAATTCTTACAAATAGCTGTTTCACATTTGTAACTTTATTGACGCCAAGTTTTAGATTAATCATCAGTGTCCACAAACAAGAATGGAATTTTCTTACTTTGATTCTGAATAGATAATACAGAACTGTATTTTTTGGATTTATAGCCCTCTCAGCCACCGGCGATCTGTTTGTAGTTTATTATTGCTGCCTACAAATGAAAAGTGAGTCAGATAGGATCTTTCTACCTTTCTACTCAAAAATCGTAACCGCTAATGCTTGTATCTTGAGTACTTTTTAAACATATAAAATGTTGCACCCTCTACTGTTTGGCTATTTTCGGTGTTTCAAGGTGGCTTTCTGAATCCAGACAGTATTAAATGTAGTGGATAGCTAAATTTCACATGTCGAACCACCAATGAGTATTAGAAGTTTAGAAACAAATCCTGGTATGTTTATTTCTAAAACGTTATTGTTATATCCAATTTATTTACCACTAAACCAGTGTGCTATCTTTTAGTAGCTTAGTTAAACTCAAGAGTATAACACGTATTTATTTTCAAGCTGAGCAAAATAGTCCTTCGTTAGAAGTACTCAAGGGGTCCGAGCACCAGCATAAAGAAACTGGTGTTTTTAATAGCCTCTGAAGACCTCTTTGTTCTGAGCAAATTTTACATAACTGTAAACCCTAAGAGATAGACAAAAACTTACTACACACAAAATTTAAATATTGTTAAAACACACAATTTGTGTGTATGTGTGTAGTAGAGTTAACAATTTCCAATATATTCCTTGTTATTGGTTTCAATTTTAAATTAATTAATCTTATCTCAAACGGGAAGGTGTATTTCGTTTCATCTCCCTCTTGTTTTACTATTGGTCATGCAAAGAGCACCGAACTTCAATGATCCACATAACGAACAGCTCTTAAAAGATTTGACTATCGCTTTAACCTAGGGTTTTTCCCTATTTCGTTTCTGCATAGAAAAAAGCAAATAAGACAAATTCTGCTAATGTTTAGCTCGATCAGCATGATGTAGATAAGAAGTCTTTAACAAGAACAGTTAGAGAAAGGTATGGGGATGGAATGCATTAGATTTTTTATTTGCTGATTTATTTGTGAAGATAGAAAATAAAGTAAAAAATGTTGGAAAGCATAGCACTCAGTAGCGTAGCTGGGAGGGGGTGGGTTCCTTTCCTGAACGAACATGTAAAACGTAATAGCAAAATCTAAATTTGAATTCTAATTGCTGCAACTTAAATTACTAATATAAAATCGGCTTTCTTAAATATTTCAACTAAGGATCAGTTCATATTAATTATTATTTGATTTTATATAAATTGGATCCCTTTACATAAAGCCCCTTAATATTTTTCTGGCTGCGCTGCTGTTGGTATAGTATACATTCCAAACTCGCCTCTTCTGATGATAAGCTTTACCAGTTAGAAACCCCGTCCGTCCCAGAAATCGGCAGGTGTGACTTACCTTGTAACATCTGGACAGCCATGGAACTCAGAAACCTCCCCGCTCCTGATGAACGAGTTATCCCACGCGTGTATCCCATAAAGGCGAGCGTATCAACCTTTTTCTTTAGAACGATCTTAGTTTTAAAAATTTGATGTGTTCCAATCACATAGCTTTCTCTAGCTGTTCCACAAATAATTTTTTCTTACAGAAGATTATTCTTTGATTACGTCATGCTAATCTAGATAAACATTAGCAGAAATTATCTTATTACTTACTTTCTTGAAAGTAGAAGGTAAGAAAGGGAGTACATTCGGCTAAAACGATTGTCAAATCTTTTAAAACTGGTTGCCATGTAAATGAAATCTGTTTCTTTGCATTGCCAGGAGTTGACAAATTACCGTATGTGAAAAGTTTAAAACTGAAACCAATAACAAGGAATATCTCAACAATGGCCAACTCCACGACAAAAATGTATATTATATAAATTGTGTTTCAACAAGGTCTACATATTTTGTGTGGAAGTTTTTGTTCTTTCTATTACGGTTTACTAGTTATGCAAAATTCAGCAAAATTCATCCAGACTAAAGAGGCCTTCAGAGGCTTTTCCCCGAAAATTCAAGATACACATTATATTTGTGGTGTAAATATCTGTAATATACGGTATTTTAATCAAACTGTTAGAGCCATTTTTGAGAAAATCAATATTTTCGAAAAGCTTTCCATGTAAGTAGTTAGGGATGGGGGGCTTTTTCTCAAAATCTTTGTGTTGGATCCTTGTAAGATACTAAATTTAATACCAAGGTTGGTATTTTACCAACTTTTCGTTTTTGGCTTATCGTGTTCACGGACACACGCGGACCTTTTTCTAAAAATGCATTTTTTAGATACAGGGTACCCTAAAACGTCTAAGATCTCGTTTCGAATTTTTAGTGGAACTCTAAGTACATAGTACGTAGTAGCGAATGTAGAGAAAGTAAAATTGCACAATTTATGAATTGTATGTTTTAATGAGATCTAAATTTTTGTATAGTAAGCTTTTCTCTATCTCTCATAGTTAACGAGTTATACAAAAGCCATTCAGAATGAAGATGACTTCAGAGGCTATTCCTAGAAAAGTCAAAATATACATTCTATTTGACACATAAGTATATTTAGTATACCTACGGTATTTTAGTTTAGTACTTAACCGACTTTTCGTTTTTTAATTAGCGTGTTTACAAACATGCGAACCCTTTTGTAATTTTTCCCCCTTTTCTTTTTTGATTCAAGGAACCCTACAACGTGTATTTCCAGTCAAGTCTCCGTATAGAATTTTTGGGTCAAATTAATATCAACTCTACCTCTGTATTATGCACTAAGTAGAGAAAGTAAAAATGGCAAATTTACTCCTGAGATTGTAAAGGTAAGTATCTACCACACACTAATATAATAAATTATACAACATAAAAATCTGATGTGTTCCATTCACACGACTTTCTCCACATATCCATAACAAACTATTTTTAAGAAATGTATTTTCTATGAACTTCATGCTGATTGAAATACACATTAGCAGAAATGGCTTATTAATTTCTTCCTTGTCAGTAGAAGAGAAATAAGAGGGTATCTAGGCTAAAGCGATTGTCAAAACTTTTAAAAGCTAGTTTCTACGTGATTGAAATTCGTTTTCTTTGCATGGCTAGGAGTTGATAAATTCTCATGTGAGAAAATTTTGTTTTAAAACTGAAACCAATAACAAAAAAACTCCACAAAAAATGCACATGCCACATATTGTTTTGTTTTTTATTTTTTTTTTAACGTTATCTGCATTTTTATATAGTAAGAGGTTCTCTATCTCTTACGAGTACCGTTATACAAAAAGTCATCCTGAATGAATAGGTCTTCAGAGGTTATTCCCAGAAAATTCAAGATATACAATTTAATTGCCATATACGTAAATATCTTAAATATACGGTATTTTAAACAACATCTTACAGCCGTTCTTGAGAAAATCAACATTTTTGAGAAAATACATTTTTTTTCATGTAAAGGATAGTTACGGGAGAGGGGATTTTCTTCAAAAGCTTTGTGTGGCATCCTTGGAAAATACTAAATTTAAATACCAAGTTCGATATTTGAGCGACTTTTCGTTTTTGTGTTATCGTGTTCACACAAACACACACACACGTACATTCTTTTTAAAATGCTTTTTTCAACACATGAGACCCTAAAACGTGTATTTTTTGGTGAAATCCCTGTATCGAATGTTTGGGTGGAGTGCAATACCTGCTCTATGTACTGTGTATAAATAGAGAAAGTAAAAATGTTCGAGGAAAGTATACTGTAGGAAGAAGTATCAAAGCGGTAAATGGTAGAATCGAAGAGAGACTAGTAAAAAGTCTATAAAATAAGGAAACAGATGGGATTAATAAATATGTAAGTAATAATCATAATATAAATAAGAGTGTTATACACGTAGTGTAAAGAGCAAAAGAGTAAAGTTTGTACAGGATGCTGGTTAACAGCGAAAAGTAATTAACAACCGGATGGGGATAAAAGGGGAGGAGTTTAAATAAGTGACCGAAGAGATAAGGGTGAGGGGAAATAGTGATGAGCGAGATAAGCAACATCAGAAAGACACGGAGAATACATAGCATTTCCAAAGCAGTTAAGTTTTGCCAGAGAAGGATGCATGAATGATTTTAGTTTCATAAGATGCCAAATACAGCACCCAATAGGAAAACACCAACCAGGCTAAATGACATTACACTAGATATATATTCAATAATAAATAAATACATTTTGCACGTGTCATTCTTACACAATATAATTAATTCCTCCTTTACTCGTTCAAATGCCCAAAATCTCTATTTGAGGACATTTTTAACCTATGTCAGGGTATAAAGGGGTTTACCTTGACTGGGAAGCAACGAGCGCTCCGACTACTATCAACACAGCCACTTTGTATTTTTAACGAAGTTATATTTTTGCTTTACAGGAGTTCTCAGTTTGAATTTCGGAGCAACGCTGTCTTATTTCCTTTTTAGGTAATATCCACGCTTACGTCAGTCTTCTATCAGAAAACCTGTTCCTGGCCTTCAAAAATATGCATTGCAAAGGCCAGATTAAAAAGTTACATTTACTAGCTTCTTAAGCCATTATATAAGAAACCGTTTAAGATTCCAGACTGGTAGTTTTACAGATGTAAATTTATGTTTTCTAACTTCACCTATCTACTTTTATCGAGTATTATTATGGAAGATATGATTTTTACTTTCTCTACTACATACCGGGTGGAAGGGAAGTCATTACATTAATTTAAACCAGTGATAGATCCAGGTATTTGGAACACATTTTGTATCTTACATTTTATTTTCTGACCATTTCTAACGAAATAATTTAGTTTTTCGAAAACAAGAGACAGACAAGCTCGTTCCAGGTTGTGTGTGTGTGTGTGTGTGTGTGTGTGTGTGTGTGTGTGTCACTTGCACTTCGTCAGTAAGAAACACGCGTCATTGCTGCTACCACATTAGTGTAGGCCAATCAGAATACCAGTTGCACTCATCTGCCAAAACATTACACCGCCCTGCGTCGTGTTTGCATGCGACCGATGTGTTTACATCCAGAAGTCAGTTCAGAAACCTGACACCAATCTCAACGCTACGTTGCTGAGTTACTTCACGTCTGAAAAGACTGCTCGGAATATTCCTTTAATGTTTTTAAATCATTAATTATTTCGAAACTGTGTGATGTCTCTTAATTACTAACGAAACTAATATCAGAAACACATTAATCTACGCATCTTAAAAGAAACAAATTATTATCTTCGTACGTTCTTGTAGAATTACGCATCCCATTTGAAAGAAAAACCATTTATTTTTTCGAAATCGGCTGATCAAAGAACAAAATGCCATTTGTTTGTAATGCTTCCATGAAGCACATATTAGAAGGAATGTATTAACTGCCCTTCCACCCGCTATAGAAGGTAGGGAAAGTATTGTATGCCACGCAAAAAATATGAGATTTCACCGATATACACGTTTTGAGACTCCTTTAGTAATTTTTAAAAAATTAAAACATTTACGTGCGCATGTGTTTATCTAGATACTAAACAACGAAAAGTCGGTTAAACACCAAACACGGTATTCGAAGTTTCACCAGAAATATACATCTTGATGTTCCCTGAATAAATTTAAAAAAAAATAGAAAAAGGACTGCGCGCGTGCATATGCCTGTGGAGATCATAACTCAAAAACGAAGAGTCGGTTGGTTACCAAACTTGATACCTCTTTTAATTGAACAACTTCCAAGGATACACTCGCAAATTTTCATGGAAATACTCACCCTAAACTACCCTTTAAACGAGCATTTTTGCAGATTTTGATTTCCAAAAAAAAAAAAAAAAAATGTAACGAATATGCCTTTTCATGCCAAATGAAATGTATGTATTGGCTTTTCTTTGAATACTCTTCATTCTGGATGGCTTTGCTTAAATAGTAAAACATAAGTATAGACAAAATCGTATTACACAAAAAATAAAAATCTCATTAAAGTAAGCAATTTATATCCAATGCATTTTCTTTGTAGATAACTACTGCTGATATATTTCCTGCTATTGGTTTACATTTTTCAACCTCTTTACCTTTCTCAAATGGTGATTCTTCATACGTTTTTTTATTTTACTTTCTCTACCATGTACATAGTAAGTAGAGAAGGTATTTTTTGTACTCTTAGCCATCAAAAAAGATCAGAATTTTAATATTATCACATACCGACCAGCTCTTGAAAGATTTAATAATATATTTTAGCCTACTGTATTAGCTTAGTCTCCTTAAGCAAATAAGCAATAAGACAATTTTTGTTAATGTTTATCTCGATTAGAATGAAGTAGATAGTAGAAATATGCTTTAGTAAAGCTAATTCGTAGTAAAATTGGCAGAGAAATATCACATGAGTGTAACACATCAGATTTTTATAATTATATTTTAATATGAGTAGATACTGTGTCTTCGATGATGCAATATTTGTTAAATTAAAAGGAAATTCTAATTTCTAAGATTACATAATATTCCAGTCACAAAGTTTCTCTAGCTGTTTCACATACAAACTATTCTTACAAAATAATATTCTTTTATTTGCACCATGCTAGTCAAGATAAACAACAGAATAGGTCTTAATACTTGCGTCCTTGTAAGTAGAAGAGAAACAAGGCATACCCTAGGCTAAAGCGATATTAAAACCTTTTAAAAGCTCATCGCTATGTAAAACAATTGAAATGCGGTTCGCTTTGCGTGGCCAGTAGTAAACAAGAGATGGAACGGAATGAGACTTCCTGTTTGAAAAAAGTTATGTGGTTTAAAATTAAACCAACAACAAGAAATATCTCAAAAACAGTCAACTCTACAAATTAAATTAAAAAAAAACCTACGTAAATGACATAAATTATGTGTTTTAACGTAATACGTTTTTGTCTCTCTCTTACGGTTTAACAGAAATGCAAAATTCAGAAAAATTCATCCAAAATAAAGAGGTCTTCAGAGGCTATTCCCAGAAAGTTTAGATATACATTTTATTTCTCATGTAAATATATTTAATATGCGGTATTTTAATCAAAATATCAGTGCTATTTTTGAGAATGATAACATTTTCAAAACATTTTCCATATACCTAAAGGGTAGTTTGGGGCGGGGGGGGAATGTTCTTGGAATCTTCGTGTCGCATTCTTGGAAGATACTTAACATAAGTACCAAGTTTGATATCTAACGGTCTTTGAGCTATGCTGTCCACACAAACATCACACAAAACACACACATTTTCTGAAAATGCTTTTTCTTTCTTTAGGGGACCTCAAAACATATCTTTTAGGTGAAATTTCGATATCTACTTTGAGGGTGGAATACAATACCTTCTCTAGCTACTACGTAATACGTGCTAGAGAAAGTAATATTTTGTTACAAAATGGGACAAAAGCCCCTACATTGTAAAGAATGTTAGTAGAGTATGTTAATTATACTTCGAGCCATTACCGCTCATAACAGTTACTACATAGCCCGTGCCAGGACACACGCGTGCGCCTACATGCCATTTGCATCAGCGCCATTCTTAGACCACAATGAAGCATGCTTTTACAAAAACCATTTCCTCTGTGAATGAATGCAAAACGTTTATTCCGTCACTCACTTTCTTGGAACCACCACTGATAATGTGTTTCGCGTCACATATAACATGCATTCTCCTATTTACCTTTAAAATAAAAAATAAAAAAGACCTGGTATGCAACGGGAAAACATGGACACACACTCTCTCTCTCTCTCTCTCTCTCTCTCTCTCTCTCTCTCTCTCTCTCTCTCTCTCTCTCTCACTCACACACACACTAACAACCTGTAGTTTTCAATCAAATGTGCTCAGATTTGTGCCATACTTCACTCTCCAACAATAACACAATGTTTACTTTTTACTTTCTCTAGCATGTATGCACAATCTACATAGTAGACGCAGAAGGTATTGTATTCCACAAAAAATTCGATACCGAGATTTCACCGAAAATACATGCTTTGAGATCCCCTGAATCGAAAACATTTTTAGAAACACGTCCGTGTGTGTGTGTGTGTGGGGGGGGGGCTGCATAGCTAAAAAACGAAAAATCGTTTATATATCAAACTTGGTATTTAAGTTCAGTATCTAACAGAGATGCGACACGAAGATTTTCAAGAAAATACCCACACCCCAACTATCCTTTACATGGAACATTTTTGAAAATTGTCTTATGGCTCTAACGAATTTGATTAAAAAAGTATATGTTTAAGATATTTTCGTGACAAACAAAATGCTTATATTGAATTTTCTGGGAATAACCTCATTTGGATAGCTTCTGCACAACTGGTAAACCGTAATAAAGACAAAACCCTACTGCATTAAAATTAAGATCCCGTTAAAGCACACAACTTGTGTCATACACATTTTTTTTGAAGAGCTGGCCGTCTCTCAGATATTTCGTGTTGTTGGTTTCAGTTTTAAGCTACTTAAACTTTTCTCAAACCGTTGGTCACCTTTATTTTCGTCTTTTTTTTTTTTTTTTTTTTTTTTTTTTTTTTTTTTTTTTTTTTTTTTTTTTTTTTTTACTCACAGAGAATCGAATTTCTATTACTTCATATGGCGACCAGCTTTTAAAAGATTTGACTATCGCTTCAGCATAATGCATTCCCTTATCTCCCCTCTACTAACAAAGAAGCAAACAATAAGATCAATAGTTCTGTTAATGTTTATCTCGATTAGCAAAATGTAGGTATAAAAGAATAAACTTCTATTAGAGACGTTTCTTTGAAGAACAGCTAGAGAAAGTCATATGAGTGGAACACATCAGATTTTTAAAAAGTCACATAGAAGTTCAAGTTTTCTAATAAATGAGTTTATAAATAAATCTAATATAATATAATTTGTTATATTAACCCTAATTATTGTAGAAACATTACTCTTCTTCACCAAAATTTTTGATTTTTTAAAATTTAATACGTTATTTCTCACAATTGAAGCATTATTTCGAAAAAAATATGTGTCCATTTTCTTAATATATGTTGAAGACAGTATAACATTTATGAAACCAATTGGTAAAACACTGCATTGTGTGGAGCATTTTGAGCATGGAGAAGTGTCGGAAAAAACGTTTGCGAGCAAACAAGGTTTAAAGTTGCATGTGCCCATTAATAAGCATGCGCCTGCCCATTTATAGATTCTGTTAATTGGTAGTTAAAGTGCGGCAACTGGAAAAAATCTGTGTTCCATTCTCACGACTCTCTCTACCAAATCAACTTCTTACTTCTATCCTTCTTTCTACTCCAGTACCAGAATAGATTTATATCTTAATTATTTATAAGTAGAAGGGAAATCAGGAATACGCTAGGCTAAAGCGATAAACAAATGTCGCTATACGATTGTCACTGACATTCGCTTCTTTTCATGCTCCGAAGTAAAACAAAAGAAATACGGACGACTTCCTATTTGACAAAAGTATATCTAAGTATTTTAAAATTGAAACTATAGGAATATCTCGGAAACGGTTAGCCATACAACAAAAATATGAACGACATAATTGTGTCTTTTGACGAGATCTGTATTTTTTACGTAGTAAGTATATCGCTTACGGTTTATCGGCCATGCAAAAGACATTCAGAATGAACAGGTCTTAAAGACTATTCGCAAGAAATTCAAGATGTAGATTTTATCTATCATATAAATATTTTTAATATGCGGTATTTTAATCAAAATCGTTGGAGCCATTTTTGAAAAATTTAATCTAAATTTTCGAATATGTTTACTTTCTCTATACGTACTATGTACATAGTGTATAGAGAAAGTATTGCATTGTACCCAAAAATCCGATACCGAGATTTCACCGGAAATAAATGCTTTGAGACCCCCTGAATCCAAAAAAAAGCATTTTTAGAAACATGTCCGTGTATGTGTGTGTATGTGGGTAGCATAGCTCAAAAACGAAAAGACCGTTAAAAACTAAATTTGGTATTTAAGTTTGGTATCTTCCAAGGATGCGACACAAAGATTTTCAAGAAAATCCCGCTAACCCTAAACTACCCTTTACATGGAACTTTTTTCGAAAATTTTGATTTTCTAAAAAATGGTTCTAATGATTTTGATTAAGTCGTTACTGACATTTACATACCAAATAAATTGTTTATCTTCCATTTCCTGGTAATAGCCTCTGAAGACCTCTTTATTCTGGATGAATTTTGCCGAATTTTGCTTAACTACTAAACAGCAAGAGATAGACAAAAGCTTACTACACAGAAAATGTAGAGCACGTTAAAACACACAATTTATGTTATATAATTTTTTTTCGTGGAGTTGATCGTTTTTGAGATATTTCTTGTTTTTGGTTTCAGCTGTGAAAAACTATACTCATGCAGGGATTTGTCAACTCCTGTCCATGCAAACAAAGGAACTTCCGCCACATAGCAACCAGCCTTTGACTATCACTTTAACCTATGGTACTCCCTTATTTCGCTTCTACTTAAAAGGAAGCATGTAATAAGACTATTTCTGACATTTTTTTTTTCTCGATTAGCATGAAGTAAATAGAAGCATAAGCTTTTTAACAATAATTTGTTGCACAGATATAGAGAAAGTTATGTAAATGGAACACATTAGATTTTTTCAATAGTTTGGGACGGGGGGATTTTCTTGAAAATCCTCGTCTCGCATCCTTGGAAGATACTGACATTAAATACCAAGTTTTGTGTATACACGCGCGCGCACTCGCTCATTTTTCTAAAGTTTTTTTTTTATTCAGGGAGTCATGTATCTCCGTTAAAATCTCGGTATTGAATTTTTGGGTGGAATACAATACCTTCTCTATCTATTATGTATATTGTATATACGTGCTAAAGAAAGTAATTTTTCTTTCTAAATTTTAGGCCAAATTTCCCAGATGCCTCATCTCAACTGACTTTTTAAGCATTACTATTTTCGTATAAAATTAGGATACTTCAAAATAATCAACTTACTTTTTAAAGTATCCTGCATATCAGTTTATGAGTGCGTGAACGATTGTAAAGAGAACCGCAAGATCCAGATGTAGCCAAGTATCAGAGATGTTGGTGACCATATGGAAAAAACAACAAAGTAGAGTGATGAGAAAACATGTGATTCAGTTAGCAATCGTGCCAAGAAACATTGGAACCGCCTCACTGGAACATCACAAGACGTGTTTTTCTTGCTTCTAATTTCGACGCTTGCACTTCTGCGTGAGATAAACTAAGAACTGGATGACCTGGATACCAGCCATCAGTGGCTGGACAACAACAGTGAATTTCCGAGTTCAAAAAAATAAAATTAAAAATACGTTATAAATGTATGAAGATGGACAGCTGCACACGGAGCAATGAAAGATTATTTTCTGTAACTGAAAAAAAAACCAACAGGAATGTGTGTCATTCACATGACTATCTCTACTCACTCTTCTACAAACCACTCTGAATAACATTTATTACTTTTATCTACTTCTTATTAATCAATGATCATATAATTACACATTAATGAATTTTGTTCAAGATATAAGAAGTGAGATAAGCGAGTCCGATTTTTAAATATTTTATTGATAGCTTCATTTGTACCTTCTCTAACATACTATGTACACAATAGATTGCGAAAGTGTTGCATTCTGCCTAGAAATTCGATACTAAGATTGCACCGTAAATACAAATTTTGGGGATCCCCGAGTCCAATAAAAGCATTCTGAAATAGCTCCGTGTGTCTGTGAACAGTAATAACCCAAAAACTGTCCTTTACATGGAACATTCTTCGTAAGTTTTTGATTATCAAAATTTTTTCTAACGATTTTGATTAAATACAAAATGTTTAAGTTATTTTTGAGACAAATGAAATATATAGCTTAAATTTTCTGGGAATACCTCTGAAGTCCTCTTCATTCAGGATGAATTGCATAACTGGTAAACCATAAGAGATAGACAAAAACTTACCTCGCAAAATATGTAGATCTCATCAAAACAGACAATTTATGTCAACCCCATTTTTTTAGGGTTAATCATTTCCGGGAAATTCCTTGTCGCTATTTGGTTTTCTTTTGGTTGTCAAGCAAGGAGAACGGAATTTCAAAGTCATCATTTAGCGACAAGCTCTTTAAGAATTAACTATCGCTTAAGCCTAGTGCATTCCCCTGTTTAATGTATCTACAAGGAAGGAAATAAAAAACTATTTTGTCCATGTTCATCATGGCTAGCATTAAGTAAATAGAATAAGGTCGGATCTAAAGACCCGAAAGTTCTGCAATATGATTGTAGCAGCGCCCCCCGTTTAGTGTAGCAGGCTGTCTTATCCCATTGTTGTCTTCTTCGAATAAATATGGGTCAGTGAAGTATTGTTAGTGAAGCCACACCATTCAGTAATTTTTAAATCAATAAAGACCTTATTAAATTAACATCTGAGAGACATTTTCTGACCAAAGTCTGCAATTCCGCTTGTTAACTCGACTGGGTAATCACGATATGAAAAACAATCTTCCTGCAAGATGACGCTACACCCTACATCTACACCCCTACAAAACAATTAATTGTGTAGATGTTTGGCGATCGAGTCATTAGTAGGCACTTCCTAATTATATGATCTCCCATCTCCAGGTCTCAATCCACCCGAGCTTTGATTGTGGTGTTTACTTAAAGAACGAGTTTTCTTGGCCCATCCAACAAACCCATTGCAATTGAAAGCTGTTATCTGAATAGAAACTGCTAATTCTCCAACATGCTGGGCATTGTATCTATGCATTGAACAAGAGAATGGATTACCAATCGCTTGCCCGGCAGTCTTTTTTTTTTTTTTTTTTTTTGGACCCTGTGAATTTCTTATCTCAAATATAATATTTATAGGGATTTAATGTTTGAACTGGCTTTTGAAAAACATTTAATTTGCTATGCAATCTTATGTAACCAACCACATACGGACCTTTGTCTCACATTTTCGGGGAATAGAATGTTTGAGTGGAATGCAATACGTCCTCAACTTACTGCAGGTAAGAAGTAAAGAAAGTACAAGTTAAATTTTTAAACTCTGTGAAGTCTTCTAGTTTCTTAATGATATGTAGTATTTTTAGTAAACGTCTAAATTTAATGTAAACAAAAAAAAAAAAAAAAAAAAAAAAACAACATATCTGAAACACGGCAACTCAGAGAATACCAAACTTCTTTTTCAAGTCCAGCTTCTTCAAGGAAGCAACCGAAATATTTTCACGAACTGCTCCCCATCCCTAATTAGCACTGCTATTTTAAGAAAATGTTATGCGTTCCATTCATATGACTTTCTCTACATCGCTGTAACAAATTATCGTTAAAAAGCATATTCTTCTATCTACTTTGACAATCAAGATAAATATTAGCAGAAATTGCCTTAATTACTTGCTTCCTTGTAAGTAGAAGGGAAATATGGAAATATACTAGGCTACAATCTTTTAAAAGCTGGTTGCCATGTGGTTGAAATCCGTTTCTATGCAGTGCCAGGAATTAACAACTTTCCGTGTGAAAAAAAAAAAAAAAACAAACATTTTTTAAGTATTTTAAATCTGAAACAAATAACAAGGAATGTCTAAAAATGGCCAATTCCACGAAAAAAAAAGAAAACGTAATGACATAAATTGTGTGTTTAACGTGATCTACATTTCGGTGTAGTAAGTTTCTGTCTATCTCTTACGGTTTACCAGTTACGCAAAATTCAGCTAAATTCTTCTAGAATAAAGAGGCCTTTAGAGACTATTCCTAGAAAATTCAAGGTATACATTTTATTTTCCACATAAATATCTTTAATATACGGTGTTTTAATCTCAACATTTTTGAGAAAATCAAAATTTTCGAAATTTTTTTCCATGTAAAGTGTACTTTGGGGTGGAGGTATTTTTCTCAAAATCTTCGTGTCGCATCTCTGGAAGATACTAAACTTAAATACCAAGTTTGGTATTTTACCAAGATTTTGTTTTTGAGTTATCGTGTTCACACACATACGCGGACTTTTTTTTTCCAAAAATCCTTTTTTTATGGATACAGGGGACCCTAAAACAATTGTTTAGTATGTAAATATTTGATTGCACATGCGTCCCCGTTCTCTAACGCACAAGTAATGAAAATAAGTCTATTAAAGGAATTTCCCTGCTGGGAACCTAGCCCGGGGCCTCCGGAACTACAGACTTACATGCTAACCATTACAACACCACTTTTTTGTACGCCCTTATTTAACCATAAACGTCTAGAGCTTCGTTTGGTTCATTGTGCATGCATGATCTGTCTGCCGGCGGATCAATAACTCCAGTAGATGGCACGCCACTGTAAACCTGTTGCATCCATTCTCAAATCATCACTAGAGGTAGGCCTGTGGTTGACGCAAGTATACCACATTTCATTCATATCACATTACAGTGACGTAACCTACCCTGAAACTGTGTGACTGTGGGAAAACAACCAAATATTCTGATTCCTGTGAGAAGATCCAGTTACTTCTATCTCCTGGAAATATGCACAGAGAAAACGATAAATGAATCCAACTTAACGGGAGATTAAAAATTCTTTCTGCCAATAGTAAATTTGTTAAATGCATGGCCCGTTATCTCAGAAAATGTTAAAGATATCATACATAAATCCTTACAGGATGTAGATATATGCCTTCTACGTTTACAGGCCTAATGCTATAGAAAAAGATTATCATTTTGTGATTGACCTACAATTTTTACTTTCTCTGGCCCGCATGTACAATGTACATAGCGGATAGAGAAGGTATTGTATTCCACCCAAAAATTCGATATCAAGATTTCACCGGAAATATATATTTTGGTATCCCCTGAGTCTGAAAAAAAAGATTTTTAGAAAAAAGTCCGCGCGCATGTGTCATAGCTCAAAAACGAAATGTCCATTAAATACCAAACTTGGTATTTAGGTTTAATATCTTCCAAGGACGCGACTCGAAGCATTTTCAAGAAAATCCCCCCCACCACAAACTACCCTTTACATGAAAAAATATTCGAAAATTGTTATTTTCTTAAAAATGACTAACGATTTTGATTAAAATATTAAAGCTATTTACATCCCATATAAAATGTATATCTTGAATTTTCTGGAAATAGCCTCTGAAGACCTCTTTATTCTGGATGAATTTTGCTTAACTGCTAAGCCGTAAGAGAGAGACAAAAACTTACTACACAAAAAATGTAGATCTCGTTAAAATACACAATTTATGTCACATATGGTTTTTTTTTTTTCTTGTACTTTTCTCAGACTTTTCTTTTGTTCTACTCCTGGCCAAGTAAAGAAGAGATTTGCAATGACAATCGCATAACGACAGTTAACTATCACTTTAGCTATTGCATTTCTTTAGTTCCCTTTCACTTACAAGGAAGTAAGTAAGAACATTCTGCTAATGTTTATCTCGATTAGCATTCTGTAGAATGAAGAATAATCTTTTGTAGGAAGCCTGTAGAACAGCTAGAGAAAGTCATGTGAGTGAAACACATCAGATTGTTTTTAAATCTGACTTTCTCTACCTATTTTGCAACAGACTATTCTTATGAAGCCTATTCTTCTACTTCATGCTAATCTAGATAAACATTAGCAGAAATGTTTTTAGGGGAGATTTAGCGTCCTTAAACTTGGCAAGCCATAGGTATCGGTCGATGAATGAAATCGGTGAAAAGGTGTTCAAATGAGTCCGGGGTCCATGAGACTTAAAATTACTCGACATTTTCGTCCTCTTAGGATAAAGAAAACTCACGAAAAAAAGCTTATCCGGATAACTCACACTAACCGAGATTCGAACTCTGCGACTTCTTAAATATGAGACGGACACACTATCCCACTCTATGAGGTAGGCTGAAATGATTTTATTTCATATCTCTTTGAAGATAAAATGGGAATAGGTGAATGCACTAGGCTCAAACAATAGTCAAATCTGTTAGGAGCGGGTCGCTTTGTGATAACCTTAAAATTCAGTTCTCCTTGCATGACAAGATGAAAAAAAAAAAACAACAACGATTTACCATTTGAGAAAAGTATAAATACTGGACAATTTAACCCAATAACAAGGAATATCTCGGCTGTGATGAACTCCACAAAACATTGTATACGAGATCAATTTTCTGCTTTAACAATTCTGCATTTTGTGTGTAGTAAGATTTTGCTATCTGTTGCGCTTTACCAGTAATGCAAAAATCGTCCAGCGTGAGAGGGCTTTAGAGGCTATTCTCAGAAAATGGAAGATATATATATATATATATATATATATATATATATATATATATATATATATATTTCATTTGTTATGAACATGTCCTTTTATAGTATTTTAATCAAAAGTCATTTTTGAGAAAATCGAAAGTTTCGAAAATCTTCCATGTAAAGAATAGTTTGGGTGCTGGGTATGTTATTGAAAATCTTCTCGACGCAGCGTTTTTTGTTGTTGTTTGTTTTCTTAATTGGGCTGTTCACAGTCACACACAAGGGCATTTTTGTGAGAATGTTTGTTTTGGATCCAGGGAGCCTCAGAACGTGCACCTCGGTTGAAATGGAATGCAAATACTTCTCTCCCTATTACATGTAGTGGGAAAGTAATAATGCACCACATTATTAATACCAATATAATCACACAAGCACTTAAACGATTTTTTCCCCTTAATATTTACTACTAGTAATACGAGAGACGTTCAATAAGTGCTAGAAAAAGATAGAAAAACAAATTATTTTGGGTAGATTTTTTTTTCTTAACATAATCTCCTTTTAGCTCGATACATTTTTCCCAGCGCTTCTCCAGCTGTTTTAAGCTTTCCAAAAAGTAGGATTTCGGAAGGTCCTCAAAATATGCAGCTGTTTGGGAGATGACCTCTTCGTTAGACGTGAATCGTTTTCCGCCGAGTCACTTTTTCAAGTTTGGAAATAAAAAAGTCATTGGAGGTCAATCTGGTGAATATGGTGGATGATGTAGTAATTCGAACCTAATTCTACAATTTTCGCCATCGAAACTGCGCAAGTTTGCACCCTTGCATTGTTTTGATGGAAGAGAATCTTTTTCTTTGCCAGATTAGAGTATTTTTTCCTGATTTCTCCGCTCAACCGGTGCAATAACGCATAATGCTCTCCATTTATGGTTCTTCCTTCCTGCAAGTAATCAATGTAGCTAATTCCGCGTGCATCCCAAAAAACTGAGGTCATCACCTTGTCTGTAGATTTCACCACCATTGCCTTCTTCGGAGCCGGTTGGCGTTTAAGAAACACTGTTTTGATTGTGCTTTTGTGTGGAGTGCAGTAGTGCATCCCTGTTTCATCCACAGTTTTGTATCGACGCAGAGGCTCGTCAGGATTGCTACGGAAAAGTGGCAAACCAACTTCCGAATCGATCACACGATTGCGTTTATTCTACATTGAGAGAAAACGCGGCACCCATCTTGCCGAGGCCTGTGTGAGAACTAATTTTTGATGCAAAATTGAGAACACGTACATTGTGATTTGCATGTAATCTCTACTATTTCGCGATCTTTGATTCGTCGATCCTCAAAACCATATTCTGTATTTTAATCATTTCGGAGGAAGTCACTTCTACTGGACGTCCGGAACGATGTACATCATTTGTGGATGTACGGCCACGTTTAAATTCGTTTATCCAATTGTAAATTGTTGCAAACGCAGGAGCAGATGTGCCATGAACTTCGTCCATCTCGGCTTTTATCTTTTTCTTTTTCAGTGCTAAGCCTTTTAATCACAGCACGAAACTCGTTTTTCCCATCTTTGTAAATAATCATAAAATTGTTGATTCAATCGCCTATAGCAACGAAACCACGTGATGGATATAACTGAAACTTTAATTGCCATCTACAAACTTTTTTTCGATGCTTCAAGTGTAGTTTCTTGGATGAACGCCGCTCATATTGCCTGAGAAAATAGGTAATCTATGTCAGAAAATAGGTAATTTATTTATTTCAAAGCGCAAAAATGTGGAAACCAAACTCGCATAAATTTGCAAGGACCATGGTGTGTGAGCGCATAGAAGCTGTCATAATTAGCAGTAAATCAATTTGTAGAGCAAACCTTCGTCTAAATTCTAAAATATGGGACTAAAGTTTACCGCTCTTTCAAAGTAGGAGTAACGACTTTTCCTGTGAATTCACAGTATAACATGGCAAATGGAGTTCCATTATTAAAATATACATTTAATTAAGATATAAATACTGTACTTACTGTAAAATATATGTATATAAAATTAAACAGGGAATTCCGATTGATGAGGCTGAACAAAAAACTTATTTTATGGCAATTCTCGCCATTTGATTTCACCTAGAGTTGTGAAGGATATTTCTGTGGAAATTAAGATTTATTTTCATAGTTATTCTACCAATTAATTATATAAAATTAATCTAAATTCCCTTATTTGTAACAAGCATTTGCAATAAATTGTTTCAATTAGGTAATAGCATTTAGATACATATGTTATAGTATTAAACGATTTGGGAAAAGAAAAATAAGTTAGCCATAACATTTCAAAGAACAGAAATACTGTAAATATCACGAAAACGATTGGACAAATTTTATACACTTTAAATGAACTCTACATTTTATCCTGTAATGAGACTTTCTTAATCTCTTTATGACTTTCCAATTGTAGAAAGTTCGATAAGAGGGCTTCATGAAACATTCACAACAAATTCAAGATGTGCATTTTATTGGCCATACATCTCATACTTGTAACATTTGAATAAAAATTAAGAGAACTTTTAGATATAAAGTACCGTTTGAGGGGAAAGAATTACCTTCTACGGTGACTCACTTAAACGTGATGCCCATGAATTATCTTTTGTGTCAGACTGTTGTCTAAACAGACATACATGGACCTTATCTTATGCTTTTTGCTTTATTACTCAGTGGAACTTTTTTAATATTTTATGTGAAATGTCGATGGCGTCCTTTTTGGGCCCTTTACCTTAGGTAAGCGGTAGAGAAGATAAAAAGAGACCATTGAAAGCCGGAAATACTATTGTTTGGAGCCGGCTTGGAAAGACATGACAGAATGTATCAATGTGTGGATTTTGAGTTCTCAGATATACATTAAAAGTTTTTGGAAATAAAAATATTTTAAACATTCAGTACAGACTGAAAACTAACCCGACGTCAGAGAATAGAGGATCGGATCGAGCTCTGTATCGAAAACATTCACTACGTTTCCACGAGGAAACAAATCGATTTGAGTTCACGTTCCCTGTTGAATTCTGTATAGAAACGCGAACTCGGATCGTAATTCATCTTGGATCTGATCTTAGCGAATAGGATCGATTGGGTTCGGATCGAAATTTTGTGCCAAATCGTATTGAATACCTCAAAAATGCTATCTTCTACTGTAAGCTGCAACACGCTGCACGCTCGTCATTTTGTTTTCTTCAATAAACTTACTAGGAACTGGTATAATAAAACCATATCATTTCCATAATCCCGCAATTTATTCTTTTCAAAAACACTAACCTCAAAACTTGCTTTTAATACACGTATCAACAAACTAAATACGATACGATCATATGATTAATAGGTTCGCAAACGAAATCTAAATCGACCAACAAAAAAGCTTGAATTAACCATTCTAGAGTCTTGAGTGTACACTTCCGGTTGAAAAATTTGAAAATTAAGTTAATATTAATTTGGGGAGGGGGGACTTTCGAAATTAATTAATGTGCAAAAAAATGTATAAAAATATTTCTGATAAGTAAAAGACAACAACATTTTAAATTTAAATAAGAGCGAATGTCATCGAAATATAATGTATAGCAATATGAACACAAACCTTTCAAGTAGCAGAGATAGCTTTATGAAGAACTTCAAAAAGCAGACTATTATAAATATAGTGAAAATGAAGTTTGGAAAATGTTTAAAATGCTATCATTATTGAAGGGCAAAGCGAGGTCTTTGTAATTAAATAGGAACAAAAACATGGACAATTGATGCAGATTGGTTTAGCAAAAACAAAAGAGAGTTATAATAATAGCAAAAAATAATATATATTATATAGATCATAGATAACTAACAACAGACATTAAACAAAGACTGATAAACATGTAAATATTAGTAAACATATGAAAATGTAACAAACTAAATGAAAAAATGATAAGAAGAAGAAAAGGAATTGTATTTGAACTGAACTAAAATAATAACGTGTTAACGTGAGTTTAATGAAGAACAAAATAATTTAAAAAAAAAAAAAAAAGGTAACGTAATATTTTAAACGAATTTGATACAATAGCCATTAAGACACCAAAAAAGATCTATAATCTTAGAACGTCATTAAGTAAAAAGGAAATTCTTGCGTATTTAAAACTATCTCTATTCGCATTTAATTTAACAAGTTTTCAGATAGATTTGGATTCATTAATTTCAGTTTCCATGAAAACATAGACTGAACTTACTAGAATCGTAGTGAAATAACCATTAATGAAATCGTGTAACTTTCTGAGCTGATGATGCTCAGCAGATCGTCAAATTCACACAATCCGCGGCTAACTTAAAAGTTATAGCTGACTTGCTTTAATTGATTAAACATGTATGTAGGTAAATTACATAGGGAAATAAAGAGTGCAATACAAATCGATCTTATTTTGTATCCAATTTTACATCGTATACGCGAATCATACACATTACGAAACACTGATTCAAATAGATTTTAATGCCATGTAAACGAAATATTTATATCATCCATTTAGTGACCTAACTACTATTGTAAGGAATGTTATTGTATTCTTTTGAGATAGGTGACACACGTAATCGACTTAGCCATGAGCAACCTGTTTTTGTATCATTTACTTTTTTTCTTTCTGAGAGGGGGTTAAATTGGCCCAAAGTATTACTCAATTAATATTTGTTATCATTAATGGCAGCAGAGACGTTGATGAACAAAGAAATACACGCGCTTAATTCCAAGTACATTAGAATATAGCTTTAAACCTATGGTGGAGAGTCGTAAGCTGATATTGAAAAAAATTGTGTTCCATTCACATGACTTTCTCTGTTTATTCTGTAGCTAACTATTCTTACAAAAGGTTATTTTTTTATCTACTTCATGATAATCGATATAAGCATAAGCAGAAAGGCTCTTATTACTTAATTCCTTATAGGTAGAAGGGAAATAAGGGAATATACTAGACTAAAGTGATAGTCAAATGTTTTAAAAGTGGTTGCTATGTGGTTGAACTTCGGTTATCTTTGCATGGTCAGGAGTAAAACAAAAGAAACAGGAATGACAAATTCTCGTTTGAGAAAAGCTTAAGAAATTTAAAATTGAAACAAACAACAAGGAATAAATTGCAAATGGTTAACCCCATAAAAATGTATATGACATAAATTGTGTGTTTTAACGGGATCTACGTTTGTTTTGTAACTTTCTGTCTCTCTGTTTATCAGTTATGCAAAAGTCATCGAGAATAAACAGATCTTCAGAGGCTATTTCTAAAAATTACAAAATACATATTTTATTTGCCATGTAAATAGCCTTAGTATACCACATCTTAACCGAAATCGTTAGACATTTTGAAAAAATAAAAAAAAAAAAATAGAAATTTTGTTCATATAAAGGATAGTTTGGGGTAGGGGATTTTCTTGAAAATCTTCATGACAACCTAGGAAGATGCTGCACTTAAATACAAATTTGGTATTAAACCAAATTTTCGTATTTGAATTATACTGCCCACAATCACACGCGCGTAAGAACCTTTTTCTATTTTTTTAAAAATCAGGGGTCTTCAAAACATGTATCGTCGGTGAAATCTTGGTAGCGAATTTGTTGGGTGCAATACCTTCTCTTAACTACTATATACACGTATTTCTAGATAAAGTAAACAACTGAACAAAAAACTATCTGAATGTTTGAACGTGAGTTAAAGAGCATACGACTTACATTGAAAGCATAACCCAGTCATGTTGAAAGACCATCATAATATTTGCTCGGGTAGATAGAGTACCATTATCATCGCAATGTAAATATATTCATTTCGTTTTTATCGTTGTCAGATTACCAGTCTCTATACGAACTGATAATTATGTTTTGTAAATTTAAGTATTTTTTTATGTTTTTTTTTTTTTTAACCATTTCACGGCAGCGATCTTTCAGGGTATCGCTCTCATCATACAGCACTCCAGTTTTCGTAATAATTGAAATCAGTGTTAAATTAGAAATGTTTCAGAACTGCTATATGAATTCATTTCCGGCAGCTGTGTGGGAAGGCATCATTAAGCCATTCTGTTCAGCTTCTGAAAATGAATAGACCTATCGGCTATCGTTTTACTTCAGGCCTTTTATGTTTCTTCTAGAAAACTCTAGATGTGTTCCATTCATATGACTTTCTATTACTATTTAGCAACAGATTAGTTTTACTTTCTCTATACGTACTATGTACCCAAAAATCTGATACCGAGATATCACCGGAAATACATGTTTTGAGACCCCCTGAATCCAAAAAGAAAAGCATTTTTAGAAAAATGTCCGTGTGTGTCTTCTGTCTGTGTGTATGTGTGCAGCATAGCTCAAAAACGAAAAGACCGTTAAATACCAAACTTGGTATTTAAGTTCAGTATCTTCCAAGTATGCGACACGAAGATTTTCAAGAAAATCTCCCCACCCCCAAATACCCTTCACATGGAAACATTTTCGAAAATTTTTATTTTCTAAAAAATGGCTAACGATTTTGATAAAAATGTCATATATTAAAGATATACTTGACAAATAATATGTATATCTTGAATTTTCTGGGAATAGCCTCTGAAGACTACTTTATTCTGGATGAATTTTACGGAATTTTGTGTAACTGGTAAACCGTAAGAGATAGACAAAAATTTACCACACAAAAAATGTAGAGCACATTCAAACACACAATTTATGTTATATACATTTTTTCGTGGAGTTCGTCGTTTTTAGATATTCCTTGTTTTCTTTTTCAGCCTTAAAAACTTATACTTTTCTCATACAGGAATTTGTCAACTCCTGTCCATACAAACAAAGGAACTTCAGTCACATAGCAAACATCTTTTGCTATTACTTTAACCTATGTTACTCCCTTATTTCGCTTCTACTTACAGGGAAGCAAGTAATAAGACTATTTCTGCTAATTTTTTCTAACTTAGCATGAAGTAAATAGAAGCAGATATATAGAGAAAGTCATGTGAATGGATTACATCAGATTTTTCCCCCTTTATATAGTCCCCTTTAACACAGTAGGTCGTATCGGGGGGTTTGCATTAGAAACAACTCGTCTGTAGGTTCTGTATTCTTTTAAATTAGTTTATTTTCCTCAAACACACACACACACGCACACACATTCAGTCTCACATACATACATCCAGACTCTGTGGGGAATAGGGAATAATTCTGGTTAAAGAAAAACTCCTTGCCCCAGCCCGGAATCGAACATGGGACCGGGTGAGAAGTCAGTTCGCTGACCACGGAGGCAGTCAACAGATTATTCTTACAAATGCTGCTAATCAAGATAAACAGAATAAAGCAGAAATTGTCATTAATTACCGACTTATAAGTAGAAGGGAAACAAAGGAACATACTAGACTAAGGCAAAAATAAAATATTTTAAAAGGTGTTGCTATGCGATTCAAATTAATTTCTTTGCGTGGCCAGGAGTTGACAAATTTCCGTATCAGAAAAGTTTTAAGTAGGTATTTTAAAACTGAAACCAATAATAGGAAATATCTGGAAATTGTCAACTCCACGAAAAAATGGGTATAACATAAATTGTGTGTTTTAACGAGATCTACATTTTTTATTTAGTAAGATTCGGCTTTCTCTTGCGGTTTATCAGTTATGCAAGTAATCAAGAATGAAGAGGTCTTCAGAGGCTATTCCCAGAATATCCAAGATCTGCAATTTTTTGCCATTTACATATCTTTAATTTACGGTATTTTAATCAAGATCGTTAAGAGCCTTTTTGAGTAAATCAACACTTTAGAGATTTTTTTTTCCATATATAGGGTAGTTAAGGATGAAGGATTTTCCTCAAAATCTTCGTGTCTGATCCTTTGGGATACTGAGCTTAAATGCCAAATTTTCGTTTTTGAATTAGTGTTCCCAGAAACACGGACACACGCGCGAGCTGACTTTTCCAAAAATGCTTTCTAGGGTGATATATGGGACCCTCAAACGTGAATTTCCGTTGAAATCTCGGCATCGACTTTTTGAATAGAGTGTAATATCTTCTCTACCTGTGTAATATGTACTAACTAGAGAAAGTAAAAATCTGATGTGTTCTCTAGCTGCTCTATAAAAAGTTTCCTTGCAAAATATTATTTTTATATACATCATGCTAATCAAGATAAACCATTGCCAGTTTTCTTAATACTTGCTTCTTTGTGAATGAAAGGGAAAAGGCTAAAGCAATAGTCAGATCTTTTAAAAGCCCGTCGCTAAGTGTAACAACTGAAATTCCGTTTTCTTTGCTTGCTATGAGCAAACAAACGAGACGAAAAGAAAGATGTCTCCCGTTTAAGTACCTTAAAACTAAAACCAAACACTCGGAATATCTCGAACGGCTAAGTCTACAAAAAAATGTACATAACATAAAGTTTATGTTTTAGTAAGATCTACATTTTTGCGAAGTAAGTTTTTGTCTATATCTTACGATTTACCAGTTACGCAAAAGTCATCCAGAATGAAGAAGTCTTCAGAGGCTATTCCTAAAAAAATGCAATATATACATTTCGTTTGTCATTAAAATATCTTCAACGTGACATTTTAATAAAAATCGTTAGGGCTATTTTTGAGAAAATAAAAAATTGCGGAAAAAGTTCTATATAAGGGGTAGTTGGAGTGGGGGATTTCTCCAGCATTCAGCTCCACTATTAAAGCAAGAAAAATGGCCCAGATTAGACAATTTCAACCAATCGCGGTCATCTGACTGGAGTGATATTATCGAAAAATCTTATCGCAGCTGATGTCATTTGTTTGAAATCTTGTCACACCTAACGTTCGTATGTTTAATCTCCTGTCTTGGTTATTGGTAACAAGGTGACAATCCAGGCAGCCAACCTTCACTTTTAATAACTGTCATTCCACAATTGTACTTTCAATTCAGTTACAATGTTTATTTAAAATGTTATCCAGTTCATAATGTATTTAGTTCAAAAAAGGAGTGAAAATAATCATTATTTGTATTTATGTATGAGATGAGTATAATAACTTCAAATAAAATGTTTGTTTCCATTTCATGTCTTACTTATTAAAAGCTGAAATAAAATAATTGTTCGCTATTTCTATTGATGCTATCAACATTCGTACATTGGGTGTAGACACGGTCGGTCATATAATTCAGGAGGCAGTGAAGAAAGAAAAAAAAATCGATAAATAAACATGATCGAATACGTCATCTACCATTTGAGAACTAATGTATTACAATCTTAACCTGATAAAATCTCCCTTCCTATGTATTATAAAGTATTAATAGTCTATTTCGTTGAATTGTCTTAAATACAACTCGTGTTTTCATCTTAGGACGCTTCGCTCCGGTCGTGAATTATCGAGAAGATGAAAACACTCGTGGTATTACTTATGAGTTTATAATAAACTTCGTGTTGCATCCCTGTAAGATACTGAACTTAAATACCAAGTTTGGTATTTAACCAAACTGAGCTATGCTGTCTACAGACACACACACACACACGGACATGTTTCTAAAGATGCTTTTTATTCAGGGGGTCTCAAAACGTGTATTTCCGATGAATTCACGATATTGTATTTTGGGTGTAATACAATAACTAAAAGACTGCCTCCGTGGTCAGCGAGCTGACTTCTCACCCGGGGGCCCCGGGTTCGATTCCCGATAGGGGCGAGGAATTTTTCTTTAGCCAGAATTATTCCCTATCCCCCACAGAGTCTGGAATGTGTGCGTATTTGAGTAGATAAAACAAAATGGTTTAAACCAACGTAAAATAACCTACAGACAACGAGTTGGTTCACGTGGAAAGCCCCTGATATGACCTTAGATGTTATAGAGGGATATATAAATGAAACAATAAAAAACAAAACAAACAAAAATAATAACTTCTCTATCCACTATGCACATTTGGGCTAGAGAACATAAAAATTGAAGTTAATTCTTAATGGGGCGATTTTTGAGCGAAGTAATACATTTATTAATAACTTATTAAGATTGGAGTTTACTTATTATATATAAATAAAACCTTGAGCAGTGTGAGTTACTTTTGAACCACATATTTCATCGTACAAAATATGGAAATAAATACATATATTACTGAAACAAGAAAGACTTACAAAATATTGGCAAATACAACCTTTAACATGCGATTGTACCATCGTATAAACCGTTACACGCTGGTAGCCATGATGAAATTCAACATTTTGCCAGTCTAGTCACAATACACATTAGCCCCGCTGTCTGACAGCTGGGCTACCGGAAGAGCATCGATTCTGCAATCCTGGTTCGTTGTGTCACCGTCGGTTTCTGGTCCCATGACTCATCAGCGGCGACGACGGTGTTTATCTGAGCGCCGAGACGCCTGCCTGGTGTCCGGCCCACATTTAAATTTAGCGTCTTGCTGCCCACGCACATACAGATAGCCTTCCTGCACTTTAACTAGGGGGTAGCAACAATCAAGAACAAGCATATCGATTTCGATAGACAAAGTGACGCAACGGGAGGGCCCCGCCCCGCTGCTGTGCTTTCAAGAGATACGAAATTCTTGCTTTTCTTCTTATTCCCATATTCGTGCATAACCACGAGGCGCCTATCGGTCCCTGGCCATACTTACAAGGCCAATACTGGATGAACGGACCAGTAGTCTCTCTGCAAGTTGTAAAACTGATTTCTGAGTCACCAGCAGGATCGGAATCTGATGACATGACATTTTTTCATATTTTTATTACAATGATTGCTAACTACTGCTTAAATCCTAACCTGTATCCCAGATTATTAAGATGAATATTTAATAGGTAATTTTCTATTTCAGACCTTTCTTTCAATTGAAGTTAATTTATGTTCTTAAGTCTCTGCATTTGCAATTATTTATCTTCTTGCATTTACGTTGAGTATATAAATATTTTCATTTTTCGCATTTTATATATGGACAGCTTTTCTGGCACGAAAAGTTCCACCATTCAACTGAGAAATAAGAATAGCTTTATGCATTCATTAGTCGCTTTCTTGGGATAAAATCACATTCCTATTTAATAGTTTTTTGTTTTTTTTTTCATTTTTCACACACACACACACACACACACACACGTGCGTGCGTTCATATGTCCAGACTCTGGGGAAAATCGGAATCAATCTTGCCTAAAGAAAAATTTTCACCCTCACTCCGTGGGGATGTTAAAAGAGGGAGTTGGCAAAAAAGACACCTTAAATCTATCAAATGTTCCATAAATTTTGACTGTAACGTTTTTATCTTACCTGACACAAAGATGGAATTACACCAAGATATTCCTAGTGTAATACTGAACATGGCATCCTTTACAGGAATACGTTATTAAATTAGCACCTGTACACTAAACAACTGTCCAAGATGAACAGTCATTAATTTGTTTTTATGGCTTACATAATCATAAAAGGTCTCAGACGGTCACAATCGAATGGACGCTGGATTTCAGTTGCACTAGTTCCACTAACACTGATGCAGAAACTTAACCAGACGTTTCGCCTTCTTGACTTTTACTTTAGTATCTATCGATAGTCAAGGCGTTTACATCAAAACCCCACGTTGGGCACGTATGGCTTTCATTTTTTAAGTCTCTCAAATGACGCCAGATTTTGTTGAATTACCCCAACTATTTTCTTGTTATCTTCTTGGACGATATGACTAATATCTACAACATACTGATACTGTTGTTACTGGACGAACGTTAACATTCCCACATCCAATCTGGTTTATTCATTGAACACACAAGTACATCAAACCCTATTTCACCCGAAATTATATTAGGGTTATAGTTAGAATACAAATGAATTTACAATAGTATTAAATAAATTAGCCATAGCTATAAGCTCGTCATCTCGTACTACCGAAAGAAAACAAGATAAATGATGTTTATTATGACAAGAATACTATAAGGAACATACAAGCTTTTGGAATTCCCTAAGAAACAAATCTGATGTGTTCCATTCACATGACTTTCTCTACACCTCTGCAACAAATTATTGTTAAAAAGCTTAGGTTTCTATTTGCTTCATGCTAACTGAGAAAATATTAGCAGAAATAGTATTATTACTTGTTTCCTTGTAAGCAGAAGCGAAATAAGGGAGTATCATAGGTTAAAGTGATAGTCAAAACTGGTTGGTATGTGACTGAAGTTTCTTTGTTTGTATGGACAGATTTGACAAATTCCTGTATCAGAAAAGTATGTTTTTCAAAGCTGCAACTAAACACAAGGAATATCTTAAAAACGATCAACTCCACGAAAAAAAATGTATATAGCATAAATTGTATGTTTTAATGTGCTCTAAATTTTATGTGTGGTAAGTTTTTGTCCATCTCTTACGGTTTAGCAGTTATGAAAAAATCCGTAAAATTCATCCAGAATAAAGTAATCTTCAGAGGCTATTCCCAGAAAATTCAAGATATACATTTTATTTGTCAGGTAAATATCTTTATACGATATTTTAATCAAAATCGTTAGAGCCATTTTTGAGAAAATCTACATTTTCGAAAAAAGCTTCATGTAAAGGGTAGTTGGAGGTGGGGGATTTTCTTAAAAATCTTCGTGTCGCATCCTTAGAAGATACCAAATCTAAATACCAAATTTGGTTTTTAACGGACTTTTCGTTTTTGAACTATGCTGCCCACAGACACACGCACGCACAAACACACACGAACATTTTTTCTATAAATGCTATTTTTGGATTCATGGGGTCTCAAAATATATAAATCTCGGTATTGAATTTTTGGGTGCATTACAATACCTTCTCTATACACTATCATAGTACGTGTAGAGAAAGTAAAAATAAAAACAAAAATACTGGTTACTATAGAAACATGGATATGGAGTCAAAAAACACACTGCGGTTACTAAAACAGTTACAATATTTATTTTGACAGAAAATTCAAGATATATATTTTATTTCTCATGTAAATAGCTTTAATATGCGGTATTTTAATCAAAATCGTTAGAGCCATTTTTGAGAAAATAAAAATTTTCGAAATTTTTTCCGTGTAAAGGTAGCTTGGGGTGGGGCGAGGCGATTTTTCTCAAAATCTTCAAGTCGCACCCCCTGAGAGATACTAAGTTTAAATGCCAAGTTTAGTATTTTACCGACTTTTTGTTTTTAGCTACCGTGTTCACAGACAAACTGACACACGGACCATGCGGACCTTTTTCTAAAAATCTTATGTGTTCCATTCACATGACTTTCCCTACATCTCTGTAACAAATTATTGTTAATAAGCTTATTCTTTTATCTACTTTATGCTAATCGAGATTAACATTAGCAGAAATGCTTTCTTGTAAGTGGAAGGGAAACATGGGAATACACTAGGCTAAAACGATACTCAAATCTTTTATAAGCTGGTTGTCATGGGGATTTAATGCGTTTCTTTACATTGCCAGGAGTTGACAAATTCCTGTTTGTGAAAAGTCAATTTTAAAACTGAAATCAATAACAAGGAATATCTCAAAAATGGTGAATTCTACGTAAAAAATGTATATAACATACTTTTTTTGTTTCAACGAGATCTACATATTTTGTGTAGTAAGTTTTTGTCTATCTCTTACGGTTTACTAGTTATGCAAAATCCAGCAAAATTCATCCAGACTCTTCCTTCATTCATTTCTTTCCCGGAGATGGCTAACATGTAATTTATAACTCATCCACAATATTATTGCACTTTGCTGGCCTGGATACAATGCTATTAAATCGTGGTCAATTTGTGCAACGTTGTTAACGTAAACCTGTCAAGCATGCTGTTTTATTATTTCACAGTTATATTTATTTATTCGTAACATAAGCACCTAATATTCTTTTGATCAAATGCCGTGACATATATTTGTGACTCGCGGAGTAAATGCATTTTTGCTCACAATCACATATTGTGTAAAACACGGGTGAGGACTTTATGACAGACTAGATAGCCTTACGTCGATTGTAATGGTCGGTATAAGCATGGTAGCCTGATGTTTCAAAATAACGATTTGCAAATGGCCCTAACGCGTACGGTAATTCTCTGCGAGTTATAACATTTTTGGATATTTATGCATTTAGCAACACTGCGTTCAGTAGCACCAGAAAATCCAAAATTATCTGCCCCTACTGAACGTTTGCTTGTATGCGCTATTAATTACTTTCTATATCACGTATGCACAATGCATTGCATTCCACCAAAAAATTCGATAGCGAGATTTCACCGGAAATACACGTTTTGGGGCCCCTTGTATCCAAAAAGCCATTTTTGAAAAAGGTCCGTGTATGTGTGTGACCGTGTGTCTGTGGACAAGATAACTCAAAAACGAAAAGTCGGTAAAATACCAAACTTGGTATTTAAGTTTAGTATTTTCCAAGGATGAGATACGAAGATTTTGAGGGAAATCCCTTCACCCGAAACTACCCTTTACGTGGGAAAAATGTTGAAAATGTTTAGTTTTTTAAAAATGGTCTAATGATTTTGATTAAAATAGCGTATATTAAATATATTTCGTTTCGTAGTCTGCTTACCTTCCCCGTATTCAGGACGGACACTCCCCCTAAGGACTTGATAGCGGATGCTTAGGGGTCAGAAGCCTTTCGGGAAGGCAACGGAACGAAACCACAGAATGGAGAACCTGGAGTGAGTGGTCGGCCCGTAGCCAGGCATGAGTGTGAAGAAGTGGATGATATGAACTGCAAGTGAAATTAAATATATTTATAAGGCAAATAAAATGTTCATTTTGAATTTTCTGGGAATAGTCCCTGGAGATCTCTCCATTCTGGATGAATGTTGCATATGTATGCATTTCTGGGTAAACCGTAAAAGATAGACAAACACTTGCTGCACAAAAAATGTAGATCTCGTTGAAATGGACAATTTATATCAAACATTTTTTATTCGCGGAGTTGACCATTTCCGAGATATTCGTTATTAGTTTCAGTTTTAAAATACTTTAACTTTTCAAATATGGGAATTTATCAACTTTTGGCCACACAAAGAAACGAATTTCAATCACATAGCAACCAGCTTTAAAAAGATTTGACTACCGCTTTAGTTAGTGTATTTCCTTATTTCCCTTCTACTTATAAGAAAATAATTAATAAGACTATTTCTGCTAATATTTATTTTCATTAGCACGAAGTAGAGGGAAGGATCAAAGAACAGTATGTTGCAGAATAGCTAGAGAAAGTCATTTAAATGGAACACATCAGATTGTTTTGTTTCTTGCGGTTATGCAACGAGCATAGAATTTCAAATGAAGGTACACCTGCAAGATCAAATGTGAAGTGTTAAGTCAATGCTTACTTCCAAGTTGGCAATACATAATGTAATTATTAATTAAATAATAAATATGGGTAAATATCATGGAACACACATACACACACATGGTTTTTCAAAAAGAAAGTACAGATTTCAAACATGTATTGCTTCCAAACTACAAAAAGTAGAAGCATGATTTCAACGTTCATGGAGAGAGAAAAATGTACAATTTTATAATATGCATTCAATATGAGCACCGTGTGTTACACGACATATGTCAAAATGGTGGCTCATTTTTTGCCACACAGGAATCAACTGGTCTCCAGTTATCGAATTTACAGCTTCAACAATTCGATGTCGCAGATCTTCAAGAGTGTCAGACATAGGAAGGATAAAAAACAGTCTTTTACCTAACCCCATATATAAGAATCACACGGAGAGATCTGGAGACCTGGGAGGCCACCGGCGATAAAGTTGATCTTCTGCTCCTCCTCTTCCAATCCAACGTCCTAGGATTTTCTTGCCCAAATTCGAGCGTTATGGCGATTAACTTTACCAGAAATATGAAAAGTGCATTCATCGGAAAAAATTAATCGTTGAGCAAATTGTCTTCTTCCATATCTTCTAACATGCCAATGCACAATTCGTACCTTTTGTTGTGGTCGTCAGGATGCAATGGTTGCAATAACTGCAGTTTGTATGGCTTCAGGTGCAGACGATGTTTTAGAATTCGCCATACCGTTGGTTGAGGAATTTTAAATTCCATGCTTGCTCGTGATGTGGATTTTTTTTGGGCTCCTTTCGTATAGTGTACGAATACGCTCGACAGTCACGTCCGATGTACGAGGACGTTCCGTGCCTTTCCCTTTACAAATGCAACCATCTTCTAGGAATGTTCGATGCCCCTTGTAAATTTGCTTATGACGCGGCGGTTGATTTTTAAATTGACGGCGAAATGCTCGTTGAACTGCAACAATGGACTCTAGTTTTGCTAATTGCAGTACACAAAATGATTTCTCTTGTGGTATCGCCGCCATTTCACTACATACAACAAAGAACAGTGCCAATGTGGCCGTGATTGTAACTTCTACCCCCACCCCGCGCTATTTCAATTGTATACTTTTCTCTCTCCATGAAGGTTGAAATCATGTTTCCATCTTTTGTAGTTTGGAAGCAATAAATGTTTGAAATCTGCTCTTTCTATTTGAATAATCCTCTGTGTGTGTGTTTGATAATATTTTATGGTCCAACATGGCAATTACCTATTCTTGCGGGTGGTTTTGTGAATGTAGTTGATCCAGATGCTACCAACAGAGTGGTCTGCCAGAAGTCCAGACATACCTTACATCTTGCGATTTGAGAGGGGGGGGGGTTATTGGGACAAAGAAGAGGTTTACAAAACTCGGCCAAGAACTCTTGATGTTCTTGAGAACAAAATACGTAAGGCCTGATCTTAGAAAAACAGGGACCATGTACCAATACGTTTTCAGAAGTGTATTCAATGTTTGTGCTCATGTTGAATAAAGTTCTAATGAGGGATATTTGCGATGGTAGTACTTTTTTTTGTAGTATTTAACACCCACTTTTACTACTTCTGGCACCGCAGGCGAAATGGTAATGAACGTTCTTAAGTTTCCGTGACCAAAGAAACGTATTATGTTTATCGAGTAGTATACCTGAAAATGAGTATTGACTTAAAAGACACCATGTTTATTAAAAGCTTTTCTGCAAATGCTTTAGTGAAAAGAACCTAATGATTGTATAAGAATAGTTTGTAAGATAATTGATATTTTATTTGTTGTTGTGGATCGCTTGAATACGTAAAGGTACGGTACCTATATATTATTTTCTGGGTAATAACTGCGATTCTTACTTTATCGAAACTTGGTTAGGGGACTAGCTACCTAGGTAAATTACCCCCTCCCACTTTCTTCTCCCAAAAAGATGCGAGAAGTCATAGGTTGAATGGAACTCATTTCCATTATCGTTAATTCGTGCCGAAAACCATTAGCACACTTGAAAAGGATTTGTTTCTGATCTTAGTATGACTTTTAACATCACAATAACTAATTATTATTATCACTATTATTGTTAAGAGACAGCAGTCCAAGAAGAAAAATGATTTTGTTTTAACTTATCATTAGTTCGTATTCACAAGAGCATTTTACTTCTGGAATAATTATAACATGTATGAGCTTAATAATTATAGTTAACTGATAATGTTTTGCAGCCATATTTTCACTGTCATCAGTTTCTTCGTATGCTGTTTTTCTTTTCTTTTTTTTTTTAAATACAGGACGAAAAGGATTTAAGTATACGCTCCTTTCAAGGGATAATGACCCTCTGCTATAAAGTGAATACAAAGATCTAATACTATTATCAGAAGGCAAAGACATTTTTAAGCAATTGGCTTCAAGTTAACTACACACAAACCATGGGCAATAAAAATAAACAACAGCGACCATGAATCATCCATCGATGGGCAGGTGGTGAGTGCTGTCTGCAAACACCCACAGACTGTACGAGGTGGTTTGTAACCTACGTCACTGCGTAAAAGTCCAGTAAAGCTCAACTATGCTTTCTTTTTGTCCTGACTTTATTCCTTAGACATCCCTATGTCTGCTTATGAGTGACCGTAAGATCCAAACTTACATTTAATAATTATATATACTTGTTAGTATTCTATTAACGCGCAATAACAACATGATGAAATTAAACTATCTTCTACTATTCTGGTTTGATGAAATTAATGTAAAAGTGGAATAATAATTTCAGCATGCTGCTCAAAGCAACACAAAGCATGTGACGGGAGTAGAATTTCGTCTTCGCAGCAGGTAGACGAGCTACAGCTGACACGTGCGGGATTTTCAAACACGCTCCTTACCAATGCGTGAAGTTGCAAGTAGGATGCTGTAAAATTCATCCAAACACACAGAAAAAACAAATTTGATAATACAAATGTTCTTCTAATAGATTTTCATCATCTTGGATAATTTACATTATACTTCTTGTATCCACATGTTTTGTTTTAAAAATTGGAATTATAATAATTATTTTTACTAACCAATAGGGTTATGAATATTATTTTTACATAATGTGAGCATACACTATCATAACAGACACATCAGATTTCATTTATGTGAAGGGGCTGAACACTAAAATGTGTTCACATTGGAGCAAGGTATAAGGGAGTAAAACTGTACAATAAATTACAATGTTATCATTATTTAAATCTCAATTAATGGCATAGTTGCTTGACCATCCCTTTTACTCTCCAGATGACCATATATACAGGTGTATAAAACAAAATTGATGGAGTGTATGTGTGTACAATATATAAACGCGTATATAATAAATAAGTGCATGTATATTTATATATGTGTGTGTGTGTGTGTGTGTGTGTTCTTTGCATTTTTCTTATTACATTAACCTTTAAAAATCTGATGTGTACCATTCACATGACTTTCTCCATATCCCTGCAACAAATAATTCTTAAAAAGCTTATACTTCTATTTACTTTATGCTAATCAGAAAAAAAAAGCAGAAATAGTCTAATTACTCGCTTCCTTGTAAGTAGAAGCGAAATAAGGGACAACCGTAGGTTAAAGTGATAGTCAAAAGCTGGTTGCTATGTCAATGAAGTTCCTTTGTTTATATGGATAGGAGTTTACAAGTTCCTGTATGAGAAAAGTATACGTTTTTCATAGCAGAAACCAAAAATAAGGAATGTCACAAAAACGACGAACTCCACGAAAAAAATGTATATAACATAAATTGTGTGTTTTAATGTGCTCTACATTTTTTGTGCAGTAAGTTTTTGTCCATCTCTTACGGTTTAGCAGTTATTCAAAATTTAGTAAAATTGATCCAGAATAAACTACTCTTCAGAGGCTATTCCCAGAAAATTCAAGATATACATTTTATTTGTCAGGTAAATATGTTTAATATCCGAAATTTTAATCATAATCGTTGGAGCCATTTTTGAGAAAATCAAAATTTTCGAAAAAAGTTCCATGTAAAGGATAGTTGGGGGTGGGGGATTTTTCTGAAAATCTTCGTGTCGCATCCCTGGAAGATGCTAAACTTAAATACCAAGTTTGGTATTTTACCGACTTTTCGTTTTTGAGTTATCGTGTTCACAGACACACGGACACACACGGAGCTTTTTGTGAAAATGCTTTTTTTTGGATATTGGGGACCCTAAAACATATATTTCCGGTGAAATCTCGGTATCGAATTTTTGGGTGGAGTGCAATACTTTCTCTATACACTATATACATAGTGCGTATGGAGAAAGTAAAAATGACTTGTCTGTATACTTTTTTTTTTTTTCCCCAAATTCAAAAAATGTTTTAATAATAATAATAATAATAATAATAATAATAATAATAATAATAATAATGCGATGACATTACACTACTCGGCGATATTCCATTTGCTTCACCGTTTCAGCTGGTTTCTGAATTGGTTATCCGAATTGTCATGGTGAATTCTGAATAACTGAATTGTTACAATGAAAAAGTTGCATGATCAATGCCAATAAAATGGATATAGTGAATGGGAAGAAAATATATTCCTCTGGAGTATTGAATTTGCACAAGCAGTATTACGGACAGCCAGAAGTCAGCAATACTGTACCTTGATTTGCGATATCACTCGCTAATCTGCAAACAACTCCATAAATTTATTTGCCCAAAAAGAAAGAAGAAAACATTACATTAGATCAAAGATCCACAATGATTCGTATGTTGTGTACATAACCGATAAGTTAATGCCGTACTATTGCCCCATTGTTTCAGGGCAACTTGTTTGCTTTATAAAGTTAAGCAAGGTTGTTTTCCACTCAAAACACCAATATTATTGTCAGAGAGACGATCAGTGTTATTCACAGCAGTTCTCATTTACTGTTTAACAAACGTTACTTACGGCTTCACGCCAAACGATTTTCCAAAGAAGTGATAATTTACTTAAATAAGTGCCTATATAAATCACTAATATGCATTTAATCATAGGCCCCTGTCAATGACACCACTTTCACTCAGGGAGATAAGTTTCATTTATTCAGACTTGCGTCCTAATAAACCAAGGGCGCCGGCAGAGCACAATCTCAGGTAAATAGGCAGACGATTTGAAGGAAGGTTAATTACAAAAATGCGGGAGAACTGATTTAAGTTTTGGTTACAGTGAACCGAAGGAGTATCAATAAAAACAAATTACTTCTGTCCTATACGTAAAAGGGGCAGGTGTTACTAGCACCTACTCGTTTCATTATCGTCAAATTAAAATCTCAGGGGTATTAAAATCGCCCTTGCGGGGGCCCTTGGTACATAATTGAAAGCATTTTATGCAAAGCTTGAAATACAGTAATCCATTTTTCGTGGTAATTAAAAGAAAACATATTTATTATTCAAAACTAAAATATGTGAAAATTCATTTTATAAATGCAGGATATTGCCCATTGTTCCATTGAGTTATAGCTTAAAAATATAAAAAAACATGTGGTGCACTGCAAGTTTCAGTTTACCCATACTATATCAATTTTACTCTAACTTCTGTGATATCGAACAGCTAACAAATAAAACAGTATAGTGTACGGAGCTTTTACCCATAAATGAGATTTTATGAAGTAATTTACATTGCCTAGTTACTAATTCATAAACTATTTAAGAACACCTGACACTAGTTGCTTAAATTATAATATGCACCCGTATTTATATACCCGATGTTGATCTGCCATGTAAGTAAATGTTAGTTCATCTTCAAACACAAAAATATTATATAAAAAAAGCAATTAATATCCAGTCATTTAACCTGTACACATAATTTGTGAAATGTAATCCTCCTGTTAAATGTGGTGCTTTAATTAAAAACCAGCATCTATTTTCTATTGATGCTTATGTCAACGGCTATTAATCTAGTTTAAGCCGGCAAAGTGTGTTCACCTTTTTGCTCAAAAGTAACCTCTAGCTAATTTCTTGAATTGGAATCGACATCATCTATTACACAACTGAGAACAAGCATGCCCAAAAACAGCACCAGAGATTGAGCAAGAACAAGAAAATTAAGTGTCAGAAGCACCTAAAAAGGAAAAGGTATGCAAGTAATTTGCAAGCTAGCTAGAGTCACATAATCAAGGACAGATGTATCGGCCTGAATGTTTATTTTTTTTTTTTAATTACGGACACTCAAAATAGCTGAAAAGGCCGTCCTCGCTGGTATTTAAATATCCACTAGATTCCGTGATCACTAGAGCACGGCGTAACAGCCATTTGAAGTACCCGCTTAAAATCAAACCTAGCACTACTTGCGGGAAGATAACACTTACTTGAATAAATTGAATTGTGATAGCAGATTTGCCGACGCCACCTCCGCCAACTACTACAAGTTTATAGGTTTGTGCAAAACTTTGGCGATCGTTTTGTCTCGACATTTTTATTTCACTGACACTGATATTTAATAAAAAATTATAAAAAAATTACAGTTGTTATTCCACCACTACACACTTTTCATTCCTAATTTGCCGAACAAGCGTTGTTTCCACCTCGCGCAACTATCAGACGTCTAACATGTAACTTCGTGACTGATGCTCCTTAAGCATCTAATCACTTTCCTTCTTCGCAAGGCTTGCTGCTTCCATACTTCGTTTTCTTCGGTGCTTAAGAAAATCACCAATAGAGTGCAGTGCACGTGGAGTACTTAAGATATCCTCCGCAAGAGTACGCATGTTACGCGGGCCAGAGGAAACCACCAGCTTGTATTCTCGTTTGATTAGCTTGTTTTTATTATATTATATACATATTGGATCAAATTATCTCATTATAAATGATCATAAAAGCTCTCCAGCACCATAATTGACCTAGTGTAATGTGGGCCCCTAATAGGCCCCTGCCTGTTATCTAACTTGTTTCCAAATTTATAGCTATTACTGTTATTATTATACAATACAATATTTATCCTTCACAACCCAAAGAAATGCAATTTCTTCACAGAATCCTGTCTTCTTATCTTCTGAAGTTCTTTGCTGTTCTTATTTCTTCTTACTGCATTCATCCATTATTCCCTAGGCTTCCCCTTCCCTCGACTTTCTGCACCAGCACATTTGTGGAATTCTGCTGCATTTCATTCCCTTTACATGACCATTTCAATTTTTTTCTTCTACTATTTTGATATTATACTTAGCATTCATTATTTCTATAGTTTTTTCCACTCTTGATTTCCTAGCTGTCCTCCACAAAAAATTCATTTCTATTGTTAGCAATTTATCTGGTTGAATTTGTTTTTTTCAATTTCATAATTACTTTTACCGTCATTTTTTAAAATTAATTTTAGAATTGAATTTATTTACTTAAGTTTCTTATTATTATTGCTTTAAACATAAATACTATATTACAGCAAGAAAAAATATTAATATTTATAAACATAACACAAGAACAACACAAAAAAGAATTTTAGGATAGCTAAGAGGCTCACTATTACAGAATGTACTGAAAACAATGTAAAAGATTTATACAATCATTTACCTCAGCAGATTAAGGAAATAAATGAAAAAGTGAAGAAAATTAAGGCAATTAAGATTTATCTGCTAAATAATGCTTTCTACTCACTTGAAGAATATAAAACAGCACATTTGAATAGTAGCTAGTTGTAAAATACTGCACATCATTATAAATAACTCTTAGTATTTACCCATCTTAAAATGTATGCATGCATAGTTTTTAGTTTTTTACATCTACCAAACCTTGTAAATTTCTTGCGAATGGTGAACAGAATCTGACTCTGGATCCCACAATCTTGATCTATATTTCCAAGGTACATTTGGTCAAACACAGGCTAAATGACCAATTAAGAAAATATGTCATCAGGACAAATGGACTAAGCATGGCCACATGCCCCATATGTTGTTCATTTAGTTATGGATGACTTCCCTTTAGTTAGTTATTTCCTGTAGCTCCTAAGTAGATCATAGAGCATCGTTAGAATGCTTCCATGTTCAGGTTTGAATTTCTAGTTTGTGAGTTCACAGCTATGCACTATGTTGACGAGGGATCAGCTAGTCGTCACAAATGGTACTGAGGATGATATCGTGACCTGGGGATGTGAAATGATGGAATTTTGCCCAAACCCTTATTCTTTCAAGGTATGGCATTCTTTTACCTGCAAATAAATTAAACAGGGCCATGGCTTTACTTCCCTTCCGAAGGAAGCCATGCTAAGGATTTTTGCATCCAAAAAACCCCATAAACCTGCAATCTTAGGTTTTAGAAGCTAGCATGGTAAACACTACAACATGACTTCCCTTTATATCAGTCTTAAAATTGGCTGAGTTTTTAAAGGTTTCTACAATAACTTGCTTGCCAATAAGTTGACTTCATGATTGGTGATTTTGAATATAGTGACATGTTTTATACCTCTGAGCTTTGCTTTTGGTGGGTCTACAGATCAAACAAATAAACCTTTCCAATTCCTATCCTACACATGGATAGTACGGAAGAAATAATTAATTGACAATGATTGAACTAACACTTGGTTAGTCTATGAAGCCCAGACTTGTAATTCACCATTAGGGTATGTCATCTCAAAATAATTTGAGATCTTGTGGTTTACCGGAAAAAACACAAGTCAGTTGAGGAATTTAATGGTAACTCAGTGATTAGAGCATCAGGATGGAGACCAGGAGATCTGTGGTTCAAATCCCAGCTGTGAGCATTGCATTTTTCTGACTCCACCTTTTCAACAAACTAAGATTAGATCCATTAACAGCAGTTTAGTAAACTGAGGAAAAATTTGTTTTAATATACAAGTACTAAACTTAGACTTAGCCACAACTGTATATAAAACTGTTTGTTAGGGTGATACCTTTAAACATTAAAGTGATTATTTTCCTCAAATTTTTGTGTAGTTGAGTACCCATCAGTGTGTCCAGATAGGAATTTGAGGAAGTGACTATTTTAGCAGCTTATAGCGTTAAAGCCAATTGCTACTTCCACTTGAAAATATGGAAATACAATTATCACAATAGGAACAGCAACATTTTTGCTCCTTTTATTTCATAAGATCACAAAATAAGCTTCTAAATACTTCAGAGCATGATAACATATATATAGGTGACTCAAAAATCTTTATGAACATTTTGATTAGTTTATTTTTGTTGTTTAAGCACAGACACCACATAAACAGTCAATATAACATTACCACTTACATATAAAGACCATACATCGGACAATATTATAATAGAAGAACTAACAAAACAGATTAAAGCATTAAAGAAGCAAAATTTCAGGTATACCAGGAGAATTTATTAAAGAATGGTACAGGGTTATGAACCAGGTTAAGTTACTAACAACTCTATTTGATTCCAAGAAAAACAAAGGATATACCTATACCAGAAAGTTGGAAAAAAGCAATTATAAAACCAGTATATAAAGGTAAACGGGAATGGATAAACCTAACTACTATCCAATGTGCGAAAATATATACTGGATTTTAGCAGACACTCTTAAGAATGGGTAGAGAAATATAAAATTCTGTCAGAATTCCAAATGAATTTTAGGAAAGAAAGACAAACTTTTGACTATGAATTCTTTGGTACAAACTATTAAAGAAAAGGACAGATATTTAAGCTTGACTGACTTAAATATTTATATAAAGATATCACGTTTTGTGTAAAATACAGGGGAGGGACATGAAACCAAAGAAATACATGAAGTCCCATAAAATAGCATAGTTGGATATAAGAGGAATTGCCTTGAAATGGTTTAGAAGTTATCTTCTTAGAGCACAATACCTCATCTTAAACAATTACTCCAGCCCAACACTAACAGTAAAGCATGGAGTCCCACAAGAAATAGTGTTAGGCCCAATTTTATTTCTTATCTTTATTAATGATATAAGTGAATTAAAACTAATAGCAAAGTATTTCTATTTGTAGACAACATTTTCTTATTTTATGAAAATAAATCTGAAATACTGGTAATGAAACATGCAAACCGACCTTACAACACTATAGACAATTACTCAAATAATTACTTAATCCTTAGTCCAAAAAAACTAAATATATGCTTTTTTACAAACCCTCTAGACAAACTTTGTAGTACCTATATCAATTAAAATCAAAGATGCCATAGAAAGGGAAAACAGATTTACATACCTTCCTTACCTTAGACTATTCTATTATGTGGACATACTATACTGAATATTTTATTTTATTTTTGTTTTTTTAGCTTAAAGACCTTTAACCTGGTTGGTCATATTGGTTGATAAATGAAATTGGTGAAATTATGCTCAAATGACCTCAGGGTCCATGGAGCTTAAAGTTACTCAACTTCTTGGGATCAGGCACTAAACGCATTGCCAGCAAAACAAACTCTGTTATTCACAAATTGTACACTAAAAGATTTAAAGTTGGATAGCTGCAAAAGAAGATTTTATTTTACACTCTTGCACTCCAATTTTCTGTATTTAAATGCAGTATCATTCAATAACAATAATAATAACAATAACAACAAGAACAGAGCACTAAACTGTTTAGAAATCCTGCAAAAGAGAGTTATTAAAATAGTTCATAGCTTGAATATTTTCAAACTCTCCTCAGAAGTATTTAAGAAAAACAAGTATACTGCCACTTTTCCTATTTCTGCAATTGCAGTGAATATTTATTTATGTATTTCTTCTTCTTTCTTTGCATGGATTAAGCCTTTAGACCTGTTCCAAGGCTATTTAAACTGCTCTCTCCATCTCATATGGGGTCGTCCAATATCTCTGGATCCCAAAGGTTTATTAAGTGCTTGTCGTGATAATCTTGAAGGTTCCATCCTTTGGATGTGCTTTTTCCACTTACATCGGCGCCTTTTAATTTATTCTAGAACATTTTCTTCCTCTAATTCTTCTCTTATATGTATATTCCGAAACCAATATTTCCTGATTAAGCCCAATAATGACCATAAAATCTCATTTAATATGCCTCCAGCCTTGATTATTCCTTGTTTTATATGATCCACCTTTCACATGTATATTTTCATGTGGATTTAGATACTGTCCTATACAGTCAATTTAATGTCCTTCCTCACATTTCTACAGCAATGTCTTTTACTACAGCTATTGATTCTATTATATGCTTTAATGTTTTCTTCCATTTTTAGCTTTTTTCAGTTACTGATATTGTTAAATCCAAATGTTTACAGTAAGATATCTGCTCACACTCCAGTTCAAAAACTAACTCTTCAAATGCATTGTAATCCCTAACAATACAGCAGAAAAGTCTTAATAGTATAAATGTCAATCACACACGTACACAAAATAGTTTAAAAAGGTCTAACGTGTTCCATTCATATAGACTTCACTACAAATTATTGTTACAAAGCATTATTCCTTTATCTACATCCTAGATATTGAGATAAACATTAGCAGAAATGATTGTATTAGTTCCTTCTAAATATAAGGGAAATAAGGTAATACATTAGGCTAAAGTGACAGTAAAATCTCTTGAAAAGCTGGTCATTATGTGAAAAAATTGAAAATCGGATCGCTTGCATGGCCAGGAGAAAGCAAAAGAGAGATGAAACAAAAGATACCTCTCATTTGAGAAAATTTGAAGTTGCCATAAATTGAAACCAATAACAGCAAATATCTCAAAGCAGTTAACTCTATAAACAAAATGTACATGACTCAATTGGGTGTTTTAACAAGATCTAAATTTTTGGCAGGATTGTTTTGTCTATCTCTTAGGATTTACCAGTTATGCAAAATTCATCTAGAATAAAGAGGTCTTCAAAGGCTATTCCCAGAAAATTCAAGATATACATTTTATTTGTTATATATATATATCTTTAATATATGGTATTTTAATTCAAAATCGTTAGTCAGTTTTGAGTAAAACAAAATTTTCAAAAACTTTTCCATGTAAAGGGTAGTTTGGGGTAAAGGAATTTTCTTGAAAATCCTTGTGTCGCATTCTTGGAAGATCTAAACTTAAATATCAAGTTTAGTATTTATCCAACTTTTTGTTTTTTGAATTATGCTGTCCACAGAATTTCAACAAAAATACTTTTCTGAAATGGAAGGTCATCTTTTGTTTCATCTCTCTTTTGTGTTACTCCTGAATTTGAATTGTTTCACATATTGACCAGGTTTTTAAAAGATTTGACTATTGCCATAGTCTAGGGCATTACCTTATTTACCTTCCACTTAGAAGGAAGTAATAAAACCATTTTTGCTAATCATCTTCCATACAGTGTTAAAGAGCTCAATCACAAAAAATTTAGAACAGCTGTTAAGAACCATCTCAAAAGTAATTTACCACTCACTATTAATGAATATTGCAATCAGAAACTCTAACTTGTTCCACAGAATGTAAATTAAATAACTATAAATCATTATTATTTATCATCTTTGCAACCATATTTCTCTTGTGCAGATACTGCCGCTTTTTCTTTGTCATTACAGGTCCCCTTCTGCAGCAGTAGGAAGGAGCCTGGCGCTGGCAGAAAACTATTTTGGATTATTCTTTTTAATTTTGAATTATTCTTTTTACAATTTCTATATATATTTAAACTCAAATGTAACAAAATTTCATTGTATTTTGACGATGCCATAGAATCTGTATTTCTTCAGGCTGATAATAAATCTATCTATCTATCTATCTATCTATTTACATTGATTAGCATGATGCAATTAAAAGAATAATCTTTTGTCGGAATGGTTTATAGAGAAAGTCATGTGAATGGAACACATCCGATTTTGTTTCTTCTGTTATCACTGTATTTATTTTTATCATAGAACAGAATAGAATTTAAATTTATTCATCTGTTTGATCACAGTACATGATGTAGGACATGTCAAAAATTTATAACTAGGATTGACATTGAGGATATATACAACAAGATTAGAAGCAAGAGAAACTATTTTCAAAAGTGTTAACACACACACACACATGCACACAAAGTTTTTAAGAATGCAATTTGTTTTACAGGTTGATTTATTTATATTTGACACTTTCAAAAAATTCCTCTAGGCTGTAAAAACAATGTTGTAACAGGAACTTTTTGACAGCTAATTTAAATTTATGTGGTGCAGATGTGCTTTTTAAGTGTTCTGGTAGGCCATTATAAAGGCAAAGTCCTAAAACTTCTACCAAATAAGCTTGAATTGTGGGGGATTATACTTATTTGCACCTTTCTTCTAGTATCATGGGCATGCATTTGTGAATTTGTTGTACATAAATGATTGTTGGATTTAACAAAGGTAACTGATTCCTGGATATACAGACAAGATAGAGGCAATATATTTAATTGTTTGAAAAGTGCTCTGCAACTAGTCCTTTTGTTAACCTTTAATATTATGTAAATAGTTCTTTTTTGTAACCTGAATATAATATTGGCATTTTCACAGTTTCCCCATAGTATTATGCCATACAATATGATACAGTGAAAGTGTGCATAGTACAAACATAAAAGCACTTTTTTATTCATGACTTTTGATAGTATGAAAAGAGGAAAACACAATTTGCTGAGTTTTTGTGAGATTGTGTTTATGTGGATGTTCCATTTCAGGTTTTTATCCAGCCATATACCAAGAAACTTTGTTACTTCTGAGTATCTGATACATGTTTCATTTAGAATTATAGTAGGACCATCACTTTGGATTCCATGTATACTTTGAAATGAAATGGCCACTGTCTTTTCTGTAATTATTTTTAATCTGTTAAACTTGAACCACTTGGTTAGTTGATTTATTTTCTATTTTATCTTACCATCCAAGGAACATAGATTTGAACCAGTAACATATGCCAGTCTGCAAATAAGGGGGACTTACAGTTTTTGACAGAACACCCTAGACCATTAATGTATATCAAAAACAGGACTGGCCCGAGGGTTGAGCCTTGGGGAACATTATATGCTACATTTCTTTTGTACCAGTGTGAAATATTAAATCTGCTTGTTGTTCATCAATGTTTGTTATTTCTACTATCTGTTGGCGGTGCATTAGGTAGGATTTTAACCACTCTTGAGCAGCACCCCTTATTCCTACCAAATACATTATTTTTAATAAGATATTATGGTCAACTGCATCAAAAGCCTTTGACAGATCCAAAAATATACCAAAACATTTTTCCTTGCTGTCTAAGGATTCATATATACATTTTACAAAATCTGTTATTGCTGTGACTGTGGATTTTCCTTTCAGGAAGCCATATTAATTTTTCATTATTACTAGAGTCAGCTGAAAAGCCTCTCAATGGAAACAGCATTTAATTTTGTTTTTTGGCTTCATTTTTCAACATTATTTCCAGAAAGGCTAATACATTTGCCATATTGATGTTCTAATTTAATTAAACCATCTCTGTAGTGTGATTTATCAAGGTCCTCAAAATAGCTGTTTACATTGATAACCTCCTCGCTGCTGTGAAATCTTCATCCTCCAAGAAATTTTTTGAGGTTTGGAAACAGGTGGTAGTCATTGAGCGCTAGATCTGGCAAATAGGGTGGATGCTCAAGCAATTCAAACTTTAATTTGCACATTTTTCCCATTTCAATTACAGAACAATGGGCTGGAGCATTGTCATGATGAAACAAGATTTTATTTCTTTATGCCAAATGATATCTTTTTCTTTTCACCTCATACCTCAAACGTTACAGTAAGTTTGTCCAAGTAGTCACCCATGATACTTTTACCCTTTTCCAAGTAATCAATAAAAATAATTCTCTATGCATCCCAGAAAACACTTGCCATAACCTTGTTAGCTGACAAAATTGACTTTGCCTCTTTTGGAGTTGGTTCACCTGGCGCAATCCACTGTTTTGACTGTGATTTACTTTCTGGAGTGTAGTGATGTATCCAAGTTTCATCCATGATAATAAGTCACCTCAAAAATTCACTGGTATTTTTACGGTAGAGCTCCACATTCTTAACAGAAACAGTTTTTCTTTCCAACTTTTGATCAGGTGTCAACAAACGTGGCACCCATCTTGCACAGACCTTGTGAAAGTCCAAAACATTACTTAAAATACTACCTGCATGTTCTTTTGATATGTTTACAGCCTCTGCTATCTCAAATAACTTTAATCTGCAGTCTTCCAGTACTAAACAATGCATTTTTTCAATTGTCTCTGGAGTTGTCACTTCTACAGAGCATCCAGAGTGAGGCTCATCACTAGTGTTCATAGTCCCATTTTAAACTCTGCAACCCACCTTTTAATCATTGAATATGAAGGGGTAGAATCTTTCAATGTACTGTCCATTTCCTCCTTGATTTCTTTAGGCATTAAGCCTTTCAAATGGAAGTATTTAATCACTGCTGGTTTTTTTCAAATCCTCCATTTTCATGAAAACTCTAAAATTTTGTCATTTGAAAACTAAACAAACTATTGACCTGTAACTACGGATACAAGCTAGTCTAGAGTTAAAATATACAATGCTACTGTCTAACTGACCTAGAGGGACCATATCTGTGTGAGGCCCAGGACTTATCAGCCGACCCTAGTGTATCATTTTTTGTTAGGAAAGACATCAATCATCAGTGCATTACTTTTTCAAAAATTTTTGAGAATAGTGAGAGAAGTGAGACTTGCCTGTAATTCGCAACTTCATACACACTTTCTTTCTTATGATATTCTCAGATTTAATCACAGCATTATGAATTGATGTTCTGGAATGCAGGCCGCTTCAAGATGAATTCTTCACAAATACAATGAGCTGATTCATATTTAAAATAACAAATATATGTATGTTGTTTTAAAGAGACCTCCTTTCTTGTCTTTGTAAAGGAAAGTGATGCTAATAACAACAGGATAACTGAAGGACAGAAAGCCTGTAATGAGTGAGGGGTGTGGGAAAGGCAGTTGGCATTCTCTAATGCACAAAACCATGCGAGCAGTTAGATTTTATGCTGAAGATCCTGTACTTGTGCCTCTAAAATTGTTACTACCTATTTTACATTTGTATTGTTCACACATACTGCTTGTGTTGCTAAAGGAAAATTTTGTTTTATATTTGATCCACCTCTGAATAATGTTACTAAGGTAAAATGAAAAATGCAATAAAACACATAAATTATTGCAATCTCTTTTAGCTTCATCTATCTCTAATTGGCTTCTTACTAAACACAAATGAAAAATTGTTATAACTTTTTAAACTTTCATTCTTTTTAAATTTTGTAAGTAATAAAGATCTCAGAAACATTACTTCTACAAGCAGTATTTTAATAAGCTTAGTAATGAGCTCATTAAAATGTTTTGTCTTTATGTGGTATTGCAACCCTCCTCCATATAGCATAATTGTTCAAGTGAGATATGCTGGGAGCAATTATATCTCAATGGTCTCCAGCAATAATATTATTGTAATTCTAGTTTCTGAGTGCATGGAGTTATCATGTGCATAATATACACCTCTTATCTGACTTATTCAAAAATGTACATTAGTAATTGTAATTGAGGACTTTTTTTTATTGTTTACTAAATTTGTTGTGTCGTTTTAATTGACTGTAGCAGCTGTTCAAGCTTAATATACAGGTGTCCCAGAATTCAACCACACAAATTGGTAGATTGTATAGGAGTCCAAGATAAACAGTTTGAGATAGGAAACCTGGGCTATGGGTTCTAAATTCTTTGCTAAAGCAATGTATTAAGGGTTAGCAACGGAGAACACTTCTCTATATCCCTCGAAGGAGTTCTTAAAATACTGTGTATCACATATTGATGTGTTATGTACATACACATTACAATTATAAGCACAATTCACAATTTACGAAACAATATACCCATTGGGTCAGATGAAATTCAAATGAAATAAAAATGAACACCTATCTCTGTAGTAAATCAAGTACCTACATAAAACTAATTAAGAACTATGAGCTAGTCAGGAAAGTGCATTCTACATTTTCATCACATCACATGCAAATAGAAGGAGACAAAAACTCCAGGGTTGCTGTGAACTTCATCACAAGCAACTCAAGTTTGTGTCAGTAATTGCTTATTTGATTCAACAGACATCTGGTAAGAGAGGCTCTTAAGATGTCCCCATTAGAAGAAATCCAGAGAATTGAGATCTGGAGAACATGGCACCCAATTTACAGCACCACCCCTTCCAATCCACCTCCCAGGAAACACATTTGAGGTAGTCCCTCACTTCTACACTGAAATATGGAGGATCTCCATCATTTCCAGCCACATATGACATCGGATGTTCAGAAGGATGTCTTCCAAAACCACAGGAAAAATGTGAGTCAGAAGCTGCAGATAGACATGACCATTTAACTGTCTTGGAAGTAGATATGGCCCAATGACACAAAGCACTTAAACATGAGCTCAGAAGTTCGCAGCTTAAATTATCTTAGGATGTTGGTCTGTATGATCTCCATTTTGCATCTTGTTGAAACAATTTATTTCCTTACACATAAGGTGTATACTTTTCCAATGTGAACATTATGTTTAGCAATTCATGTTCTCACAGAACTTATGTGCAGGCATTAAACAAGATTTTCAGAAGCACAGTCTCATAGGACCACAGTAGTTCAAGTGGTTAATACGACATAATACTGTATAGGGATCAAATCAAAGTACCACTGTTCGGATCCAAGCAATAGGCAAAATTCTTTTATTCCACTGCTAAAATCATAGTTCAGTTACTATGTTTCAAAGCACACACTACATAAATGTATTCAAAAAACCTAATTGATTTATTGTATTAATCTATGCAGATACCTTGACAAACAATTACTTTATTTAATATTGAATGTTACATAGATAACATTCACAGTGTTTTGAAAGTAATTTGTACTGAAGGGTTTATTGCCTTGACTGCAGAAATGTAAACTAAGTATATTTGTGTTGCTCAAATTGTACACCTCTTTGAGAAAAACAAGAAAATTAAAAAACTAAAAAATGGAAACTTAAGAGAGCTGTGTAAATTTTTGTAACATGGGATTTGATGACCAGCACTATACTAGCTCCCCCATCAGTATGTTATAGCAGAGAGCTCTAGCTTATGACAAGAAATCAATTGAACTGTATAAGTGGCATGCATACCCTCAAAGAGTGGGCAATTTTGCCAAAGTGCAAGTCCAATAATTTTAAATTTTGTATTGATTATTTATTTATTTACATAGAATGTCCCAACGAGCTTATTGCTCTAGGTAGGGACTGCCCTTTAGTGAGACGGTAAGCAAAATACAAAGAATAAAACACATTAACACATATAAAAAAGAGTATATAAGTATACATTTTATATATATATACACAATTTTTTATTGTAATTTGTGTGGGTATGTGATTAAACTTAATGCAATATTAATAGTTTATTCCTTCGACTATTGGCATACAAATGAGGCATTCTGAATGAAAATATGACACATGTCCACATTCTTTTAATTTAATAATTTGATGTGTGTTCCAGTAAACATATTATAACTTTGACATTTGGCAAAAAGTACAACAGGTTCCCTATCCCAAACTGTTTATCTAGAACCCCTCTATAATCCTGCCAATTTGTGTGGTTGAATTCTGGGACACTCTGTATATTCTAGTTCAAAAAATAGTTTGTTGATAACCACCTGCAGTGCCATAAGAAGTTAAAGCGGGCGTTAAACACTACCAAAAAAAAAAATAGTTTGTTGATATATAATGTTATTGCCTGGAGCCATTGCTATATTAAGTTCTGTACTAATAAGTTAACGTTGTTGCATGAGGCACCTATTTAGACAGCCACACACAAACATTCAATATTAACAGAAAATGCTGGAAACATTTTTATATGCGGATAATAACTGAAAATGATTTTGAAATTTTTGTTTATTGGATAGAAAAAAATTAAAATTACAACATTGTGTACATAAAATGAGAATATTTGAATTTGCATTCAAAGGCAAAACAATTAAGCTTTTACATTACCTTTTGGAGAGCAGAATATGAAATGAAATGAAAATATGAGACACTGGAAACACTAAATACTATAATAATCTACTTTTAGTTGAATTTATTTGTGTTCTGAATCTGGTGATGGAAACAAAAGGGGAATAAATTGGCTTTCATCAAGATGGTTCTTTTCATCCCTTTTAGGAATCATATGAAATCCTTGAGGAGAAATGCCTAGACCTGAATTTTCACTTACACATGCTACTATAACACTAGACTCTTGGTCCCTACCCACAGTAAATGGAAATGACAAACTTTGATACTGGGATGCTATCTCCTGTATTTGGGAAAGGGACCATTTTAATACCTTTAACTCCAAATCAGGAGTTATTTCTTGTAAAACTTGATTCATTACCCATTGCTGCATATTCTTGTGTGCAATACATTTACGAACTTGCTCCTTCTGTGACTCCTTCTCCAGTTGTTGCACAACCTCAAAACAAAAACAAATACTCTTTAAGACAGTCACAGAATGCAGTTCAGTAAAGTTATGAAAGTTGGAAAGAAGAATCATATTTGAAAAATGTGGTGTGTTTCATGCACATTACTTCCTCTACATCTCTGTAATAAATTATTGTTAAAAATGTATTCTTCCATCTACTTCATGCTAATTGAGATAAACATTAGCAGAAATAGTCTTATTGCTTGCTTTCTTGTAAGCAGAAAGGAAATAAGGGAGTACACTAAGCCAAATTGATAGTCAAATCTTTTAAAAGGTGGTTGCCATATGTTTCTTTGCATTGCGAGGAGTTGACAAATTCCTGTACATGAAAAGTTTTAAGCATTTTAGAACTGAAACTAATAACAAGGAATATCTCAAAAAATGGTCAACTCAAAGAAAAAAATGTATTTGATATAAACTGCATATTTTAATGAGCTCTACATTTTTGTGTCTATCTCTTACAGTTTACCAATTATACACAATTCACCAAAATTCATCCAGCATGAAGAGCTCTTCAGAGATTATTCCAGGAAATTCAGACATACGTTTTATCTACCATGTCTTTAATATACAGTATTTTAATAAAAATCATTAGAGCTATTTTTGGAAAAATCAAAATGTTTCCATGTAAAGGTTAATTTGGAGTGCAGGGATTTTCCTCAAAATCTTCGTGTTGCATCCTTAGAAGGTATTAAACTTACTGACTTTTCTTTTTTGAGTTACTGTGTTTATGCAAGCATGCACGCACACGCGCATGCACAAACAGACCTTTTCCTGAAATTGAGTTTTTTGCTTTCAGGGGAGCCTAAAATGCGTACTTCTGGTAAAATCTTGGTATCAAATATTTTATTGGGATGCAATACCTGTACTAAGTAGAGGAAGTAAAAATCTTAACAATGACTTAGATATGTAGTACTTTGCATTCTCCATAGCAGCATTATTACCAATTATTGAGTTACTGTGACTTCTCTTATTCATTCATAGTTCTCCTGCAATCTATCCTGAATCAAAACTAGTAACTACTTAAAAACGTAGAAATAAAGATCACATATTTAAAAGAAATCTGATGTGTTCCATCAAATCTTTTAGAAATCCAGTTGCTATGTGAAACAATTGAAATCCGATTTGCTTTGCATGGCCAGGAGTAAAACACAAAGAAAGATGAAACGAAAGAAGACCTCCCATTTGAGAAAAAGTTTAAGCAACTTAAAATGGAAACCAATAACAAAGAACAACATAATCTGTGTATTTTAAGAAAATCTACATTTTTTGAGAGGTAAGATTTTGTCTATTTCATATGGTTTACCAGTTATGCAAAATTCATCCAGTGTTCAAGAGACCTTCAGAGGCTATTCCTAGAAAATTAAAGATATACATTTTATTTATCATGTAAATAACTTTAATTTGTAGTATTTTAATCAAAATTGTTGCAGCTGCTTTTGAAAAAACTAAAATTTTCAAAAAATATTCCATGTAAAGGGTAGTTTGGGGTGCAGAGATTTTCTTGAAAATCTTCATGTCACATTCTTGAAAGATACTGAACTTAAGTACCAAGTTTTTGTTTTTGAGTTATGCTGGAAAAAAAACAAAAAAAAAATTAACACACACACACACATGTGCACACCAACTCATATACGGACCTTATTCTAAAAATGATTTTTTAAAATCAGGGGACCTCAAAACATATTTCCAGTAAAATATTTTTATCAAATTATTGCATGGAAATAATACCTTCTCTACTGTATCCATAGAGGTTAGGAAAAGTAATACACATGTACACTTGATGTATGAAGTTACTCTCTATATTCATAGAGATTCAGTTTAATTGAGCTAAGCCTTTGCAGAAATAGCTATATTACATATTTCTTTATAGATGAAAAAAAAAAAAAAGATTTAAGAACTAGACTCTGTATGCCGGCATTAAAATTCCATACTCTTTCCATAAAATTGTAAGAAACAACTGAAAATCAATGAGGCTTGATGAATGACAAAGTATTGAGCAATTCAAACCATTAATAACATGTCTAAAATGACTTATAACACTAAAAAGTTATTTGGCATAATATGTTTTAGAGGCAGCTATTTTTTGTGTAGGCATGTTTTTGTTCATTGCTTAATGTATATCAATTATACAAGATTATACAAAATTCCTTCCAATGAACTGGACTTCATAGTCTACTTCCATAAAATTCAAGATATACATTTTATTTGTCATATAAATATATAGTATTTTGATAAAAAAATTGTAAGATCCAGTTTTTGAGAAACTACAGGTGAAAGTCTAATTGGTAAAGAGGTTGTGTTCTTGAATTATATTAAACATAGAGGTACAACCACACTCTCAACATGATCAGAAGAAAAAACTCATGGAAGAGGAGCTGCTGAAAAGCCCAAGCAGTCAAGAGTTGGGGGGGGGGGGGGAAGCTCCAACTAAAACAAGAAAAAACTTATTAATCTGAGAGGAGCAGCAAGAAACCATTCAAGTAGTTGATGAAACATTACCACAAGCTAGAGAAAGCCATAATTTTGGCCTTAAAGCTATTGAAAGAAAAGAAGGGCAACCTAAAAGCACTAGATCTGAGAGTTCCACAAGAGTTAAAGCCTAAAAGGTCCAAACAAAGCAATGGTAATGGGGAGGTTGGTGGACAGCAGGAGGTGCCTTTGGGTTTTACAGCTCCCCCTGAATGAACATACAAGCAGATGGCTATTGTATTCATGTGGGTGTGTATGCCAATTTTCCCCACTCCATGCTAAATAAAAAACAGATGGAAGTTATTAAAAAAAACTTGAAAAAATACTCTGGAACAAAAGGAAGAGGATCTCAAACCTAAGTTCCTTAATTCAACTTCAAACCGGGCTGACTGGTGCTTGCCTGTAATGGTGAAGACACTCTTAATGGCTTCACCACATCACAGAAGAGCTCAAGCCATAAGAGGGGGCTAATTTAAAGGCCATGGAGAAAAATCCATTTCTTTGTACTACAGTATTTGCTACTTCCACAACAGCCTAAATGACACCACCGAGAAAATCCTTGGCCTCTCACCAGGCAACCTGGGCTCGTTCCCAGGCAACTGCTTGTGGGATTTAAGGTGGACAAAACGGCACAGGGGCAGGTTTTTTCCTGGTTCTCCAGTTTCTCCTGCAATCACATTCCACTGGTGCTCCATCTTCATTCCTCATTACTATATATGGCAGTGCATATGTAGTAAAAGCAGACATTAAACATTATTTCCGTAGACCAACTTTCTGCTGAGAAGCTGAAAAAAAACAGCTTTCAGTGTAAGCTTCAAATTTGGTCAAGTTCAGCTCAGGCCAATAAAAAATTTATTAATAGAATCCAAAGGGATCTTCATTAAGAGTGCCCTCTGGAGTGGCTTATGGCCCGCAAGCCTGTAACTTTGGATCTTAGGTGGGTATTAGACGCATAGGCAGGTGTGGATAGCCAGCACATGAATAGTGGATTACTTACTAGTCATGCAGGACTGCCTCTGAACAACCAATAGGAGACCGAGAGACAACTCTTTAGAGTTATGGGAGCCATGTTGCATGATACATGGAAGATGTGTCTTCTCTGGGATACTTGACGACCTCCCAGAGTATTTAGTCTCACCCAGACATGCAGTGCCCTTTCTGGACAGACCAAAGTTATCCCTAGCCAGACGTGGGAATAGCTAGATTCTGTTGATTCCAAAAAAACAGGATATCCTTTTCTGCGGACCCTAAGAAACCATTTAATGTAACAGTGTGCAGCCATCTACATCCTCCAAAAGAAGCTGAGCTGAAAGGGAAAAGAGAGGCTAAAAAGGCACTGACTTCTATGCCTCTCAGTTATGCTAAAGCAGTCCAAACTGGGATCAAGTGGTCTTCATAGAGGATGGCATCCCGCAGGTGGCACTAACACAAGAATAGAGCAATCTGATATGGGCAGCACTCAATGGGCTTATGGATGCACTCTCCAAGGCTCCAGGACTGCAACCTGGCTAAAGGTGTCTTGATTGTGGTCTACCAAAACAAAGTTTACTCAGAGTGGCTGAAGAAATGCATCCCTGCATTGCAGACTTGGGAGTGGTCTAATCAAAAAGATGTGGAACTGAATGCAGTCTCAATGTATAAGTGATCCCTGGGGCTGGATGCAGAAAACATTCTCTTCTAAAGAGGGAGGTAGAACCTGGATCTATGCACCAAGCAGTGAAGGGTCTATGATTGCAAGGTGGGGCCCAAGAGAGTATGACTTGTGATCAGTAAGGACAATGCCTCCATAATTTCATTCTTGAGAAGGGATTGAATCTCTTTTCTAGTTTGATCACAGCCTCTTTTTTGAGGATTGAAACTACTGCACAAGAGGGGAAGAGAAAGGAAGGTACCCAGGGATGACTGCTTATTTAGCAATCCTGGGAGACTTGGGAATGAATGATTTCATTCATTTAGGCTAACCTACAACACTATTATTACTGCCTAAAGAGTATTATGTAGTAGTGTAAAGAGGCAGGACATAGATATTGCCATAATAGAGGAATCCTGGCATCAACAGGGCCACATTATGGGACTAAATATAAAGAATCTTTCCATTTTTAATGCTTGCACTTAGAAGTAACCCAGAACATGCCTGTGCCTGTCTGGGCTTTCAATTCAGAGACCTGATTGCAGCCATGGTGGACAAGATCTTCCTCTTCAGGAGTGTTGGAAGATTTTCAAGACTTACCTTGCAATGAGATATGTTTTTTTAGCCCTGGAGGCAGGCCAAAGTGATCTTTATACCTAAGGTTGGTAAACAATTGTACTGCATGCCTAAGAATTTCAGCCTATCAGCATTCATGTTAAAGGCTCTAGAAAGGCTGGATGATAGATATTTGAGAGATGGGCCTTTGGCAGAAAGACCCATTCATCCCCAAAAGTAGGTCAATTGACTGGGGAAAACTATAAAATCTACACTTCACCAGCTTGTGGTAAGAGTAAGACTGAAGGAGGTGCTTGACTGTGGAGAACTGGCTATGGTAGTCTTTTTGAACATCAAAGGGGCCTTTAGCCATACGACTCTAGGAACCATTAGAGGAAGTTTGGACTGGATAATCGGGACCTTGTTGGAAAGGCAGCAGACTAATGCCAGCTTGGGAATGACTCCCTCAAGGTATCAATGTCCATGGCTGTCCCCAAGGAGGGGAGCTGCCACCAACTCATGCATAGGGCTTTATATGAACAACTTCTGCCTAGTTGCATTGTAAAATTCCCAAGTACTTATTCAGAGCTCCTTAGAGACTCTAGATGAGTGGTGCAGGATTTGTCAGTTAACTCAGATAAGATAGAGTACATGGCCTTCAGTAGGAGATGATATCTACCTGGATAGGTGTAGCCCTCTCTTTTGGGGTTTTTTGGGAAGAAATTAGAGCTATCCAATTTAGTCAAATAGCTGGGACTGATCCTGGATGCTGGGCTGGAAAAAGCATATGGAGTATAAAGTGAAAAAGGCCAAAAACTAATGTGGGCAGGAGAGCTATTGGTCTGAAGAGGAGCCTGTGGCTATACACCTCATTAGACCATAAGTATCTTATGCAGTGATGGTCATGTGGCCTGCCTTGAAGATACAGACAGTGGCTGCTAGGCTAGATTTGCTACAAAGACTGACATGTTTGATGATAACCACAGCAGTGTGAACCACTCCACATTCTGCCTTAGAGATCTTGGTGAACCTTCCTTCTTTGCATTTGTTTATGAAGGAGGTCGCAAGGGTTTGTCGCACCACCTCTGAACAATTGAAGAAAGGAGTTTTAAACTACATCACAAAGGACACTCACAAATTTAAATTTCAAGATAGGTGCCCTATTTCCCTGATGGCATGAGATTTAATGGGTTCCAGGTACTGAGTGACATAAAAGAGGCAAAATACTTTTCTGCCATTTTTGTCTATACTCCTAACATTAGCCACAGGGAACAGATATCTCAAATTATTAGATATTTAAGATTTAAAGAATTCAAGAATTTCACTGACTTTTTAACAGTTAGTGAGAGGACAGGCACTTTCCAAAATAATGAAAAAACAAAAATTAATTAGTTTGGATTTAAAAAATTACAGAGACCAGTCATATGACAATAGCACTAATATGACTAGAAAGAGTATAAGACAATGCAAGAAGACAATGATCTAGTACATTTTGCGACATATGCTATGCATTTATTGAATTTAGTTGGGGTTAATGCTACTAGTCTGTCACATGAGGCAGAATATTATTTTGGAACTTTAAACTGTTTTTATCTTATTCTTTGCATTATCCACTAATAGATGGGAACTTTTGCTTAACTCCATACCTATAACTCTCAAGCTGCAGAGTGGTAAGGTGATCAACAAAGAGGGAAGCTGTGATGGTAATCTACAAACATTTGGGTGGGGTAATTGATGCTCTGATCTGTTTGATAGCTTGTTCAACTTCCAGCACTAAGACAGATACGGAAGCTTTATAAAAAAATATTAAGAATTTGAATTTTATTGTATTTTCTTACTTTAGGTACAAGGAATGAACTTCAATAGATGTTGTCAAAAACCTTTTTCAAAGAGATAGCACCATTGCTGAATGATCTGCTTTATTATTATTATTATTATTATTATTATTATTATTATTATTATTATTATAAAGAAGCAAGAGCCCAGGGAAGAAGAGCTTATATTAGAAATTTCCAATTGTGGATTGACGGAGAAAAGACATCGCATCTGGACAAGAAGGAGCTAAGAGAACCCCAATCAGGCACAGAGGAAATTACTCAGCAAATGTCAACGCCAACTTTAGGAAGCACAACAGGAAGATCAAAGTCCAAACAAAAAGGAATGGATGTGGGTGAAGACAGTGAAAGTGTGTGTTGGAACCGAAATCTACCTGTCAGCATGGATATGAGGACGGCATACGCAGATAGGACGTCATCCAACTTGCCTACGAGAGAAATAACAGCTGACGAAGAAATGACGTCAACAGAGGAAGCAACAGGAGGAGGAGCCACCAGAGTGACGTCACCTAGGAAAATAGTGTCACCGAGAAGAGGGGAAGTAATAGCCGCACGTAATTTGGCTGCGAAGGGAAAGAAGGCGTGGCAACAGAGTAGCGGGGAAAATACAGAAGGGGAAGAAGACAACATCATACCATCTGAACATGGCAGCGTGCTAGTTTTAGATAGAAATAAAACTATTTCTTCCCGAGAAGGGATACAATTAAGGAGTAAAAGGACTCTAGAAACATTTAGATTTAGATTAGGCTCACAATAGGGAAGGGAGAATATAAGGAGGCTTGGATTCTGGAATTGTGAGGGAGTTAAAAACAAAATATATGCGGGGAGTTTAAATCAATTATTGACAAAACTTGATTATCTCGCGGTAGCTGAAACATGGCTAAAAGAGGACCAGGTTTACGTAAAGGATTTTGATTTTGTAGGGATAAAAGGAGATAAGGTAGCAAGAAAGGGGAGGGCATCTGGAGGCATAGGCTTTTTTGTAAAGAAAACGTTAAGTAAAGGAGTTAAAGAAACTTGGTCAAGGAGAAAAGAAATACTATGGATTGTATTAGAGGAGAAACAAATAGTTGAAAATGTTATATGTATAGGCATAGTATACAATCCCCCTCTTCCTTCGCGCTTTCATAATCCGGACCTCCTTAAACACCTAGAGATAGAAATAGAACATTTAAAGGAGAGATATGGTAATTCTGAGATTATATTAATGGGAGACTTTAATATTAGGATTGGCGAAAATGATGTTATTGGAGGGAATAGGTGGATGAGCAATGATACATTAGAGAAACCTGAGAAAATTAGATACAGCAAAGATAAGATAGTTGACAAAGGCTATATGAAATTTATAGAATTCTGTGAATTGAATGCCTTTGATATTTTGAATGGGAAATATGGAGAAGATGTGAATGGAGAATATACGTATGTTAGTAATAATGGTCAAAGTGTGATTGATTATGTATTATGGCCAATTAATATGGGGTATATTTTAAGTAATTTTAAGATACTAAATTTAAGTTCCAACAGTGGGCATTTTCCATTGATAGTAGACATAAAAACATGCACAGAGCAAATAGTCTATAATTTAAGGGAGGAAAAGTGCAACATAGAAGAATACAGTAGATACAAATGGAAGGAAGAGTATTGCAATAAATTTAGGCAGACACTAAACTCTAATTATGGCCAGATATGTCAGTGTGGAATAAGTTTTATGATAAAGGAACAAGAAATTGAAAGTGCTATGGATATCTTAAATATCATTATGCTAAGGGCTGGGGAGGAAATGAAAATGAGAAAGAAGGTTTACAAAAGAGATGAGGGCTGGTTTGATGAAGAATGTAGAGTAACTAAAAGACAAGTCAAACAGCTGCTCATAAAGTGGAGGGAATTAGGAAACATAGAATTAAAGAAAGAGTATATGCAAGGGAGGGATTTATATAATTTATTACTGGAACAAAAGAAAACAAGCTGGATGAAAAAATATGAAAGTAATTTGATACGAATTCTAAATGAAAATAATGCAAATGAGATATGGAAGGTTATGAAATCAATGTATAATAAATATGTAACAAAACCAAGTATAAAACCAGGAGAATGGATGGAATATTTTAAAAATTTGTATGGGGAAAAAAAGAGTAAAAATGAGATAGGAAATTGGGAAATAGGTAATAACTATGTAGATATACTCGATGATATAATAAGAAGTGAAGAAATAATCCAACAGGTGAAAATAATGAAAAGAAATAAAGCAACGGGAATAGATGGAATCCCTCCAGAGTTCCTTAAGGAATGGTGCACTGAAATAAACAGAGTTAAGGTTTTAGTAGACTTATTTAACACAATTAAGGTGAAGGGGTATATACCAGATAAGTGGAGGAAAGCAATCATACATCCAATATACAAAGGCAAGGGTAGTGTTGACAAACCAAACAACTATAGAGGCATTGCATTATTATCAAATGTAGGAAAAATTTTTACTGGTATTATGGCAAGCAGGATACAAACATGGGTTGAAGAATATGATATCCTCTCGGAACTTCAGATGGGCTTTAGAAAAGGGAGGAGGACAGTTGATAACTTATTTATTATAAAAACACTGGTAGATAAATACTTGAAAGACAAAAGAGGAAAGTTATATATGGCTTTTGTGGATTTAGAGAAAGCATACGATAGGATAGAGCTTCAATTGCTGTGGCATAAGTTGTTGACTAAAGGAGTGAGTAAACAAATGGTGGACACCCTTAGAGCATTATATAAGGAAAATACTTTTTGTATAAGAGTGGAGGAAGGGGTTGTAACAAGAGAAATCCAACAAGAGAAAGGCCTTAGACAGGGATGTAAGTTAAGTCCAGTCCTATTCAATTTATATATAGATGATGTATTAACAGAAATTGGGAGAAATAATAACTCGATGCCAGTAATTAATAATATTCAGATTCCAGGATTACTGTTTGCAGATGATCTAGTTATAGGTGCAATTACAGTGAATGGCTTGAAACAATCCTTGCAAACATTAAATAATTACTGTAAAGAGTGGAGTTTAAAAGTGAACCAGGACAAGACGCAGATTGTAGTGTTCAAAAAAGGGGGAAAATTGAGCAAATATGAAAAATGGAAGAATGAGAATGAAAAGGAGTACAGGGTAGTGAGAGAATGTATTTATCTAGGAGTTAAAATTGATAGTGGTGGCAATTGGGAAAAGCAAAAGAAATTTGCATTGGCAAAAGGAAAAGGAGCTTTATCAGCTATTAGAAGTTGCAAATACAAAGCACCTAATATAAATATTAGATGGTTAGAAAAAGTGTACAATATGGTGGTTGAGGCAAAAATGCTATATGGGATAGAAGTATGGGGATTAGAAGGAGGATGGGAAGGCATAGATGAGGTGCATAGGAAATTTTGCAAAGAAATACTGGGGTTACCAAATGCAACTGTTAGGCAGGTAGCACAAATAGAGCTGGGTAGAGTGGCAAGTAAGGGAAAGATTATGGAAAGGGCATTGAAATTTTGGCATAGGATATTGAAATTGGAAGAAAGGAATTTGTTAAAACAGTGTTTAGTATATCAAGAGAAAAGTTTAAAGAACAAGGGATGGGTAGACTGTCTTCGAAATAACCTGGAAAGTAGTGGGTTAGGGGAAATGTGGAGAAGAAGAGAAAATAATGTGAATAACTTCTGGAAGTTGGCAAGGAAAAGATTTGAGGATATAGAAATACAAAAAATATTTAGTGAAATAACTGAAAAGAGATCTTTAGTTTTCTATATACCAATGAAAGTCTCATGGGGAAGGGAAAAGTACATTGATGTGACAAATAAAGAGGAGCGAGAAGGTATTGCATGGCTGAAAGCAGGAGTATGGAGATTAAAAGGTCTAAGGAAAGGTATTCCACAAAATCAATGTCCTATATGTGGCGGAAATGAAGATATAGAACACATTTTATTTAAATGTAAAGGAACTGAAATTTGGAGAAAAAAGTATATTAATAAGAAATGGTTTAAAATAGATAGAAATGTAGTAGTAGTTGAAATGTTTCAAAAAGATAGTAAGAAGATTGGACAATTCTTATGCAAAGTGAAAAATAAATGGATATGGACAGTAAATAGACAAAATGATGCAATAAACTAGAATTAATAAACTATTGTAAAATATGAGTATGACCGGTAAAGAGCCAGGGCTGAACACCGATCATATTCACCTGTATAATGCTTAGCATAAATAAATAAATAAATAAATAAATAAATATCAATTATTATTATTATTTATATTATTATTGTTGCTATTTATTATTATTATTATTATTATTATTATTATTATTATCATCATCACTCAAGAATTAGAAGCAGCTAGGGAAATAATGCTATGAAAGCAATTGGAAAAGCTAACACCATAGCTGTAAGCCTTAATTTCAATCCCCGTTTAAACAGATGAGGAAGTGAAAGAAGAAAATAATGGTTGAATGAAGTGTGTGAGGATGAATGTTTTGAACAGATAGCATAGAAGTTCTATATAATTATTTTAGAGATAATTTTATTGACAGTATCCTAAATGCCTTACAAGACATAAATTATTTGGGTTTTTGCATGGTTCTCAGCTTCATTGACAGATGAAGATCTCAAGTGATGGGCAAAGGAGCTAGCTAATATTTATAACAATAGTATTGATTAGGATGAATTAAAGTTAGTAGCTTTAAACATCACACCCTTGACTTAGTACCAAATACAAAAGCAGCCACTCCTACTACAGAATGCATATCTTAATGTGACACTGGTAGTAATAATTTTCCTCATTTTCCCTGTTTCAGTGGCTTCAAATGAAAGGACTTTAGCAAGCTGAAACTGATAAAAACATATCTAAGAACCACTACAACACAATGCCTGACAAATCTTGGCATTATGCACACTGAATATGAATGTGCTTCCAAGTTCTCATATGATGATGTAATGCAAAAGGGAAATATTCATCGACCTAATACAAAACTCTCTTGCTTCCAGAAGGGTGTATACCATGAAACTATAAAAATATTTAATGCTCTTCCCAGTAATCTCAAGGAAAATGTTAGCAAATACAATATCTTTAAAGCTTATCTTAAACAGTACCTTTGTGATAAGTCATTATATTTTGTAAAAGAATACTTAAATCAATAATCAGCCTAATTCTTTTCTTAAAATGTCAGCATTAAGTGAAGTGACATAGGCTATTAAAGCCAAGTGTAGTGATCTTATTTTAATGTGCATACTTAATATTTTTAGAATGTACACCTTAATATCAAATTTTGACCTCTTTACATACAAGTAAGGATATAAGCATTAAATGCATTTAATATGTCAATGTTCCCACATTTTAATCTAAAAAATGATATTTTAATGCCAAATTTGGACATTCCAAACACATAAGTAATATGACATTGATTAAAAGTCAAATGAAGCTTTTTATGTTTTGTAACTGTTACATTAAATGGACTAGAAAATTAATATTTATTGCATCTATGTATTTTTGTACTGTAATTTGGAATAAATACTTTGAATATGTAGTGTGTATTTTAGTATTGTAATTTGAAATATATATTTTATATATGTAATTTTGAGACAATTTAGAAAGGCACTGACAAATTTATGAACATATTTAATATTTTCAAAATGTAGATCTTAACATTAAATTTGGACACCTTTGTATATAAGGATGTAAGCACTGTATACTGACATAGGCTGTAAAAACCAAGTAATATTGAAAGTTTAAGATGTTTACTATTAGCTGTAATACAAGAACTTTAAATGTTGTATATTTACTTTGATATGTTCCATGTTCAAGGCCTGCTTGTTCTTCATAAATCTACAGAATGCAATCTTATCTAATAAAGTCATTTGCATCACGAAAACTTCATGGAGTTACATTTTAGAAAATTAAGCTTAGTAAAATAGTTATTATATTATTTGATTTTATTTCTGCATTTGTATAATGATGTAACTTATTGGACTACATCCTGAACTGAAAATTGTAAAACTCGGTTCATATTCCACATTTTTAAAGTTCCAAATTTAAAAGTGTTCTAGTTTAGCACATTTATAATTAAATAATTTAATGTTATGTCACAAGTTTTATTAAACCTCAAACTTCAGGTTAGATCTTCATTAAGGTCAATTTAAATACGTAAAAGAAATTTTTGTTGGAAAAATGGTATTTTGTGAATTCTTGAAAATGTGTAATAAAAATTAAAGCATGTATTGTTTTAGTATGAGGGAGAATGGCAGGTTAAGGGAGTGCCAAATTCTAATCTCATTATAATTAATGATTTTTCTCCATTTATCTTCAACCCCCATGCTTTACAGTAGTTATCTATTTCTTTTGTGATAATTTAAAATTATTTACAGTTATAGATCAAACTATCAATCCAGTAACAAAAATAAGTAAGGAATCTGTATATTATTAATTACTAGCAGGATATTATTTCTTTTGTTTATATTCTACAGTATATGATCATGAATACATAGAAAGGACTGGACAAATGAAGGACCAAGAAATGAAATACTAAACTGTTTCACTCCTTATTTAGTAAACAGTCCTCTTCTTACCAATTTCTGTTCAACATATTCTGTTGGTTTGCTAAGTACTAGACAGAGGCAAAAAGCAGATCAATAACTTTCACTCTACACCTATATCTTCAGAATCTCAAAACAGATATTTTTCTATTGTTTAAGGATTGTGAAAGAACAATTAACTATCATTGATTGCCTAATATATGGTTAAACTATGAAGGCCAGGATTTAAGGTGCTTTACACATTATAGCCGATGTAGGGTATGCCAGCTAAAAATATCGTTGAGATCTTCTTTTGACTTACCATAAAAATGTGAGTCAGATGGGGAATTTAATGTTGTGTCACTATTTTTCCATGGGTAGCTCAGTTGTTTAGAGCAACCAGATGGAAAATGGGAGATCCATGATTCAATCCAAACTATGATATTGCATTTTTGGTCTAATTCTACCATTCCACCTTTTATAAATATCTAAATACTAAAAACATTTTTTTTATGAGAATACAGAAAATATTTAAGTATGGAACATGCTGTATATAACACAAAGTTTGAGAACTTTCAAGTTCCTAGTCTATTGCAAACCTAAGCCAAAGGAGGATAAATTCCTCTTGTACTAGGTGAAGAATTCTTGAGTATCAGTTATTCTACATTAGGACAACTTTCTTAATAGTGCTTTACTGGCTCTTTTGCATATAATCCATAAGATAACAGATTCATTGAAAATTGATTCTTGGAAAGGTGGAGCCTATATCTAGAACTTCACTGCCTATGGTATTGCATTTTGAGCTTGTAAAATCAAGTCTCAATTTCTTTTCATCTTTACTCATTTGTAGCTTTTTAACTACAAATAAAGAGAAAACCTAAAGAAAATGCTTACCTCGTTGTATGCTTCCCAGAGTCGCTTTCTGTACTCACATTCCAATTGTATTGCAACAATTTGTTTCTTTATTTCAAACAGCTTCATTTGTCCCTCACTTTGAAACTGAGAGATACGTTCATTCTCTATTCCATCCTCATAAGCTTTCTGGTCCCTTTTCCTTATCATTTCCCAACCATGAGCACAATCCTGATAATTATATTGAAAATATTGCTGTTATTGGTGCAATATATTCAGAGGTAAGATTTTATGTTGGCTTTTATTTTAATAATTTGCATTAATAAATTTAATTAATGGTGTTTTATGTTGAATATTTTACCATAAAGTTGCATTAATTCATGCTAAATATTTGGTAGAAATAATGAATAATAATATCAATGAAATAAAAATTAATAGGCAACTAAAGTAGCATAAATGTTAAAGCCCCTTATTTCCAACCAATTTCAAAACCTTTTATTTACAATCAATATTATGAACAGAATAAATAAATAAATAAATAAATAATAATAATAATAATAATAATAATAATAATAATAATAATAATAAAAACGCATGTATCACCAAACTCAACATATAAGTTGTGTCATTTTCATTTTTCATGGTTGTTCTGCAATAACTAAGTTATATGTAGAGAAAATCTGATGTATTCCATTCACATGACTTTCTCTACATCTCTGCAACAAATTATCATTAAAAAGCTTATGCTTCTATTTACTTCATAGGTTAAAGTGATAGTCAAAAACTGGTTGCTATGTGACTGAAGTTCCTTTGTTTGAATGCACAGGAGTTGACAAATTCATGTATGAAAAAATTATGCTTTTCAAAGCTGAAACCAAAAACAAGGAATATCTAAAAAAATGATCAACTCCAGAAAAAAAATGTATACAACATAAATTGTGTGTTTTAAAGAGTTCTACATTTTTTGTGTGGTAAGTTATGGTTTAGCAATTTTACAAAATTCCGTAAAATTGATCCAGAATAAAGTAGTCTTCAGAGGCTATTCCTAGAAAATTCAAGATATACATTTTATTTGTCAGGTATTTAATGGTCTTTTCGTTTTTGAGCTATGGTGTCCACAGACACACACAACCAGACAGACACACACACAAACACACACACACACACACACACACACACACATGGACCTTTTTCTGAAAATGCTTTTTTTGGATTCAGGGGGACCCAAAACATGTATTTCCAGTATTGCATTTTTGGGTGCAATACAATACCTTCCCTATACACTATGTACAGTACATGTAGAGAAAGTAAAAATCTCTCACTGTCAGCATTTGATGTCTCTAGCCAAAGACACTGAAGGGAATTTTCATGAAGAGTGGTAAGACTCACTGTTTGCTTTCAATGCTGAGAATGCTGTTACTACATCAAATTTGTTAATGTCACCACTTAGCTGTTCTATAAGAGTTTTTTGTAACAAAGAAGCAAATCACAATTAACAGAACTAGTTTTAAATACATTTAATTGGTTAAATGCTGCCTTTACAGATTATTTAAATCACAGATACTTGATTTAGTGACCAGCCATGAAGGCTCAAATAAATGATCTAAAGCTTTTATTGTTTTTATATCAACAATTATTTTTTGCCACAATTCAGACAAATAATATGGAAGAACACTTTTAAATTGCCTTTTACTATATCTCTAACATTGGGAACTGTACATACCACAAGTGCGCTTATTCTACTTCCAAAGTGACCATTTTATAATATTTGACATTGGCTCTCAGTGAATTAATTAATTTGGGGTAAAACTAGGTGAGCTACAGGTTTTTCTTTGAAATTCTAATATTGGATCTGTTGCTATCTGCAATTTTCAGAAACAAGACTTTTTCTTGTTTGGTACCTTTATTTAGTATCTTGTATCTGTAACTGCTAATTTCTTTTCATTGAAATTCTAAACATTGTTTCACAACTTCTAGCTTCATGGTATGAAGATGCAAATGTAAAATTAAAGTTCAAATAGATATTTCTAATTTATGGCTAAAAAACTTCCTATTCTCAAAAATATGAAAAATTATCAAAAATTTGCAACAAAAATAAACCTATACTTCATTTCAAGATTATGTCAAAAGCATACAAAACATTTTGTTTTTTAAGTCAACAACTTTCTCATTTATTGTTAAAAAGAAAAACTCTAGCCTATGAATATGTTCAATGACCTCAAAAATATAACATTTCTCTTGTAAGTACTGATTTAAGTCAATTGTAACACATTTCCATCACTTACATGTTTTATTTCTTAGGATATGTTTTGGAAGTACTGTTGCTTCCATTATCAGCTTTTCGACTGCCAGTGTCATGATTAGCCAGTATTATAGTAGATATGCTTGCCTCAGGTGATGGATTTAGGAACTTCTGGATAAGTATATCTGCACCAAAATTACTTTACTTTTAATGGAACTGTGTATCATTAAAAATTTGGTCTGCCATGGAAAATTCACTATTGCCTTTACTGGCAAACTTACTCATGAATGAGATGGAGATAAAGGTCACTAAAACGTTCTTATGGATGTTCAAAGTGTGTGATTATATTTTTGCCATGGTTCCTGAGAAATGCATAGAAGTAGCAATAAAACTCTTGAATTTACAGAAAAGACAATAATCTTCACAATGGAGAAAAAACAAATGGACAGTTGGCTTTTCTAGACTTGCAAATAATGAAAAAACACAACAAATTAAAATTTGACATATACAGAAAATCTACTCAATCTGACAACTATATCAAATACAACAGCTACAACCCTACATCTCAACAGCATGCAGTAATCAACAGTCTTGTGTACAGATTAATCAACATACAGGGACAGTACTGTCTGCAGCCGTTCTCATGTTTGCTTTGGCATGTGAGTCAGCGGGACAGAGGACTTGGTATAAACATGGAAGTGACGTGCCAGTAATTGGGAGCCTTGGAATATGAGACCAGAAGCTTCGGCTTCGACAAGCTTCTAGAAAGTTCTGTGACATCATTTTAGCTACAAAAGGAAGGAAGAAATGCAAACCAATTTAGTGTATTGTGAGTCAGACTTCAACTGGAGTGTTAGTGTGTAGTGATGTGCGAGCCATGGATTGAGACACTATCAACTGCCTATACTTTGAAGTGTCGAGTGAATTGTTTGCAATAATTTTTGAGTTAATAAAGATCGTGTCTCACTGATGAAGTATGATTTTTATGCCAAGATGGAGGAAATGTTGAAACGTTTTTTGGTCAAAAAGAAGAAAATGAAATGTGGAATGGAAGATAAGGAATCAGAATAAGGAATGGAGAAGATGGATAAGAAAATGAAATCTGGAATTGAATCCAACATGGAGGAGGTGGAAGAGAAACTGCAATCCAACTGGAGAACATTGAGAAAATGCAGGCAGAAATGACAATGCAAATGTATACGATGAAAACAGAACTTTCCACCAAAATTGATAAACAACTGGTTAGCATGGAGAAGGACATGGAAGAACTTTGAGAAAAATTGGAAGATCTCAGAGAAAAAGTGGAAAAGCTTAGTGGAACAATGAAAGACCATGTCCAATGCCTTAATGCACTGGAAGGAAGAACCAAGGACAGCACCAAAGAACTGAATGCCATGGTCATAAGGGTGGTCAAGATAACAGGACGCGAAACATCTACATGCGTCAAGTCGCCTAAGCACGACGGAACGTCAACCTTCGAAGTCTTCCGCCGACAGTTTGCCGTTGCCATTCACAACCGATGGTAAGGAAGAGGAAGCCGCACAGCTGAAAGCAAGCCTCCAGGGATGGGCAGCAGAAATACTGAATGTGATCCCAACATTGGCGAAGTCCGGGGAGATCTCGGAGGCCCTCAAGAGCCGCTTCGGGAAACATGTTTGGCTGCAGCCTACCGCATTCGGCTTAAGAGCCTTAAGGCAGGCTGCAACAGCCAGATGAAACAATGTTCGCCCTAGCCATCGAACAGCTTGTGAACAAAACCCTGGTGAACCGCTCAGCTAGTTACTTGTCCCAGTAAGTTGGCTATTCCTTCGTCGACGGTATGCGTGATGCGAGATACAACAGCGCCTAATGCTTAACGACTAAAAGATGATCCATGAGGTGTTAGCGGCAGCACACTAAGAAAAGAGGTAGCCAATGTTACAGCAGTCCCTACCGGATGATTAGGAGTTTTCGATACTGTAGCAGGGAGACTCAGCAGAGAGACATCTTTCAATGGTTTGTGTTGGGGGCGTGACCAGCCGGAACTGTTGACACCTAGACGTCGACCGGGCGGCGCCTGCGCACAGACAGGAAAGTGCAGGCCTGAGGAGGGAACAATCGGTGGCCGGGGCAACCGAGAAGATCAGGAGTACTCGGTGATCCGTAGAAAGGAATCAGCCCTAAGAAGTCGACGACGTACAAGAGGTATGCGTTGGAGATATGGCCAAGGCACCTGGTGAAGGATTGGGCGTAACAAAGACGACAAGCATCAGACAGTGTTTGTTGAGGATGCGCCGCCCAGGGCACCTAATGAAACACTGTAATCTAGTCTACCTGGCAGGCGGGACACGAACAAGACCCGGCCGGCGTGGCGAGGAGTATACCTGGGTCTCATCGACGCCTCCTTTCTTGACGCTGTGTGCCTTAGACAGAAAGATGGAAGTCAGCCTCATCGCGGACGGCTGGATACGAGGGAAATTGTACCAGATATTAGTGGACACAGGTGACCATAAGACGATCAGACGGGCAGAGGTCTTGCCGACAAAGAAACCGAATCGGCCCTATGCGATAGTCACGGTATCAGGCAAAACTTGCCAGTGGAGAAAGAGGTGTTGCTGGAGCTCACCCTGGGATGGAGCGCCATAAATCTGTGGGTGTTCATCGCGAGGGTGGCTGAAGAGATGATATTGAGACTGGATTTTCTTAGGAGGCAAGATGCGACAGTCGGCAGGAGGATTCTACGACTTGGTGAAGATGAGGTGGTGTTCCAGAGCCTGAACAAACATCCTGGAGTCAGCAAGGTGACCCTGAAAGAGGGCATGGTGGCGCGCCTGTTGGATCGGCTATCGAAGGACTTTATGAACTGTCTGATTCATCAACACAACCTGGGTGCAAGCAACAGTGTGGAGACCTGTTACGAATTGGCAAGCCAACAGGGAAGTTTGCCGGCAGGAAGTTCAGGTGTAGGGGTATTGCTGAACTCGGTTCAAGGGGCATATGCCCAGGTTACAACCATGGGCAGGACTGCGCCATGTGATGGAGAGGGCCAAAGAGGTAGCTGACAGCATCCAATGGGAAGAAGCTGGTAGCACATTTGTTTTGTCTGGCCTGCATGACCAGCCCTGAGAAGAGGACAGTGTAACAGAGCCGTTTCACATTTGTCTTGGTATGTGAGTCAGCTAGACTGGAGGACTTTCTAAACATGGGAGCAATGTGTTGGTAGCCAGAAGTCTTGGAATGCGAGAATCGTCCAGAAGTTTTGGCTTCTGCAAGCTTCCAGAAAGTTCTGTGACATCGTTTTAACTATAAAAGGAAGGAAGAATTGCAAGCCAATTTAATGTGTCTGAGACACATTTCGACTGGAGTGTTAGCACATAGTGGTATGCAAGCTGTGGATTGAGAAGCCATCAACTGTCTACACACTGACGTATTGAGTAAATTCTTAGCAACAGTGAATTGTAGCCATTTTTGAGTCAATATAGATATTTGTCACAATACCAATGGATATGGATGAGTATAAAAGTGAATTGAAAAGCAAAATTAAAACAGCAAAAGCAAATGGATTTAACAAACAACTGGTAAACACACACATGCACGCATCACAAACGCACACAAAAATCAAAGACACAGTGCCCTCACTACAACAAGGATGAAAAAATAATTACTTTTAGGAAGTTCACTTACCATCCTTTTGCTGTTTTGATCTTCAAGAGATAAAACTATTATTCTAATCCTCAAAAATAATTTTTCAATTAAAAATCATTTAAATTAAAAGTCAAAGATAAACTCTAACAGAAAATAGAGCAATAATATACTGGATAAGCTGCTAAGACTCAGGGAGGGGGCGGGGGTTCCATAGGGAAAACCGAAAGAAATTTGGCAACTAGGAACAAGGAACACTTTAGGAAGATAAAATCAACAGTGGCATGGCATTTTTGGAGAGAACATCACAACATAGAGAAAACCCCAATTTTATTAAAAGGCACAAGAAACAGCTCAGAATTGGAAATCTGGAGGAAACCCATATTTGGAAGAACAGTAAACATTTTATGAATTTAGAAATTCTTTCTGGAGACATCCTTGTCCAGAAGTTCCCAAATCCACCACCAGAGGCAAGCCTATCCACTACAACACCGGATAATTATAGCACTAACATTTGAAAAGTTATAATGGAAACAATGGTACTTCTGAAACTATTCTAAATAATAAAACATGTAAGACATGAAAATCTCTTACAGTCAACTCAAATCAATACTTAGAGTACCTACACATCACTGTCCCAAAATCCGCATAATTTCAAGTAATTTCTCATGTAACCTGGGAAAGTGGATTTTAGTGAAATACTGATACTCAATGCACTTGTTCTGGTTCAATGTGAAAATCAATGCAGAGGGCATGGTAAAGAATATATATGTTGGATAGATTAGGTTATTTACAAAAATCTTTATTCCTAGTAGGAAATGGTTAGGTTGCATGTTTCAATTAGTTAAACACTGGACTTAAATTTAAACTAAAAGGTTCAAATACCTACATTAATTTAAATAAGAAAAGCTAGGATGATTCTTTTTATTAAATGGTGTTAATATTCCTAGGATTATGGCAGAATCTGAGATGATTTTCCAACTAAACAGTCAAGGTTATAAAATGAGTGTACATTGTCACATACAGTGTTTGAAAGACATCTTTTGGCTTTACTCTATTGATCATTGAAAGGAAACTTATAAACATGACTACAGGCTTCAAGAAAAAGAAATGGAGAATTTCATAAGTTGCAAAAACTGAAGAATGAACTTTATTTATAGGAATACATTTCCATAAGTATTGTTCAATACTATTAGTAATATGGAGCAAAAAGTACAAACCCTCATTTAGTAAAAATAAAAAACTATGAAGTGTTCCATTCATGACTTTGTCCATGTTCTATAACAAATTATTTTAAAAAGCTTATTCTTTGTTTTACTTCATGCTAATCAAATTAAAATTAGCAGAACTGGTGTTATTATTTGCTTCCGTGTAAGTAGAAGGGGAATAAGGGAATACACTAAGCTAAAGCAATAGTCAAATATTTTAAAAAGCTGGTTGCTATGTGATTGAAATGTGTTTCTTTGTACGGCCAGGACAAATTGCTATATTAGAAAACTAAGTATTTTAAAGCTGAAACCAATAACAAGGAATATCTCAGAAACAGTCAGCTCTACAGAAAAAACATATACGACATAAATCATATGTTTTAAAGAGATCTAAATTTTTTGTGTAGTAAGTTTTTGTGTATCTTTATGGTTTACCAGCAAAATTCATCCAGAATAAAGAGGTCTTCTGAGGCTATTCTCAGAAAATTCAAGATACCCATTTTATTTGTTATGTAAATATTATCTTTAATAGACAGTATTTTAATCAAAATCGTTAGAGCCATTTCTGAGAAAATCACAATTTTTGCAAATTTTTCCATGTAAAGGCAGTTTGGGGTATGGGGATTACCCTGAAAATCTTTGCATCACATCCTTGGAAGATACTGAACTAAAATACCAAGTTTAGTATTTCACTCACTTTTTTGATTTTGAGATATCTCATGTACACGCACACATACATAGTGTTTAATGAAAATGCTTTTTTTGGATTCAGTGGACCCTACAACGTGTAATTCCAGTGAAATCTTGGTATTGAATTTTTGGGCGGAATGCACCTTCTCTACCTATATACTAGAATAGAGAAAGTAAAAAAGGATATCTGATTGATGCTACTCTACAAACCATTGAGAAATACATGGCTGAAGGAAGTACTAATTAGATTACTTGTATAATGCAACAAGTTTATCATAATACCTTGTATTATGTATCTAAAACATGCATTTAATTTTGTAAATAATATGTATTAAAGTGTACTTAATTTCTATTGCTTCTTGTAATAACTATGACATCTGTAATTGAAACTTTGGACAGATTAACTGAACCTAAAATCCAAAGTTCATTATAAGTTATGATTTATTATACTTACATCAACCTCCTTATCCAGAAATACTGCCAACTTTTGTCCAAAATTTTTGACACTATAGTGACACATGATTGCCACTGAAATACCGGAATAAAACTCATGCTCAAGTACATATATTTCCTTGCTCACTAGGTATGTCATTGTTGTAAATATGAGAGTATACGGACCTATAAACAAAGAGCAGTCATTATACTGTAAATGCAGTATCTAACATTTGGTCATTGCTTTTCCTATCCTTACTAATTTTATAACAAATTATTTTCAATTGGATCTATGTATTGGAAACAAGAAGACTAAAAAATAAGATAATTTCATAAAGATGAAGTGAAAAATCTGATGAGTTCTATTCTTATGACTTTCTCTACATCTCTGCAACAAATTATTGTTATAAAGCTTATCTTCAATTTACCTCATGCTAATCAAGAAAAAATTAGCAGAACAGTCTTATTACTTGCTTCCTGTAAGTAAGCGAAATAAGGGAGTACCATAGATTTAAAGTGATAGTCAAAAACTGGTTGCTATGAGACTGAAGTTCTTTTGTTTGTATGGACAGGAGATGACAAATTCCTGTATGAGAAAAGTGTAAGTGTTTTAAAGGTGAAACCAAAACAGGGAATAACTCAAAAATGATCTAGTCCACTAAAAAAATGTATATAACATAAATTGTGTGTTTTAATACACACTACTTTTTTTGTGTGGTAAGTTTTTGCTCATTTTTTACGGTTTGCAGTTATGCAAAATTCTGTAAAATTCATCCAAAATAAAGTAGTCTTCAGAGGCTATTCCCAGAAAATTCAAGATATATATTTTATTTATCAGATAATTATGTTTAATGTACAATATTTTAATCAAAATCGTTTAGAGCCATTTTTGAGAAAATCAAAATTTTCGAAAAAAGTTCCATGTAAAGGGTAGTTTGGGGTGGGGGGATTTTTCTCAAAATCTTCATGTCACACCCCTGGAAGATACTAAACTTAAATACCAACTTTCACATGCACATACACACACACAGACCTTTCTCTGAAAATGCTTTTTTGGATACAAGGGACCTTAAAACATATTTCCGGTGAAATCTTGGTATAAAATTTTTGGGTGGAGTGCAACACCTTCTCTCTACACTATGTACATAGTACGTGTAGAGAAAGTAAAAACCATACAAAAACAAAAAATTTTCATATTTCAAGAATCTAATACAGTAGTGAAGGTCAAGATTTCATTATTTCAGCAAATGCTATCTGCATTCTTTCCACAGTGGTTAGTATACAGGGTATAAAGAATAACCCTGCACAAATTTTACTGGTAATAGACGGTTTATAGACAATCAATTTGAGACAAGAAACCTATGGTCTACGAATACAGAGTTTTGCCTTAAAATTGCTAGGTCATATGCATGCCACCAACCACACCTGTTTCAACTGTAAGGCATGTTTAGAAAACAAGTGAAAGAATTTGGAGCCTGTGTGTTCAGCAAAATGGCTATGGTGTGAGAATGTACAAGTGCACATATATTAAAATTGCAGGTTTGAATCCCCATGCCTATAGATTATTTTTATTTCTTTATTTCCTTCTTCTCTTAGTTGAATGTGATTTACAGGAAACGTGTGTGTAATTTTTCATTTAACCAATGCATAAGCTTTTTATTTCAAATTCTTTTAATTATCATCCAAATAACCTTTATATAAATAATTGATAAATGTCTGAAAGAGCTAACTGTTACTGAGTTATTACAAAAATAAGTTGCATTGATATTAACATTGCATTACAATAGGTAGACACTGGCAGAACAAAAGTAGCAAAAAAATTAGCAGTAGTCACAGATTTCAAAGGAATTACCCAAAATGGTGAGCTCTTACATTGATGCATAGATGACATCAGCGCTTAAATTATTACTGAACCCTGTTGAACATTCCTGGTGCGTTGCACGTCTCATCACTGGCTGTAATAATGCGGGCAACCAACATCTCTTCAGAATCAATTGATGAAGATGACCACAGAAAAATAGCCCATGAGATTGAGATCCAACAAACGAGATGGCCAGGGCACGGTAGGACTGCCTCTTCCAATCCAGCAATTTAGGAAGACCCTATTTAGATGCTCCAGTAGATTTATCACTTAATGCACAGGAGCTCCATTGTGCTGGAAATGTAGTTGAGCCTGAACATCAAGCGACACTTCTTCCAACAGGGCTAGCATTACATACTTCAGAAATGTTTTATAAGCATTGCCACAAAATGGAGAAGGAAGAAGGTATTGCCTAATGATGTGGTCAGAAACAATGTCAACCCATATGTTCACCATAAATTGCAGTTGGTGGCTCTTCTGAGCAGTGGCATGGGTTTTTGTATGCCCATATGTGACATGTAATTAAGAATCAATCCATCCCTGATAAATGTGGCCTCATTGGTGAACAACACCAATGGAAACAATTCTGATGGCTGCTTTAAGGCCCATTCACAAAATGCAAGCATAAATTACAATCCTCCGGAGTTAAGGCTTGCACTTTTTGCAGGTGGAAGGGGTAAAATTCGAAGACTTGCCATACACTTGTGTGGTTGGGGTCCATTGCACATGCAATAGCACAGGTGCTAGTTGACGGTTCCTCTTCCAGTCTATGCAATACATTTCCTTCACATTCTGGAGTGAGATTGTTATGTCTTGCACCAAGTTTTTGCAAATACCAATCTACAGATTCAAAAGCAGTCCGATAGGGCTGCCGTCTATTGGGGTAAATCCATGCAGCTATTGTAGAATGACATCCTGCTTTGCAATATACAAAGTGCATAATAGTGAGTTTAGTAAAAGTGTAATTTTGTTCCATGTTCCCTTAGTACCTATTTAAATGTTTCAACATAGTGTTGTTTTATACAGAAGACAAATAGAAATGAGCTGTGTGAGAGTTGATTATCGAACACTTAAGTGAGAAACAATTACGAGGGATAGCTGGCTCCCAGTACATTGGCTCTCTGTATATGAGGTAAAGCATTAAAAATGATTTACTAAGTTTCTTAAATATCTTTATGCTACTGCTGATGTCAACAGCATTCTGTTAGATTTAAACATTTTTAACACATCCATACACACACATATATATATATATATATATATATATATATATATATATATATATATATATATATATATATATATATATACATATACAGGATGTCCCAGAATTCCACCCATAAATTGGCAGGATTGTAGAGGGGTTCAGAAAGCACTTTTTGAGATAGGGAATCTATGGGCTATGAGTTCTAAATTCTTTGCTTAGCACGCCACTGATCAAACTGCACCAAGAACTGTGACCTAAACACCGGATTTCAGAGAGCTTAGCTACAGTGCCATTGTTCAGTGCTATAGTTAACGTGTGGGTAACATGTTAAGGTGTTGAGGGAAGGTTCAAGCCTCCGTCGGTACCATAGATATAGAGAGAGAGGTGGCCACCTTCATTTTTATGTTGTCGCCTTTGTTTGCATTTTATAATGAGCCATTCATATTTTTCTGCATTATGTAATATGATTTTATTGCATTGATAAAATAAATGTAATGCAGAATTAGCATGTAGGTGCAACAATTGCATTTAATAGCTGAATGGGTACACTTCTCCATACACCTTGAAGGAGTTTATAAAATATAGTGTATCATACATTGATGTGCTATGTACGATTGTAGGCACAGTTCACAATTTAGGAAACAATGTTATTGTATCGTATGAACTTCAAATGAAATAAAAATGAGCAACTGTCTCTGAAGTAGAACAAGTAACTAGATAAAACTAATTAAGAACTATGAAGTGCATTCTACCTTTGGATGCACTTATTCTGCATGAAAGGCAAATAGTAAGCTACTTTGAGAAATAATCCAATATTTGAACAAAAAATACAACAGGTTACCAGAGTAATTGTTCGATTTGACAATCTGGAACATTCCTGCACAAAATAACACCTAAAGAAATGAACCTCGCATCCTGTCAAACTTTTCAGGAGTGTTGTGAACCTCATCACAAGCAGTTTGTGTCAGTACTAATTCATCAGATTCAAGAAACATCTGGAAAATCAGGCTCTTCAGCATGCGCAATGGTAACATGTAGCACCAAAAAGCACATGAGCTCACAAGTTCACAGCTTAGATTATATTAGAATGTTAAGTCTGTGTGAACTCTGTTTCACCCCCTCGCTGAAACAATTTATATCCTTACACATAATGCGTATACCTTTACAACATGAACACAATGTTAAGTGATTCATGGTTCTCACAGTAGTCATATGCAAGCATTAGACAAGATTTTCAGAAGCACAGTCTCGCGGACCACATTATCTTAAGTGGTTAAAATGGCATAATATCTATATATGGATAAGATGTAAGTACCACTGTTCAAATCTTTACAACAACCCCACCAAAGTAACAGTTCAGTTATTATGTTTCAAAGCACATTACATAAATGTTTTCAACAACCTAATTGTTCTGTTGTATTAAAATATGCAGGTTCCTTGAAAATTACTGTGCTTAATATTGAGCACTACGTAAATATCATTTACAGTCTTTTTAAAGTAATTTGTACTGGAGGGTTTATTGTCCTGGCTTCAGAAATGTAAGGCTAAGCACATTAGTGCTGCACAAATTGTGTACCTCTTTGAGAAAAATAAGAAAATTAAAAAACTAAAAAATGGAAACTTCAGAGAGTGGTGCAATCTATAGTCGGATTTGTTGACTAACTCACCCATCAGTATGTTAGAGTGGAGCACTATAGCTAAATAATATGCTCTGAAATCTATTGAGCTGTTAACACTGGCGTACACCCCTCAAGGAACAGGCAATTTTGTCAAAATTGCAAGTCCAATAATTTTAAACATTGCATTGATTGTGCAGTAACACTGCATTCTTTTGATTACTGGCATACAAATGAGGCATTCTGAATGAAAATCATACACACATATCCATATTCTTTTAACTTGCGCCATTGCTGTGCAATCCAGAAAACATACCATAACTTTGGCCTTTGGCAAAAGAAATAATAGGTTCCCCATCTCAAACTGTTTATATATGAAGTTTAAGAGGAACCTGAAAGAAAAAGTGATGAGACTCCTCAACAGCATTACAGAAAAAGACTGCAGCAATGCATCCAACAGTGGAAAATTTGCATGGAGTGGTGCAGGGATTGGGGAGGGGACTGCATTTTAGTTTGTGTAAGTTTTTTCAATAAACAGAGCATAAGTCCAGTTTCTTTAATGCCACACCTCGTAAACTATCACTTTTATCATTTCTTTTGTTTCTGCATTTCCTTAATTCTGCAAATTCTGGTAGTAAAGAATTTCAATATGATTATGGTTTTAATATGTGCTAATGGTTCCAAGTATAGTTCCCATGAAGGCTGTATAAAGAAGAGTATGAAATTTTCACTTAAATGTACCCAAAAATAGCATTAATGATAAGAGGACCATGCAGAAAGTAACGGACGATTTGGCATACAGCATAACTAAATAATAATGAAAAATATAAACACAAAATTTTGTTTACAAAGTTCAGTATTTTACTTCAATTCTCAATGTAATCGCCATGGCTATCAAGATATTTATTGTCATATAGTACCAGGTTTTCAATTCAGGTGTTATACTTCCACTGCTAAAGATCTAAACCAGATGTTACTGCCACTTTGAGGTCGCCATCAATTGGTCGTGTACAATGTCCAAAGTCAAACATCGGTTTTTCTGAATTATTTTATCAACAGTTACTTTCAACTTCTCCATAATGATTGATGAACTCCCACTTTCCTTGATTACTCATATATTATGGATCATTTACTCAATGAACTCAAGATGTGCATTTTGTCATAACAGTATCTGAATGTATAGCATGTTAATCAAAATTATTGTCAATTATAAATTGATAAATTAGAAACAACAAAATATTTTCCATTTTAAGGGTAAATTTAGGTTGCAACCTTGAAAAGATACTGAACTTGAATGCAAAGTTTGCATTCATTCAACTTTTTTTTCTTGAGTTATACTGTACATACTGCATGGACATCTTTCTTCTATAGCTACTTTTTCTTTATTTGGGGATCTCAAAACATATATTTTCAATAAAATTAGATAGCAAATTTTTGTTTGGGATATATATCACTTCCTCTACCAATCAGAGTAAGAATGGAGATGGTAGTAATTGTTTTTTTAAAACATATTGCTGTGTATTAATATTATTCAAAAGGTAAAAGTAACTTTGCAAGATAATGTTATTGGAATGTTTAAATATTTTTCAAATGGCTATCTCAGAATTAAAACTTATGCACTAGAGGCTACATACATTCTTCCTTAAGAATGTCATGTATGAAGCCCTCAATTCTTGTTCATGTTACACATATCATAAAAGAAAGTTGCTGCATTAATGAAACTCACCAGTAACTCCTGTCTTATCATAGAAGCTGTGAAACCACGACTCAGGAACAAACGCATGCCGCACCTTTTCTGGGTATTTGTTCCTAATTAGTCGAGGGAAATTAATAAGATCACGCTCTGGACCTGTGTAAGAATCCACATATTTTGGAGTGGATTCCACATTTACTATATCTGTTTTCTCTTTATCTGCATCAAGTGCTATAGTTGACACATTGCATTTTAATAATGAAGATGTCATAGGCATTTCTTGATATGAGCCTATATGGCCTAATTTACCAAAGGGAGCATTTTGTGTAAACATATTCATGTTTCTTTGTAGTTTACTAGACAGTTTAAAACTATTGGACATTTTTGTTAATGAATGATCCAATAAAGTTAATGTTCTTTGTTTATTGCTTGTCAGTTTTAAAGAGAATCCTGAATGGTAGCACATTCCATTAGGTGATTTTTTTCCTTGAGAAAAAAGTACATTTGAGCTCTGTTTCATTAATATGTGCTGAAATCTTACCAACCTAAGTCTTCTTGTAGCACAGTGAATGAAAGTAACCATATGCACGTTCATCATACCTATAAATAAATGAGATAAAATAATGTCATAAAGCTAATTAAATGATGTTACAATAGGAATAAAATTAAGCTTACAGAAAATATAAGTAAATTAATCTTCAAACAATATTGGAGAGTAAAATAGCTACTATATATGTCAAAATTATAAGTTATCCAACTAGTTCTTATTAATCTAGTGCAGATCATGCATTGAATATGTATACACACAAAATTTTGGATGGTTACATCTAAATAGATAAGATAAGATTTTTATTCACCAAAAGAATTACATGAATTCCAAGGCTTCATCAGGTAACATTGTCATTAATTCTTAACTACAATTACATTTTAACAGCCTGTAACTTCTTGCATTTCTTGGAGGGGTATGTTTTCATGGCTAGTCTCTCTCTGTTGCTGCTCTAGCTGTAAGATGTCACCACATTCCTTTCCCTTTGCCCACAAGCTGAACTTGGAAGGGCAATGCAGTGTCATGTTGCACTGCACTATTACATGTGATGTGCTACTGCTTACGCACTAGTATGCAAGCAAATTCCCTTTATTTTTATTATTTACTACCCCTATATGAACGGGTGCTTCCTCTGTTTATTGCAGTCGTTGAAGACTTCACCCTTGTTACCCTGGCAATGGGTCTCTTGTTTAACTTTAGGAGAAAAAGTTTACTGTGCTAGTTTTGGTCCACCCCAAGTATTCCATTTCCTCAGTACCACCTATATCTAGAAGGCATTCCCTTGTCCATCAACCTGGGGAAGTGCCTAATAGGGGACTAGCATGAAACTCCTCACAGTGTTTGCTATTTGCCACATCTAAACTACTGACAGACGCACTCTGTTACAAAGCGGCAATGAAAGTCTCCCACTATTCCACTTCAAGTGAGGTGTCCAAAGTCTCAAGTCATTTAAATTGTACCATAGGAACTGTTTATTTTAGATACTTTTGACAAGGGAGATGTGTAGATTAAGATATACTTCATTTGGTATTAAAACTGTAGTGGAACATTGTTTCTAAACTGAATGTATAGGGATTTCAGTATTACTGCATTTCAAAAAATTTGATATTAACTAATGAAAAAAGAATGTTCAAAATATTCTTTTACTAATTTGTTTTACTCTTGAACTGGCTAGCTCTAATAATGAGAAAAAGTGAAGCATCAGCAAGAAAAGAAAAGAGTATTAGGTTGATTCGGGTTATGTAAGAAAGTGACTAAATAAGTTAATAAAAGAAAGCAGGCCTAGATGTAAGGAAATAATATGGGCAATAATAGAGGGCCAATATGTTACTCAGATGGTTTATAAGCCCCATCCCAATTCCATAAATTAATATGGAAAAACTTTATTAATTTGTTGAGCAAAGATATAAGAGTAGTTGAATTTATACTGTTGTATCATAAGGATAAACATATTCCAGAACTAAGCTGTTGAATGACTTAGTAAAGAATGAAATGGGTTTAAACTCCTAAATGTACCAGTTTTTCTAAACTAATGGTAGGACCTTTTGGCCATACTTAAAAATCTGATGTGTTCCATTCACATGACTTTCTCTAGGTGCAACACAAACAAATTTCCTTATACAAAAGATTATTCTTTTATACACCATATGCTAATCGAGGTCTTATTACTTGCTTCCTTGTAAGTAGGAGGAACATGAGGGAATACACTAGGCTAAATCGATAGTCAAATCTTTTAAAAACTGGACCTATGTGAAACAACAAAAGTTTGGCTCACTTTGCATTGCCTGCAGTAAAGCAAGAGAGATGAAACAAAACATCACTTCTGGTTTGAGAAAGTAGTTTAAAATTGAAACCAATTACAAGGAATTTCTCAAAAATGGTCAGTTCAACATAAAAATGTATATGACATAAATTATGTGTTTTAATGAGACCTACTATTTTTGTGTAGTAAGTTTTGTATATCTCTTACGGTTTAACCCTTATGCAAAATTCTGCAAAACTCATCCAGAATAAAGAGGTCTTCAGAGCCTATTCCCAGAAAATTCAAAAGATACAGTTTATTTTTTATGTAAATATCTTTGATATACAGTATTTCATTCAAAATCATTACAGCCATTTTTAAGAAAAACAGCATTTTCGAAATTTTTCCATGTAAAGGGTAGATTGTGGTGGGAGGATTTTCTTGAAAATCTTCATGTTACATCCTTGGAAGATACTGAACCTAAATACCAAGTTTGGTTTTTAAGGGTGTTTTCGTTTTTGAGCTGTCCATAGACACACACAACATTTTTTCTAAAATTATGATGAGTTCCATTCGCATGACTTTCTGTACATCTCTGTAACAAATTATTGTTAAAAAGCTTATTCTTCTATCTACTTCATGATAATTGAGATAAACCTTTATGAAATTGTCATTATTTGATTCTTTATACGTAGATGTGAAAATCTAATGTGTTCCACTCACATGATGTCCTCTAACTGTTTAGTAAACAAACCTCTTATTCAAAACTTTCCATTATCTATATCATTTTAATCAAGATAAACTAGGCAGAATTAGCCTTATTACTAGCTCCCTTGTAAGTAGAAGGTAAATAAGAAAAAGCACGTGCTAAAGCAATAGTCTCATCCTTTAAAAGCTGGTCGCTATGAGAAACAATTGAAATTCCAAATCTCTTTGCTTGTCAGGAGTAAACAAACAAGAAGAAAGATGGCTTCCCATTCGAGAAAAGTTTAAATGGTTTAAAATTGAAACCAATAATCCAGAATATCTCGAAAGTGGTTAACTCTACAAAAAAAAAGTATATGATATAAATTGTATGTCTTAATGAGAACTAGTTTTTTGTGCTGTAAGTTTTTTTATATCTCTTACAGTTTGCATGTTATATAAAAATCATCCAGAATGAAGAGGTCTTCAGAGGCTATTCCCAGAAAATTCAAGATATACATTTTGTTTATCATAAAAATATCTTATACAGAAGGTACTTTAATCAAAATCATTAGAGCCATTTTTGAAAAAATATAATTTTCGAAAAATATTCCATGTAAAGGGTAGTTGGGGGTGGGGGAATTTTCTTGAAAATCTTTGTGTTGCATCCTTGTAAGATACCAAACTTAAATACCAAGTTTGGTATTTTACCGACTTTTCGTTTTTGAGCTATGCTGCCCAAGACTCACACACAGACTTCTTTTTTTTCCAAAAATGCTTACTTTGGATTCAGAGGGTTCCAAAACATGTATTTCCAGTGAAATCTCTTTATCAAATTTTTGGGTGCATTACATTACCTTCTCTATACTCTATATGCATAGTATAAGTAGAGAAAGTAAAAATGTTTTTTTTTGACTCATGGGAACTCAAATCATATTTCAGTGAAATCTTGACATTGAATTTTTAACAATACCTTCTCTTTCCACTATGTGCATTGTACATATGGATTAGAGAAAGTAAAAAAACGGATATATTTTTACATCCTCTATACGTATTAAAAATTTGATTCCAAGATTTCACCGGAAATATATGTTTTAGGGTCCCCCGTATCCAAGAAAAAAAGCATTTTCAGAAAAAGGTCCGTGTGTGTGTCCGTGTGTCAGTGAACACGATAACTCAAAAACGAAAAGTCGGTAAAATACCATACTTGGTATTTAAGTTTTGTATCTTTTAGGGATGCGACACGAAGATTTTGAGAAAAATCCCCCCACCCCCAACCACCCTTTCCATGGAACTTTTTTTCGAAAATTTTGATTTTCTTAAAAATGCTCTAACGATTTTGATTAACATATCGTATATTAAAGATAGTTACCTGAAAAATAAAATGTATATCTTGAATTTTCTGGGAATAGCCTCTGAAGACTGCTTTATTCTGGATGAATTTTACGGAATTTTGCATAACTGCTAAACCGTAAGAGATGGACAAAAATTTACTGCACGAGAAATGTAGAGCACGTTAAAACACAATTTATGTTATATACATTTTTTTCGTGGAGTTCATCGTTTTTTAGACATTCCCTGTTTTTGGTTTCTGCTTTGAAAAACGTATACTTTTCTCATACAGGAATTGTCAACTGCTGTCCATACAAACAAAGGAACTTCAGTGACATAGCAACCAGCTTTTGACTATCACTTTAATCTATGATACTCCCTTATTTCGCTTCCACTTACAAAGAAGCAAGTAATAAGACTATTTCTGCTAATTTTTACTTTCTCTATATGCATCATGTATATAGTGTATAGAGAAGGTATTGCAACTCCACTCAAAAGTTCGATACCGATATTTCACCGGAAATATATGTTCTAGGGTCCCCTGTAACCAAAAAATCTGATGTGTACCATTCACATGACTTTCTCCATATCCCTGCAACAAATTATTCTTAAAAAGCTTATACTTTTATTTACTTTATGCTAATCAGAAAAAAATTAGCAGAAATAGTCTTATTACTCGCTTCCTTGTAAGTAGAAGCGAAATAAGGGACAACCGTGGGTTAAAGTGATAGTCAAAAGCTGGTTGCTATGTCAATGAAGTTCCTTTGTTTGTATGGATAGGAGTTGACAAGTTCCTGTATGAGAAAATTATACGTTTCTCATAGCAGAAACCAAAAATAAGGAATTTTACAAAAACGACGAACTCCACGAAAAAAATGTATATTGTACACACATAAATTGTGTGTTTTAAAGTGCTCTACATTTTTTGTGTAGTAAGTTTTTGTCCATCTCTTACGGTTTAGCAGTCATTCAAAATTTAGTAAAATTCATCCAGAATAAACCACTCTTCAGAGGCTATTCCCAGAAAATTCAAGATATACATTTCATTTGTCAGGTAAATATGTTTAATATCCGAAATTTTAATCAAAATCGTTAGAGCCATTTTTGAGAAAATCAAGATTTTCGAAAAAAGTTCCATGTAAAGGGTAGTTGGGGGTGGGGGGATTTTTCTCAAAATCTTCGTGTCGCATCCCTGGAAGATACTAAACTTAAATACCAAGTTTGGTATTTTACCGACTTTTCGTTTTTTGAGTTATTGTGTTCACAGACACACGGACACACACACACACACACACACACACACACACACACACACACACGGACCTTTTTTGTATATTGGGGACCCTAAAACATATATTTCCGATGAAATCTCGGTATCGAATTTTTGGTGGAGTGCAATACTTTCTCTATACACTATGTACATAGTGCGTATGGAGAAAGTAAAAATGCATTTTCAGAAGAAGGTCCTTGTATGTGTCCGTGTGTCTGTGAACACGATAACTCAAAAACGAAAAGTCGGTAAAATACCAAACTTGGTATTTAAGTTTAGTATGTTCCAGGGATGCGACACGAAGATTTTGAGAAAAATCCCCCCACCCCAAACTACCCTTTACATAGAACATTTTTCGAAAATTTTGATTTTCTTAAAAATGGCTCTAATGATTTTTATTAAAATACCGTATATTAAAGATATTTACCTAACAAATAGAATGTATATTTTGAATTTTCTGGGAATAGCCTCTGAAGACTACTTTATTCTGGATGAATTTTACGGAATTCTGCATAACTGCTAAACGGTAAGAAATACTTAACACACACTAAAAGTAGAGGGCGTTAAAACACACAATTTATGCTATATACATTTTTTTCGTGGAGTTGGTCGTTTTTGTGATACTCCTTATTTTTGGTTTAACCTTTAAAAAATATACTTTTCTCATAGAGAAATTTGTCAACTCCTGTCCATACAAACAAAGGAACTTCAGTCACATATCAACCAACTTTTGACTATCACTTTAACCTATGGTACTCCCTTATTTCGCTTCTACTTACAAGGAAGCAAGTAATAAGACTATTTCTGCTAATTTTTTCTCGATTAGCATGAAGTAAATAGAGGCATAAGCTTTTTAACAATAATTTGTTGCAGAGATGTAGAGAAAGTCATGTGAATGGAACACATCAGATGTTTAAAATATGTATTTTATATGACATTTCAATGAATCATTAATATGGTATGGACAGGTGATTCATATGAATCATCTTAGGTTACTGTAGAGTGCTTTTGAATGGATGCCATTAAGGAGACAAAAATGAGGGTGACCTCCACAAACATGGAATAGATTCTTGAAACCATCAATGAAAAACAACTAAGAGAAGGGCAATGGTTAAATAGGACAGAATAGTTTTCTTAGTATATGAGAATGCCTACTTTAATGTGTATTTGATTAGGTATCAGAATATGTTGTAAATATTCTAAAAGCAATAATAAAAACAACAATGGTGATGAATATGAGAATAATCTGATACACAATTATTTTACACTCTGAAATATTCTGTGTACTGAATTGTTTGGCTTTTACTCAAATTTTAAAATGTCTCTTAATGTTTTTGTTAGTTAAATTAGTTTCATCTCAGTAGTATTTTGTTAAAAAATAGCCTGATCTGACGATGTTAGAGGCTGAATAGAATTGTGTTTCTTTTTAACTCCCCATTGATTGAATGTTTCTGTAGTGAATTGTTGTGAATAAAGTCATATAGTAACACTGCAAACTTTCTTTGGCTTTGCATTCTTATACTTCCTCAGCTGCTACGCTACCTGTAAATTCATGCCTGATTTCTCAAGTGAATTACTAAGACTTCACCTTGGTCGGTTGCTTTTGCTTCATGGATATGTCCTTCAATTACTAAGTGAGGTAGCGCCGCGGTAATGCAAGTGACTTGCATTTGGGAGGTCCCGAGTTCGATTCCCTCTGACCCATGGATTTTTTCGAACGTTTCCCCGGGTCGTCCGGCGAATGTTGGAGTATTTCCTCTGATCCACCAAATTTCCTACCACTCAATATCATTCCATTCATCGTTTCATTCACTCTTCAGCCCGTCTGATCTATTTTCTTGATGGTAGTATCAGCGAATATGTTACGGTGAAGCATGGCTGGGAAAAATTATATCTTCTCTCTGAAATCCTCACCGTCCCTCGGCCTTCGGCTGGTTGCCGGGGTATGCGGACAGTCCTCCTCGGGCGTTGGACCCTCTTGGAACTGCAGCGTCCCCGGTCTACCTATCCGATTGCAGGGACAGTTCATCTGGAAACTGAATCTTGTCAGTACTGTGCTATTATTTCTGGTTCTGGCCGCCAGGTATCGCCTTTCACCTCATATTTCTCTCCCAGGCGAGCCTTCCAGGAACATCGGTACAATATCCACACTGAATCGTGGCGAGCCCCCTCCGAAAACGCCCTAATTCCCCTCTCTTTCACTTCATACATTATAAACGCGACAAAACATGATTTTAAAATGTGCGGGTAGGCATTTAGGAATGGCACCCATACTTTGAATAGAGATCGCGGGGGAAAAAAAAAATACTCAGCTATTCACTTATAACAAGTTACTGGAATAACTCTTGTGGTGCAAAGTTTTTCTGCAGCTATATAAACAAAGAGAAATAAATTACAGATCGAATAAGAAATCAGAATACTTTAAATGGGAAATAAAATATGTTCCTCGACTTTGCGTCTACCTTTTTTTTTAACGCTCCTACGGAAGTTGACAGACAGGGGATACAGATTAACTCACGTAAACAGCAAATGCTCTTTACATACGCATCGCATTATGACATCTATATCTGCCCGTTATAAGCAACGAAGTGACTTTGTTCTTTGTTTCCGTTACTTTGTAATCCCCCCCCCCAAAAGAGCAGAAAGTTAAATCAGCCGCACTATAGAATTTAGATAACCTATAATCCTGTCAATGAGGTTTATAAATACAAAATAATAATACCATTTAGAATGAAAATTCCCCGCCATTTGTATTTACATTATACATTTCTGGAAATATTTCACCTCTAACTACTCCATATCTCAAGAGATATTTAATATCCCCTTCCATACGTGGGTATTGTCCGGGTATACGTGAAAAATACATCTTGTTTCAAAAGTAATTATGTCCATCTTTTAAATACCTACTGAGCTAATATGGCAGTTTATTTGTTTTACGTTAATTAGAGTATTACTTGAGAAGTGAGGATCAATTGCAGATACTAAACTCGTGAAGCATCTATTTTGTTACATAAACAAAAACTAATTGCTGCTAATCTTAGTGCGGAGAACCTTAAAACACAAACCTGCTATAAATGGGTTATCGTTGGTAGCAAAGAGCACACAAATCTTGTTTGAACCAAGTATCTATAAAAAGTTGCTTATTTATGGATGACTTTCAAAACACAACGTTACAAAAATGTCATTGTTACGAATGATGTTCATTCAATGAGCAGTGGGGCGTTCGGCGTTCATTTTTAGCGGGAGACAGTGCTGCCAATTCCCTGTGTGTGTGTGTGTGTGTGTGTGTGTATGACATTAAATCAGTAGCGCAGTCAGAAAAGAATATTAAAAAGAGTGTTATCTGTATGAGTCTATATTTCAAAAATTTATATCAAACTATAAACACTAATTAATTCTGAGTTTTAATTTTATATTCACAGACTTTGCAGCAGCTGGAATTAAAATTATGTTTCTGTTCTTACATTTTTTCTGCAAGGGAGTTTCCTAGCTCAACCAGTGAATTCAAATGGCAAATAACACAGAGGGAAGAAAAGACGGTAAGGATATACGATGGTTGCATCATAAATGTAATGTTTTTTTAAGAAGGGAAACTAATTTTAAATCAATCCTCGCACCTCTAGGAAACAATCCTCATGGAAGAATGCATTATTGTCAAATCAGTTCAGTTGCTGAGATTACCCTACAGAATACGAATTAATCCGGACAGGCTAGTCCAATAGGTCTAGAATGGGCCAAGAAAGATTATCCTCTCTGTCAATGATGTTCATAGAAAAACAGTTATGTTCATGAGAAATTTACGCAAGCTGTTATGGAACTATTTCTGAAGAAATCTCGTCGATTGGAGCTAACATTCCAGTAAACTGGTAAATACTACTACTAAAATTAACAATAATTTACGTATTTCTCGTATTACGCAAGTAATTGGTTTTCATGAATTATCACGTAACACAAAAAACACAAAGTGAATGTGATAGTGATATGGACTATTTTAAGGTAAACATGAAAAAAATGAGATTTAAACAGCTACATCTATTTATGTCATTTATACAGTTAAAAATCAGCATTTTCTTTTTAAATCGCTTTAAGCGAAAACCCGTCAAGTGTGAGATTGCATATAACGAGCGATGACTAAATTTTATAGACTAAGAAAAACGATGACAAAGGGAGCGGTGTACCTAAATTACTCTCCACGAATCGCCACTGCCTACGACACAGACTTTTATTTATTTATTTATTTTTTTTTTTAATTTTTTTTTATAGACCGGATCTGTAGTTCAAAATCTTCTCGGGCTTCTAGCCAGGTAATAACTTGGCTTGACACCAACGTTTCGAAGAAGTGCATCTTCCTCGTCTTCAGGGTGAACTGAAGACGAGGAAGATGCACTTCTTCGAAACGTTGGTGTCAAGCCAAGTTATTACCTGGCTAGAAGCCCGAGAAGATTTTGAATTAACACGTCGCCAGGAAAGCTATAGTTCTTATTTTACGGATCTGTAGTGTTTGCAAACCATCACCGTTTCAGGATTGTGCTTCTCAACATGCATTAACATAGGACAAACAATAATGAATTGACTGGCGCCAACACCAATAAACCTAGATGCATTTGTTAGCTGCAAATTGTAATAATTAATACTTATTTCACAGCCCAGATTAAAATCATAAACCCGCTTCATTTCTACGCGACGTAGTGCAGAAAGTCCCACTCATTTCCCGCTGAAATATTGAACGTACATTTCCCTAAAGTCATTGTGAACTATCCTTTGCAGGTGATTTGTGTGTACTATTGCATAGTCTTAAATGGAAAGATTAGAACAGCTATAGTAATTATTAATTTAAAGACAGGCTTAAATTTTCTGCTACTTTCTGCTGTTGGTACTTCAAACTTCAGTATTATAAAATGGGACGTTGATGTTTATAGTTAAAGTTGGTAGCAGACGTGATAACAAAAGTGAAACAAAACCGCAGGGGGGAGATATCAGCACAATCACATCGTCAAAGCGGAGATAGTGGAGACTGGAGGGTGTGACATACGTCGGTTAAAAGGTAAGATATGTCTCATGTTTACTTTGCAAAAATGTATTAAACACTTTGAACCCAATAACAATTGCGGTGAAACTCTGTTCATGCAGAGTAGATGGTGAAGAGCCTTTTCAGCTATTGAATATATCAAGATGTGGAATTCCCATTTCTCATAAGTGAGTCATCGGAAATAAGAACAATTACGTTTATTTTGTGAAAGCTTAAAAAGGAGAAGAGCATTAACATTGCCGTTTAGCTGTTGCTGTTGTACTAAGTACACCACTTCACCAACTGACTGATGTCAGGTTCTCAGGTTCAGCTCATTAAACAGATCCTTTTTTTTTTTTGTTGACTTTATTGCAAATTTTGTTTACAAGTAATTGCGGGTAGATTATCTGCTATGATATCAACATTGTCTGTTTAATTTCTCTTTTCTTTTGCTCCAGTTTAGGTGTACAAAATGTGGAAGGCTACTGCAGGCACACAGTTGGAGATTTCAAATGGAAATGATGATGATTGGGACACAGATCCAGATTTTATAAATGATGTGACAGAGCAAGAACAGAGATGGGGCTCAAGAACAGTTGAAGGTTCTGGACGTACAGCTGGAGCTATAGAGTGAGTAAATAAAAATCAACATGTGGTTTCTTAGAAAGCTTTGCAGTAGTATAATTCTTTTAATGAATGTCAAAATAACCAACAAAAAAGCATCTATTTTATCTACCATTCCCGTTTTTTTAAAACTCTGAAAATGTGTTTATAAAAGGAGGAAATCATGTTAATTATTTTTCAGTGTTTTAACACTCCCTTTACAAGTTATAGCTGTCACAAAATGTAAAAAATTTATGTACAAACCAGAGATCCGCACATCTAAGGCTGTAATGTCATGCAGGTGTAGTTGGGGAGTAATTTTAAAGCTTATACAAAAAGAAGTAATTTGTTAAGCAGCACAACATGTTTTGTGGTAATTATTTACAAGTTGGGCCGCTATAGCTCTCCGCTGCGACTTATGCCAGTTTTGTACTCTAACGGGACCGGTGTGGTTAGAGAGGGATTATGGGTGGGGAGATGGTTTAAAAAACTAATGTTGTATCCATTGCGCTGTTAGGAGTTGTTGGAAATATCGATAATGAGGTACTACCACAATATAAAATTAGAAACATAAATTTATATACACACACTAACCTAAACGGAATGGAACCTAACCTCGCGCTAAATTTGAAATCCACAGGCTTTGAAATTGCCATCATAAATACAAAGTCAATCAATCGCACTTAGTTTCATTCGATTTTAGAGTGGCTGAAGTTCTGTATAATAAAATTCACTGAACAGCTGTATCTGCGTGAAACATACTCGTCATACATCAGCACAGCGTCTAGCAACATATGCCGGAGCTTTTCCGATAAAAAAAAATTGGTGAAAACGTAACAAGTATAAACCAAACTTACAGTCAAACCACAATTAGTTTAGTTTCTAGAGGGGCCCAAGTTCTCTATAATTACCAAACAATTTTATGCATAAAACAATTCTGGCAATAAATATTACTATATGCTTGGATACAATTCTGCATGATAAAAAAGAATCTATATGTTGCATTCACATGCGTTTCTCTACCCACTGTTCTTGAATATCTTATTCTTCTACCTATTTCCTGTTTATCAAGATAAATGTTCACAGAAGTACATTTGTTACTTATTTTGGTGTAGGTACAAGTGTACATAGTAAGGTAAAGTGAAAGTCAAAATTAACACATTAGTCTTGAAATGAATTTAGCCTATTTTATGCTACTGTATATATTCTAGTCTCAGAAGGTAATTTTACAGACATGGAGAACTTTAAATATGGAGAAGTGATGAGGTCAACATGTACAGAAGAAACAAGAAATTCTACTTGTAGGTGTATCAGAGAGTAGGCTTTCTGCTCTTTAACTGCACAAGGCCAACCCGACCTTTACTTCCCACACTGCAATACAAAATTAAAGTTCATTATAGATTACAAGCAACTTTTACACTCTCCAAGTTTTCCCCAGCTTGCTCAAATTATTTATATTTCACTTTCCACACATTTTTTGAAATATTATAGAGCAAATGGAGGGGGAAAAAATCGGTAATTATTTACAAGTTGGGCGGCTAACTCTCTCCGCTGCGACTTATGCCAGTTTTGCACTCTAATGGGACCGGTGTGGTTAGAGAGGGATTATGGGTGGGGAGATGATTTAAAAAACTAATTTTGTATCCATTCCGCTGTTAGGAGTTGTTGGAAATATCGATAATGAGGTACTACCACGATATAAAATTAGAAACATAAATTTATATAGACACACTAACCTAAACGGATTGGAACCTAACCTTGCGCTAAATTTGAAATCCACAGGCTTCGAAATTGTCATCACAAATACAAAGTCAATCAATCGCACTTGGTTTCATTCAATTTTAGCGTGGCCGAAGTTCTGCATAATAAAATTCACTGAACAGCTGTATCTGCCTGAAACTTACTTGCCATACATCAGCACAGCGTCTAGCGACATATGCCGGTGTTGCATACCACAACAGTGTTCGCCTGCCACGGACAATAAAACTCAGGTTTTAGGCACTTTAGTGTGTAGTATTATTATATATTTACATTGCAAAAGTACTACAAGACTTCTTTATTTATATTCTACTCCTTCTAGGCAGCATACTTCACAAATATTCACAAAAAAGGATCGCTACGCGCAAGTAATAAATTAGCGTTTAACTTAATTACAGAGCTTTTCCGATAAAAAAAAATTGGTGAAAACGTAACAAGTATAAACCAAACTTACAGTCAAACCACAATTAATTTACTTTCTAGAGGGGCCCAAGTTCTCTATAATTACCTTACCTGTTTTGTTGACAAATAAATAAGTTAAGGAACATAAAAAGAAATTGATTTTGAATTTCCCAAAAATTTGTATTTCCTATAAAAATCTGCATTTGAAGAAAAGGATAAACTCCTGATCCATGAACCACCCGAAATCACTATATTCATCACATATAAGTAGTCTTTAATTATTAAAATGTGGGAAATATACGCTAATAATGGTGGGTAATGCTGCTGATGGTGCATTTGCTGCAATACACAGTAGGTAGACTATTTTTGCACAAATAAAATGTTGAAACAAGCAATGATCTGCGTTAGGCAGTATATAGTGTTGATACTATTGTATCGTTCCTTAAGAAGGCGGCAAAATGTGTGCATTGAGTAAAGAAATGCTTTAGGGAGTGCAGGTAGTGTAGCCTTAGGAAGTAGGGTGCTAATGACCTTGTAGTTGAGCGCCCTTAAACACTAACCATCATCATCGATAGGAAGTTGTGGAAATGCTGAAATATGCAATTCTATGTTATTGTGGAAATGCTGAAATATGCAATACTATGTCATTAGCAAATATCCACTACCAAATGGTATTTGGTATTACAAATAACATATGTTTGGCAATATCAGATTGTCTCAAAATGTCACCTGTCTAAATGTATTAACAGTGCTACAATTGCAATATGACAGAGAAGGGAGTATCTTCATATTCTTATGAAATCATCTTTAGCTAGATCATGTTATACATAACCTCAAATACTATTAAATCATATATTGTATACTAACTGGGTGGTCCAATCACTCTTCTGCCATTTTCAGCTTCCCTTCTGAACATGTCGTTCTCCCACCAGTAAGTGTTTTGATGTATGCACACTGGGAATGTTGGGAAAATGCAAATGGTAATCACATTCTATAATAGGAAGGTTTTAAAATATATAATTAGGGTATTGTCACTTCACCAATGTAAACTTCAAAGAAAAGTTATTGAGTAAATTGAATACCTAATCTTATTAATCAAAGCATTTGGGCAACAAAAAGACCTTTGTATGTGGAATATGCACAATTTTGTTATATTTTAAACATTAGGAGCAAGGGTATAATAATTTGCATTTGAAAATGCATTTTAATGCATTGATTTTAAACGATCTTTTTCATTTTATGTGATTAATATACTTAGTATTCATGGATTTAGATTATTTATTTAACATTTATTCCATCGAAGACAGAGACTCATTGTACAGGAGTAAAGCAACATGTGCATTACTGTGGCACTGACTCTTTTTACCGGGTACATTCCCTTGGCATTATAAGGTGAAGAAAATGGTGTACTACTGCTGCCATCTAGCAGCATTGATTCCATTAGCTGGATTACCAATCTCTGCATTTTCCTGTATTTTTTCAGTGTAAAGCTGGTGCAGTTTAACGAGGTTTCACATCTTCAGCACCATTACACAAATAAGACTTATTCAGTAACATATTGCTTGTTTTAATGCATTTATAACCATAACTTTTTACTTTTTTCATTTTGTGTCACTGTTTCTCAAACACAACCAACAAAATAGGAAAATGACAGAAGTGTCACCCGAGGCTTCATGGGAACGTTCTTCAATCCTTGTCTCTCCGCATGCTGCCATTATTCACAATCTAAGCATAGCGGAAGAAGCTGCAGCATGTAGCCAAGGGAGAGGGCCCAGAGCTGCAAAGTGCAGCAGTGGGATTTTTTTTTATGGAAATGGAGCAGATGTGGCTATGAAGAATGACAGAGCATAGTTAAAGGATCTGAGAAGCTAAACCCCAATGAACCACAGCATAGCTAAGGGATCTGTGAGGTCTAAACCCATTCAAATTACCATAAATAGCAGATTTTCATTTAGCAGCATTTATTTATTGCTGTTTGCCACCATTTAGCATACTATGTAGTTGATAATGGTGGTACTTTACAATATATAAGTGCGGTCACAAAGAAGGGTGGGTAGTGGTGCAGGCTATAATAATTACCAAATCTGCAAATATTTTGCAAGTGAAACATTCATTTGGTGTATATATAAAAAGAGGAATAGATATTTGATTTTAAAGTATATAGTAACATTTCTAAGTAAGATCATACTTTACTCAAATTCCAAAGATAAAAGAATAGATAAAATGTGTAGTACTTCTCCAAAAAAAATCTGATGTGTACCATTCACACGACTTTCTCCATATCCCTGCAACAAATAATTCTTAAAAAGCTTATACTTCTATTTATTTTATGCTAATCAGAAGAAATTAGCAGAAATAGTCTTTATTACTCGCTTCCTTGTAAGTAGAAGCGAAATAAGGGACAACAGTAGGTTAAAGTGATAGTCAAAAGCTGGTTGCTATGTCAGTGAAGTTCCTTTGTTTATATGGATAGGAGTTGACAAGTTCCTGTATGAGAAAAGTATATGTTTTTCTTAGCAGAAACCAAAAATAAGGAATGTCACAAAAACGACGAACTCCACGAAAAAAAATGTATATAACATAAATTGTGTGTTTTAAAGTGCTGTACATTTTTTGTGTAGTAAGTTTTTGTCCATCTCTTACGGTTTAGCAGTTATTCAAAATTTAGTAAAATTCATCCAGAATAAACTACTCTTCAGAGGCTATTCCCAGAAAATTCAAGATATACATTTTATTTGTCAGGTAAATATGTTTAATATCCGAAATTTTAATCAAAATCGTTAAGAGCCATTTTTGAGAAAATCAAAATTTTCGAAAAATTTCTATGTAAAGGGTAGTTGGGGGTGGGGGGATTTTTCTCAAAATCTTCATGTCACATCCCTGGAAGATACTAAACTTAAATACCAAGTTTACACACACACACACACACACACACACACACACACACACACACACACGGACCTTTCTGTGAAAATGCTTTTTTTTTTTTGATATTGGGGACCCTAAAACATATATTTCCGGTGAAATCTCGGTATCGAATTTTTGGTGGAGTGCAATACTTTCTCTATACACTATGTACATAGTGCATATGGAGAAAGTAATAAATTGAATATGTTGTAAATGACACAAAATCAATTATGACTATAGTATGTTTATTTTACAGTTTTAATCAGGCAGGCATTTGCACATAATGAGATTACAGATATTGACACTACAGTTCCATCAGAGGAAAGTGGGACACAGCATAACTATTCTCACACATATACACAAGTTTGTTTGTTCATGCATTTGTTTGGTCCCATTGTGACCAATACTCATGGAAATTAAACGTGTGATAAAATTATGAGCTATGCAGCATATTTAATAAAACACATTCTTCACCAAGATTATATTTTTATTCAATTTTATTGTAAACTAGCTGTCAGCCTCAGCTTTGCATGGGTGGTGTACAAATGAAAAAATTGAGACAAAATCTTCCATTTACAATACAACCATGCAATGAAATAAAAATACAATGAACTAATTTGACAATACTTTATTGTAATGCTTGGTAATGTACAATTTTCCTTCCGGAGAGAAAATAAATAGTGCCGATGGTTTGCCGACTCTTGAGTACGCAATGTACAACTGCCCATGCAAAAAACAAGCAATTCAATGTATATTTCACACATTGCTAATGATTGACCGTGGTATTTATTGTCATTGTGAATGCAAGGCGCACGGCAAACTGAACACCCTTAAATTCAAAAGGAAAGTCGGTTGGCATTAGTGGTATTCTTGGAGTAAGCACATCCTCGCCTTTGAACTTTCCTATGATTATATTAGCTTAAATCAAATTTTTCATAATTTTTTTAACAACAAGTCTTGTTCCGTTGCACAGTTTCAGCTGATTGAGATTGCATAGCATAATTATTACCGAGTCAACCTTGAGCAGTAAATTGTGTTGTGGAATCCTGGAAAATCCAATGAATTTAGGAATTCAGTTAGATAATTGATGCCTTCATTTGGATTGGTAATGAAATTGATCAATGTAAATTAATGCATTTGTCATAAAATTTACTCTGATTTTTTATATTCGATTCATCTACATTCTTATTAGTTGCTTCTAAAATGGCTCGTTCACTCAACCAAGCATAATTTTTGTATTTTACACCAATATTTGAGAACACTTTCATATTAATTCTTCCTTTGATGTGAAGTGATAAATATTTGTTGGAAATGAAATGAGGCCAGTAGAAGTATTAATAGGAATTTTCCCAATGTCTAATAATGCCTTTGCATCTGCAAAGCGCTATGATCTGCGCAATGTTGGTATTGTGAAAAGGACGAAGTCAGTGCACCCATAAGGTAGTGTGGAAAGGATGACATGCAGTTAACAGCGTGGGTATACAAGGATGTCGGCATAAAAACAATAATGGCAGCGCTTTCATAGTGTTGCGGGTAAATGCTGAAGTAGGTAATGAATTATGTTACGGATAACGTCACAAAGTAACATTCTGATTTTTCCGAATCTCTTTCTTTCCTTTACTCCTAATGTTTTCCACCTCTTTATTTATGTTCTTTTATGTCAAAACATCCATTTTAAGGCTAACGATGATGTAACTAGTAGATCTGGCTGGGCAAGTGATAAGTTTTTATTTGATGATAGCTCTGTGTATTAAATTTATCCATTTAACCTAAAATATTACTTGATCAAATATATTAAGAGCACTGCAATTGCAATGTGATAGTGACAGGGGTATCTTCATGTTCTAATGAAATCAACTTTAGCTAGCTCATGTACCACATAACCTCAAACAACCAATTTCTGCAATAGGAAGTTAACCTAAAATGGTTTACTATTCAGGTCCCATCATTTCTCTGCCATTTTCAGATTCCAAGAAGGGTTATTGGTTATGTGCATAGTTTATAACTTGCTCATTTTATAGAATTACAACAAAAAATACTTATTTCTTATTTCTTTGTTTAAACGATGTGACCAAGGAAACAATAGTTAGTACATAAGAAATATATTTGATTTTCACTGTTATCTTGCATCATTGATTCCTAACCAGGTGCATTTCCCTTAGCATTGAATGGGAAAGAAAAATTGGGCAGTACTACAGCCATCTAGTTGCAAATAAATAAATATTCGTCACCAGGAAAGCTTCTTTATTTTAAATGATAGGAGTAGGAAGGGACAGTTAATACATAAAAGGTATTTGATTTTCACTGCTGCGTTGCGTCATTGTCTTGATAAACTGGTGCGTTACCTTAACATTGAATGGGGAGGCAAAAGTACTACTACAGCCATCTAACAGTAAATAAATAAGTTCAAAACTTGCAAATATGCATAGAAGCTTGTGACAGTGATGTGATTAAATAAGAAATAAAAGAATTTGAGTCGGTTTTTGCAACACAAACATCACTTATTTTTACTTACCGGGGACCGGTTTTGGGTAACATTTGTTCCCATTTTCAACCCTTAATTCCGACTAAATCTTTCTTCGTTGGCATCAATGATGGGGGTGGTGGTGTATAATTGTGGAGGCATCTGTTGCTGGATCTATGAACTTCCAGAGGTTGCTGTATGGTGGCAAATCAAAATTCATGATATGGCTCTTTTTCTTCATGATGTAGATCTTCTCCCAGACATCTAATTCTGTGGGTTTATAAGCTGGTCTTAACAGTTTTATATTCGATGTGATTTCGTGTCCTGATGTCCAAAAATGATGGGCAACTGGTGATTTTTCTATTTGTTTGTATTTTAGGTTTCTCATGTGACCAGATTAAAGGATTTTTCTCTTTGTGTCGCATCCCTGGAAAATACTAAACTGAAATACCAAATATGGTGTTTTACCGACTTTTCGTTTTTGAGTTATTGTGTTCACACACATACACACACATACACACACACACACACACACACACACACACACACACACACACACACACACACACACACCTTTTTCTCAAAATGCTTTTTTTTTTTTTGATACAGGGGACCCTAAAACATGTAGTTCCGGTGAATCTCAGTATCAAATTTTTGGGTGGAGTGCAATACCTTCTCTATACACAGTATACATAGTATGTATAGGGAAGGTAAACATTTACAACTGTTACGAATGTTGAATTTTTTTTGACTCGTTTTCTTTCTCCAATAGACCAAAAAATTTGGGGGTATGGGAATAAACCTCTCATACTAACTTTACCAACTCATATTATATATTAAACATTGCAAAATGCAATACATAGTAACTTTAGAAATTAAAATTGAGTTGAACTTAACACTTTTAAAACTTCACTTGTTTTTACTTGCACAGTAGTACAATGTTTCACAGAACTTGTCTGCATTTTCAACTACCTTTGACTGCTGGACTCAACATCTATCTTCTAAAACATGTGACAAGACAAACTGAACTCTATACTTGGGAAAATGAATTCAACCCACTCCACAAGTTCATTCGATGTCCAGTGGCGATCCTCAAGATTCCAGAGGCATTGATACAAATGAGTCCGGTAGTTGAAAATGCAGACAAGTTCTGTGAAACATATGTACTATTGTGTAAGTAAAAACAAGAAGTTTTAGAAGCATTAAGTTCAACTCAGTGTTAATTTCTAAAGTTATCATTTCACTTCACTGTGTACTACTTCCTGTCAGGTTAGCTATCATATTCACAGAGCAACTGTTTACATCATATCCAACAGAAATCTGATGTGTTCCTTTCAGATATCTGTTTTGCAAACATACTATTCCTAAAAAGATTATCCTTATATATATATATTTTATGCTAATAGAGATAAACAGCAGAAATGGTCTTATTACTTAGTTCCTTATAAGTAGAAGGTAAATAAGGGAATACACTATGCTAAAATGATAGTCAAATGTTTAAAAGCTGTGCAATTGGCATTGGAATTCACTTCTTTGGTTGGCCAGGAGTAGAAAAAAAAAAGCACAAACAACTTCCTGTTTAAAAAAAGTATAAGTATTTTAAAATTGAAACCAAGAGCTAGGAATATCTCAGAAATGGTTAGCTCTACAACAAAAATGTAAAAAACATAATTGTATGTTTTGATGAGATCTACATTTTTTATGGAGTAAGTTTTTGTCCATCTTGTACAGTTATTCAAAAGTCATCCAAAATGAAGGGGACCTCAGAGCAGTTACCAGGAAAATCAACATAGGCATTTTATTTGTCATATAAATATCCTTAATATACAGTATTTTAATCAAAATTGTTAGGGCAATTTTTGAGAAAATCAGAATTTTTGAACATTTTTCCATGTAAAGGATAGTTTGGGGACTTTCTTGTCACAGCCTTAGGAGATATTAAACTTAAATACCAAGTTTGTCATTTCACACACTTTTTGTTTTTGAAATAAGTTGTGCAAAAAAAAAAAAAAAAAAAAAAAAAAAACCCATGCACACACCTTTTTCTAAAAATGCTTTTCTTTTTGGATTCAGGGGGTTTCGAAACATATATTTCTGGTGAAATCTCTGAATCAAATTTTTGAGTGCAATACAATACCTTCTCTATCTGCCATGTGCGTTGTAAATATGCACTAGAGAAAATAAAAGTGTCTGAAAATGTGTGTTTCTGATGAAATCGGGATATCAAATTTGAGTGGAATGCAATACCTTCTCTATGTACTAGGTACTTGGAGGAGAAAGTAAATATCTATTTAATCCAAGCAATGACATTTTAGCATTATTTTATTGTTTTCACTCATATCAATGTAGTTGTTTCAAAATACATGATTGATAATTAATTGAGAGCTATAGTATCTGGCATATCCCTTGCTTTAACACTCGGTACCTTTTTCATTGGCAGCATGAAGAAACTTCGTGAGGAAACAGCAGTGGCAGATGCTTTGCAGAAGCAGAAACAGCTGGAGGAAGGGCCTAAAGCTGCATTTGGTTATGGTGGAAAATTTGGAATTCAGACAGATAGGTAAGTCTTCTAATATGATGGTCTAATATAAAACAAAATTTTAATGCCTAAACTGAATATAGAGCCATGATTAAGACTAAGTGTTTGTGTATTCTTGTGAATAATGCTTTAAAGTAGTATTCTGACAATGAACATATAAGGAAAACACTAATTATTTGAAGTTTGGGCTCTGTGGTAGGTGATTGGGTGATGTTCTTCTCAGAAACTGAATAGTTTTGGTCCTAAATTTTATTGGAGTCATTTTTAATCATTGAAATTTTGAGTGTTTGGCTTTATATTGGTGCATGGAGGGCAGTGGTGGTCGGTAGGTTGTAGAGAAAGGGAAACAATGTTCTTATAAAAATTACTGAGCCATAGAATTTTGAAAGTGGCGTACACAGCAGCTGGCACTACTTTTAATTCAGTGGAAATGCAAATCAATCCTTCTGCTTTTCTTTCCAAATTCGTCAATCTACAGTTTATAAAACTCATCTTCATTTTCAACTTGTTTCAGTTTTACCATTTTCTTTCAGTTGAGAGTAGGAAGAGTAGGGAAACTCTATCTTGCACTTGTGTTGCTACCACACATTATATATTTGCTACAGTGCAGAAAAAGAACATTTACATCAGTACTTTAAGTAGAATGATGGCAACGAAAGTACAAATTTATGTTCCTCAAAAGTAAGGTGACAAACTGGTACTATCTAAATACAAAAGTAGTTTAGAAATATCCATAGGTAAAACTTCATTGCTTGAATATTCAACACATTCAATATTAAAACTACTATGGTTTGCATGGCTGGCATTCATACCATAAAATGTAGATTCTGGGCTTAGGTGGTGGTCCAACAGATGAAAGTTCACACTATGTTTCACACATAATATCGTTGGGCATTTTCAAGGGAAAGTTGACTTTTCACCGGTATGGCCAGAGTGGGAAAGTTTACTTCTCTGGCCATATGGATGAGAAGTCAACTTTTCTATGAAAATGCCCAACAAAGTTATGGGCAAATCGTTGAATGAACTTTCATGTGTTGGAACATGGCTTACAAGACCAGAATCTATATTTTATGGTATATTCAATGTTGTTTCCTTTCTATGCCGGATAAAATCAAAGTAGCTTTGCTTCTAACAAGAAAATACTTATTCTTGCAATACACTCTTTATGTTTTTCTCATCAATTAGGTGAAGGAAAATCAAACTACCAAGAGTACAGTATCAATTTTCAGATTGATTGCACCATTGCCATACATTTCATAATATTCTGAAAATGGCTGTTTAGAGTGTTATCAAATATACTGAAAAGTAACAACTCATTGTAAATTCCTTTTGTTGGCCGAATCTTCATTTTCCATGTGGATCTGAAATGAAGTTCCTTCAGAAAAATAAACATCAGTTAGATTTAGGACAACCTTTTTATTACTTTTACTTGTTCATTAAACTTAGTGGTTTCTTGCTGATCTAATTGTAAGTCAATTCTCATGGGCCCAAATATCAAGAAAATTTTCCAATCAGTATGATTTTGTTGCTGTTGATGAAGCTGCATAGTTTTCAACAAATTTATTTATGTCATCAACCCAGAAGTTTTCCAAGTACCTTTTACATTTTAAAATAATACACAGTATACTTTTGAGGTTTTTTGCAACCACATAATTAATCTATTTTAGCATACTGTTCCACATTAAAATTATGTACACATCATTTAGTTTTTATCTGAATGTATGTTAAATTGGGTGTATATCATGCTTGAGAAATAATTTATTTTTTTGACTTAAAACCAGTCAAAATGAATGGCTGATTAAATTCTCTAATACACACCCACTGCTTCTTCCCTCTCTTTCACTCCCACAGAAGTTATGCCCAAACTTTTCCGCTTTCCCTCTTCACTCAATGCTCTAGCCAGGCAAGAAGGGAATGGTAGTGATCAGTGCATTCCCTTCGCAGCTCACACTCTAAGAAGATGCAGGCTTTACTGTATACTTGAGAAAGAACTGATATAAGGATAACATTGCAACACAAAACAAAAAAAATATGATGTGTTCCATTCACATGACTTTCTCTACATCTGCAACAAATTATTATTTAAAAGCTTATGCTTCTATTTACTTCATGCTAATTGAGAAAAATTAGCAGAAATAATCCTATTACTTGCTTCCTTGTAAATAGAAGTGAAATAAGGGAGCACCAAGGGTTAAGTGATAATCAAAAGCTGGTTGCTATGTGACTTAAAACAAATTAGACACAATATATTATTGGAATTATCACACTGAAGCACCGCAACATTGATTCAACATAAACACTGTTATGCTTCACAAACCTTGTTTTCCTTTAGGACAATTGTTTTGCCTTCCTTGAAGGCATCCATAGCTGAGGATACCTTTCAGGGAAGGTAAAAGAATTGTCCTAAAGAAAAACAAGGTTTGTGGAGCATAAGAGAGTTTATGTCAAATCAATGTTGCTTAAATACAAACAAATATTAACCTGTTTTATTAATTTGTTGAGTTGGTTTTTTAACACTACGTCACTTACATTGTTATTATGAGGGACTAGTTTTGAAAGCCTATACTTTCATTTTCAACCTCACGGTCCAACTGCCATAATGAAAATGAAAGCATAGGCTTTCGAAACTAGTCCCTCATAATAACAATGTAAGTGATGTAGTGTTAAAAAACCAACTCAACAAATTAATAAAACATATGATTTGACCGTCACTGTTTCCTCCAAACACCAATCAACAAATATTAACCTGTTAGAACTATTTGTTATTGAGCATTATATACACTTAGCTGAAGAATTTACAAAATCTAAAACCTCTTTGTGTGTTCTGAAACAAATGGCACTAGATATAATAAATTTAAGATACCTACCATTGAATAGTTACATGTTTATATTGACGGTTCCAGCATACCAAATAACTGTGGTACTGGTGCAAATGCAATATGTCCTCTCTTCTCTTTCTACAAAAGATTAAGTTTAAATACCACAACTTTTGATGGAGAGATTTCGGCAATACTTCAGAGCTTTCAAAACCTACAATATGATATAAATAAATTTGTATTAATATATATAATAAAGTTGTATTATTATCTGACACTAAAGCAGCTATAATATCCATAACATATAATGTAACACCTAATAGCCTAATTATTGCAGAATGCCGTAAAATTTTAAATAAAAGATTAATATTTCAATGGATACCAGCACATTGCGGAACACAGGGTAATGAAACAGCTGACTTTCTAGCCAAGAAAGGTAGTAAAATTACATAAAATTCATCTGACCCAATAAGTTATCACTCTATCAAAAGAATCATTATATCAACATATAATAAAAAAATTAAAAAAGATAATGTATTGTAAACAAAAGGAAAACCATGGGGAAATTTATGTAATAACATGACAGAATCACTACACTACCAAGAAAATCCTCTGTAGCAACTTTTAGACTCCTAACAGGCCATGACTGTCTCAATAAACATTTATTCGAGATTGATATAGTGACGTTCAAAAGGGATAAATGTCATGGTGTGAGACATAACAAAGTAACATTTGGAACCAATTTTGATGGTTTTGAGAAATAATATTATACTGCCTTTGTAATTTTGCTTATCTACTGGCCAGGAGCAGAGATACTAAAATATTCTGTAAAATATTCATTTAATTTGGTTATCTGCAACGTTTCCTATGTAATAGGCTTTCTTTTCTTCTTTTGCTGGAACTTAGAGTAGAATGATACATGAAGAATGTTATTCTCAAAAAGCAATTTGAGAGTCTACTTCATAGCCTCCCAAGATTTTGCGATGAAGTGAATCACATCTTAAATTGAAACTTTAAATTAATGAAGAATCCTTTCTAGCGTTCACCATTCATAAAATTTGCTGCACCTGGCTATTTTTCTAAAGTAACTTAAAGAAGTGTATAACTCTTACATTCATATGCTTTAACTTGCCAAATAAGCACTACACATTATCTTGTAGGATATGCAGTTGGAAAAATCATTCTGATTATATTTATCACAAATCTCTTGCAACTTGCCCCATGTTGAATCTCTTTAGCTTTTTATGCCAAGCAAAAGTGCTTTGGCATTGCTTAAGTGCCAGCCTTAAATAAGGTGAAATGCAAGGTTTTACATAAAGGTTTCTGCTCTGTTTTGAAGTTGTTGAGATGAGATTTTTTACATTGACTCAATTATTTCACATTTTCACACACTTTTAAGGGGTTGCTTGATTCCTCCTATATTAAAAACATTATATTTTTAATTTTGAATTTTTACTCTTATCTTCATTGCTGATAAAAATGTCATCATATATTCACTTTCCACCATAGCTGGCTCAAATTTCTCCTGTCAATGATTTTTGGTACTGTATGCCATTCTGCACTTGTACTAAAAGCAAAAACCACAAGAAATCACTGTAAACGCAGGAAAAAACTGCAAATCCAATGCCACTATATGCTACAATGACCAATATGTGACAATCTTAAAAAGAAAAATTAAATAAATAGGAAAATTACTACTAAAATGCAGTTTAAATATTGTAGTATTAGCTAGAGGTGGCATGTGTTGCATAAATTATATTTAAACATAAAACTCAACCTGCGTGGATGGGATTAAATGGTGTCTCGGCAATATACGCTTGTAAACTACATTGGCTTGCATTGGATCATGGCATCCAAAGGGTTAAGCCTTTCAACCAACTAAATAAAGAGCCAACAGTGTTTAAGTTAAAGATATTGTTATGAACTGATGCAGCAAAGGGCTCTTAATGTCTTTGCTGTTACAAATTATTATAAAAACAATTTTCAAATTGAGGTAGTTGTTTCACACATTGATGAAACTCTTAACATTGAAGGTTCAGATACAAATACAATGACATTTTCTTTGTCTTAACTTTAGGATGGACCAGTCAGCAGTGGGACACGATTATGTGGCCAAGGTTGAGAAACATGTGTCTCAAAAGGATTATAGTGCAGGCTTTGGAGGAAAATTTGGTGTACAAACAGATCGTGTGGATAAGGTAAGCGTTCAGATACAGATTTATTCACCATTAGTAATAATTTTAAAAAGCTTTGTCAAAATTTATTAAATAACGATTTTTAAATAATGGCAGAAGAAAAAAAAGCAAACAAATTTTTTATACATAAATAGCAATAATGACAATAATAGCAGGTACTGTGACAGCACAAGCTGCTAGCCAATATGTAGGGCTCTATCCGCCTGGCTGGGCACACTTATTTGTTCCTATCAGCACCTGTAACAAATACAATAGCTGCGCAAAAGCCGATGTGCCGTAGTCTACTGTAAGATAGTAATTTTTCTCAAATCTTTTTGAATTCTGATTTCAGGAACTATAGTAGACCAAACTAGACTCGGCAACTAGAAGCTTCTTTTTGGGCTATAGAAATATAGGGGCCTAGAGTGCTGGGCTAGTTAGAAGAGAAGTGTGAATTCAGTGAATAAGGAACAGTTAAGTTCAGTAACACAGTTCTGTTGTGTACCGAATGTACGAGGGCCGTTCAGAAAGTAACCTCCGATCGGTCACAGTGCGGGTAGTGGGGGGAGTAGCGACGCCATCTGTGCATTCACGCACTCAGCAGGTCAGTCGGCATCAAGCCGTGGTCGAGTGAAAGTCGTACCTGCTCTAGTTTAGTGTTTGTGGCCGTTTGAAATGTGTACTGCAATAGAACACCCCGCCAAATGTGAAGTGCGTGCTGTTATAAGGTTTTTTACAGCCAAAGGATATTCTGCAGCAGCTATTCATCGTGAGCTTTGTGCCGTATACGGACCAAGAGTTATGAGTGAAGGAGTGGTCCGTGAATGGGTACGTTTATTTAAAAGTGGACGAGAAAACGTTCATGATGAAGAGAGGAGTGGTAGACCATCATTGGTCACGGACGAACTCGTTCAGACAGTTGATGCAAAAGTTCGTGAAAACCGACGTTTCACAATGTCGGAGTTGTCTACTGATTTTCCACAGATTTCTAAGACTCTCTTGTACGAGATAGTGACAGCAAGATTGGGTTACCGTAAGTTCTGTGCACGATGGGTGCCCAAAATTCTTACCGACCACCACAAAACTCAAAGAATGGCCTCTGCATTAGACTTTCTGTCACGTTATGAGGCCGAAGGTGAACCATTGTTAAACAGAATCGTGACCGGGGACGAAACCTGGATTAAGTACGTGAACCCTGAGGCAAAAGAACAATCAAAGATGTGGGCACATTCAAATTCGCCTACCAAACCAATAAAAGCCCGGCAAGATTTTTCTGCCCGAAAATTGATGGCAACGGTGTTTTGGGATGCAAAAGGGGTGTTGTTGGTTGAATTCATGGAACGTGGGACGACCATTAATCAAGACATGTACTGTGAAACACTAAAACAATTACGACGGGCTATACAGAACAAACGCCGTGGTATGCTGACTTCCGGTATCGTTTTTTTGCACGATAACGCCCGTCCTCACTCTGCTCGCAGAACAACAGCCCTTCTTGAGTCCTTCAAGTGGGACGTTGTCAACCATCCACCTTACAGCCTAGATCTGGCGCCAAGCGATTATCACCTCTTCATGCATATGAAGAAATGGCTCGAGTCCCAGCGGTTTGATGACGACGAAGAGCTCAAAGATGCGGTCACAGGCTGGCTCCAGGCACAAGCGGGTGATTTTTATGCAGAAGGAATTTCAAAGCTTGTGAACAGATACGATAAGTGCCTTAATCGTTATGGAAACTATGTAGAAAAATAGTGCAAAGATGTAGTTGTAAGATGTATATATTAAAATATTTTTATTTAACTTGGTGAATTTCTTGCAATCAACCGGAGGCTACTTTCTGAACGGCCCTCGTATGATGTTAGTGATTCAAGTGAAACATATTATGTTGAATATCTAAATAGCCAATAAAGTGTCCTTAGCAGAAACTTGTGTTCTCATTTGTTACATTGGTGGCAGAAGCATAGAATACAAATAATGGAGCAACTATTAAGTGAAATGCAGACCATAAAATCTGAAATGAAGAGCATCAATTCCAGCTTGGAGAAGATGCTGGCAAAAATGAAGGCAGAAATAAGGCAACTGAGTCAGGAGTGAAGACAAAAATAAAGGGTGTAAAGGAACAAGTGAAGATAGAAATATCCTAGGTGAAGGTGGAACTATCCACTAAAATTGATGAATGCTTGGCTGCCGCGGAGAAAGGTATATAAGAGCTTAATGGAAAGTGAAAGAACTTGGCCAACATGTTAACACCCTAAAAGATATAAGGGAACAGCTTGCTGCCCTGGACGACTTCGGGGAATGTCTTAACATCCTGGAAGAAAGGGTTGACAGCAGTACCATGGCGGAAGAATGTTTAATGGTGACTTAAAAACTTCATGTGCGAGATGCCTGGACATGATGCAACATCTGTGTGCATCAAGCCACTGAAGGAAGATTGACTTTCAAAGTCTTCCACCAACTGTTTGCTGCCCACAACTGCTGGTCAACAGAGAAGGAAGCAAAACAGCTGATAGCTAGGCTCCAGGAACAGGTGACACGTTTTGGATGCAATTCCAATGTGTGTGTTGTCCAGACACATCTGGGAGCCCCTTGTAAACTGCTTTGGGAACCATCCCTTCTCAATTTGAGACAGCAACAGCCAGGGGAAATGCTGCAGGAGTTTGCCTTGGCCATTGAATAATTGGTGAACATAGCTCTGGTGAACCTTCTGCTCAGTTATGTCTACCAGGATGCCGTCCAGTCTTTTGTTGATGGGCACGGTGCCAAGATATGGCAGCATGTTATGATTACCAGACCATCCACAAGGCACTGATGGTCATGTTGATGATAGAGGCAGCCAAGGTAACAGCAGTTCCCACCAGGAAGATCAGCAATAGTTGGTACGGCAGGGACAGCGACATCGGCAAAGATCTTTTAGTGTTAAGGGTGTGGCTAGCCTGGACACTAGTAGGACTACCCACACCAAGCCAGTGAACAGCAGCTTCTGCAAACGGGAAGGATTGCTTGGGGCTTGAGGAGGGAACAGCTGGCATCCAAGATAACAGCTGCTTCCACCATGGAAATCACTGTACTCAGTGGCCTGAAGAAAAAGAATCAGCCCAAGGAATTTGATGACAACTTCTTGTGGGGTATGCCAGCCAGAACACCTGTTGAACGACTGCATACATTTGAACCAATAAGAGTCAAGCACTATGTATTAGGGGTGTGGTTGGCCAGAGTACTAAGTAAAATATTGCCAAGGAGCAGGTAGGAAAGAAATGAGCCCCAACTGGGGAGGGGACACCGGAGTCATCATTGCCATTCCTTTACATGACACTATGTGCTTTGGACAAGAGAATGGAGGATAATCTGTTCTGACATGGCAGAAGCCTTGCCAATGAGGAAACTGAATTACCCTACAAGATAGTGATGGCGTTGAGCAACACCTTGTGGGTGGAGAAGATCTTGCTGGAGTTGACCTGGGAGCAAGTATCATGTCTGTGGGTGTTTGTCATGAGGCTGGCGGAGAAAGTGATATTGGGATTGGATGCCCCCAGAAGCCACTATTCAATAGTCAAAATTGGCAGAAGTTTCTGGTGAATTGGTGGACATGATGTGGTGCTGTGGAATTTTGACATATCCTGGAGTACACATGGGGGGAAGGAAGGAAGGAAGCTCTGATTATGCTGCAAGAAATATGGTGATTGGATGGTGGTCGAAGGACCTTGTGGACTGGTTTCACTATGTGCACAGATGATTCGTCAATGCAACAGAATGTGAGTGATAGTTTGAGATCCATTATAACCGACATAGCAATAATGAAGGTTTTTTGCAGGGAGATCAGATGTGGTTGTATCACCGTATCGGACCAAAGGGCACAGATCCAGAGTTCAGCAACCATGGCAAAGACTACCAGGTGGTGAAAAGGATAAGTGATTTATTATATCGCATCTAGAGCCTTCCCATAGGAAAGAAGAAAGGTGCACCTGGATAATCTAGCTTGCTGTGATGATGCTGGTGGATATGACCAGCGCTGAGGAGGGAGCAGTGTGGCCTTCCTCTGTGTATTTGAAACTGTGCTCATCTTTTTTTAATGTTTTTTTTTTAATTTAAATGAAAAGTTAATATCAAGTAATGCTGCTAATAATGATGTGCTTCCTTGTTTTGCAGAGTGCAGAAGGTTGGAATTATAAAGAGAAATTAGAAAAACATGGTTCTCAGCGAGACTATAGCTCAGGCTTTGGAGGAAAATTTGGCGTCCAGTCTGATCGGCAAGACAAGTCTGCTGTAGGATGGGATCATGTGGAGAAAATAGAGAAGCATGAATCACAGAAAGGTATTTTTCACTGGCAGTGAATAATTTCTATATTAAATTCTTGTGAATGATTTACAAATGTGTAATTGGGAATATGTTTTACATTTAACATATTTTGCAGAATAACTCATTTTTCTTTATTAAATATAAAATAGGAGTATCAGATAATTTAAATTACATATTGAGAGCATTTATTTTCATTACATTACTTTCATGATATTGAATTAATAGAAGTAGGCTACTATATCACCTAATAGTGCATGTAATCAAAATTCCCATTTCAAGGTCACAATTTTCAACTTTTGATTACACCAAGTTGCAATATTTGATACCATTCTCTACATTTGATCATAAAAAATTGTCCTGATATATGGTGGACTTTGAGACAGTGATGTGTTTTAACAATTAAAATTTAGTTGAGTCGATTTTGTAACACTACATCACTTACTTTTTTATTTCGGAAAACATGTTTCAGAAGCCATGTGCTTCCATTGTCAATTCCTTTGGTCGACTCCCCAAAGGAATTGACAATGGAAGCACATGGCTTCTGAAACATGTTTTCCGAAATAAAAAAGTAAGTGATGTAGTGTTACAAAATCGACTCAACTAAATTTTAATTATAAAAAATTGTGTTATTCTTTAGGTCTTAGCATTACATTTAAAATCACATTAAAGGCATTATACATGTTGCAAAATTAAATATTTAGATAGTTCTAGAGCAGACGTGAAAAAAAGTGAAAAACTTTCATTAGAGATGCCTCAAGCAAAGCTTTCGTAGAAAGGCTGATTAAGATAGTGACAAGATGAAAAAACTCCATAGCTATTTGACTTCCATAAAGTCGTAAGAAATGAAAATTATACTTAATGCATTTTACTACATTTTTTATTGACCAACAGATTTTCAGAACAATTGAGTGGCCCCTTTGTAATCAAATCGTACATGTTTGATGAAGCACTAGCTTTTATTAACATATTGTGTTGTTTTCATAGTTATTTAGTGCTGCATCTTAGATTTAGTGACTAGTAAACATCAAATTTTTGAGAAAAATATTGTTTGTGGAGGGGCAAATGAAGGCATTCATAACTACACATTGCTTTTCTTCTTCCTGTGGGTTGGGCTTAGATTACTCCAAAGGTTTTGGTGGCAAGTTTGGTATTCAAACGGACCGTCAGGATCAGTCAGCTGTTGGCTGGGACCATGTCGAGAAGATGGAGAAGCACGCTAGTCAGAAAGGTAACTCTGCTGTTACCAAGCAGGGTGATGGTGACTGTAGTGGTGAGGGTGTTGCGAAAGCATGTAACTGACCTTCTTATTCTATTGTCTATTACTGTCAAATGTCCTTGTTATGGTATAATGTGCTTTTTTCATCTGTTTGTGTGCAGCATTACACTGTTGTGTTAAGAGTTAACAATAACAGTAGACTAATTTTAATTCACCTCATGTAAATACAAAAATCTTTGTAGTTTGCATTACTGACTGAAAGAAACTAGTTAACATTTTGTAATAACAATAACGACAGATAATTTTTACATAAGAACTTGAAATTTTTTGAATTAGTGCTGACCACTAACAACTCTTAACCCTCTAGCAGATGTGCTCACTTATGTTGCATGAGTGGGTATGCGGCATATTTTTGCACAGAATGTTTAAGTTTGTATGTTTACTATTTTCATCTTGATGCTAATTATTCTTAGAAAAGTTCTGTTTCACTAGTGACAGCTCTGTCAATATGTTCAGATGCTGTCAAGATATTTAGAATGACCAACTCCACAACCAAAAGGAAAATTTTGTCTTGTTCTTCAATATATGCACATTTTCATTCGTTCATTCAAGTTTCATCGTGCTCTGTAAGCATATATGGGCAATTTTTACACAGGGTTTTTTGATCAGGGTATTTCTAGTTCGTAAGGGATCAACTCATCATCCATAGTTGGCACTCTAGGGCAAAATCACGACTTGTGGACATGAAACATGGTGAATTTAGCCCATGAACCTTTTCTTTCAAGGTATTGGACTCTTTTATATGTAAATAAAGATTACATGGGACCAACAGCTTTATTTTCCTTCTCTTATATTATAATGCTCTCTTTTGTTTTCATTGTTAATTTAGCATGTGTTTGATTGCATTTACAATGTGCAACTGGCCACCCCTCCCAACAAGACAATCTTGAGCAGTAGAGGATAATTTATGGTCATATTCAGGTTCATATTTTTGCTTCAAATCTGATTTATGATCACTATCAATTGACTTGAATTTATTTCCACTCAATATTACATAAGTTTCTATTATACTATTTTATAATCACTTGACCATACAAAGAAATTACAGCAATACTAAATACTAGTGACTCCTGAGTTGCTGTGTAACCAACAGAACCAAGTAGTTTCAATCTTGCAAGTAATCAACTATCAGATCAACCTACAGCTAGAAATGAACTCAATCTCTATCCAGATTAAGTTATGTTTCTATGCGGTCTAGTTCCCCATTTTGTTTATTTTCTTCAACCATTTTCTTTTAACATTGCCTAGATCTCTGACTGCAAAAGGTTCTGGATACCTGCATTGTGGCATGTTTCATTATCATGGAGGATTATGGGTATTATTTAGAAGAACTGGATGTTTCATCCATAGTTTACAATGCAGATTGTGCAACAGAAATTTTCTGTAGTATGCAGCATTGATCGTGTGGCTTGGCGAACAGTATGACACTCTAGATAACCTTGGCTGTCATATGTCAAAATGATATAGGCCTTCCGGTGATGGAATTCCATTGAAATTTGTGTCTTTGTGCTGAACCAAGAGGATGCCATTCATTTGATTGGCTCTATAGCTCTGGTTCATATACTCCCCAGGTTTTATCAGTTACAATCATTCAATTCAACATGTCATTTCCTTCATGTTGGAATTGCTCCAGATGGATACGGCAATTCGTGTATTGAGTCCATTTTGCACTTCATCAAACTCATGTGGCATCCACTTTGTACAAATCTTACAGATTTTCAAATCCTCTCATAAGTTGTGGAACATTTTGGATGCAGAAACACCAGTGTGTACGGATAATCCTGCCACAGTCCAATGTCTTTCATTTGTTAAACAGTGCAACAGCCACTTGCATCTCTGTGAGAGCAGACTCTTGATGTTCACTGTGCAACAGGTCAACAGTTGCTAAACGTCCACATTTGAAGGTCTTACCTAATGCACAACAGTTCAGTAAGGCAGTGCCATGTCATGCAATGCTAATTGTAGTTTGAGATGACATTGATATTTTTGCATATGACTACTGATCATCTTTACTACATCTATCTTGGAACAGAGTCTATAGGATACTACTTTTGCACCCAGACACAATCTGGTGGTGGCATCTCATGGTGTGTACAACATTTCAAATGTATATGCTGAACTAGCCACATATTCAGCTATTTGGAAGGTAAAACATAGTTGCCTTGAGTTATGAAATGACCTTTGTATTTATCTACCATAAGTAAGTGGTGGAGAAAATAAAATGGAACGGTTTCTTTTGTGCCATATAAGGGAACTATGCCTAAAAATTACTTATAAGGAGTGTTTATTTATTGCATAAAAATAATAGTTCAATATTCAAACTCGTATATTAATAATGCATGAGAAAGTATTGAGACATCACTATGATTAAATTTGGTGCAACATATATGACAGATTTGCTGTTATCAATAGTAAACGCTTACTGAATGCCAGAGGAAGACAAAGTTCTGCCATCTTCAGTATCTAGATGGATATTTTAATTAGGTTGTTCTTGGGAAGATTAAAAATGAAATAATTTTCCTTTTGTTTCCAAATGATGTTCATTCACGCTGAAGTCATTGTTAACTGAGATGTGTTATAGGAGTTCAGAGTATTATTGAGCCATAAAATTACATCACCCAAAGTTGAGTGAACTATATAGAACACCATGCAGTAGTTCAAAACTGTTCTTTACCCTGTCTTTCCAGTTGCAATAAGAATAGTTCTAACTAGCAGCTGCTGTTTTAACTTTATGTGCAAGTATATCACATCAGTGTTTAATTTTCTTTTTCCAGTTTCAAATGTACCATGCTCATTAAGCATTCTCAGTGCTGCGATAACACTCTCTTTGCTTCCTCTTTGTAGTATATGTTTGTGCTATTAATATTGTATATGTATTATACACATTTTTATTTCTTTTGCACATTATAGATCTAAAAAGAAATACATGTATATACACCATCAAGTTTAAAATAAAAGCAAAGAAGTAATAAAATTAATCCTAATTTAATTTAATATGAAATTGTTTGAGGCATTGAAAAAAGCATTTATATTGTAATCCCAATGGAGTAGGGATAAAATTAAGGGAAACTTACATATTTTTGTATGTAATAGGTAGATTTGTTGTTGTTGTTATTATTATTATTATTATTACTATTATTATTATTATTATAATTATATTATGTAAAATTTATGAACTGGCAATTTTTAATATTTAAATACATTTTAAAATAGGTTAATTTTTGTTACATTGAAAATAAAAAGGGAAAAGGTATGGATTAGATGTGGTATACATAAACAAAGGCCTAGATCCAAAATTTCATGATATATAGAGTGTTTCAAAAAGAATATACATGTTACAATGTATTATTTTGTCCAAACTATCGATCACTGCACCTCGACTCGGCTTTTGGAGAAACGACTACACAGTCTAGTTTATATTAACAGCCACTAGATGTCAGTTGTCTTCTGTTTTGCTTGCTAACCGTCATATGTTTAAAATGGCTACTCTGCAGCAGAAATCATTTTGTGTTCTCGAGTTTGCTAAGTACAATTCCGTGATTACAGTGCAAAGACGTTTCAGGTTGAGGTACCACATTGATCCTCCAAATGGGTGGAATATTCACAGATGGATCGACAGTTTGTAGATACAGAATGTGTATGTAAAGTAAAGAGTCCTGGCCCCCTCGTGTTCCTGAAGAAAATGTTGCAAGCATTCAAACTGCTTTCCAACGTAGTCCTTCAAAATCAACTAGTCGTGCGTACAACAACAATTTGGCGTGTTTTGAGACGTCGGTTGGTTATGAAGCCATACAAGTTACAGCTGTTACAAGCTTTGCGTCCTGATGACAAATGAAAAGTGTGGCATTTTGTAACAAGATTCTTGATGCTATTGACAATGATAACACTTTCGCACAACGCATTGTGTTTAGTGATGAAGCGACTTTTCTTGTTAGTGGTCAGGTAAACAAACACAATGTTCAAATTTGGGGCCTACAGAACCCACATGCAGCCATTGAACATGTACAAAATTCCCCCAAGGTAAATGTGTTTTGTGCGATATCCCGAACATCTGTTTACGGCCCATTCTTCTTTGATGGAAACACGATTAACAGTCAGCAGTATCTCGCTATGTTACAAAACTGGTTGTTTCTGAGGCTGCGCGAAGCCAACTTCATGTTTCAACAAGACGGTGCACCCCCTCACTGGAGTTGCCGAGTGCGCGAATATCTGAATGAAACTCTACGGAACCGTTGGATTGGTCGTCAAGGAGCTGACGGCTTAGCATGTCTCAGCTGGGTTCCACGGTCACTGGATTTGACACCCTGTGACTATTTCCTGTGGGGTTTCGTTAAAGACAATGTTTATGTACCACCACTCCCAAGGAACCTGGAAGAGTTGAAGAACCGGATCCGTACTGCTATAACATCAGTGACGGAGGACATGCTTGCCCGAGTATAGGCGAAATTTGAGTATCGATGTGATGTTCTTTATGTCGCTGTTGGAGGACATATTGAAAACCTGCAATTTGAACTTGAGAGGTTCACACATATATGTGTAAAGTTTCATATTCGTATGTCTTAAAGTTTAATAAATATATGCATTCGAAATGCGTATATTCTTTTTGAAACACCCTCTACTTGACCTCTTGAAGAATACCAGTTCACTAATTTATGTACAAATGTTTAAGGCCAATATTTTGGGGGGGGGGGTTGGAATTAAAGCTTACTGTACAGCTTCAAACTTTCAGATTGAACAACATTATATGGAAAAACTTATAAAAAGAATGTTAATTTACTTTTCTCTTTTCTTTATAGTTCAATGCATATAAATAATTTCATATCTAAGGAGCAGGGTGGTTATACAGCCACAAAAGTCCATTGAAATCCACAGAAATTTAGATATTGAAGTGAAAAATTCAATTATGTGGAACTCAAAGTGTTAACTTTACATTTAGTGCAAGATTGATTGTGATTATTTTGTTGCATTATTTCATTGTTCCTCTACTAGAAACCTATTACTGCAATATCCTTACAAATAGAGATGTGCTTTAATAATTCCTTTATAATACACCATGGCTTTGCCTGTGCCCATACTGGTTGATGTTGGAGTAACACTTCACCTCAGTGAACTTAATTATCTTCAGGTTGCAACTGTGTTTTCATGGTATTTATAACCACTCACTGAACCCCAATATCTTGAAGTTGCAATTGTATTTTCAAATTTTCTTCCTTTCATACTACTTAACTTACTTGTGATACTGAAAAAATATATCTCAATCACGGTTTGTTTTAGAAAACTGTACAGCACATAAATTAAATAACAGAAATAGCAATTAACATAATCACAATCTCCTGGACCGAACGTGTAGTATCATTTAAAACATTAATGGGACTGCACAGTGAAGTAACTAATCAGTTAAGAGTAAAAACATAGATTACACTCAAACTTCACTCTTGAAATAAAGTACCTTACTTTGGACATGTTTTGGTGAATCTCCATTGAACATGGTGGCAACAGCCATCGAAACATGTCCGCAGTAAGTTATTTTATTTCAAGAGTGGAGTTTGAGTATAATCTATGATTTTACTCTTAATTTATTAATCATAATTGAAACAGGCTGTGTCTGCAGCTTCGTAAATATCCAATCCGCTCACAATCCAAGTTCTTCTGCTGATCTTGCAGGTTTTCATTTCAGTTGAGAATGCCATGGAGTAGAAAATAGATTGTTGTTAAATCACAATATAAAAGTGCCACACAAAATTTCTTGCACTATGACAAAAGCTGGTTGCAGTTTATTGCAAGGAATATATGTAAATGACCATTATGTAACATTTCAGCAAACAGAAAACAGAATTAAAAAAAGTGACAATTGATTCTTTGTTATATTTGTTTTCTTAATTGCTATTTATCAAATATTGCAGATGTGTATGTCAAGAAACCGTGCTCAAATCTCTGAATAACCTATATTGCAATTCTATATATGTATGAAGTTATGGATGTCAAAACCTTCTAATAATCCTCATGTAACACTATTTTGTTTAATTCCTTTATATTTATGTTGTAATCAAGGCACACTAAATAATTGTATTTAGAGAGAGAACTGCTAACATTAGAAATCAATGAACTGATATTTTATATTAACTGAGAAGATTATTCTTCTCAATTATCATAGACTAGGTTTCATTGCGTGGGAATGCGGATGTTTATTGTAAGTGTTAGGGATTTCTCCATTATGTGAATATTATGTAGCTATTATTAAATAACTATGAGGCCAAAAAAGTACAAAGGATAAAAATGTAATTTAATATAATTATATAAACAATTACTTGACCGTTCTGACCAAAGACTCGTCCACTTATTTATAAACTATGCAGTAATTCCAGAATTTGAAATACTGTCCATGGAAGGGGTTAAGGAGCTGGACATTCTACCGATGTTTAACTCATATTGCGGGACTTTTCATCGGTCAGGACTGTACAAAATTAAACTTATAAGGAATTAGGTGGAGGATTCACTTTATAATCTTCTAGATCAGTATATGCATAGAATAACTGCTTTAATTACCTTTTCTCATAATTAGGTTTTATTAGGTGACTAACCAAAATCTCATATTTATAATAATTTACTCATAGAACAGATTTACATTTTATTTTGATTGGCATAACCAATATACTTATTGTAATTAAAGACTTAATCTGGTTTTGTGAAGTCCATAAGTTTTAATGTAACATAACAGGTTGTGTGCAATCCCATTTTATTTAACTTTAATCTAAAGAAAGTTCAAATGCTGAAAGGTGGCCATACAAAGATATCGTTGTTGCTTCTGCTAAGAACCACGAGCTCATGTCAGAAAACAAAGCAGTATCAAAACTGGAAGAATCCAGTTAGTTACTGATCAACAGTAATTGGATCTAGAAAATGGGAAAAAGTAATTTAACTTTAATATTAAAATTTAAATATAAAGCATAAGCTAGTTTAAAAATAGGCTAAAGTGTCAACAGACACCTAAACTTTAAACTATTGAAATAAGCTTTTAAATTTTTTGTGGGGTTTCCGATATTATAGCTAAGAAAAATAATTCCATTTCATTGGCTTAGTTGTGAGCCTATCTTGAGTTTCTCACATATATTTTTTTTCATCTTCCTTTGCTTTTCTTTGACATTCTGTAATGTGTTTCTATGACTACATGCTGCTAATTCCCTGTTCACTTTTCTTTAGAATTCTCCCAATATTGGTTTAATCTCAAATTTGCCATTCATTTTCCTTGATTCTCTGCATTCCTATTCAAATCACCATGTCTTTAGTAATGCATTTCAAAATTTGCTTAGTTTTAGAACAGGATTGAATTCTGCTCCTCTGATTAATAGCAGCATCATTTACCACCAAGCATACCATGACAGCATGGTTGCCTGCTTGTGAGAACATCATAGTTAATGGTCAAATGATCTTTGGTCGTCTGAAATACGCGTGGGATTACTAAAAGAGGCAGATTATGGCCCTGTACATTTCCAGATGGATCCATATTTTTACCTCTAACCGAGCATGCCTGTCTCCAACTGCCAACTGTCTGCAACTGATATGTCTATAAAAGCTCCCAGTTCTTCAATTTTCTTAGCCCAGTTATTTGTGACACCAGTACTTACATCTTTCTACCTCAGTGTGTATCAAAGTGCTTCAAAGTGTTACCTGATTATAAGCTGCCAAGCACTGATATAAAACACATTCATAGCATGAGGGGCCAGCTTATCTTGACTTATACTGATGTCCAGTGAAGCACCACATATCACTTCAACTTACCAGGTTGTGCCATCCAAAGATAACACCACAATAGTAAGCTGAAGACTATATACACCCTTAGTCATGCCCACTTCCAGGTACATAGCCTTGGCTTGTCCTTGGCTGCAGGTTATCCCCACCTCCCTACAACCTGTTCCAATAAAAGCAAAAAATATAATACTAATAAATAGAATATATTTTTATGTAATATATAATATTTAATATATTATTAGCTTTAATGATTCCTGAAAACACTTTGACGTTAGGCCTAAGGCAGCTCAAAAAAGTACATAAAAGCCTGTTCCACCATTATAAACTAGATCAGTAAGGAGAGTATTATAATAATCTGTTGATGACCTGAAGCTCAGATAGCCATTCTAGTGATCCTTCATGAGTAAAAAGTTCCAATTCCTCACTCTCAGATTTTCCCTTATGGTGTTGCATATTTGTGATTCCAGTTTCAGATGCACATTATCAATAAACATGAGGTTATAATTACTAATTATGAAGTTAGAATTGCTGATTTATCATAATTCACCAAATTAAGATCAAGTGATATTTGTGTTCATCACTTTTATCTTTAGTAGAGCTTCAACCCCTCCATTGCTGCAATGTCAGCTTATGACAAGAAGTGTTTCTACACTGTAATCAAACATAAACAAAAAGAAAACAAGGTAGAAATCATAAAGCTATGCTAGCTATTCGATTATTATCTGCATTTGGACAACACTGAACAAGTGGAGTCTTGGTAGATTCAAATTTTTTCATAGGATTTTACATAACAAAAAAGTGAAATTGCATGTGCCTCTTAATAACCCTTGTAAATGATTAATTAAAGAGAATATCACTCCAGGTGCAAATACAAAATTGCTAGAAGAGAAAGCATTATTAAATTTGCCACAAATTATACAGCCACAATTCTGGTTCTAATTTCAGTCCTCCCAGCCTTATCCTCTATCCCGCCCCTCATAATTTAGAGATAACTTGGAATCCTAATAATCCTTTGAACATCTATGTATGCAATACCTGCCTTTGTTTAATGCCAAGGCTGCGGATCATGCAAAATCTACCACACTACTGGTTTTTTCTGTTCCTTAACTCTATATTCCCTAGCCATGTGTGTTATTAATATATGTGTAATAAATACTAATCTTGTTATAACTATTGAAAATGATGTCCATCTGCATGATAACATTCTTGATATCATCAGATGAAATTACCCACACACATAGGTTTCAGTTTTAAAAAGTTAAGTAGCTGTACAACATGGCTGAGAGAATTCTTAGATGACCTTTTGAATGTAGAACCAATTTTTTCTGCCTTTTCCTCCAATAGAATGTGCTGTTTTTACTACTTTGGTGCAGCATTGTTCTAAATTTCTTGACTAAATATCTCATACTACCCTGAATTGGTTAACCAGGAAATTGCTGCTGAAATTGTCTACACACCTGTGTATATGAGTCAGTTTTCTCTTGTGTATCGTACTACATATAAATATGCTGTTCAAGCGTGAATTTATTGGCAGACATTTCTGTGGACTAATAAGAAAATAACATTTTTAATGAAAACTTATGTATTGTGGAAATATTTCACAACGCGAAGACTAAGCAACGACTGAAACCACAGTTGATATATGTACCCTTGATGGCGCTGCTATGGAGTGAAATGAAATGGCATATAATTTATGGACGCTCTTTAACTACTGTGGTTCTCAGCATCCCATTCTAAATTGGGCATGAGCAACTGCTTAATTTTGCTCAGAGGCCTCTCTATCAGGCTTGAGGTTCTTTTACATGCTGTAAATCTATGACACGGGACCAACGGCTTTACTCCCCTTCCAAAGGAAGACATGCTAAGGATTTTTACACCCTAAAAAAAATCCATTGTCCTCTACTAGGTTTAAACCCGCAACCTTAGCATGATAACCATTACACCATGGAGGGCGACTGCTATGCAGTGGCATAATATTGTGACAGTGCCATATGCAGCCGCTCTTGAGTTTGTTTTGTTAAGCAGTGGTGGGGTTGGAATGCGATAAACATGGAAGTGATGTGCCAGTAACAGGAAGCCTTGGAATGAGAGACATCAGCCGACACGTGCTAGAAGCTTCCAGAAGCTTCAGCTATGTTTCAGAAAGTTTTGTGATGTCATTTCTAGCTATAAAAAGGAAGGAAGAATTAATAGCAACCCAATTGTGTATTATATGTATTTCATTGTGAGTAAAACTTTTTATTAAAGAATAAAGTCTCAGGGAAGTGGAGAAGAATATATGCTTAAGAAGGTGTTTGGGATAGTTATAATGATTATTGTCTCAAAAGAGCATTTTCGTGAAAAATTACAGTAAAGAGAAAAGAGATGAGCCTGCTTGCTTTAGATTAAGAAGTTGCAAAGGAAAATTAGATTGTCAACTATACCTTTTTAAGAATACAAACAAGCAACTTATATTGCTTAAATGTCAGGAATAAACTAGTTATTTAAAAATATGCAAAGAAGCTTGTGACAGCGATGTGATTAAATTAAAAACAAAAGAATTTAGTCGGTTTTTGTTACACAAACATCATTTATTTTTACTTACTGGGACCGGTTTCGGGAATGCTTATTCCTATTTTCAACCCTTAATTCTGACTAAATCTTACATCTTTGGCATCAACGGTGGGGGTGGTGGTGTATCACTTGTGGAGGCAACTGTTGCTGGATCTATGAACTTCCAAAGGTTACTGTATGGTGGTAAATTAAAATTCATAATATGGTTCTTTTTCTTCATGATGTAGATCTTCTCCCAGACATCTAATTCTGTGAGTTTATATGGTGGTTTTAACAGTTTTATATTCTGTGTAATTTTGTGTCCTGATGTCCAAAAATGATAGGCAACTGACGATTTTTCTGTTTGCTTGTATTTTAGGTTACTCATGTGTTCCTTTAATCTGGTCTCCAAACTTCTCTTTGTCCTTCCTATATACACTAGATTACAGTCTGAGCATTTGATTTCATAAATTCCAGTTTTTTGTTTGCAGGAATAGGATCTTTTAAATTTTTGCACAGCAGTTTCTGAATGCTGTATTTGATTTTTTGGAGCTAAGGTGTTGTTATAATTCCTGAAGATTTTCTGTAGTTTGTTGTGTGCCCAAGGATAATAGGTGAATTTTCTGAACTGAGATTGGTCACGGAGGTTCTGTAGGGTGGTTGTGTGTGTTATGTTATTCAGTTTTTTGTATTTGTGTATTCTCTTGTCTATTGCTCTTTTTTGGAAGCCGTTGTTGGTAGCTATTTGGAGTATCTGTTGGTATTCACTATTCTCCATGGGAATGTGTATTAATCTATACGTTAAACTGTTCAGGACTGAATATTTGTGTGTTGTGGAGTGTAGCTATCAAACTTTATGTAGTTTTCTGTATTTGTGAATTTTCTGTGCATTCCAAATGTCAAGTTATGTTTTTCTGTTATTTTGATGTCTAGGGATGGTAGGACTCCTTCCTGTTCAGTCTCTATAGTGAACTGAATAGATTTGTTTTGCAAGTTGAGGAGTTTGAGTGCATCATTTACGAGTTTTTCCAGAACTATGGCAATGATGTCATCTACATACCTATACCATTTTTTGTATATATGTGGGAATGCCTCAGCTATATGTGTCTCAAAATTACTCATGTATAAGTCGAATAGGAAGGGTGATAGAGGAAGGGTTCCCAATTGCTAATCCTGTTGTTTGTTGGCAACATTTATTCTTGAATGTGAAGTAGTTCTGTCTTACACATAAATTGGTTAGCTGGACAAGATCTATTTCTTCAGTCGGTATGTTTATGCTTTGTAGCCAGGTTTTTAGAGTTTGTCTATGGGTATGTTGGGGAATATGGAGGTGACATCAAAGAATACTATCTTATCTTTAGGTGAAATACTGAAATCTTTCAAGTGGTTAATCAGGTCCAATGAATTTGATACCCTTTTACTATTGAATTTTGGGAAAGAGTTGAATTTCTGTGTGAGCCATTTGGAGAGTTTATATGTGGGTGCATTGATATTATCTACTATAGGTCTTATTTGTTGCCAGGTTTGTGTATTTTAGGTAGAGTATATAATCTGGGTAAGGTCAGTAAATCTGGCTTTAATTTGGATTTCTCTTTTTCTGTTATAGTTTTACAATGTTCCTTGTAATGTCTTTATACTTAGTGGATTGGCTATTTCTTGATATTCTGGTTTGCTTAGCAAGGATTCTATTCTATGGTTGTAGTCTCCTTGATTGAATACTACTATTTGGTTGCCTTTGTCTTGATTTTGTGTAAACAACTGGTTTCAGAGTCAAGGACTTCATGATTTTTTGGTGCAGATTTTTTCTTTTTATTCTTGAATGTATTTGATCCAAAATTGGTTCACACTGCTTCTTAATTGCTTTTTGGTCTATTTCTTTTAGGTGGCTTGTGGCTATTTCTATATCTGCTACTTTATTATTTTGTTGCAATAATCCACACACGTTTTTAGGCCTTTGTTGAGTATGGCTAACTGAGATTTGTTGAAGGTTTCATTTTTGGATAAATTTATAACGTGGTTTGTGGGGGGGTCCCTTGTTTCAAATTGATCTATTTTTTATTCTGTTTTTTTGCAAAGATGTTTTGGTTTTTTCTTTAGGGTAAGTATTTTCCTGTTAATTTTTCCACTTAAGATCAGCAGGAAATATGGGATAATTTACGCTCAAATTTCCTGCCGATCTTAAGTGGAAAAATAAGTGATGTTTGTGTTACAAAAACCAACTTAAATTCTTTTGTTTTTAAACTAGTTAGTGTTTTTATGTCCTAATTACTATTGTTAATTAAGTGAAGTGGATGAAAGAATTATGAAAAATCAAATATTTACAAAGTGGTCAATTATTTGTGTTGGTGAATGATATTCTCTATCAAATAATATTGAAGGTTTTGTTCTCAATGCCTTATTTATATTCTTTATCATGTTTTTATTAATATGTCAGGCATTTGTATGGCATTTAGATAGTAACTTCTAATGGATCAGTACAATTTTTTTCCATTCTGCTGTAGATTATGCAGTTGGATTTGGAGGCAAATTTGGTATCCAAGCTGATCGTCAAGACAAATCAGCTGTTGGTTGGGATCATCATGAAAATCTTCATCAGCATGAAAGTCAAACAGATCATAAACAGGCAAGTTTTGGTACCTGAAAATATTTGCATGATTGGATACGTAATATTGAGTAGATGAATTATCTTCTTTTGCCATAACTAGATTTTGTATGTAAGAAAAGAGCAGTCTGACTTCCTTTGTTAATATCAAGAAATTACTAAATCAATAAAGGTATTGTAGAGAAAATTAAATGCTTTTAAAATTAATTTCTTATTATTTGAGCTTTGCTTTTATCAAAAACCCATTGTCTTTATTCTCAGCCAGCACTTTATCCTCAATATAGTGATTTTTAAAATATTTTAATTTGAGAGTATTTAATTTAAAACAAAAAGAATTACTGTTTTTCCAATAAATTATTTGAAATCAAATAATAATGAATATTTACATTTTTGTCTTGAATGTATCATAATGTAAGTTCTCATTGCACATAAATACTTGCAGGGTTTTGGTGGCAAGTTTGGAGTGCAAAGTGATCGTGTTGACAAATCAGCTCATGACTTCAGTGAACAGCCTGAGAAAATTGGAACAAATTATGAGAAGCCAAAACCAGAAATTGGTAATTTTCTGAATATTCATAAGGGAGGTTATTTTCCTAAGATCATTGCCAAAAACAGCATGTGTATTGCTGTATTAGCAATTATGATAGTATGTTACACAGTGGACTTAGAATAAATTGGAAAAAATATTCTAATATTACAGCAATAATCTGATACTGTGATCAAAGTAATCCAGCAAGCAGAGAAATTCCCATCAAAATATCAAACATGTACAACAGTATTTGTATGGATTGCAACTGGTTATTGGACAAGCAAAATGTAGCCTTGAGGACAGATTATAGGAACATTTCAAAAAAAGAAATAAGTAGATAATTGATTAGAAAAATCACCTGTTATGGCATATTCCTTAGAAATGGGCTGAAATGAAAGAAGAGAGAAAATTATCAAACTATATAAAATCTGGGAGGTTAGCAACGTAAAAATCTGATGTGTTACACTCGCATGATTTTCTGTATATAGCAGCAAGCTATTTTGACAAAGCTTATTTTTTTTTTTTTTTATTTACTTCATACTAATCGAGATAAACACTAACAGAAATGGCATTATTTCCTTGTATGTACAAGAGGAATAAGGAATACATCAGGCCAAATAAGTCAAATCTTTTAAGATCTGATGCTATGTGATGGTATTCTAATTAGAATCTCTGTACATGGCCAGGAGTAAAAAGAAAAACGAATGAAAACTTCCCATTTGAGAAAATTATGTATTGGAAAATTTAAACCAGTAGCAACGAATATCTCACAAAAAATCACCACAAAAAATGTATACTTGACATAAATTGTGTGTTTTGACAAGATCTACATTTTTTGTTTAAGAATGAGAATCCAGATGAAGAGGACTTCCAGGCCTTTCCAGAAAATTCAAGATAGACCTTTATGAAAGTATTTTAAACATACAGTATTTAAATTAACATCATTGATCCATTTTTGAGAAAATCTAAATTTTCCTTGTAAAGGGTTCTTGGGAGTGGGAGGATTTTCTTTAAAATCTTTGTAGCACATTCGTAAAATATGCCGAAAGTAAAGCCAGGTTTGGGATTTAACAGAATTTTCGCTTTTGTGTAATGCTGTTCACAGACATGAACATGAACACATACTCAAAACATTTTTCTATAAATTCTTTTTGAATTCAGGAGACCTCAAAACATATACCAATTGAAGTATTGAAGTTGAATTTTTGGGTGGAATACAATACTTTCCCCACTTATTATACATACTAGTGAAAGTACATTTTTTTTTGTACAAGCAGCATATACTGTTATAAAGTATGAAGAGAAGGTATTGTAATCCAACCATGAGTTCAAAAAGTTCAATGTCTGGACTGATTTGGCCAGAAATATATGTTTTGAGGTTCCTGAGTTCAAAAGAAAAACATTTTTAGAAAAAGACCTGTGTGAATGTGTGCACATTAAATAACAAATTGTATATTTAAATTCAACATCTTCAAGGAATATGACACACAGATTTTCAAGAAACTCCCCCCTACCACAAACTTCCTTGGAAAAATTTTCGAAAAATAGATTTTCTCAAAAATGGCTCTTAATGATTTTGATTAAAATACTGTATATTGCATATTTATTTATTTTTATTTATTTATTTATTTATGCTAAGCTTTATACAGGTGAATATGACCGGTGTTCAGCCCTGGCTCTTTACCGGTCATACTCATATTTTACAGTAGTTTATTAATTCTAGTTTATTACACCATTTTGTCTATTTACTGTCCATATCCATTTATTTTTCACTTTGCATAAGAATTGTCCAATCTTCTTACTATCTTTTTGAAACATTTCAACTACTACTACATTTCTATCTATTTTAAACCATTTCGTATTAATATACTTTTTTCTCCAAATTTCAGTTCCTTTACATTTAAATAAAATGTGTTCTATATCTTCATTTCCGCCACATATAGGACATTGATTTTGTGGAATACCTTTCCTTAAACCTTTTAATCTCCATACTCCTGCTTTCAGCCATGCAATACCTTCTCGCTCCTCTTTATTTGTCACATCAATGTACTTTTCCCTTCCCCATGAGACTTTCATTGGTATATAGAAAACTAAAGATCTCTTTTCAGTTATTTCACTAAATATTTTTTGTATTTCTATATCCTCAAATCTTTTCCTTGCCAACTTCCAGAAGTTATTCACATTATTTTCTCTTCTCCACATTTCCCCTAACCCACTACTTTCCAGGTTATTTCTGAGACAGTCTACCCATCCCTTGTTCTTTAAACTTTTCTCTTGATATACTAAACACTGTTTTAACAAATTCCTTTCTTCCAATTTCAATATTCTATGCCAAAATTTCAATGTCCTTTCCATAATCTTTCCCTTACTTGCCACTCTACCCAGCTCTATTTGTGCTACCTGCCTAACAGTTGCATTTGGTAACCCCAGTATTTCTTTGCAAAATTTCCTATGCACCTCATCTATGCCTTCCCATCCTCCTAATCCCCATACTTCTATCCCATATAGCATTTTTGCCTCAACCACCATATTGTACACTTTTTCTAACCATCTAATATTTATATTAGGTGCTTTGTATTTGCAACTTCTAATAGCTGATAAAGCTCCTTTTCCTTTTGCCAATGCAAATTTCTTTTGCTTTTCCCAATCGCCACCACTATCAATTTTAACTCCTAGATAAATACATTCTCTCATACCCTGTACTCCTTTTCATTCTCATTCTTCCATTTTTCATACTTGCTCAATTTTCCCCCTTTTTTGAACACTACAATCTGCGTGTTGTCCTGGTTCACTTTTAAACTCCACTCTTTACAGTAATTATTTAATGTTTGCAAGGATTGTTTCAAGCCATTCACTGTAATTGCACCTATAACTAGATCATCTGCAAACAGTAATCCTGGAATCTGAATATTATTAATTACTGGCATCGAGTTATTATTTCTCCCAATTTCTGTTAATACATCATCTATATATAAATTGAATAGGACTGGACTTAACTTACATCCCTGTCTAAGGCCTTTCTCTTGTTGGATTTCTCTTGTTACAACCCCTTCCTCCACTCTTATACAAAAAGTATTTTCCTTATATAATGCTCTAAGGGTGACCACCATATGTTTACTCACTCCTTTAGTCAACAACTTATGCCACAGCAATTGAAGCTCTATCCTATCGTATGCTTTCTCTAAATCCACAAAAGCCATATATAACTTTCCTCTTTTGTCTTTCAAGCATTTATCTACCAGTGTTTTTATAATAAATAAGTTATCAACTGTCCTCCTCCCTTTTCTAAAGCCCATCTGAAGTTCCGAGAGGATATTATATTCTTCAACCCATGTTTGTATCCTGCTTGCCATAATACCAGTAAAAATTTTTCCTACATTTGATAATAATGCAATGCCTCTATAGTTGTTTGGTTTGTCAACACTACCCTTGCCTTTGTATATTGGATGTATGATTGCTTTCCTCCACTTATCTGGTATATAACCCTTCACCTTAATTGTGTTAAATAAGTCTACTAAAACCTTAACTCTGTTTATTTCAGTGCACCATTCCTTAAGGAACTCTGCTGGGATTCCATCTATTCCCGTTGCTTTATTTCTCTTCATTATTTTCACCTGTTGAATTATTTCTTCACTTCTTATTATATCATCGAGTATATCTACATAGTAATTACCTATTTCCCAATTTCCTATCTCATTTTTACTCTTTTTCTCCCCATACAAATTTTTAAAATATTCCATCCATTCTCCTGGTTTTATACTTGGTTTTGTTACATATTTATTATACATTGATTTCATAACCTTCCATATCTCATTTGCATTATTTTCATTTAGGATTCGTATCAAATTACTTTCATATTTTTTCATCCAGCTTGTTTTCTTTTGTTCCAGTAATGAATTATATAAATCCCTCCCTTGCATATACTCTTTCTTTAATTCTATGTATCCTAATTCCCTCCACTTTATGAGCAGCTGTTTGACTTGTCTTTTAGTTACTCTACATTCTTCATCAAACCAGCCCTCATCTCTTTTGTAAACCTTCTTTCTCATTTTCATTTCCTCCCCAGCCCTTAGCATAATGATATTTAAGATATCCATAGCACTTTCAATTTCTTGTTCCTTTATCATAAAACTTATTCCACACTGACATATCTGGCCATAATTAGAGTTTAGTGTCTGCCTAAATTTATTGCAATACTCTTCCTTCCATTTATATCTACTGTATTCTTCTATGTTACACTTTTCCTCCCTTAAATTATAGACTATTTGCTCTGTGCATGTTTTTATGTCTACTATCAATGGAAAATGCCCACTGTTGGAACTTAAATTTAGTACCTTAAAATTACTTAAAATATATCCCATATTAATTGGCCATAATACATAATCAGTCACACTTTGACCATTATTACTAACGTACGTATATTCTCCATTCACATCTTCTCCATATTTCCCATTCAAAATATCAAAGGCATTCTATATTGCATATAATTGACAAAATGTATATTTTGAATTTTCTGAGAATGGTGTCTGAAGTCCTCTAAATTTCTGAATGACTTTTAAAATGTAAATGGCATGTTATTTATGGACGCTCTTTAACTGCCGTGGTTCTCAGCGTCCCTTTCTATACTGGGCGTGAAAGACCGCTTAATTTTGCTCAGAGGCCTCTCTATCAGGCTTGAGGTTCTTTTACATGCCGTAAATCTAAGACACGGGACCAATGGCTTTACTTCCTTTCCAAAGGAAGCCATGCCAGGTTTGAACCCACGACCTTGGGTATATGAAGTTAGCATGGTAACCATTACACTACGGAGGGCAATAAAAATGACTTTTGCATAACTGCTAAACTGTAAGAGATAGACAAAACATTGTTATACAAAAAATGTAGATCTCATTAAAACCGAAATTAATGTGGTTGTTTTTTTGTAGATAACGATTTTGAACTATTCCCCTATTGATATCACTTTCAAAACATCTACCTTTCTCACTCAGGGAGTGTTTCATATCTATTTTGTTTTACTCCTAGCCATGGAAAGAAAACCAAATTGTAATGACAATTGTATAGCGACAGCTTTTAAAAGATTTGAATGTTTAAAAGATTTGAATGTCACTTTAGGCTATGTATTCCTTTATTTCCCTTCTATCTATAAGGAACTAATGCAACAATTTTTGCTAATGTTTGTCTCCATTACCACAATGCAGATAGTGGAATAATCTTTTGTAACAATAACTTATAAAGAAAGTCTTGTGATGGAACACATCAGACTTTTGTAATATATTCAGAGGCCAAAATACTGTTGTATACAAATAAATAGTCGATTCTTATGTTATTATTTTTGTTCTTCACATTCTAATCTGTAAATTATTATTCATGCCATCAGAGTAAAGACTGCATTTTTCTTTACACTTGCACTAAACAAAACTGTGGTCTCCATAAAATTTAGGAAAGCATTATTAGATGTTTATCTGCTATTTGTATGTTGTAGCCACCCAGCACATAAATGATATTGATAAAAACATAATAAAAAGTGAATGCTGCCAAATTATCGAAACAATAGAAAGCAAAAAGAAAACTAACCCCCCAAAAAATGTAATAAGAGCACTAAAAAGCAAACCGGTAATTTATAGCAAAGCTGACAAAGGAAACACAAGAGTAATTATGGACAAAACTGAATATGTAGAAAGAATGGAAACACTTTTAGAAAAAGAAGAATACTCTACAGTACAAAAGAACCCTCTAAACCAATGTATAGTTAAATTAAATGCCAGTATTCAAGAATGTAAACTAATAGACAAAAAAGAAAAATGCAAAATTAAAGTTGATAATCCAGTTCTGCCCAGAATTTATGGCCTTCCAAAAATACACAAGCCGGGAAATGCAATGAGACCAATTATAAACAATATAAGTGCACCTACATATAATCTAGCAAAATGGTTAACAAACAGATTCTCTTCCTTCCCTAAATTTGAAACAGCAAGTATAAAAAACTCTAGATCTGATCAATAAAATTAAAAACATAAAATTAGAAAAAACTGACATGTTAGTTTCCTTTGATGTTACTGCTCTGTTTCCAAGCATACAATCCCACATCAAAAACTGGTTACTTGCAATAGGGAAAACAACAGAAGAAGTCCGAGAATACATCATATTAACGAATCTGTGCATAAATCAAAATTTTTTCACATTTAACGGGAAATATTACAAACAAACATCTGGTTTAGCTATGGGCAGCCCACTGTCACCAATATTAGCAGATCTCTTCATGAGCACTATGGAAACTAGGATTAAGAAGGCATTCCCCTGGATGTTCAAAATATGGTACTGCTATGTAGACGACATCTTTGCAATAGTCCCAGAAAAACACCTAGAAGATGCACTAAAACTCCTAAATATGCAAGAAAAGTCTATAAAGTTCACAATGGAGAAGGAATGTGATGGACAACTACCATTCCTCGACCTAAAAATCATAAAAACTAATAATCACCTTACATTTGGCATCTACAGAAAACCTACCCACACCAACAGCTATATAAAACAAAAGAATTACAATCCCATTCCCCATCAGCATGCTTTACTCAACAGCCTTACACACAGATTGGTAAATGTACCAATGGGCAAAACAGAATACCAATGTGAACTTACTAAAATATTGGACATAGCTACAGAGAATGGATTCTGGGCAGAACTGGTGTACAAGAAAGCTAATAAGGCCAAAAATAGAAAGAGAATTAAAGAAGTCGGCACACTCACTCAAAACCAGAAAGAAAACAAGATCTACAAGAAGTTTACATACCACCCTACAACTTTCTACAAATTCCAGAGGATCTTCAAACGACATAACATCATTCTAGGCCCTAAAAACAATTACTCTATAAAAAACATTTTAAATTCTAAATTAAAAGATGATATCCCACAAGAAAACAAACCAGGAATATATCAGTTTAGCTGTAATGACTGTGAAAAAATCTACATCGGCCAAACAAAAAGAAATATAAAAACAAGGGCAAAAGAACACCACAGAAATATTAAACTCAAACAAGAAGACAAATCTGCAGTAGCTTGGCATTTTTGGAAAGAGAAACACACCATAAATAGAAGCCCAAAAATCCTCAAAAACATCACAAGGAAGACAGAATTAAAAGTTTGGGAAAACATATATATTTGGAAAAACAAGAACCGTGTTTTCAATTTTGAAATCCCGCCTGGCGATCTACTCATTCAGAGGTTCATCAAACCACCACCAGGGACAGACAACCACCACAGCAAGCGATGCCGGCAGTCGACCAAAGGAATTGACAATGGAAGCACATGGCTTCTGAAACATGTTTTCCGAAATAAAAAGTAAGTGATGTAGTGTTACAAAATCGACTCAACTAAATTTCAATTGTCAGCATTTGCAGCCCTATTTTGGTACCAAAACCATGAAATCAAAGAAAAATTCATTTATTAAAACTTGCTGGAAAAACATTTTGAATGAGAGTTTTGGGAAGATATTTTTATTAAAAAATCTGATGTTCCATTCACATGCCTTTCCCTAGCTGTTCCACAAACAACTTTTGTCGCCCTCCGTGGTGCAATGGTTACTATGCTAACTTCATATATCAAAGGTCGCAGGTTCAAACCTGGCAGGGGAAGATGGATTTTTTCAGGCATAAAAATCCTGAGCATGACTTCCTTAGGATGGGAAGTAAAGCCGTTGGTCCCGTGTTATAGAATTATGGCACATAAAAGCACCGCAAGCCTTGTAGAGACGCCTCTGAGCAAAATTAAGCAGTCTTTCACGCCCAGGATACATAGAATGGGATGTTGAGATTGACAGCAGTTAAAGAGCGTCCATAAATAAAACTCCATTTACATTTATTTACAAACAACTTTTCTTATAAAAGATCATTCTTTTATCTACATCATGCTAATTGAGATAAACAGTAGCAGAATTGGTCTTATTACGTGCTTCTTTGTAAATAGAAGGGAATACACAGGTTAAAGCAATGGTCAAAACTTTTAAAAGCCTGTTGCATAGCAATTGAAATTCGATTCTCTTTGCTTGCTCGGAGTAAACAAAAAAGAGGCAAAATTAAAGAGCGACTTCCTGTTTGAGAAAAGTTTAAGTGGCTTAAAACAGAAACCAGTTATTCGGAATATCTCAAAAACTGTTACCTCTACAAAAAATGTATATGACATAAATTGTGCATTTTAACAGGATCTAAACTTTTTAAGTAGTAAGTTTTTGCTTATCTCTTATGGTTTATCAATTATAAAAAGGTCATCCAGAATGAGGAACTCTTCAGAGGCTATTCCCAGAAAATTCAAGAATACATTTGTTTTGTAATAAAAATATTTTAAACATATAGCATTTTAGCATTTGAATAAAAATCATTATCCTTTTTTAGGGTATCACATGCTTACTCACACACACACATACACACAGTTTCTAAAAATGCTTCATTTAGATTCAGGGGGTCCAAAACATAAATTTCCGTCAAATCTTTGTATCAAATTTTTGGATGAATACAATACCCTCTCTATCCACTATGTGCAGTGTACATAGATGCTAGAAAAAGTAAAAAGATAAAGAGTTCATTGTGAAGTTAAACACCCCAGAAGGTATATGTAAAAAATGAAAATTGTAACAGTGAAGCAACACAAATATTAATGTAACAATAATTTGTAACAAAACCTCAATTATCTTTATGAATGAACTCAGGTTCAAAGAATGAGTTTGTAATCACAATTCTATTGATCATCAACTTTAGAAATTAGCAATTTATATATTAATACCGCATTCAAATTCATCCAAAAAATTCCAGGGCCACAAAAGTCACTGAATAAAATTTCATCCAAGGCTATCCAGGTACCGAAAGTTGATACATAGCTGATGATGGGGATAATGGCTTTTAAAACATGTGAGAAATAGAGTAAGTAAAGAGTTGGATAGCAAGCAAAGACCACAGGAAGAGAAGGGGAATGTCAAGATTTACAAATTTTTCAAGAGATCAAATTTAAAGTTCATAGCTAATTTATTCAAGAACTGTGTTACAAATAAAAAATACACCTTGTGTTTTGAAAGGTGGTTAATCTAGCACTCAGTATGTTGAATATAATAGCAATCCCGTTATTTTATTGTTGTCGTAATCAACAAAGCCTGGATTAATGTTATAGAATTTGTGAAGAGAAGGAGAAATGTCACAAACTGCAAGCCACATTATTAATCTTATGTGATACAATTAAAAATAACTTACTATACTTACAATTTACTAGTAATTAAATGCTAAACTTAAATATATTATTATTTTAAGCCATGTTAATCCCAACATTGTAACCAGTAATATTTCACTTTTACTCTATTTTTATTACAATATACTCTGTATCTGTGATTTGTTGTCCCCTTTTTTGGCCTCTTTTATCCTACAATAAAATATTTTTTCCCTCATCTTGTGCAGTTGGTTAGCGACTTTTAACTCTTTCATTTATTGACTTCTAACCATTATCTTGAAGCAACTGGAAGCACAGCCAATTCCTTTTCTTGAATATTTATTTCAGATTTATATTCATCACATTTGCTGAATGTTTCAGATCTCAGGTAGCCAAATCCAATGTTAAAATGATTAGTAAAAATTGGTTTGCAATATTCGTATAACACTTTAGGACACCCATCAATATTATACATCTTGTGCATTTTTTAATATTCAGATCTTCTGGTAAATAAAGTTTTGAAGTTTTTGCTTTCAGACTGTAGTGGCTCTCGCTTCCCTTGAATGATCTAATGTGGTTCATTACAGCACTTTTGGCTTCATCAGATTCTTCTCTATGATAAATGCCATGGTTTCCTCTCATATCCTTTGGAGATTTGCCAGTCGTCTTGAGAGCCTGTTGTAGTCTCCCAACTCTTTTCTTCGAAATCCCATTCAAGGGAATACTTACCTTATAACAAACTGGAATGTCCAATGCTGTGTTATCTCTTACTTCCCTTATATGGTGTGAATATGAGTTATTATGAAACATTGTTTCTTCTTCTTCATTTGCCTTTTGATTCCTTCTGTTTACATTACTATTAACTGATATTAAGCTGCATAAATAGGAATCATGGCATTGAAACTTCTGATTATAATTATACGTTCATTTTTCTTAACCTCTTCAAAATATTTAAGTCTTTTGTTTTTACAATCTTGTTTCATTAGTAGACAGCCTCAACTTTTTCATCACGTCTTGAACTTATCAAGTTTTCTTTCTCTTCTTGCTGGACATCTCACATGAATCACTTTCAGACATTGTGGCTTAATACAAATAAGAATAATATTACCACACAATCATGTACTCCTAAGAATAGTCAGCAGTGTAATTAATGGTTTTCATTATTTGAAGCAAGGATGTTGAACCTTGTTTTAGTGCTAGATATGAACATTCCTCTTTTTATTCCTGTACAGTGAAATTTCAAAACAGTATACTGTAGTAACTATGTGTCTTTATGTTTGATAGAGGAAGACTTTCTTCTACCCATAAATTTCCAATTTGTACCACTATCTCAATTTAAGAAAAAAAGTGACACTCCCCTTTTTCTTCCTGTGGTATCAGTGATAAAGTGCAAAACAAATATTTTATACATTTATTCAATTGCTTTACGTTGTTGGTTCCATTCAATTAATTTGGATATGATGAAGATTGCTATGAATTGTATGGGGGTGAATTGAAACTGACCCCCTCAAGCATTAAATATAGAAAAGGTAGTAAGAGTAGTAGTAGTGATCTGTGCCTGTTAAAAAACTGCATAATTCAAGAGGTAATTTCTTTTTCTACTGTTAATAAAACACATGAATAGTGAAGCTTATCCAGTTAACCAACCAAAAAAAGTGAATTGTTAGTTAAACCAGCAAAGCCATATTATTTTATACATACTCGCTACTACTAAAAATTACTTTTTAGCAAGTAGATATAAATTCTCTAGCCAACTGACATAAATGAGAGATAAAATTAAATAAATGAGCTCAGTTAAAGCCTAAAATAATCTTTAATAATGGAGACCTCATGAGGTCTTAATTTCTAAAGTTAATTCTCAAAAACCAGGCATATCATAGTTTGTTCTGAGAAACCAAAAATGATTGCAGAGCACCTTAAGAAATCAGCCTCCCTCAACAGGAATATGCTACACCAAATTAACTATTTAATTTATGCATTTAGTTGATCTTGAAAAAAATAAGTACTTCCCTGCATTCTCTTAACATAATGTGCATTCTTCTCAGAGTTGCTTTCTACCCTTTAGTGATATGCTCTTAGCATCTTGGCCAATAGTGTATAAGAATTCAACTCTACCTCATTCATTTTCTCCCAACTTTAATAGTAATTTAATGTGTGTTTTGTTATAGGAGAAGCAAGACCTTCAAATTTAAGAGCCAAATTTGAGAATCTGGCTAAACAGGAAGAAGAAGAAGCTAAGCGACGAGCAGAAGAAGAAAGACTGAGGCGACGCAAACAGGAGGAGGAGGAAGGAAAAAAAGCAAGAGAAATGGAGGAGAAACGGTTAAAAGCTCTTCGCCAACAGGAAAAGGAAGATCAAAACAAGCAGACCTCTGCTCCAAGCCCTGTGCAACAAGAGGTGCTTATCTGCATTTTCTTGTCTTTTCTTAGGGTTGCCATGTTTCATAATCAAAATTTCAGGAAATGCAGAGAAAAGGGAAGAATGATTTGATGGATAGAGCCCACAAGTTCAGGCATTTATTTTACTCAAAATAGATAGGCAAATTGGTACATATTAAAAGCAAAAACACAGAGCTATCTCACTGATTATTAATGAATGAATGATTTATTTCTATCTTTTGTTACTGTAATATTACAAGGTAATTTGCATTTGAATAACAAATTTTTAAAATTTTTTGTGTCTACCTACTAACTCTCCCATCTCACCATGTTTTAATTCTTTTCACATTCCATTAAACAATGTAAAATATCACCCAATTTCTCACTCATAATTCATTTCTCCCAGCAATTCTTTCCTATTCATTTTTTACAACAGTACTCCTGTGTACATCCTTGTGAGACCTATTATTTTGGATTTCTTGCATATGTCAGAAGGGTCTGGTATAATCTTGACTATTATCCTCAAAATTTGCCCATATCTTTCTTTCCTTTTTTTCTCCCAGTTTAACGTCCTTTAACCTGGTTTGGTAACATCAGGCAATGAATGAAATTGGTGAAATGATACTCAAATGATCTCGGGGTCCATGAAGCTTAAAGTTACTTGACATTTGTCTTTTCAGAATAAGGGGGAAAAAAAACCCAAAAAGTTACTCAATCTTTTGAATGTGAGGCAGATACGCTACCCCCCCCCCCCACTACCAAGGTGGATGCACATTTTGTTTCTTTATGTCTTGCACCCTCATCACTTCTTTCCAAAATCTACATTATTATTTTGTTGTAATATTTCTCGTGGCAATTTCTTCACACTTTTTACTCACTTCCTCACCAACTATCTCCTCCTATTATATCTTCAAGGCATTCTTTATTATATTATTGTCATCTAAATTTAGACACACAAGTACTTCAAAACTCTCTGTACTATTATGCCTTTTCTCTCTTCCTTTCTTAACTCTGCCATTGCTACACCCCTTGGTGAATTCTTATAATAATAATTATTTCGTTTTTTATAAACAGCTTCTTGTATGAATGTCCAGGGCTTACATCTGACATAATTCTCAAACATTTCTTATGTGGGACTGATATTCTATTCTGTTTTCAATACACAGGTAGTAGAAATACCAGAGCAGACCCTGCAACCTAGTTTGGCAAGTCCAGTTCTTAAGGAAGAGCCACCTTCAATATCTCCCACTGTTACAACACAGGAAGTACAGCAAGTGGAAACTACAACATATGAGACCCAGACAGCAAATGAGGAGGAAGAAGAGGAACCTGGGGCCTTTGATTTAGGAGCAGAGGATACAGGCTATTCAGCCGTTGCTCTTTACGATTATCAAGCAGGTATGCTTTGTTTAATTTTCAAAAAGAGATTTGTTATTTCTGTTGTACTTGTATACAGAGTGAGTCAGCAAGTTATAAGTGGATGTAGGAGGAGTACTTTGAAAATGTTTATTTTACAATGCAATCCCCATTACATGTGAGGGTTGCCCAGAAAGTAATGCACCCTATTGTTTTCTTAGTCAGCAGCAATGGTGCAAATGTGAAACTTTAGATATGCATTATTTGAAGTTTCCAGAGTGCATACACAAATTTTCCATTTCCTCTGAATAGCTGCAGCAATGTTTCAATGACACCTGTAAGTGATGTATGTTACATTGAATTTCTTACTGCTGAGAAAGAAATTGTTAGGAACATTCAGCTTATGGAGCATCTTCAGTCGATAGAAGTGTGGTTAGTCACTGGGCACAAAGGGTGAGGCCATTGGAAGACTGTTTTGTAAAGCTTCAAGATTTGTAGTGTTCAGGGAGCCATCCATGGCTGTCACACCTAACATAATGCAGCTTGCTGATGCTCTCATTAGCAAGGACCGACACCAACGACTTGCAGTTGGCATTGAAGCTACCAGCTAAGGAGTATGGATGCAATCGTCCATGCTCTTGATTACTCAAGTGTGTGCACATGGGTTCCACACTTTACATGGAACACCCTCTCTTTCAAAAACATTTCTTCTGAGTTGCTCCAACGTTTTAAAACTGATGCTGTTAAAATCAGCATAATAAAATTCTCTAGGTTGCTCTCAGAATTAGAAGATAACTTTCCTTTTGCATTCACGTATAGGTGATGTTATGGGAACCAACAAAAATTACCTGGTATAAGGTCAGGTTATATGGCAGATACTTGAGGACTTCCCAGCTTGTAGCAGCTCTGATTTTCATTGTGGATTACCTACATCCTGTTATTAAAGAACTCGCTATGAAGCGCTTTCTCATTATGTTTATTTGTTTCAGTAGTAGGTATATTTGCCTCACTGAACATGTTAAAAAACACTTCTTACATTTGCCTATGGTCAGAATTGTATGGTGAGACCTATAGATAATTTCATATAGGCTTGGTTACTTATCAGAGGTTGTTGCTCTTTGGCACAGTGTTGACAGATTGGGTGAAAAGTCTCCGATTGGGCTACTAAAATCCGCTTTTTACGACCAAATTTTGATGAAGGTGATTTCCGAATTTTTGGGCTACTAAAATATATTCTGTAAAATATAACTTTTATTAATGTCTGTTTTTAACTTTATGTGCCATTTGGTAGGGAAGAGAACTCTAAATCTAAATTGACGAAAGACAAATACTAAATTCTCTCTGAGGTGAATAAAACTTATTTATACAATGTTATTTAAGCCTGCCAATAATTACTTTTTTACTTTCTCTACAAGTACTATGTACATAGTGTATAGAGAAGGTATTGCATTCCACCCAAAAATTTGATACCGACATTTCACCAGAAATACATATTTTGGGTCCCCTGAATCCAAGAAAAGCATTTTTGGAAAAAGGTCCATGTGTGTGTGCATGTGTCTCTGGACAGCATAGCTCAAAAACGAAAAGACTGTTAAATACCAAACTTGGTATTTAAGTGGTATCTTCCAAGGATACGACACAAAGATTTTCAAGAAAATCCCCCCACCCTCAACTACCCCTTACAGGGAACTTTTTTCGAAAATTTTGATTTTCTCAAAAATGGCTCTAACGATTTTGATTAAAATGTCATATATTAAAGATATTTACCTGACAAATAAAATGTATATCTTAAATTTTCTGGGAATAGCCTCTGAAGACTATTCTGGATGAATTTTACAGAATTTTGCATAACTGCTAAACCGTAAGAGATGGACAAAAACTTAAAACACAAAAAATGTAGAGCACATTAAAACACACAACTTATGTCATATATTTTTTTTTCGTGGAGTTGATCATTTTTGACGTATACCTTACTTTTGGTTTCAGCTTTGAGAAATGTATACATTTCTCATACAGGAACCTATCAACTCCTGTCTCAAACAAAGGAACTTCAGTCACATAGCAACCAGCTTTTGACTATCAGTTTAGCCTATAGTACTCCCTTATTTCCCTTCTATTTGCAAGGAAGCAAGTAATGAGACTATTAGTTATTTTTTTTCTCAATTATCATAAAGTAAATAGAAGCATAAGCTTTTAACAATAATTTGTTGCAGAGATGTAGAGAAAGTCATGTGAATGGAACAAATCAGATTTTTTTTGCACGCACATATAGTTAATTTGTGGTACTTATTAATACCGTTTCTATGGATGGTTCATAAGTCAGCATTCATACTTGCAGTGTGGTTTCAATGAAAGCATAGAAATTTCAGTGCTGGTAGTTAATATTTCATTATATTGGTTTGGTTTGGTTTTATTGAAATTTTAAAGATTAAATTTAATCTGATACAAGCATTAGTGCAGGAAGTAAAACCATACGAATAAAAAGTAACATAGCAACACATTGCAGAATCGGCTCCTGAAATGTAACATTTATCATTCTGTTAATAAAATTGTATGGCTATAAGTCTATATGTCTATAAGGCAGCCCTCAAATGAGGGCAATAATTAATATAATAAATACTTATAATTATCGGTGCAAATGTCTCGTATTTTCATACTCTTTCCTGAATCTGTGTCAGCGCAGCTCACACTAGTTAGTATTCCAATACTATACCATTTATTATGATTGTGCTATACTTACAGAGATACCGGTTATAAGAAACTTTAAAAAATATTCCAAGAGTGTATGTGTTTGTGTATATAAAATAGTAAAATAAATTGCATATTTTAATAAAAATATTGGTCGACTCCAACTGAAACTTTGGGATTTTTATAATGGTTCAGGCGACATTTTGAGAAATGGTTTCGGCAACAACTTTGGAATTCAAAATTAAATAATTTCTTTGTTTTATTATGTGCAGACTTTTATATATGCTATATACATCATATTTACCCCCCCCCCCTCCTTTTTTTTCTTTCAAAATTTTAAGGCAAAAAGTCAATGGGTAGGTGCAGTTATGTGATAATTTGAAAAAAAGATGTACATTATGATAAAGCAAATAGGTAGGTATCCTAAAATGAAATGGAAATTTATTTTTAAAAGTATTATACACAGAAATACAGTTGATGAAGTGCCTCAATGGCGTCATTCTGCTGTTTATTAAGCACCCATCTCAGTAGTGTGACCTATGGTTCACCCTTGCAACACTGAAACACAGAGCAATGTAAAATATGCTACATGGTAACTTCTTGCAAACACAAGCGAAAATTATACTAAGAACTGAAACACAATAAGACTCCAAACTTAGAATGTCATTACAAAAAGTATTGTAAAATTCTAAAAGAAACAATAAAAGCTGCTAAAATATTGCATTATAATACAGAGATATCCAATTCTGATAATAAAATAAAAACTATCTGGAATATAATAAAAAGAGAAACTGGTAAAGGATCTCAAGAAAGCTCCTCAATTGCACTGAATTCCAGTAATGAAAAAATTAATGATCCTCAAAAGGTTGCAGATATTTTTAACAATTTCTTTTTTAATGTAACAGACAAATTAAATATAAATTATGGATGTAAAGAATCAGCATTAAGTTTTTTGAAAACTTCTTTCGTAAACAGAGTCCCTGAATTTAAAGTAAAAATGACTATACCATTTGAAATAAAAAATATAATAAATTTGCTCAAGACCAAAATTTCCTCTGGATATGATGAAATATCAAGTAAAATCCTAAAAGCATGTTCTGACCTAATAAGTATTCCCCTTAGCTACTTATGTAACAAATCACTAAAGAGGGGAATATTTCCTGACAGAATGAGGTACTCTATTGTCGAACCACTTTTTAAAAAAGGTAAACAAGATAGTATCTCAAATTATAGACGTATATCTCTCTTGTCTGTTTTCTCAAAAGTGTTTGAAAAAGTAATGTTCAATAGGCTTTATTAGAAAAGAACAACTTACTTGCCAAAGAACAGTTTGGCTTTAGAAAAGGAGTAGCGACAGATAATGCAACCTACAAGCTCACGCATAAAGTGTTAACAGCGTTAAATGAAAAGGAACATGTTGGTGGAATCTTTTGTGATCTAGCGAAAGCTTATGACTGTGTGAATCATAAGATTTTGATAGCAAAATTACATTTCTATGGAATAAAGAATAACATATTAGATTGGTTCATTTCATACCGAGAGAAGAGAAAACAAAGGGTTGAATTTAATAACCCCAATAGGTATCAAAATAGTGTCTCAGAATGGAAATCAGTAAAACATGGTGTTCCCCAGGGATCAATCTTACGGCCTCTCTTGTTCTCGGTTTACATAAATGACCTCCATTATACATTAACAGTATTGCAAGTATTCATTTATTCACAGATGACACTAGTGTTCTAGTAACAAGTAAAGATTTCAATGACTGTGTAGTAAAATTAAACTATGTTCTAAATTGTATGTCAAATTGGTTCAAAGCAAACAAACTCTCAGTAAACCTTGAAAAAACAAAAACAATTAAATTTATAACTACTCGCTCACCACAAACACACATAGAAATAGGAATTAATGATACATTGTTAGAACAGTTAAATGAAGTCAAATTTCTTGGCCTTCAGGTAGATAAGCATTTGGACTGGAAGTCACATATTAGCTACATCACACCTAAACTTAGCTCAGCATGTTATGCTCTCCGAGCACTGGTTAAATTTCACTCAATCGATACCCTTAAATTGGTGTATTTTACCTACTTTAACTCCATCATCGAGTATGGAATAATATTCTGGGGTAATTCAGTGGATAGTAAATGCATATTCCGGATACAGAAGAAAGCTATACGAATGATCTGTAATGCTTATAGAAGACAGTCATGCACAGAACTATTTTAAAAAAATCTGATGTGTACCATTCACATGGCTTTCTCTATATCCTTGAAACAAATTATTCTTAAAAAGCTTATATTTCTATTAACTTCATGCTAATGAGTAAAACATTAGCAGAAATAGCCATATTACTTTCTTCCTTGTAAGTAGAGGTGAAATAAGGGAGTACCATAGGTTAAAGTGATAATCAAAAGCTGGTTGCTATGTCACTGAAGTTCCTTTGTATGGACAGCAGTTGACAAATTCCTGTTTGAGAAATGTATGTTTTTCATAGCAGAAACCAAAAATAAGGAATGTCACAAAAGCAACAAACTCCACGAAAAAAATGTATATAACATAAATTGTGTGTTTTAACGTGCTCTATATTTTTTGTGTAGTAAGTTTTTGTCAATCTCTTACGGTTTAGCAGTTATTCAAAATTTAGTAAAATTCATCCAGAATAAACTACTCTTCAGAGGCTATTCCTAGAAAATTGAAGATATAAATTTTATTTGTCAGGTAAATATCTTTAGTATACGAAATTTTAATCAAAATGGTTAGAGCCATTTTTGAGAAAATCAAAATTTTCGAAAAAATTTCCATGTAAAGGGTGTTTGGGGGTGGGGGGATTTTTCTCAAAATCTTCGTGTCGCATCCCTGGAAGATACTAAACTTATTTTACCTATTTTTCGTTTTTGAGTTATGTTCACAGACACACAGACCTTTTTCCGAAAATGTTTTTTTTTAGATAAAGGGGACATATATTTCTGGTGAAATCTCGGTATCGAATTTTTTGGTGGAGTGCAATGCATTCTCTATACACTATGTACATAGTGCCTATAGAGAAAGTAAAAATTGGGTATACTCACCTTAACTTGTGTTTATATATTATCCATTTTAAAATCTATGCAGTTAATTGACATAGTTTTATAACAAACATGGTAATTCATAACATAAATACTAGACAAAAGGGATATATTCATCGTCCCAATGTCAATCTTCGTTGCTTTCAGAAAGGGGTATATTATGAAACAATCAAGATATTTAATGCTTTCCCCAGTAATCTCAAAGAAAATGTTGGAAATTTCAGGGCTTTTAAGGCCTCTCTTAAGGCGTACCTTTGCAATAAATCATTTTACTCTGTAGATGAATATTTAAGTGACAAATCTGTCTGACAATACTGTCAATAATCATTGTATTTATAAGTATTATAATGCATTGCATTTTATGTATATTAGTGTGTGTGTTTTATATTCAAATTAAACTGATGTATACTTTGACTTGCACGAATGTGTCAAATGAATTTTTAGTATTTAGCAATGACTCAGGGTTTATAAAGCCTGATGCTTTGATATTTTACACTCTATTATATAATTGTAAATTTTTGCATTAGAAATTCTATAACATATTTGTAAATGTGTATAGTAATTTGTTGACATTTATGAAGAGTACAGGAAGTTTATGTGCTTTTATAGAGCACATTAAGTATAGTAGAGGTTTCAAATACAAATGGTGTGATTATATGTCTATTCTGCTCTTTTTGTAACCCAAGCTTTAAGCACAAGCTGTATACATTTTTTTTCCATTGTATATAAATATATGTATACATGTATATGTCTTGACAAGTTCTATGTTCAGTGACTTCCTGGCCTAAACGAACGTACAGAATGCTTTCTAATCTAATCTAATCCATTAAGCTTAGTCATATATTACGTACCTAAATAAAAATAAGCTTAGTCATATATTACATACCTAAATAAAAGTAAACATATTATTAAGTAGAAGGTTAAGAACAGTTTGTAACAGACCACAAGAATGATATAAAATTATTTGAGAGACTTCAGGAAAAGAAATGCAAATTAGCTGTGAATATCTGTTTTCTAAATTTATGCAGAATTAAAAAGGTCACGCCAAATTTGTTAGGAAACTACTTTACAGTACAGAAAAAGCCCTAAACTAATGTATAAACAAATTAATTGCAAATATTCAAGACTGTAAATTAATAGACAAAATAGAAAAATACAAAATTAAAGTGGACAATCCAGTACTGTCCAGAATTTATGATCTTCCAAAATACTACAACCAGGAAAGTTAACGAGGCCAATTATAAATAACATAAGTGCATTACGTATAACCTAGCAAAATGGTTAACCCACAGATTCTCTTCTTTCCCTAAGTTTGAAACAAAAGCACAAAAAACTCTCTAGACCTAATTGAAAAAATCGAAGATGTGGAAATAAAAAAAACTGTTATTGGTTTCCTTCAATGTTACTGCTCTTTTTCCAAACATACCAAAGAAAGCATACAATCCCACATCAAAAACTAGTTACATGCAATAGGGAAAACAACAGAAGTATTCCAAGCATACATCACATTAAAAATCTTTGCATAGATGAGCATTTCTTCACCTTCAACGGGAAATACCATAAACAAATATCTGGTTTAGCTATGGACAGCCCACTATCACCAATACTAGCAGACCTCTTCATGAGCACTTTGAAGAAAAGGATAAAAAAGACATTCCCTTGGATTCAAAGTATGGTACTGCTTTGTAGATGACATCTTTGCATAGTCCCAGAAAAATACCTGGAAGATGCATTGAAACTGCTAAATCTGCAAGAAAAATCCATGAAGTTCACAATGGAGAAGGAATGTGGAGGACAACTACCATTCCTCGGCCTTTAAAAACCTTTTTCAAAAATGAAAACCACATAACATTTGGTATTTACAGAAAACCTACCTACACTAAAATTGTATAAAACAAGAGAGTAGTATTCCCTTTCCCATCAACATGCATTACTAAACAGACTTGCATGCATATTGGCAAATGTAAAATGGGCAAAAAAGAACTGTGAACTGGCAGAAATATTGGACATAGATACAGAAAATTTATTCCGGGCAGAAATGGTATAAAAAAAAATTAACAGGGCCAAAAATAGGAAGGGAATAAAAGAAGTCAGTACACTCACTCCAGACGAGAAAGAAAACAAGATTTACAAGAAGTTTACATACCACCCTACAAATTCTAGAGAATCTTCAAATGACACATCAACCTGGCCCCAAAAACAATTATTCCATAAAAAACATATTAAATTCTAAACTAAAAGATTATATTCCACAAGAAAACAAATAAAGAATATATCAGTTCATCTGCAACAACTGTGAACAAATTTACATTGATCAAACAAAAAGAAATATAAAAACAAGAGCAAAAGAACACCACAGAAATATTAAACTTAAGCAAGAGGACAAATCCATGGTAACTTGGCATTTTTGGAAAGAGCATAAATAGAAGTCTGAAAATACTCAAAAATATCACAAGGAAGAGAGAATTAAAAGTTTGGGAAAACATATACATTTGAAAAACAAGAATCTTGTTTTCAACTTTGAAATCGTGCCAGGCGACCTTCAACAAACCACCTCTAGGGACAATGACAATCACCACAGCAAGCAATGCTGGCAGTCAATTAAAGGAATGACAATGGCTTCTGAGGCATGTTTTCCAATAATAAAAGTAAGTGATGTAGTGTTACAAAATTGACTCAACTAATTAATTTCAATTAACAGTGATGTGTTTATCATTAGAAGTAATGAGTTGGACTTGTTAACCTACTTCACATAATTGTAGGTTTGTTTCCATCGTCAGCATTTATCCAACTGGCTTGATCCGTGGTTTGTTGAGGTAGGTAGCCTGTCTATGGTGGCATCTTGTGATTGCAAGATGAACTTCCATAGTGAATTTCCTGATGGTAAATCAAAGTTTAACATGTATGATTTGTCAACATAAAAAACATTTCATCTCTCTTTTGTTTTACACCTGGCCATGCAAAGATAAACAACTTTCAATTGTATCACATAGCAACTAGCTTTTATAAGTTTTGACTATCTTATTGGCTAATGTATTCCCTTATTTCCCCTCTGTTTATAAGGAAGCAAATAATAAGATAATTTCTGCTGATGCTAATCTTGATTAGCATGATGTAGATGGAAGAATGATCTTTTGTAAGAATAGTTTGTTTGCAGAACAGGTAGAGAAAGTCATGTGAATGTAACACATCAGATTCTTTTATTGATATATCCAGAAGTTGTTGCATTGACCTAAGCCCAGTAATTATCGCTAAACTGAATTCAGTTGCAACAGTTGTTCTTTTATTGTTTCTGGTAAACGTCCCCAAAAACTGTCCAAAACAAGCATGCCCTCTTCTTTAGCAGAGCTCCAAGGCATTGATTCTGTACAATTTTTAACCATTCCTTCATGAGATCAGCAAACATCCATCTTTTTTATACCAGGCAGAATATCAAACTTAAGCTCAGTTTTTCTCTTAAAAGTAACAAAGGGCACAGTTTTCTTCCTTCTGCTAGCATTCCTAGCATCACCATGCAGCAATGATTTTCCATGCTCATTGTTTTAATTAAAGCACCAGAAACACCCTTAATTCACTGTTGTATCTCCTGGCATGTCAAAAAATGGCCTATTTGTCATAGCAGAAAATCATTTTTGGTCTCAGCTGTGTTATAAAATGGTGAAACTGGATCACTTTATCTGTGCAGTCTCTTGGCAGATGCTGGGCTAGTGTCATTTGTTTTTCCAAACTAAGTCCCTTCCTCCCCATAAATCAGGTAACCTACCCTGGCTAGATTTAAAATCCACATGTGAAACGTCATACTATTTTGCTGCTTCTCTTGCTTTCATGTTGCTCGAATGCCATAATTTTTAATTTCACAACTTAATCTAACACTTCTTGGTCAATATCAGTATATTTACCATACTTTGGACAGGTTGAACTGGCATTTTTCAGTTTTTTTATATAGTCCCTCCAGTAATAAATTAATTGGGTTCTCACCAAACTATCTCAACTCATGCTTGACTCCAATTTTCTCCTCAAAATTAACTACTTGAAGTTTAAATTTTGCAGTGTAACTATTACATTTTTTCTCATTGCTCAGTACAGTAACACCTAATCCTTTCAGGACAGGAAAAGACTGAACTGCTACCAGAAATTAAAAATAGTTTTGATATATGTCAAGTTGCTTGCATATGCATGTGGTGTTATGATTGCTTTAAAGGTCAGATGTATGGTGTGTCAGGTTGTATGGGAGGTTGGGTGTTTCAGGAATTCTAACCAATGAAGCTTCTGAGGTCAGGTAAAGTCCAAAACTTTTCACAAAAATTGTTATAAAAATTACTTTTAATTACTTTTATTTTTCACACAAACCATGTGTAGGATAGGAGTTTGATAGGCAGAGTCAGACTGAAAAATTCAGTGCCATAGCAAGGATTTAAAACCTCAGATCTCTCTGTCTCTAGCCAATTGCTCTAACCACTGAGTACCATGCAACATGCTGGCACAGCATTAAACTCCTCAACTGACCAATATGTTTTCCAGTAAACCACTAGGTCATCTCGAAATAATTTGAGATGACATACCCCATTGGTGACTTATAATGTTGTAAGTACAGTTCATATACCCAAGGTCGCGGTTCAAACCCGGCGGAGGACGATGAATTTTTTCGGGCTTAAAAATCCTTAGCATGGCTTCCTTCAGAAGGGAAGTAAAGCTGTGGGCCCCGTGTCGTAGTTTTACGGCACGTAAAAGAACCTCAAGCCTAATAAGAGAGGCCTCTGAGCAAAATTAAGCGGTCTTTCACGCCCAATATAGAATGGGACGCTGAGAACCAAAGCAGTTAAAGAGCGTCCATAAATAACAGGCCATTCCATTTTTTTGTAAGTACTGTAAGTCCCAGGTTTTATAATTTAACCAACTATCAGGTCAATTAGTGTTAATTATTTTTCACACAAGTCATGTGTAGGACATAAGTTGGATAAATGAAATGAAATGGCATTTTTTATGGATGCTCTTTAATTGCTATGGTCTCAGTGTCCCATTCTAAATTGGGTGTGAAAGACCGTATAATTTTGCTTAGAAGCCCCTCTATCAGGCTTGAAGTTCTTTTATGTGCCATAAATCTAACGACACAAGACTAACGGCTTTGCTTCCCTTCCAAAGGAAGCCATGCTAAGGATTTTGATGCCCGGTTTGAACCCGCGACCTTGGGCTGCATGGTATCTATTACACCACGAAGGGTGACATGAGTTGGATAGGTAGAGTCAGACTGAAAAGTTCAACGAATTGAAACAATTAATTCTCATCCTTTACCACTGATTGGGCAGCACAATAATAAGGTTTTAACAGTTAACCTCTTAACATTAAAATCCTGACCAGTGACATTGAGCTACAAGTAAAAAACCTGGTATCAGCCAACGTTTTCAAGCTACAAGTATTTTACCCAGCCTTCAATTGTGAAAAAGAATGATTTTCTTGAAAGGGTTAATGTTCTGAATGTTTTGAAAAAATAAATGGAAGCTATTTTAGCTAAAAGTGCTATCTTTGAGAATAATAAGCTTTACTTTCTTTACAGCTGCGGATGATGAAATCTCATTTGATCCAGATGACATCATAACAAATGTAGAAATGGTAAGTAGAACAATCTCAGCTTTAGCAGTCTAGATCACAATACATTGATTCAGCAATACTAATGCTTAATTCACAGGCCATATTTCTATGGTCAGTAATGGTATCAATCTTACAAACTTCTGCATTATCGACTTTAGTTTGCCTACATTTTGGATCTATGGCTGATTCCATATTGAGATATACCTTAGATATCTGAGCATTTTGATACAGAGCTTATTTTATGGATTTTGCTCTGCAACATCTGACTTCTCCTGTTTTGTTTCCTTGCCTAAGGCCTTTCTCTTGCTAGATTTCTCTTGATACAAACCCTTTTTTCACCCTTATACAGGTGGTGCAGTTAAAAGTAGCCTGTCTCACTTTTGAATGCGAATGCAATATTTCAACTATGTACATATTCATGCTCAACAATGCTACAACAGTGGACAGTTTTTTGCAATTATCCATTTTAGCATTCTTCAATTATTGATTGTTAGCATTCCTCTGTAGATATTTCAGTTTATTTCATCAGCGGAGTTCGATGTTTCTCTTTGCATTCTGCAAAATGACTTTCTCAATAGAAGAAAAAATTGAAATTATGAAAGTATAAATGAAAACCGGTTCAATTAAGGAAACTCACAAAATGTTTGGGGTCAAGTGTCTGGATAGAGGATTACCAGCAAAGAACAACACAGAGACTGCATAAAAATTGGTGCCTCTTTGGATCTGTGTGAAATGTAAAACAACAAAGAATTCCTTCAGTTTACACATGAGAAGTTATTGCAGACATTTATCATACTTTATTTACCATTTAGAACTTGTACAAAAATATCGGCTTTGTCAAAGCTTATAAAACTAAAAAAACTTATAAACTAAATTACATACATAAAAGGCATTACATTAATCATTTACATAAGACAAATTTTTAGGATGCATAGTCAAGAGAAATTATAATTTAAATACTCTTCCACTGAATAAAAGCAGCCTTCCATTAAACATGCTTTTAGGGCCAATTTGTTGTGTAATAACATTGTGCTATGTTCAAAACTAGTGTAAATAAGGTTGTATTGTGGTGCATGATACGTAGATCTGCTTTATCTCTTGTATTGTGAGTGTATACTTTTAAATTTGTCTTGAATGGAGAGATTCAAGATGTTATCAGGACTAAGACTTAATAGATATAAACACATGGGAATTGAAGTATTTTTAAAATCTTATAATATGGTTTACATTGCCAAAGAATTATTCAGATCCCAAAGAAGTCTATATGTAAATTGGCCCAACAGGGACATGTAAGTAGGAGGAGTTACCAGTGGATATTTAAAAGTCTTAACTTGAAGTCTTATCGTGTCAGTTGTGCAGTAATTATGGGAGGATGACAATCAAAAATGTGTAGATTACTGCATGTGACTTTTGAATAACATCATCGATGGTTTGTTAGACCCTTTCCATTACATCATGAGTGATAAAATAGGATTTCACCTTTCTAGTCATATGAATTCATGAGGTACTGGGCTATGGAGAACCTAACATTGTGTGTAAGCACCACTCCATGATGAAAAAATCAGCATTGGTTGTGGTGTAACAGGAACACACATCATTGGACCCATATCCTTTACAATACTCTTGACTCGGTTTCACATGTGAAATTTTTTTATACATTTTATGCTCAACTCGCTGAATATGAAAGACAATACTGCTTCCTCCAACAAGATGGGGAAACAAGCCACACATCTAAGGTATCCGTGGAAAGAGACCATGATATCTTCTCTGAGGAACAAACTGTTGGCAAACATTTGTGGTCACCATGTTCACCGGATCTAACAACATGTTATTTTTTTCCTGTGGGGACACTTGAAAAGGAAGGTTTATGAGGCAAATCCACACACAATATAGGAACTGAAAGACAATATCATTCCATGAAGTTGTCGCCATCGACATCAGAACTTTATGCTGGGTGTATCTGAATATGCTTAAATGTTGACAGCTGTGTATTGATGCTGCAGGGGGCCAATTTCAACATCTTCTATAAATGTATTTTTCATTGTAAATAAATGGAAGTCCATTCATTTCTTCGTTTTTGTGATTTCACTCTTATTTCCTTTATACTTACACAGGCTACTTTTATCTGCACCACCCTGTACAAAAGGATTCTTATTGTATAGTGCTCTAAGGATATTCACAATTGTTTACTCACTCATTGACCCAACAATTTGTGCTACAACAATTCAATCCAGTCCAATGTTTTCTCTAGATTAATGAAAGCCATATATAATTTTTCTCTCGTCCTTCAAGTATTTGTCTACCAATGTTTTTATAATAAATAAATTATCAAGCATTCTCTCTGTTTGTAGGCCCATCTGCAATTCCGAGAGAATATTATATTCTTTGACCCATGTTTGTATTCTTCTTGCCATAATGCCTGTAAACATTTTGTTGCACTAGACAGTAATGCAATACTTTTATAATTGTTTGATTTTCAACATCCCCCTTGCCTTTGTATATTGAATATATTATTGCTTTCCTCATCTTTTCCAGTATACAACCCTTCTTTTTGATTATTTTAAATAATTCTTCTAAAATCTTAACTCTATTTATTACATTGTACCATTCCTTAACCAACTCTGTTCATATACTATCCATTCTAGTTGCTTCATTTCTCTTCATTAATTTAATCTGTTTTTTTACTTTCTCTAGTCCTATATGTACAATGTACATAGTGCATAGAGAAGTATTGTATTGCACCCAAAAATTTGATACCAAGATTTCATCAGAAATACATGTTTTAGGATCCCCCATAATCCAAAAAAAACATTTTCAGAAAAAGTTCCATGTGTGTGAGTCATGTCCTCTCCTCTCCACTCCTCTCTTCTCTTCTCTTCTCTTCTCTTCTCTTCTCTTCTCTTCTCTTCTCTTCTCTTCTCTTCTCTTCTCTTCTCTTCTCTTCTCTTCTCTTCTCTTCTCTTCTCTTCTCTGCCCTTCTCTTCTCTTCTCTTCTCTTCTCTTCTCTTCTCTTCTCTTCTCTTCTATTTGATTAAAATACCACATATTGAAGCCATTTACATCACAAATAAAATGTATATCTTGAATTTTCTGGGAATAGCTTCTGAAGACCTGTTTATTCTGAATGGATTTTGCTGAATTTTGCATAACTAGTAAACCATAAGAGATAGAAAAAACTTACTACACAAGCACTTCTACTCCTGGCCAAGCAAAGAAGTGATTTGCAGTGACAATCGCCTAATGACAGCTTTTAAAACATTTGACTATCACTTTAGCATAGCACATTCCTTTAGTTCTCTTCTACTTATAAGGAAGTAAGTAATAAGAACATTCTGTTAATGTTTATCCCTATTAGCATGGTCTGGAAAGATGATCTTTTGTAAGAAGTTTGTTTGTAGAGCAGCTAGAGAAAGTCATGCAAGTGTAACACATGAAATATATTGCATCCATTCTCCTCATTATATACTGGGTTTCATTACATATATCAAATTATGTTTATGTTTTTTCCTCCAGCTTGTTTTTTACATACTTACTTTACATTGATTTTATAGCCTTCCATACCTCATTTATATTATTTTCATTTAAGACCCTTATCAAATCTTTGATAGGCGATCATAAGAGTACAAGTCAAATTTTGGGCAAATTGAGATATGTACATTTTTCTCATCGTCAGCTCAATATCTATGTCTGGTAAAAAGATGACCAAGTCAAAGCCTGCTATAAAACGTTTAATTCTCTAATGCACCTAACAGTACAAGATAAATCCTCAAAACCATGTGCGGTCAAAACAGTACAACTTGACTTGTACTCTTATCACCACACAATAGTAATGTAATTGGTATCTGAATAATACTGTTTCTATCACAGCTGTTTTCCATAGTAATTCCATAAAACATGTCTTCTATTACTGTAATGTGTAACGTGAGTCACATGTGTGGCATTTAGATATAAATGGATTAAATGTATTAATAATATTGTCCCAAAATTGTTTTTATCACGTAATAAAGAGCTTTTCTTCACCAGTGTTAAGTCATGGGCTGTGATGCATTTTATTGTTAATCTTGCCGGCAAAACTGATCTGACTTGCAGTTCCACATTAATTATTGAAAGTGACAGTAGTTTTAAAGATATACACCAGCCGTGCTGCTAAAATGACTGCTCTGGTGAACAGAGATGGTAAGTGAATTATATTATTTCAGCTGTAAAGACAATTTTATAATGTTTATTCCAAACCAGTTAATATCTGTGATCAGACAAAATTTGTGTTTCCATACAAAATAATGGTATTACCTTTTTGAAAGTCTTAAAATTGCTTTTAATTAAGCATATGAAAAATAATGCACCATATTAGTTAATCCAATTTTCAGAGGCAACAGCTAATAACTCTAATAACAATAAAAATTATGTAAAATAAATTATAAATTTCGTCAATTCTGAGATTCAGGATCTTGGTAAAGGTCATGGTCATTGTGTAACAATTTTCGAGTAACTCAACAGTATAACTCAACTGAAAATTAAAGATATTAAATAATATAGTGCACTTTTTTGTTTACCTACTATGTTTTTTGAACAATAATTATAATTAACTAATTTAACAATCTTAAATTTGTTTTTACAATTGAATTAGAAGATATTCGTAATAAAATAGAGAATGATTTTTGCTACAGATTAATATTTAGTAATTGATCTATTTTTTATTCCAGAGGCATCACATAGTGACATTGACATCAATTATGTAAATTTAAAACTGCAAGCTGTTAATCATGAAAATCAGTTAAAGACTAGTATTTCCTTTAACTCTTCAGACTTCAGATGACTCAGGAGAAGATAAACAAGTCATAACTCTGACATAGATTTTGACAGCGATGACTCAGTAAAGGACAAAGATTATGTTCCTAGCTCTTCCAGTTCCAATAAAAGTGCTACAGATACTTGTAAGTTTAATTCTCCAAACCTTTCCCTCTGTGACCATTAATGAAGGAAACAATAAGGCATGTGTTCCAAAATTGCATGCAAGAAAACTAAGGAGGAAACGAAAACAAAAGCAAATCACTATATGTCACTATAACAGGAAAAGAAATTAAGAAAAGGGAAACAAAACCTTTAGAACCATGTCGCTTAAGATGCAGAGAAAGAATCCCCAAAGTTATCAGGCTGATGCTGTTTCAGAAATTTTGGTCTTTGGGAGAATATTCTAAAAGATTAGCATACAAGGAAAATCTCATAGAAACCTGCAAAAAAAAAAAAAAAAACTAGAAAAATGTAAAGTGTTCAGTTTGGGAAAAGAAACAATAAAGAAATTACAAATACATTTGATCTTCAGATTAATGGTGAGAAGGTAAAAGTTTGTCAAGGATGCTTCAAGAAAGTGTATAATGTGAGTCAGATGTTTGTGACAAATGCAGTGAAGCAGAAATGTACGACACTCTCAGGAATACCTCTGAGTGAAAAACAGGTCTCAGTGCAAGCAGAAAGCATCCCGATGAAGTGATGACTTCTGTAGTACAACATATCACATCCTTTCCATCTTACAAGTCACACTATACAAGATGCACAAATCAGAAAACGTACCTGCCATCACAACTAAACCTCCAGAAAATGTAAAACAATTGTGAAAACAATCCTAACCTGTATCTCGAAATAATTATTCCCGAGTTTCATAAATTGAGTCTTAGTTTTAAAATCCCTCAAGTAGATACGTACCACTAATGTGACACATTAAATACGAAAATTAAATGTTCAAATGACCCAGTAGAAAAGGAACAATGGGAGTCAGAATTAGTCGCCACTACCAACTGCTGACATGGCCTATAACTCCAAAAAGAGTAATAGTTGCTGTGTTTTTAACATTGATTCAAAACAAAATGTCATTGGAAGTTACAGATCACAAGTCCAATGTCTGTGGACACAGTCATGTGAGATACAGTTCATGCACAAATTGAGAAGCAGAATAAAAAACTGAACATTCTATTTCACATCCATATGGTTGGTTTCAACTTGTAGGAAAGAACAACAAATTTGTTGTAAACGAGATGACACATGATGTATTTTTGGATTTGTATCACTCTTCATCGTTGCTTCTGAGGCAACTGGTGAACCCTTCAAGTGTCAGGAAGTACAATGGTTCCGAAACACAAAAAGTCCTGGAGAAAAATTGTTAAAGAATAGTTTGGATGAAAATGACAGCTTAAGATCTGTCACTTATCAGACCAGAGTTCCATAACTTCTAGAATGATCTAAAGGTCAGCCGTTTAGCAGAGATTATCCTACCTGACATTGAGGAATTTTAAGAAAATTAAACTAATGCTCAGCAAAATCTTATTTCTGTAGTCATCAAAAATATATTAATTTATTAGTTTACTGCTTATATTATCAATTTAAATTCCTGTTAATTGCAAAAACTCTGTATACTTAATAGTTCATTTTGTAATAAATTGATACTTTTTCTTCAACTATAATGGTTTTGCGTAATTCCTTTTAAGATCATAATAGTACAAGTCAGTTTGCACTCATAACTTTCGAGGTACAAATCATTTATTTTGCTAATATGGAGTTTTTAAAGTAGTCAAATACAGCACATAGAACTAGTTTTATAATATTTTTTTAAGCTTTAAGTACAATGTAAAATAGTTTTTTGGCTTTCCTGAAAAATCAGATGTTTTGATTTGTACTCTTATGATCTCCCATCAAAGAAATATTGTTCATGTTTTTTCCTCCAGCTTCTTCTTCTTCTTCTTTTTTTTTTAATTATATCAATCCCTCCATTGTTTGTACTCCCTCCTTTGATTCTGTGTCTCCCAAATCTCTCCTGTTGATGAACGTCTGTTATACTTACCTTTACAATACTCTACATTTCATTGAACCAGCCTTCGTCCCGTGTTTAGACATTACGTCTATTAACGTCCCGTGTTAATTTTTATTTCCTCCTAGCTCTTAGTATATATTTAGAATGTGCATAGCACTTTCGATTTTATGTTCTTTAGAGCTGAATCTTATTCCACAATGATATCTACCCATAATTAGAGACTAGTACCTGTCTAAATTTATTGCTTAACTCTTCCTTCCATTTGCATTTATTTATTCTTCTACCTTTACTCTCTTAAATTATAAATCATTTGCCCTCTGTGTATTTTAATATCCACCATTATTCTTAAATTTGACACCTTAAAGTTGCTTAAAGTGTGGCCCTTGGTAAGTGGCCGCAATACACAATCAATCACACTTTACCAATTTATTACTATTAGCAAAAGTGTATTCCCTATTCTCTATCTTCACCATATTTCCAACTTAAAGTATTCAAGAACATTCAATTCACAAACTTCTGTAAATACTTCATACCCTCTATCTGTTAGCTTGTGTTTGCTCTGCCTAAACTTCTCTGGTTTCTCCAAAATTTCATGATTCATCCAGTTATTTCCACCATGTACATCACTCTTTCTAATCTTAACATCCAGGCCTCCCATTAATATAACCTCAGTGTTCACAAATTTCTCCTTTAATCTTTCTACATTTTCTTCTAATCGTTTAAGGTGGTCAGGATTATGAAAATGTGAGGCAAGAGGGGGATTATATACTATTTCTATACATATCACACTGTCTACTTGTCTGTCCTCTAATACTACTCATCTCTCAGTAATATACCTGAAGAAAATAAGATAGCAAAAGCTAAATGAAAATTGTCATATGGTGCCATTCAAGGTTAAAAGAGGAATAATAGAGGGTTAAACTAGGTATTGGTACATATAATTCTTAGAATTAAAAGCTAATATAAGCCTGTCAAATGGCTAGAAAGAATATGTAATATGGTAGTTGAAATTTTGAATGTAAAGGGACAGAGCTTTAGAGGTAGAGTGTATAAATAAAAAATGGATGAAATTAGACAGAAAGGTAACTTTTTAGCAAAGCTAGTAAGAAGGTAGGGGAGTACTTGACCAAAGTTAGAAAGAAATGGTTGTGTTATATAAAAAGGGAGGCAAAAGAAACAGGATGTTACAACACAAGTTTAATAGATATTATGATCTTAAACATGACATGTTGTAAAATCTGATTACTATAATTATTTATTAATATTATTGGGACACACATGAAACACTTATTATAATAATAAGTTATCACTATTATTATTAGTAGTAGTAGTAGTAGTAATGTTAGTAATAGCAGTATTGTTGGTATTAGTAAGAAAACAAAGATGCACTAGATACAAAAGAAACATGGGCTTAGACTATGATAAGATAACGGCCTGGGCTGATAATAGCCATATTCTTTGTATGGGTACGTAGTACAAATAACTAAAACTAAAAAATGAAGTATAAATCAAAATATCACTCAAGCACCATTTACTGCTCTAAAGTATGAGAAAATTAGACACCTGACAGCTCTACCTTGTCGTTGTCCTCATACAGTATTGCCACGTTCATCACCCACTGTCATTCCTATCCAGCAGCTGTACTAAAATCTGATATCTACGAGGGGCATACTAAAAGTCATGAGCAACCCATTGTAAAAATTTAAATTTCAACAATGTAACGAAACGAATTGCAGAATCGTAATCTACAGACTTTAAGCCACATGTTGACATATTGTGACGTCATTAGCTTCCATAACGTGACCACAGACGGTATTTGAAAAATGCCTGACATTGATGTTTCATTTCGACAGCGTGCTGTCATTGAATTCCTTGTGAAAGAAGGAAAATCTGCTCCTGAAATTCATCTCAGACTTCAACGTGCGTATGGAGGTGTCTGCATGGGTGCCAGCAGTGTTAGAAGATGGGTGAAACATTTCAAAGATGGAAACACAAGTCTGCAAAATGCGCCTCCTAGCGGGCATCCTCGAACTGCCTCTACAGAACGCAACAAGGAAAGAGTTGATGAGCTCATTACAGGAGATAGGCGTTTCACTGTGAATGAAATTGCTGCGCAACTTGGAATAGGACATAGTGCAGTGCAAGAAATGATCCACAGCTTGGGTTATCGAAAGGTCTGTGCCCGTTGGGTCCCCCGTTTACTGACTGAAGACCACAAACTTCAGAGAAGAACCATTGCACAAAACCTTCTTCAGAGATTTCATAATGAAGGTGATGAATTTTTGACGTGTATTGTGACTGGAGATGAGAGCTGGTTCCATCACTATGAGCCAGAAACGAAACGTCAGAGTATGGAATGGCACCACTTGAACTCACCATCGAAGAAGAAAGCGAAGACAGTGCAGTCTGTTGGAAAAGTTATGGGAAGTGTCTTTTGGGATGCACAAGGTTGCATTCTGGTTGACTTTCTTGAACCTGGACAAACCATAAATTCTGCCTGCTACATCAAGACACTTCTGAAGCTCCGTCGGGCTTTGCGTGATAAACGCCCTGGAAAGAGGATCATCCTTCAACAGGATAATGCGCGTCCGCATACTGCCCGTGCCACTGTGGAGAAGATCAGGGCATTAGGGTGGGAAACTCTTCCACATCCTCCCTACAGTCCCGACTTGGCACCCTCCGACTACCATCTTTTCGGTTCTGTGAAGGAGCAGATGCGTGGCCAACGCTACGAGATGCTGGAGGATATTCAGAAAGCAGTGCGTCAGGGTCTGCGGGCAGGTGGAACGGAGTTCTATCACAAGGGCATTTTCAAACTTGTAGAACGATGGGGAAAATGTGTGCAAAACAATGGAGACTATGTCGAAAAGTGAAAGAAAGTCTGTAGATTATGATGTATTTGGTTTGGCTTAAAAATAAATATTAAGATTGTAAAACAGTGTTGCTCATGACTTTCAGTATGCCCCTCGTATACAGTAAAACGTTAAACATAAACTGGTGAACTCATATAAAATAATTTATGTTATCCCGCGAGACACAACATTATATGTATTTTGTCTATAAAGCAAAAATGTTGCAAACAGAGCAGAAGCCCGGCACAAAATGAATGTTTTAAACATATTGCAACATGGGTAACATCACACCTTTTGCTGTGAGATATATTTATAACATAATTGGATGAGATAGGGTGAACATCCTTCACATATGAGAGAGTTACAAGGCTGTCAAGTGTGTAGTTAGCCCTTAATGGCTTTAAAATACTTCAGCTATTAGCATGGAGAAAATTTTCAAAATCCACAATTTGAGGCTATTCCTGAATTTTTTTATGTGAGCTCCTTGTACTAAAACACTGCAATATGCACAATTTCAGTCTCCCCTTCTTAAATTCAGAAAGTTAATACCCCTTACATAGTTTTACTTTATTTAAAAAAAAATGCCCCACACATGCCAAATTTTAAAATGTTTGATTTCTTAACTTTTTTCTCAAAGTAGAAAGAAACTATGCATGTTATTAAAAATCTAAATGCACAGGTTTTTAATCAAGATATTTTAATTTCATACCAAGTAGCTCTTGTACATATATATGTGCACTTTATATGGAAAATAAAGTGCTGAAACAAAGAAATAAGAGGCTTTAATGTTTTTCTTTTCAAAATGTTAAAAGAAGTTTAAATGAAAAGGAATGTTTAAATCACCATAATGACAAACTGAATTGAATTATGAAACTTTAATGTATGACAGAAAATTTGATTCACATTTTCAATCAAATTTCACTGATTCCCTGCCATAAGGCATTCTGCATATTTGTAATGTATATGATGAATGGAAAATTCTCACGGTAATACTTCACAGTAAGTGAAGAAAGCATTGTTTCTCACTGCTGATAATGATTGAGAATATTGAAATATACACAATAACAATTTGTTTAGCTCTATATGAACCTTCCAGTACAATTGAATACTAATTGATTGAAAATTTTTGTTTAGCTACATATCCTCCAGACCAACTGAGGACTATTTTATGGAAAATTAGCTCTGTATGAACCTTTCAGATGCATTGAGGCTGTTGTATGGAAATTGTTGTTCTCCATATTAACCCTTCAGACCAATTGAGGATTATTTGATAGCAAATAAGCTCTCTAAGAATCTTCTTGACAATTTAAAATTATTTAATGGAAAATTGTTGTTCAGCTCTGTTGACCGTCCCAAATCAATGGAAGATTATATCATTAAGTAGTAGATCTAGAGAACTCGACCTTAATGACTGAGAGTTTTAGCATGCACCTCCATTACTGCTGCCCATCAAGCCTGTGTGGACAGAGACTGAGTTGTGCAGTAGCCCACCTGTGTCATTGCTCGTTGTTTCAGATTATATAGAGTATTGAGGAAAAGCCAATAATGCCAGTATCCTAGTTTTAAAACTTTTCAGAGGGACATATTTGGAAATATCTGACATTTAAGACTTTGTAATATGAAAACCAAGAAAGCTACTAGATCTTTCCACTTACCTTCATTAAATGCCATAAATGCGAAGAATAAATATTGACTCATCAAACTATTCCTCAGTGTATTCCTTGCTAAGTTTCATCCTTATTGCAAATTTATATCTGTTGTCCTCATGGGTTTAAAATGCTTTGAAAATTTGGTTTCAGATCGACGAAGGATGGTGGCGGGGATACTGTCGTGGGCAGTATGGTCTCTTTCCAGCCAATTACGTTCAGCTGCAATAGTGACAGTGTATGGACCATGCTATTGGTAGGACTCAGGCTGTGATAAAGTTGTACTTACAGGCTTCCAAACTTGACATGGCAAATAGTCAAAGGCCATGTTCATCTAGGGAAGTAAATTCCATCTTAATTTTTTTTAATTGATCCTATGGGTGCTGTAAATAGTGTTTAATCTGAGAGTGATCAAAGATTTTAAAGGATGTCCCAAAAAGTATTCGCTATAGTAATATTTTATATATTTAACATCTATTTTTAGTTTCTTTCGTTCAATTATGATTGAGCTGGATTTTTAGTATTTTAACATTATATGTATATAATTCTAACATAATAAGTGCATAATTTAATTAATGATTTATAGTTAATATTTTTATTACAGCCTGCATTTTGTAGATTTTCAGTTTATTTTAGGGACTGTCTTTTTTATTCTTCCTTAATAATTATCATATATGCCTGACAATTTAAGAGAGAATTTATTGTTTAACTTAGATTGTTATCTGAAATATTGATTTAATTTTAATAGTAACTTTTGCACAAATTCAATTACGTACTTTGCAGTACTGCAAAGTAAGTAAGTTTTCATAACTATCAAACTTAAGATATATCTTCAGTGACTTGTATAATATTAATATAATCATAAAAGTATTTTCATTAGATTAAAATAACTTCAGTATTACATAAAAGATTTTGTAATCGCTGTCATACTTTTTGAGATATCCATATTTCTTCCTATTTATCGTTTACAATTCATATCGCTAAACTAAGATAAGTTTAAAAGATATTAAAATATGAAACAATATCAGTAATCTATTTGATAGATGACTGTATTTTTTTTTCACATTTATTACTACAGCATTTGCTCTGATGTAAATTAGTTCAGCACTTGAAATGGATTATGTGAAATAATACAGAGGCAAAATGCATAATATAATGTAATGTCCTCAAGCTTGAATTCTGGAAACTGGGAATTTTATATACAGAGTAATGATAATAAGCAAAGGAAAATCTGGTATAGTAAGTTGTCATGATATTTAATGCTTAAGATTTCAGATTCATTTTGTTTGTATTTGAGTGGTTATTAGTCTTTTTGGCATAAAAATTTTACTTACTATCTATGCTGATATGGCCTGGCTAGTTACTAGCAATATTCAGTTTTCCAATTTTATGTGGTTACTTTCAGGGGGCTTAAAAGAACACTTCTGCAGTGTACTTTTCTCTTGTGCATTTCTGGTGGCAATTTTGCTGTTTCATCCATGGTGCTTGTCATTTTATTCGCTTCTTTCTCTTGTATCATTATTTGCCAATTCAGTTAAGTGTCTGTAAATGTTACTCCTGCCCAAACTTCCCATAGGGGGCTTGAAGTTTGACCTCTACAGCTATCGTCCTCTGTGGTGTAATGGTTACCATGCTAACTTCATATACCCAAGGTTGCGGGTTCAATTCCGGCGGAGGACGATGGATTTTTTCGGGTGTAAAAATCCTTAGCATGGCTTCCTTCGGAAGGGAAGTAAAGCCGTGGGTCCCGTGTCGTAGATTTACGGCACGCAAAAGAACCTGAAGCCTGAAAGAGAGGCCTCTTAGCAAAATTAAGCGGTCTTTCACGCCCAATTTAGAATGGGATGCTGAGAACCACAGCAGTTAAAGAGTGTCCATAAATAAAATGCCATTTCCGTTTTACCCCTACAGCTGCTTTGGTGTGAGTTCTATGGACCCCAAGCATCTGTGGTGTACTTCTGATGTTACCAGAAGTAGTTGCGCAAAGGCCTGATGTTCCAAAAGAGGACTCCTTAAGAGTCTTGATCTCTTCAGCTGCCTTGGTAGGGGCACTGGGGACCCACAGCACTTGTGGTACTTCTGAAGTTACCAGAAGTATGCTGGGCTGAACATCTGAGCCTCCTGTAAGGGAATACTTCGGCTTGGGTTGTACTCGGGGTAATGATTCCTGATGCCCATAGAAAATTGAGTATATTTGGTGATGTCTAGATAGGGTTACGAGACACCTTAATGTCCTCTAGTACTAACCTGTAGCTTACATGAAACCTATCACGAAACTCATAACACATGAGGCAGGAACTGGTGACGTACTAGTGGTGCTGGGCTGCGCAGCGACGACTGGTCCTCTCTCCAGCGTTGCGGCTGCTAAAGTCGGTTCTCTATGCTCCTCGGCTATTGGTGGACTCAGCGACGAGCAATTGAGACCTATTTCTATCTAGCTCAGGTATTTAGCTACGGTGAACTCCAGGGAGTGGTACGGGATTTAACTTAAAATAATGTCGGCACCTTTCGTTCAGTCAAGGTTTATTTCTCTTCACAAGTGTTCCCGAGAATGTACCTGGCACGATTGAGTTCCTATAATTTCCCTCGAACAAGGCTATAACGCGCATAATGGTAACTAAACTTTACACAACGACGAGTACAACTGTTACATGCAGAATAATTGTAGACACTTTAAATTTCCGCTGTGACTTCCTTGTTTCCAGCACCGCAGGTTACACATGACATTTATTTCAGCTGTGTGAATCACTGTAATAACTTTACTATATTTACGAGGATTCTTGTTTTGAGCATCACGGTTCTGTGTGTAGTTACGTCCCAACTGTGTCAATCACTACAATAACTTTGCTAATTCGGGCATACTCTTGTTTTGGGCGTCGCAGATTCCCCTTGTAGTTACATCTCAACTGCCTGAAAATTACGGCGAATACTCCATATTTATAGCAAATTCTACCCATGCGCAAAACTGTCAACTTGTAATCTCATTGTCTCATTTTTGGTGCCGAAAGTAACTTGGGGTGCGCTTCTGCCATGACTTGATTAATTCTAATTGGTCAATGCATCTTTCATGTGATTCTTGACCTAAGTTTCCTCGTGGTTCCCTGATTTATATGTCGCCTTCTTTTTCTCTTGCAGAGACTTGACCATACAATAGCGTCTTTCCCCTCTTGCAATATACAAAGAACTAGCATAAACAACTGAATTCGTTGCTTGAGAACTTTCAGGTTGAAGATTGAAACACTTTCCAGAAACAATCTCTCTGAACATCCAATATACAATAAATCCATGATATCTTCTTACTAATTAACCTAAACAGTTTAATCAATTAAGAAATAGGCTATGCGCTTATTCACCTGTGCGACAATCTGTCTCTCACAAATACCTCAAACTGTCACCACTGTTACTATCTTCTTGTACATCTAGAATTGCTTTCAAAGAGCACCAAAACCTTTAGGATTTTTTTCCAAAAAGTTAATAATAAGGTGGCTTATTATCAATTTTTATGAATTTATAACTCTCAAAGAAAAGTCATTTTTAAAATGATAGAATGCAAACTCTTAACAGTTGAACAGGATTCATGTTTGAAACTTTAAAGAAACATAAGGTAAATAGTGCATGCATATATTCACAGCAGTTAGAACCCACAAATAGAGCTTGTTCTATGTGCTTACTCATGAAGCACTTGTGCTGACAGTCACCTGTCAGGTTGTCCAGTCCCTTCTCTTCAGGGCTATGATGTTTCCTATATATTCCAAGATATTTAAAACTCATTTGAGAGTACTTAAAGGGGAAAGCTGCAGCTTGTATTTGGAGCTTGGACTGTTTATACCATATAGATGACACAGGAAAAGTTTTGACTTATTTGCTATATTGTATAGTGGTAGGTTGCTTGTTAGCAGACAACAGCTAGATACTGTCACCCCCCCCCCATCTTAGGCTGTTAGGTATCTTCCCTTCAAGGTTGCCATGCTTAAGTTTGGAGTATCTACTTCTATCCCTGCAAAAGTAGGGTGAATATAAAATAGGCTTTGTCCTAATGAAAAAACTTATGGAAATATCCTTAGGCCACTGATTCCATACCCGTTTTTGTTTTTCTTTGCCTGTTCCTTCAATATTCCAGATTTCATTGTCATAACTTTTTATGCGCTTTTTAAGAGGAAATATATAATGCAACTATTATATGAAGAATGAAGTTATAATTTAATAATTGTTCACATCTGTTTTCATATATTAGCTTGCATGCAATGTGAAAGGAGGCATGGCCAAGTTCTGTAACTTTACAAATAATAGGACCAAACCATTTTTGTTTTTTTTGTTTTTGTTAACGTCAATTCCCAGGATCATACCAGTGTCTCCTGTGTGCCACAATTTCATCTTACAGTTCTTTAGCCTGCCGGTAAATCTATTTACATGGGGCTGTCTCTTTTGGTATAAGTTATAATGTACCATTGAAAACTAACATTTTCTGTATAATCAGTGGTAATTTTTGGCAGATTCTTTACCCATAAAGATTTGGCAGTGCGTGGAATTCAGGATCAGCAGCAGGCACTCTAAAGGGTGTGTTTAAATTACAAATTTTTTTGGATACTTGTGCTTTCATATTCAGTATTTCATGAGAAGTATTATATCTATTACTGTACAACTCTTTTACACATCATTATCAATTTCTGGGATTTTTCCAGTCTTATAGCCATAAGCTTAGAGGTGCACATTTCATTTGTGTCAATCTCTTACAAGGATTTTACTCATTGAAAACACTCTCGCTTTTTCTGTGGCGCTCAATTACTAATCTATTATAAATGCAATTGGTTGCAATTTAAATACCTGCCATATAATTTCTGTGTTTACCCATACAGTTTTCACAACATGCCCTGCTCCATTCACTTTAGTAAGCACCCTGCTGTTTCTCACACATTTGACTTTGAACTTAACAGCATTCAACATGTAGTGATGGCTGTGTGATGCAGATTTTTAATCTTTTCAGTCACTATATGTATAACACCTCTTTTGACTTTAGGTTCTCTTTTGATTTCTTGCAGCTCTATCTTTTACTTTTTTGCTTCCTTATCTCTTATTTAGTGCTGTGTAGGTTACTACACTGTCTTCATAATGCCCTTTGTGGCATCTCCTTTACAGCCTATTTAAAGGTGCACAGAGTGATAGTATAGGAGGTTAATCACCTCAGTAACCCTGCAAACTTGTGTATCTCAATTTTACTAATTTTGCAACACAATATATTACAGCATTTAGTTTCACTGTTCAAGCTGATAAACAATTGATCTATATGTTGTATATAAAATCTTTTAATTTGACGATTTGATTAATTTCACTAAAGAACACTTACTTGAGATTTTTGCCATAATATGTTTCAATGTGTTTCCTTCATTTCCAACTGGACACCGACTATGAAGAAAACTAGCCCCTTGAAACATGTTCTGACAAAAATCCCAAGTAAGTGTTGTTCAGCGTAATTGTCTCATTGTCAAATTAAATGATTATAACACTTTTCAAACTTCCATAAGAAGTGATACTAAGTCTGTTCTGTGTATTAAGTAATTTTAAGAGCCATTGCATATGAACAGGGAAAGTAAACAGTTTTTCTTTCTCTCCTCTTAAAATTACTAAAGGCAGCTTTGTAAGTTTGCTGAGGAAACTTGATTGCTCAGAACACAAAACTTTCCGGTTGACCATTCACATCTTACAAGGGAAGGTCCATAAGTTGAGATGATCTGAAAGTTCAATTGGATCTCATTTAGCTAGTAATTGACCTTTTCAAGTTAAAATGCTAACTTAAATGTTAACATCTAGATGCCACCATTTAGTGACCCACTTTTGAAAGATTTGCTATTTCATCAACCTCCTGTATCCCCTTGTAAATATTATGTAATGAAACTACTTCTGCAAGTGATTATCCCAAATAACATGAAGTAGATAGAATTGCTGATTTAAAAAGAACTATCTGTATGGTTGTTTATTGCTTGCATGTATTAGCAACAGAAACAGTTTTAGTATATTATTATTGTTATTGCTATTATAATGATGTTGATGATGCAACAGCAGGTGTAAAATTTAAAAGCATCATACTAGAAAATTACTGATCTAAGGTTGTGATACTGTAAAATGTGGTAGAATTGGCCCAGACTTTTTCCTAACAAATGACATTTGGGCTAATGGTGCTGAAATGATAATAAATCAGTGGTGGATTTTTATTGTGTGGGAAGTATAAGAAAATTCTCTTACCCTTACCCATTTCAAGTGCTGACAGTAATACATTATATTAGCAAAATACTAATATTCTAATAGTGATACTAGAAGAGTAGTTCTTTGAGCACAAGTTTCACATTTTTAGCAAGTCACTCATTTTTTCTCACTTAAAAAACAAAGTATGTTGTTTTGATACAGGTTGAAATGAAATTTGTGGAAAGTGCACAAGTTGGTTGGATTGTAAATAAGGAATGGTTTGAGAAATTCTAGTGTATTTTAGATTATGATACATAGCAGTGGCTAGAGATTGGAGTATTTCAATGTGTTCAAAATCATAAAAGTTCCAAATAATATAGAAAATGTTAGTTTACTTTCTACCCAAAAAAGCACTCATAGCAGGATATGGAAGCATTATAGGGGGTAAAATCATACAGTATTAATATGGAACATTCAGAGACTTTACAAATTGAGCATAATGAATGGGATAGCATTATAATTGGCAGTGCAATCACAGGATTTTAGTGTACTTAATTAGTACTTTTTGAGTCGTCATTCTTTTAGTATCTTCAAAAATTAATAATGATTGGTAAACTCAGAATCCCAAAGAATAAAAGAAAAAAAAAAGAAAGAAATAAACGCAATTCAAGGATTTTTTTTTACTTCCTTTACTACTAGAGTAACGAGAGGAAGTATTCTATTCCACTCAAAAATTTAGTACCACAATTTCACAGGGAATGACACATTTTGAGGATTCCTGATTTAAAAAGAAGCATATTTAGAAAAAAATATGTGTGATGAGTATGTATGAGCAAGATCACCATAACTTAAAAATGCAAAGTGTGTTAAATATCAAACTTGGTGTTTCTGTTCAGTATCTTCCAAGTAAGCAACACCAGATTTTTAAGAAAATAACCTTACCCAAAATACTGTACATATGTCATTTTTCAACAATTTTAATATTCTCAAAAATGATTAATGATTTTGCTTAAAACAGCATATGTTTAGGATATTTTTATGACAAATGTATATCTTGAATTTTCTGGGAATAGCCTGTGAATTTTTCTTCATTCTGAAGACTTTGCATAATTGGTAAACCATAAGAGATGGACAGAAGTTACCACACACAAAAATTAGATGTTGTTAAAGCATACAATTTGTCTTTGTTCCTAATGTATCAGTTTACATTTTTCAATACTTTTCTCAAATTGGAAGTCGTCATTTACTCCTGGTCATGCAAAGCTAATCAAATGTTAATTCCATCACATAGTGACAAACTCTTAAAAGATTTGACTCTCTATAGCTAGTATATTCCTTTACTTCCCTTGCACCTGTAAGGAAATAAATAATAAGAGCATTTCTGCTAATGTTTACCTTGATTAGCTAAAATAGAAGAATAAGCTTTTGTTGCAGAGTAGGTAGAGAAATCTGTGTAAATGGAATACATTAAATTAACCTTTATGCCTATCCCTGTAGTGAAAAGGGTTAGCTATAAAAATTGTAATAATATACATAATTTAACTAAATACTCATTAAACTATATGTAAAGCATAAAGAATACGAGTATGTTATACAGAATTGAGTTTGTACAATCGATTTGGTGGATAATCACAGGTTTTCTGAGCCCAACAGACACTTGAACAGTATTTGAGAAGCATGCATTGTAGTCACAGCTTGGGCATAACATACATAAATAAATGCAAATCTGCCTTCTGTTACACTACTGTGATAAGCTCTATGTTGGCACCTTAGAGTTATAACAGAACAGAGAGCGAAATGGTTCACTGTGCAGGGGGTCTACATTGAATCTGAAAGTCACATGACTTGTGGATTATGTGAATACTATGGTCATTTAAATGCATGTGATTCTTGTATGCTCATTATAAGAAGCAGTTTATATTGTAACAAAAATCGCTTTTTCTCTGCAGATAACACTTAATTTTTTTCCACAAACTGATTACTGTCAATAAGTGCTCACCAATAACTTCCTTCAATGATTTTGTAACAATTCTACCGTATAGTTTCTTTTTTTGCAGCAGTTTCTTTTTAATACTGATGCTCACGTCATTGGAAACTTCTAGAAACAGTTCTATGTGCAAAACCACTGCAACTGTCACAAGCTCAATCAGGTTTAACAATGCCTAATGTCAAAAATCCTTCCGAGAGAACATGTGTCCATTCACACAGGTGTAACAATCACAGCTGTGATGTCAAAAGAACTTACCATGTCAGAGGTGTCCACTAATGCACATGTAAATAATGTGTACCAACAATCAACTATGACTTATGAAACAAGCTGTGCATGTTTGACAATTACAGCTGCAAGATATAGTTATAACATGATGTTAATTAAGAGTTTTATACAATTAAAACAAGTGAAGTTGTGCACTATTACTCCTGCTTTGGTTGTAATGAGAAATTCATGAAAGGAGAAGGGATAACTTTCCCTCGTAAGTATTGCTTGAAAGCTCCCTTGATGTTTGTAGCCATTACTGGTTAATTACTTACTTTCGAAAAAGAAATTTAAGTAGGTATTTATGAGCAACTTAGAATTATGCAATAAAAGTGTTCACAAGGAGTATTTAATAGAAATAGTTTCTAACCTTAAATTACATGTCTTAATGCATTTTCCCCAGGAAGACATGTTTGGATAAAGAATATAAAAAGAAAGAATTTTGTTCCTTCGGCTTATTCAAAGGTATTCTAAAAGCACTTTGCTGAAGATAGCTTTGATAGGGAGAAATTTGGAGACATATGGTTGAAAGTAGAATTGGTTCCTATGGTCTTTAATTTCCCAGAGCATCTAACTCCTAAGGTTTTTCATAGGAAACCTCTTGGATAGGACATTTTGATGATATGTATTGCTTCATATGACTATTCTAATTTTACAATTTGTTCTTACTTATGTGATCCAGATTTGGTACTTTTGTTCTTCTGCCATTAGAGCTGCTTTGTAGTTGCTTACTGGTCTGTTATAAACATTTATGGCCCTAAGTCACAAAGCATAACCCAAGGTGGAGGGCCCTAAGCTGCAAAGCATAGCTGAGGGATGTTCTTTTAAGTAGAGGAACAGACAAGTGGTGATCAAAGGCTGTGATTGCAGAGTGACAAGAGGACATAGCTGAGGGATCCCAAGAAAGTCAAAATCTTGGAAATCTAGTGGATTTCAAATTTGGACATGTTAATGTTTTCAACACTTTCAAATCTGGATTAGATTGCCTGTGGAAGTTTTGTCTTTTTGGAGTCACCGGAGTCGTTTATTAAATATTACTATTATATCAATTTGATTTTGCAGGAAAAAGGTGCAGTTTACCTTAAATTTGAATCCAAGTAGAATCTTTAAATTGCCCATGCATGTTCTTACTCATATCAATGTCTTATATGGAACCGTACAAATGGGTTAACGATTCCAACAGATGCAAAATACTCAGTTTATAAATAAATGAAATGACCTTAACGGTTGTACCTTTTTTCAAAACATGTATTATGTTTAATATGTGACTTTATGTACATATGTATTGGTACAACACTTAAAAGACTTTTCTTGAGTCATTTTACAATAAACGGCTGCTCAGTCTCTCCACATGGTTTTGTACTGCCTCATATTCTGTGCATTTAGTAATGCACCATGCATCCCTGTTAGCTCTCAACACTATTATAACTCTATGGTTGGTACAAATGACACAAACTCTCAGAAGTGGCAGAGGTGAGCAGAAATAAGCCAGCAGTACCATTGATTGCTTGAAATCAGCCCAGAATATCAGTGTACTCAGAATATGAAAACCTCACTAAAGTAATGTATATCAGCTGTTTGGACATTTGAGTTTTGAAATGATTTTGTATTTCAGTAAATGCTTTTTACCAACAGATGAGAACCTTTTGGCAATAAATGAAGTTAGCTCATTTCTTTGTTTAGAAGTTGGTGTGTGCAGAATAAAAAGTTTTTCCAGATGTGTAGATTATTGCTTTTCCCAGATGGGGGGGGGGTAGTTTATACACATTGTTTAGTGAGGTCTTCATATATCTTTAATCATGTCTTATAGTTCAAAGCATACATAAATGCTGATTTCACAGCAATTACTTTTTTCACAATGCTTTAAAACCTTACAACAGCTACCTGAGCAAAAATACTAATTTTGATGTTCACTCATAGTTTGCACCTAAATTCACATTCCCCCACCTGCAGCAAAATGAAACTGAATTTATAATAATAGTTTCTCTTTATTCATCACATACATTTTCAAGATGTTGAGCAATAGCTCTGTAAACTGGTGACTTGTCAAGGAAAAACTTAAGAATTACAGTAATATACAACAGCTCAATAACTTATAACTAAATTTGGTCAAAGGCCACATGTTCAAAGAATTACACTTGTTATTTACATTTATATATTATCATCCATATATTCCTTTACCAAGTAATAGGATTTATTAATGAAGATATCTTTAACAGTTTTACTGAACAGCTTAGTATCCTTTATTTCTCTTATATTGGAAGGTAGTTTGTTATAAGCTTTATTTCAGAATAAAGAAGGTTTTTTTTTTCAAATAGTGCTAGTCTATGCTCAAATGGTTTTAGTTTACTTTTTGTTTTGTTTCATAAATGTGTTCATTCTGAGTACTATACAGTTTGTCAAAATTTACATGTATATATTTTTAAAGTTCAAGTAGATGTTGTGATGGAAAAATCAACATTCTAAGGCCTTTAAACAGGCCTCTACAGGATACAGGTGGACCTGTGTGTGACATTAGCTGGCCTATTTTCGTTTGACTTTTAAATATTGATTCACAACCAGTTGCACGTCCCCATATATTATCCCATACATCATAATAGAATGGAAGTAGCTGAAATACACAGTTTTCCTGGTCTCTAGGATTGATATAAATTAGGCACAACATATTGAAACAGCCACTGTTTACTCTTTTTGTGATGTATGTGTTCCTGCCATTTTATCTCACTGTTAGCATATATTCCGAGTATTTTAGCAGTATCCACAGAATTTACATTTGTTGTAGATGCTATACAGAGGATGTTTTTGTTTGGGTCCTAAACTGCATAATAGAAGTTTTAGATGCGTTCAGTTTTAATCTGTTACTACTAAACCATTTTTTTAATGCATTTATTGTTTCTGTTCTTGTATGCATCAATTCTAAATTGCTTAGTCCTTTTACTAGAACTGTTGTCATCTGCATACATTATTGTTTTCCCACTAATGTTGTTAGGGAGCTCATTAGTATAACATATAATCATATAGCAAGGGCCCTTCCTTGGGAAACTCCACTTTTTATTGTACACCAGTTCGAATGCACTTCACCCGTACTACTCTCTAATATTATTTTTTGTTTATGGTTATCAAGATATGATTGAAACCACCTTAATGATGTGTTGTTTATACCATAAAAGTCCAGTTTTTTAATATTCATGAGTTATACAGTCAATACCTTTGAGTTATCACATATGCACCAAGGTGAGTTTTTTACCATCCAGTCCTTGGGAAATATCATTTACAAGATTTACTATTGCCCCTAAAACTGTGAATGGTGCTGTGAAACCATTGGTTTACTGAATTGATATAGGTAATTAACTGTGAGTATACAATTTTTTAAAAACATTATGGCAAATGTTGGAAGTATCAAAATAGGCCTGAAGTTTTTAAATTTGTGGCTACTGCCTTTATGAATTGGCCTGACAAGTGCATACTGCATGCCTTCCATCAAGGACTGATTGGATTATTTGGCTGACTGGCTCACTAATTTCCTGTATCTCTTAAATTAAAAATGAAGACCCTTTAGTTGGTTTTTTTTGTTTTAGATTTGATATTGTTTTGATTACTTTGCATTTATTTTAGATAAAGATAGGTAAATGAAATAGCTGATTTTATACAATTTTCAAAACTCAGCATGAAACATTCCATTCTCTAGCAATGCATAATAGAAAGTTGTCTCATTAGCATATTTTAAAATGTACTCTGTTTAGCAGAATGTCATTTTGCTCATTAATATGCACACCAGCAATGTTAATGTATATGTATATAATCATATGAAGAGAAAAGTGAGAATCTTAAAAATAGTTAATTTCAACACAATTATCCAAGTACTGCTTTCAGTGTTTAATATATCTAGATAAATATTTGAAATGGAAGGCAAACAAGTAATCATGTGAATGCATTTTTTTTATTCTGTATGTTTTGACAATGGCATGAAAGTGTAAGTTTTAGCAGGAAAGATCTTTTCTATTCAAGCAGTACTCATGTATTGTAACTGCATATATCTGAATGAAAGGCACTGAATGTAAATTTGTTGTGTAATGAAATGGTGCATAGTAGCGATTCCTGCAATAAAAATTTATTTTATTATTTTTCAGCTCTTTTTTCTTAAAATATTGTCTTTTAAGTGAACTTAACCTCCATTTCCCTTTCTCTTTGAATCCTGTCCTACTTTGTTTGAAATGTGTGACACTGTTTACATTCATTTTTAGGTGCCCTTTCTATGATGTTTGGTCACAAAATATTTCTGAATTGGCAGTGTTAGCTAAGATAATGGCTATGTTTATCATACTATGTGTAAAGAGAAATTTTTGTTTGAAAATATCTCAGTAACTATTCATCCAGTTTGAATCATTTCAAACCATATTGGTTTAATTCACTTGTAGCAGAGGAGATATGAAGTTGGAAATGCATGATTTTTACAGAGCGCTTACAGCACACAAGGCTGAGAGTTGTTGTACCAGACCCTTAGACAGCAGATAACAGCTATCCTGTCAATGTTCATGGAGTTATACTGTATATAATATATGCAGGAGCAATGTAATCACAATATAAAATTGTCAAATTGCGCCGTAATATTATGTGAACATTTTTGGGCACAAACCCACAAAGGGGACAAATATAGTCACCGTGGGTTTCCCAAGTGTTACTACAATTGTTTTTTCACACAAGCCATGTATGGGACAGGAATTGGATAGAGTTAGACTGAAAAATGGAGTGCCCTAGCCAGGATTTAAACCATGGATCATTGAAAACATTAAACCATTGAAACAACAATTAAATTAACACTAATTATCATAATAATTGGTTAAACTGTGAAGCTCGAGACTTAAAGTACTTACAATATTGTAAGTTGCCATTGGGGTATATCATCTCAAAATAATTTGAGATCACCTTGTGGTTTACCGGGAAACATGCGAGTCAGTTGAGAAATTTAAAGCTGTACCAGCATGTTGCCATGGTAGCTCAGTGGTTAAAGTGACCGGCTAGACCAGGAGGTCCGTGGCTCAAATCCCAGCTATGGCATTGGAATTTTCATCTGACTACATAGCGATTTCCCAAGTACTTTTATGTTATGAACAGGCAACTAAAGAGGCTATGCAAACACTTTGCTCTGCATCCATGTAAGTGATAGAGAAAAGTAGTTAAAATTATAATACTGTTTGGCTACTTTTTTGCATCAAGTTACTTTCAAAATGTTTGTTTATTTAATCCAATGCTCAATACATTTGTATCATATGACATTTGTTTTCTGACTTCCCAATATAGGATACCATATGAAGTGCATTACACAGCTTTAGGTGATTAGGGTTCTCTATCGCATTCTCTCTACAGAACTCACAATTTGGTGAAGTGAAGATCGTCATACAATATAAGTATTCACAAGACAGTCATGTGTCATTCTACGAAATGCAGCAGCAGTTTCACTCTGAAGAGAGTCTGAAATGACATTTTGTTGGAAAAGATGGTTAACCCAATTCTTTTAACTGTTAATTTTGTTTAATGTTTCGGATTTTTCACATTTGATGGAATGTTTCATTTTCAGTGTTTTGTTTGGTAATTAGTGTTGGTGCTGCCAATTGGTCAACTGCTTCATTTCTGTGTATACCAACATGGGACTTGCCCATCGGAATATGTTGTACTTTCAAAATGGAGTTACACATATATTAAATTCAATGAATATCCTTGCAAGTTTTTTTTTAATTTATTTACTTATTTTTTATGTTTTACTTATTACAAGTAATGTAAGATTACATATGAAATTATAAAATTTGAAGATTATACTCAGATTTTAACTATTTATCTTTATAATCAAAAGTATCAATATGTGTATTTTTTATATTTGTTTTGACAGTTTTTAAAATAAAATTATTAAAAGAGAAAAAAAAAAAAAAAATTGTTTTCTTGTATCACTCAAATTGATTTAAATAATTAAATGATTTAAATGTACTGTAGAAGATTGAACAATATGCAGTTAACTTAAAAAAAGAATTTGAGAAGTGAAATAGACATACCTTCACTGATAAAAACTAAAATAATCTGACATGCCTACTATGAAGAGACCACCTTTTCAACATAACTTCTTGCATTACAAATTTTTTCCAGTGCAAATACCTCTGCCGTATTCTACGACTTTGGTGTTATTAAGTGCTGCATGGCATAAAAGTAGTTGCTAAAAGTGAAACAAAATTACAACTGGAATGCGATACAGGCCATTAAATTGGAGAATCTAGATGCAGAAATATTCCTAATGCTGTATTTGGCTAGTGAGTTAGGTGGCTTAAACTTTAACCGTGCAGTACAAACAGGCAACACTATAGGATAAGACTAGTATCCCCCAGTTTTTTATGAGATATTGTAGTAAAAAAAAAAAAAAAAAAAAAAAAAATGTGTATTTCTGATTTTGCTATTAACATCATTAACATAACATTGCCCGCCTGGGTAGTGTGGTGTAGCATGTCTGCCTCACATTCAACAGGTTGCGAGTTCGAACCTTGCTTAGGGTGAGTTACCCGAGTAAAATTTTTTTGGGGGGGTTTCCCTTATCCTGTGAAGATGAATGTTGAGTAACTTTAAGTTCTATGGACCCCAAGATCATTTGAGCATCATTTCACCAATTTCATTCATCGACCGATATGACAAACAGGTTAAAGGACGTTAAAACTATCCAGAAAAAAAAAATTCCATTGTGATTTTTAAAAATCACAAATATAACTTTAAACCTCAAAACCTTTCTATCATTATAACTTATCTTTATTATTATTGTTCTTGTATAATGTTATCTTCAGGTTTGTCATTCTCTATTATTATTTCATATTATGATTTTGGTACTCTTTGTCTAAATGGCAACCTGTAACTGGTACAGGAGGAATAAATGATAATTTTTAGTAGCACAAGAATTGATATGCTATTGCATATCATTTTATTTGCAAGTGTATGTGGAATTTCACATTTTTTTAAAATTTAAATAAAAAATATATTTTTTATTATATATCACAAAATGTATTTTTTGAGGGATCATATTTTGTCCAAGCAGAACACATAGCTATGTATTTGGATAGCAGTGTATGTATATGAGAGACATGATCTTCCATATCATCTTGAAAGGTGTAAAGTCAATTTGAATGAAATTTATAACTTATCAAAAGGATTTAATTTGTATGTATTATAAACCATTCTCTTCCATAGCATAAAAGCATTGTCTATCAATGATAAATGCTTCAAAAGTGTTTTCACGGTATGTAGTACTATTAGAGAAATTAAAAATGGGTAGAATAAATTATCACCCTTCTTTAATGTACACAGCATGAACAGAGTGGGAGTATAAAAGGAATTTATGAATGCTTCACACATTAAAATTGTCTAATGATGAAGTCTGGATGTTAGAGGCATATTTGATGCTGCTGGTGGCCTAGCATTTTGTTTAATATGAGGAAGCTAAACTGCCCAATCTGTACCATCTGCCAACAAGTTATTTCAATAATACAAAAGCTGTATTTATTACTAATGGCGATCACTCAGAGAAGAAGGGTGTCTCAAGGATTATGCCGCAGTGTCATGGATGTAGTAGTGAACTAGAAAGTTCCTGATCAAGAAACCACTGTAATGGTGGCCCAATATATGCTGATATAGTATGATGAAACTTGAATTGAATTCTCCGTAGAGAATGTGACTGATTTTTGCAATGACTTTGAAATATGTAATTTCTAATTGTTTTCTTATCTGGAAAATTATGCAAGATTTCATAAGATCATATTTATTTAAAATTTTAATTATTTGAATGGTCTCCTTTTGCTAAGAAAATATTTTTGTATAAATAATTGTTCTCTGTGTACTTAAGTGTAATTAGGTATTTTTGAGTTCTATTATGAAAACAATTTCCATTTTTTAATTTTTGCTGAGTTCTCATCTCAATCTTTTTCTATAGTCTTGTGCATGTGGGGGTTGTAGGGGGGGGGTTAGAATCAGAATACCTGAATATGTGCATTTCTGGTGAAGGGGAGTCAAAATGCCCTATCTACCCATTGTCTCGGCAAATATTCCAGATAATGAGCTAACATTTTCAAGGTATATTAGCAATACCTTTACTGTTGATTGATGAAAAACAGAATGCTTCTGTTCATTACAAGGAAAGGTATGATTTTTTTAAAATAAAGCTCTTAAAATTTTATTGAACAAATTACTTTTAAATTTAAAAAAAAAAAAAACTAATCTATATGCATAAAGACATTTTCGTTAAAATAAAGCCTATTTAGGTTCAAATGTGTGGTAAAACTTTCAGCCCTTAGTGTCCTTAGTTCTGAGATTATGGGGCATTTGTATAGACAATTTGATTTCTTCATAAATTGCTTTCAAACATAACATTTAAAAAATCTGATGTGTTCCATTCACATGACTTTCTCCATATCCCTGCAACAAATAATTCTTAAAAAGCTTATACTTCTATTTACTTTATGCTAATCAGAAAAAACTTAGCAGAAATAGTCTAATTACTCGCTTCATTGTAAGTAGAAGCGAAATAAAGGACAACCGTAGGTTAGAGTGATAGTCAGAAGCTGGTTGCTATGTAAATGAAGTTCCTTTGTTTATATGGATAGGAGTTGACAAGTTCCTGTATGAGAAAAGTATACGTTTTTCATAGCAGAAACCAAAAATAAGGAATGTCTCAAAAACAACAAACGCCACGAAAAAATTGTATATATCATAAATTGTGTGTTTTAATGTGCTCTGCATTTTTTGTGTAGTAAGTTTTTGTCCATCTCTTACGGTTTAGCAGTTATTCAAAATTTAGTAAAATTCATCCAGAATAAACTACTCTTCAGAAGCTATTCCCAGAAAATTCAAGATACACATTTTATTTGTCTCGTAAATACCTTTAATATACGAAATTTTAATCAAAATCGTTAGAGCCATTTTTGAGAAAATCAAAATTTTCGAAAAAATTTCCATGTAAAGGGTAGTTGGGGGGTGGGGGGATTTTTCTCAAAATCTTCGTGACGCATCCCTGGAAGATACTAAACTTAAGTACCAAGTTTGGTACTTTACCGACTTTTCGTTTTTGAGTTATCGTGTTCACAGACACACGGACACACACACACACGCGGACCTTTTTGTGAAAATGCTTTTTTTGGATATTGGGGACCCTAAAACATATATTTCCGGTGAAATCTCGGTATCGAATTTTTGGTGGAGTGCAATACTTTCTCTATACATTATGTACATAGTGCATATGGAGAAAGTAAAAATGTAACTAACTTTCCAAACACTACTTCGCAGTACTTTGAAACTCTCACACAAGGGAAATATGAGCAGGATGCCAATGCTTCAAATAGCTAAATTAAAACTTTCTGAATAAGATAAAAAAAGATATCTTCTCCAACATTAATATTTACAAAGTTATTGATGTTTTACCAAGTTAGTGTACTAAAATATTATAAAAGCTACTACACAGTATTCTTTTCAACAATATTTTTTAACTATTTACAAATAGCATACCTATATGAAAGTTATACCAAAATGAGCAGGAGATTCAAAATATTTATATGCAATTAAAATATGAAAATGGAAAAAATTATGAAAATCCCATTTCAACTTTAAATTTTGACTATCAATTTTTTGGGTGGAATGTAGTTTAGTTCTCCATCCATTTGTAATAAATTGTTGAGAAACTTAGAAATAAAAATCTGATGTGCTATGTTCGCAAGACTTTCTGTACCTCTTTATAACAAATTATTGTTGAGCTTATTCTTCTATCTAATTCATACTAATCTAGATAATTAACAGAAACTGTTTTATTACTTAGTTCCTTATAAGTAGGAGGGGAATAAGGGGATACACTAGGTTAACTGACAGTCAAATGCTTTAAAATGTGGTTGCTACCTGTGTGGACAGGTATTGACATGTTCCCCTATGAGAAAAGTACTAAGTATTTTAAAACTGGAATCAATAACAAGAAATGTCTTAAAAACGGTCAACTGGATAAAAATGCATATAACATATATTGTATGCTTTAACAAGCTCTACTTTTATATATATATACATACAATATTTTAATCAAAATCGTGTCATTTTTAAGATAATCAAGATTTTCGAATTTTTTTCAATGTAAAGGATAGTTGGGGGTGATAGGATTTTCCTTGAAAATCTGCATGTTGCATCCTTGGAAGATACTGAACTTAAATACCAGCTTTGGTATTAAAGACTTTTCGTTTTTGAGCTATGCTGTCCACACATATACGGATCTTTTTCTAGAAATGCTTTTTTGGGGGGATTCAGAAGGTCCCAAAACATGTATTTCCGGTGAAATCTCTGTATCTAATGTTTGGGTGCAATACAACACCTTCTGTATACACTATATACTTCCGTTTATGGTTATCTATGATGTACATATTACGTGTAGAGAAAGTAAAAATGTATAATAGTAATACTGTTCATTCTAATTCCTTTATTCGCTAATATAAGCAATTAAGATTTCAGTTCCCAAAGTGAATATCTGTGTTTTACTTGCTAATTACGTCAGAATTCGTAAATATCCGAACGGATAAGCTTCGCGGCTTAGAGCCCGCCAATATTGGCAACACATTAACAGCGAAAGCAATATTTCAGTGGTACCTTGGGTGTAATATGTGTGTTATGTATGAGGAACAGAAGTGAAAAGTTTGTTATAAATGCAATACAGAATGCAATGTATAAGACGTAAGTGAATGAATATTGGTTGTTAGCAATCTAGTCCCCACGCTTTGACAATAAAATACCGCAGTTGGGTATGTTTTATGCATATAGTAATTCCGAGCGGCACACATATATCGAGAGTTTATCCCCAATTAATTTAGCGATTGTTTACGATTTTCATCACTCACTCTAAATTAAACTCTTGTTTTTTTTGTTTTTTTCTTTGTTTATTTTCTTCTTTCTTTATAAGCTTTCTGACATATACATATTTGGAATTAAAGTTCCCGCTTGCAACTTGAAAAAAAAAAATGTGATGAAATCACTTGTTGGCAACAATGCTTTTGTACTAATTGCTTACAAATCCATCAGTAGAGGGCAATACTGATGCAGTATAGTTCGTTTGTTTGATTATGATTAGCAGTGCATGAATCCTGGGTGCTAGATAACTCATAAAATTAGTAATTTACGAAGCATTCTATTTTAAGTCTCCCACTTTTTATACCTAATGGGGGAAAAGGCGGAAAAACAGTTTAAGTAAGTATGACAATAATACAGTAGAATCCGGCATCTGAAAAGGGTAGGGCATTTTGGTTTTATTTCCTTGAAATTTAATTTGTGTTTTATTAATGTGTGATTTCTGAGATTAAAGTGTTTATTGGGCAAGATGTAATGTATGACGTGTATTTTAAATATCGCTTGTAAAATAGTAATGCAAATGATTCGGAATATACGCTAAACGTTTCTTTTGACATTTAGAGAAAATATTGTTAAAATATAATGGTAAGTGTTCGGCTGTCGGATTAAACCTGGTAATACATTTTTGGAAAATTTTTGCGTACGGGTTTTATTTATAAATACATTAAGTATTTGTTCAAGGTAAAGCTGCTAAAAATGTTTATACCTACTCTCCAAACCATTTTCGGTCTCGCCACTTTTTAAATGAACGGGGCAATATATCTTAGAAGTTAATTTGTTAGATTATGTATGATCTTTAAAAAGAAATAAACTAAATTTAGGCAGGAATATTTTAGAAATGTAGGATAATTTATCTTAAATATCAAGTATATTGGAAGTACATATACCTATATAAGAGAGAAGATATAAGGGCAGTTGTTAAAATAATACTTAGGTTCTAATCTCATTGCCGTTTGTGTTATATCTTAGTTATTATTGCATTAGACGTTTAAGCTTATAGGTAATAACTAAAGTGGCATGTTTCATTTTATTATTGTGCCTGCTCCTCATTGATTTTCTAGAAAAGTGTGTTACTTTTCATATTGTAAAAAATAAAGTGTATAATTTTGCATATTGCCAAATGTTCTGTAAGCATATGTTTATGTAAAGCATTTCTGGTTTCATCCATACATTTAACTATTCTGCTGATCTTGCACTTTGATTGAAAGAAGGCTGTAAGTTTTACTCTAAGTGCCATTAATATTTACTCTGTTATTCATAGTAATATATTGCAGTAATCACAGAACAAGCACTTTGTTTACAGGTCATTCACATTTAAATTGTGTGGGTAAACACCGTCTCCTTTTATTTATTGCTTGAAGGCTACCAAAGAAACATTTAATGGGCACACAAGCATTCTTGTGAATGTAAAAAACAATGGCAGGAATGTTACAAATTTTTTTCCTGTGTTACCACTTAGTGCCTACAGATAATGGCACAGAACCAAGTGCAAGCAGTGCTAGTTTGCTGGCAGTGCTTCAGCTAATGTAGGTCAGGAAAGAATAGTTAAATGTGCCTAATTTATGTGCTGTTCTAAATTTCTTGGTCAACAAAAGGCTAAGAAATATATTCCGTATTTGGAAGAAATAATATTTTATTTTAATCTAGAGTTGCAGAGTATCTAAATGTGCTGCTCCCACCAATATGCATAAAACAAAACGCCTTATATAACCAAAAATAGTGCCTGTATTGAATATGAATCCTACTCTTTTGAGGTAACTTTGAAGTAGATATTTGTTTTTATTTTACATTATAGTTGTTTTCAATGCACCTTGTGCATTTGTAACTGAGCTTGTGTACAGCAAATGAATAATACAATTTATCACAATTAATGCAACTAGTAAAATAAACCTATATGAGGAATTTACATTATGGAAGATGCTGTCAAAACCTAGATTACATACTGAAATAATTGTTGTTAATCACTAATTTGTTTATGCTAATAGGAGCCTAGTTTTATATGCAACAATCCAAGGTATTTGGCATTGGCCAGAGCTCTGGTTGTTTTGGAAAAATAAATTTTTCTGTTGAGTGTAGCTTATTAATTTGCTATATATTTGCTTAATTTATTAATCAATGAATTAAACTTATCACAATTCCTTTAATTTCTTCACTTCTTTAAAATGAACAAAAGTTTGTGGGAGTCAGAGCCCATTCCTGCCCAAGGCTTAAAATTGCCTCCCAGGAAATATTTCTCCACAACTTTTTTTTTAATTTAAAAAAAGTCATTATTTGGCAAAATAATGAGATGCATATTGTTTTTTTATCTAGGAAAGTTACAAAAATAATAATCATTCATGGCGAAAAACCTGAAGTCAGTGATTTTCAACCCTCTCCTTTGTTAGGAACTTTTTTTTTTTTTTGTACCACATATTCAACCAACAAATTGGGTGTTAGTTCACAAAAATAGATGTTTTGAAGCTCCCTGAATCCAAAAATAGTATTTTACTTTTCTACCACATGGTTATAGTAGGTAGAAGAGGAATTGCAGTCCACCTGAAAATCTGATTTAGAAAAGAAAAAGCATTTTTAGAAAAAGCTCTGTGCATATGCTTGCCTGTTTGTGAGCGGCATAACTTAAAGTTGTTAAATATCAAAATTCTGCATCTTTCTATTATATGACATGAAGATTTTCAAAGTTCTGCATCTTTCAATTATATTACATGAAGATTTTCAACACTCACCCCCCTCTGTTCCAAACTGCCCTTTACATAGACAAATGTTGTAATTTTTTATTTTCTTAAAAATGATTTTGAGTAAAATATTTTTGTGACAAATTGAAATGCATTTTCTTGAATTTTATGATGTGTACATACTGGTAAAAATATCTCTATAAGAGATAGACAATATCTTATACTATGCAAAACATTCAAATCTTATTAAAAAATCTTCCATGCAAAAGGTGGTTTGGGGCAGCACAATTTTCTTAATAATCTTAGGGTCATATTGTTGGAAGATGGTGAACCTATAAACCAAGTTTGGTATTGATTGGACATTTTGCTTTTAAGTTATGCTGTTCACAGAAATAAATTTTTAAGTGGAGCACAATACCTTCTCTACCTACTGCAGATAAAAATGCAGATATCTTTAAATCATAAAATTATTTCAAATAACTTTTGTAACAGCAATTTCAAGATATTATCTTTTTATTATGTCTCACCATTAGCAATACTCCGGGACAAGGGACATGTCATACGATGATGAGATATGCAGCGTAATTAATAACACACTCAAAACCAAGGTTAAATATTTTCTTTCTCTTTTGTTGTTTATTGTAAGCTGAATGAATTACCCTAGACTATTCTATATCGCAAAAGGGAGTGAAAGTTTTTTTTAAGGCCAAACAAGAAGAGCTATGTTTCAGTAGCATAACTTTTATCTGTTTTCTATAGTTGAGCTCTTTATATATTTAAAGCCCAAGAAATTTTATATCATACGCTTTATTAATAGTGGAGTAGTTGTAGGTACTTGATAATTATTTTTTTTTCCCTTATACTTAGTTTTGAATTTAATACACTTATTTTTTATCTCTGTTTAATGAAAATTTATTAGCTTCAAACAAGATGGGTTGTTTGAATTCTTTATTGACTGAATTTGATTTGCTGATTTGATTTTTCCAGTATGATACAAATCAGCAAAGAGCACCACAGTAGGCGCTCTGTCATTCTCCTTGGTGTAGGAGTAACATGCAAGCCTCTGATTGGCAAGGTCGCAGGTTCAAACCTAGCAAAGGGTAGTAGATTTTTTGGAGCGTAAAAATGCATAGCATAGCTTCCTTGGGAATGGAAGTGAAACTGTTGGTCCCGTGTCATAGATTTATGGCACGTAAAAGTACCTCAAGCCTGATAAAGAGGCCTCTGAACAAAATTAAGTGATCTTCATGTCCTATATAGAATGGGATGCTGAGAATCATAGCAGTTGAAGAGCATCATAAATAAAACTCTATTTTATTGGCTCTCTGCTAAGATTATGTGACAAGTCATTTATAAATACTAGAAACAAAAATGGCCAAATAAGTGGGACACTTTAAGTAATAAATCCTGGTTCTGAATTAATCTATTGTTCCTGGTTTTTTTAATTATATATTTTTAAATAAGATCTGAACCAATTTTTGTAGATCTCATTGAAGCCATAAAATTTTAACTTTTGTAGCAAGAAGCTATGATGTATGTAGTCAAAAGCCTCAGCTAAGTCACAAAATATTCCTAGTGATAGCTAATTCCTTTTTATTCAAGGCTGTTAGTACTTTAGAAGTGAGCATGTATGTAGCAGTTTCTTTTGACATTAATTTCATAAATCTACATGGGTTGCTGAAAGAATATTGTTTCATCCTGTATTTTTATATGCAGCTTTCTTCATTACTGTAGAAACGGTAGTAGAGAGAGAGATTTTGTCTTTGGTAAAAGTGATGTCCTTAATCAATTGTTTCTAATATCATGAAAGAGAGTGGGCAGCAAAGTCAGCATATCCCCCTTTTACCTACAACGAAATATGCAATGAAATTATTTCTACAAAAGTTTATATTGGTTTACATAAAGGGGGTGAGAGAGGTAGGTAGGTAGGTTTCCCCTCCATATACCAGCTTTCTATAAAGTTCCATTTTTCTCTGTGTATTAGTTTAGAAAATTGTACAATTTTGAAATATATTTTAATCAGTTTTGGATATTCTTGTATCAGCATTTGGTATGTCAAGTAGTTGATGGTCTTGTACAATAAAGTAGGTACTCAGTATCTGTTTTCACTAAATTGTGGATGTTGCAAGTAATTTTGCACAAAACCATTTGTCATTATTTAAAGTGCAATAGTAAGAAAAATTATTTTCAGAAATAATATTTATGGAGTTTTTTAATTAGGTAATTAAATTTTATAATTTCATATAATGATGTCTTTTGCAGAGTTTTATTTTATTTACTTTTTCACTAATAGCAGTAGTCTGCTAATAAGCATTGAAATAATCTCTCTTGAATTTGAGCTTGAAATCAGTATACATGCTTGAATCATGTGAAGCATAGTACTTCTTTCAAGCAGTTGAATTTACTCCTGACAGAAGCTAAATACCAGCATTTGATTGCCAAGGTCTAAGTGTATTGTGTCATACTTATTTATTCTACAGTGAGGTAGGTACTCAAGGTTGAGGGAAAAGGGCAGGGCTCTAGAGCCAGTATATCATGACACACTTTGCTGCTTTTAGAAAGGTGAAGTGAAAAGGAAAACACAGTCTTCTGTACATTCTGGCACAAATATAAGGAATGTGGTTTGTGCAATTAATCTAACTGCAGCTCTTCTTCATGCCTTTTAAAGATGGCAGACTGCCAATTTTGCACCATGTGTGATCTAACATTTGAATACATATCCAGAAAAGTAACAAAGAGGGTATAGGTATGAACAGAAAAGAAGTTTAATAAATGCCTGTAAAGCATTTATTGTGCTGTTATCTTTTGAAACCTTCATTAGCTCCAAACTTTTCTTTAACTGTTAATTATTTCACATTAGCAGTAAACTTCTAAAATTCTTTGTAAAATAAAGTAGATACATATTAAAATGTGGTTTATATTCCATTAATCAATTTATTATTCCTCTAAACTAAAAATTGCATTATTGTTCTAAAATGAGTGTAGCAAATGACAGCCATTATATTCAAGCTATTTCAAATATCTCTTTCTGATTTTAAAGCATACTTAATCATTTTAATAGTATGTCAGTTATGACAACATTAAACTGCTGATGCATTGTACAACTAATGGGCCTTTGTTTCTAGTTTTCTGTCGCAAATATATAATTATTTATCTCTTTAATTATAATTTATACAGTGCAAATTAAGGGTCAAATATTACATTTTAGGTTACTTATAGCTGGTTTGAGAAAATATAAAACATTAATGCTTAAATTTTTAATTAATAGACATTTGACTTGCAAATGTGTTTTACAAAATAATTGAGAACCAGCATATTCTAGTCATAGTTTCCTGATACAGCTTCAAGATTATAGTTCATCCAGCTTTTAATTATTGGGTTACATTGAAAAGTATTGACATACTCCCAATACTTTGAGAAACTAAATTGCACTCTTTACCCAACATTGTGCTGCTTACAAAGAACAGTGAAGTGACCTATCCTTACAGTGAGGGTCTAGGCCTAAATACTACGAGGGCCGTTCAGAAAGTAACCTCCGATCGGTCATAGTGCGGGTAGTGGGGGGAGTAGCGACGCCATCTGTGCATTCACGCACTCAGCAGGTCAGTCGGCATCAAGCCGTGGTCGAGTGAAAGTCGTACCTGCGCTAGTTTAGTGTTTGTGGCCGTTTGAAATGTGTACTGCAATAGAAAACCCCGCCAAATGTGAAGTGCGTGCTGTTATAAGGTTTTTTACAGCCAAAGGATATTCTGCAGCAGCTATTCATCGTGAGCTTTGTGCCGTGTACGGACCAAGAGTTATGAGTGAAGGAGTGGTCCGTGAATGGGTACGTTTATTTAAAAGTGGACGAGAAAACGTTCATGATGAAGAGAGGAGTGGTAGACCATCATTGGTCACGGACGAACTCGTTCAGACAGTTGATGCAAAAGTTCGTGAAAACCGACGTTTCACAATGTCGGAGTTGTCTACTGATTTTCCACAGATTTCTAAGACTCTCTTGTACGAGATAGTGACAGCAAGATTGGGTTACCGTAAGTTCTGTGCACGATGGGTGCCCAAAATTCTTACCGACCACCACAAAACTCAAAGAATGGCCTTAGACTTTCTGTCACGTTATGAGGCCGAAGGTGAACCATTGTTAAACAGAATCGTGACCGGGGACGAAACCTGGATTAAGTACGTGAACCCTGAGGCAAAAGAACAATCAAAGATGTGGGCACATTCAAATTCGCCTACCAAACCAATAAAAGCCCGGCAAGATTTTTCTGCCCGAAAATTGATGGCAACGGTGTTTTGGGATGCAAAAGGGGTGTTGTTGGTTGAATTCATGGAACGTGGGACGACCATTAATCAAGACGTGTACTGTGAAACACTAAAACAATTACGACGGGCTATACAGAACAAACGCCGTGGTATGCTGACTTCCGGTATCGTTTTTTTGCACGATAACGCCCGTCCTCACTCTGCTCGCAGAACAACAGCCCTTCTTGAGTCCTTCAAGTGGGACGTTGTCAACCATCCACCTTACAGCCCAGATCTGGCGCCAAGCGATTATCACCTCTTCATGCATATGAAGAAATGGCTCGGGTCCCAGCGGTTTGATGACGACGAAGAGCTCAAAGATGCGGTCACAGGCTGGCTCCAGGCACAAGCGGGTGATTTTTATGCAGAAGGAATTTCAAATCTTGTGAACAGATACGATAAGTGCCTCAATCGTTATGGAAACTATGTAGAAAAATAGTGCAAAGATGTAGTTGTAAGATGTATATATTAAAATATTTTTATTTAACTTGGTGAATTCCTTGCAATCAACCGGAGGCTACTTTCTGAACGGCCCTCGTATTTCATCCTCTGAGGATTTTACTCTTCTTCTGGTACACCTATTCCATCCTAATATTCCCTGTGTTTTCTCTCTCTCTCTCTCTCTCTCTCTCTCTCTCTCTCAAGTGCATTTAATAAGGTCTCAAAATGTTCATAAAAGTTTTTAAGCAGTCTCTTGGGGAACTATAGGTGCAAACAACTACATATTTTTAATTTGAGGCATCTTAATCAACAGCTACATGTTCAAGAAGCTTCTTTACATTTAGGCAATATGTTTCCCTTTTTGTTTTCAATTTGATTGACCCTTTGCATAAATTGCTATGAGAGCTGATTAACAGAATAAACCAACAAGATTGAATTGATAAAACTTCATATCATCATCTTTTTGTAGCTTAACGTCCTTTAATCTGGTTGGTCATATTGGACGATAAATGAAATTGGTGAAATGATGCTCAAATGATCTCAGGGTCCCTGGAGCTCAAAGTTACTCGACATTCGTCTTCTCAGGATAAGGAAAAACCCTGAAAAAACCTTATCCCATCATTGAGTAACCAATGTTTTCTACAGCAAAAAACATTGTCATGCATTACAATTCTTAATGGGACTTCTAATTAATGTGTGTTTTCTGGCTTTTGTGTTTTATTATATTAGAGCAAACTTACTGGATGTTGTTTCTTTAACAGGCATCTTAGGTATAACTAGACTGCTTGGAATTTGTTGAACTACTTGAAATAACATTTTCACTGAATGTTTGTTCAGCTCTAAATAAAATACTGGTGTTTATCAGCTCTTAGTTGGGAATAATATTCAAATCATTACTTTCTCCTATGCTTTATAATGTTGGTGTTGTGTGCTTGTTTCTATACCAATTGAGTTTACGATGTATATTATATGGTTTGCATATCTTAGAATAAAATGTTTGAATTATTCTGTACAGGCCTTGACTAGGAGTAACTTTTTGGAAAACTGCTACAAATATTTTCTTTCTATGAAATTTTGTCTAACAGCTATAATATGGTTTGAAGACTGATATGTCTTATTTTATAAGGATGTCTATGTAGTTCTTTTATATCTTAAATTTAAGTAACCTTCCAGTGTAATCATTTCTACTGGTTCTTGCAACCAGTTTGGCATGTGTGGCCTGCCATGAGATTGACTGTTGTGTCAGCAATGAGGGTGACAGGAAGTCTGCAGTAATATTGTATGATTTGTCATTTTAAGTTATTTCTAACATACATAACATAAAAAGAAAACTAATGTATAATAAGCAAGGAGATGCTGAACTGCCTCCTTTCATTGTTCAATCATTTGTGACACCTGCTTAGGAAATCGCTCATTACTCTCTGCAGTTCCTGCTGAGAAATGGCAGCAATTCCTTGATGAATGTTAGTTTTAAGTTCATCGAAAGTGTTTGGATTTGTTTTGTATACTTTCTCTTTTAATGCTTCCCAGAAATAATAAACTCAGGGGGTTATTATGGTAACAAGGGGCATGAATACTCTATGGGGAATAGAATACTTGTTTTGGCGCATTTCATTTAACGGAATGTATTGTGATATATAGAGAAATATTTGGATATAAAAAGACATATTTGGGTATTGTTGGGGTGACTGTTACAGCTTAGCTTAGCTTCTGTTATATAGGGTATGTTTTGATTGACTGGTTCAAGCCACGTAGGGGGGCAAGTTTTGGAAGCCGTTGGTATTAGCGTTGTTTGGGAGTCGGTTAGCTAGCCATGAAGCTGTAAGGATACAAATAGCTCTCCGGCCTTGGAAAACGGGAGGACACTAGCATAGACCTATAGAGCAGCCCAAAGATTAGGCAATAATCTATTGAGGGAATACATTTATATGAAATGAAACAATTGTTTATTTTGGCAGATTAGTTCCCTGGTCCTCTCCATGCCTTAGTTAAAAGTTGATGTGTTGCCCCATTTGAGCACGTCCCCAGTCATGAGCATGGATAAAGACCTATTAAATGTTTAAATATTAAGTGGCTCATGACATATTGGTGGAGGCGCTGGGTGATAGTGGAAGTATGGAAACATTTCAAGAGTAATTTTTTTTTTTCTTGATGTGCGTTGCAAGGTGGTAGTAGCTAATGCTCATCCCAACAATACCTATATATATATATATATATATATATATATATATATATATCTCTCACAGTATTGTGTTGCCTAATAAACACATGCTACTTGCACAAGATTTCAATTCTCACTGAAGCCTTGTACAGCAGAGGGGAAATATACTACCCATCTCTGTTGAACATAGCTGCCAGCTCTCTGGTCGGTCCCATGGCTGCAGCAAGCATTGCTCACATAGTATTACTTTCAGTTTATTGCTGTGTGAATTGATTGTAGTGGATTTGTAGCTTTTCACAGAAACACTGCATTCTTGGTTAGAATATACATAAGGTGGGTTCCATTTTTATTATTTGTTTGATTTTTCTGTTTTACCAGATTGGTTCCAAAGATTATCAATGGTGGCATTGCAGGAATCATTGGAGTATCGTGTGTTTTTCCACTGGATCTGGTTAAAACACGATTACAAAACCAGCAAGTTGGGCCCAATGGTGAACGCCAGTACAGATCTATGTAGGTATAATATTTCAAATGCAAATATTTATTGCTTAAAAGAAATTAATTTCTATACTAGTTATAGTATAATCCGGACTTGTGGGCCATGATCTACTGGGTTCCTCCTTCTTCTTCCCAGACATTTTGTCTGTGACTACGGAAGACATCTTCTGTGGCAGCGTTGAGGTTGATGTCAACTGTCGTCATTGAAACGTCCAGTAGAGTACTTCAACCTCGCCGCTGCCACCGAAGATGTCTGCCATTGTCACAGATGAAATGTCTGGGAAGAAGAAGGAAGAGCCCAGTAGGCCACGGCCCATAAGCCCGGATTATACTGTAGCTAGTATTGACACCAGCTGTGAAAGCCTAAGAATTTTGATGAAATTACTTTCTCTCATAAAAGAATGCATGGTCAATACTAGACATTGAATTTGTGTGCAAATACGTATTTAGTTCGGTTTTACTTGTGATGTGGAATAAGTTTTGCAATACCTAATGTTCTTCTATGTTTGTAGTAAAATTTTTTTGTGCATATAATTGCATATTTTCAATGTTGCTGCATACTTCATCATTTAGCCATGTATCGTGCATATAATGCAAGTATTTGTATTTTAAAATTAATATTTAACGCATTAGACAAAATATAACCCTTACAATGGAAAAACATATAAGAGTTCAGAGTAACCTTGCGAGTATTTGTTTAAACTATGCAGTAATAATACAGAGTTATAGACAGAGAAGTACTGACTTATGGTTTCTGTTTTGTAGATAAATATCATCATGGTGAAAATGTAGTTTTACTTCAAAAAAAATTTCTGAGTAGTTCAAATTTTCAGCTATCAAATTTTGGAAAGATTTTTCTCAGCATATAAACTTTGTTTTTATTAAGAGATCTACATTTTTCATGCATAAGTTTTTGTGTATCTCTTTTGGTGTACCCATTATACAAAATTGCTTCTGAACGAAGGACTTCACAGGCTATTTCTAGAAATTGTGAATTAATTACCTCTTCTATAATAGGCATGTAGGGCAGGAGTTGGAAAGGTAAATTCAGACTGACAAATTCAATGCCATAGCCAGGTTTTGAACCATGGAGCTCATAGTCTTATCCAATTGATCTAAGCACTAAGCTTATTTTGAGATGACATATCCCAATGGTGACTTACTCATGAAGCTGGTACTTAAAGTACTTACAACATTGTAAACTGCCATTGGGGTATGTCATCTCTAAATTATTTGAGATCTCTGGTTTACCAGAAAAATTTTGAGTCAGTTAGGGAATTTAATGTTGTTTTGGCATGTTGCCTTGATAGCTGAGTAGTTAGATTAACTGAATGGACACCAGAGGCTTGTGATTTGAACAATGGTTCAAATCTCAGCTGTGGCATTGCATTTGTCAGTCAGTATTCTACTGTATAGACAGCCTTTTAGTCCCATAAAATTCAAGGTATGTATTTTATTTATTTGTCTGGCAAAAATGTTGAGAATATAGCATTTTAATTAAAATTGTTAAGAGCCATTTTGTCGAGTTACAAAGATGCAACACAAAGATGTCCACCATACTGTCCTTGACATTGAAATTCTTTCCGTTTTTATTTTCTCAAAAATGGTTCGACGATTTTGATTAAAGTTCTATATATTCAACATATTTACCTGACAAATAAAATTCAATCTTGAATTTTCTGGGAATAGCGTGTGAAGCAAAATTCATTTAGAAGGAATTTTGTGTAATAGGTAAACCATAAGAGATAGACAAAAACTTACTGCATGAAAAATGTAAATCTCTTTATAACCTAAAACTTATTTAAATTAAATTTTTGTCCCTTGAGCCATTTCCTAGATATCCATTATTACTGGCTTGAAGTTTTCAATTTATCATTTTGTGAGGTTCTATCTGTTATTTTTTGCAGTTCAGTAGAAGATATATGGAAGTCATCATCAACATAGTAATCTGCTTTTAAATATACGACTGTCCACTTAGGTATCATGTACAGATGGGTGCCAAAAAGTTATGTGTTTACATTTACATGGATTTCTCTAGCTGTTCCACATACAAATTATTCTTACAAAAGATTATTCTTTTATGTACATCATACTAATGGAGAAAAAAAAACATTAGCAGAATTGGTCTTATTACTTGCTTCCTTGTAAGAAGAAGGGAAATAAAGGGAATGCACTAGGCTAAAGCAATAGTCAAATCTTTTAAAAGCTGGTTGCTCTGTGAAACTATTGAAGTTCAGTTTGCTTAGCATGGACAGCAACAAAACAAGAAACGTGAAACAAAAAGTGACTTCCCATTTAAGAAAAGCTACACAGTTTAAAATCCAAACCAATAAAAAGGAGTATCTTGGAAACAATCAATGTATAAAGAAAAAAAATGTTCATGACATAAATTACATGTTTAAACTAGATCTACAGATACCAAACATAAATACCAAGCTCTGCTATCCACAGATATATATGTGGACCTTTTTCTAAAAATGCTTTTTTTGGATCAAAACATATTTCTGGTGAAATCATGACATCAATACCTTTTCTAGATACTATACATTATATGTAAATATTTGCTAGAGAAAATAAAAATGTACACATTGCTTGATCATTGATAAGTTTGTAACTGTATGAATGTACGTTTCAAATTTGGTCATGGTGTAGCTTAGTGTTAAAGATTTGGATGGCTTGGATTGATAACATTTTTTTTTTTTAATTAGGTGATATTAAGATGCCAAATGGCTACTACAAGATTATCGTTCAAAGAAACTGGTTTATATATCTCAAAAAGCTGTAGGCATAATTTTTAGCAATGATCCAAGAGTTGTAGGGAAACAAGAGTTTTTATTTGCATCAAGATAATGTTCCAGCTCATCACCACTGAGTACTTCAAGTGAATATTTTGATGAAACTCTCCCATAGAGAAACTGAAAAGGTGCTATCAAATATATCTGATGCCCCAGACCTATGACTTCTAATTTTTACTCTTGGGGACAATATAGTATGTGTTGTAAAGGGCAAAGCTAAACTACACTGGCTGCATTGCCTGAAAACATTGAATGATTGTTTGCAGAAATTCTACAGTAAATGTTAAGAGTATGTTGTTTCTGGAACAGTTTTGGCTTTTCTTTTCATGGAAGTTTGAAAACAGTATTGTTATAATCATTTATTTGACAATGAGTTGATTAGTTACACTAAAAACACGTGTTTCAAAGGACTGGTTTCCTTCATTTTCAACCTGCTAGTCCTTTGAAAAATGCCAAGTAAGTGTTGTTTAGTGTAATAATAGTATTTGACTGTTGATGGTGGCCACTTCAATGCCAAGTGATTTCAATAAGTTGAACAGTAAGTTACATTTTCATCAAGAGTCTTTTATCTCAATCTATTACAAAGTAATTGAAGGTCAAACTGTGAGTACATTATTTTGACCCCTCTGTGTAACAAAATGTGTGACCTATCTGTAAATGTTTATCTTGAATAACACGAAGTAGATAAAACAATTTTGCAAGGATAGTTTGTAGAAAGTAGTAAAAAGAGAAGCATTGCCCCAAACTACGCTTTACATGTAAACATTTATATTATTTTTTATGATCTCAAGAATGTTCTAAAAATCTGATTTAAATACTACATGTTTAAGATATTTGGCGCGACAATTAAAATGTGTATATTTAACCACAAAGTTTTTCAAGAAATTCTCCCTCCCTAAACTAGCTTTCATCTATGAAAATATTTGTTATTTTTGCTTTTCTCAAAAATGTTCTAGTGATTTTGATTGAAGTTCTTTATGTTTTAAGATATTTGAAAGGGCAAATAACATGTGATTAAAATTTTCTGGGATAAGTCAGATTCTTCATTAGAATACCTAGTGTAAGATAAATACACAATTTGTATTAACATTTTTTTTTTTTTTTCTCCATTTCCAAGATATTCTGTATTGTTGATTTTAATTTTAAAATAATTTATACTTTCTCATAATCTTCTCATGTTTATGCAAAGATAACTGAATTTAAAAATGACCAGCTTTGAAAATATTTTAATTTTTTAGCTTATTGTGTTCTCCTTATATCTATAATGAAATAAAAAAATGTGTAATGAAGGTTAATGCTAATGAACAAGAAATGCATTTAAGAATTAATTACCTTTGGCATAATAGGTGAAGACTGAGTAGGGAAATTCATGTGAATGGAGCATACCAGATTTTATTTTTTAATTACTGCTGCATCTTATGACTTCTACATCAGCAGTTTAATGATGCAAAATTTTTACTCATAGTTTCATATGTGTATTTTTGTATCCAAGTTATTTTGATCCAATGTTGGAGAGCATTCAAGTTTTTAATTATAGTTGATAGACTGAACAGATATTGTGCAAACTCTGGCAATGGTTAAAACAGCTGCTATTGACGTAAAAATAGGATTTTTAATGCAAGAAAGAAAATGATTGTGTTATATTCATTAATTTCATTCATTAGATAATGATTTTAATTAATATTTGTGCATATGTTTCAGGTTGGACTGCTTTAAGCAGACATACAGGAAAGAGGGTTATTTCGGAATGTATAGGGGTAAGTAACTTTTGAAAAATTAAACAATAAATAAACTGTCTTATTTCCTAAAGTAAAACATTTATTAAAAGCTTCATCTGTTTTGCAGGGCAACTTATTAGAACTTTGGATTTTATGACATTATTTCAAGAGTTTCATTGAGGTAACAATTAGCAGCAGCAAATATTGAACACTGAGTTGAGTGTGTTTTCTTTTATACATTTTAATAGTTGCCACTCTCCTCTGTAGAGTATGACATTACAAGCAGAAATTTTTGATGCATTGAAGAGAAAATATAATACTGATAAAGGACTAGCAGAGAAAATTACTGATGACACAGCAGTTCAGCTCTCTCTTATGATAGGAATACTGGCATCAGTAAGTGGAAATGTAAGCAATTAGCATTCCATTGGTGGCAGGTTGCTCTCTTATGCATCACATTTTTGTATAATATTTTAATGTAAAAAGGCATTCATCATTTAAATGTCTGGGTAACCATACTATTTATATAATTTTTTATCTTCACAGATCCATTTGTTTCTTTTTCAGTTATTTTTAATTTCTTAAAAATTCTTGGTATCTGTGTTATAGATCTAAGTTAATTTTTTCTGTTTTTGGACCTTTCTAGAGCATACAATATATTAGACCAAAAAATCTTAAATCTAAGTTGTAAAAATTTGGCATTGTAGGGAGCATGAATTCTTGGATTGAATTTGTTCTTGCCAATAGAAAGCAAGTAGTAGATCAGCAATATGAGAAACAATAGAGTACAAGTAATAATCATCAAAGACAAAAGTAAGCCTAGTACTAACCCTTGTCACTGAATCTTTACACTTGACAGTTTACAGTTAAGTTGACACACTCATAAAAGAACAGATGAAAGCTTTACCCATTACTTCCTGATCTAATCATAAGGCAGTGTTCTGGTAACAAAGTGGGAATGAAACTGGAAGCAGCTATGTTGCCAGATATGGCTATTTCCAAATGCGTGCTTCAGTTTGCAATCTCTGTGTGTTTGAGTTCTTTCCATTCTTTTACTCATATATATATATATATATATATATATATATATATATATATATATATATATATATATATATATATATATATATTTTACTTTCTCTACACATACTATGTACATGGTGTATAGAGAAGGTATTGCATTCAACCCAAAAATTTGATACTAAGATTTCACCAGAAATACATGTTTTGGATCCCCCTCAATCCAAAAAAAAGCATTTTTAGAAATTGTGTGTGTGTGTGTGCAGCATAGCTCAAAACTACCCTTTACATGGAACTTTTTCCGAAAATTTCTATTTTCTCAACATGCGAGGCGCAGCTTCTTGCAACAAATTATGGCAGTTTTGGTGTTTTTTAAGCTCAGAAGGAAGCTTTATTAAACCAGGAGGGATTCTGAAGAATTAAGTAATAACAAACTTAAAGATTAAAGCAAAATGTGCAGTGGCTTATACTTCCTGAAACAACAGGAACAAGAGGTGGGGGCTTTACGCAAATAAGCAAAGATTGGAATATTGTCATATTTTTATTTATATAGCCCATTTTAACTACTGTGATCATATTGGGGAACAACTGCTGGAATTTCTCGCTGAACTGTAAGGTTTTTTAACATTGCTTTTTCTGTTTTATACTATTAAACACACACAGACACACAAAAGCATACTTAGAGACTCTATGGGGATAGAAGATGATTCTAGTTAAAAAGGATTCCCTCTCCAGTGGGAAATTGAATTTGGGACCTTTGGGTGAGAAGCCAGAATGCTGACCATTCGACAACAGGTATTAAACCCTGGGTTTCAGTGTGGCATCACAGATGAATTTAGTATCCAAAACTTTTTGGAAAGTTGGTCTGCTGTAACTGCACAAGGGTGCAAGTGTTTGGTTGGATCAATTTTCAGGTAAATGCTGCTGCATTTTAAATAATTAAAATGGTATGACAACAGTGCGTTAGATTCTCTGATGCAAATGGAGCTTTGAATTATTATACCCATAACATAATAAAGAAAGCAAAATTTGATGTAGACAAAATCATTATCAGGAAAGGCATTGTTCACAAGTGATGCAAATTGGCAAGATTCTATTTAGGAGAAATGTTGTCTGCAGAAATATTATTAATAATAATAGCTAGCCCGCCTGGGTAGTGTGGTGATAGCGTGTCTGCCTCACATTCAAAAGGTTGTGAGTACGAATCTTGCTAAGGGTGAGTTAACCAGATAAGGTTCTTTTTCAGGGTTTTCCCTTATCCTGAGAAGACAAATGTCGAGTAACTTTAAGCTCCATGGACCCCGAGATTATTTGAGCATCATTTCACCAATTTCATTCATCGTCCAATATGACCAAACCAGGTTAAAGCATCTTAAACTTAAAGAAAAACATAGCATTAATGTAATAATAATATGAATGGATGAGGGTTATGGGCAGCATATAGATCCTACGTAGGTATCTTGCCAAGAAACATGTTATAATACAAAGATATTTTGGCCAGGCAAAAGAGAATTTTCAGAAAATACAAATAAAAGTACTGTACTCCAAGACTGTGAAGAGGAGTAAGAGCAGGAAGACAGGCTTTAAATATTGATCATGAACATGAGGTTGATTATAGTAGTGATGGTTGTGATGGACAGGAAGCAGGTATATTAGGGAAAGGGGACCCAAAAAAGAATCAAATAGCAATTTTATAATCAAAGCAACATTACAATAATGTATTTATCAGGAACTAAAGGTATTTTAATAAGTACAAGCCTTTGATTTATTTCAATTAATTTATTGCGAGGTCTATTAAATTATTATTTTCATCAATACAGTTACAGATTAATACACATTAGTGAACTGCTCACTTTCATCATCATCATCATCATCATCATCATCATATGTGTCTTTTAACACTTCTTATAATGTTCCACAAAAATAGGCTTTTGCAATCCATAACACAGTGGAACTTTTATAGAAGCATTTTTATCTAAAAGTAAGTAAATAATAGATAGGTAAATAAAATAATTCGCTTTTATTGTTTTATTCTTAACTTTCACTGTTTTCTGAGTATTTGTTTTTTCTATCAGGTCCAAGGGTTTTCTTTCCTATTCTATCTGTATAAAAGTTGTCCCTTGTAAAATATTTGCTTTTTACTTTCTCTTGCACACATATACACACACATAGTAGCTAGAGAAGGTATTATGCTCACCCAAAAGTTCACTGATGAGATTTCATCAGAAATATATGTTTTTAGTTCTCCTGAATCAAAAAAAAAAAAAGATCTACAAAATGGTCTAGGTGTGTGTGTGTTTTTTATAGTGTTTAACGCCCACTTTTACTACCATGGCACTGCAGGCAATGAAATGGTGATACATGGAATCAAGATGGAGCACCGGTGGATTGTGATGGTGGGGGAAACTGGAGAACCCTGAGAAAATCCACCCCTGTGCTGCTTTGTCTACCACAAATCTCATAAGCAGTCACTTTGGATCGAACCCAGGCCATCTAGATGAGAGGCGAGTGGTCTAACCACTCAACCATAGCACAGCTGTGCATGTGTGTGTAGCTTAGCTCCAAGGTCGTGAAATACCAAAAACTTGGTATTTTTTTTAATATCTTCCAAGGATACGACATAAACTATCCATTATGTGGAAAAATGTGTGAAAATTTTGTTTTTCTCAAAAATGGTTCTAACGATTTTTGATTAAAATACTGCATATTAAAGATATTGCATCACAAATAAATTCTATATCTCTTATTTTCTGGGAATACCTCTGAAGAACTCTTTATTTTGGATGAATTTTATATAACTGATCAACCATAAGAGAGAAACAAAAACTTACTATACCAAAATGTAAATCTTGTTAGAACACATATATGCTTTTCTTGTATAGTTTAACTTTTTTTAAACAGTCCTTGTTATTTGTTTCAATTTTAAACTAAGTTAACTCTTATCGATCAGAAAGCGTTCTTTCATTTCATCTCTAGTTTTACTGCTGGCCGTGCAAAGCAAACCTAACTTCTATTGTTTCACATAGCAACCAGCTTTTAGGAAATTTGACTATCACTTAACCTAGTAGCTATATTCCTTTATTTCCTTTCTCCTCACAAAAAAGCCAAGTAAAAAGATCACTTCTGCTAATGTTTATGTCGATCAGCATGATCTGCATAAAAGAATAATGTTTTGTAAGAACAGTTTGTGTATAGAACAACTAGAGAAAGTCGTATAAGTGGAATACATCAGATTTTTTGTTTTATTTTGCTTTTCACATTGTTTATTTTTCTAACCAATTAAATTTGATTAAAATCCCTATTAAGAACTTTGCTAAATTTTGTTTAATTCCTGCCATTGCAAATTTCTAATTTTCTGCCAATTATGATGTTATTAAATAGTTTTTTAAAACTTTCGTGAAGCAGAATTAAAATGTAAAGCTTCGTTCTCCATTTTGACAGTATAAATTGTATAAATTGAATCATAAATATACTGAAATAAGCCTTTCCTTACATGCAACAATACATTCTTGACCTGTTTACACGCAGATAGTAATGGCATGTATATGAGATGCAGGTAAGCATATCTCACCTCGGTGGGGACATTTTTATACATACGAAATTAATGAGACACATCTGTAAACTAACTGCATCTCACTTTTATTCGTATCACGCATTGTTGTGATGTTTTAAGCCAGTCCTTGGTATTATTGGATGTATATATATATATATATATATATTTTTTTTTTTTTTTTTTTTTGTGTACTATAATAGAAGCAAAAAAACCTGACTTCTTAAAATATTTTGACACTTTTATTCACTATTCTCAACCTTGTTACGAATTCAACAATGGTCTTATAATTATTGATTGGTATGAGAATATTAAGTGCTTTGCTCATATAAGTACCTAAAATTTTTTAATTGAAAAACTATAATGTGTGTTTCTGTTTTAATTATTACAGGTTCAGCAGTAAACATAGTTCTTATAACACCAGAAAAAGCAATAAAGCTTGCAGCTAATGACTTTTTCCGCCATCATCTCAGAACTTCATCCGGGTAAGTAACATGAAGCCTCTGAATTTGTATTATACTCTTTTTCAACTTTAGTTGTTTAATAAATTCCATGTCAGTAACATAAATGAATTATTTTAGATTCCTTCACTACAAATCACAATATTACTTGTCTAATGTAGGGATGTAACAGTTATTTTTGGGTAATGGTATGTTGCAGTTACAATTTATTTAGGGTTATATGTAGTGGCTACCAATAATTATTTGTTTTCATGTTTATTACGTTCACAGTTAATTAATTAATGGTTACACTGTACAAAAACAAAAAAAATATAAAAATTTGATACTATGAAATATCTATGTTATGTGCCACCTAGAACATTGACCCCACAAGAGGAAGGATCGAGTTCTTCCCTTGAGGCTTGTCCCACTTCTTTCATTTCTAACTCTGAGTCTGAATCCATGGAATTAAAAAAAAAACCCTGTCTAACTTCACAGACGATGCTAAATAATCTTGTCAGAGATTTAAATCACACACAAGCATAGTCTGAATTGTTAGCATCTAACCAAAGGAATGGAATCTCTTACAACTGGGTATGAATGTATCAGTTTATCATAAGCATCAACATATTTTTCTAAAAAGGGTGATCTTGTTTATTGTAATAATGTGAGGGAACTTACTACATCACCAAGGCAAAGAGCATATTCCTGATGAGTGGCATTTATTTATCGACTCTTCCAAGTTGCTATACAATGGTAATACTTACCCTTTGGTACCAGTGGCTTATGGTGTAAATATAAAAGAAACATACAAAAACATGAATATCCTCCTAAAAGCAGTAAGTTATAATGACTATGCATGGCAAATATGTGGAGATCTAACATTTATTGGTCTATTAACTGGATTGCAACTGGGATATACAAAATACTGTAGTTTTTCGTGTGAGTAGAACTCTCAGGACAGAGTAAATAATTAGAGAGTGAAGTACTGGCCTTTGAGACAAAGTTTAGTATCAGGCGAGAAAAATGTAAAGTTTTAGATTCTCAGAAAATGTTATTATCACCGCTCCATGTAAAGCTAGGCTTAATGAAAAATGTTGTTAAAGCAATGAACAAAAATGGGAATGGTCTTCAATATTGAAGAGAAAAATTTCCCAGGTTAAGTGAAGGAAAATTAAAAGAAGGCATTTTCATTGGTCCTCAAATCCAGAAAATCCAGCATGATCCTATGTTCAAGGAAAAACTCGCCAAAACAGTAAAAGAGAAATTAAAGTGAAGAATACTGAATTGATGTTGCGGAAAATTTATTAAGGGCATATGAGATAATGGGGTGGAATGTGTCCCTTAAAATTAATTTCTTGCACTCCCATCTTAACTTCTTTCCACTGAGCCTGGGAATGATGAGCAACAAGCATAGAGAAATATTTCATCAGCATACATCCCAAATGGAAAGGTGTTGTGCAGGTAAATGGTCTCCTAACATCTTGTTGACTACTGTTGGTTTCTTGTCTCGGAGAGTTCCAGGCCCAGCCACAAAAGAAAGTCTTTCAGAAAATCATTCTGAAATTAGGTTTTTAAACATTTTTTTTAAGATGTTTGCAATTTTTTTTTTTTTTTTTAAACTATTTGACATTTTATCAGTAATCGCCACATCCTTTTCAATAAAATTGGTACTTTTGAATGCTGAATGTAGTACACTTTTGTATGTGTAACTACATTTATGAAAAAAAAATTAAATTTTAACTAAAACATTAAATATGGTTGCCAAAGAAAACGTAGGTGATAGGGAATTTCTGACTTCAAATTTGAATTTAAGAGACCTGCATTTAGTAAAAATTACACATTTTCATTTCATATTATGAAAAAAGTTAAAACTTTGTTGTACAGTGTTATCAGTAACATCCATACTAAATAATTAATTGAACTAGTGAACTGAGCGATATCAGATCCTAAATTTGATGCAAACAAGCAAAGTGCTTATAATTGCCAAAATCAATTCCTATTTTTGAAATTAAAACTATAGTATCTTAAGCATCAATATAGAGCAGAACAAGTTTCACAGCTCCTTAGTATGCTGGTGGTGAAGCTCAAAGTTTCAGTGTGAATTGAACTTTAGCAAACATGGTTTGTTTGCTAATCAACTTATATTACAGCTACTTATTAAGTGAAATGGCGCTATATGGCTACTGATATTCTTTTCCACAAAAAGTATTATTATTCATACAAGTGCTGTCCCAGAAGTACTGACCTAACAAAGAAAGTACAAATATTTTGCAGAAAAACATCTTTATTTCTCTACATAGTCTCCTTTCAGCTCGATACACTTTTCCCAGCGATGTTCAATAACTTCGATACCCTGTTTGTAGTGAGAACTATCGAGGTCTGCAAAATAGCCATCAACTACAACTCCACCTCTTCATTGTTAACAAATCTTCTACCATCAAGCCATTTCTTCAAGTTTAGAAACAGAAAATAAATCTGGCAAGGGTGCATGAGGAAGCAATTCAAACTTTTAACTCATTGATTTTGGCCATGGCAATAATGGATGTGTGAACTGGTGGCATTGTCTTGATAAAACAAAACTTTCTCTTTTGCTAAACGCATTCGCTAAATGCAGCAACTTTTGTTCGATTTCATTACTCAAGCGTAACAAGTTCGCATAGTGTTTGCCATTGATTACTTTTCCTTTTTTGAGATAATCAATGAAAATTATCCTGCTTACGTCCCAGAAACTGATGGCTGCAGATGGAACTGCCTTCGCCTTCTTTGGATCTAATTCTCCCCTTCCAATCCACTGTTTTTATTGTTCCTTTGTCTCAGAATTGAAGTGATGGACTAAAGTTTCATCCATTGTTATGAATCAACTCAAAAACTCAGCTTTATTGTAGTGAAACATGGTCAAACATTGACTGAAACATTCTCACGGTGTGTGTTTGTTCTAATGTGAACTAATATGGTGCCCACCTTGCACACAACTTTCTCATATCCAAATTTTCAGTCAATAAGCAATGTACAGAACTTTTTGAAATACCTGCAATGTCTGCTAGCTTGCTTACTTTCATTCGACGGTCATTCAATACCATTTTGTGGATTTTTTTACAATTTCTGGACTGGTAACCTCATATGGTCGACCACTGTGATGTTCGTCTTGGCAGCTCATATGGCTATGCATAAACTCTGCCGCCCAATATTTCACTGATGTAAACAAAGGAGTAGACTCCCCAAAGATGATTCAGCTCAGCTTTAATATTAGTTGGACTAAGACCTTTCAAATGAAAGTATTACATCACATCCAGTTTTATCCATGTTTACAAATTTACTGAGAGTATTCACTAATGATGGCTTCCAAACAAATGTTAACCAATGTAAAATGATCAAACTTCAAACTTAAGCTTTCTAAGATTGGTACTTTTTACCATTGTTGTTTGAAACAACAACCGCTATCTATATGTCAGATCGGGTATTTCTGGGACAGCCACTGTATGTCCATACGGAATCTGCAAGTACCCTCAATTTAACCCAACTTAACCCCTTGAAATTTTTATATCTGAGAGGATGGGGGGATAGTAAAACAGAAAGTTTACAAAACAAATGTGCACACTTTAGGGGATCTTAAAAATAACATTCATCAAGAAATTGCTGCCATTTCTCAGTGAGACCGCAGATGTAATGGCCAATTTCATGAAGTAGAAATTCTTGAACAACAATGGGAGGCACTTCCAACATCTCCTGGTTTAATATATGTGAGTATAATTGAAATTAACTAATTGAGTCCAATTTTGTAACACTACATCACTTACTTTTACTATCCGAAAACATGTTGCAGAAGCCATGTGCTTCCATTGTCAATTCCTTTAGTAGACTGCCAGCATTGCTTAATCTGGTGATTTTTAATTGTTCCTGGTAGTGGTTTGATGAACCTTTGCTTCAGTAGGGTGCCTGGCAGGATTTCAAAGTTGAAAATGCAGTTCTTGTTTTCTCAAATATATAAGTTTTCCCAAAATTTTTAATCTGTCTTCCTTATGATATTTTTTAGTATTTTCTGGCTTCTATTTATGGTGTGTTGCTCTTTCCAAAAATGCCAAGTTACTGTGGATTTGTCTTCTTATTTAAGTTTAATATTTCTGTGGTGTTCTTTTGCTCTTTTTAAGTTTCTTTTTGTTCGGCCAACGTAGATTTTTTCACAGTTGTTGCAGCTGAACTGATATATTCCTGGTCTGTATCCTTTTAGGATATCATCTTTTAATTTAGAATTTAATATATGTTTTTTATGGAGTAATTGCTTTTAGGGCCAAAATAATGACATGTTTGAAGATCCTCTGGAATTTGTAGAAAGTTGTAGGGTGGTATGCAAACTTCTTTTAAATCTTATTTTCTTTTTCCTTCAGAGCGAAAGTAGAGACTTCTTTTATTCTCTTCCTATCTTTGGCCTTGTTAAATTTTTTGTATACCAATTCTGCCCGGTAGCTGTCCAATATTTTTGCCAGTTCACAGTTGTATTCTTTTTTGCCCATTGGTATGTTTACTAATCTGCCGGCAGTCGACTAAAGGAATTGACAATGGAAGCACATGGCTTCTGAAACATGTTTTCTAATAATAAAAGAAAGTGTTGTAGTGTTACAAAATTTTACTCAACTAATTAATTTCAATTGATAAAACACATCAAAGTTACAAAGCCAACCATATATCAGTAATAATACGTGATTAACTTTATTTACTTAATTTACTTTTAGGTTTTTTGTGAGAAATAACTTATGTGGCAAACAATAGTATGTTTATTGCAGACATGCTGTCACCTGCTCAGGCTCAAGTGTACATTAAAACACTGCCAGCTTTGAAACCTGTTTTGCTCTATGCTGATCACCCAGTAGTAAAGTGTATAATAAGTAGACATTTTTTCTCATCAGATATATTAGATAGACTATGTTGCTCACTACCTCTCGCAAGGAAATTTATTGCTGCACAGTGGTACAGTTAACTAGTTCCTGATAGCAATACCAATGCTCATGCAGGGTTGATATCACCCAGACTTGGTAATCGTCTCCTATTTTAGTAACTATTATCAGAATAAATAGTTATTGGGTTACAAGTTACTTTGTATTTGCTCTTTTGTAACCAATAACACTGTCCTGCAAAATTTATATTTTGTTCGCCGGTTTGCAATCTGAAAGGTGATATTAACTAACTTTGATGTGCTAAATTGAATGGTGCTTTCCATTTTTCTCTATCATGTAAGGTTTTCTCACAAATTAAATATTTTGAAAATACTGTTTCTGATGTAAAAAAGTGTGTTATAAAATAAATACATAATGCAAAATTTCTCTGTAATAAATACATAGCATCTACATACTGCAAAAGAAGGTATGAAGTTATTTTTTCTTGGCCAGAAGGATGGCTATGTTGATTTACATTTATGTAGTGGTTGAGAAACTTCCCTTTTCAAGCATCAACAGTAGTCTATCATCGCAATGTTCCACCGACCCTGATATCTCTCCATCTCCTTGATTTCTTGATGAAATCTTTCATCCTGTTCATAACTGAAGGAGCCCAAATTATCAGGAAAATAGTCTGGGTGAGAATTCAAGAAGTGAAGCTTTAAACTCATATTACATCCAAGAACTCGCAGGTTTTGTAGCATATTTCGCACAATTTCTTCGTATTGTGGATATTTTATATTTCCAAGAAACTAATTAACTACTCTTTGAAAGCACACCATGGTTGCATTTCTATATCATACATGTTGTCCAAAAATGTGTTACCCTTCATTAGTTGGCTTATCAGACGTCCATAAAATTACCCTCTTTTATCTTAGCTTCGGACATCACAGAAAATTTACTGCTTAGGTATTTGAAACGCAAACCATTCTTGTCCAGTGCTTTCACGAATTGTTTCATAATACCTAATTTTATATGCAAAGGAGGCAATAACATTTTCTTCGGATCAACTAGACTGGCACGAATGAAGTTTTTTTCTCCTGGTGTTAAAATTTTTCCCTTAGGCCATTCTCGCACTGTCCAGTGTTCAACCCTGTTTCTACTGTCCCATTCGCACAAAACATGGATATTTTTTAGATCCTCCTTGTTGCCCTAGTATGATACTGGATACCTTTAAGTCTCTGCACAATAGCCATTGATGTTCCTTGTAATTAATTCTTTCTACAATGGTTTGGAGATTTTCATATGATTCTTTCAGAAACACAGAATATGCAACAGGTATTGAGGGAAACTCACTTCTATTGTGCAATAATACTGCTTTTAGACTTCTTTTCAAAGCGTCAATAAATAAACACCAGTCATATACTATCATATGTTGGTATTCTCAGTTGCTGAATTAAATTTGGTGCATCACAACAATAAACAAGTAGATCTTGCATCTTAAAGAACTTGTAAATTCTTCGTCTCTATTCTTATACCAGGAAAATGTGGTGTCTGGAGCCAGATTTTCTTCGTTTTCAACCTTGATTCAAGTAATTCGCTCTTCTCTTTGGTAAGACCTTTGTGGGCTGAGAAATCCTCATCTGTATTGGAATTTTCTGTTGACCCAGAGACTGAACTCTCAGCATCCTCTAGTTGAGCTGGTGGAATAGGAATAGGGACATCTGCTCCATGTGGCACAGGTCTAATAGCTGAACCAAGGCTATCTGGATATTGAATTTTTGTTTTATTTGTCTTATTGTACCCCGATACTTTACAAATGCAGAAGTAACAATCATCATACTGATTTTTTTGTTCACGCCATATAGGAATCCGGAACATCATTGATTTCTGTTTTCCATGGTACCACTGTCTTAGCCCTTCACTACATGTTTTGCAAACAGTATGAGGACCCATGTTTGACTTTGATCTCCTAGCTTAACTTTAAAATATGCAAAATACACTTTCTTCAAAAACAATGTAATGTTAGTTTTCTGTCTCCACAACAAGAAAGAACCACATATGTAACAAAAATTATTTGGATTGCTCACACATTTCCTCCTAGAAGAGGTAGAAGCCGTTTTAACAGTATATAACTACACACACCTACTAACAATACAAAATAACAATGAATGTTTTCTGGAAACTGCAATACCGATCACTGCAGGTTATAGAAAGCAACTAAAGTTCTGAGATTTTAAGACGCATAAGCCCCTGAAGGGTGAATGTCAGGTGGTTGTTTATCATGAAATGGTTGATAGTTTTATTGTCTGCACAGGGTGACGCATTGATAAATAAACCCCAGCCGCTCGGCACTGAAGCTGTCTTTCATGTGTCATCAGCTTATTGCATTAGGAAGATAAGGGATACAGAACAGGGAAACCCACAAGGTGTGGTTTATTTTTATTTATATATATATATATATATGGCATGAAGATGCATAATATGTTATTTTATTATTCATCCTTTGCTACAAAAATATATTTATAATTACAATTATATATATATATATATATATATATATATATATCGTACAATATATTAACACATATAAAATATCAAATTACATAAAAACTGTATGTGTTACGTGAAAAATATCATTTTTTAAATCAGCTTGTTTTCTTCCATATAAGTAACCTACTTTCTTAAAAACCGGGAAAGTGTTGTATATTAGTGTAATGGATACCTATTTACTATCTGTGTACTTTATAACCACTACAAAACTGTTAAAATTGTTTGTAATTGTTATATGTAGGCATTATGTTTTATTCTACCCAATACTCGACAATGGTCAACGCCATTACCCCTGTGTGGCACTTGTCCCCAGGAAGTGTCTAACTGCCTTAGGGCAACACCTGGCCAGGGCATGTAAGGTGGCACCAACCCATGTAGCGAACTTGACTTCTCTTGGGGAGGTCCAAGGCTGCAGGGTAACTAACAGAGCTTAGACTCAGCCTGTGTGATAATATGAATGTAATGTTTAATAAAACCTGTGCTGGTTTGAGGCTAATGGTTTCTGCCTAAATTCTAACAAAGCTCAAGGTATATTAATTTCCCTAAAAAAACAAAGTTGTGGAAAATGTCCGGCTATCTGTCAAACTTTTAGAATTGTTATTGATCAGAATGAAATATGTATTAGATTCTCAAGAGTTATCTGCCTATTGAGAGGTTTAAAATATTGTAAAACACAATATGTTTGCTCACTGCCTTTCTTTGTTTATTTCTGAGAAAATCTTGACAGTCACAAATTTGTATATATTTAAATATTTAATGGATGTGAAATGTAATTATAATAGTTTAATTCAACGGTTCCCAACCGGTGTGCCCCGGCACCCTAGGGTGCCGTGTGATTGACTAAGGGGTGCCGCGAGATATTGAGATAAACAAAAAAAAAATACCTTCTACTGAAGCCAAGTCTTGTAAGGTCTTGAAATAAAATAAGTCAAATCAATTACTCTAATGCACGGCAGATGGTGATAGTGGTCGATTCATTTCAATAATTCAGTTATACTAGTATCCCACAGATGGCATTACAGCTATACCCTGCTGAACATTCCCGAGACTACTCGCTTCCTCACGAACATTTCCGAGACTTCGACAGATGAATATATAAAAGTGTATGCCGCTTGGCGCTTTCAGTTGTCTTCCTCGCGTTGATTCACAGTGTTAAGCTATGGATAAGTTCATTGTTAAACGTAAACGCCAGGACAGTGAAAGTGAACAGTCGGCTCCTACTGCTTGCTTTAAGAAGCCAAATCTTACAGTTTCTCCCAGACCGTCGAATTCACCACATAAAGAAGACAAACGAAAGAAAAGAACATACCAGGACAGTTACTTAGCACATGGATTTAAGCGGAATAACAACGAGGAAAACCCTATCCCTGTGTGTTTAGTTTGTGGCGAAACACTTAGCAACGAGGCCATGGTACCTAGCAAACTGAAGCGGCTTCCTACAACAAATCATCCTAGTGTGTCACAGAAAAGTGTAATGTATTTTTCACATATATTAGAAGGGGAGAAGAAAACAGATGTGCGAATGGTAAAGAGAATGACCATAGGTGATACTGCTCTTGAAGCCTCATTTAAAGTAGTAGAACTGATAGCTAAAAAAAAGAAACCTCATACTCTTGGAGAGGAAATCATTGGCCCTGCATGTCAAGTTATAGTTTCAACAATACTTGGCGAAGGAGCAGCTAATCAAATTTCGAAATTTCCTCTGTCCAACAACACAATCAGCCGCAGGATATCTGAAATGTCATGCAATATCAACGAACAAGTCACGGAGAAAATAAAACTTTGCAAGTAGATGAGAGTCTCGATATTGGTGACAAACTGCAACTCCTTGGTTTTATCAGATATATTGATGAAAAAGATATTAGTGAACAGTTTCTGTTCTGTAGACCGCTGGAGACTACAACCACAGGCCATGATATTTTCGTTTCTATTAATTCCTATCTCAATGACCATGATCTTTCATGGAAAGACTGTTGTGGTATATGTACAGATGGTGCACCATCTATGTCTGGGAAAATTAAAGGTTTTACTGCCAGAGCTCTCAATGAAAATCCATTCATTATTATAACTCACTGTTTTCTGCATAGAGAGGCATTAGTCGTGAAAGCGTGTAATGAAGATTTTGCTGAAGTGTTTAACCAAGTTGTGAAAATGGTGAACTATATGAAGTCTCGACCTTTAAAGTGCAGAATTTTTGAACAGTTATGTCGCGCAACGGACCTCTTTGTTACTTCACACAGAAGTAAGGTGGTTGTCGTGTATTGAACCGGTTTCTCAAACTTAAAAAACAGCTAAAAACTTTTTTAAGGATGAAAATCAAGACACATTTCATGAGCTCTTACTAAGCGATTCTTGGTGTTTTGAACTGTCGTATCTGGCAGATATTTTTCATAAGCTGAATGAACTGAATGTTTCGATGCAGGGTCGACATGAAACAATAATCTCCTCAACCAATAAAATGAAAGGTTTTAAAAGAAAACTTAGTTCTTGGAAGTCTGCAGTTCAAAAAGGAGATTTGTCGAACTTTCCATCTCTTCTTAATGCTGCAGGAGATAAAGATCAGGGTAAACTGAAAGACCGCATTTGTAATCACTTATCAAGATTGCAAGATCCGATAGGAGGCGGTGAGCACAGCTTTTAATAGTGTTATTTCTGTGTTATTAAAAAGTGCAATATTTCACAACCAGCTAAACCTGTAAGTAATTTCGCTTATAGAAGTTTTCCCCAAACCTTTAACAAGCAGTGTAAATGTTAGGAATTCCATGCGTTGTACATAACGCATTATTTATTATATATTTAATTTCATTTGGTTAGCTCTCTTCAGAATTGCCTTTTGTTAAAGAAGCCGATCATCAGTTGTCTGCAAAGCAGATCGTCAGTTGTCTGCAAAGCAGATCGTCATTTGTCTGCAAAGCAGATCGTCATTTGTCTGGTTGCCAACACCATGCAATCTAATCAACAAGAACAAGCATTCTCAGATTCACATTCTATTAATCCTGTGAAAATTTCTACTACATCTCGTTCAATCTTACAAACACCCAAGTTAGTTCATAAACGCCCGCTTGAAGATCTCAATCAAGGTAATGCCTCCATGTCAAGTGACGGGTTTTTCACTCCTAACAAAAAGCATATAATTTCAGCCTCAGCTGTAAACTCTAAATATATTGTGGACTTAACCTCCATACACAATAAATTTTCCCCTTTGGAAACAATGGAGGAAGCTAACGACACAGTCGCTGAAGTAAATTTTACTACTGCCTCTAAAACCAGGATCCCACCCATTTTTCTCCATGAAGTGAACAACTACCAGCAGATTATCCGCGACGTAGGTACTATTGTAAAAGATGACTCTCAACACAACAGCAAAATAAAGTCCTTAAAATAAATACAACTTCAGTCAATGACTTCCGAGACCTTACAAAATTCCTGGAAGAATCAAAGCTCCCTTTTCACACCTTCCGTGATCCAAATTTCAAAAGACTTGAAGTTATCTTGAGAAATGTTCCCTACTCTCTTACAAACGACGACATAACCACAGAATTAACCACTCTGAAGTTACCAGTGATAAAAGTTACAAGACTCTTTTACAAAGATCGTCAACCTATGCCGCTATGCGCTGTTGAATTAGAAAACAATGAACAAGGAAAGAAGATCTTTGAAGTCAAACACATTCACCGTGCTTTAATAAAAGTTGAATACTGTAAGAAACCCACAAGCATCCCACAATGCACACGATGCCAGCGCTATGGGCATACTAAAAACTTCTGTCGACTTGCACCTTGATGTGTAAAGTGTCCCTCTAACCATCATTTCTCTGAATGCCCAAAACACAAAGATACTCAGCCCTCTTGCGTGAACTGCGGAGAAGCTCTTCCGGCAAATTTTAGAGGTTGTCGTATTTATTTGGAATTAAAAAATAAATCCAGTGCAACTGTAACCGAACCCGTAAAAACACCTACACCACCAAAGCTAAACCTGGAGAATTTTCCAAAGCTGACACCAACTTCTTCTTGTTCTGCTCCTGAAACTCCTCAGTGGCCACGCTCAGTTCCTCCAGAAGATAAAAGTTACCGACATTCCACTCAGCAAAATTCTTCTTCTGCTTCTTCCTCCGATGACACTGGAAACCTTATTCAGCTAGCTATTAATTTTTTAGCACCATATCTACCAAAAATCAAATCCTTTTTATTACAGCTTTTTGCAAGTTTGTTTGCTAATGGCCACTAAAAATCAAGTATGTACATTCTCTCAACTAACTATACTAAACTGGAACGCTAACGGAATCAAAGCCAAGCGGGAAGTCTTTCTGGAATTCATCTCAAGACACAACGTCGCAGTAGCTTGCGTTACTGAGACTCATCTAGCACCACAGGAAAAGTTTTCAGTACCTGGTTATGCAGTGTATAGGTCCGATCGCGAAGCTCTCGTCGCCTCGGGTGGAGTGGCCATCTTCATTCGAAAGGAAATACACCACTACTCGGTCCTACTACCCCAACTAACTAGCCTCGAAGCTTGCGCAGTTCAAATATCCATGCAAAACTCCACTAAAACGACAATCTCAGCATACAAGCCACCAGGACTCTGCCTCAATGACCAGGATATTACAACTATATTCTCTGACACAGTGCCAACCCTTCTCGTGGGAGATCTAAATAGTAAGCATGAAACATGGGGATGCCGTGTGACAACTCCAAACGGAAGACGACTATTAACAGCAGCTGAACGCAATGCAGTTAACATCTTAGCCCCACCTGGTCCTACTTTCTTTAGGCAAAATGTAGCACCTGACATACTAGACATAGTACTTTACAAAAATGTATTAGGCTTTCCCACCATGGCTGTTCTACCTGAAATGGACTCCGACCACTCCCCAGTCTTAATATCATTTGACAACAATCTGATTTTACGTCCTCAGTCCACTAGGAGACTCAGCAGAGGTTTCATACATTGGGAAACCTTCCAACATGTAATTGATAACGAGCTAAAACCTGCGTGCAACCTGAAAAGTCCCAGTGATGCAGAAGCAGCAATTCTTGAGTTCACAAAAGTCATAACTTCAGCCATAGACAAATCCACAGCTCCAGCTAGACCTCAGCAACAAAGAAAACCGTATCACGAAACTTTGCCCTCTAACATCAGATCTCTCTTGAAAGAAAAACACAAAATGCGCCGGCTTTGGCAGAAGTACAGAGAAACCTGGCAACTTCATCGTTTGAACCAACTCGCAAGAAAGGTAAAAAAACAAATGGATGAGTACCGGTACTCGACTTACCAGCATTTCACCAGAAGATTCATCCTTGTGGAAAGAAACCAAAAGAATATTAAAAGAACCGACGCTTATTCCACCATTAATAAAAGACGGAAAACACTACATAACCGACTTTGAGAAGTCGGAACTATTCGCAAATACTCTACAATGTATCTTCAGCCCAAACCCTGTGATAAACGAAGAATTCAACCACGAAATTGAACGTTTTCCTGGTTCTTATACCACTGCTCCACTTCCCATTGACTTCACTTCGCTAAAAGAAATCTTGTTCATAATCCAGCAACTACCAGCAAGAAAATCGCCTGTTCATGACCTAATTCCAAATTTTGTATTAAAACATCTGACTCGCAAAGCACTTGCTATTCTGGCCTCACTCTTCAATAGTTTGATACGTATGGGCTACTTCCCCAGAATCTGGAAACACGCTATAATTATTGTTATTCATAAAGCTGGGAAAAGCTCCTCAGACCCAAACAATTATCGTCCTATAAGTCTGCTACCAATTCTGTCCAAAGTGTATGAAAAGATTATACTGAAGCGTTTAACAAAATTTCTCAATGAAGCATCAGTATTACCTCCCTTTCAATTCGGTTTTCGTCGTAGACATTCAACCACCCATCAAATTCTCCGGATTACAGAGCAAGTGGCACAAGGCTTCGAGAAGAAAGAACACACAACTGCAGCTTTCCTTGACTTCACTCAGGCATTCGACAGGGTTTGGCATCAGGGTCTTCTATACAAACTGTTCAACAACAGCATTCCAGACTACCTCTATAAAATAATTTCCTCCTTTCTGTCACAACGAACATTCTCAGTCCGCATAGGTAGTTGTCACTCTTCTACAAAACCTATAACAGCCGGAGTTCCTCAAGGATCTATCCTGGGACCAGCTCTGTTCAACCTGTACACCTCTGATATGCCTGCAACGCCTACAGCTCAAATCGCTATGTATGCGGACGATACTGCAATCTTCTCAACACATCGCAATATCCACACCGCCAGAAATCACCTTCAAGAGGCCTTAAACTTAATTATGCCCTGGCTAGACAACTGGCGTATTTCGCTCAACCAGCAAAAATGTGAAGCAATGGTCTTTACACTATGCAGACAAAACCATCCACTACCAGTAACGCTCCCAGCGAAACAGATACCCTGGAAAACTAATACAGAAACAGTGAAATATCTCGGTGTACTCCTGGATCGACGACTCACATGGAAACCACATATAAGCAACAAACTTAAACTAGCCCGAGCAAGACTGGCAAAACTCTACCCCCTCCTCAACAAAAGATCTTCACTCAAACTAAAAAACTGCACACTACTTTACACGACCCTATTAAGACCACTGCTACTATACGCTTGTCCAGTTTGGGGAGGAACTAGTCCTTCTGAAATCAAACGTATCCAGACATTTCAAAACAAAATATTGCGAATCTCAACGAATGCACCATGGTTTGTCAGAAATAGTCAACTACATAGAGAAACTGGAATCAGCATCATTCAACAGTCAATTTCTTCACAAGCCGAACAGTTTTACAGCAAGCTAAAAGATGTCTCAGGAGCCATTCACTATTCTCTTGGCAGAAAATCTAGCTATCCAACTCACATCAAGAGTCGCCTACCACTGGACCAGCTCTCACAGCAAGACTTTCTGTAAAATAAAAACAAAAAAAAAATGTACCTACTTATGAGGGGCCCAATGGGGCTTACCTCATTTCAATGTTATTCAGTATCATGCATGTAAATAATGTCTAATCAATGATCTGTAGAGCGCACATGCACTGATCGATCAATAAATCATTCATTAAAAAAAAAAAAAAAAAGATTGCAAGATGCAATAGATGCGTACTTTCCAACTATTTCCACTACGAATCTCGCCTGGGTTGTCTCACCATTTGATTTCGTAGATAGTGCAGAGGAAATAGATTTCACTGCTTGCGAACGAGATGAATTTATTGATCTTTGCACTGATTCCACACTCAAAGGTAAGTTCACCAAGAATGAGGCATCGGTGGCTAGTTTTTGGCTTCAACAGAGAGAGGAGTACCCTAACCTAATGAAGAAAGCAATTAACGCACTTTTGCCCTTTTCAACATCCTATCTATGCGAGCAAGCCTTCTCTGCTATGGTGACAATAAAATGCAAAGCAAGAAATAGACTGAATAACCTTGAGGATGATTTGCGTGTTTCACTGTCAACTGTAAGACCCGACATCACATATCTGTGCTCTAAGCATCAATCACAAGTTTCACATTAATCATTAATCGAACAAAATTTATTGATGTATTTTTACTCGGTGATTGTAGTAAAGTTTACTGTATTATGTTATGGTGTACATTATTATTATATAATATTTCAATAAATTAACATATTAAGCTTAATTTTCTTTTAATTCAGGGAAGGGTGCCCCTGGTGTTTAATGTTATTCCCAAGGGTGCCGTGAACTTCAAAAGGTTGGGAAACACTGGTTTAATTAATAACAGTGATGTCCATCATTATTCCACAAGACACATTTACCTACTGTCATGCCAAGGGTTAACTAAATCCCAGTGCTGGAATAAATCTGTATCTGCTTCTTTGTTCAACAACTTACCAAATGGGATTCATGTTTTAAATATTGATGTTTTCAAGAAAAGGATCAAGGATTGGTTAACCAATAACCCTTTTTATGACCTAGGAGAGTTTTATACATCCTCTTTAAATGTTATCTAATTAAGTTTTTTACTATGTCTATATGTCATCTTGTCACCATGACAGTATTAGCAATAAATTAAAAATTCAAATATATTTCAGAGTGACAACATACATTTCCTATCATTGAAATGTAAATATGCTATTTTAATCTTCATTTGGCATGCTTTCCATATAGTCTAATAGATACTCTAATTCATATCATATAAGATCAGAAAGTAGAAATTACACACTAAAATATTTGCATTAAAGTTGATATATATATATATATATATATATATATATATATATATATATAGACCTAATATATAAATAATAAATAAATATAAATATTCCATGATTTATATGAGCTTAAATTAATAGTTGTGATATGGATTGTACAATGTTAGTCTTAAAATGTTGCAGTCATCTGACACTTGCAAGAGAGATGATGTCGGGTGGATTGGCTGGCTTGTGTCAGATTATTATTACCACACCTATGGAACTACTCAAGATACAGCTTCAGGATGCTGGAAGAGTTGCCTCTAAAGAGGGTGAGTCAATATACTAATAAATAACTCATATTGCATCATAATGTATAAAAAGGAAGCTAATAACAGTGAAGTAACACTGATATTAATATAACAATTATAATTATAATAAATACAGTTTATTATAAATACAATATAAAAAATTGTTAAGCTTTTCTAAAAAGATGAGATTTCAAAAAAATAAAAAATCTTGCATTTATCAATTAAATTGTTTAAATTGTGACCTTGTTTACAATGGTAAGACTAAATGCCATTTGGAAACCAGAGTAAAAGAGCACTTTAGGAATATCAAATATAAACAAATTGATAAATCAGTGTGGCAGGACATTTTTGAAATTTAATCATGAAATAAATGCAGATGTTAAATTATTAAAACACTTAAATAGGCACCTAGATTGAATGGTTTGGAAGAAAATATATTAAAAAATAAAAATCATGCAATGAATTTTGATATACCACCAATTGATTCTCTCACCAAATTTGTTTTCGTTCCAGTAGTTAGCAATACCTTAGTACACAATCCGCCTAGTAGCAATAACCATAACACTGTAAATAAACAAGAGAAAAAAAAAATTGATCTGATGGTGCAATAGGTCCTTTTGTTTTGAAACTAGTCCTTGGATTTCAAAAAGATAAGTGAATTTAAAAAAAAATCTGATGTGTTTCATTCACATGACTGCAAACAAGCTATTCTTACAAAAGATATTCATTTATCTGCATTATGTTAATCGAGATAAACATTAGCAGAAATGGACTTACTACTTGCTTCCTTGTAAGTAGAAGTGAAACAGGGGAATACACTAGGCTAAAGTGATAGTCAAATCTTTTAAAAGTCGGTCTCATGTAAAGTATTGAAGTTTGGTTTGCTTTGCATTTCCAGAAAAACAAGAAAGAGATGAAATGAAAGATGACCCTGTCTGATAAGATACCTAGTTTAAAACTGAAAACAATAAGAAGGAATATCTCTGAAATGATCAAATCTACAAGAAAAATGCATATAACAAGACTATATTTTAATGAGATCTACATTTTTGTATGGTATGTTTTTGTCTATCTCTTATGGTTTCTCAGTTATGCAAAATTCATCCAAAATGAACAGGTCTTTGAAGCTATTCCCAGAAAATTCAAGATATACATTTTATTTGTGATGTAAATAGCTTTAATATAGAGTATTATTGAGTGGTATTTAATGGTCTTTTAGTTTTTGAGCTAAGCTGTCTACAGATACCCACATGGATATTTGTCTAAAAATGCTTTTTAGGCTTAGGGGACCTCAAAATATGCATATCTGTTGAAATCTTGATCTTACATTTTTAGGTGCAATACAATACCTTCTCTATACATTATGTACATAGTATATGTAAAGAAAGTAACAAAAGTACTTCACAACATACATGCCAAGCAAATAAAAATAAATGTTGACCCAAAATGTGCTGATTTTATACTTCCCCACCATGTGAATTAAATATTAATGTGGAATATAGAAATAATAGGATTTATAAGCATTACAACTGTATCCAAACAATGTTTAGGCCAGATATAAATTTCCATTGCTTTAACCATGGATTAACCAAGTTAGAACATTAGCTTGGCAAAAGAAGAATGGATTTGTGAATCTTGTTAGAGTGTTTGTTGATTTCCAATAATAAACAAAATGATACATGTTACAGTCACATGACTTTCTCTACCTTCTTTATAATTTATTAGTTGGTATACAAGCTAATTTTAGAAAAGTTTATATTTCTCTCTACTTTAGTTTTAATTTAAATAAAATTTTGTAGAAATTCCTATATTACATATTTTATTATATGTAGATACAAAGGGAATAGTCATAGATGTTTAAAAACTGGATGCTATATAGCTGTCCTTGAAAATCCACAGTTTCCTTGCAATCATGAGAAACAACTGAATATTGAAAAAAATTTAAAAGAATGACAAACTATTAAACCATTGTATTCATTAATAATTGATATCTGGGAGATGGCTTATAACACCAAAAAAATTATTTGAAATAAATTGTCAAAAAAATTTATATGTTTTGTGCAATATACTTTCTTGTATCGCTTAACATTCACTGGTTATTCAAGATTATACAGAGTTCACACTGAATGATCAGAACTTCTCAGGCTGTTCTCAGAAAATTCAACAAATACATTTGTCATATGCATACCATAAAAGCTGCATAGAAACTACATAATCTAGTAAAATAATGCATTTATACTTGATCCCGCTGTAAATTTCTTCCTAATTTGTAAAATTTTAAGTACATTTAAAGACATGTCATAATGTACGTATTTAAACAATAAACATAAAAAGCACTTCGATGGTGTAGAGGTAGCATGTCTGTCTCTCATTCCTGGTTGAGTTTGAATCTCGCTTAGGGTGAGTTACTTGGATAAGGCTTTTTTTTTGGGGTTTCCCTTATCCTGAGAAGATGAATGTTAAGTAGCTTTTAACTCCATGGAGCCTGAGATCTTTTGAGTATCATTTCACGGATTTCATTAATTGTCCAATTTGATAACCATTTTAAAGATGCTAAAATATCCTCTCCCCCAAAAAAAGATATTAACATATTTATATACAAATAAAAGTTTTACACAGCTGTTTCATATTTAAATTTGTTTATAAATATAAATACTACTAAATATTAAATTTGAAAATGAGTCAAATTAACAACATAAAACAACACTTATTTTAGAATTTCCTGGAACATGTTTTGGAGGTCTATGTTCCTCTATTATCAACTGGTTACATGTCTCTTGACGTCTGCTCTGGTGTTTGGAACTTGTTGAACAGACATTTGTGAGGGATATCTAGTTGAAGAATCTGTTTCTATTTTCAAAATTATATTGACCGCATACTCCTGCTTTCCTGTTTGTGTTTTAAGCGTTTTGGTCCAGAATATTTTTGGGGGGAGGGGGTGAGTTTGGGTGGCAACTGCTGATTTTTCTATATTTGTATTTTATATTACTGAAGTGTTTTTGGGTCCTGTTTCTAACTTCTTTTTTCCTATAAAAATCTGGTTTGTCACTACATTCAATTTGATATATGCCAGTTGTTTTTCTTTAGGTGGGATGGCATCTTTGATGTTTGTCTCTTGAGTCCAGTATATTTTAATGGTGTGACTGTTTATTGGTGCTAAATGAATGTTGCATTCTTTGAAAATATTTTGGAATTTGTCAAAATCCCATGGATGGTGTGTGAATTGTTGAAATTCAGCTTTTGTTACATAAATGTGGTTGTTTCTTTTAATAACTTCTTCATTTTTGCTAGTTTTACTCTTTATCTACTAAAGAAACATCTATTAAAATGGTTATCTATTATCTACCAAAGAGAGACTATTTAATTTTATTGATCTATCAATTTTGTCATCTTTAACCGCTAACAGAATAAGTTAGTTACTGTATAAGATGTTGGAATAAAGTTTCTGTTTTGTTTTCATCATATATTGCATATACTCCCCACATGGTCATGCAAATATTACAGTATTTCTAGCGCAAATGGCAGAATATATTATAACAATGCACCAGTTGCCTGAGTTTTGTTTTGGCACAGATCTGCTTAAGGGTGAATAATAAATAGGTAATTTTTCTATCCATACTGTATTATTCTTATTTGAAAAGATTTTTCAAATTAAGCAAAATATGCTTATTTGCAATATGCAGAAAGAGTATTCACGTGCATTTTTGTTATAACATGCTTTTTCAATGGAAAGAAAATAAAGAAAGGAAAAAAATAAAAGCAAATATGTCAAAATTTAAAGCATCTTTGTTAGAAGACACTTAGCTTTGAATACTTCAATATGAATATTTAAAAAAAAATGGTTAACCAGCTTTAAAGACTTCTTCAGCCTATAGTAAGTATTGGTCAATCTTTAAAGATTTCCTTATAATTAAAAATTCTACAAAATTCAATGAAATAAAGAGGACTTCATAGGCTATTTACAAAATCTACTGTTTATATCTCATTTTAATACATTAAACATGGCATTTTAGTCAAAATTACATTTTTCCAATGTAAAAAATCTGATGTGTTGTGTAAAAATCCTTAGTAAGGCTTCCTTCGGAAGGGAAGTAAAGCCGTGGGTCCCATGTCGTAGATGTATGGCATGTAAAAGAACCTCAAGACTGATAGAGAGGCCTCTGAGCAAAATTAAGCGGTCTTTCATGCCCAATTTAGAATAGGACGCTGAGGACCACAGCAGTTAAAGAGCGTCCATAAATAACACGCCATTTCCATTTTTTCTGATGTGTTCCATTCACCTGACTTTCTCTACATCTCTGCAACAAATTATTGTTAGAAAGCTTATGCTTCTGTTTACTTCATGCTAATCAAGAAAAAATTCACAGAAATAATCTTACTTGCTTCCTTATAAGTAGAAGCGAAATAAGGGAGTACCATAGGTTAAAGTGATAGTTAAAAGCTGGTTACTATGTGACTGAAGTTCCTTTGTTTGAATGAACAGCAGTGACAAATTCCTGTATGACAAAAGTAAGTTTTTCAAAGCTGAAACTAAAAGCAAGGAATATCTTTTTAAAAAAAAAAAAATATATATATATATATATTACTCCGCAAAAAAATGTATATAACATAACTTGTGTGTTTGAATGTGCTCTACATTTTTTGTGGGGTAAGGTTTTGTCCATCTCTTACGGTTTAGCAGTTATGCATAATTACGTAAAGTTCATCCAGAATAAAGTATTCTTCAGAGACTATTCCCAGAAAATTCAAGGTATACATTTTATTTGTCGTGTAAATATCTTTTTTAATCAAAATCAAGTTCCATGTAAAGGGTAGTTGGGGGATTTTCTTGAAAATCTTCATATCGCATCCTTGGAAGATACTGAACTTGAATATTAAGTTTTTTTATTTAACAGTCTTTTTGTTTTTGAGCTATGCTACCCAGAGACACACACACAGACATTTTTTTAAAAATTCTTTTTTTTTTTTTTTTTTTTTTTTTTTTGATTCAGGGTGACCCAAAACATGTATTTCCAGTGAAATTTCGGTATCAAATTTTTGGGTGCATTACAATACCTTCTCTATACACTATGTACATAGTATGTGTAGAGAAAGTAAAAATAGTTCAGGTTTGGGGATTTTCCTGAAAATATGTGTGTCTCCTCTTAGAAGATGCTGAACTTAATACTAAGTTGTTGGTAGGAAGGGTCTTAATTTTGAGCCCTGTGAAACACAGGTATGCAATTTTGAAATCTATTTTTACTTTCTCTACACTTTCTCTATATATATAGCATGTAGAGAAGGTATTGTATTGCACCCAAAAATTGATACTGAGATTTCACCAGAAATACATTTTTGAGGCCCCTGAATCAAAAAAAAGTAATTTTAGTAAAATGCCCTGTGTGTGTGTGTGTGTGTGGACAGGCGGATAGGTGCGTGCATGTGTGCACTCAGCATAGCTCAAAAAGGAAAAGACCATTAAATACTAAACTTGTTATTTTAAGTTTGGTATCTTCCAAGGATGCGACACAAAGATTTTCAAGTAAATCCCCCCTCCCCCAACTATCCTTTACATGGAATATTTTTCGAAAATTTTGATTTTCTCAAAATTGGCTCTAATGATTTGGATTAAAATACTGTACATTTAAGATATTTTTATGAAAAACAAAATGTATATATTGTATTTTCTGGGAATAGCCTCAAGACCTCTTCATTCTGGACGACTTGTAAAACCAGCAAACTGTAAGAAATATACAAAAGCTTACTGCACAAAAAGTGTAGCTCTCATTAATATGCACTATGTTATATGCAAATTTATTTATTTATTTATTTTTTAAAGAGTATTCCAGATTATTAGTTTCAATTTTAGCCACTTAAATTTTTCTCAAACTGGAAGACATCTTTCTTCTTGTTCTCATTTATTTACTCCAGGCAAGCAAAGAGATTGGCATTTCAATTGTTTCACATAGTGACTGGCTTTTAAAGGATGAGACTAAAGCTTTAGCCTGTGCATTTTCTTATTTCCCTTCTACTTACAAGGAGCTAGTTGTAAAACTTATATTTATCTTATTAGCATGATGTAGATAACAGATTAAACTTTTGAATAAAAGGTTTGTTTGCCTAACAGCTAGAGGACATCATGTGAATGGAACACAATAGATTTTTATGTAGGACAATTTCTGCTAATGTTTAGCATGATGTAGGTAGAAAAATAAGCTTTTTAACAATAATTTGTTACAGAGATGTAGAGAAAATCAATTGAATGGAACACATGTTTTTATTTATGTATTTTTTTTTAATTTGTTATCTGTTATATTATTTGCATTTGGATTTTCTAAGTGCATAATATATCAATGCCCAATTTTGTGCCAGGCCTGAAATTCCACATATTTTTAAATTATAAACTAGTGCTTTTATGTTCATACAATTAAAAGACTTTGATAAATCTATAACAATAATAAAGACAGATTTACAGTCAGCCATTTACAGCTTTTGTTATATTAAAAGGCAATGAGCCAATTATGCCCAATCTTCTGTCATAATAAATATAATGATTATAACAGATTGTATAAATTGTCTTATGATTTTTTTCCACCAAAAACGGTAATGACTTGGGCCATAAAATTATCTCTTGCTTATTAATTAAATTAATTTAAATTATTGAAAATAGCTTTTATTTTCAGGAAGTGCAGTGGTACCAAAGCCAACTGCTTTAGGCATCACAATGGATCTTCTTCGTTCCAAAGGAATACTTGGCCTTTATAAAGGTGTTGGAGCTACTGCGCTGAGAGATGTTTCTTTCTCAGTTGTATACTTTCCATTGTTTGCGCACCTAAATGCATTAGGACCCAGAAGAAATGACGGATCAGGTGTGTACATTATTTATAAATATCTGCACATAGTGATTACCTACTACATATTACATACATGAATTTAAGAGATATTTAAGAGAGATAGTGGGAAATATAAGCTGGCTTTTTTGTATAAATATAATAAAAAATTCATATAATATTTGGATATATGAATTGAATATTTATTTTCACAAATTTTACAAATTATTATACAATTCCTTACATTTTTATCTTTCCACTGAGTTGCTGTTTATCCTGGTGCCTAATAGGCTCAAACCCTGTGGTTCCCAGGCTATTGGGTCCTACTATATCTTAATTCTAATACAAACTATCTTTTAGTGTTTAATTTTCTTCCTCGCCCTGCTTATTAATTTTCGTTAACCACAGACTATTTATTTTTCAACTCCACCACAGAGTGGAGTTGAAATTAGTCACAATAATCTGTAACAGTATCACTATCAGAATAACTTGCAGGTCTTTATCATAGGATATTGTAACAAATATCTCTTTATTACTTAAAACTAATTACCTGAGAATGGAACTTTGGCAGAATGCCTTTTAAATGTGTCAAATCTGATTCGAATTATACCTTTGTGATTGAAACACCAGAGTTTTATGTTGCCTTTTTAATATAATGCCTATTTTACAAAATAAATGTTTTTTGTTGCCTTTATTTGATTATATATCTATTATTTATTAATGTATTATTAAAAACTGCTTACAGATGTTATATAATCTATTGTACTGTCATTAATAGTCCCTTGATGAGTAGGCTCATCATTGTGAGATACCATCTCAAAAGATTTGAAAATATCGCAGTCTATCAGTACAGTTAGTTCTTAAATTAGGATTTACGTTAAAATCTCCAACAAGATTCACTTTATTGCTTATTTTAGTTGCTAATTTTAAAATTTGTTTTACCTTATCATAGAACATATCTATACTGCCAACCAGTGACCTATATACACACAAAACCACACAATTAAATTCATTAACGGTCATTTTTGTGCCGACACACTCAAAGTTAATTTCTTCTGCAATACTCATGATATTAATTTCAGTTACAGTTAATTCACATTTACAGTAAATTATGACACAACCATAGATATTAATTCAAACCATAGATATGTTTAGTTCTCGAGAATGCAGCTGCCACTTTATATCATAAAATGCAGGTAACTGTTGCCGGATTATTATTCTCTTTGCAACAATGAGTGCTGCCATGCCAAAAAAAACGTATAAGTTACAAAAAGCATTTTAATTTCTGCTTGTATTTATTTGAAAAAGTAACAGGAGTGCAGGTCTAAGTTTACTTTTCTTTCAGATTTCATTGCAATGTTGTAGCTAGCAGCAAGATGCTGAAATTCAGTGTTCCTTTATGCAGTAAATTGCAAAGATAGATTAATACTTTTGGATCCGATGTATTTTGTACTCACGGTAAAACAAAATATGCGAGGAGTCAGTTTATATTTTTTTTTTATTTTTTTTTTTTATTTTTTATTATTGTTTAACGCCCGCTTTAACTACTTATGGCACCACAGGCGGTTACACTGATGATACATGAATGTTGATGGAGCACCGGTGGAATGCGATGACAGGAGAAACCGGAGTACCCGGAGAAAACCCGCCCCAGCACTGCTTTGTCCACCACAAATCTCACATGCGGTCGCTTGGGATTGAACCTCGGCCGTCTAGGTGAGAGGTGAGGAGTCAGTGAACTACAAAAAGAAATTTTTCATGTAACAAATATCTGTACAATTAAACACAAAAAGACATTTTCCAAGACTTTTGGGAAGATTTTTTTGCTTCCAACAGTAATTGCAACATCGAGTTGAAAATCCAATTTACATTTGACTTATGTAAAGCTTTTTTTTTTTAGTGACAGTTGGAATTCCTTTGTGGAAATTACAGAATTCTATATTAATGTAATTTTTGGAGACGATTATGAACGAATCTGTACCTAGCAAGCCAAGTTTGCAAAAATGTTACAATGATGCAAAGGAAAATCATTTAAAGATAAAATGAAAAATAAGATGATCTGGATTTATGCCGCAAGTCAACTGAACCTATGGGTTGTTTCATTGCCAATGTCATCATTAGATCATTTGATCATTCAGAAGATGAATCAATTAAATCATTCCTGTTTACAATAGCATGTCTGGAGAAAGTTAACAATTCAACTGTCATGCAATTCATTAAAGTTATTGTGGCCTGAAGTAATTCAATATGATAATGTGTTATACTTTTCATCAGTGTCACTGCACTATATATGAAAAAGGCTGGAATAACATTAAAAGTGCTATTTCCAAACATGCTTCATGTGACTTGTGTAGCACATGGCTTTCACAGGATGTCAGAAGAGATATGATGCTTGTTTCTGAATGTTGATAAATTGATTTCCAGTATTAAGATCATCTTTGTGAAAGCCCCATCAAGAACTCTGACATTTAAATCCATTGAACCAGATATAGCCCTGACACCCCAACCTATCATAATGAAATGAGGTACATGGCTCTTGGCAGCACTTTACTATAGTTAAAATTTCCTTACTATAACCAAAGTGGTGAATGCTCTAGAAGATGAAGCAATTTCAGTTGTAGCAGCCTAGAAACTTCGTAACTCTTTGGAAGTGAAAAATGATTTAACTTTCGTTGCTTCTGAGTGGTTTCCTGCCACAAGTGATCTGCCAGCTACAAAAAAGAGGAAGTCAGTGAAAATTGTGAATGATGCAATGTACCAGGGAAACAATACATTAGTTAGGGAAAAGTCTAAGAAAGTGCTTTTCAAAAATTGTGATCTTGATAAACTTAGAAACATTTAAAAATTCTACAAGGTAACAACTCTATTGTGAGTCTGCCTGGGTAGTGTGGTATTAACGTGTCTGCCTCACAGATCAATAGGTTGCGAGTTCAAATCTTGCTTAGGGTGAGTTACCCAGATAAGGTTTTTTTTTCCCTCTTTTTCCTCTCCCTTAACCTGAGAAGACTAATGTTGAGTAATTTAAGCTCTCCATGGACCCCTAGATCATTTGAGCATCATTTCACCAATTTCATTCATCATCCGATATAACTAACCAAGTTAAAGGACCTTAAGCTACAACAAAAAACAAGAAAGGAAAAAAAAAAAAAAAAAAAAAAAAAACTATATTGCAATTGAAATGGATCCTACAGTGACGCTATGTTTTAGATTTGCTCCTATAACCTCTGCCGAAGTTGAGAAGTCATTTGCTCATACGAAAAATGTATTATCTGACAGGAGACTCAACATGGTCCCAGAGAACTTAAAAAAGCATTTGGTATTGCAATGCATAGGCCTTTTAAAAACATTTTCACTTTTGTGTGAAGTACAACACTTTAAATTCTTTCAAATATGACAATTGAGTTATGAATAGTGCAATCTATTAAATAAATGGGTCTAGTGCAAGGTTTTTCTAACTGTTTATTTTAGTATTTTATAGTGCCCTTTTTCCTGCTTATTTTAGCTATTTATTATGCCATTTTGCCTGTCTATTTCAATGATTTATAATACCTAAACTTCCAGTTTCTGCTGATTACAAATAACCTTTCTTTTGATGCTTTTGCAACAATTCTGTAGTATAATTTTTCTCTCATGACTTTGAAGTATCATAATTTTTGTCTTGTTGCTTAGATGTGCTGCATGCTTCGAATTTGCAGTCGAAACTGACTTGCAGCTGTTGCTTCTGTAGCTGTTGATGAAGTTAATAGAAATTTCCAGAAAAACCAAACATTCTCATATGTGTCCATTGCACCCAGGTATCCATTCCAAAGCTTTGAGGTAGTGCCACCATTCTTCACATATTAAATTTACAGCCCCTGCGACATTGGGTGCACAGTTACTTAAAAGTATGCTGACCAAACATGTGCAGCAACACTACATATTTGTAAGCAAGCTGCTCACACACACATGATGATTATGGGCTGGCAAGGTACAGTCACAGTATCTTCATAGTCAACATATTCACTTTACTCTCTTCACAAATCTATATCTAATTTCAAGCAACAATTATGAAAGATGGATTGCTTAAAATAAGGTAACATAGGATTGGCAAAACTTTATCTAACATTTATGTTTGTTTCTTCTGCACTTTCCTACAAATAGCACATTTGGTAAAGAGTCTTCACTTCCTAATTTTTGCTTGCATTTGTTTCTTTTCTTCTTATATGCAAACATGCAATACTAGTATAACATGCAGTTTAACAATGTTATTCACAATGACATTCTGATTTTCAAGCATTAGTTTGTGAAAAACATTAAATACTATTCAATTTTCATGACTTTTAATACCATGCTTCATAGAATGCTTCAATGTTTCACATTTATTCTTACTCAGCACTAACAGTACTTACAGAAGCAGTGATGTCTATGGTCTTACTGACTGCTTGTCATATTGCAGTGGTCCCAATCAAATGGGTTGCTATAATTAATTACCTTGTAGTAAGAAGTGATAAGAGCTCTTCTCTCAGGTTGTGATATGGATAAAGACTACATAGTATTTCAGTTATTGCTTTTTATACTTTAAAGCTAATTAAAAACTATTATCTTTAACACTTTTATTTAATCCAAAGTGTTATGCACTATACTTTATGTCTATTTTCCACTGACATGATTCTTGATTGCAAAGTACTTCCTTTAACCAAACTCTTGGCTGGACAATTAATAAAATGAATGAAAAATTGTTTTCTACTACTTTGTTGAGTCACTGTCTCATTTGTCAGCAACCATTCTTTCATGGTTTACAAACAAATGATTTAACTCCCCCTTTATAAATTCTATATGAATAATGCTTGTCTTCTTTTGTTTCTTTTTAACCTAATCCAGCTCCTAAGCTAATAAGCTAATACATTAATGAGCATTGAATAATGTATTATTAAGAATGAGGAATAAAATATGATGAACAGCATTAATTAATAAAAACTCAATAGAAAACTTGGCTATTAACACATAATGTTTTATAAATAATTTAATTACTTGAAATAATGAGGGTTTTTGGACAGCTCAAACAGGGTCGAGAACTATTTAGCAGACACACAAAAGGCAATAAAAGGCTTGAACAAACCACAAAATATGATAAATGTTGCAAAGTAATTCTGAAATCAAGAACCACAATGAGAGTACACAAATCATAGTCACTAATATACATAAAATCTGATAAAGGCAACAAAGTTGTTACTCTAGAAAAAACTGAATAATAGATATATTGGAAAAGCTCTTAAAAATGAAGAATACACAAAAATAAAAAAAGAATCTCCTACATTCATGCATAATAACAGTAAATAAAGCAATAAAAGATGGCTCAAGTATCAGTAAAAAAGAGCAAACAGAATAAAAGTAGATAGCCATTACCACCCAGAATCTATGGCCTTCCAAAAATTTATAAACTGGGAAATTACATGAGGCCTATCACAAATAATATAGATGCACCAACCTTCAAGCTTGCAAAATGATAACAATGAAACTTCAAGAAATTTGACAGTTTGAACCTATAAAAAAGTCCCTGGATCTGGTAGAGAAGACAAAAGTGTTGAAGATTGCAGAAACAGACATCTTGGTTTCCTTAATGTTACATTACTCTTTCCAAGTATCGCAACCGACAAGCTTAGTAGCTTAATCAGGAAATGGCTGAGTTCCATAAAAAAGGATCCAAATGAAATAGAAGAATATGTAAAATTAACCCGCATATGCACATACAAAATTACTTCACTTTTAATGAAACAGTGTATCACCAAAAATCTGTCTGGCCATGGGAAATAAGTATCACCTTTACTGATGGACTTATTCCTGAGCAACATGGAGATAAGGGTCACCAAAGCACTCAAATGGATGTTCAAAGTGTGGTACAGAATGTTGATGACATTTTTGCAGTAGTTCCTAGGAAACACATGGAGGATGCCATAAAAGTTTTGAATATTCAGGGAAAGATAATAACCTCTACAATGGAGAAAGAAACGAATGGACAGTTGGCCTTCTTAGACTTGAAAATAATGAAAAATCACAATATTATTAAAATTTGACATACACAATATCTCTCACTCCAACAACTACATCAAGTGTAACAGCTACAACCCTATATCCAATCAGCATGCAGTAATTAACAGCAAATTAAAAAGCATAATTGAAACAGGAGAAGCTAATGGATTTAACAAACAATTGGCTCACAAAAAAACAAAGCCAAAAAATAAAACAAAACCTGTTAAAGACACCAGCAACTTCACAACAAACAAGGATGAAACATTCACATTTAGAAGGTTCATATACTATCTTTTGGCATACAACACATTTAAGAAAACCTTCAGAGATCAAAAATTATCCCACAAAGAATTTCTTAGTGAAAAATCTCTTAAATTCAAAGGTTAAATATGAAATCCCAACAGAAAATAGAGCAGATAAATTACTCAGAGTATGAAACATTTTACGTAGGGAAAACAATAGAAATTTGGCAACTAGGAACAAGGAACATAAATTTAAAACAGGAAGATAAATCAGCAGTGGCATGATATTTTTGGAGAGAACATCATAACATAGACAAAACCCCAATTTAGTTAAAAGGCACAAGAAATAGTTGGCGAGTTGGAAACTTGGGAGAATATTCACATCTGGAAGAACAAAAAACCATTGATGAACTTTGAAATCTCACCTGGAGATATCCTTGACCAGGAGCTCTTAAATCCACCACCAGAGGCATCTACTGTACCACCAGATACTCACAGCACTGGCAATTGAAAAGTTGATAATGGAAGCAATGGTACTTCCGAAACATGTCCTTAATAATAAAACAATGGAAGTGACGGAAAGTGTTGCAATTAACTCAAATTAATGCTTAACTTAAGTAATGTAATTGTGTCAGTATGAATGCAGAAGAGGGGTAAATGAAACCATACGAAGTAAACGGAAGTTACAGTCTGTTTTAGTTTTAGTATTGATATTATTTAATATTCAATTAAAAGCTACAGACTATGTTTGGTTAACATAACCCACAAATAATCACACATGTTAAAGGTGCAAGGTGCCTTAGTTTCCCATGTATTGCAGAGCAGTTAATTACTTCATGTGTTTACACCAAGTTGTGTTCTAAGAACGGAACAACTATAAACTCCTGTGCAATAATTCTGCTTGGAAGCATCATCAGGACAAAAACTGTTATAAAAATCATCATTTAGAAGCTATAAATATTCCATAGTATAATAATAAACACACATTAATTACTTTTGCAGGTGAAGCTGTGTTCTGGTGTTCATTACTGGCAGGCATTGGTGCGGGTGCCAGTGCAGCATTTATAGTTAACCCTTTTGATGTAGTCAAAACACGCTTACAGCTGTTAAAGCGAGCAGAAGGAGAAATGTCATACTCCGGAATAGGAGATGCTTTTGTGTAAGTCATAAACTAATCTCTGGTTAGTAAAAGGTTGTGAGCATGTGTAATCTGTAATAGTCATAGATTAATAATCTTGTCATTTGATTGCAGCAAACTGCTAAAGAATGAGGGCATCACTGTGTTTTTCCGAGGAGCAGGCGTCCGAATGATTGTCATCGCACCATTGTTTGGTATCGCTCAAATGGTCTATTTTCTTGGAGTTGCAGAAACATTACTTGGTATTAAAAGATCCTAAAGATGATGTAAGTCCAGGGAGTATTTACCTTATGTGGGTCTTCTAATAGTCGGTACACACACGGCAGCTAAGACAATAATACTGTTTCCTTTCTTCCTTGCCTATTTTCCTCCTATTGCTGTCATCTCATGTACGAATTAATATATAAGGTTGTTGATGTTATTCTTACACTGTGAATTGAACTTGTATGATGTCAAAAGGCTAATTACTCAAATTGGCTCTAGCTTGCATATGCAAGTTTTACGAGTCATGTCCTGATTTTAATATTTTTCGCTTCTTTTTTCATGTTAACTGTGATGATTAATGGGAAATATCACCAGAACACCTTTCTGGATGTTATTAGCTGATTATTTTTCAAAAGTTTACATTTACATGTGATACTTTTTAATAAGAATATTAAAAACTGTTTTGATCTCTTAATGTGCCAAACACAGCAATCATTGCAGATTGCAACAGGTGCAGTGAATGTGAGGCATGAAGCAGGATCAGATTGAAGCGCTGCAATATTTATTATGAGCCTTACATAAATAAATGTCTGCTGAAAGAGATCATATGCAGTATTATTTCATTGACAGTTACTAGCTTTCTGAAGTGCTAATAAAATATTAAATATATAAGGGTGGAAATAATTATCATTAGAAGTTTCTCTCATATTTTTATATTAAGTAAAGGAAATAATAATGATCAAATCATCTTTGTATTGAGTTATAAGCAGTTGCTGATACCTCGGAAATGTGTAAGAGGCCCCCCACCCTGATTTTATAGGTGAAATGACTGTGAGGAGAATGCACCATGTTGTCCATTAATCATATGCATGACAGCGTTTTCAAACCAAAGTAACAGTATGGATCCACTAGCTTGGTGAAGTTTGGACTACCACTTCTGCTTCTTCTTCTTTTTCTTCTTGTTATGGTGCACTAAAATTTCAAAAATGGGATGCAGAAGCTGCAAAATCGGAATGCGCAACATTACAAACTAATATGTGGTATAATGAGCCTACAGCATATACAGTTGTCAATGCAGCTTGTTATAATTAAATGTATCTATTCAATATTTGTGATAGTATAGTTCAGGCAAGGTGGAGAAAAGGAATACAGATAGTTTGTTATATACTGTGCTGGTCATCCACAGAAATAACTGGGAATTTTATTGGCGATATAAATAGTTTTATATTATGTGGTGCATCCTACCAAATCCTAGATTTGCGGTAATCTGGTTCAAGCTAAAACGTTCAATACCAACATAAAAGACTGGTCAAATTTATGCTGAGAAATTTGACATTCTCCCGTACTTGCCAAACCTTTTCATACATATTATTCTGGCAGTTGCTGTTTGTCATCAACCAAAATTGAACTACCAACATATACTATGGAGCAGTGATACTGCCAACATACCAAGCCCTAAGCTGCAAATCATAGCCCAGTGTTGAGGCTCTATGATGCAAAGCATAATCAAGGGATGTGTTTTAGAGGAGGAACCCTAAGCAACCTGTTTTTCTTTTTCTTTTTCTTTCTTTCTTTTTTTTTCCCCCCCAAATAAAACTCAAGTCATCCAGGATGTTGCCAATTAATGGGTTTCTATCCTTCCTTTAGGTTGGCAATATACAATGTGGCATGTTTTCAACACTTCTTGCAGTCATGTTCTCATTAAAAATATTCTTTTTATGGTGGGCGGGTATTGTATAGGCTACAAGGCGGCAACAACTACTAATGGCTAAAATACTAAGGTAATTTTATCATTAATATGCATTTCATTTTCTTAACTTTTAAGCCCACAAGTATGGGAGAATATTAAAAACATTCAAAACTTGAAAAGTTTAATGAATACTGCTACCCTCCCCCACATGAACAGAAATGAGCAAGTGAAAATGTGCTAGGTTGAAGTAATGATCTTATGAGTTCATGAGTTGCATCTGTATGTGTTGTTTATTTTATGTTAAATATGAGTTGAAGATTTAGTAATCTGTGTAGGTGCTGATGTCCCCAAGCTGCAAATTAATGTTCATACACTACTAAAGCAATATTATTCAGAATTTATATTTAAAGTAAGAAGAGACTGTAAATAAATGCTATCTATTGAAGTGATGTGTATCACACGTATGTTATGCATGACCAACAGTTGAGTATGACAACTAATGCTGTTCTAACCCTTTCACCATCTGGTCGTTTACTCTGCTTTCCTCATGTTATGAATATAATTGTTGTGGCAAGCTCAGCTTGTGTTTGGAAGCTGTGAAAGCTTGTTTTAATTTGTTGCATTTAGCTTATAGGAGTAGTTAATTCTGCATTTAATGGAACAGATGCAATATCCATGTCATCATTTACATTTCCCTTAGATTTAATATTTTATGCACTTTTATTGTACACAAAACATTTTATCACTTGAATGTTTAGATATTTGCTGCCTTATTTTAGTGCAGTAATTCTTGTGTAAATGTAATTGTGAGTGATGAGTTTTCTCAGGATCAGTATTTGCTAGGAAAGGAAATGTTTTGTGTAGTAGTTATTTTAAGTCATTGCATGTTAAAAACATTTATTCAAAGGGATTGATTATGTCATTTAGTAATTGTCTATACCAACAGAAGCTTTTAGATAGAGTCTAGGAATTATATTTGCATATTTAATATTCCAGAATGATAATTCTGTTTTTCTTAATGAAACAGAATTCTACAAATGATTCAGTTACCTCCCATATTCGTACAATTTACAAAGATATCAAAAGCCAGTCATTATTTTATATACTTTGCCAATACCAATTAATAATTCTCCTTCAAATATAATATATACTGCAACAATTGTTTTTCTATCCAATATGTGAGATATTAAAGATTAATTCCTTTTGGATAAAGACTCATATAATCTTTAATAATTTGTTTTTAAATGTAATATTAATTAACAATATCTTTGGCAATCCTAAAGATTTTAATTCCCTTTAAATGTAAATAATTAACACCCATAATGCTTGATTTAGTTTTGCTATTATACACATTTTAACCCTGTTTGCTATAAAATATATAAATGAGAAAAATAAAGAAGTATATAAAATTTGTATCCTAGTTAACAAGTGTTATATTTTGCATTTTCATGTATTTATTTTCTGTTGTGAAGACCAACTGTAAGGCCTTTGATGTCACACTTAATTATACTCAAAATTAACATACTCAAAATGTGCCAAAATAATAATTGGAACCTTTTTAACATAAGCTAACTGGTCATTTATATATTACATAAATGTATACATTCTACTTTCTTTGTATGTCATAATAGGTATTTCGAAATAAAAGCTTCTAAAATGTTTTGAAATATCTTCAAAGCTAATGGCTGATAATTACTCATATTCCTAATGATTTTAATTTATTAGAACATAATTCCTTTGAATAATTTTAGTGTAATAGTTTCTATTAATAAATTCATACTACAACTTCTGAGTGAGTTAAGCACGAATATTATTGACCATGAAACCATGATAAATTCTCATGGTAAAAAAAGTTTGGCCTGTCCTGAAAAAATAAGAATAATTTATGGCTTTGGCAAGAGACCACAACAAGAATTATCTATCAATTTCTTATGTATATTGTTGTCGGGAAACATTTCTTTGTGTTTGAATTCATCACAATCTAAAACTTAGGATAAATGATACAATATATAATTATTCATCTGCTGTGTCATGAGACACAAACAGGTATTTTCATCTCCATTTAGCTCTATGGGATGCAGTCCAACAAACAACCAGCAACCAACCAGTTTCCTTATTCCTCATGTTCACTATGTTAAAGAATAATATTCTGAGATCCTAATTAATTGTACTAGCAGATTATTTAAGAAAAATAGATTGTGCTTTCATAAACACATTGATTTAAATCACCTGTGGTTTCAACCAGTATGAAGAATGTGTTACTGCAGCAGAGGCCTTTAAATGTTTAATGGTGAAGGAGTTAAAACAGCCAATTATCATGTTAGCCTTCAGAAAGCAATCTTTGAAAGTGATGTATTTTGTAAAGTATGCAAATGCAAAGAATAGCATCAATATAGATTTGTCCAAAACTTCCTTTTACTTGTTGACGATGTGAATATTGATGACTTAAATAGAACATGACATCTTGCATTTAATTGGTCAATGTCATAATAACTTGGCCTAAGTAATATGCTGGGCATGAATCAATTTACCCAGCTTGTATGGGAACATTCCACTTTTCTATTTTAATTTTAATGTTTTTTTGTTTTTTTTTTTTTTTTTTTTGTTTGTTTTTTTTTTTGTTTACTGAAGTATCTCTTTTCACTTTTATGGTAATTCATTGAATAAGCAGTGTATAAATAGTCCCTCCTTTTAGGTATAAAATATGTAGCTTTTGCTGCAGCTGTATTTTGGCTTAAACTGACAAATTTTACTGAACAGCTGCCTCTTTCAGCTTTGATAACTTTTAATCTTGCTTCACATGTAGAAATGTGTTCTGGTGTTTTGTTATTTGTACATTTACCTTGTTTATAAGAGCTTTGTTGAGAGTTTGTTTGTTTATCTAAAGTACTAGCTTTTATATAGTTTTAATAAATATAAGTACAAAAAGATTTCTAATGATGAGCATGGAAAGCAGTGTTAGAAAGTATAATATGATTAGCCAAATACACAGTTGCTTGGGAATGGAAGTAGAATTGGGAACCAGAACAGGAAGGTGAATATGCCATGCAATTAGAATAGCAATGAGAAGTATAAATGCTTACCTCAATTCAGTAGCATGATTCCTTTATCATGACTTCCTTTATTTTCTGAGCCAGATATCTTTTTGACTAAGCCTATCTTGTAATAATCACTGATGTAAAACACTGTACCCAACCATCTTTCTGATTCTGGTCCAATAAACATATGATTAAAGAGAGCTGTAGTGGCAGTTAGAAGTCACAGCTCCTTAACTAACTACTCACAATAATAATATACACTAACTGAGAAACCAACCTTGCCATTCTCAGATATTGGAACATTACTGCTGAAAGTGTGTGTTTAGCTTGGTTTGTTCTGATTCATGTTTCTATCCCTGAGCAATTGTGTTGTAGGCTTTAATATTTTATATTGGTGCTTAAAGTCTTGATGAGATTTACCCATGATAAAGGTTGATGAAAAGAAAGAAAGATGAAAAGAAAGTTAAAACAGAACATACAGGATTTTTCCAATAAGTATCAGGATTGAAGTCATAAAAATAAATTAATATGCACAATGAGTTAATTTTCTTCCAAAATAACATACTGTCTAAATCAGTGCACTGCCAGTGCTTTTTACAATCCCTGAAGTCAGCAACTGCAGGGTTATTCAGGCACTCTGTTGGACTGCAGTCACCCTCCGTGGTCTAGTGGTTACCATGCTGGCCTCTAAAATCCAAATTACAGGTTAAAATCTGATGGAGAAGTGATTTTTTCAGATGCTAAAATCCTTAGAATGGCTTCCTTCAGAAGGGAAGTAAAGCCAATAGTCCTGTGTAATGTTTAATTGCACGTAAAAGATCCCCAAGAAGGTTCCTGGGCAAAATTCTGCCGTTTCACATTCTCAAGTTGTGATTTTTGTCCTACATTGCTATCTGTGGGTGACGAGCTGGTCCCTCATCATCATGGTGCATAATGGCAAACTTGTGAACTAGAAATTCAAATCCAGTCACGGAAACAACATAATAATCCTCTATGCTCCACTTAGGAGTTACAGTAAATAACTTAACTGTTGGACTATCTATATAATTTTGAAATCATATCCTTTCATGTTACTTTTGATCCAAGGGAACGAAAAGTCTTTGGAGGAGGCATATCTGGACTGTAGGATGGTTGTAGTAGCATTATCATTTTGTGTTTGGCAGCTAGTGCAACATGAGACTGGGTGCATTGTTGTTGTGGAGGATTTAGGAATTGGCAATCTCCCTTCAGATGTGACAGAATCTAAGCCATGTTTTCTTCACTTCACTTTGATGTTGCATATCTATTGCTGTAATCTCCAGCATCATACCAGCCTTCTTTTCTTTATTTTTATTCATTTTTTATGCCACTCAAAAATATGTTCTGGATATAACTTTGTCCTTATAAGCCTCATTGATCACATAAAAATCTCTGCAGCAGTATTGTTCAGTTTAACACAAAATGAATAGCATAATACTGCTGGATGGTTTGTTGCATCTTGGCTCTTGATGCTGAACCTAAACACACATTCACTGATCTAACATTCCAAAGGCTTGGAGGCAACTAAACCATTATGTAGCACCCTCCCCCCCCCCTCTCCACCAATGCTCCAGCCCAAAGAGATCTCTGTGCATTGGTCAGAAGAAAATCAGTCCTGATACTTATTAGACAAACTGTAGTTTCTGTCATTCTCTTGCATTCCATAGTTGCTGCTTATATATCAGAAAATAGTGCAACACTCTTCATTTCTTTCTTCTAATGCACCTTCTTGACTTTACTCTGTCAGCTGTAAATTGCTTTAAAAGAGTGCTAATATTTTAAAAATTGAATTGTTTCTTTTCATTCTCTCTAACAGGCTTCTAGAAAGTATATACTATTTTAATAACACTTGTGTTTAGGGTGTCAGGTGTTTGACTTGGCTGCACGTGTACCAATTTTGTGCTTAAAGCTCTTTGTCCTGCCTGAAACCAATGCAAAACAAAACCATTCTGCCTTTGGTTTTCTAGATTTGTAATTATTTTCTAGCTATCTATCAGGTATTAAAATCATTGTTGCAATTTCAAGAACCTTTATTTCAAAAAAGTATGATTTACTTTTATTCACTTTGCTTGCTTATCAAAATTACTGCTGAGTGGAGAACCACAAAGATGGCATTAATGTGTACCTTGACTTTCTCAAAGCCTGACAACCTTAGGCATATGCATGAATTCAATCTTGGTGTGGTTGTAAATTTTTTTTACTCCTGGATCTATCAAATTATTTTCTCAATTATAGAATTCTATTTTCAAAAAGTAGATAAAACTTGCATATAAGCATGCAAGAAGTTACGTATGGACACTATAGTGTCCATATTTTACTCAAATTAGTTAAATAATAAATTAAAAGTTTCACTGTATAAATCACTTCACATCATACCTTGTTGAGGTAAGAAATTGTATATAATGAACTGAACACATTATATGAAGCAATTGTTTAGCATTACAATTCCAACTAGATGATTACACTTGCTCGTCAGATTTTAATGAAGTTTGTCCTCATTTGGTCAGATTTACTTTCTCCTCCATTTACATTTTGCCACCTTAAATATTTAAAGTCATATTGGCAACTTTAACATTGAAACCATTTACTCATTAGCAGTTATATAAGATTACATTTTGGTTTCAAACTTTGAATCGTGCACACATTCATACTCTCATTTGTATGTTCAGATTTTATAGAGAAAAGAAAGAATTCTGTTTAAAGGAAAATTGATCCTACAGCCATGAATAGAACTCTATTCAGACTTCCCATCTTAAAAGTGCACTTTAAATCATACATAGGCCATGGCTTTAAGATTCATAAATGAACTTGCTATACTACAATTGGACTTTTGGTCTTTTTTTATCTTTATGCACAGTTTGAAAATACATTGTAATTAGTGCTTATGTGATAAAATCACATCTCTCCCTGTTTTCCATTTGCTCTCATATAGAAATTAAATAGGAAAGGTTAGGCAATTTGTATGTGTGTGTATGTACCAATGCATAATTTTGTCATTTGTAGTTCCTTTTAGTTGAATATAGTACAAGAACTGCAGTAATATGCAAAATGTTGAAAGAATGGCCATTTGAATAGAAATAGTTCAGCAAGACTATCCTTTTTGCTATAGAACAAAGTCGGAGAGTTAATAAAAGAATAGTATAATTTATAAGCAGTATCATTCCAGAATATGCAATTCTTTATTTGATGGAATGGAGAATGGCTCCTAACATTTTAAGCCATTTGTGTGTTTATGAAAACTTGGGCTTTTAAAACGTATGCTTTTGGATCAAATCTTGCTTAAAGTTTAGATTTATATCCACAACATATTTAAGAATAAAACATCCATTACGAGGTATTGGAGGTATCTAATTCAGCAAATGCTGTCAATAGTTAAAATTAATTTAACAGGAAAATACATAAACATTCATTCTGAATGGTCTTTGAAGTTTTTAGATTACTTCATTTAAATAAGATTATTAGGAAAGTCTGGTCTTTCTAATTACTTATAATTGAACGAGGTTCAAGCTTAATACAAATTCAGTGGGGAAAAAGTTTTGAGATTAAACAACATTAATTTGATTTTATGAAGTGGACTATGATACAATAGCAAAAGTACTTTCATTGCAGTACATGACATAACATCTAGTATTTTTTCTTACCACTCCATTTATTGACTACCAAAAACAATGTTGTATCAAATGCAGTATCTCAGCAGAAACCAAATTAAGTAACATGCAATGAATGGCTGGCTGAGAGGCAATAAAGAATACTCATAAGAGGATATTGCATGGGTTTGACACATTGGATAACTAAGCAGAGCTTCCACTTAGTCTTCCTTTTTCTTAATCATTTTAACTATTAACTTCATAAACACAAAAATGGAAGTACCATAGTTGGATATTTAAAATTGCAAAAATTATTTAGATGTGTTTATGTATGTATTCAGTTTCACTTGAACAAATAATGCTTGCTGCACTAAATTTTGAACTGCTCTTTTTATGTCTTATTTACCCTCTGCTATTTCCAGTGTGCAAAAGTGACAATAAAATTATTGTTGGTGCTGAAAGAAATGTAAAGTGCAGAAAAATCATAGTAAGTGGTATAAATTAAGGCACACAATACGATTATTCTTTGCTTCAGATTAAAGCACACATTTTAATAATGTTATTACATTTTATTGATATTTTCTTAAATAATAATAGTTATGTTAAATTTAATCACTTTCAACTGTCAATGAAATGAAGTTTTACTGCATTAAAGCTTTCATTTTATAGAATTTATGCTTATTTATATAATGAATTAATATAAGATATCTTGAAAATAAAGAATGATATTGTTCCTTTGATTTTAGTTATGCTTTTTCTCCAATAATAAAATTGAGCTAAATTTTGCTGTTTATGAATAACAGGCAGAATATAAACACAGCATTGTGTGAAAGCTTATACATAAATAACATTATGATGAATATGTATTTAGGCAGCAAAGGATTTATTCCTAAATATTTTATAGATAAAGGTAATTGCTATATGCAAATATTGTTATAATTTGAGAGCTCTCTCCTTATGTATTGACACGGTTGTGTTAAAAATACTTCTTTGTCATTCTTTTCCATATCTTAATTTAATTGTGCCATGCAGGGCAGAGAACTGTCGGCTCTGCTCCATTCAGTCCATATCATATTGGGAATAATTTTACATACTTCATATTTTCAAGTTTTAACATCTTAACAAAGCCATTGAATTTTTGTTATAATTGTTAATGTTACTTTATTAGCAGTTTTTTGTTCCCAGCATGTGTTGTTAAATGCATATTTTAAAGTCTATTACGATGAAATCAATTTTAAAAGCTGGTTGCACATGTATATCTAATTTATGTTTCCTCTGTAAATCCTTGAACAAGAAAATGCTTTCATTCCTTTGGTCCATGTAAAATTTTATAAGGACACAGTTAAATTTAGGATACCATTACATAGAGACGTTTGGAGAATGAGAGTGGTTTCTGGATGAAACTATTGGCCATAAGGTGTTAAAATGGAAGTGTGTGCTCTCTCCTTAAAAAAGAATAATTGCATTTGGTTTATAAAAATTATAGATTTTTTTTTTGGTTTAGGTTTATTGAAGCACTAAGAATTACATATATTGTACAATACATATCTGGTGCTGCCCACAAGAATTTGGCCCAGGCCACATTTTCAGTGGGCAGTACAGTTTAAGTTATACAAAAAAACATATTACTGTAACTACCACTACTACTAAATGCTCATAAACTATAGTTCTTCTCTGTTGACAGTCCATTTCCATTTAATCTTGACTTTTTCTAAATATTGCCCAAATGTCATTACAGTTTTTTATTTATATCGGATTCCCTATTCATTTTTGACTATATAGTTTCAATCAAAAATTATATGTTGAACATATCTTTCTCTTTCCCAGCTATTTTTTATGGGTATATAAAATACTAGTGATCTCTTCTCTGATAGCTGACTAAACAATGTTTTAATTTCTATATCAAATCTTTTTCTTGCTCCCTTCCAAAATCTTCATAATTTGTTTCTCTGTTCCACCAAATATTGCCTAAGTCATTATTTTCTAAGTTATTTCTTAAATTGCTTACCCAACTTGTACTTTGTAAACTTATTCCTTGGTATTTCAAATATTGTTAAAGTAAATTACCATCTTCTAAAGAATCCTATACCAATATTTTAAAGTCTTCTCCATAACTAATCCTTTTTCTTGTCACTCTCCCCATTTCAATTCGGGTTACTTCATTTGCCAAGAGCAACCCCAAAACTTCCTTATAAAACGTTCTGTGGACAAAATCTATAACTTTCCATCCGTTTTCAAGACCCCATATTTCAATACCATATAACATCCTAGCCTCGACCATTGAATTATATACTCTTTCTAACCATTTCACATCCATCTGTGGTGTTTTATATAAACCACCTCTCACTGCCATCATTGCGGCTCTTCCTTTTGCTAAAGCTACTTTCTTTTGTTTCTCCCATTTACATCCTGCATCTATTTTTATTCCTAAATAAGTGTATTCATGCACTATTTTATATTTTTTTTACTTCCTTTTATCCATTTCTCATATTTACTCAATTTAAATCCTCTCTTAAACACTAAAATTTGGGTTTTTTCTATGTTTATATTTAGTCTTCATTCTATACAGTAATTATCTATTTATTGTAAAAAACAATTTTAGACCATTTACAATGATGGAACCCACTACCAAATCATCTGCAAAAAGGAGACCAGGCATTTAAACATTATTTATTACAGGCAAAAGCTTTTATAACTATTATATTCTGCAGTATGTCGTCAATAAACAGATTGACTAAAATTGGAATTAACTTGCATCCCTGATGTAGCGCCCATTTTTTATATTAAGGGAGATGTAATTTTTCTTGGAGGATTAATTTTTTTTTCTCGCCCGTATGTACAATGTGGATAGAGAAGGTATTGTATCCCACCCAAAAATTTGATGTCAAGATTTCACAGAAAATATGTTTTGAGGTCCCCCAAGTCCAAAAAAAATTAGAAAACGGTCGTGCTTGTGTGTGTACAAGCATAACTCAAAATACAAAGGCCGTCAAATACCAAACTTGCGACACGAAGATTTTCAAGAAAACCCCTCCAACACAAACTACTCATTACATATAACATTTTTTGAAAATTTTGTTTTTCTCAAAAATCGCTCTAGCAGTTTTTATTAAAATACTGTATATTAAAGATACTTCATCGCAAATATAATGTATATTTTTAATTTTCTGGGAATAGCCTCTTTAGTCTGGATGAGTTTTGCAGAATTTTGCATAATGGTTAAACCATAAGAGATGGACAAAAACTACTTCACAAAAAATGTGGATCTCGTTAAAACACATAATTTGTCATATACATATTTTATGTAGAACTGACCATTTTGAGTGTTATTAGTTTGTTTTAAGCTATATAAAATTTCTTAAGCGGGAAGTGATGTTTAACTGCAGGCCATACAAAGCAAACTGAACTTAAAATGTTTCATATAGGACCAGCTTTTAAAAGATTTGAGTTTCATTTTAGCTTCCCTTATTTCCCAACTACTTACAAGGAAGCAAGTAAATAAGACCATTTCTGCTAATGTTTACCTTAATTAGCATGCCGTAGATAAAAGAATGATCTTTTGTAAGAAAAGTTGTTTATATAACAGCTAGAGATTAAAGCAATAGAAAGTGATGTGAATGGAACACATCAGTTTTTTGTTTTTGTAATTAATTTTTTTTAAAACTGAATCATCTTTATTAACACCAATAATTCCTTAAAAATAATCAATTATTTATTTTGTTTTTTACCTCTGAGCTGTCCTCAAATCATTTCTGAAAAAACAGGCAGTTTGCATTAGAAAAGGTTAATTTGAGAAAATTCTGTTTAAAGTGAAAACTTAAAAAAACACTCATACATTTAAGAGGGGAGGAGGGGAAGTAGCCATGTAACTTTTAAAAAACTGACATTGATGTATTTAACATGTGTACCAATTTGTAGACCAAAATTTCCCCTAAAAGAAAAGCTAAAGTTTACCTCTTTAGTGCAGAGAGCATAGGAGTTATGGATTATTCTCTGAAGCAGTGCAGAGTACCGAGTGGCAGATACTCATTTTTAAAACTGCATTTAAACTGCCTACAAATATATTTATATATTGAAGAGATTTTAAAAACACAAAATTGCACAAAGAACTAAAGTAATTTTTGGGTGAGTTTTGCCATTTAGCCTCACCTCCCCTCCTATTACTGCTTTATTTTAGTTTAGCCACTACAAACTAATTCCTACAAAAGCATACTTTTCTACCCAAGTCATGCTACAATAAATCTTTGCAGAAATAGTTTAATATTACACATTTATTTTTTTTTTTTTTTTTTTTTCAAGTTTAACGTCCTTTAATTTGGTTGGTCATATCGGACAATGAATGAAATTGGTGAAATGATGCTCAAATGATCTCGGGGTCCAGGGAGCTTAAAATTACTCGACATTTGTCTTCTCAGAATAAGGGAAGCCCCCCCCCCCAAAAACCTTATCCGGGTAACTCACCCTAAGCGAGATTCGAACTCACGACTTGTTGAATGTGAAGCAGACATGCTACCACCACGCTACCCAGGCAGGCACCACATTTTATTGTAGGACAAGGGAAAGAGTTGATAGTCATGTGTCTCTCTGTGCTGACTTAGAAAATTACATACTCTACGATATTGCAAGAAGTAACTAAATAGCAGTAGTACTTTAAAAATATGTTACTTGTTATGTAACAAAATGACTCAGTTGCTTCAAAAGAAATGTTGGTGCTTAGAAGCTCAGCTGTTGGTTGTCTCTCTGACTCGATTCAATTCTTCAGTCCTGGCAGTTCTCTTTTATAGCTCCCATCAAAAGCAGAACATTCTCAAAAGATTATTTCTCAGACCGATTGCCAAGAAGTTTCCAAAGCTGTGGGAAGGCGCCCACAAAGCATTAGTATACTGGGCCATTATTGCATGTGTTCAGTTGATCTAGGGCCAGCAGACCCTCAACAATGCAGGGAGCTATTTTATGGGGCTGGCATTGCGCCAATGCTGCTCTGTATGTGTTCGTATTTTCAACACACTTTGCAAATGTGGTCCTCACCTGCAATAATCCAGGTAGCTAAGAGACTCGGTCCACCAATTATTTGCCCACATAATAACATTATCTTAATTATATGAAACTCCAATCAAAATCATCTCTGCCAGTTTTAAGAAATCCAAATCTTCAAATGATTTTGCATGCAAATGTAGTTTGGGAAAGGATTTTTTTTTTCAAAAAAATCTTTGTTTGCATCTTTGGAATTAAATAATAAAATTAATGGTATTTATTTTATGTTTTATTAAGTTGTGCTGTTTATACATCAGCCTTTTTTTCAAAATGCCCCTTTTGGGTTCAGGGGACATCAAAATGTATTTCCAGTGAAATCTTGACATCAAATAGTTGAACAAAATATATTATTTCCTCCACTTACATTAGATATATTAGAAAAAAAAATTGTGTAGTTTCTAAAGAAAACACTTTTCATACTTATCTTCAAAGCCACAATAAAATTATAATTTACTCCCATACATGGCAATTACATTGTAACAGAGTATTAAACAGAATTATATAAAGGTGAAGATGTAATTTAAAAAAAAAAAAAAAAAAAAAAAACTTGTGAAACAATTGCACACAAAATCCATGAATGAGAAATGTTTGGCGAGATGAATAATAGTCTGTGATTAGCTGTTTCGTACATTAATGCCAAACCAATTTAATAAATTGTAGATACAATTGCATAAGCAAACTAAAGTATCTAATCCATCAAAATAACTATAAAAAGTAAAAGTAAAATTAATAGAGGGCTAAAAAATAAAAAGCATAATATGGCTTTGGTAATTAGAAGAAAATAAAATGAGAGATCCAAAATATAAAAACCCTTTAAGAAATTTGCTTCAACATGCATCAGTTGATTTGAAAGAATGCATTTCATACTGTATATTTTCTGTCGTCATTGTAAGCACAATGCCTTCTTACAGTAAGCAGATTCTATAGGCATAAGGCTATTGATACATTTTTATGCAATATCTTCAGAGTAAGATGTGTTTGAAGTTTTAAGAAATCGCCTTATAATTTCCTTGTGTACAACGTAAAGGCATTTTGAAACCCATATATTTTTATTTATTTGTACTAAGCTTCTTACAAATAAAAATACAAGGAATATGGTCAACATTATTAAAAAAAAAAAACTCTTCAGCTTTCATAAAGTCTTTACTAAGACTTTTAATTAATGCAATCATTCTATCCATTTTAAACCATTTCTCCATAGTTATGTCCCTTCACACTCAAATATTGTGCTCGGTATCTTCTTTTCTCCTGCATATTGGACTGTTTTTGTGGAAAATCATTTCTTATCCCTTTCCATACACCCGTTCTCACCCATGCTATACCTTCTTTTTGTTCTTAATTCAGTTTATTTTTATTTATATATATATATATATATATATATTGTAATATATGATTCTAGTGATCTTTTTCCAACTATATCAGCAAACAGTGTATTTCTGTCTTCAAATCTTCTAACTCCTTTCTAAACATTCTTAACGTTATTTTCCTTCATTCCCCAAATTTCTCCCAGGCCATTGCCTTCCAAGTTATACTGTAGACCAGCCATTGCCTTTTTAAGTCTTTTCTTGATATTCTAAGCATTGTCTTAGCAGATTCTTTTCATCTAAATTTAAAATTTGAAACCAAAACTTAAGTGCTCTCTCCATGATCATATCTTTCCTTCTTACTCTACCCATTTCTAATTGGGTGAAATCTTTGACTGTGATGCTTGGTAGTCCTAAAACTTCTCTGCAGAACATTTTATGTACTGATTTAATGGTATTTAAAGTACTTACAACATTGTAAGTCGCCATTGGGGTATGTCATCTCAAAATAATTTGAGATCACCTCGTGGTTTACGAGGAAATATGCAAATCAGTTGAAAAATTTAGTGCTATGCTGGCATGTTGCCATGGCAGCTCAGTGGTAGAGCTACTGGCTAGAGATCAGGAGATCCGTTGTTCAAATTCTGGCTAAGGCATTAATTTTTCAGTCTGACTCTACCTATCCAAATCCCATCCACCCTCCAGTCCACAAACTTCACTCCCATATAATATTTTTGCTTCCATACCCTTATATACCAATAACATTTTAACATAAGTGGCATTCAAAATGGACAACCACCATAATCAGATAGAAGTGGTCCAAAATTTACAACTTATATGCAGAGTCTGAGGCAGCAAGAGCATGCTTGCAATTGACTAATGCACCAGTTGTCACAAAACAAGGTAATAAAACCAAGGAGGATCCAGTATTTGAGAGTCAAAGATTAAAAAGAAAGTTGCTTTCTTTGTCATACCTCATTATCATGTACTGCCAATGTATATAAATGACATTGTTTTACAATAAAATTAGTTAAGGTGCAGAGTAGTAGAATACCCCATATAAAAGTTTGAAATATCTCATGCATAAAAGAGTGGTTTGGATATTAAGAGCATTTAGGTGAGAAAGGGCAGTTCTCTATGTATTAATTCACACCTCTTCCCTTTTCTCCTCTATTATTGGTTAATTGTAGCCAACACTTGTAAATAACATTACCAATATCTTGCTTTCTAAAACGTTTGGATTCAAAAGCCACCTAAGAAACTATTTTATTTCAGTCTGATGAGTTATCTATTGTTTGTAGATTAACGAGAGTTTCTGTGGAATGCAAGTGGTCAGCACAGCGTTAAACAAGGCCAACCTTAACATTGCCATTAAACCATTCCATCATATGCATGTATACAGTTCAGCTGATGTCTTTGCTAATATCGTTAGGAATGTCAAAGCACATGTTTTTCATAATGAATGCTGCTTCAATCATGGTCCATAGCTCATCTGCATCATACATATCTCCAAATGTCATAGGTATATGAAAATGGCAAAATATCTGAAGATGCTAACAGATCCTGCCTCATTTCCTTATGAACCTAACCTTGATCCATGATTAAATGTCAGGTGCACTTACAGGCCTAAAATTATATTAGATATGATGTATATTTTTTTTAGACGTTTCTTTGGCATTGGCATAGATTTTAAGCCTATTGTACATCATTGCTAACAATGCATGGTTACTTTTATTTTGGGGGGGGGGGAAAAAATTAAAGAAAAATGTCACTGCAATGTTAATATTTATTTTTGTGATTGAAATGTATGTAGTGTACATGTTGTAATATAGAGTGATCAAATCCAGTGTGTAAAGTCACTGCTGATGTATAACTGAATGTTAGGGCTAATTCTTGTTGTAACAGTGCCATTGGCAGAAATTTAGCATAATAAAGTATGTAATGGGTTTAGAGTTGCTGAGATAGCATGGATATCAGTTTTATATTCTGCCATTGTAAACTTAATCTTTGCTGTTTATAGCAATTTATGTTATGTATCATGATGGAAGTCTGTATTATCTCAGTTGCACTGAACTCGGATGTCCACGTACTGTGTAATTGAGTGCAGTCAGTAGTCAATTTAATAATACTTTTGCAGGCCCAGCCAACTGAGGCTACTGCATAGAGACAGAATTGTTAGAAATAAATATACAATACACAAATCATTTTCTTCACTTTTTTTATTTCTATATCCCATATCCTGTACAGTATTTACATCACAGAAAAGTTACACAAGAAAATGTTACTGTTTTTTGAAACATTATTTAAAGGTAACATTTTGTGCAGGCAAGAGAAATACACTTTTCATTTTTCTCAGGTTTTCACAGTTAATACATTAAAAATTTAGACATGCTCTATATTATACTATGCCAGTAATACTGCATCTCAGCATGAGAAATGCTGACAAATAGCTTCTGAACAACATGACCACTGTCAGATATACTACAAGGAATGTGCCTCTTGAGGTAAGCAGTGAAAAGTGCACAGGAAAGATGACAGAAAAATGGAATGTTGCCAGATAAACCAATCAAGAGATACTTAATCTGAAAACTTGCGGTTAGGATTACGACCAAACAGGGCACAACGAATTTGTGGAACAAGCTTTTGTGCAATCAGTTCAAGACGAGCTTCAAGTGTGTTGGTAATTTTTATGCGTCCCCTTTGAGCCTGCAGCTCTACTCCTCCAGTTGTGTCTGGAGGCAGAAAGCCTTCTGTGTCCACCTTAAGAATAACCTCTCTACCTGTTTGTTGGTTGTAGTGATCTGCAATAGTGGCCAGAATTCCTTTCACTAATCCTTGGTCTACTTCACGCACACGAATCACCACTTGAGGTTCCAGGAGCTGCAAATAATAATAACTGTATGAAAACCTGCTTTGACATTTATCAGTAAAGATTATCACATTTTAACTAAGCAGAATATATGTAAATACAAAGGTCTTTCTCCCAAGTCTAATTAGTCATGTTTTATATACACACAGAAAATCATTGTTTTGTATGAGCACAAGAGCACATTAAAAGTAATTAACACCCTTCAAAATATTCCTCTAAGTCTTCCATACATCTTTGTTAATAGATAAGAGCTGAATACAATCAGTCATTTATATGAGCCTCTTTTGCAAAGTCTGGAGCTTCAGAATAAGTTCAGAGATATATGGACTGAGACCACCACTTTCTAAGAGGTTTTTTTCACAATCTCACCACTGCATGAGGTATCCAAAAATTGCCGGGAAGGTGGGCTAGCAAAGGCGCACTAAAATATGTATCTTAAGATAAATTACGGAAATGCTGACCTTCTGTTCACATAATGGCAACACAATTTGCAAAAATGTTCTCACTCATTTATCTAAGCTTAGCAGGAGGAGTCCTTGTGATTTCTTGCATGATGTTATCACTAAGTTTCTGTAGATTACCAGGGATTTCTGCTGCTGAGCTTAGGTGGATGAGAGAAAACATCTTTAACTTGTTATACTGCCTGTTTGGGAACAGATGGTCAATATTTTCAGCATTTATTTAAGGTCAAGACTCCAGTGTGCCTTTGCCAGCACCACTTTCCTGGCAACTCTCTGATTTCTCCCCCATTGGTGAGAAACTGTGAGAGGGGATTACCTTATAAATTAATGACCATATTGAATTAATTTTAAAGTGGTACTGTTAACACACACCACTTACTTTTATTGAGCGGAACAATTGTTTTGCGGACCGTTGTACTGGTTCAACAGCTGAGGATGTGGGCAATGGTCCACGAAACAATTGTCCTGCTCAATAAAAGTAAGTGAAGTGTGTGTTAACAGTACCACTTTAATTCAATTTGATTATGCCTTCATTATAAGCAGCTTCAAAATTATACAATTATAATGACCCTATGTTTTGTTTGTACAAGCATTTGGTTTCACAAATTCTTTTCCCTGTGTCCAAAGGAAATTATAACATTCGGGTGCCCCTATGCAATGTTGACTATATTGTGGTGATTGTGATATTGCCAAGCTTAGTAAACAACAGCTGATTATGAACCTTTCTCTAGTGTTTAAAGTTGTATTTAAACAGTGTATATTGTAGTGACTGACATATTAATTCATTATTATTGTTAACTGAAAATAACACATGCATAATATTTGCAACTCATGTAGAATAAACCACATACTTCTGACAATATAGAACTACTGAATTATTAGAACTAGCTGAAAACTTCAATGCCACAGCCAGGATTTTTCAGCTGGTTCTAATAATAAAAAACATTACCCACTGTAACGTAAACATAGGAGGAGCAATACCAACATAATAAATTACTGCAAACTTGTTATGATAGAAATGAAACAGATATAAACATGGTATAATGAAATGCTTTAAAATTGTAAAGGCTTAATTCCATCCTAATATCTGTTGTCATCATTCTCAGGATTATTTTCATCCTTGTTTCACTATCTTGCTAATGAAAGTTTTGATGCTTAATTTAAGAGCTGCTTCAGTTTGCTGCATAATTTTTGCGCCACTGTCACATTTAAAATCTTGTATAAATAAAATTGATACATACACAAAGATAAACATATAAACACAATACTATCAATATAACAACAAATAATATGTAGTTTGCAAAGAACCTGATGCATGTGTTAGAATTCACAAACTTAAGTGGAAGGTTGGTAATAGTCAGATCCAACTTATAGTTCAGTTTCTGATTTTGACCAACAGACTGGAATGCCTCCTTGTGATTGGTTCAGAAAGTCTAACATATAAAGTTTTTCATCTGTTTTTTACAAGCATATCAACTTAACTGCTAGCTGTCAAGTGCAAAGATTCAGTGGTGGTGTTATAAACAAAGCTACAAATGGGGATGGGAAGGGAACTATTACTTTGTATTTTTGAGAGAAGCTATAAACAGTGATGCATTTTAAATCATCAGCTTTAAAGATGACATGGAAACACCATTACTTATTTTTATTCATGTTACATGCTTAGAGCATATGTTCCCATCAAGAAGAGTAGGAGTGGATCATTTCGCATAAAATATAACCACATCATATACTCACAAAACTACCAGTTGTTCACATCTATACACTCGGGGTAAAAATATTCAACAATAATATTAAAAGCCTCTATGTTTTTGCTTTTCCTTCACCTGAATAAAATAATGCCTCTTTCTAAAACTGTTCTTCAGTGCATTAATGGTTTTCTCCTCTTTTTTTTTCAGAGAATATAAATTAGCAAATTAACAAGCAAGAATAAAAACAATCTGATGTATTCGATTCACATAAGTTACTCAAGCATTCCACATACAAACTATTCCTACAAAAATTATTTTTTTATCTACATCAAGTTAATCAAGATAAACATTAGCAGAATTGGTCTTATTACTTGCTTCCTTGTAGGTAGAAAAAAATAATGGAATAAACTAGGTTAAAGCAATAGCTGGCCGCTATGTGAAACAATTGAAGTTTGATTCACTTTGCATGACCTGCAATAAAACGAGAGAGAGAAAATGAAAGGCAACTCCCATTTGAGAAAAGTTATATAGTTTAAAATTGGAATTGGCAACAAAACATATCTCAGAAATGGTCAGCTCTATATAAAAAACATAAATGACAAATTATGTGTTTTAATCAGATCTACATTTTTTATGTATTGAGTTTATTCCTTACGATTTGCCAGTTATGCAAAATTCATCCAGAATAAAGAGGTCTTTAGAGGATATTCCCAGAAAATTCAAGACATACATTTTATTTGTGATGTAAAAAAAAATGAAATGGCCTGTTATTTATGGACGCTCTTTAACTGCTTTGGTTCTCAGCGTCCCATTCTATATTGGGCGTGAAAGATCGCTTAATTTTGCTCAGAGGCCTCTCTTATCAGGCTTGAGGTTCTTTTACGTGCCGTAAATCTACGACACAGGCCCCACAGCTTTACTTCCCTTCCGAAGCCATGCTAAGGATTTTTACGCCCGAAAAAATCCATCGTCCTCCACCAGGTTTGAACCCGCGACCTTGGGTATATGAAGTTAGCATGGTAACCATTACACCACGGAAGGCGACATTATTTGTGATGTAAATATATAGTATGTTAATCAAAATCGTTTGAGCCATTTTTGAGAAAATCAAAATTTTTCCATGTGAAGGGTGGTTTGTGGAAGATACTAAACATAAATACCAAGCAGACCTCAAAAACATATATTTCTGGTAAAATTTTGACATAAATTTTTGGGAGAATACAATACCTTCTAGCTACTCTGTACATTGTATGTATATACATGCTTGAGGAAGTAAAAATTAATGCTTTTCTTTATTGCTGATAATTTTCTGTGGGTTTATGGAGCAAGTTAGGCATATGTTACATAACTGCATACATACAAATACAGATTCATATTTACATAAAGAAGCACATCTATTTGCATAACGCAATACAATGCTTTCTCAGCCTCTATAGCTCCAAAAACAGGAACTGAAAGAGTATTACATTCTTTTAATACTAGAAATTACAAAATCCTTTTGAATTTTTTAAACTGCCTGGAAATCTTGCCATCAACAAAAGTGTGGACACATCTAGTATGTCCAAATATGCATATTTATAAAGTGTAAACTGTCAATTTGTGCATAATAAAACCAACTTATAACTATAATTGGATGGTAGCATTCCATTAGACATTAGATTAACTGAAATCTGCTTGCTTCAGTGATTTAAAAACTAGGATAAAACCATAGATTAATACTTATAGTTGCAAAAAATATTTTTATATCATAAAAGTAAAATATATATATATATATATATATATTTTTTTTTTAAATAGTTTTGGCAAAATTGGCAACATAATTCCACTGTACCATCTGTTTCTTCAGTGAAGTTATTGTGTAATATTAGTATGACATACTGTTAGTGTTAATCATTTAATAGCTGTTTATTTAGTGAATTCTCTGGTTCACACACAACTCCTTTTAAGCAGGCAATTAGATATGTTTCTTCTGTATGCCCTATTGCCAGCTGCTGCACTATAATAGCAGAATATGGTAACCATTTGGGCTGTGTGATATCAAGGTTTGGTTTTTTTCTCTTAAGCCTCTTGCAGAAATAAAGAAAAATATGAGCCAATATGCTGTTACCTATATATTATGTATTATTTGGCCATACTGTTTATATTAGCAGATTGAATTCACAGATATGGTGGTATCCAAATACTACCACAAGCAAGCTGTTTAAATGAATACAATAATAATTTAATCACACTTGGACTGCACACAAGGTGCTGTAATTTTTGTTTTATGAATGGCTCTGGAAGTAATCTAGAGACAGTAACTCAATACTGTAAGTATTTCATTTTTTTTCTGATTTTGTAGTACTCATATTTCTACAAACTATACTTTTTGCATAATTCTGTTGTGATCCAACTAGACTGAACTGTATTGTTTCCGAACCACTAAAATATGGTCATAGTAACAATGCACTGGGCACTCTAGTTTGTGCTTGGCTGTCCATATGCTACTTATGCACTTGACGGTCACCTGGAAGGAGGCTTGCCTCATCTCATCCAATTGTGTTATAAATACACAAGAATGTAATGTCACCCTTGTTGCAAAGTTTACAACATTCCTTGGTTTACGCTGCACTTCTTCTTGCAATGGAATTGCTTTAATAACTGCAGCGTTTGTATAAGAAATACATATAACAACATATATGGCGGGATTATACAAATTATTTTAAGCACAATTAGCACTACAAGTTTCACTGCTTTATTGTATAGCTATCAGAGTTTAGTAGTTTTTGTAGTGCAGCTGCTGGACATGGACGGTAACAAGTTTCAAGCGTGACATTTGGCAACAGTGCGGAAGAGTGACCATTAGGCAGCACTAAACGTCAGGTGCACAGTTGATTCTCCTAAACTGAAAATAGGTAATTGACTCACATCAGCTCCTCTGATTTGCTGAGGCTTCTAAGATTTAGATAACTGAATGCTAACTTCTTATTAGCAATTCTAGAACCTGTAAGTAGCCATACTTCTCTGGACTTCTATCTCCTGTGTTATAGTAGAGCCCTATGACAGCTAGCAACAATGTATTTGACAGCATTGTGACTTCTTTGTTGATGATTACTAATATTCTATGCACTCAACATAAAGAATAATTTAGATGGGGAGGTATTAATCAAAGTTTGTTTGAATTGACTTTGTTCTTATTATCTGACAATGGCTGTAATTGTACAAAATATAGCAGAGAGCTATGAAGACATTTCAAACTGTAAATTTTTACATTTTTGAAAAGTGAAATTTTTGCAGGAAATGTTTAAGTTAATGAATATAAGTATTTAAAATCTATTGTGATTACATTTTTCCAATTTTAATTTAATATTTCACATAACATTAAGATCACAGAAATGATAATTATTAAATTGAGTTTGGGGTCTAAAAAAGACTTCCCAGGTGACTGACTCATTTTAAATTAAATTTGAACTAGCCCCTTACAGGCTACTAGGCAGACATTCTCACTATATGTATTACAAAGGTGGGTTCTGTGATATTATGCTGCAAGATAAACATTTAGGAACATTTGAGAAAAATTGCTTTCTGTGGAAAGCTGAGTTTCAAGTTCTTTACATGTTATTCTTGTACTAGGATTAACATCCACATTATTGTTGTTCATGCCTCTAAGTTCACAATAAGTATATAGAAAAAGTTTGCTTACTTTAAAATCATCGTTAAGCAAAAGATGTAGTAACATAACAAGAATAGAAGAATCTGTTTTGATGTGAATACTATTGATATATGTAAATTTACCATTGCTTGAGAAAGTCTTTCAGTATATCAAATCAGATTTATTACAGCCCTTAACCCTTCTTCCTTTTATTCATGCGTAAGAGGGAAGAGATTTTTAGTTTATTTACTGCCATGGCTCAAAATATTACTTATCTATTCTTCACATATATTCACCTAAATTAAGCACTATATGTGCATCTTTTCTTTGGTGTTCAGCTCCCTAGTGTTCATTTGGTAGGTTTTGTGCCACTTCGGAAGCAGAGCATAGCAACAACATTGAGACACAAAGTACTCTTTACACCCTGATATCTAGTAGCTTCAATGCTAAGGTTTCATTCTGTCTGTGGAGCCCAATGTTTCATATAATAATTTAACTAATTCATAGTAATTTAAGATAATCTATGCATCATAATGGTGAGGGCTTCAAGAAAAACTTTTTGGATGGTAACAGGCAAGGGAATTATCTTTTCTTACCCCCCAGCCCTCACCTTTCTGTAAAATTATGACCAAGAAAATGTATGTGCATAACAGTCCGATGCCCACTTACACCCTAACACCCTTGGCAGATATTGAGAGATAATAGAGTTAGATAGTAAAGTTAGGAATTATGATTCACAATTAAAACTACTTAACTATACTCTACTCTATTGGATAATTAAAGTATAAATCTGATGTGAACTAAAAACCACACGACTTTCTCTACCCTCTATTAATTATTAATGGACATAAACTTACAAAATCTCATTGCATACATAGTAAGTAGAGAAAAATTCTATAATGAAATTTCTCCAGAAATACATGTTTTGAGACCCTCTAAATAAAAAAAAATTGTGTGAACAGAAAACAAAGCAAAACAAATTGAATAAATCAAAGTTGGTATTTAAATTCAATACTTCAAAAGATGCATCATGAAGATTTTCAAGAAAATCCCTTTACCCCAAACTATCCTTTATCTGGAACATTTTCCTACATTTTTGATTTTTTTAAAAATAGCAGATTTTGAAATTATATCAAACATAATAATAGAATATACAGATATAACCTGTGATTATTCTTAAACAGGATGACACTTTCTAATGAACTGAACATAAAATATTAGTGCAATTTTTCTGTTTTTAAGTATTTTCAGAAAACATTTAAAATTGCTTAATATTAACCCTATTTTATGTGAAGAACTTTCTGAAATTTAAATAATTTTTCAAATATTCCTTAGAGGAGATTGAAAGATAAATCTTTTCTACATGTTTAAATATATTTTTAATTAAGAATTCACACACTTATTATAAGGTTACACAATTGTCTCAGTTGAAACTACATCATCAGCCACGACACTACGCAACCTTGTAAGATCAAAAGAAACACATTTCAGTTGTTTATACAGAACATTGCTTTAGCTGTTTGTTGTACTTATGGCTTGTTTTCAATTATCAGTTACAAAATGGTTCCGTTTCTAATGCTAAAATCTTGAAATGCTACTAATTTATGCTGAAACATATTATAATGCAATAGCTGCAGCAGGAATTTATCAAGAAAGATTTCCAAATAGCTGAGCACCACATCCTAAGACAAACAATTCTAGATACTGAAACAAATCTCATGTTGGAGTTGGTCAAAGAAATGTTTGTTCCACAAGAAGAAAATCCTTCACTTGGTGGAAGAAGATCCTGGAAGCAACAGCCACTGCTTAGTTAGCACTATCGGCATATCCCATTGGACTGTTTTGAGAACATGAAAAGAATTGCTACACCCTTATCATATTCAGGATGTGTCTCTGAAGCAGATGGGTGCTAATTCTTGCAATGGATGAAGCAATGTTTTTCAGAAATGAGACAACTAAACACCATAATTACCACCTGAGTTTACAACAGTCCACACACAATAAGACAATACAGCTTTCAGCTCAGATTTTCTATAAATGTTTGGGCAGGAATCATAGGAAACGCATTGGTCCTTGGATTCTTCTTTGGGTTTTGACAGGAGCAATCTATTTTCAGTTTCTGCAAGAAACATTACCAGTTGTGCTTGAGGATGTTCCCATGGCAGTAAGAAATGAGGCAATTACATGACAGCGCACCTCTGCACATAAGTAGAGCCAAAAGTGGCCATTCTATGTAACACCTTCACAGAATGCTGGGTTACTTGGAATGGACCAAAAGATGGCCACAAACATTGCCAAGTCTAATTTTTGTTTTTCTTTTTTGACCACGTATGCACAATGTACATAGAAGATAGATAAGGTGTTGCATTCCACCTAAAAATTTGATACAGAATTTCACCGGAAATACATGTTTTGAGAAAAGTCTGTGTGTGTATATTTCCATGTCCTTGAAAGACTCTGGAAAGAAAGAAAAAATATACATAACTTTTTCTAAAAGTTCTCTTTCAATTATTTATTTATTAAGGGAGTATCAAATCTATGTACTTCCAGTGAACTTATCAAATTTGGTGAAATGCTGTACTACTTCTACTAGAGAAAGTAAAAACTAAGTTAATAAGCACCTACAGTCCCATTAAATTAATCAATACAGAACAATAACACTATATTTTTCATGCTTTCATAAATGTAATCATAAATTACTTCCAATTTACACTTCTTATTGCATAATATGTCCTTTCTTTTTTATAAGTGCCATTATATAACTAAACATTGACTTCCCAAGATTGGAACACATTTTTGAGATCATCAAACTGGAAATCAAATTTTGCAAGTTTCTTTATGCAAAGAGCCCATCAAATTTCTATGGGGTTAATGTCAGGTGAATTCCCTAGCCATTCAAGCACACAAACTTTGTTATTTTGAAGATTTCTAGAGTTTAGTATATGTGCCAGGCAAATAATGAACCTGCAAATTCAGCACATTTTCAACAGACTGTAAAACACTCTGAGAAGAAAATATTTTGGGGCTGCTTCACTTATGAAGGACTAGGACCTTTAATTCCAGTTGAAGACATGATGAAAAGTGATTAGTACGTCATAGTACTAGTGAGAGTTGTTCAGAACTCCAGAAGTTTTCAGCAAGATTTAGCTCCCTGCCACATTTCTAAGAAAGTGAAAAAATCAAAGATAACAATGTTCATGTGCTTGAATGGCCAGGGAATTCACCTGACATTAACTCCATAGAAAATTTGTGGGTTATTTGCAAAAAGAGACTTGCAAAATTTGATGTTCCACACAAAAGAATGATATTAGCTTTAATTCAAATGTGGTTTCATCATTATGATCTAAAAATATGTGTTCCAATCTTGCTGAGTCAATGCCTAACTGTGAAATGGAACTTATAAAAAGGGAAGGAGGACATATTAAATATCAAGAAATGTAAATTGGAAGTAATTTATGATTAAATTCATGAAAGCATGAAAAATGTTTTGTTATTGTTCTATTCTGATTAATGCTTTTTTTTTTATCCAGGGAGTCTCAAAACATGTATTTCCAGTGTAATCTGGTATTGAATGTTTTGGTGCAATACAAACCCTCTCTGTCTAATATGTACATTGTATACATATATACTATAGAAAGTAAAAATTAATTAAAAGAGAAAATGCCAAGTTTCTTAACTAAGCTCCTCAGATATAACAGTGGAGATAGATATAGGAAATGGCCAAATCAGTCATTATTCCATTAGCCAATAAATTTAAAGACTGGACATCTAACTTATTAAAAATAAACTTGAGTCCTTCTGTAAATTATTTGAAGAATTTAGCTAATTAGTTTAATCCCTGTAAAATCAATACTCAAACCATCTTAATTTTGTTTTAATGGCGTAGTGCTTTCTAGGGTCTCAGGCAAAATAGAAATGTACTGCTTACCTGGAGTAATCCTTGTAATATAAGAAGCTGAAGAATTTCAGAATATTTGGTTGGATTCCTGGTTACTTCACCCAATCGTTTTCTTGCATCATCCAAAACATTACGCACATGATCTTCACGAACTTTAAGCACTTTCAATCTTGCTTGATTAAGCATGTTTGATGACTGACTGTAAAAAGAATGCAGATTGTAATAACATTAACTGAGGATAAAATAATGAAAAGAATATCTTTGTGGAAAGAACTGAAGAGAATATTAATTATTAAATGCATATTGTATAAAAGCAAATGTTTTTGGTTTTTTTTTATCACAAAACTTATTAAGTGCAACTTTGTACAGTGAAATAGTTATGGTTTGGCCAACTAACTAGGGTTAAGGTCAGTCCTATCTATGTATGTACTTAGCATTTTAATCTATATATATATAAATGAATCGCCAAAATGTATGTACGTGTATCACTTCTTAACGACTCCACCAAACTGAACAATTCTTTTTATGTTGTGTTCGTTATTGTCACGACAAGGTTTGTGGAAAAGAAAATGTTCAAAAATAGTAAAGAAAACTTTTTAAAATCTCATAATATGAATAAACACAGTGCCAAGGGAATGCATTTTGGTTAATAGTCACAGATGGCAGTGATACTATGGTTATTTGTTGCAAAATGGTTGTAGTACTGCTATATTTTCCCTCCCCATTCAATGTTAAGGTCACGCACCAGTTTATCGACACAATGACGCAATGCAACAGTGAAATTCAAATACATCTTTATGTATTAACTGTCCTTTCCTTAGTCCTTTTGTTTAAAATTAAGAAGGAAAGAAGCTTGCCTGGTGACTAGAACCTAAAGTACTTATTTATTTACCATTAGATGGCCCAAGGAGTATATTTCCTCCCCATTCAATGTTAAGGTAATGCAACAGTTTATCGAGAAAATGTCACAATGCTTGAACAATTATTTTGTTGTTGTGTTTGTTATTTCACGACAAAGTGGAAAAGAAAATGTTTAAAAATAGTACAGAAAAGATTTTAAAATCTCATAATATGAATAAAAACAGTGACAAGGGAACGCATTTTGGTTAATAGCCACCAGATGGCAATGGTACCACGGTTGTTTGTCGCTAAGTGGTCGTAGTACAGTTATATATTACCCTTCCCATTCAATGTTAAGGCAACGCACCAGTTTATCGAGACAATGACACAACGCAGCAATGAAATTCAAATAAATTTTTATGTATTAACTGTCTTTTCCTTACTCTATCGTTTAAAATAAAGAAGGAAAGCTTTGCTGGCGACGAATACTTAAAATATGTACTTATTTATTTGCCATCAGATGCCGTAGTACCTACTGCTCTATTTTTCCTCTCCATTCAATGCTAAGGAAATGCACCTGGTTATGGAGACAATGACACAAAATAACTGTAAAAATCAAATGTATTAACTATTGTTCCTTTGGTCACATCGTTTAAATAAAGAAATAAGTTTATTTTTGTTGTAATTCTTTAAAATGAACAGTTTATAAATGAAACTGAAAATGGTGGAGAAATTACGGGATCCATTTTAAGTTAAGTTCCTATTGCAGATGTTGGTTATTTGACGTTATGCTAAAGAACATGAAGATACCCGAGTCACCATCACACTGCAATTGCAGTGCTCTTAATACATTTGATCAAGTAATATTTTGGGTTAAATGGAGAAATTTAATACAGAAAGCCATTATCATTGCTCAACCAGATCTACTCTCTCTTTAATTACATCATTGTTAGCCTTAAAAATGGAAGTTTTGTTATAGGAGAAAATAAAGAAAGAGGAACAAAACATTAGGAGTAAAGGAAAGACAAGAGACTCAGAAAAAGCATGAATGTTACTTTGTGACTTTCTCCTTAATGTAATTCATTATCTAAGTCAGCGTTTACCCACCACACTATGGAAGCACTGCCATTATTGTTATTATGCCAACATCCTTGGTTGCCCACTCTGTTAACTGCATATGTCATATTTTTCACAATACCTTATGGGTGTGCTGACTTCATCCTTTTTGCAATACCAACAATATGTGATACATTGCGCACATCATTTCGCTTTTCAGATGCAAAGGCATTAATAGACATTGGCAATGGGCAAATTCCTGTTGATGTTTCTACTGGCCTCATTTTGTTTCCATCAAGTTTTTGTCCCTTCACAACGTCAATGGAAGAGTTGATATTGAAAGTGTTCCCAAATATTGGTGCAAATTACAAAAACTAAGCTTGGTTGAGCAAACGAGTCATTTTAGCAGCAACTAATACAAATATAGATGATTTGAATATAAAAATTCAGTGTAAAATTGATGGACAAATGCATTCATTTAAGCTGATCGATTCCATTACCAATCCAAATGAAATCGTCAATTATCTAACTGAATTCCTAAATTCATTGGATTTGCCAGGATTACCGCAGGATTACTTTACAGCTCAAGGTGATAATTATGCTATGCAATCTTAATCAGCCAAAATTATGCAGTGGAACAAACTTGCTGTTAAAAAAATTATGACAAATTTTATTTAAGATACTATAACATAGGAAAGTTCAAAGGCTAGGATATACTTATTTTAAGAATACCACTAACGTCAACCAACTTTCCTTTCGAATTTAAGCATGTTCAGTTTCTGGCGCCCCTTGCATTTGCAATGATAATAAACCCCAAAGTCAGTCGTTAGAAGTATATGGAATATACCTTGAATCGTCGCATTTTTCGCATGGGCAGTTGTACGTTGCATGCTCGAGAGTCGGCAAACCATCAGCATTATTTGTTTACTCTCCGGAAGGAAAATTGTACATTACAAGGCATTACAATAAAGTATTGTCAAATTATTTAATTATAATTTGATTTCATTGCATGGTCGTGCTGTAAACGGAAAAATTTCTCCGAGTTTTTTTCATTAGGTACACCACCCGTGTGAAGCCAGGGCGGGCAGCTAGTAATAAATAAATACAAATATTAATTACAGTATTGTACCTGATGTTACTTTCAGGTCACAAAAACAGCAATGCTAGGGATAGGTTCAATAAAAATCAATGTTCATTATTATTATATACATCATACCCATCATGAAAGTGATCCAGAGCTAAATGTAGAATTTACAATTTTACTTGTAGATATGTTAACTCTAAAATAAGAACTTTCTTTTTTGGCAGTATATGTGAGGATCTTATAGTTCCATTTGGTCACAGTTATAAGTACAGCCTGGATTTTCATGAGCATTACAGTTTTAAAAATGACTTGTAAACTGCCTCAAAATATTTAAAAAATGAAAATTATAAAAAAAAAAATCTAATGTGTTCCATTCACATGACTTTCTCTACATCTCTGCAACAAATTATTGTTAAAAACCTTAGGCTTCTGTTTACTTATGCCAATCGAGAAAAAATTAGCAAAAATAGTCTTATTACTTGCTTCCTTGTAAGTAGAAGTGAAATAAGGGAGTACCAAAGGTTAAAGCGATAGTCAAAAGCTGGTTGCTATGTGACTGAAATTCCTTTGTATGGACAGGAGTTGACAAATTCCTGAATGAGAAAAGTATGTTTTTCAAAGCTGAAACCAAAAACAAGGAGTATTCCAAAAACAATCAACACTACGAAAAAAATGCATATAACATAAATTGTGTGTTTTCAGGTGCTCTACATTTTTTGTGTAGTAAGTTTTTGTCCATCTCTTATGGTTTAGCAGTTATACAAAATTTATCCAGAATAAAGTAGTCTTTAGAGCCTATTTCCAGAAAATTCAAGATGTACATTTTATTTGTCATGTAAATATCTTTAATATACAACATTTTAATCAAAACCGTTAGAGCCATTTTTGAGAAAATCAAAATTTTTTAAAAAAGTTCCATGTAAAGGGTAGTTGGAGGTGGAGGATTTTCTTGAAAATCTTTGTCTCTCATCCTTGGAAGATACGAAACTTAAATACCAAGTTTGGTATTCAACAGTCTATTTATTTTTGAGCTAAGCTATCTACAGACACACATACACACATGGACCTTTTTTTAAAAATGCTTTTTTTTTTTTTTTTTTTTGATTCAGGGGGACCCTAAACATGTATTTCTGGGTGAAATCTCGGTATCAAGTTTTTGGGTGGAATGCAATACCTTCTCTATACACTATGTACATAGTATGTGTAGAGAAGTAATATCTAAAACTGAAATTTATTAAAATTACCATATAATAGTTATCAATAAATTATTGCTACACAAAAAGGAAAAATCATATTGATACATTCACATGACCTTCCCTACCAATTTTTAGTAAACTATTATAAAAAGTATTATTACAAAATTTATTCTTCTGCCTACTTCATTACCTGAGATAAGCATATGCAGAAATTGTCTTGTTATACACTTCCTTGTAGGTATAAAAAATGTAAATGATGTGTTATTTATGGACTCTCATTAACTGCTGTGGTTCTTAGCATCCCATTCTAAAGTGGGCGTGAAAGACCGCTTAATTTTGCTCAGAGGCGCCTCTATCAGGCTTGAGGTTCTTTTACGTGCCGTAAATTTACGGCACAGGACCAATGACTTTACTTCCCTTCTGAAGGAAGCCATGCTAAGGATTTTTACACCCGAAAAAATCCATCGTCCTCCACCAGGTTTGAACCCGCGACCTTGGGTATATGAAGTCAGCATGGTAACCATTACACCAAGAGGGCAACTCCTTGTAGGTGAAAGGAGGTTTGGGGAATGCAGAAGGTTTACAAAATATTCAAATCTTTCAAAAGAGGGTTGCAACATGGTGGCTTTGAAATTCTGTTTTTTGCATGACCAAAAGAAAGAAAGAAAAAAAAATAGTGATTTTTTCTCTTGAGAAAAGTATAAGTATTTGAAAAGTCAAACCTTAACGAAGAATATTTCTGAAATCCCACAGCTTTGCTATATTCTTATGCTATAAATTCCATTATGATGGCATGTGAATATGTACACAGGGCAGTGCAGATGTAGTAACTTTAGCAGGAGGAATCTTTTAGAAATTATGAGTTACAATTTTATTTTAGGTTTGGTTATTTTGGATGACACATTAAATGCCACATCAAACTTAAGTAAGGTTTTGCAAAACAATCACTTAAAATTTAACAACTCCCTGTAGTTGTTTCTGGAACTCTTGACATTTAAGATGTACCAACTTGCCTTTGCAATTGCAATGACCAGTGCAGAAAATGAAATGCTAATATAATTTAAAAACTACAAATGACTGCATCAAAATTAAGTATGCCATTCATGGAAGATAAGCAACAAGCTAATAAATGTAAGGAAATTTGTGACAAGTATGATTAATAAAATTGGCCAATGGTTCAAAGTTATAAAACATTTAAAAAATGTAGTGATAATGATTTTAAAGAAGTATGCTTAGTATTAGGATTTGAAAATATTGATGCCATTATTGCAGACCTGCATTCTTTTTAAATATGTTGTTGGTAATAAATCAGAACATTTGCATTTATCTTAAGGCCAGCATCATTAGCTATGAAGCAATATTATACTAGCTGAATGTATATTGGTTATTCCCATTTCTACTGCCAGTCTAGAAAGGTCATTTAGCACAATGAATAGGGTGATGATAAAATCAAATAAGATGGGTCAAGGTATGCTTCAGTTTGTATGAATTTGTCACAAAAGCAATATTAGATTAGCCCTTTGTATAAAATTGCTTTTTCCAAAAATAATGGTTTCAATTACTATCTCTCCAGATTGACTACTGGTTCAAGGTTGGCTACTCTGGCTTCCAAAAATGAATGTTGTGTTTGACTATGGTTCTCTGCTATACCTGCACTGAATTCTTTTCTCTCTTTTCCCTTAGTTTTAACAGTGACACCAAAATGAACCAAACTTCAAAATCTGAATTTACAAAATAAAATGTTGACTAAGCATAAAATTGTCAGGAAAAAAAAAAGAGAAGATTGCAAAAGAATTTCTGTCACATAAGATGCTGTGGAATGAATACCAAAAGAAATATCTACATGATCTTCCCTTAAAGGTTTAGGCTGCATTTTCTGTCCCATTGCAATTTTTCTGCAATATGCATATTTTCAAAAGTTTGTATGTGAATAGTTTAAGAAAGCATTAGATATGTTTCAGTTAGCTTAAACATATTATTAATTTAAATTTCATAAAATGTCCAGTCACATGGATGTTTACGACTACATTTTTATAGATAAATATGTATTCAATTCATAATACAAATTTACAATCATGAAGTAAGACTATATATGCAAAAATAGATCGAGGGCTTTTAAGAATGTATTACATGTTTTTCATTTAATAGAAATTATGTCTCAAATGTATAAAAGTTTGTCCCCAAATTCCAATGTCTTTAGCATGGACAACATTTAAATGCTCCCTAATGACTTTCCCAGTTATTTATTTTTATGTTTTTCCTGAAGCAGAAATATTTAACCATATTCTGTAATGACTCCTAAATGGAGAGAAAAGTACTGAAAACAGCAGTGGTTTTAACCTATTGTTAGTGCACTTTTCTGGGGAGTAGGAACACTATGTCTAGTATGGATTGAGTGGTGGTTGAAAATTCACAATACATTACAGTATTATTGACAGTTTAAAAATCATGTGTACAAAAAGTTTTAAACTGATTGTTCTTTGCAAATAAAGGAAAAGTTTGGCCAACCGAATGTTTGTCCTTAGAATGGACATTTTTTCTGCCATGTTAAAGACATAAAACCTATGCTAAGAACAATTTTATGTTTTTACTGCATCTAGGTTCTATGAATTCTGTAAATTTTATAGGTTGTAGCCATATCCAAGGGCACTTATGCAGTGAAGAAAGACTCAAGAGGAAAAGAACATGAGAAAAAAAAGTCATGGAAATTTCAAGAATAATCCAGTTGAAGTAAAAGTGTTGAATGTAAAAAAAAAACATGAAATTTACTTAAAGACAAAGCAGTCATGAAAAGTTGGTAAAGTATATGGATTCATATGAGAAAAGAATATACAGAAAAACGTGGAGACTAATAAAATAATCTGATGTGTTACATTCACATTACTTTCTCTGTTCTGCAAACTATTCTTGAAAGAGATTAATGTTCTTTTATATATGTCCTGCTTAATCAAAATAAACATTAACAAAAATTATGTTATTACTTGCTTCCTTCCAAGCAAAAGGGAAATAATGAATAAACTATGCTAAAGCAAAAATGATAAAATATAAATGCACACAGAACGTGCAAGACCAGTGCCATATTTTTGACGATCTGGGCTACCAAAGGAGAGTTCTAGTGGCGGGCAGGCAGCTGTTTGCCGGTAGAGCCCAGATTAACATAAAAAATAAGGCACTGCACATTATGTTTCGTTGAATGCTCAATGAGCTGTGGGTAGAGTAGTATAAGAGATACCAAGGGTTGCTGTTCAATACAAGGGAAACCTCTGGAGATAAAAGCCTTATCCAAACAACTAGCCACAACCAAGATTTGAGTTAGCACACACATATTTTTATTTTTTTTTTTATTTATGGACGCTCTTTAACTGCTGTGGTTCTGTGTCCCATTCTATACTGGGTATGAAAGACCGCTTAATTTTTCTCAGAGGCCTCTCCATCAGGCTTGAGGCTCTTTTACGTGCCGTAAATCTACGACACGGGACCAACGGCTTTACTTCCCTTCCGAAGGAAGCCATGCTAAGGATTTTTACACCCGAAAAAATCCATCGTCCTCCACCAGGTTTAAACCCGCGACCTTGGGTATATGAAGTTAGCATGGTAACCAATACACCACAGAGGGCGACTTTACCACACATACATTAGCCACTACACCACCATATAGGTCAGTGGGCTGGAGAAGTAATAAAATGAAAACTAATTAGTTTTGGATTTCTGGGTTTGGGTCAGCCTTTGACTCAGTGAACCAATAAATCCATACTGTACTCTGGATCTTGCAGAGCTCATCTGTATATAGTGCACATTATTATGTTTCCCTGCCAGCAAATACAATATAGTAACACACATTGCATTTGCACAATCAGTAATGTATGAGGAAAGAAATTAAAAGAAGCCACTTTCATACGTGATCTGGATTTGCTACTTTTGTTATTCTGACATTAGAGCCGCTTTATAGCCTGTTATAAACTTTTAGGCCCTAAGCTGAAAAGCATAGCCCAAGTTGGAGGACCCTAAGCTCCAAATCTTAGCTGAGGGATGTTTAATAGGTAGAGGAATGAGGCAGTTGCGGCTGAAGGCCGCGACTGCGCGACAATACGGCGTAGCCACGGCATCTTTATCCCAAAAGGTCAAAATCTTGGCAATCTAATGGATTTCAAATCTGCATATGCTAATATTTCCAACATTTTCAAATCCATATCGCCTCTAAAAAGCTTCATCAAAAGAAAGAATTAATTCATAGTGACGGCGGGGATGTTCATAACTGTCAAAATATTGCCTTGTACGTTTAAATGGTTTTTGACGGGAGAAAAAATGATAAAACAGATGAAGGGGAGGAGTTTCCTGCACCACATAAATATGCCCAATAGTTTTCAAATTAAAACATTATTAAGCTGTAGTACGTATCCTGAAAGAGGAAAGTAATGCATACATTTTTTTCAGCAGCTCCACCTGCTTTTCTTTTCTTTCATAGTACTCCATAATCTTTAAACGCTGCTGCTGGACCAATCGGCCCTTTTCTATGTTGAACTCCTCTTCAGCTTTGGCATCAATTTCTTCCGCTTTTTCATTTGCCTCCTGTTCAATGAAGGCCATCATATGCTTTATCTAAAATAAAAGCAAAATATGTAAAATAGCTGAATCGTGTGCTACTAATGTCGTAGCAGTAACCCAAAATTACATTTTAGGTCAAACCGTATTACTTGTAAGTATATCATCACGGGAATACATACCTGCCTCTGGACATCTGCGTCACTTAAAGCCATTTTATTTCTTTATTTAAATGTGACTTTAACAAAAATTATAAGCAAATTCTAAGACTTCCTCAAAAATAATTTAGCTTCTGACAAACCCACTCTTTCTGCTTGTGCGATCATATGATCGTAGGGAGACTACGTATGCGAAGTAATGTTTATTAGCTTGTAAGACACTCGCATAAATTTAAAATTAGGAACATTAAATCAAAATTTTCAACATAAAAATTACAGCGCTGTTTTAAAATAATCTTATAAATAGACATTTTATACAATTCTTATGGAACAACTTATAGTTTCTCATTTGATTACATTCAGGTTGTTAATATCATGGCAGAACGTTTTTGTTTGAGACTGATTGCTGTTGTTTAGCGGTTATATTTTATTAGTAAGTGCAATTAGAATTAAATCCTTTGTTGATAAACTTTGGTTTAAAGCAATTAACTCTTATAATAGTCTTTTCCAAGCATTTTTTCTCAGTATAACTGCAGTTTTGTGCAAATGAAAATTACTTGGCATAGAGGTCTTGAATCCACTCAAATGTGAAGATAACAGCTTTTAATTTTAAATGCTACTTGTAACATATGTATTGTATATAAAGCTGTTTTATGTTAAAATTTCTGACTTACTGTTTTATACGTGACTTATTATTTACATGTACGTCAAAATTATTGTTGTTATGAGCCTGTGTAAGAGGTTTCATCAAGTGACAGTAGCAGATTAAGGAGCCTCATTAGGTTAGCTGTTTACATTGACATTTTTGGCTACATAAATTTGTTTTACAATTGAAAAATTGAATTGAACCTTTGTTACACTTGGGATATTTTCAGGATTTAGAGTGACCTGAGCAACTGTCTATGTGTCCAGAAGACTATGGCCAACTTGAACTTCCAGCAACCTCCAAGAAGCATAGCAAGTCAAAACCTCAGAGGAGGAGGTTTCAGTACAAGTTCTCTCTCAGGCCATGTCACACCAACGTCAGGCATGTTTCCTGGCTCAACAGGCATCACTAGTTCCTTCACACCACAGCAGTTATCCCCAAATAGGAATCTGCAGATGGGCAACCGCCTGTTTGGCAGTGGGCAAAGAGCATTTCCAGATAGGAGGACCATTCCCGGTCTTGGGGTCAGGTTAGAACATTATATTATTGCCTCGTTGCTTCTAGGGCATGTTGGAACATGTTAACCAGAATAAACATCCTTCACCAGAAATAAGGGAAGAATGTAAACAAAAAAGTGGATACTAGGATTTCTGATAACTAATAAAATAATACATAATATCAATAGAGTTAGTTTAGTGTAATCTACCAAGGCTAGAAATATAGTGTGCATGGTGAAGTGGATTGAATACAAGATTGATTAATTCATCAGGAAGTGAACTTAATATCTAGTGTAGTCTAATTCATCTTCTTTTAAGAATACAATTTACTTTAACATTGCTACAGTTTAGCAAATTTCTTTCCTTTTTTTAATTTTATTTTTGTTTGTTCATTTATTTTTTTGGTACATTAAGGCACTCTTGGTTCTTTCCACATTGAGTCCCAAGTACAGGATTAATATTTATTTAACTGTAAATATTGAGGCATCAATATCAGTATTTATATCTAGCATTTAAAATTATTGTGCAGTTGTGTAATTTGCAAAATAAGTATAACTACAAAACAAATTTATGCATTTTTTCGAAGCATGGGATACAATTATGGTTAATTTTAGGTCATAATTCTATTTGGAATATGTTTTGGAAGTGATTGATATTTGAATAATGAATGTTTATGAAAGTTTTTCCTAATTTCTTGCATTTAAAACATTTTGATGTTTTATGGGGTAAATCCAAGGATTTCGATACTCCAGAAGGTACGATCTCACTGGTTATTTGTTCTGCCCAATAGTATGAGTTGATCATGTGGCAAATGATATTTGAGGATTTGATCATGTGATATAGTCATACAATATTTTGAGTTGGTTACTTACTAGCTGTGAATTGAAACAGAAATCATAGCTAGAAATGTAGTAATCTTTGCAACTGAAAACAAAATCCATTTTATTTTCTGTCAAGGATTGCAGTGTTTGGAAAGTAAACCAATTACATCAATGCTCTAGAAACGAAGAAAACAATTGCTGCAGAAAACTACAGAAGTTTCTTCAACACAAGTAAAGAAAAGACAAATAAAAAAGCACATTACATGTCTTGGCATTTTACGCAAATTCATAATTATTGTTTATAGCTTACTAAAATCACAGGTGCTGTAACAAAACTGTTACAAAATCTTAAAAAATGTTTTATACATGTATACGTCAAGAATATGCAATTATTGAAAGTTGGTTATTATGCCTTCAAGTTTTAGAATTAAAGATTTTCCTGATACTAGGAAAGAAATATTAAAATTGATCAGTGATTAAGATGATTTTCATAGGCAAAAAGTAAAGGCCAATCAGTGTTTGATTGGACATCTCTGATCAGATTTGATCAGATTTTTACTAGTTAGCTGGCTTATTTGTCAAGAGCATATTCAGCTATCAAAATGCTCAAAAACTAACCTAAATGCATGCCTATGTGTTAACTTTTGCTAATACATATTATTGTTCAGGTAATATTTATGATAACTCTTCTACAATTGTCTTCCTCAAAATGTATATTTATATGTACAAATATTGTGATTGCAATGTATATTTTTCTGCTTTTATGATAAAAAATGATTTTCGATTGAAAAATGTAGAAAAAAATTTGCATATTTTATTGATAGGTAATTTGGAATTCTTCATTAATGGTTTTCTTTGATGTTTTTAGTGGAAAATACCAATAAACCAACCTAAAATAGAGGTACTCGTAAGGTAGCTACGACTTTCCTTTAGATCTTTTCTTCTTTTACTTAATGAGAGAATATCTAAATAATCCTCCACTATGTTAAGTAGAGCTCTAATCCTTTGTGGAGAAATTATTGCTCGTAATACTTTTTGGATGATTTAAGTTTAAGTGCTATTGCCAATGTAAATTAGAAATGAGATTTCTTTGAATATGTCATTGAACTAAAGCGAATATTTCTTGACAACTTGGTTGACAGGTGCATGGCTCTGCTTATGGTGGCTTGGCAGCTTGCATTTAAAGTGAAGTTCATGAAGGGAACAAGTGAACTATAAGCATGTTTGAATATGAATAAATATTTCCAGGGATATTACATTTGCCTTTTTCCATATTATTTAATAATTATATGGATTATATTATTATGGTCATCCCATATTGGCTATAGTTGGTACAATACTTTATTTTGACAGCATGAAGTAATGAACACTGCATATTAAAACATTTAGTATGCAAATTGTAATTTTGTATGAGCAAGATAATTTTTATATTTTATTTTTTTAACAGTAACAATATTTATTGGTTGTTTCGTATACTTGCCTTATTAAGGGTTTGATATTATACATATTAAATTAAAAGTACAATAAAATGATCAAAATGTATTATGTCAAGTACATTTTTCTTCAATTTGAACAATTAATAAATGTACACCTATGGACACAAAAAATGAGTCATTCCCAGATTCCATGTGTCGATCGAAGAGCTTCATGTATCTTCGTAAAAGCTGTGTTCACAATGCTCATGAAGGAACTGTACAGAGGTCTGTGACTGACATGCAATGGTTAACTTCTGAGTACTGAAAAGAGATCACGGAACAATGTTACAGTGGCCAAGAGATTGAGAAGGCCTTGCTTCCATTCATATTCCTATGTTCAAATCTCACACTGCTTGTCTTTTTTTTATGTTTGTTAATTTTATGATTGAATATGTAGAACAAAACATGGCATTAAAATAACTTTGGCATTTGAAGTTATGGGTCTATCTAGGCATACAAAAACATAATTCTATTAACGCTTGTGTTAAATAACTAAAAAAAATATGTGTAAATGAACTGTTATCTTCTAAAACTAAAACACAAAAAATAAACAATTAATATTGGGTGTTTGAACTCTCAGCCAGTATAACTGCCCTCAATCTTTGCGACATAGACAAAATAAATGCCTACAGTAATGTGGACGAGAAGCTATAAGAGCCCAGGCTTCTTGAATTTGCATGCAGAAGCCATCGTTAGTCCTTTGCTCATTTACAGGTAATTGGACCGCAGCTCCCTTTTTACCTCAGCCCACACATTCTCACAGAGGGAATCAAAATATTATTTAGTATTACCTTGTATTGGACACTGTTCATTGCATTACCAAGCTGCCACAACATATCTATACTGTCCCTTGATATTTAACCTCAGCCTGATAGATATGCGACCATGATGGAATTGTGAAGCAAAAAAATAAAGTTACTAATTCTCAAAAACATTAAATTTGTCCATAATTGGATTTTAAAAAATGTTTCAAAACATTGGTTTTATTAATGATACTTTTAGTATTTCTGCACACCACACGCTTTCGTGTGCAGCATATTAATGTTCAGTAGAATAAACCCTTAAAGAAGTATCATAATAACTATCACATTATTAACTGTACTGAATGTTGTATTTGAAATAATTATGTGAAAGGTTCTGGGCTTGGTTGCCAGCTGGAAAATGGGTAGTTTTCATTAGCCTGGATTATTTCTTATCCTGCCTATAGAGTCTGGAAATATATGTGAGAGTATGAATATATGAATTTAATGTAACAATCAAAAGTAATAATCACCCTAAGATTAGCACCACTGTAGGCAACGTTGCAATAAACAATTTACCATTTCCTGGGGAAAGGGATGCAAGTTCAAAAATTGCATTTTATACTTACCAGGCCAAGAAATGTCCAATCTTGGTTGTAGACAACTTTTGGTGCCACTAAAGTTATTGATATATGAAACATCTACGAGGGTGGATTGGAAAGTAACACACAATAATTTTTTTCTGTGTTGCTATTATTGTGGCTGGGATGTTTGAAATTTCACCAAAAAATGGTTTAACTTTCCACTATGGGTGTTATTTGTTTCTCCTGAATAGCACTATCTCTAGAAGTGTGAACTATGCAACAAAATGGCGTGCATATTACTATTGCCCACTTGCGAAGAGCAGTGAGATGTATAATTTTTATGGGCTAAAGAGCATAACCTGAGTGAAATTCACAGGGGCATGTATGGGGGCAGCTGTATGGACCATTCAGGTGGTATACATTCTTTGAAGATGGCTGTGATAACCTTTGTGATGTACCATAGCTGCAACCATGCAGCGTATCAGAGCCTTTGAGGGGCAATTTTGATCAACTGATGGATCTAACCATGAAACTCATCACAGCAGTTTAATATTTCATTCATTGCAGTGTACAATATTGTGCATGACACATTGTAGTTTTGTTAATTCAGTGCTCACTGGTTGCCTAAGAACCTGACAGACAACCACAGCAAATGATGAAGTGCTTGGATCACTCATCAGGTAAGCTGCTTTCTGAAGGTATATATGAGACAGCATCTAACCAGTGCACCCATCTTGTAAGTACTGGCTTTGGTAGAAGGGCAATGCCTGGTATAATTTATCAAAATTTTTGTATCCTTAAAGGCTCTTCAAGAGATATTTTCTTCTTTGCAGATATGAGGGTGGTGGTCAGTATCACTAAACATAGCACAGATCCCTTCAGCCAATCTGTGGAGTCCATGAGCAAGGCACGTTATGTGAATAATTTTCTTATACCACTCTTTTGTTCCATTTGCTGCCTTCGCCATTTAGGGGGCAACATCGGTAATGAAGACTAAAGGCCGTTCTTACAATATCCCATGAAGTAAGAGTAAGGCTAACCTCCAGTAAACTTTACGGTCAGATTAAACTTACAGTAAACTCACTTTGGTTCTTACCATCTAAAGGTTAACTTTTACTGCCAGTTAACAAATCTGTACATAATTTATAGCAGTTGGTACACCTGTTTATGAAATATTAATATCTTCTGTCATTTGTTTTCGTTGTTTTGGGTGTTATTTACAATGGCGAGTGGTAAACAAAGAATTAGACAAGCGAATTTTTCTTCTGGGGAAGAGGAAATTCTATTAAAAATTATTCAGGAGAAGCGTCATATTATCGAGAACAAAAAAACAGATGCTGTTACGTGGGAGCAGAAAAGCAAAACATGGGATGAAGTGGGTGAATTGTTTGAAGCTCTGAGTGGTACCAAAAGACCTGTAAAAAATTTAAGAGATAAATACGAGAACATGAAGAAAAAGGTTAAAAAGGTAATAGCTGATGAAAAGAAAGAAATCTTCTTAACGGGAGGAGGTAGTAAACCGGCTACCAAACACAATAAAAACACAGAAACGCTACTGTGCTTGATGGGCACTAGCGCTGTTGGATTGGATAATCCATACGATGGAGATGCAGTAGGTAAGTTTATTTTCATTATTTACTTCAATTTGGCTAGTATTTATTGTTTTTGTCGTCATTTTAAACAACGTGTTCCTCCCTAACTTTAAATTATATTAACGCATCTCACGAAGAAGAAAGACTAAGCTAGTCGTTTCGTGATTTCGTAGTAAAATTTGCGGAAATGCTAAATCCAACTCACAGAAGAAGGCTGCCATCTAAATACTCGTTTAAATTACTAATTATCTTTTGTTTTAATTTCAGATACTGAACCAGGAACAAGCACTGGGTCTGAAAAACCTTTCTGCCACACCGAAATGAATGAGCATAGCACTGAGGCTATTCTTGTAGAAATGGCAGAGGAGCAGAATATACAAGACATGTGGTCATCCTGGTCGCCAGCACACCTCAAGTCTGTCAAGAGCTCCGAATTAAGAGTTGAGGGTAGGCCTAAATTGGGGAAAATAAAGAACAGTAATAAAGACACTGCAAGTAGAAATGTGTTCTACATGGAAGAAGAAAAGCGCGCTAAGGAGAGGCATGAATGGGAAAGGGAAAGACATGAGTGGTAAAGAGAAAATCATGAGTGGGAGAGGTTAGAACACCAAAGAAAAATGGAACTATTGGATATAAAAATAAATGTGTTAAAACAAAACCAAAATACTGTAGATGAGTGATATTTACTTTTTATTTTGTAACAGCATATTATTGCATTTAAACTATTTAATAAAATGTGTAAGTACAGAGGTCAAACTTGTTTTTTGTAGCAATATATGATTTTAAAGTTATGCAAAATACTCTTCTATCAGCGCAGTTCTCGCCATAGATTGCTGAATGTCGTCTACAGTGGCTGAAGCATGAACTTCGTAAGTTTTTAATGTAATATTATGTTCTACAGGAGGCTCATCTTCTCCTTGTTTCTGGGCTATATTATGTAATAAGCACAAGCAACAATAATAGCCATTGTAGTTTGCAATTTAACTCTCAGACCTAGTGACAGTACTGGAAATCTTCGCTTCCAAACACCGAAACATCTTTCTATTACATTTCTGGTACGAATATGTGACTCGTTATAAAGCCTCTCTGCTTTGTTACTAGGTATATCAAGTGGTGTCATTAAATACACTTTTAACGGATATGCACTGTCACCTAATATCCAAGAGTTCTTGTAGTTTCCTCTTTCTAAGCGTGCTCTCAACCTACTATTCATGAAAATGTTACTATCGTGTGCGGAACCAGGCCACCTTGCAACAATATCAGTGATAAGTAGCTGTGCATTGACCAGCACCTGAACATTTAGAGAAAAATAACTTTTTCTGTTTCTAAATATTTCGGCATTATTGCCTCCAGGTGATTGAATTCTTACATGGGTGCAATCTAATGCACCCAAAACTTTAGGAAATTTTGCAATGCGAAAAAAGTTTAATTTAGTATTTTCAACTTCATCTTCTGTTTCTGGAAGTTTTATATATTCTTTTGTTAACCTTGCAATAGCACTGCTTACAGTTTTTACTATTTGAGAAGCAGTTGCTGTGCTGACTCCTATGAAATCACCAAGTGCAATTAGCATGCTTCCTAAAGCAAAAAATCGTAAGGTTAGAAGCAGCTGATTCATTGGCAATACAGCGTTATTCCTGAAATGGAAATGCAATGTGTAGTTGTAAATGCATCAGGTATTCGGCAATTCTGCACTACGGCTCTATTAATTCTGCTGTCTGCAAAACGGTAACTACCCTGTTGGTATTTATAGAGGGAAATAAAAGTGATATGTGCAGATTGTGGTGAAAACACAGGTAATTTAAAATCGGTTAATAAATAAAAGGTGCAGAATTACCCTGATTCATGTATAATTTGGCAGATATTGAATTACGGTCTTTGCTGGTTCTGAATTGCAAACTTCCTTGTATTGTATTGTATGGTCTTTGCCAGATCTGAATTTAAGACTTTCTATTTATTAACCGATTTTAAATTACTTTCTGTGTTTTCACCACAATCTACACATTTCACTTTTATTTCCTGCTATAGATACCCCGACGAAGTTTCCGTGTAGCAGACGGCAGAATGCTCGAGTTGATGTATGATTAATTTGGCCGATATCGAATTCACGGTCGTTGCTGAATCTGAATCGCAGACACTCTATTTATTAGCCGATTTTAAATTACTTTAATGTTTTTAACACAAAACACACATTTCACTTGCGTACCTACTATAGATACCCCGACGTATCTCCATTTATCAGACCGTAGAATTAATAGAGGTGTTGTGCAGAATTACCAGTTATTCACTACATTATAGAAAAAAAAATAACAAAGTCATAATAATGTATAAAATGAATCTACCTTCGTGTTTTATGCTGAATATCATCACATATGAGACCAAGGAGCAAGAGAACTGTCGGTTTTGTTAATCGGAATCGCTTAAAGAATTCTTGATTTTCTAAAGTTTTGTAATAGTTTGTTCTGGCTTTCAATAATTTAGGTCTCCTATGTATTATAATCTGATCATTATCGCTTTCATCGGAATCACTTTCAAAGAACTGAATGTAATTGCTTTTTGCCATTTGGTACATAACCTAAAAATATGTCTTCGTTAAGAGTTTACTGGAAGACAGTGTTACGGTAAAGTTAACTCCCGGTTATCGTATAGTTTACCAACAGATGTCTCTTAACTGTACATTGTAAAATCAAACTGTCTATAAAGTTCCCGTAAAAGTTCCCGTAAACAGTTTACTGGACATTGTAAGAACGGCCCTAAGACATCTTTGTATTTAACCTCAAGAAGCCATAAAAGGCACATAGCTTTATCAACCAATGCTTTATATAATTACGATTCAATTTATCCAATATCTTGGTAGTCAATAAAAAGGTTTCCCTGGATATTACACCTACAATTATGTTTGTCATCACAAATCTGCCTGTTACATTGGTAGTTTCATGTACTGACACCCATATTTTATTATTGTTGACAGTTCTTCTAATATAACCGAATGTAATTTCACAGCAATCAAATAAATAGTGTTTACAGATGGTTGTCTGATTTGGAATCCGATGAATGCTATATTTTTCCAAAAATGTCGAAAATATGGGTTGTCTACTTAGAATGTTTGTTTTGATCATCATTTCACATAAATTCTTAGCAAATTCTGATTTTCCATTGGATACTGACTTTGAAGTTGAGAGCATCATCACCTTTAAGGTGTGTGCAAAATTGTCTTTAAGCTTTTTGCTGTTACAGTATCTTTCTATGTAATACTTCTTACATATTTTAATTTCATACTCATATACTGTATATACAGTGTGGAATGTAACATGTATTACTGCTACATTTCTGTCATTGTGGGTAACACTGGTCACTCTACACATTTGTTCATTGCTTCAGCACTTATGATTATGAAGGCCTGTGCTCATTTTGTTATAGTAGAAGGGCAGAAGGCATATGGATAATCTGTGCATCCCCCAGTTGCATTTCTTTTGAGTGTACTCTCCATAGTTGTTTATTATGTCCACCTATGCTCACTGTTGAGTCAACAAGTATTTTGTGCTGCACACAAACCTCTAATCTTTAGTAATTATGTATGTAGCTAAATATGGGAAGAAATGAATATGTCTATCCTTCCAAGCGATGTACATAATGCTATGCAAACAGAAGACGAAGTAAAATTAACAAATAGATTCTGCTTACTGTGATGCAGTATTTATATGATGTTTATTGCTTTAATTGGAATTTTATCAAATACTGCACATATGGGTAATAAAAGAGTATCAAAATTTCTGATTAATCTTTCCAGCCTGAGAATGGAGGGTTCACACATTCACAATACAATAGTATCATGCTCTGCATGACATCTCTTGAGGGACTTCTTCTCTTGTTCCTAATTTATTTTTGAGAGCACAAAATATACTTAGACAACATGTCAAATTGTATATTACCTAAGCTTCTTCCATGGAAAAATACTGTATTGATCTTATAAAAAGTTGTGCAAATAAATTCATTCATCTTTCATTGTATCAGCTCTGAGTATTAAAGGAAAGCATACCCCTATTGTGATAAAGTAATTAAATATACTAATTTAAGAATGAATAAAATATATTTCATTACTGTTAACTGCAGAAACAGTTTTATCTATGGTAAGGGCTCATCATTTAAGAGAATATTGCAATTTTGAAAAATGTGTCTACCTTGCTTAAAACATTTTTTTCTTTCTTTTTTACTTTCTTTACACGTACTATGTACTTAGTGTATAGAGAAGGTATTGCATTCCACCCAAAAATGTTATACCGAAATTTCACCGGAAATACATGTTTTGGGTCCACCTGAATCCAAAAAAAAAGCATTTTTGGAAAGAGGTCTGTGTGTGTGCATGTGTGTGTTTCTGTGGACAGCATAGCTCAAAAATGAAAAGTCTGTTAAATACCAACCTTCGTTTTTAAGTTCAATATGTTTCAAGGATGTGACACAAAGAGTTTCAAGAAAATCCCCTTAGCCTGTCTGGGTAGTGTGGTAGTAGCATGTCTGCCTCACATTCAGAAGGTCGTGAGTTTGAATCTTGCTTAGAGTTAGTTACCCGGATAAGGTTTTTTTCGGGGTTTTCCCTTATCCTGAGAAGACGAATGTCGAGTAACTTTAAGCTCCATGGACCCCGAGATCATGTGAGCATCATTTCAACAATTTCATTCATTGTCTGACATGGCCAACAAGGTTAAAGGACGTTAAACTACCCCAAAAAAATCCCCCCACCCCCAGCTACCCTTTACATGGAAAAATTTTCAAAAATTTTGATTTTCTCAAAAATGGTTCAACGATTTTGATTAAAATATCATATATTAAAGATATTTACCACAATATAAATATCTTGAATTTTTTGGGAATAGCCTCTGAAGACTACTTTATTCTGGATGAATTTTGCATAACTACTAAACCATAAGAGATGGACAAAAATTTAACACACAGAAAGTGTAGAGCATGTTAAAACACACAATTTATGTTATATACATTTTTTTAGTGGAGTTGAACTTTTTTGAGATACTCCTTGTTTTGGGTTTGAACTTCGAAAAACTTATGCTTTTCTCACATGGGAATTTGCCAACTTGTGTTCATACAAACGAACTTCAGTCACATAACAACCAGCTTTTGGCTTTCACTTTAACCTATGGTTCTTCCTTATTTCGCTTCTACTTACAATAAAGCAAGAAATACGACTATTTCTGCTAATTTTTCTCGATTAGCATGAAATAAATAAAAGAATAAGCTTATTAACAATCATTTGTAACAGAGATATAGAGAAAGTCGTGTGAATGGAACACATCAGATTTTTTTTGCTGTATTTTCATCTGAATATTGTACAAAACCCATTATCAGTATATACTATATAGAGAAAGTATTGGCTCTAGCATAATAGCAGCTTCTGAATTTGTATCCATAATTAATAGCTTATTTAAGGTTGTTTTTTTCTAGTATTAGTACCATAGATTGTATGCAAATTCCAAAATGTTTATATTACTGGCTTGGGGAGTGATGGACTCTTCCTATATGCCATTTTGATCCCTCTTTTGTTGAACATTTGTTTTGGGAAAATATGGTAGTGTCAAAATATTGAAATCTGCATATAAATAAATAATTAGGGAAAAAAGAGGATACCAGATTTAAAATTGCACCTGTATGCAACTATTTCTTGAGCATTTGGTTAATACTTTCATCATTGCAAAACTTAAACTATAAACATTTGAAAGATTGTCATGCAGAGGTAAAAATGCTCTCCAGCAAATCAGACATGATTGGGCATACATTATCATGCCAGCATTAGTGATAACTGAAATATGTGATAGTTGAGATAGAAAGTTTATGCATCCAATATCAAGTCAATTAAACATTTGGTTCATTTTTCACTTTAGAATATTTACTAATTTGGCATTTATTTTGAAAACTAAAATAAATAGTTTATGATTTTGTTTTTAAGCATGAATGTCTTAAATAATCCTGTCCATGGAAAACATAAAGTTTTACCGTAGCTTTAAAATTATATTTAAATGGGAACAAAAATGAAGTATACCAAGGATTCGAAGCCAAGATGTTCCAATACTAGATATTTGTGTGTGGGTGGTTGGTTTTGTGCATACATGTCATCACTCAGTCATCAGTGCACATGACCAATCTTTATTGCATATCTTGCAAATGAATACAGGATATTGTGGGCTGGCATGTCAACAAAGGTTTCTGATGTTTTCCATACTGAATTACCTCTCTGACTGTTGCTCACCTTATCTGTCTTAAAGTGCGCTATTTCAGCATGCTGATAAAAATTCAAAGAATTTTGTAAGTTTTAAACACTGCTTTTGTCTTGTTTTTAGCAATTCCAACCCTGTGGGTACCATGCCAAGCTTTGGAATACCACAGACGCGATATGGATCTCAAGGAACTATCAACAACTTCCATACGGTGTTTGGAGTAGGGGGAAGTGGAGACAATAGTACACCACCTCTTTTGGACCTTTCAGAGTTTCCATCTCTTACAAGTAGAGCGGGGCAGGGTGACTCAATGCCCCAACCAAGTCCGATGCCTGGAAAACAGCCTTATGGTGAGTGTAATGAATTTATTTTGGTTCAATGACAGTTGACATGATCTTTGTAATAATATCTCAGGCACATTTTACAAAAAGCTAAAGTAGGTTTGGTATAAGCTTAACATTGAATTTATTAAACCCACAGGAGTAATAATAATAATAATAATAAGAAGAAGAAGAAGTGCTAATTTATAATTTAAGTCTTCAGTTTATGCATCTTTTATGTGCTATAAATACTTCTTATAAGGACATTAATACCCTTGATCACATTTTCAACCCTGCTCTTAATAATTACTATTAACCCTTTAGCTATCACGATCCAATTTGAACTGATGTAATTTGTGTGTGTGGGTTGCCAAGATCCAATTTGATCCAATCTGCCAAAGTTGGTTTTCAAGTTCAAATAATTAACAATTCATGCAACAGATGTCTGTCATTAGTGCTTACCTCTATGTAATCTAAGATACTTAAACTGGGTAGTATTGTCTGTTTGTGATTGAATTAATTTTATTTTATAAAAGTCACATATAACTTGGGCTGTTCTGTGAACTTGGGACTCGGCCCATGTTTCAAATTTTGTGTGGCCCTTTATCCTTTTGTGTTTGCTACCTTGTGAACTTCTGTTTTTCTCTTTCTACTTTTCTGTCCTATTTCTGCACAGTTTGTTAAATTTTACTCTTTTACTTCCAACTCCAAACATATTTTTCTTTAGCTTTCCCCTTCCTCTTGCCTCCAGTCTCTTATCACTTTTCTCTTACTTTTGTTGATTTGCCATTCTTACCCTCATTCCTCATCCTCTTAAAAACTGTGTTTCTCTGTCTAATTATGGTTACTCAATTACTGCCTAGTTACGTCTTTCTTGGAATTTTCTTGAAACTTTCCTTAACCTCCCACTTTTTCTGCCAAAAATCACTTGTTCCCCCCTTTAACACACTTTATTCTCACTGTACTTGCCGTTGGTCTTATGTCTACATTCTTTTCCTCCTATCTGCACTTTCTTACCTTTTCCTTTACTTTGTTATCTGTCATGATGCATCTCTTCTGTCTTTGCTTTTCCTGCGATTCACAATGAATGGCCTCCTTTCTTTCTAGATGCCATTTGTCTGTCTCATGTTTCCACACTTTTATCTCTTCAATCTATCATTCACCCTTCATTTCTTCCTTGTAGTGCACCCATTCTTTCCCTGTGCCATACTAGAACAAGAAGTCATTGATAGGAGAGGAAATCAGGGCAGCATTGCTGGAAAGTGATATTTAAGGAGAAAACCCATTACAAACAAACAGCATGGCACAGTTTGGCACAGGAATGTAATAGCCAGCACTCATTATAAGTGGACAGCATGGCACAGCAGCGATAAATGACAAGCGTTGCCATGGATAGCTCGTCAAAAGAAGAATTTATTGCACCATTTGTGCAGAGGAGAAAGGTCAGGAACAAAACAGACAGAAAAAGAGGAAACACTAATTCTGGGTTCATGATATATTTCAGAAGAGGAGGGAATATGGATGAGATCGCGGGAATCAAACACACAAAATAAATTCACTCATATTTGTGATTAGTTGATATAGGTTCATTGTTGGATATTTAGCAACATGTGAATGTTTGCTTTTAAAATTGTGTTGTTATTAAATAAGTTTTAAAGAGATATGGCAAACCGACTTTCACTCCTATAAACTACAATTAGTACATAAGTTGAAACCTGATGACTCTGGAAAATGATGTCCTGCAAGCACCTAAGTTTCAGTATTTTCTTTATCAATTTTATAAATATTTTAAATGCTTACTGCAGTGGCAAGAGTAAGTTTTTCTTTTAAAGTTTCACTTTATTTTAGACAGCTTTGACAGTACATTAGCAAAGGTCTTTAAGGAAAATAATTAATCCAAAATAATTAAATGTGAATTATTTTAACTTAATGATATTATATATAACTTATCTGTCTGTTCTGAAAACTTTTCAGAAATTTGTTTCCATGCATTGTCCTTTTTCCTGTTGACATAATAGGCTGGATCAGATGCATCATAGAGAAAAGGATATTCTCTCACAGTTTTTATAAATGTCTCTTCTTTGTGCATGAATACATAACTTTGTATTTATGTGTGTATTCACTGAATACACAACGTATAGCAATACACCACCAAACCACATGAGCATCTGCACTTTCTGGCTGTGGGGGTCGAATGGCCTCGCCGGTTTTAATTCTCTTGGAGGCATTCCTCTTTTTCCGTTCCTGTGCCGTGCCAGACCAGGAAGTGCCAAACCGAACTGCTCATAATGGATTATCTTGCATTGTTTACCTAGAAATGAAATTAGATTGAGCTGCACTGTGCTTTCCATTTGTAATGGGTTTCCTCCTTTATACTGAAATTCTCTTTGACGATGATAATGGTAATAATAGAACAAGCAGCGATGTGGACACTGAAACTCAGTGGAACCAAGAAAAGAGAATGCTGTGTGTTTTACTGAAATTCTCTTTGACGATGATAATGGTAATAATAGAACAAGCAGCGATGTGGACACTGAAACTCAGTGGAACCAAGAAAAGAGAATGCTGTATGTTTTAGGAAACATGGTAAGAAAAAAAAGATCTAGAACAGTTTGTGAAAATTGTGGAAAAGGACTGCATCCTGATTGCTTTTTAGAACATGGTGCTTAGTAATTTTTGTCAAGAAAAAACTCTAGTGTACAAATGAACTACTCTCTCCATTTTGCCAACATTGAAACTTAAAAATTCGGAATTTAACACAATGAGAAATAGAAAATTTAATAATAACAATAAAATTAGGATTTGGTAATATATTAAATGTCAACAATAAAATCAAAGTTGAAATTGAAAATGTAACATGAAATTTTTAATACATGAGGATTTGAGTAACAATCTTAAAAGTGTATGGAAATTTGAAACAATTAAGAGCCATTGCAAACATTCTCAACTCAACAGCTTTAAAATTAAAGAGATTGTAAACCTTTATGTTAAGCCTTACATTTCACCATACTAGGCTGGTTGTTTAAACAGTAGCATAGCATTTTAGCTTGACATGCTACAATTAAATAGAGATGTAAATAAAAATGTCTTCCAAATTGTTTTGTGTGAAGAACACATGTGCATATTACAGCATCAGTGTTTATATCTAAGTTTCTGTAATATAAGGATTTTAAGTCAAAAGGCTATTCTTAAATTAAATTTGGCATTAATCAAGCAGAGGAAGGGTGTAGATGTGTTGCAAGGTAGCTCCAAGTGAGAGAAAGAAGGAAAAAAGGAACATGACAGCTGTGGTTCAATGAATAGTACATTGAGAGCACTGAAAGAGTTAGAAGAAGAAATGGAAGAAAAAGCATAGGAACAGAGGACAACAAAGTAGAGGAATAAAACAAAAAAAATTGATGAAATTAAAATAGAGAGACTAAATATTAAAAGAAAATTGGATAATCTAGAAGATAACAGGAAATACAACCTACTACTCGCAGGGATGGAAGAAAATATGGGATAGGATGCAAGACAAGATTGGGAGCTTTTGGGAAGAAAACTAGGGATGGAGGTGACTAGCTATAAAACCTGTGAGACATTTAGATTTGGAAAAAGAAGAGGAAAAATAAATATACTCTTAAAGTGTATAAGTATACAAATGGTGTACAGGTGTTAAGATGGGCAAGGAAACTAAAAGGCACAGATGTATACATTAATAGGTTAACATATGAGCAAAAGAGATTGTTAAAGACTAGTTGAACACACAAGAGCTGCTCACAAACAAGAAAAGATAGCATACATTAAAAACGTGAAACTATGGATTGATGGAAAAATGGCAGAGGGGACAGTTAAGAAAGAAAAGAATAGAATGTCAGCTCAGCAAATAATGAACGAGGAAGAAAAAAGCACAATGATGCATTTGAAATTTCAAGGAAGGGTATCAGCACAGAAGGTAAACGACCAGGTTGGCAGGAGCCAATACACCAAACAAGTGACAGCTGCAATATCATGCATGATAGATGAAGTTGGGAGAACAAATGGGAATCAAGTGTGAGTAAGTAATCAATGTAGATGATTCTGCGTGCATCCCAAAAAAAACAGAGGCCGTCACCTTTTCTGCAGATTTCACCACCTTTCCCTACTTCGCAGCCAGTTTGCCTTTAAAATCCCACTGTTTCAACTGTACTTTTTTCTCTGGAGTGTATTAGTGTATCCATGTTTCATGTACAGTTATATATCAATCCAGAAACTCGTCAAGATTGCAATGGAAAAGTGCCATACCAGCTTCCGAATCAATCACATAATTGTATTTATTCGCCATTGAGAGCAAATGCGGCACCCATCTTGCCGAGACCTTCGTCAGACCTAATTTTTGGTGCAAAATTGAGAACACTGTATCTTGTGATGTGCCTTTGGTCTCTACTATTTTGCGAACTTTGATTCATGGATCACTCAAAACCATATCCTGGATTTTATCTATAATTTTGAGGGAGACACTTCTACTGGACGTCCGGAGTGATGTTCATCATTTGTGGATGTACGTACGGCCACATTTAAAGTAAGTTGTTGCAAATACAGGAGCACATGTGCTATGAAATTCATAAAACTTTTTTTTTTTTTTTTTTTCTCTTGAAGTTAACCAGTTATGTAAAAGTCATTTGGTTTGAAGAGTCTTCACAGTATACCCAGAAAATAGATAGAAAAGATATGCATTTTATTTGTCATGTAAATATCTTTTAATATATGGTATTTCAATCAAAACGTTTGAACTATTTTTGAGAAAATCAATATTTTTGAGATTTGGGGGACTTTTCTCAAATTCTTCATGCATCTTTGAAAGACACTAAACTTAAATATTAAGTTTGGTTTTTTATCAACCTATTTTTTAGCTTAAAGTCATTTAACCTGGTTGATCATATTGGACAACAAATTAAATTGGTGACGTGATGCTTAAATGATCTCGGTGTCCATGGGACTAAAGTTACATGACATTCGTCTTCTCAGGGTAAGGAAAATCACCGGAAAAAACACCTTACCCGGAACTTACCCTAAGCGAGATTTGAACTCATGTCCTGTTAAATGTGAGGCAGACATGCTACCACCATACTACCCAAGCAGGCTTACCAACATTTTGTTTTTGAGTTATCGTGTTCACATACACACATAGATGAAATTTTTTCTAAAAATTCTCTATTTGGATCAGGGGACCCTAAAACATGCATTTCTACTGAAATCTCGGTATCTAATTTTTGAATGTAGTGTACAGCCTTTATACTAAGTAGAGAAAGTAAAAATGTATAACTTGAGAGTGAAATCAATTTGCCTTTCTATCCAGCAGCAAACCCACAGCAGGATGCTGGGGGAAGCTTCCCATTTAGTGTGTTTCTTATTCATATATTATTCATCTTTTTAATTAAATTTGTGCACATAAAGGTAGTTATAATATCATTTTCCTCAGAAACTATTAGGTGCAACATTGCTTGCAACTGATGCTCACATTTTCTTTTCAGTTGGTATGGTTAAGCAGCCAACAGCAGAAGCGAGTGAGTTTACGATGAGTTCAGAAGACTTTCCAGCATTACCAGGGACACAAAGTACAGATGGACCTTCACCGGGAGGTAGTACATCAGGGGAGAAAGGGATCTCAGGAGGAGTAGGGCAGGATATTTCAACGCAGGAATCAACTCCAGCAAATAGGGCGGTAGGAGCAGAAAAGTCTCAGGGAAAGAGAGGAATCCAGACTTCTCCTGATGGTAGGCATTGATGCAGTTTTATTAATTTCCTCATGTATATTCTGAAAGTGCTAGAGTAAGGCCACAATACTATGCACTAAAAGGAAAAAATACACTGGTGATTCTTTACAACATGTGATGTGAGAAAAATGTAAATCCGAAGGTTTGGCAAAGCAATGCTCAAGCAGACAGAACCAACTGAAGTCTGTGAGCCGACCTGCACATCATTTCTAAGAATCATAGCCAACCTATGAAAAAATCCCTGGTTATCTGCACAACAAACTGTGTAGCACTATCTGGAAGTGATCAATGACCGTTCATTTTTTAATACTTTCTCTTGGGTTTAATTGCTTTACAAACATGGGGATGAGATTGAGCTGAATCTATTGTAGTGTGTGAAGGAAAGGTTGTATGTTACTGGCGATATTCTTACAGATTCTAGTAGTTTTAGAAATAGCTTGTCTGATTAATAAGGCAGATCTGTTGGTTACATCAACAATTCGAAGGCCTGTCTTCAATATTATTTGACGAGCATTTGATGATGATAAGAATGTTCTGAATGATATATGCAGTCTTGCACTCCCATTAAGAGACTGGGCTGTACATATCCCAAGTTTAACTGCAGGTAGGAGAATGTTAAAATAGAGCCTTTCTCTTGACTGGTTATTCATAATATCTAGTAAGTCATTTCATTATTATTATTATTATTATTTTTTTTTTTTTTATTTTTTTTTATTTTAGAACTGGACATGAAAAAATCACACAGTCTGTGTGCAAGGTGGTTCAAGAAGGCAAAGCTATTGCCCGGAGAAATTCTTTTCTTCATACACTGTTTTGCATGCAAAGAGTCATATGAGGTGACAAATAAGAGTGTTCGGTTGGAGACCAATGTGTGAGTTTGCGAACAGTATCTGATTGGTTCGGTTATTGCCACAAAGTGTGCATGGTCTCTAACTAAATCAAATTCACTTAGAGAGGGAAGATAGAAGATCCTGGCCATGTCGTTAAAATTGACAGAACAACAGAAATTCCATCGGGGGCACATAGATGGCAATTGAATCTTTGGTATGATAGATGTAAACAAATGAGGTGCGGATGAAGATATGTTCAAATAATAAATGGGATACAAACATGTTCTACAATTTAATTGCAGAGCACACATATAGATGCTTGGAGGGGCTACTATAGATTGATAGTTGGAGGATTTGCTACCCAACTGGCAGTAAATTATTCTCTGTATTTTGTAGATCCACTGACGAATGTTACACAAATAAAATTTAATCTCATTGGCAAGCTCTAAGGCATCACCTATCCAGAGGTGGTTTTCGACTCAAACATTTAGATGCTGACATGTATTGATATTTGTGACATTGACATCAAAAATTGTTTAGCAGACCCTTTTTAGGAACTTGTGGAAGGTGTACCCTGTGGTGTAGAGATCAGGTTTAGGCTAGCCTTAGTTACAAGTGAGTTAAGTGTTTGGTGTACATAACTTGTAATTTAGGGACAAACAGTGTACATGGTTATATAGTTAATGCAAATAGCGAGTCATTATAATTTGGTGATGAACTGTTTTAACTAGTGTAATTTACTGACAGTAAAAGACTGTTGGCTGCTTTACGTTTTGTGATTCAAAATGGGTGATTTGGCTGCACTGTGTTCTTCAGAATGGCTACCTGTGTTATAAGTAAATAAAGAATTATACATCTTAAGAAGTTATGTTAGGAAAGCATTTTCTGGCATGAAATCATAGTAAAAAATTATTTTAAAGCCATATTAGATAAGAAAGTGTAAAGCCCTATTTTTAACAAATATTCCGCTCACATTAAAATCTTGCCTCTCATATTGTAAAGAAGAGTTGATACACTGTTTAAAAAATATTTACAAAGTAAATACTGCTTAGCAGAGCTTACGTACATTCTAGCTGGTCTTGGAAGCATATGTAATTGAATAGTGTAACATGAAGCATATGTTTTCTGCTATTACACAAAATCATTATTATATCGGTAATATTGTATTTATGTCCTATCAAGGGTGTGTTTAGAACCAGCTGAAAATTTCAGTGCCACATCTAGGATTTGAACAAGGTTCTCCCACTCTCCATGCAGTGCTCTAATCTTTAAGCTACTGTAACAACTAGCTGGCATGACATTCATTCCTCCAACTATTTTTTACCTGGTCAACCAACCAGTATTTTCATAGCTCAGAGAATACCTTAATGGCGACTTATATACTGTAAGTACTTAGTATCTGGGTAATATTCACATAATTGGCTGAAGTTGTCACTGCCAAACTGCATGAATTACATTATGAATTGCTGCCGCAGCCTTCATGTTTGCTCAACCTGGCTACCTGCAAATTCTTTTGTTCCCAAACATGAAGAAATGGTTAGTTTATTAATATTAAGATGCTTGTAACTGTGGTCAGAAGTAGTTTAAATAAATAAAAAAACGGTTCACTGGAAGAAAATGAAGATCAAGTGAGGATATAATCAAGGCAGAAACATATTTTGCAGAACTTGACAATTCCTATTTTTTGATGGGATTTAAAAAATGCCAGGAATGTTGGGAGAAGTGTATATCCTTAAATTGGGACTATTTAGAAATAAATTGTGTTGAAAAAATGACATCTTCATTCCTAACATTCCCTTCAAGCTCATGCAGCCAGCAATGGCAGTTGGACCCGTGAGGTTGAAAATGACAGCATAGGCTTTTGAAACTAGTCCCTCATAATAACAATGTAAGTGACGTAGTGTTAAAAAACCAAATTAATAAAACATTCCCTTCATAGTTTTCAGTTCATAAAATTTGATTTTCACTGTTCTCTTTGTTTCTATAACAAAATGTGTTATGTAGCTATGCAAACGTTAATCTCAATTAAGATGGAGTAGAGAGAAATATAAGTTTTGTAAGAGTATTCTGCATACTTATTAATAAATGATAAGAGTAGAGAAAGCCATGTGAATGTAGCATATTGGTTCCCTTTTTTTTTTTAATGAAAGTTCTATCAGCAACAGCAAGTTTCTAGATTAACAATGTTTAATCCATTTTTACTTCCCCCCCCCCCTATCTTTTCTGTTATTTTGGAATACATGTTACTAAATTATTCCCCCATTATAGGGGAAATGTTGTGTTCAACCAAAAAAAAAAAAAAAGCATTTTTAGATAAAGGTCTGTGTAACTGTGAACACAAACCAAAAATGAAAAGTTGGCAAAATACCAACTTGGTATTTAAGTTTAGTATCTTCCAAGGATGCGACACAAATCTTTTGAGGAAAATCCCACACTCCAAACTACCCTTTACATGGAAAAAATGTTGAGCATTTTGATTTTCTCAAAAATGACTAAAGAATTTTATTAAAATACTGTGTATATTACAAATAAGAGATAGAACAAAAACTTACTAAATAAAAAATTTAGAGCTTGTTAAAACTCACAATTTTTATTGCATACATTTTTTTCATGGAGTTAACCATTTCTGAGATATTCCTTGTTATTGGTTTCAGTTTTACAATACTTTAACTTTTCTCATATTGGAATTTATAAACTTCTGACCTGCAAAAAACGGATTTCAACCACATGGCAACCAGCTTTTAAAAGATTTCACTATCGCTTTAGCCTAATGTGCTCCCTTATTTCCCTTCTATTTACAAGGAAGCAAATAATAAAACCATTTCTGTTAATGTTTATATTGTTAACCCTAAAGTAGATAGAAGAATGAGCTTTTTAAGAATAATTTGTTACAGAGATGTAGAGAAAGTCATGTAAATGGAACACGTCAGAGTTTTAGAGAAAGGTTTGTCTTATAAAACTTATATCTTGAATTTTCTGGTAATAGCCTTTGGAGTCCTTTTCATTCTAAATGACCTTTGTACAACTGGTAATCCTTAAGAGACAGATAAACACTTACTATACAAAAAATATAGATATCGTTAAAGCACACATTTTATGTCAAATACATTTTTTTTTTTTGGAGTTAACCAATATAAGGCATCCATTCTTTGTTGTTTTTATTTTTAAAATGTTTTCTCTTTTGTGAACTAGGAAGTCTTTATTAGTATTTTTCTCCGGGCCATCTCTGATAATTTTGAAGCTAAGATGTTATCCGTATGTTTGGAAGCATTAGAGCATCATCTACTTGCCTCTCTTTAACAGTGGTAAAAATGACATCCATATATCTAATCTAGACTTTAAATATGTAGTTATTAATATGATTTCAAAGAAACAGATTTGTTGTCATCAGGAAAGGAGAGAGTGCCCATGGCTAATTTAGGGAATTTTTGCATTGAATTTTTGGTTAGAATGCAGTAATACTACTACCTAATAAAGAATATGCTGAGAAAGTAAAAATGCTTATACTTATGGATTCAGGGGACCTCAAAATATATATTTCTGGTGAAATGTTGGTATCAATTTTTAGACTGGAATGCAAAACTTCTTTACTTACTATAGAACATTGGTAGAAAAAGTAACAAATTAGTAATAACAGTAATGGTTACTCAGTAAAGTAGGTATTACTTATTAGTACTTCTTAATTAAATAAAAACTTCATTTTACTCCTGCAAAAATAATGGAAAGAGCAAAAGAAAATTGGTACAGAAAAATAAAAAGAACATGAACTAAGCCAAGGTCCACAATACATTAAATAACGATAGCATTAAAATGTTTGGCTGACAAAGCAATAAATATAGCAACTCAAAGTATTGTAAATTAAAAAAATCTGATATGTTCCATTCATATGTACATCATGCTAATTGAGTTAAACATAAAAGAATTGGTCATGTTACTTGCTTCCTTGTAAGTAGAAAAGAAATAAGGGAATACATTAGGTTAAAGTGATAGTCAAATCTTCAAAGTAACCACCTGGGTAGTGTGATCACTACAACAGGTTGTGAGATTTGTGGTGGACAAAGCGGCGCTGGGACGGGTTTTCTCTGGGTACTCCAGTTTTCCCCGCCATCGCATTCCACCAGTGCTCCTCATCATTCATGTATTATTGGTGTCACCGCCTGCGGTGCCATAAGTAGTTAAAGCGGGCGTTTAAACACTACCAAAAAAACTACAACAGGTTACTAGTTCGAATCTCGCTCAGAGTGCGTCACTCGAATAAGTTTTTATTTTTTGGGGTTTTCCCTGATCCTGAGAAGTTAAATGCTGAGTAACATTAAGCTCCATGGACCCCGAATTCATTTTAGCATCATTTCACCAATTTCATTCATAGTCCAATACAACCAACCAGGTTAAAGGATGTTAAACCAAGAAAAAAATCTTATAAAAGCTAGTCACTATGTGAAACAATTGAGGTTCTGTTCACTTTGCATGATCCCATTTGAGAAAAATTAAGTGGCTTAAAAATGAAACCAATAATAAGAAATATATCATAAACCTCAACTATACAAGGAAAACATATATGGCATAAATTATATGTTTTACCCAGATCTTCATTTTTTGTCTATCTCTTAAGGTTGAACTGATAAGTAAAATTCTGCAAAACTCATCCAAAATAAACGTCTTCAGAGGCTGTTCCCCAAAAACTCAAAATATATATTTTATTTTTATATACACATCTTTAAAATATTATTTTAATCAAAATTGTTAGAGCAATTTTTCAGAAAAACAAAATTAACAAAATTTTTAAAAAAAAAATTCATATAATGGGTAGTTTGTGATGGAGGGATTTTCTTGAAAATCTTCTTGTCACATCCTTGGAAGATACTGAACTTAAATATAAAGTTTGGTATTTAGTGGTCTATTTGCTGTCCACAGACACATACACACTTCTTTCTAAAATGCTTTTTTCAGACTCAGGGGACTACAAAACATATATTTCTATTGAAATCTCAACATCAAATTTTTGGGTGGAAGTAAGACATGTTTTGCAGGCTGTTTCTCATATCAATGATGACATTAGGAGACAAAGTGTTGTGTTTATTTAAAAAAATATTAATAAATAATAAAAACAAGTATCTTTAAGTCCGACTGCACATGAATATGAATAACTAAACAAAATAATCATTATAATGGCTTTGTTATGAGATTTACAAAGTTTTATATTTGTTAATATTAATGCTAGAAACACTATATTTAAATGTATGTGAGCAGCACTAAAAACTTGATTAATTTATTTTTCTAAAAAAAATATATATTTAAGTGACATGTTTCTGTGTAATTTGCTTACAGGGAAGGTAACGCACATCCCAGCGAGTATGGTAAAAGATCAGTTTGGTATGGTAGGGCTGCTAACTTTCATCAGAGCAGCAGAAACAGACCCCAACTTGGTCTCTCTAGCATTAGGACAGGATCTCACTGCACTTGGTCTCAATCTTAACTCGCCAGAAAATCTCTACCCCAACTTTGGCGGCCCATGGGCTGAACAACCATGTCGTCCACAGGATATAGATTTTCATGTTCCACCAGAGTACCTTGTCAATGCGGCCATTAGGTAAGTATATATTTGATTGGCTTATGACATATCCTTTTGGTAGTTATGGTCTTACTGGTGTTCAGTAAGTAAGAAGGACTGCATAACAGAACACTGAACTGAGAATAATCTAAAAGTGTTCTTTTGTCCCTCTAGTGAGACAATTATTTATATGGGTGTATAAAAACTCTTAGTACAAATACTAATATAACAATTAATAATTTGTAATAAAACTTCACTTATCTTTTTCAAATCCAAGAACTAGTTTCAGTGGTTAAACCACTTACCTCTCACTAAGGTGGCTCAGATTCGATCCCAAGTGCCCACATGTGGTGGATAAAGCGACACAGTGGCAGGTTTTCCTGGATTCTCTGGTTTCTCCTGCCATCACATTCCACTAGTGCTTCATTCCACGTATCATCAGCAGGGCCTGGATTTGTATGTAAAAACATGTTTTTTTTTCCTAAGAAGTGCATTTCTAAAACAAAGTTTCTTATCCCGATCAAGAGTCCACAAGTATAAATCCAAAATCTCATTTACCATAAAAACACATATTTTACAAAAAAGTTTATATAAATAAATATTTCCAAAATGTTTGTAATAAATCCATATTTTGTATACTTTTCCATAACTTTAATTAAATATTTCTGTTTTTTTTAATAAATGCATATTTTAATAATTCTTCCACAATAAAGGAAGAAATAATGCAATAACTGCATTAGCACATAACTTTTGCAACATCTGCTTCAGACACAATGCTATATTATTGTGTCAAAACACTCCCCACCTGCCTGCTACAAGTTATCTTATCTTTCATATGCTAAAAGGAACAGGAACAACCGTGATAAACTCTGTGAATCCCCGATGTGCAATCGTAAGTTCGCTACTGCATATCTATTTCTGTATCAGTCAGGATCCAGTTTAAATAGAGAATGTTCTTAGGCCTATGAATTATTTTAAACATGCCAAAACTGAAATCAGGTGTGTGTGTGTGTGAATGCTGACAGAAATACGTATTGGAGTTTATAAACATTTTTATCACTGGTGGTAGGATATTAATTTGCAAACTTTGTGAGAAATATGTAAATGCAAATCAATGATCACATATAATGCAACATCTGTGTGGAAATAAACATATCACAACTTCCTCCCATGGTTTATTGCAGCAAGCTCTTAAAGGAGAACCTACTCTATCCTTATCTAACATTAAAAAAATTCACAGTATTCAGATTTATTAGAAGCACTTGTTTTTGGCTGATATACCGCTTGTAAGGTAAACAATCCCAAATTCGAAAAGTTTGTTACCAGTTAAACAGATGCAAATACTCATGATGAATTAACTCTTCAGAAAAATAATACCCCTAAAGTGCTATGATGAAACATTAAAACACATTAGGTCAGTATGTGAAAATTAAATTTGGGTGAGCATTGACAAAACTAGTGATTTTGCTGGTAGAAAAGTGGGAAATGTATTAGTAGAAGTGTTTGAAAATTATGCAAAAGTTACCAAACAACACTTCTAGCTAGCTTCCAAACAATTATTACAAATCACGTGTCAATTGCTAGGCTGTTCAATGAAGCTTTGCCGATCTTATTGTTAAATGGTGTGAAGTACGACCTATTTTGCTTTTCATAACTGATGTGTGCCATATATGAAAAAGGCTAGCGAAGCTCTTTGTGTATGTTATCCTAAAATGATTCATGTGACATGTATCATACATGCCCTACATAGACTGTGTGACAAAATCCAAACACTTTATCCGGAAGTGGATAAGTTAGTGTCAAATGGGAATTTTTGTTGTTGTTGTAAAATCACTAACTAGGTCAATCTTTTCAAAGAAAGAAATCCTGATCTCCCACTGCCTCCTAAAACCATAACCATGTGTTGGGGCTCTAGGTTAAGTGCAGTAATATATTACCCAGGCGATTTTGAAGGATTTGTATCTGTAGTAAGTGAACTAGACCCAGATAATGCTTCTTCAATTGATGTTCAAAATTTAGTAAAAGACAGCAATTTCAAATGTGACCTGGCTTTTACGTCTGCCAATTTTGGATTCTTGACTCATTCTACAATGAAACTAGAGACCTCGGGGGATTTATTGAGTAATGCAGTTAAAGAAATAGCATGTGTTGAAAGATAACTGGGTGCTCTTTCCAATTAAAAAGCAAAAGTCTTTAAGGATTTGTTTGACAAAAATACAGACCACAGGCTAAGAAAGTAGCTCTAGTTTTGGAAGGCCAAGAAACTTTATGGCGGGAACTGGTGACGTACCTTTTGGTGCTGGGCTGCGCAGTGACGACTGGCCCTCTCTCCGGCATTGCAGTGCTGAAGTTGCTTCTCAATGCTCCTCGGCTATTGGTGGACTCAGCGACGAGCAATTGAGAACTCTTTATAAATAGCTCAGGTATTGAGTGTCGGTGGTCTCTAGGAGATGGTACAGGAAATTAACTTAAAATAAGCATCGGCATGTTTCGTTCAGTCAAAGGTTTATTTTCTTTTACAAGCGTTCCCAAGAAAGTTCCTGGCGCAATTGTGTTCCGATTATTTTCCTCGAACAAGGGCGTTGCGCGCACAAAGGTAACTAAACTTTACGTGATGACGAGTGCAACTGTTACACACAGAATAATTGTAGACACTTTATCTTTCTGCCATGGCTTCCTTGTTTCTGGCGTCGCAGGTTATGCGTGACATTATGTTTCAACTGCGTTAATCACTGTAATAACTTGACTACACTTGGGTGGTTTCTTGCTTTGAGCGTCACAGGTTTCGTGTGTAGTTACATTCCAAGTGCTTCAATCACTATAATAACTCTGCTAATTTGTGCATACTCTTGTTTTGGGCATCTCAGGTTCCTTGCATAGTTACATTCCGACTGCCTGAAAATTAGGGCGAATACTCTCTACAGTTATAGCAAATTCTACCCACGCGCAAAACTCTCAACTTGTAATCTCATTGGCCCATTTTTTGTGCCAAAAGTAGCTTGGGGTGCGCTTCTGTCGTGACATGATTAATTCTTATTGGTCAATGCATCTTTCATGTGATTCTAGACCTAAATTTCCTTGTGGTTCCCCTGTTTATATGCTACCTCCACTTTCTCTTTTGGAGATGTAACTACATAATAGCGTCTTTCCCCTCTTGCAATATACAAAGAAATAGCGTAAACAACTGAATTTGTCACTTGAGAACTCTCGAGTTGAAGTTAGAAATGCTTTCCAGGAACAATCTCTCTGAACATCCAATATACAATAAATACATATCTTACTTAGTAATTAACCTAAACAATGTAATCAATTAAAATATAGGCTATATGCTCATTCACCTGGGCAACAATCCATCTCAAGTTGGTGTGGATGCTAGTGATATGCCCTGTTTCAAATATGTAAGGTTAAACATTGTGCGACACAGAACGATTGTTTTGTCAATATAAGGCATTATTTTGTGACAACAGTAATGGACTTCGGTTGGAAAATTTGGAGATGATGTTAGTCGTTCACTGAAACTCCAATCAGTGTTCCACACTTGATGATTAGGAGTAATTTTTTTTTTTTTATGTTAGGTGTTTCTTGAATTTAAAAAGGTTTTATTACATATTTTTAAATTTTTACCAAATATTTTTTAAATTTTTGTCATATTAATAAATATTTTTAAATTTTTTAAGACACAAAAATCTGAACCCTGATCATGAGTCCTGCGGTGCCATAGTAGTAAAAATGGTTGTTAAATAATATAAAAAAAAAACTAGTTTCACAATTATAATTCAATTGCATCAGCTTGTTGTTAATTTACATCATTTAATAAATATAATAAAAATATTAATTAAATATAGAGAAAAATATTTATTTTAAAAAATAAAAATCATGCAATGAATTTTGATATAGCACAATTGATTGTCATCAAATTTATTCTGATTCCGGTAGCTAGTAATAAGTAGTTAACTCTACCACCGGGCAGTACCCAATTATAGACATGCACATGCGCACACACTCTCTCTCTTTTAATACATAAATCTTCACCTAGTAGCAGTAGCTATAAAGATGTAAATAAATAACTAAAAGCTGATAGTGAAATTTAATTATAATTGCAAAATTTGAAAAAGATAAGTGAAATGTTATTACTAATTATTAGGGATGGGAAAGTTTTTTTAAATGATAAGACCGAAAAACATTAAGTCATGAAAATATAGTGAGAATACATTCCAAAAATGCAAAACAGGCAGAATTTGACAATTTTAAATTGCAAAAATTGGGTTTCTATGCAAAATACTGTACTTTACATAATTTTCAAATGAAATGAGATTTAACCAGGTAAAAAAGAACAACATTTGACTTATAGTTGGTTTGCCAACATGAATGATTTAAGTTTGGTGTTGATATAGTACTGCAAATACTTTCCGGCAGAATAAGTACCATGTTCATCCAAATATAAGACTGTGTTCTTTTCCAAAGTATTAATGTCCAGAACTAGGGTCGTCCTGCATTTACGATGTTTACCGAATAGCATGCGGCAAAAAAATAAGTTTCACACTTCACAGGTACGGAAGTGGCGAACCCTGGGGGAAATGGTAATGCATATCACCAAGGTTGTAATGTATGCGGCAGATTTTGTGCCTCAGTTTGCACCAAAGGTTTGCCATTAAATGGGCCAATAAGCATTCTCATTAAGAAAAAGATTTCCCTTCAAGACTAAATGAGAGTGTTTCTTTCACATAAGTGGTTATGCAAAATGTTAATTGGAAGCCAATGGTCAAGCACAAAGAGAGAGGTTTAGTTGCACATTTCTCTCCTCCTGCCATACATACACTGGTACATTTCTGTTCCCTGCTGTTTCTCACTACCACCCATAATGTGAATTTACATGCAAATTCGAATTAGATGAAACCATAATATGTTATAGTGAATATAACTAGGTGTTATACTGGGTTGTGTTGTAGAAAATCATATTCATCGTCATTACAACTAAACTGCCACCATCACCACCATGTGCATACATAGCAGTAAATTTCCATTCTTCTCCACCTAAGAATGTGAGTTTCTGCGCAAATTTTAATTAGGTATAACAATGCATTTTATTTGGTATGTTGACTAAATAGAAAATTGTATCCATCATCGTAACAGATACGATGCTGCCGGAGTTGTCACATTCTCCCACTGCACACATACCATAAATTTCTGTATCCCTTCTTTTGTCTCTCATGTGCCCAACACATGCATTTCCATACAATTTGAATTGTTACCTTAAGTAAAATTTTTTACAATGCTATTAGGTATGTTTCTAAATAGAAAATTGTATCCATTATATTGTGTGCAATTGCACCTCTGATTGCATACATAGGTACTGTATATAACTTGCATTCTCCTCTTTCCCTCTCTGCTACCCAGTGAATTTCTGCACAAATTCAAATTAAGCAAAAAAGGAAGCAAATACTTAATCAGTTAAGTGTCCCATAGTTTGTTCAAAATATATTGCAACATTTTCAGTTTCATCTAATAATTAAGTTATCTAATTTTTACTTTCTTTAGCTCTATGCATAGCTGTGGACACAAAAAATGAGTTATCCACAGATTATGTCGATCGAAAGGCTTCATGTATCTTCATAAAAGCTGTGTTCACAATGCACCTGACAGAACTGTACAATGGTTTCACTGAAAGTTTACCTTATGAATACTGAAAAGATATCACAGAACAAAGTTATGATGGCCGAGAGGTTAAGAGGGTCTTTCTTCCATTCATAAGTTCCTAGGCTCAAATCTCTTGCTATTTGTAATTTTTTATGTTAATTTTATGACTGATATGTAGAACATAACATTGCATCAATATAACTTTAATAATAAGTATAATAATAAGTTATGAGCAAGCTTCGAACCTTGATACATCATTCGCGGAATTAGGTGGCTACAACGTACTGATGACATGAGCAGAGCGAGATGTCACTGCGTGAGTATACTCGCAGCGAAACACAACTGGTCCCTCAGTACCTGCATTTGGTATTGTTTCTCTCTACTGTGCGAACTAGTTTCATGCAAACAGATAAACGCCTCGAACACGAAAGTCAAAATATTTATGTATTACTGAACGTGTGGAAGAATTTGGGTGTGAATGGAGACAGAATTGAATGCAAGTTATGCAAAGTAGAATAAAAAAAATGTGTTAGACGAGTAATACAAGGACAATGCAATAGTAAAAAACATATTCAACATATTAAGCTTCTGTCCACTAAAGAGCAACCAAGAGACAAACTGCTGTCAAACAGGCAATCTGAGTTTTATGAAGATCTATGTGACATGTTTGAGAAAATCCAGTATTCCATTTAACAAAGTAAATAACTTATAAATGTAAAAAGAAGCTAGTAACAGTGAAGAATAACACAAATATTAATATAAAAATAATAGTTGCAACAAATCTTCACTTATCTTTTGGAATCCTTGCTTGGACTAGTTTTGCAATGATTTCATTGCATTATCAACATATCCTTTTGGTCTCTTTTGATGTTTATTTACACTGTTATGGTTACTGCTACTAGGTGGATTGTGTACTAATGCATTGCTAACTACTGGAATCAAAACAAATTTGGTAAGAGTGTCAATTGGAGGTATATCAAAATTCATTGCATGATTTCTATACTTTAATATAAATATTTTCTCCCAAACCATTAAATCTATGGGCCCATTTAAGTGTTTTAATAATTTAACATCTGGATTTATTTCATGATTAAATTTCCAAAAATGTTCTGCTACAGCTGATTTATCAAATATATTGATTGAGGCCCATTTAAGTGTTTTAATAATTTAACATCTGGATTTAATCATGAAATAAATCCAGATGTTACATTATTAAAACACTTAAATGGGCCCATAGATTTAATGGTTTGGGAGAAAATATTTATATTAAAGTATAGAAATCATGCAATGAATTTTGATATACCTCCAATTGACACTCTTACCAAATTTGTTTTGATTCCAGTAGTTAGCAATGCATTAGTACACAATCCACCTAGTAGCAGTAACCATAACAGTGTAAATAAACAACATCAAAAAAGAGACCAAAAGGATATGTTGATAATGCAATGAAATCATTGTGAAACTAGTCCAAGCAAGGATTCCAAAAGATAAGTGAAGATTTGTTGCAACCATTATTACTTTCTCCATACGCACTATGTACATAGTGTATAGAGAAAGTATTGCACTCCACCAAAAAATTTGATACCGAGATTTCACCGGAAATATATGTTTTAGGGTCACCAATATCCAAAAAAAGCATTTTCACAAAAAGGTCCATGTGTGTGTGTGTGTGTGTGTGTACGTGTGTCTGTGAACACGATAACTCAAAAACGAAAAGTGTAGTTAGTATCTTCCAGGGATGCGACACGAAGATTTTGAGAAAAATCCCCCCACCCCCAACTACCCTTTACATGGAACTTTTTTCAAAAATTATGATTTTCTCAAAAATGGCTCTAACGAGTTTGATTAAAATTTCGGATATTAAACATATTTACCTGACAAATGAAATGTATATCTTGAATTTTCTGGAAATAGTCTCTGAAGAATAGTTTATTCTGGATGAATTTTACTAAATTTTGAATAACTGCTAAACCGTAAGAGATGGACAAGAACTTACTACACAAAAAATGTAGAGCACATTAAAACACACAATTTATGTTATATACATTTTTTCGTGGAGTTCATTGTTTTTGTGACATTCCTTATTTTTGGTTACTGCTATGAAAAACGTATACTTTTCTCATACAGGAACTTGTCAACTTCTATCCATATAAACAAAGGAACTTCATTGACATAGCAACCAGCTTTTGACTATCACGTTAACGTATGGTTGTCCCTTATTTCAATTCTACTTACAAGGAAGCCAGTAATAGGACTATTTCTGCTATTTTTTTCTGATTAGCATAAAGTAAATAGAAGTATAAGCTTTTTAAGAATTATTTGTTGCAGGGATATGGAGAAACTCATGTGAATGGTACACATCAGATTTTTACTTTCTCTATACTCACTATGTACATAGTGTATAGAGAATGTATTGCACTACACCAAAAAATTTGACACAGAGATTTCGCCGGAAATATGTTTTAGGGTCCCCTGTAACCAAAAAAAGCATTTTCACAAAAAGGTCCGTGTGTGTGTGTGTGTGTGTGTCAGTGTGTCTGTGAACACGATAACTCAAAAACGAAAAGTCGGTAAAATACCACACTTGGTATTTAAGTTTAGTATCTTCCAGGGATGCGACACGAAGATTTTGAGAAAAATCCCCCCCACCCCCAACTACCCTTTACATGGAACTTTTTTCGAAAATTTTGATTTTCTCAAAAATGGCTCTAACGATTTTGATTAAAATTTTGTATATCAAAGATATTTATCTGACAAATGAAATGTATATCTTGAATTTTCTGGGAGTAGCCTCTGAAGACCACTTTATTCTGGATGAATTCTTCATAACTACTAAACCGTAAGAGATGGACAAAAACTTAACCCACAAAAAATGTAGAGCACGTTAAAACACACAATTTATGTTATATACATTTTTTTCGGGGAGTTGATCGTTTTTGTGATATTCCTTTTTCTTGGTTTCACCTTTGAAAAACTTATACTTTCTCATACAGGAATTTGTCAACTCCTGTCCATGCAAACAAAGGAACATCAGTCACATAGCAACCAGCTTTTGGCTTTCACTTTAACTTATGGTACTCCCTTATTTCGCTTCTACTTACAAGGAAGCAAGTAATAAAACTATTTCTGCTAATTGTTTCTGATTAGCATAAAGTAAATAGAAGTATAAGCTTTTTAAGAATAATTTGTTGCAGGGATATAGAGAAAGTCATGTGAATGGTTCACATCAGATTTTTTTTCTTCTTCTTTGAGACCCTCAGCCATTATGATGAATAGGTTAACTAATTTAAAGTGAACTAGCTGAAATATTAAACGAAACACAGCGCACGTGCATGTGTGTGAACTCTGGGATATTCAGACAAAATGAAACCATTTTTGTTTCCGTCTTTGCTTATTTATTTATTTACATTGTTCCTTTAAGTGCATGGTCCTACCGGCGATAACCGGAGATTTGTGCAGTGATGGTTCATATGTGGAGGTGCATACGAGAAGCGATTAAAGTATTCGAATCCAGATTTGAAGAAATGATAGACCTGGAACCTGATATACAATTATTTGCTACACCTTTCTCTGTTGCAGTTGATATTATTTCTACCACACTGCAACTAAAAGTGGTAGATTTGCAGAATGACATAGAACTCAAAGACAATTCCAGAATTGGAATAATCTGAGTGATTCTACAATTTTCCTCGATCACGCTTTCTAGCCTTCATAATTTTGCTGCCCGGTGTCTTAGCATATTTGCATCTACATATTTATGTGAGCAGTTTTTTACTTTCTCCATACGCACTATGTACATAGTGTATAGAGAAAGTATTGCACTCCACCAAAAAATTTGATACCGAGATTTCACCGGAAATATATGTTTTAGGGTCACCAATATCCAAAAAAAGCATTTTCACAAAAAGGTACGTGTGTCTGTGAACACGATAACTCAAAAACGAAAAGTCGGTAAAACACCAAACTTGGTATTTAAGTTTAATATCTTCAAGGGATGCGACACAAAGATTTTGAGAAAAATCCCCCCACCCCCAACTACCCTTTACATGGAACTTTTTTCGAAAATTTTGATTTTCTCAAAAATGGCTCTAACGATTTTGATTAAAATTTTGGATATTAAACATATTTACCTGACAAATGAAATGTATATCTTGAATTTTCTGGAAATAGCCTCTGAAGAGTAGTTTATTCTGGATGAATTTTACTAAATTTTGAATAACTGCCAAACCGTAAGAAATGGACAAAAACTACTACACAAAAAATGTAGAGCACATTAAAACACACAATTTATGTTATATACATTTTTTCGTGGAGTTCATCGTTTTTGTGACATTCCTTATTTTTGGTTTCTGCTATGAAAAACCTATACTTTTCTCATACAGGAACTTGTCAACTCCTATCCATATAAACAAAGGAACTTCATTGACATAGCAACCAGCTTTTGACTATCACTTTAACCTACGGTTGTCCCTTATTTCGCTTCTACTTACAAGGAAGCGAGTAATAAGACTATTTCTGCTAATTTTTTCTGATTAGCATAAAGTAAATAGAAGTATAAGCTTTTTAAGAATTATTTGTTGCAGGGATATGGAGAAAGTCATGTGAATGGTACACATCAGATTTTTTTGATATTAATAAAGTGAATAACATTCACTTCAAAGGTGTTTAGAAAAATATACACACAAAGAAGTTCCTTCAGACAGCATACTTGGCCAGCGTTATTTAACTAACTGCTATGAACAGGTATTATGTGCCATAGGACAAAATGTTACTGGTAAGAAGATTTGGGTTTCAATAGATGAAACTACAGTTTCGTCACACCGATTTGTAGCAAACCTAATTATTGGTATACTATCTCCTGTGTGTCCCAGTAACACATACCTCTTGACATGTGAGCTGTTGGAATTGGTCAATCATTCAAGTCTGTTTAATTAAACCATGTCACTTTTATGGCCGCAAGGCATATTGCATGAAAACATCTTAAATCTTCCTACCCTGAAATGGTTCATGTAACATGTCTCGCTCATGGATTACACAAAATGGCCAAAGAAATCAAATTCTCTTTCGACAATGTAGATAGCTTCGTATCTAATGTGAAAAAAGTATTTGTAAAAGCACCTTCCAGAATACAGACATTTCGCAAGATGGCACCATGAATTCCTTCACCTCCCCAACCTGTCGTAACTCGATGGGGGACCTGACTCGATGCATTTTTTTTACTATACAAACTATTATAACACTATTGTAAATGTAATAAATTCACTGGATACCAATGAGAGTATGCAATTGCAAAAGCACAATCTCTCATTTCAAATGAGCTATTTTAAGATCTACAGTACATAAAACAGAACTTCCATTGTTTATCGAAAGCAATAAAACACCTGGAATCCTCCAACTTAGAAAAGTCTGATGCCGTCAGCTTGGTAGAGAAAATCCATCTGCAGAGAATATCAAAACAAAATTCAAGATTGTTCTTCGAAAAAACAACAGATTTGCCGTTTTTTGTAATGTGAGGGATATGTTGCTGGAATATGAAGGAACACAAAAGACTGATAGTAATCACAAATATTTCAAGTATTTTAAGTTTGCCCCTATCACCTTAACTGACTTAGAAAGAAGCTTTTCCAGGTATAAGAACTGTTTAAGTGATAACAGATGAAGAATGACATTCATTACATTGCAAATGGCAACCAGCAATCCATTTCTTTGCATTGTCAGGAGTTGACAAATTGCTGTATGTGAAAAGTTTTAAGTACTTTAAAACCAATAATCAGGAATAGCTCAAAAATGGTCAACTCTATGAAAAAAATCTATATGACATAAATTGTGTGTTAAATAAGATCTACATATTTTGGGTATCTCTACGGTTGAGTAGTTATGCAAAATACATCCAGAATAAAGAGGTCTTTAGAGGCTATTTCCAGAAAATTCAAGACATATACTTTATTTGCTGTGTAAATATCTTTTATATACACTATTTTAATTCAAAATTGTTAAAGCCATTTTTGAGAAAGTCACACTTTTCAAAAATTTTAACATGTAGCTTGGGTTGGAGGATTTTCCTCAAAATCTTTGTCTTGGAAGATACTAAACTTATATACCAGTTTAGTATTTTACCGACTTTTCGTTTTTGAGTTATCATGTTCACAGACACATTGACATGCATGAAACTTTTTCTAAATTTTTTTTTTTTTTCCTTCCCCTTCAGATACAGGGGATCCTAAAACGTCTATTTGCGGTGAAATCTTGGTATCAAATTTTTTGGTAGAATGCAATACCTTCTCTATATACTATGTACACAGTACGTGTAGAGAAAATAAAAATGTTTGCTGCATGCAAGAAAAGCACCCTCACTAAAAGAGCAACCTACGTTTTGTTACAGTGAAGACACAAGGAAAGTGGCAGTTGTAGTAGTGCCATACAATAGAAATTGTATCGAGTTTTATGTCATAATTTTTAGTTAATATTGATAGTTTGTTGAAGAAGCTTAAGTTATGTATTTGATTATAATTATTGATCATATGGATTAGTAATATTAAGATTTGGAACTTGTGACAACTTGATGCCATATAGGATTTAGTCAAATTTGTCATCCCAGACATGACTAGTTATATTTTTGTCCATAGGTGTACATATAATCTAAATAGTAGCCAGAGAAGGTATTGTATTCAAACCAAAACATTTGATTGAGATTTCACCGGAAATGTTTTTGAGGTCATCTGAGTTGGAAAAAAGCATTTTAGAAAAAGGTCTGCATGTGTGTGTGCATGTGCAGCATAGCTCAAAAATGAAAATACCATTAAAAACCAAATTTGGGTTTATGTTTAGTATCTTCCAAGGATGCGACACAAAGATTTTCAAAAATATCCTCCCACACAAACTACCCTTTACATGGAATAATTTTTTAAAATTTTGTTTTTCTCAAAAATGGCTCAAACAAATTTTATTAAAATACTGTATATTAAAGATATTTGCATCACAAATAAAGTGTATATTTTGAATTTTCTGGGAATAGCCTCTGAAGACCACTTTATTCTTAACGAGTTTTGCAGAATTTTACATAATGGTTAAACTGTAAGAGATAGACAAAAACTTACTTCACAAAATATGGAGATTTCGTTAACAAACATAAGTTATGTCATATATGTTTTTCTTGTAGATTTGACTGTTTTTTGTTTCAGTTTAAAAATATCTAACTTTTCTCAAATGGTACCATGCAAAGCAAACTGAACCTCATTGGTTTCACATAGCGACTAACATTTAAAAGATTTGAATATTGATTTAGCATAATGCATTCCCTTATTTCTCTTCTACTTGTAATGAAGCAAATAATAAGACCAATTTTGGTAAAATGTATCTCGATTAGTATGATGCAGATAAAAAAATAATCTTTTGTAACAATTGTTTGTATCTGGAATATCTAGAGAAAGTTATGTGAATGGAACACATCAGATTTTTATATAGATGATATGCTTAATTCCAAAACTTAGTTTTGAAAAAATGGGGGTAATCTTGCATTTGAAGTGGTCTTGTGTTTGGATAAATAAAGTACATTTAAGTTGGCTGACTATTTAGCAACATAGATAATATTGTTGCCAATTTCCTCATTGCACTATTCAGTGTTACTCCAAAATGGAAATGGCGTGTTATTTATGGATGCTCTTTTAATTGCTATGGTTCTCAGCATCCCATTCTATACTGAGCTTGAAAGACCGCTTAATTTTGCTCAGAGGCTTGAGGTTCATTTACATGCTGTAAATCTATGACACGGGACCCACGGCACAAAACAAATCTATTCAGTTCACTATAGAGACCGAACAGGAAGGAGTCCTGCCATTCATAGACATCAAAATAATAAGAACAGAAAAACATAACCTGACATATGAAATACATAGAAAATCCACAAATACAGATAATTACATAAAGTTTGATAGCAACAACCCCACAACACACAAATATGCAGTCCTGAACAGTTTAACGTATGGATTAGTACACATTCCCATGGAGAATAGTGAACACCAAAAAGAATACCAACAGATACTCCAAATAGCTACCAACAACGGCTTCCAAAAAAGGGCAATAGACAAGAGAATATGATAATACAAAAAAATGAACCCCATAACACACACAACCACCCCACAGAACCTCCGTGACCAATCTCAGTACACCAAATATAAAACTGTTAAAACCAGCATATAAACCCACAGAATTAAATGTCTGGGAGAAGATCTACATCATGAAGAAAAAGAGCCATATTATGAATTTTAATTTACCACCATACAATAAACTTGGGAAGTTCATAGACCCAGCAACAGATGCCTCCACGTGTAATACACCACCACTCCCATTGTTGACACCAATGAAGCAAGATTTAGTCAGAATTAAGGGTTGAAAATGGGAACAAGTGTTCCCGAAACGGTCCCAGTTAGTAAAAATAAGTGATGTATGTGTTACAAAAACCGAAGTCAAATTCTTTTGTTTTTAATCATTAAGATCTTTATGTTACTTCCATTTCCTCTTGTATCTTCATGTGTTCTCTCTGCAGATACCTAATGCACCATTTCTTGATAAAATTAGTTTTTCTGCTCATTGTTCGAAATAAAAATCTAATAAGTAATTAATTTGTTGTTAGAAATATATTATGAGTCTTTTACACTTCTACCAGTTCTGCTGTGTAAGTAACAATTTTGATTAAGTCTTGTAAAACAGCTCATAGTACATCATTATTAACTGAACTTCACAGTGTATCACCTCCAACTCATTACTATTATCAATGTATTGTTCAACTAAAATTGTCAGAATTGGCCAATAAGTCCAAAAGTTTGCTAGTATTAGTCAAAGTTAATGAATTAACATAAAATCACATAAAGCAAAATACTTCCTTTGTAACTGTGATTCATGATTAGTTTCCTCGCACAGCTGAAGAAGTTGGGTTGTGCTTTTAGGAAGCTGAAATTAATTTATGCATCCTGTTTTTCAATATCATTAATTTTTACTTGATTAGGTTGTGGATCTGGTTTATTAGTTCATTCTCATTTTACTTTTCTACTGTGTATTGTATTCCACCCAAAAATTTGATATAGAGATTTCACCAGAAATATAAGTTTTGAAGCCATTGAATGCCCCCCACAAAAAAAAAAAAAATTAGAATCATTCTTTCTTTCTTTTCTAAAAATGCTTTCTCTTTTAATCAGCGTGTCTCAAAACATTTCAGTGAAATTTCTCCATCAAATCATTGGATGGGTTAGTATATTTCTTCTACATAGCTCATGGTAGAAAGTAAAAAAGATTTGACTTCTGTTTCAAATTGTTATCTTATGAGGATAAATTAATGGTATATGCCAGTCAGAATTAAGATAATACCTCAGCAGTAAAGATATTGCTCTATCTTTTAACGAATAAAGATATATTCTTTATTGTGTGAACTTGCCATATTCATCAAGAACAAGGGAGCAGTCACTTGCTTATATATAAAGAACTTTCAGGAAAGTGCTTAATTTTTAACTGATTTTCCTCTTTGTTTTGACAGGGATAAATTAGCACCAGTGAAACTGAATAGATATAAGGATGACCTACTCTTTTATATGTTCTATACAAATGTTGGGGATATGCTTCAACTGGCAGCTGCAGCGGAATTGTAAGTACTAAACTAGCAGAAAATAATGTAGTGCTTGTATTAACCTTCCTACAGCTATGATTTTTAACTTCCTTAATTCACTTATGGAATCTATGTGGGCTGCATACAAAAATGTTAATAACACCTACTTTAATATTTTTAATTCATTTTACCTTGAACTAAGAACTTACTTAATTTAGAATTTGTGTCTTATTTTAAACCAATAATAGGATATCTACAACAATTTTTGAATTTTTTATAAATATAATATTTTAAAGTTCTCACACAGACTCTTGTAATACAATAACTATGGACACTTTTCATTTAATTCACAGATTTATATTCAGCATTTTTAACATTGAAGACCCCTGAATTCTCTTAGTGTGAGTTTAACAAATGAATTTCTGAATTTCTCATACTTCATTTTTGTTTTTCTATCATTCTTCCTTGAAATATTTGACACCTACCACTTATACTCTGTTCATGTGGCACTTCTGTAGTGTTCTCTTCAGGTACAAGGTTCTTTATAGCATCTGTGATTACTTTGTGTAGACAGCCTTGAGACTTCATTCTGTTTTTCGCACACACACACATACACAATCTACATAGTGGATAGAGTAGTTACTGTATTCCACCTAAAATTCTGATAGCGAGATTTCACCAGAAATACATGTTTTGAGACCCCTTGAATCCAAACAAATTATTTTTAGAAACATGCCCATTGTGTGTGCATGCACGCATACAAGTGTGTTCGTATAGCTTAAAAATGAAGGTTGTTAAATACCAAACTTGGTATTTAATTTCAGTATCTTCCAAGGATGTGACACGAAGATTTTCAAGAAAATTGCCCCAACCCAACTATCATTTACAGAGAACATTTTTCAAAAATTTTGATTTGCTCAAAAAGACTATGATTTTTGTTAAAATGCCATATGTTTAAGATATTTTCATGACAAACAAAATATATTTATTGAACTTTCTGGGAATAGCCTCTGATGAATGATGATTTCTGGATGATTTTTGCATAACTGGTAAACTCTAAGAGATAGACAAAATCTTACTACACAAAAAAAATTGGATCTTGTTAAAACACACAATTTATGTTATATACTTTTTCTTTGTAGAGTTAACCATTTACAAGATATTCTGTGTTAATCATTTCAGTTTTAAGCTACTTAAATTTTTCTCAATTGGAGTGTCATCTTTCTTTTCATCTCTCTTTTTTTTAATTCCTAGCAAGCAAAGAGAACCAAATTTCAATTGTTTCTCATAGCAACCGACTTTTAAAAGATTTGACTATAGCTTTAGCCTGTGTATTCCCTTATTTTTCTTCTACTTATAAAGAAGAAAGCAATAAGGCTATTTTGCTAATGTTTATCTCGATTATCATGAGATAGATAAAAGAACAATCTTTTGTAAGACATGTTTGTTTGTGGAACAGCTAGAGAAAGTCGTGTGAGTGTTGCTGACATCAGATTGTCTTCCAAATGATGAATACTATGTATGTGCTATGAATTAGGAATGCTGTATTAACTAAATTCTGCATATACCATCTCCTGTACATTTAGGGAATACTTGCCAAATATTTTATCCATTGTATTCATCCCTTTGTTTCATTATAGTGGAGGATAATGTTTAGTTTATGCAATGAACATCCGACGGATTGACAGCTCTAACAAAGGCTGCTTTTCTTTTTTTTTGCTACTGGTTTCAATTCCTGTTGCTTCTTACCAAATCTTGCTCAATATATATTTTTGTGCTTTCTGGTGCTTGCTTTTCCTCAATATTTTCTATTTTAATTTCATTGCAGCCGTTTTCCCTATTAATAATCTTGATCCTGGCCCTTTTCTTCTAATTCTGAAACAGTCGACAATCTCTCATCCCACAATATTTGGTTTTAATTTCTTTTGGAAGAGATCCTTATACCTTGTCAGGCTTGTCTATCATCTTCTGAAAATTAATCAGATTTTGCTTTCTATCTCTTTCTTCTGCATTTTCCAGTTGAATTACTCTTCTTTTGCACTCCTTTGTCTCTTTCTGTACCTCACCATCAATTTTCCCAGCACTGTCATCAATTCTCTTGTCAGTTTTATTTTCCATCGCCAGTTCTCTTGTCAATTTTGTTCTCCATTTTCTTTATTTCCTGTATAACTTTGGTCATACTTTCTAGTATCTTGCCTGTCTATTCCGTTTGTCGTCCTGGATTGATTTATACTTCACCAATTATTAAGAGAGTACAAAAATATACCAGAAGCTTATTCCTACCCCTCCTTGTCATTTGCTCTGGTTGCTGCTCATATTTACATTAAAAGCACCGATTCTGATTTGGTGCATTAGATGCCAATGTCCCCCCCGCCATCACAAATGCATATGCTAACATGTCTATCTCCCTTCACAGCTGGAAATTCCCTCTCGCAACACATTTTTAACAATATATTAAAATAACAATTCTTTTGGTAATCTTTAACATTTCTAAAATTATTGAGTCTCCCCCAGAGGTACTGCAAAATTGATATTCAGAAAACATCCATGTATCAAAGCATCATACTGTGTGTGCCTGTGAAGAGGGATTTTATTTGTAAACATTGATATTCTGATTCAATAATTTTGTCAGGCAGATTTTAACTCTCCATATACAGTAAAAGTGAAGTTTCTTATGGAACTAAAACCTTTATATTTGGTTATTATGTAATTATATTGTATTTAATAAAAGAAAGCAATAACTGATACAAAAACATAAAATAATAAGTTTAATACACTATTTAGAGTATTTAAATGCATACTAGTATTTATTTAAAAAAACAACAATGTTGTTTAGAATGTCATATTAATGTTTGCATCATATTGACGAGTAATTGTGACAATTAGTTCATCTCTATATTTCATTTGAGTACCTAATTGTTTGACTAATTTAAGTGCAGGTCTATAATTCTGGGTCTATTTTGTTTATGATGCTATAATTTTTTAAATTTCTAACTCTTATCACGTAAATTTCTATCCTTTTTTTATGTTGTTGCTCTTGTGTTTTAAGAGTTTTTTGGACAAAGATGAGTGGCTTTGTGTTTTAGGCATAGTTTCAGAAACTTGATATCCGCTGCCACGTATCTTCTTTTGGTATGTAGTTTTAGGAACCTTTTTAAATCCTTCTTTGCATTACCAAATTCTGTGTAAATTTTGTAGAGCAAAATCTTATCTTGTCTCCATGTGTATTTGTCACCACATTGTTTCTTTGGTTTGTGATACCAAATACATTAAATATTAAATACCGAAGCACCATTAACAGTGAAATTCATTATCTTGGAATTATACAGAGTCACATTTATTTACACTCATTTCCACTTAATTAGTTGAAAAACTTTGAAATATTTTCAAGAACATTCATCCTCGTCTTCAGCAGTTTGGTTATTGATGCTCCTTTTCTGCTTTCTCCTCCTCTTTAGAGTTAATAAACCACCTACAAAATTACAATTTTTCAAACTACCACATAATGATTTCTTTTGATGTCAAATCACTTTTCATAGGTATTCCGATTGAAAAAAATACCTAATCTTCGCAGAAAATGATTGACCACAATAGACCCACATAAATAGATGACATTATAAATCTGACCAAATTATCCATTAGGCCCAACTTCAATAAAAGATTCTATCAACAGATAAAGGACTAGCAATGGGCAGCTCATTATCACCCTTGCATAGGCTACCTTGAGGTCCATGTGGTAAAAACCTTCCCCCAAATCTACAAGTTTTGGCGAAGATATGTCAATGATGATTTTGCTATCATTACCCATAAACTAAAAGAAGATTCTCTAAAGCTATTGAACCTACAGGATAACTACATGAAATTTACTATGGAAACAAGAAAATAACAACCTACCCTTTCTAGACCTCAAAATAATTAGGGATCAAAATAGCTTCAAATTCCAAATACTCAGGAAACACACACATGGACAATTACATTAAGAAAAATGTTGCCACCCAACTTCACATCTACTGGCTGTCTTCAGAAGCTTGATCCATCATTTACATAATTCCCATTGAGCTAGGCAGAGTTTCAAAAAGAACAAAATTATATATTAGAAATAGCAGTGGAAATGGATTTAACCCTGATCTCATAAAGAATGTGCTAAAAAAAGAAAGAAAAACTCAAGGAAATTTTGCTGACTACAACATTAATACTGCTAACAAACACAAACTGGAAATACAACAAATTTAACATAAGACTTACTCCACAAAACAAATTCAGCCTGAAGAACATTCTAAACAAGCTTCTTAAAAATACATTTCATAACACATTAAAATCCATAATCTACAAGATTAGTTGTGAAGACTATGAGAGATATTGCATAGGCAAAACAAAGAGAAACTTGGAAATCAGATTAAAAGAACACCAGAGAAACATAAAACTAGAGCAAATAGACAAATCCACTATGTCACACCATTTTTGGACAGAAAACCACTACATTGGGCAAAATGTAAAATTGTTAAAACCACTAGTGTCACCAATAGAATTGAACATCTGGGAGGATATACACATAATAAAAACAGTAATTATGTAATACATTTTGAATTCCCCCCACTGAATGAAGTGTTAAAACTTGGCATCCACAACACCAGATAGGAACAGGATGCGAAACAACAGGAAGAGGAGGAGGAAGAAGAAAACAGGCGTCAGTCATCAAACTGCTGAAGACCAGGATGAATGTTCTTGAAAATGTTTCAATGTTTTTCAACTAATTAAATGGAGGTGAGTATAAATAAGTGTGATTCAGCATAATTTCAAGTAATGTATGTTAGAAATAGGAGCTCTGTATTAGAGGCTTGGAAGCCTGATAATCACTGGCACACTCCTGTTAAATGGCAAAATCCCCAGGCCTTTAGCTTCACCGGTTGATTACACATAACCTCAAAATCCTAACTACTAATTAGCAAATTATGCAATATGGTATAAACATTCATATTTATCACTATTGCTTATGTTTGAATAATGTTAATATGTTAAATGATAAAAAATAAAAGAATTTGAGTCGGTTTTTGTAACACAAACATCACTTATTTTTACTTACTGGGACCGGTTTCGGGTAACTTGTTTCCATTTTCAACCCTTAATGCCGACTAAATCCTTCTTCGTTGGCATTTACAATATGTATCAAATTCATTGGACCTGATTAATCACCTGAAAGATTTCAGTGCTTCACCTAAAGATAAGATAGTATCCTTTGATGTCACCTCCCTATTCCCCAGCATACCCATAGACGAACTCCAAAAACCTCTGAAAACCTGGCTACAAAGCATAAACATACTAACAGAAGAAATAAAAGATCTTGTCCAGTTAACCAATTAATGTGTAAAACAGAACTACTTCACATTCAAGAATAAATGCTACCAACAAACAACAGGACTAGCAATGGGGAATCCTCTATCACCATTCCTAGCCGACCTATACATGAGTAATTTTGAAATACACATCATTGAGGCATTCCCATATATATACAAAAAATGGTATAGGTATGTAGATGACATCATCGCCATAGTTCCAGAAAAACTCATAAACGATGCACTCAAACTTCTTAACTTGCAAAACAAGTCCATTCAGTTCACTTATTGAGACCGAACAGGAAGGAGTCCTACCATTCCTAGACATCAGAATAATAAGAACAGAAAAACATAGCCTGACATTTGGAATATATAGAAAATCCACCAATACAGATAACCACATAAAGTTTGATAGCTACAACCCTACAACACACAAATATGCAGTCCTGAACAGTTTAACATGTAGATTAGTACACATTCCCATGGAGAAGAATGAATACCAAAAAGAATTTCAACAGATACTCCAAACAGCTACCAACAAAGGTTTCCAAAAAAAGTGCAGTAGACAAGAGAATACATAAATACAAAAAACTGAACTGCATAACACTCACAACCACCCTACAGAACCTCAGTGACCAACCTCAATTCAGAAAATTCACCTATCATCCTTGGGCACACAACAAACTTCAGAAAATATTCAGGAATTATAACATCACCTTAGCTGCATAAAACAACTTCAGCATTCAGAAACTGCTGTGCAGATATTTAAAAAATCCTATTCCTGCAAACAAAAAACTGGGAATTTATGAAATTAAATGCTCAGACTGTAATCTGGTGTATATTGGAAGGACAAAGAGAAGTTTGGAGACCAGATTAAAGGAACACATGAGAAACCTAAAATACAAATAGAAAAATCAGCAGTTGCCCATCATTTTTGGACATCAGGACACAAAATCACACCGAATATAAATCTGTTAAAACCAGCTTATAAACCCACAGAATTAGATGTCTGGGAGAAGATCTACATCATGAAGAAAAAGTCATATCATGAATTTTGATTTGCCACCATACAGCAACCTCTGGAAGTTCATAGACCCAGCAACAGATGCCTCCACAATTAATACACCACCACCCCCATCGTTGAGGCCAATGAAGAAAGATTTAGTCAGAATTAAGGGTTGAAAATGGGAACAAGTGTCCCAGTAAGTAAAAATAAATGATGTTTGTGTTATAAAAACTGACTCAAATTCTTTTATTTTTTATTTAATCATGTCGCTGTCACAAGCTTCTATGCATATTTACAAGTTTTGAATGTTAAATGATGTTTGGGAAACTGCTTTTTAGTTACCAATCCTCAAAAAGTGCTTTCAGTGCACTCAAGGCTATACCAACTTCACTAGAAAAATAATAAAATCTCACTCTATGTTCACGCATTCCCCATTCACTTTTCAGTTGTGGTTTGCTTCTCACTCAAATATTGATACTCAAGTGACAGTTGAGTATGAGTTTCCCTCAAGTAAGAACTGTAGGTCTGCCCCTTAAAAACTTAACCGTCACCCCAAAGTTTACAGATTGTGTGAATATAACTCTTAGTAATAAAAAATACAGTGGTATAAAATTTTATTCACAGGAAGAATGAAATATTATGATAGTCTAAAACCACAAGAGAAAGCAGAAGTTAGGAAATAATTAACATATAGAAGAAAAGAAACTGGAATTGATGTAGATGATGGAAGCAAATAATCATTGAACAAGTATTATGTAATAAATAAAACTAAAAATTAATGATATAAAGAAATGGTAAGGACGAAGTAGCAAAGAGATATTGAGTAATATATAGCAACAATAATTCTCTTTCTACTCCAAACAACTCTTTATTCTTCCATAACTGATTACAATTAGAATCTATTCAGAAATAACCATCTTTCTTCAATGTTTTCATAACAATTCTTGTGTTGTATAGTTTCCTTTTGACATTTGCTACGCCAATCACTACTACTGCTGGTTTCAAATTTCCCATTGAAACTGGACCTTGGGCAGGGCTTTGTTCTCCTTTTTATACCTGTTGATCATATGGCACGAAATTTTCAGAAGCAGTTGCAGGTTCACAAATTCACTCAGGTGCAACAATGTCCTGTTTTCCATCAAAAGAACTTTCTACCAACACATGTGTCCACATGCACAGTGAAACAATCACAGCTTCAATGTCAAAAGAGCTTGCTACCAGTACACATGTCGATTAGCACAGGTGTAACAATGGATGCCAATAATAGCTATGACTTATGAAGCAAGCCATTCATACACATTTGGCAATTATGGCTGCAGAGTGTAGCCACAATATGAAAGAAGGTGGTATTTGTGATAAAATCAAACTGAATCTCTGCATAGGAGGAAGAAGTTAAATTAAATAAGTATTAATGTAGTGCTCACTGTGTTAAATATAGATAAAAATCTTAATTATGAGCGTGTTTGAAAACCAAAATATGGCGAGAAGATGTGTGGAACAAAAAGACGAATAATACGAGGTATGTCCAGAAAGTAAGTTCCGTTTGGTAATAAAATTAAATTGTGTACAGATACAGAATAATTATTTATTGCACAAAATTCTACAACTCTTAAACTACTTTCCCACATAACTGCCGATATTTTGCACGCATTTGTCATAGCGTGGCACAAGTTTTTGTATACCTTCTTCATAGAAGTTTGCCGCCTGTGTCTTCAAAAAGTTGGAAACATTTTCTTTCAGCTCTTCATCATTGTTGAAGTGTTGACCGCCAAGGAAAGACTTGAGATGTAAGAACAGATGAAAGTCGCTAGGAGCGAGGTCAGGGCTGTACGGAGGATGGTCAAACACGTCCCTGCCAAATCCCTGTAGGAGGTTTTTCATCACATTTGCAGTGCGTTGGCGTGAAGAAAAACACCTTTTGACAGCAATCCTCGGCGCTTATTCTGTATTGCGCGTTGCAATTTCCTAAGTGTCTCGCAATAAACATCTGCTTTGATTGTTTGACCACGCGGTAAGAAATCAATGAGTAAGATGCCTTTCCAGTCCCAGAATGCTGTGCACATCATTTTTCGAGGTGTCAAGATTTGCTTCGGCTTAACCTTTGCTGGGGATGAAGTGTGCCTCCATTCCATTGATTGCTGCTTACTTTCAGGGGTGTCGTAAGAAACCCAAGTCTCATATCCTGTGACTATCTGTGTCAGAAATTCTTCGCCGTCTTCATCATAACGGGTTAAAAACTGAAGTGCAGTACTCATCCGTTTTGTTTTGTGTTGCTCAGTAAGAATCTTTGGTACCCAACGTGAGCAAAGTTTACGAAATTTCAGTTTTTCGGTAACAATTTCATGAATTAGTGATCGTGAGCTTTGGGGAAATTCCATAGCGAGAGCACTAATTGTAAACTTGCGGTTTTCCTGGATCTTGTCATCAATCGCATGAACCAAAGATGGACGCCCACTTCGTTCTTCATCGTGCACTTCACTACGTCCTTCATTGAACTGTCGGACCCATCTTCTCACCATTGAATCACTCGTCGCATTTTGTCCGTAAACTTCGCAAACTTGCCGATAAATTTCAATTGGTTTCACTTTCCTAGCATTCAGAAAACGAATCACAGATCTGATTTCACAAGCGGCGGGATTTTCAATCAACACCGACATTGTAAACAAGCACAACAAAGCGTATGTGGCTGTCAGCGATCTCAAAATGGCACATGTTTCTTCTCCTTGATACAGAGCGTCTACCGCGCATGTGCGGAACTGCGATCGCAGCACTGCAGCGGAGATAAATTGAAACGGAACTTACTTTCTGGATGTACCTCGTATAATATCAGAGTAGTCACAATTTCAATTCTGAGATAGTTGGAAAGAATTTCTGAAACAGTTTGGCAACAATGCAGGGAGGGTAAAAGAGAAATGATACAGGAAGGTTGTTTAAGAAAAAAAAAAAATCTGGTGCCTAATAAGTAATTAAAAGAATAAGTCAGAATAATAAAATGGAGGTAGAGTATTAGAACAGTTTAATATAATAGTTGGCTGAAGTAAAAGATAGAATTATTCCACATAAACAGTGAAATTTTTAAACCACATTTTTATTATTATTATAAAGCAACAATATTATATATACACACTACACATGCACGTCCACACCCATACACGTAAAAAAAAATATATACATATTGCATATCCAATATATACGAGGGCTGACCAACAAAGACTGAGACTGATTTTTTTTCACAGATGTTTATTACTCCAATTCAACATTTACATGATCTTTTTCAAAGTAGTCCCCTCCTACTTAAATGCACTTTTTATAGCATCTCTGCCAGTCCTTGAACACGTGCTGCAGACCATTCTTTGTCAGGTCCTTGAGAATCGCCCCACTTTTCTTGAGCACTGCTTCAGAGTTCTCAAATTGAATACCCCTAAGCTTTGCCTTTAGTGATGGGAATAAAAAAAAGTTACAGGGTGCAAGATTGGGGCTCTAAGGTGGATGTGGTACACAGGTAATGTTGAATCGAGCCAGAAACTGCATGACTTGATTTGCGACGTGAGGCCGAGCATTGTCATGATGAACTCACCACCCAGTCCAAGAAAGCTCTGGTCATTTCTTTGCAATATGCTTCCTCAGTGTAGCCAATACTGACGTGTAGCATGCTGCTGTAACAGTAGTGTAAGGGGGAACTGCATGCTGGTAAATCATTACATTACAGTCAAAAAATGTGATCACCTTCACTTTTTCCTTTTTTGCTGTTGGAGAACCTGGTGATTTCCACACTGTGCTGGCTTGTTTTCCTTCAGGATCATAATGATGCAGCCTTGACTCATCACCAGTGATAATCAATTTAAAAAATGTATCCCCTACATCAGCAAAGAGATGCAGCACCTTGTCTCCATTCGCACAGTCTTTTGTTCGGGAGTCAACATAGGTGGCACCCAACGAGCACAAACTCGGGCCATATGGAGATGATGGTGCATAATTGTAAACACACTGCCATATGAAATTCTCAACACTTCACTGAGGGTACGTAATGTTATATGCCGAAACACCAGGCCCACCTTGCTTAACACTGTTAAGTTGGCCTTCTTTGAAGTCCTTGAACCACCTAAACACTGTTGCACGAGGTAGTGCATCTTCACTGTACGCTTGCTTCAGCTTTTCATAAAAACAGAATTTGATTGCGCTCTACTGCTCCTCTTGCGTCACCTCCATTGTTTGGTATGTGAAATGCACGTAGGGTCTACAAAAATAGAGCATTACTACCAACCTACCGATACTAGAGTGCTGCCGCCTACTGACATACATAAAAACCCGCTCTTTTCAAATATTTATGTTCCAGATACGAAACTATCACGGAAGCTACAGGAGATATATACACGAGGGCTGATCAACAAAGACTAAGACTGATTTTAGCTTAAAGCTTAATGTTGTTTAACCTAGTTGGTCATATCGGATGATGAATGAAATTGGCGAAATGATGCTCAAATACTATATGCTATTATGCTTTGGAAAAAAAATAAGCTGATCTAATATTATATGTTTAGGTTTAGGGATGTGAACTTTGGAGTTGCTAATTAGATGAATATCTTTGGTCTGGAGAATTTAGAAATTTGTAATGAATATGTAGTGTCCAAGTTAATTTTTATCCAAAAATGTGATTAGGTATTCAGTAATATCAACTAGTTCAAAGAAGAGCTAGTGTTTTTCAAGAATAAAGAAGCCATTTATTCATACTGTCATTTTTATTTTCTGGTGTAGGTACAGTCGGGAATGGAGATACCATACAGAAGAGAAGGTGTGGATTACGCAAGCTCCAGGTATGGGGGCAGTGGAAAAGACTTCTACTTACGAACGCGGAACGTATTACTTCTTTGATGCTCAGAATTGGCGCAAAGTGGCAAAGGAATTTCACCTGGACTACAATAAGTTAGAGGGTCGGCCCCAATTACCACCACAAATGGTGCCACCCCAGGCTGTATGACCAGCACAAACTCTGCAGTGAGCAGAGATTTCGACCAAGACATCACTCCATCACCATCAACACCATCATAAACACAATGGCAGACTTTTGTTATTGGAAACCAGCTCGTCTTTGCAGTGAATGTGACTTTTTTTAAGTGGTGTGTGATAATTCGTGTCTGCCTTGAACTTCCAACATTGAGATGAGTGGAAAGTGTGCTGTGTTCAAAACGTTTTTGTTGATTTGGCACCATCACATGCGTTTGAGGGTGAAGGTTGTGTAAATGTCTTGGAAGTTGTCTCTACTTCAGGCCTTTTCTTCATTTTTGTTGTTTAATTTGGTGTGACTGGTTGGACTGAACTTGCTAGTCCTTCAAACTCATTCCTCATCTGGCTGCAATGGTGTGATGACCAAGCATTTGGACCACTTTTACACAGAAAAGCCACGGAGAAGGGTTTTACTTTCAATGTTTCTCTTCCGTATACATAATTTTTTGTTTATTTTGTTTTGAAATCTGTATGTAGAAAAGCTGAATTTGCCCTTCAGCTGTTGTATAAAGAAAATCTTTAATTAAAAGAAATATGTCCAACATTAATAAATAGTCTTTCATAAATCATTGTTTTACCTTTATGCTGTCTCTCTGTCAAACTTTTTTATTTCAGTTGGATTGATGCCAAAGTCAGACATTTTTCCTGCTTGCTTGCATACTTTCATAACAATTTTTAAAATGTATTTTTTAATAACAGAAGCACTATTAACTTGAATAAGTATGAACAGTTACTCACTAATAATTTAAAATTAAAAACAATTTTATTTGTTTAAGCACTGTTAGTCAAGTAAAGACATCCATAGTAATGATTCATGTGGTAAAACAATCTATATCCACCAATTCCTTACACCATCCTTAAGTTTCAGGTTGAAAACCAAACCTATAAATTGTCTCCCACCATGCTGCATCTTCTAAATAGTTTTAGATATTATTTTACATAATGTGATTGCAGGTAAGTAACTGTGACAAATTATTTAATCCTGCTGAATAATTATATTGAAATTAGCATGGAAGTTATATGTATTGTGTATTAAACCAAGTTATTATCTATAAAAATGCCATTTAGGTAGTTAGGCACATTAAAAGCAGTCAGCAGTTGATTGGTATGAACACTGTTTCAATTCCACCTTAGCTTAATATTTCAATTATTAAGAAGCTTTCTCAATTTGTTCCGAGGATGACCTTTTAATACATGATAGTGAAAGTGTTTTCTTTCTTTCTTTCTCTCTCTATTTACCCTCCTCGCATGTAGGACTTACCTACCCATAACTTACAAGTCAGTGCATGTGGTCAGATGTTTGTTGACGAGGAGAGGCTCTGGATCCGAGAGAAGCCAAAAAAGGATGATCAGCCCGATGCCAGGTATGCAAATGAGGAAGTGGATGACAGAAAAGATTATAATGGAGCAATTGGTGGAATGAATGGGAGGGGAAACTGAAGAACCCAAAGAAAACCCGCCCAGATGCTGTTTCATCCACCACACATCCCACATGCAGTCTCCTAGGATCGAACTGCCACCTAGATGAGAGGTGAGCGGTCTAACCACTTGGCCACGGCACTGCAGTGAGTGTTTTCTGGCTATTAAATTTAACTAATTAGCATATGTCCGGACTAATGCCGGGTAGATTGTGGAGTACATATTTCGTAGGATCTTAACTTCTGATAATATGTACTGAAAATTTAATTGAGGAATTGACAGCTAATAGAGGTATTGAGATAGGCATTATTGTTATACAGTGTTTAGTTTGCTGGTTATCTACCATATGCTTAGTTTTGCTTTCAGTAATTTTATTCTCTGCAGTTAATACAACAAAATCATTTTCTCTTTTACACAGAAAATATATTTATACTTGCTCTTCTTCTTGCCCATTTAAATGAATTGCATACAAACATTAATACTGTATGTTTAAGATTTTTTCATAACAAATGTTAGTTATATCCCTTAATTGCATGAATTATTTTGCTACATATGTCATTCTTCCTCTAATTTGCAAACCAATATTTTTATCCCTTTCACCACCACCACAACTGGAGCGACTTGAATAGCCATGATCATTAATGCGATACGAAATGTACTGGCATCCATTCAAAACCGAATTTCACGAGTTCAAGTCCTGGTGACTAATCAAATGTGCTTGTGGTAAAAGGATGGGGAAGGCTCAAGTAAAATAACATGATGGCATGCTTGGATACTAATGGTATTACATTTGACTGCAGTTGCATGAATTTTTATCTTTTTTATTAAAAAAACAAAAAAAAACACCACAGTGTTATTGCAAAATTTTAATATTTTTAATATAAAACAGCTATAGCTAATTTTATTGTTGAAGATTAGTGTAATACAAAATTATAAAAAAAGTAACTGAAAACTGTAAAAGTTTTGATTAATCATCTTTGTTGCATATATGTAACACCATGCAATAAAGGGATATCTTGAATTTTCTGGGAATAGCCTCTTAAATCCTTTACATTCTGAATGACTTTTGCATAACTGGTAAACCATTAGAGAAGTCAAAAATCTTATTTAGATTTTGTTAAAGCACACTATTAATGTTAGATACATTGTTTTTGTGGGATTAACCGTTTCCAAGATATTCCTTGTTATTGCTTTAAATATTCCAATACTTATACTTTATTTAAATGGGAAATTGTCATTCATTTTTATTTTTTTCATCTTGGTCATACAAAAAGAACAGAATTTTAACGTTGTCATAAAGCAACCAACTATTAAAAAGTTGACTATCGCTTTAGCCTGGTGTATTCCCTTATTTCTCTTGTACCTATGAGGAAATAAATACGTACACTATTTCTGTTAATGTTCATTTCAATTGGTATGAAGTAGATAGAATAAGCTCTTATACAAATATTTTGTTACAGAACAGGTAGAGAAGTTAATATGAATTGAACACATCAGATTTTAATTTTCTGTCATGAGACACTGATTGATTTCCTATTTTAAAATCTTCCACAAGGAGCTGTTGCTGGCTCAGTCCCTTTGCAATTGTGCCTGTACTCTTCATATCATGGAATATTGAAAGCAGTGTTGTTATAACCATTTAATTGACTCTTCAAATTAAATGGAATAATTAGTTTACTGAAAAAAATTGGATCTAAAATGGCATTAATGGGATTAATCATAACTAATGACAGAATATCAATTTATAGAACAGTTTTCTTATAAACCAGTCATTATAATAATATGCATATCTTGGAGGCCTTTTTATTTCGGATTGAAAATCCATAGATTAGATAGTTTAAAATCTCCCTTATTGGGAAAATAAACATTTTAAATAACAATAATCATTGAAATCTTATGTAATAGAACATTTCATAAATGTTACTCACAAACTGGCTGATGTAATTAGTCATATTTAGGCAAGGGACAAAGGGGCCTGAGGTTGGGCGGCATAAAACTGAAATTAGTTGTTTTTTTAGTATGTATATCTGTAAATATAATTTTGTAGAAAAGAGATAGTAGATATTTAGCATTTTTAGATGTGGGTGAGAGATGTTTTAACTTGTAGGCTGATCATTGTTTACTTTGTTAGTGTACATGCATCTAGTTTGCTGCTTTTTCAATTTTTGAAGTATAGATTTTCTATGATTGTGTTTAAGACCTTTCATAAAAAATTAATTGAAGGAAATTACTTAGTTGTACAAAGTGTTGCAAATTAATTGAGAAAAGAAGGCATGCACTATTCTCTTATGGGCTCATCTTGGTTGAATAATTCATCTGAATAGCATTTTTACTTTCTCTAGCCATGTATGTACAATGTACATAGGGATAGAGAAGTATTGTATTCCACCCAAAAATTCGATACCGAGATTTTACCGGAAATACATGTTTTAGGACCCCCTGTATCCAAGAAAAGCATTTTCAGAAAAAGGTCTGTGTGTGTGTGTGTGTGTGTGTCTGTGAACACGATAACTCAAAAACGAAAAGTAGCCAAAATACCAAACTTGGTATTTAAGTTTAGTATCTTTCAGGGATGTGACAGGAAGATTTTGAGAAAAATCCTCCTACCCCAAACTACCCTTTACATGGAACTTTTTTCGAAAATGTTGATTTACTTAAAAATGGCTAACGATTTTGATTAAAATATCATATATTAAAGATTTTTACCTGACAAATAAAATGAATATCTTGAATTTTCTGGGAATAGCTTCTGAAGCCCTGTTTATTCTGGGTGAATTTTGCTTAATTTTAAGAACATTGTGCTAATGAGTACCTCGATTAGCAAGGTGCAGAAAGAAGAATAATCTTATGTTAGAAGCTTGTAGAACAGCTAGAGAAAGTCATGTGAGTGTAACACATCAGATTTTTTGGTATAAGAATCCTCAGATGGTACCTGGGAGGAAATTTATGCCAAATAAATTTGAACATCATCTTTAAAACTCTGACTTTCCGGATGACACTTGATCCTCAAGTTTATCAAATCCACGAGGACCAAATCATATATGTGTCCCATACTAATGATTCTTATGAGTCATTCCACATCAAACCAAACATACACAAAACATGTCTTTCTCTGAATTTTCTGCATTTTGTTTTATATGTTCCACGCATAAAATAAACGGACATGTATTTTATCTAATTATGAGTATTTTAAATTGCAATAACACATATAAATAATTAGGAATATTTGTATATAGTGGAGCACCATTACTGGAATCGTTTAACAATGAATTAAAATTGTAAACACTTTAAAATTCTCAACTTAGTGTTTATAATTTATAATTTTGATAAAACAATTCCTGCAATAACACATTAATCCCTTAATATTAAGATCTGAAAAAAATACATTAGGAATCTGTGATACATTCTCTAGGATACCTGTTAATATCAGGACAGCACTTTCTTTAGAAGAATACTTTTAAATATTTTGTATTAGCACATGGTGTTTCAGAACATTAATGCTGATTGACACCTTTATACTGCAAAGGTGTGTCAGCCGATGCATCACAAAGTTTGAAAGTGATGGGCTATCCCTTCTGCTGTTTAGTGTAACGTAGCAACTGGAATCTGAATGTTCTATGAAGCCTCTCTCCACTGTTTCATTATAAATGCTGCTCTGTGTTCAGCTTTTGCATCAGAAATTAATATTTAGCTCTATGGTTTGTGAAAATGCACATGTGAATATAAGAAACTGAGGTATGATCATTGCTTTAATCCATGTAATGTTTCCAATCATAACACAAGGCATAAGTCAGTGATTGGTTATTTGCAGTAAGTTTATAAACTTAAAAATGTAGTACCAGACCTAAATATTTGTGATGTGGATGAAAATTTGCAGAGTACCACCTACTGCTAACAGCAGTTGTGTGCTACAAAGTAACAGTGCTGTGAATAATCCAGAGGTAAAAGGAAACTAGATTAAGTGCAATATCCACACCATGAATTGAAAACTATAGAAATGTCACTTAAAGAGAAAATATTTCACTCAAAGAAAAAGCAAAATTCATGCTCCACTGAAAAATCAACTGACAGCTCCACTGTCATGCAAAAACTGATGATAAGAATTTAAAATTACAAATTCTAACCACTTTTTAATACTGGCGATATAAAAGATTTCAGTAACACTGATGCATCGTTTCAGATGATTAGTAAGGCAAAAGTTCTTGCTGCAGAACAGAAAATATTGTTAGTTTGAGAGAGAAGGAAAAGAGGTTCAAAATCAAGACATGTTATGCATGCTAAGGGAAAGCTACCAGCATTTTAAGGAAGAACACCCAACAGTGAAATTGGATTTTCTAAATTTCCCAAGCTATGAACAATGTATTAAATATGGATCTGGTGAGCTCACACCATGTGCGTTTATGCCTATCATGAAAATGATAAATTGATAGTTAATGGTGCAAATATTTCAAACTTTACAGACAAACTTAGCAAGGTAAGAAAGTAGGATAATTATAAATAATTATAAAGATGTCATAACTCAAATAATTTGTAATCCTTCATCTCAGCATTGCTTTCTTTGGAATGCCCAGTTTGCTCTGGAATCGATGACATCACTACATACTTAAAGGAATGATTTGATGTATGTACGTATGTCTTTATTCCCATTAGAAACTTTTCTTACAATTTCATAGCTTCGTCAGAGTATGATTACAAAGAAAATTAATATATAAACAATACAATATGAATTTTTTGTTTATTTTTTTTTTTGTTTAATGTCCGATTTAACTACTTATGGCAATACAATATGGATACATTCAACCTTGTCAATAATATTAATATAATATGCTGTTATAATATACTATAAAAACTGTTGTCAATAAAACTGACCTATTAAAAGTAAGTTATATAGGTAATCAAATCACTATCATCAACTATGGAATAGTGAAAGATGTACATTATGCTAGATATAAGCAGTGGGTTACTGTAGACAACAAATTTGGAAGAATTTTCCATGGAAGAATATTTGAATAAATCAGCAAATAAATTGAATTGTTTAATACCTCATGGTTTCTAGCTCAGCATTCAGAATTAGTTCAGGCAAATCTACCTTGATAAAGAAGATTGCATCATTATTTCTGATTTTTCTGTAATTTATGCTTTGGTAGATTCAGTCCAAGTCTTACATTGGAATAGCAACACTACAGTTAATCTATTGTTGTCAGTTTCAAGCAATATAGTGACATGCGTCACTAAACTTTGTCTCTATTTCAGTGCATGACACCAGCGCTGTGCATCATTTTTAAACAAAACTGATAAACCTTTTAAAAATGAAGTGAAAAGTTTGAAAAATATGTATTATTTTTCTGATAGTGTCAATGCCAGCATCAAAATAAGAAACAATATTGTAATTTGTACTACCATAAGTTGACTTTGGCATTCTGCTAAGTGGCAATTCTTTGTGACGTGCCCCAGAAAAGGACTATATGATGATATTGGAAGTGCTCCTAAAAAGACAACTACTGGTGAGAGCCAATCTACAGCTCTCTCAAAATGCAATTACAATTTCCACAAAATTATTTATTTTGGCAAAAGAACATAGTCCCATGGTTTATGTTTTTCACAGAGCATCAACATCAACACCAGAAGAATAATAACCATTTTAAGGCAAGATACAGCAATGTGAAAATAATCCTTGGTACCTTGAAGCTACATTCAATTATCCCATCGTCCAATAATGCAATAATATTCAGATATTCATTTGAGCCAATAGGGAAAAAAGTGCATTTAAATGTTAGGATAAGATAGGAAATTTAGTGTTTCTCAGCTGTATTGTAATATTGAAGAGTTACATGTAAACAAACTAATACATGTTATGTAAGTGCTGTGAACAATAATTGACAAGGCATTTAATGAAAGGATGTTGCTGCTCCTTTTAGTCTCCAGCCGTGCCAAACTGGAATGGGGCTATGTATTGCTTTTTAAGTTATTTTACTTTAAATTATGTATACAGGATACCTTCTTTGTTTTAATATAAAAAAAACATCAAAGGATTTATTTATATTTTTATATAAATATAAGCAAGTGGGGTTAGTAGGAATACATACTTTTTAAGTTTTTTATTTTTAAAGATTGATATTAAGGATTAATTACATTGATTATAATAAATATTAAATAAAAATATATATTAAATTTTATATTGAACTTTGTAACGTATTGTATCGCTTATTGCCTGTAGAGAGTTGTACCATTTACAAGTGGTATTGCACAATATTTTTTAATATATTGAATTTTCAAAAAATAAGAATTTACAAAATGATTCGCTTTGCATTGTAATCCATAGATAAAATTTGAAGTAAATTAGGGATATGAAGGTCGAATTTTATGAAAATTTGCCTCTGAGCAAAATCAAGTAGTCTTTCACTCCTAGTATAGAATGGGATGCTGAGAACTGCCAATCATTTTAATTTAATTTCACATGAAGTGAAACAGAGCATTGCAACATCTCCCCTATTTTCTCTCTCTTTCTTCTTCTAAGAAGTAAATGTCCATACATGGAATGTGAATGCTTATTTGGAGTAAACATGACTGTTGCTTTATATGACACATCTTACTGGCTTTGATGTATCATATGTTAATCATTAGCATAGCACAATAATATAAAATCTTATTTTTCTATCTACTTCATTTTAATCGAGATAAACCTTTGGAGAATTGACTACATAACATATTTTGTTGTAGATTTAAAGCAAACAGCGATGGATCATTAAGAACTAGATGCTGTATGTTGACATAAAATTACACAGTGTATACATGCAATGCAAGAAATAACTAAAAATTGACAGTATTTTAAAAGAATGACAAAGTATTGAACAATTCAAACCATTAATAACTGTTGTCCTAGGAATGGCTTATGCCACAAAAAAATTATTTGAAATAAATTATAAGTTTTAATGAACTCTAAATGTTGTTAGTGTGTTTTGTTTCGCTTAATATACAGTTATAAAACATTATACAAAATTCCTGCTGAATGAAGAGGATTACATATGATATTCCTAGAAAATTGAAGATTTATATTTTATTTAGCTTGAAAATATTAATGTACAGTATTTTAATCAAAATTATTAGCCATTTTTAAGAAAATAAGAGTTTTTAAAAATGTTTTGATGTAAAGGTTAGTTGGAAGTGGGGTGATTTTTGTGAAAATCTTTGTCTTTTTTGGAAGATGTTGAATTTGAATATCAAAATTAGTATTTAACTTTTCATGTTTGAGTTATGCTGTTCACAGGCAGACACAGAAGATTTTCTCAAGACTTTATGTATTTTCTAAAGCCTTTAAATATTCTCTTTCTCTTTTTGAGTGTGTATTTACAAGACATCTTTCATTGTTATAATTTGCAAGAATGTAGGTATATTTAATATAAATAATACCAATTCGGATGCCTTTCTCCTTATTTGTGTCCAGCAGCCTTATAAGCTTAAGATACATAAATATATTTAATGTAAATATATACCAATTCTGAATGTTAAGTCTTCATATGTGTGTCCAGTGCCTTTTAAACTAAAGTTTGCATAAAATAACAAATGCTCCCTTAGATACAAAACTATTTTATTTTAATCACAAGGAAGTGCAGAGAGTACTAACAGAAATGCATAGATTGGAGATCTTGTAACAGCCAAAGAGCATATCTCAGCCTTTGCTTTTTGTAAGATGCTTCTACAGTATCATCAGACATTGCTGGACATTCCTTGGCAACAATTATCAGATATGGGGTTCAGGTGTACAGGTGAGAAAACTTAATTTATTGTGTTCAGCCAAAACTGAATGACAAAAAGGTAAGATGTCACTAAGAATAACCAAATCAAGTAGGAAGGTGTGGATAGTAACTGCTATTATGAAATTTCTGTTGCTGGTATTGGGTGCTTAATGTTTATTGCAGGATTTTGCTACATGACCATTTTTTCTTTTGGCAGCTTAATGTTCTTTAATCTGGTTGGTCATATTCGACAATGAATGAAATTGGTGAAATGATGCTCAAATGATATCTTGGGGTTTATGGAGCATAAAATTGCTCAACATTCGTCTTCTTTGGGATAAGGGAAAACCTAGAAAAAATCCTTATCTAGGTAATTCCCCCTAAGCGAGATTCAAACTCACAACGTGAGTGGTGAGGCAGACACCTTTCCACACACTACCCAGACTGGCTATGACCATTTAATGAGGTTTCAGTTGTGCAAGTCAGTTAAGTCAAAATAAAGATCTGAAGCTTCCTCGGTGTTGATTATTACAAATGTCTTCACCGGTTGCTATCTCATGAAGTCATCTGTAATTCAGTCAAAGTTTCAGTATAGTTCCTTTTGTTTCCTTGTCAATCTTGATATCAAGTAAATTTATACATGCTTCAAGCATAAAAATGCATCTTAAGAGCAGCTGATCCCAAGACTGTGTATATTAATATGATAGAACTATCCATTGAGTTTCTTAGAAAGATGCAGTTTGGTGCCCACTCACAATTATTAATATTGTAGAAAGGGGATTTAGTAGAGTAATCTTAAATGCAAACTTAGAGGAGGAGCTTGGTAAATTCAAAACCCCAAATTTCAATCCAGGTTGCACTGAACAGAGACCAACTGTACAAAAGCAGAACAGTCACAGCTTAGAGGCATGTGAATATAACAATTCATATCGGATTACTCTGGAGCTGTGTATGTAAAATTTGCACTAGACAAAAAACATGCAAAATGTATCACATTTTTTCTTGATTAGTTCCCCCCCCATTAAATGCTCCCTTTAACGTTTAGGTCAAATTGGCAGATTTGTCTTTGATACAAATGCTGCTGTTAACGGTGTTCAGTTGTCGCTGTTTGTATTAATCTCCGAGTTGTCTTTAAATTCACACTCATATTTCCAGATTCTTAAGCAGGATAGGAAAATATCTGGCTAAAGAAACATTCACACCCTCAAGCTAAAAATCAACCTAGGCCTTCTGTACAGAGGATAGCTTGCTAACCACCAACCATAGTGATTAATAAGTCTTGTAAATAAAGTAATATGTTTTAAAACTTATGAAATCTAGATGTCTTTTGCATTCTCTTGTACTATGTTTAAGTTAGATTATGAGAACAACATAGTATAATATGCTTGATGATGACAGTCTAATACTTTTTCAGGCAATGGCTTATCAACATGAAGAGGACAAGATGAGGATAACAATAATTTCAACATTTAACTCTTGTTAACTTGAATTAGCTATAGGTACTTTGACAAAGTACTAGAGACAGCAGAGCGGAGTATCTTCTTAGTTCAGAAGCAAGTATGTGATTTTGTCTGTAATACCTAGATGCCAGATCAAGAAGAAATATATTACTGTCAGCAGTATATGTAGATGTTTGGTTTAATTATTCTTCTGGAACTTTCATTCATTTTAGTAGAGTAAATGGTGCACTTTAAGGTTGTATAGTAAATGTATTAAGTTAAAACACTTTTACTTTGATTTTTTGTTGTAAAAGTTAGTTGTACCCAAAACCCCCATATGGTTTGATTCAACTTTAGGAGTCACCCTATTTCACCAACTGATGACTGGACCCATTTGTGAGATAGAGGATCCAGCAGGATTACCTGCAGTGGTTGAGTGATAATGAGAATGAAGCAGCGTGAGATGACCTACAGTTTTTACTCTGGACTTCAAACCACATTGGATCTTAGGCATACTCTACATAAATGAGCCACTCAATGGAGGATCACCTGCAGTGCCTTGGAAGTAAAAGCAGGCGTTAAACACTATCAAAACAAAAAAAAATCTAATAAAGAATATCTTCTAATTAAAAAAATAAATGACAATAAAATTAAAGCTAACTCAGAGGAGGATATATGAATTGGGTCGACTTAATTGTCACACCAGAGCCAAGAATTGAATCACAGACTCTCAACACAAGAGCCATGGACAAAACCACTGCAATATCCTGACATCCTTGTTATAAAAGTTGTGAATGTAAAACAATATAAAAGCTATGTGTGTTGCAAAGCAACTTCTAAGCAGTACATGAATAAAACCAATATAAGTAAAAGGACTGATAGGTAAGCAAGCTAAGATAAACCAAATTTGGTTAAGAAATAATAAATCTGATGTGCTCCATTCACATGACTTTCTCTACATCTCTGTAACAAATTCTTGTTAATAAACTTATTCTTCTATTTAGTTCGTGCTGATTGAGACGAACATTAGCAGAAATGGCAATATTGTTTAGTTCCTTATAAGTAGAAGGGAAATAAGGGAATACACTAAGCTAAACCAACAGTCAAATGTTTTAAAATGCAGTAACTATGATATAAAAATCTGTTTCTTTGCGTGGCCAGGTCTATCTCCTACGGTTTACCAGTTATGCAAAATTTCACAAAATTCATTCAGAATAAAGATCTCTTCAGAGCTTATTCCCTGAAATTTCAAGATATACATTTAATTTGATATGTAAATATCTTTAATAAACAAAACTTTAATCAAAATCATTACAGCCATTTTTGAGAAAATCAAAATTTTGGAAAATTTATCCATGTAAAGAGTAGTGTCACATCCTTGGAAGATACCAAACTTAAATACCAAGTATGGTATTTAACAGACTTTTCGTTTTGACTATGCTGCTGCTCCCCCACATGCATGGACATGTGCAGACATTTTGCTAAAAATACGTTTTTTTGGATTCGAGGGTTCAAAACATGTATTTCTGTGAAATCTCGATATCAGATTTTTGGGTGCAATACAATACCTTTTCTATACATATGTAGAGAAAGTGAAAACAGATATTTTCAGCATAGCGTTAGATTATACAATGTATATGACTAGTTGATAAGGTTATATAATAAAAGAATAGAAACTCTGAATTAAAGTTTAAAGAAAGGTTAAAATATAACTAACTGTTGCAATGCAACTATTGTAGCCAGTGTAATGTTAGAAGTGATGACATTTCTAGAAATAATCTTTCTTTCCAGTTTCACCTAAATATGGAACAGATTACTTGTTCTACACCTTTTTTGTTTGCTTCAACCTAAACACACACAACATTCAGAGATCTTTGTATCTGATGCATATAAGATCCTCCCACACAAATCCTATATTATCTAAATGATCGAGAAGCTTCTATAATAACCTAAAACAAATGGGCAAAAGGTGCCTTTTTAGTGCTTTTGTGTTACATTACAAATATCATTTATTCCCCAACAAAGCCTCTCAAGAATTACAATTATTGAGGCGAAGAACCTATCTATGTTGGGGCACTGGTTTGAAGCAGCAACCTACTATGCTAAACACTTGAGTGATTTAAAATATGTATCCATTGTTACTTTACTTGAAACTTTGCCTACCGCTGTCATTAAACCCAAACTAAAAATGTGATACTGAGATTTTGACAGAAAAATGCATATTTTGACTGTTGAATTCAATAAAAAGCATGCGCAGGGATGAGGTTATCTTTCTAAGCTGTTATGCAAACATTCACAAGAAAATCTCCCTAACCTCAGCTACGCTATAGATGGAAAATGTGTCATTTTTATTTCTTATTTTTCAATAAAATGGCTCTAGTGATGTTCATTAAAATGTTGGATTAAGGTATTTATTGTGATTAGGATGTGCAATGAGAGCTACAAAATTCTGAAATACCATAGTCATGGAGTAAGCAGTCGAGATTGGAATTGTCTGGCAGCACATTTAAAAATTTCATTCCTCCGCGCAGTGACAAACATGTCCATAGAAATGAAATGTAGTATCCCTAGCTACGCTAACATTTCCCAGCTATATATAGCAAACAGAGTTGTCAATGACATCTTTCCACCAAAACTTCAGGTATCTGATCGCAGTTGGAAATTTTTTCTGCCAGCAATAGGTGAACGTTTGGAGGTTTTAAATTGTAGCTGGAGATTTTAAAACAAAATCTGCAAAAGTTTATTAAGTTTTTGTAACTTTTTATGAAAGATTGCCTGCATTGGAGCTTCTGGATTTGCTATAAGTATTCAAAGATTGTGTAGGTAATTCTAAAAGCAAATCTGTGAAAATGAGTAAGGTAGTTTATATTTCATTTGACTATCCCATTAAACATAGTTGTAGCATATAAAGTTGCACAGCAAAAACTGCAATGAAAGAATGTCTTTGGATTTCTTCCAAGTAATGTACCCATAAGGTTATTTTTCAGGTAGTCATAGCTCAGATAACTAACAAGCCCAGCAAATATAAATGTTTAGAGAAAAGGAGTGAGCCTATCAGAAAGTGTGCTATTATAGCTTTGAGTGATTCTAATAAACTTTTATTTCATTATTTTGTAATGTAACAATGGTGTGCTTCTTAAGATTTTTTATAGCAAAGAGCAATATTTAGCATTAACACATTAAGTCATTTTTAAATGTTGACCCTACCCCCCCCCCCCCAGGAGTCAAATTTTGATTGCGCAACTGTAACACTAGGATGAATGTTAATACGTTAGTGTTTTCCTCGAGCAAGTTTTACAGTTTTGCCGATTCTGTATCAATTTGGTGATTTTCAATTAAAACGTTGGCAACTCTGATGGCAAATATCTAAGTTTATGTCACGTGATTCTAGTGAAAGAGTAATTCCCGCTTAGGCTGTGAGATTACAGAATTTCGAAAGGTATTATAATTATTTAAAGTGTTGCAAGGCAAGGCTTGTGGTTATCCAAATTATGATAGGTTCTCTGGCAATTAAATAGAACTTTATAACAGGTAAGCGTAAACAACTTCGAAGAGAATACGAATACCCATTCGAAAACTGTATTGTAATCAGTGACTGTTTCGGGTTAGGAATTTAAATGAAAGTAAAATGATTCGTGGAAATAGCTTAATAAAGCAGTTGGTAAAGTTCTCGCATTAAAATGTTTGTTCCAATCAAATACCTTAGAATTAGTATATATGTATATGCTGAGTTCCGCATTTGAGCTTGTAGATGAAACTGCTTAGACAGCTTTTCTTTGTAATAATTAACGCCTGCACAGCAATTGGCCATCGCAAGCTGTCTTAAAGGAATAATTTTTCCGGCGGTTGGTAGCTATGCAGCACCGGAATGCACCATGTTCACTAATTAGGGTTTAATAGTTAACACGGTGCATTCCTGTGCTGCATAACTACCAACCGCCGGAAAAATGATTCCGACATCACTTTCCATCGGTAAAAAGATATTTGTAACATTTGTGTTCCAAATTCATTCCGATTTGTTCTCGTAGGTTTTCTCGGTCATTAACCGAATGATAATTTTTTTTTTTTTCAGGATTTCCAATACACAAACCAGAATTGCTGAGTAAGTGGTTAGTTGCTCTGATACTTGACAAATTTGTGCCTTCGAAATACCATAGACTACACTCAATTCATTTTGCGAAAACTTCTTTCCATGAGAACAAAGGCAAGATGATGCCAATTTCATTTTTACAACTATTTTGTATATTATCCTAAATAAAAAAAAAAAAAAGTTACCCGAAATCTCGATGACAAGTTTTTCAAGCGTGTAATTTCAGACTATAGCACAACCTCGCAGGGTGGTAAAAAGGAATTTTGCAAAAATGTGAGAACGTTAAGTCATAACCGACTCTAATTTTTTTTTATTTATTTATCTATTTACATAGAATGTCCCAATGAACATATTGCTCTAGGTAGGGACTGCCCTTTAGTGAGGCGGTAAGCAAAATACAAAGAATAAAACACATTAACACGTATAAAAAAGAATATATAACATAATGCAATATTTCAAGAAACACCATAGGGATTTTCTGTTGTCAAATTTTTAGGAATTACAGTATTGCTCAAGTAGATATTTGAAGAGTTTGTTTTTAAATTGGGATAAGTTAGATGATTGTTTAATGTTAAGTGGGAGACTGTTGTATGTTTTGGTGGCACTATGTAATATACTTTTTATTTCATATTTGGTAGAGTTAACTGATTCTATACATATGTGATTGACTGATCTAGTTTTGTAGGAGTGAATATCTCTTTTGTGTTTGATTACAGAGTTGGTACATAGGAGGTTATTTTCAGCTTTGTACATGAATGAAGATTCACTATATTTTCAGAGATATGAAAATGGCAGTATATTTGTTTCCTTAAATACTTCTATGGAAGATTTTAAAATATTAAATCCATAAAGTATTTTAATAGCTCTCTTTTGTAGGATTTCTAAACGGTTTAGGTGTTCTTTATTGTTATTGGACCATACTGCATTTAAATACAGAAAATTGGGGTGCAAGAGTGCAAAATAAAGACTTCTTTTACAACTGTTATTTTAGATTTGTTTATGAATTATTTCCGGAAGCGTTGACCATACTCTCTTGTGGTGCACATTATATTAATGTGCATATGTTATCAAACACAAATATACCACAAACACTGATAGAAAATGTTTACTAAACGTTAGAAAATGTTTACTAAACGTCTTGAATATAGTTTACTGAAGAGGAGTACAGGTATCTAATTTCACATTTATTTTATTTTTATACTCTGCATACCGTCTCTGAAAATTCAGTATCGCATAGATATGTGGTTCTTTTTTCCTGATAAATCATGTTATTTGTTTTTATTTATATACCGCCGTAGGTAATAGCGTCGCATTACCAATTTGACCTTCTATAACTGCTTAAATTGTTGAGGTGTGCATTAATACTGTACTTCTCGATTAACTTGACACGCATTCATATTTTCTGGCTCTTGAGGGTAGGGAATAATAATGCAAAAGAATTGCTTCATCAGTCTAGAATCAAACCCAGCATATTTTACATTTTTAATTCAGCATTTTGAACACTTTACTGCAGAGACACTCTTAACAAGCCGTCTATAATTTTTGTTGACGGCTTTGAGCGTTTAAGTAAAAAGCAGAAAGTACACATCAAATTACGAGAAGAAACTGCGAAAAACAGAATTAAAGTTGAATTGTGCTCTCAGTAATGCTTACATACCGTTTGTACAACACTTTAAATGTAGGTATGTGATATTCAAGATCAGTAATATTTGCTTTTGTTTGTTCATGTGGGATGAAATTCCGTCTAGTCAATGAAGTGATTTTATTCAACTCCCAACAGGACATTCAAGGTCTAGTGTTGTCGCAATTATTTCCAACTCAGGTATCCTTATGGCGTAATTATAGCTTTTAAATTTTACTGTTTTCCCATTACAACCAATGTATTGCTTGCGACCTTGTACGTCTTTTGCCCTCCACTCGAGTTCTTCAGTTCTTGACACTTGCACTGGTGTGCGTAAACAGGCGTGTAGAGGCTTGGCTCTAACTTGCCATGGTCATTTGCGGTGTAAGTTATATTAGAGAAATACTGTCTAAGCAGTTTCGTCTACAACAGGCTCAAATGCGGAACTCTGCATATTCATGCATATATTAAGTTCGTGATTATCCTTTTCTAATTAGTCATGTCTAATCCTATTAGGAACTGCTGCCTGTATAGCAGCATTAAAGAAATAACTGAACTAAAAGTGACTATTTTAACGACATTTACTAAATATCTAAGGTTGTTTTCCTATAATACACATCTGAACTTACTCCAGAGTAATGTTGCCATTTCCATTCAGTGCATTTAGTTACCAAACTCTAAAAATCTGATGTGTTCCACTCACATGACTTTCTCTACATCTCTGTTACAAATTATTGTTAAAAAGCTTATGCTTCTATTTACTTCATGCTAATCGAGAAAAAAATAACAGAAATAATCTTAATACTTGCTTCCTTGTAAGTAGAAGCGAAGTTAGGGAGTACTTTAGGTTAAAGTGAAAGTCACAAGCTCGTTGCTATGTGACTGAAGTTCCTTTGTATGGACAGGAGTTGACAAATTCCTGTATGAGAAAAGTATAAGTTTTTCAAAGCTGAAACCAAAAAATGTATATGACATAAATTGTGTGTTTTAACGTGCTTTACATTTTTGTGTGATAAGTTTTTGTCCATCTCTTGCGGTTTAGCAGGTATACAAAATTCTGTAAAATTCATCCAGAATAAAGTAGTCTTCAGAGGATATTCCCAGAAAATTCAAGATATACTTTTTAATTGCAGGTAAATAAATATACGACATTTTAATCAAAACCATTAGAGCCATTTTTGAGAAAATCAAAATTTTCGAAAAAAGTTCCATGTAAAGGGTGGTTGGGGGTGGGGGATTTTCTTGAAAATCCTCGTGTCGCATCCTTGGAAGATACCAAACCTAAATACCAAGTTTGGTTTTTAACAGACTTTTCGTTTTTGAGCTATGCTGCCCACAGACACACACGCACGGACATTTTCGGGGGATCTCAAAATATGTATTTCTGGTGAAATCTCGGTAACGAATTTTTGATGCATTACAATACCTTTTCTATACACTATGTACATAGTATGTAAAGAGAAAGTAAAAATTGAAGTATTTTAGCGAAGATTGTTATGTTTACTAAATTGCAAGTTTTATCTTAATAGTTTTTGTATTGTGTATACGTGCACACGATAACGTAATGTATACAAATTATTTTTCTACGCTTCTCGCAATCATTTTCTCTGTAAAAGAAAACATCTTTTATAAGCTAGGTACAGGCTCCAATGTGTGATCACTCCTGACATACATACTAAGGCAATATAATCATTAGTTTATTTTCTTAACACTTAAATCCACAGGCATGGCAGAACGAGAAACTCCTTTTTATATGCGTATTATTTATTTCGGTATTATTTTACTACCAACTAATACTCATAACATGGTAACATATTTCGTTAAAGGTATAAGAAAGATACAATAGATAAAGCGAGTCATATTTTTGAAAATTTGATATGTTCCACTAACATGACTTTCTCTAGCTATTCTGCAACAGATTATTCTACAAGAGCTGACCTTCTCTCTACTTTGTGCTAATCGAGATAAACGGATGGTAGTAGAAATTATCGTATTTATTACTTCCATATACATAGAGGGACTATGAGGGAAAACACACTAGGCTAAAGCGTTAGTCGAATCTTTTAAAAGCTGTTGCTATGTAATTGAAATTTGTTTCTTTGCATGGCCAGGAGTTGACAAATTCACGTATGAGAAAAATTGTAAGTATTTTAAAACTGAAACCAATAACAAGGAATATCTTGCAAATGGTCAGTTCAAAAAAAAAATGTATGCCATAAATTATGTGTGTTAACAAGATTTACATATTTTGTGCAGCAGTTTTTGTCTATTACTTACGTTTTACCAGTTATGCAAAAGTCATTCAGAATGAAGAGGTCTTCAGAGAATATCCCAGTAAATTCAAGATTTACATTTTATGTGTATTGTAAATATCTTTAATATGTGGTATTTTAATATTTTTTTTTTTAATTGCTTCATTTGTATAGCCCCATTTAACATCAATGGTCATATCGGGGGCTTTCACTTGTGAAACTGTAGGTTAAACTTTATATTACTAAGCACACGCACATTCACTCTCTCATTCATACTTCCAGTCTCTATGGGGAATAGGGAACAATTCCGGTTAAAGAAAAATTCCCGGGAATCGAACCCATAATCAAAATTGTTAGAAACATTTTTGAGAAAATCAACGTTTTTTATTTTTTCTCCATTAGTGGGTAGTTGGGAGTGGACGGGGGGGGTGGGATTTACCTCAAAATCTTCGTTTCGCATCCTTATATGATTAGAATTAGCCCGTCTGCCCATCTTTTTTTCTGCCGGCATACTCTCCTTTGACCGGTTCTTGAATCACAGACTGTCGTCTTGCGTGTCCATCCTCATGACGTAGCCTGCCCACTTTCATTTGATGTAGGTGACTGAAGTTGTTGCTTTTATCTAAGGTTTGCCGTTGCTTAGATGATTTGCTTCACTGTTTCTTCTCTGTGTCGGCGTAGGTCTCACCTTGTCATTCTTTTCGTTGTGTTGATCTCACTAAACTTAAATACCAAGTTTGGTATTTCACCGAATTTTCATTATCATGTTCACAGACACGCGGACACACGTGCGCGCGCGCGTAGATCTTTTTCTAAAAGTCTGATGTGTTCCATTCACATAATTTCCTCTACATCTCTGTTACAAATTATTGTTAAAAAGCCTAGTCTTCCATCTACGTTATGATAATCGAGATAAAATTAGCAGAAATGATCGTATTACGTGCTTCCTTATAAGTAGTGAAATAAAGAAGTATGATAGGATAAAACGATAGTCAAACACTTTAAAAGGTGGTTACCATGTGATTGAAATTCCTTTGTTTGTATGGCCAGGAGTTCACAAATTCCTGTATGACAAAAGTATAAGTATTTTACAACTAAAATAAATAACAAAGAATATCGGAGAAACGCCCAGCTCTAAAAGAAAACGTATATTACATAAATTACGTATTTCAACGAAATCAAAATTTTTTGTTATGTAGGTTTTTGTCTGTCTCTTACGGTTGACAAGTTATGCAAAATTCAGAAAAATTCATCCAGAATAGAGAGGTCTTCAGATGCTATTTTATTTGTAAAGTAAAAATACGACATTTTAATCAAAACGTTACAAAATTGTTTAGTCAAATCAAAATTTTTGAAAATTTTTCCATGTAAAGGTTAGTTGGGGGTGTGGAAATTTTTTTAAAATCTTCTTGTCGTATCCCTGGGAGATACTAAACTTAGATGCCAAGTTTGTTATTTAACGGACTTTACGTTTTGGAGCTATTCTGCTCACACACACACACACACACACACACACACACAGACACGCTCGCAAACACACACGGAGAAAAAGACTTTTTTTGGATTCAGGGGGCCCCAAAACATGTATTTCCGATTAAATCTCACTATCGAATTTTTGGGTGCAATGCAATACCTACCTTCTCTATACACTATGAACTAGAACGTGAAGAGAAAGTAAAATGCTTTTTTTGGATTCTGGTAGTCTCAAAACATGCATTTTCGGTGAAATCTCGGTATCGAATATTTAAATGGGATACAATACCCTCTCTGTACAGTATATAGATAGTACACATAGAGAAGGTATTTTTTTTTATTTTCTCTAGCTCGTATGTACATATAATGTACATAATAGCGAAGGTATTGTATTCCACCCAAAAATTCGATACCGAGATTTCGCCGGAAATGTTTATTTTGAGGCCCACGAGTCCGAAAAAAGCATTTTTAAAAAAACAGTCCGCAGGCATGTTTGTGTCTGTGTCTGTATGTGTATCTGTGGACAGTATTGTTCAAAAGTGAAAAGTCGGATAAATACCAAACATTGGTATTTAAGTTCAGTATTTACCAAGGATACGACACGAAGATTTTCAAGAAAATCCCCCCACCCCAACTACCCTTTGTATGGAACATTTTTCGAAAATTTTGGTTTTATCAGACATGGCTCTAACGATTTAATTAATATTCACATCAAACATAAAATGGATATTTTAAATTTTCTTGGAATAGCCTCTGAAGTGCCCTTTATTCTAGTGAGTTTTGTAGAATTTTGCATAACGGTTAAACCGTAAGAGAAGTACAAAAGCTTACTACACAAACATTTAGATCTCGGTTAAAACACGTAATTTATGTCATATAAGTTTTTCTTGTAGAATTGACCGTTTTCGAGATATTCGTTGTTATTGGTTTCAATTTTAAACTAATGTTTCTCAAACGGGACCAAGCAAAGCTAACCGAACTTCAATTGTTTCTCATAGCGACCCGATTTTGAAATATTTTAGCGTAATGTATTCCCTTATACTTACAAAGAAGCAAGTAATTATACCAATTCTGTAATGCTTATCTAAGTTAGCATGACATAGATAAAAGAATAATCTTTTGTAAGAGAAATATGTTTGTGGAACAGCTAGAGAAAGTTATGTGAATGAAACACACCAGAGTCTTAGAAAAAGTTCCGCGCACGCACATGTGTGTGTACAGCATAGCTTAAATGTAAATGGCGTGTTATTTATGGACGCTCTTTAACTGCTGCGGTTCTCAGCGTCCCATTCTATATTGGGTGTGAAAGAGCGCTTAATTTTGCTCAGAGGCCTCTCAATCAGGCTTGAGGTTCTTTTACGTGTCGTAAATCTACGACACGGGACCAACGGCTTTACTTCCCTTTCCGAAGGAAGCCATGCTAAGGATTTTTACAGCCGAAAAAATCCATCGTCCTCCGCTGGGTTTGAACACGCGACCTTGGGTATATGAAGTCAGCAGGGTAACCATTATACCACGGAGGGCGACAGCATAGCTTAAAAACTAAACTTTGTATTTATGTTTAGTATCTTCCAAGGGTGCAACACAAAGATTTTCAAAACAAATTCCGACCCTCATAAACTACTATTTACGTACATGGTAAATTTTTTTTCTAATGACTAAAGATTTTGATCAAAATGCCACATATTAAAGATATTTACAACACAAATAAAATGTATATTTTGAATTTTCTGGGAATATCCTCCGAAGAGCCCTTTTATTCTGGTTGTGTTTTGTAGAATTTTGCATAACGGTTAAACCGTAAGAGATAGACAAACGCTTACTCTCAAAAAATGTATTTCTCATGAAAATGTATAATTTATGTCATATAAGTCTTTCTTGTAGAATTGCCCGTTTTCAAATATACATTGTTTTTAGTTTCAATTTTTAAACTAACTTTTATCAAACGGGACCATGCAAAGCGAACCGAACTTCAATTGTTTCTCATAGCGACCAGCATTTAAAATGTTTGACTAACGCTTTAGCATAATGCATTCCCTTATTTCCCTTCTATTTACAAGAAATCAAGTAATAAGACTAATTCTGCTAATGTTTATCGCGATTAGCATGATGCATATAAAATAATAGTACGTATTTGGAACAGCTACAGAAAGTTATGTGAAATAAACACATACGTTTTTTTTTTTATTAGGGAACCATAAAACGTGTATTTCCGGTGAAATCTCGGTATCGAATTTTTGGGTGAATGCAAAAGCTATGTAAATTATACATATGTACTAGATAAAGTAATAATGAAGTGTTCTATTCACACAACTTTCTCTCATCTCTGTAACAAATTATTGTTAAAAAGCTTCTATCTCTTCATGCTAATCGAGACAAACATTGACAGAAATTGTCTTTATTACTTGCTTCCTTGTAAATAAAAGCGAAATAAGGTAGGCCACTAGGCTAAAGAGATAATCAAATCTTTTAAAAGCTGGTTGCTATGTGGTTGAAATCCGTTTCTATGCATTGCCTGGAGTCTACAAATTCCCTATTAGAAAAATTTTAAGTATTTTAATGCTGAAACTAATAATAAGGAATATCTCAAAAATGGCCAACTCCACGAAAAAAAAAAAATATCTGTTGTGCTACAATCACATGACTTTCTCTAGCTGCTCAACAAATAAACTTCTTACAGAAGATTCTTCTTCTTTCTACATCATAATAATCGAGATAAATACTAGCGGATTGTTATATATTAGTTCGTTATAAGTAGAAGGGAACTAAAGGAATGCGCTATGCTAAATTGCTAGTTAAATGTTTTAAAAGTTGTCATTATGCGATTGTCATTGCATTTTTTTTTTTTTTTTAAAGCTTAACGTCTTTTAACCTGGTTGGTCATATCGGACGATGAATGTAATTGATGAAATGATGCTTAAATGATTTCGGGGTCAACATTTTCGAAAATGTTTCCATTAAAAGGCTAGTTGGGATGGGGGCATCTTCTTGAACATCTTCGTGTCGCATCCTTGGAAGATACTGAACTTAAATACCAATTTTGATATTTAACGGACTTTACGTTTTTGAGCTATGCTGTCCACAGACACACACGCACACAGGACCTTTTTCTAAGATGCTTTTCTGGATTCAGGAGGTCCCTAAACATGTATTTCCGGTGAAATCTCGGTATCGAATTTTTGGGCACAATACAATACTTTCTCTATACACTATGTTTATAGTACGTGTAGAGAAAGTAAACATCTGATGTGTTCCATTCACGTGACTTTCTCTACCTATTCTGCAAACAAGCTATTCTTACAAAAAAGTATTCTTTTATCATCGAGCTAATCGAGATAAAGAGTAGCAGAAATTGTCTTTATTACTTGCTTCATTTTAAGCAGAAGAAAAATAAGTGAATATGCCAAAGTGATACCAAATCTTTTAAAAGCCGGTCGATACGTGAAACAATTATAGTTCAGTTCGCTTTACGTTTCCAGAAAAACAAAAGAGATATGAAATGAAAGATTGGCCCGTATGAAGAGACATACGGTTTAAAATTGAAACCAATTATGAGGAATATCTTGGAAATTGTCAACTCTACAAACTGCATGTAACATAAATTGCGTGTTTTAACGAGATCTACATTTTTGTGAAATAAGATTTTGTCGATCTCTTATGATTTACCACTCATAAGAAATTCAGGAAATGCATCCAGGATGAACAGGTCTTCAGAAGCTATTCCCAGAATATTCAAGTTATACGTTTTTATTTGTGACGTAAATAGTTTTAATATGCCATTTATGAGGGGGGAAAGTCCAAAATTTTTCCATGTAAAGGGAGTTTGGGGTGGGGGATTTTCTTGAAAACCTTGTCACATCCTTGGAATACCAACGTTGGTATTTAACAGTATTTTGATTTTGAGCTATTCTTCCCAGACACACACGAACCTTTTTCTAAAAATGTTTTTGGACTCAAGGTACCTCAAAACATTTACTTTAAATCTCAACGTAGATTTTTTGGGTGGAGTACAACACCTTTTATATACACAATGTTACATAGTACACGTAGAGAAAGTAAAAAGCCATATTCCAAGCTGGTAATGAAACACTGACGGATCTCACCTTAAGCTGCTGTTTTCGAATGGTACACACTGGCACATCCTCTGCTTGTTTACAGTATTTTTCAGAGCATGTAGGTCATTATAGCCGGTCAACACTACGATCCAAATTTAGTGATTTGTAATGAGCTGTAGAATAATTTCCCTGCGTTTTAAATCATTGTAATTCCTGTGGTGTGTAAGTCTTAGATACCAGGGAAAACGAAGAAAAAGAAGAAGAGTTTTATTTGCACATTTTACTTTCTCTTCTACGTATTTAACAGTAAGTAGAGGAAGTGTACCACTAAAAATTCGATGCCGGGAAATGCATGGCCCTGAACCCAAAAGTGTATTATATAAAAATATTATTGAGAGAGAGAGCGGCATAACTCAAAAACAAACATATCTAAGACAAATGCCAAAGTTTGGTATTTCATCTGTATCTTTCAAAGATTTTCATGTAAATTCTCCCCTCAAACTGCCTTTTACATGAAAATGTTTGCATTTATAAAAAAAGAAAAAAAAATATATTAAACAAACACAAAAACAAAGGGAACGCTCACGTCTGCGTACAAGCGTCACCCAAAGCGACGCCCCTGTAAGTTATATAAGGATTTTGTTAAAACAGCAAACAACTTTTACAAAGAGAAAATGCAAAATGCAAACAATTTACTAGTCAAAAGATGGGGTGAGAGAGCGAGAAAAACATTGATGTTTCATTAACATTAATTTCTCTATATCTCTGTAACGAATTACTGTTAAAACGTTTATTCTTCTATATACAGGGTTACTATAAAATAAATAGACAACTTCAACTGCCTGTAAAACAAAAACTATTAGAGATAGCAACCTAATTATTTTGGAGGTATGTTGAGAAACCCTCAAAGTTTCGTTTGTTACTATTGGTAACGCTGTAGTGTTTTGTTTGTTGTTGCAGAAGCTGAAAATCCTGTGGAAAAGGCATATTGCGTGTTGGAATTTGCTAGAACGCAATCAGCAACTGTTGTCCAACGACATTTTAGAACACGTTACCACAAAACGCCACCGACTAGACAGTCAATCTACGACTGGTATAGAAAATTCGAGACAGCGGGATGTTTGTGCAAAGGGAAGAGCTCGGGAAGACCAAGAGTTTCGGAAGAAAACGTTGAACGTGTTCGTTCTGTCTACATAAGAAGCCCACAGAAATCGACATCTAGGGCAAGCATGCAATTACAAATTCCACAGCAAACTGTATGGAAAATCTTGCGGAAGCGACTGCATATGATGCCTTACAGATTACAGATGTTGCAGTTTCTGAGTGAAGAAGATAAGGTCATACGGCGTGACTTTTGCATCGACATGATGAAGACGATGCTGGTTTTTGTGAGCGCATCATTTCATTTTTGTGGTAACGTGTTCTAAAATGTCGGACAACAGTTGCTGATTGCGTTCTAGCAAATTCCAACACGCAATATGCCTTTTCCACAGGATTTTCCGCCTTTTCAGCTTCTGCAACAACAAACAAAACACTACAGCGTTACCAATAGTAACAAACGAAACTTTGAGAGTTTCTCAACATACCTCCAAAATAATTAGGTTCCTATCTCTAATAGTTTTTGTTCTACAGGCAGTTGAAGTTGTCTATTTCTTTTGTAGTAACCCTGTACTTCATGCTAATCGATATAAACATTACCTGTCTTATTACTTAGTTCCTTATAAGTAGAAGGGAAATAAGGAAGTCCACTAGGCTAAAGCGATGGTCAAATCTTTGAAAAGCTGGTTGTCATGTGGTTGAAGCCCGTTTTTACCTTCTCTATACGAACTATATACATAGTGTATAAGAGAAGGTACTGTATTGCATCCAAACATTCGATACCGAGATTTCACCTGAAATAAATGTTTTGAGACTTCCTGAATCCAGAAAAAATAATTTTTATAAAAATGTCCGTGTGTGTGTCTGCCGGTGTGTGTATGTGTGCGTGCGTGCGTGCGTGCGTGCGTGCGTGCGTGCGTGCGTGCGCGCGCGCGTGCCTATGGGCAGCTTAGCTCAAAAACGAAAAGACCGTTATAGCCCAAACTTGGTATTTAAGTTTGGTATTTTCCTAGGATGCGACACGATGATTTTCAAAAAAAAAAAAAAAAAAAATCCCCCCACCCCAAAGTACCCTTTACGTGGAAAACATTTCGAAAATTTTTAATTTCTTAAAAATGGCTGTAACGATTTTGATTAAAATATCGTATATAAAAGATATTTACCTGTCAAATAAAATGTTTATCTTGAATTTTCTGGGAATAGCCTCTGAAGACTACTTTATTCTGGATGAATTTTATGGAATTGTGCATAACTTCTAAAGCGTAGAAGATGGACAAAAACTTACTGCACAGAAAATGTAGCTCACGATGAAACACACTTTATAAGTCATATACATTTTTTTCGTGGAGTTTATCGTTTTTAAGATATTCCTGGTTTTTCGTTTCAGCTTTGAAAAGCTTATACTTTTCTCATACGGAATTTGTTAACTCCTGTCCATATAAGCAAAGAAACTTCAGTTACATAGCAGTCACCTTTTGGCTATCATTTTAACCTATGGTACTCCCTCATTTCGCTTCTACTTACAAGGCAATAAGTAATAAGACTATTTCTGCTAATTTTTCTCGATTAGCATGAAATAAATAGAAGCATAAGCTTTTTAACTACAATTTGTTGCAGAGATGTAGATAAAGTCATGTGAATGAAACACATCAGATTTTTTTGTATGGTTAGGCGTTGACAAATTCCCGTATGATAAAAGTTTTAAGAATTTTCAAACTGAAACCAATAAGTAATTTCTCAAAAATGGTCAACTCCATGAAAAAAATATATGACTTAAAATGTATGTTTTAACGATATTACATTGTTTGTGTAGTAAGCTTTTGTTTTGCCCCTATGGTTCAATAGTTATGCAAAATCAGCAAAAATCACTCAAGCTCTAAAAGGGCTATTCCCAGAAAATTCGAATTATACATTTTGTCATCTAAAATTGTTTCATATACGGTATTTTAATCAAAATCGTTAGAGCTATTTTTGAGAAAATCAAAATTTTAGACAAATTTTTCATATAAAGAGTAGTTTGGTGTGGGGGGATTTTCCTCAAGATCTTTGTGTCCCATCCTTGGAGGATACTAAACTTAAATACCTAGTTTGGTATTTTACTGACTTCGTTTTTGAGTTATCGTGTTCACAGACACACGGACACACGCAGGTCTTTTTCTAAAAATATCTTTTTTTTTTATACATGGGGATCCTAAAACGTGTATTGTCGGTGAAATCTCGGTACCGAATTTTTGGGCGGAGTTCAGTACCTTCTACCTACGAACCATGTTCTATGTATAGAAAGTATACATGCTTTTTTGGATACAGGGACCTTAAAATATGTATTTGTGGTGAAATCTTAATATCAAATTTTTGGGAGGAGTGCAATACCTTCTCTACCTACTACCATATACTATGTAGAGAAAGTAAAAAACTTCTGATGTGCTACGGTCACATGGCTTTATTTACCATTATTCAACGAATTATTTTTAATAAAACCTATTCCTCTATCTGCTGCGCGTTAATCGAGAGAAATATTAGCAACCATGCTTTTATTGCACATTTCTTTTAGATACAAGATACAAGGTATTAAGATGTTTTAAAGAGTTGGTAGCTATGTGAAACTTGAGGATCCGTTCTCTTTGCTTGACCAGAAGAATATAAACCTAATAATTACTTCCCATTTAAGAATAATACCAACCTTTTAAATTTGAAACTAACAACAAGGAATATCTCGGAAATTGTTAACTGCGCACAAAAACAAAGAAAAGGATTTGACATAAATGTTATATTTTAACACCTTTTTTTTTTAATATGATTTTTTTTTTCTAATAGGATTTTGTCTGTCTCTTAGGGTTTGCCAGAAATAGAAAGAGAAAAATGAAGAGAACTTAAGATGATATTCCTAGAAAAATCAATCATTGGTTCATTTATATAGTCCCCCTTTAACATCTAAGGTCATATTGGAGGGATTTGCACTAGAAACAACTCTTCTGTAGGTTCTTTATGTTGGATTTAAATCGTTTTATTTTCTTCAAACACATACGCATTCACTCTCATATACATACTTCCAGGGGCATAGGGAATGATTTTGGTTAAATATAAATGTCCCACCCCAGCCGGGAATCGAACCCGTGACAAGTCTGCTCGCTGACCACTCGACCATGGTAGCAGTCTCGGTACATTTTGTTTCTCATGAAAATGTCATAAAAATCTTTAATCTCATACAGGAATTTGTCAACTCCTGTCCATACAAACAAAGGAACATCAGTCACATAGCAACCAGCTTTTGGCTTTCACTTTAACCTATGGTACTCCCTTATTTCGCTTCTGCTTACAATAAAACAAGAAATAAGACTATTTCTGCTAATTTTTCTCGATTAGTATGAAATAAATAAAAGATAAGCTTATTAACAATAATAATAATTTACAGAGATATAGAGAAAGTCATGTGAATGGAACACATCAGAATTTTACTTTCTCTATACGCACTATGTACATAGTGAATAGAGAATGTATTGCACTCCACCCAAAAATTCGATACCGAGATTTCACCGGAAATATATGTTTTAGGGTCCCCTATATCCAAAAACAGCATTTTCACAAAAAGGTCCGTGTGTGTGTGTGTGTGTGTGTGTCCGTGTGTCCTTGAATCCGTGTGTCAGTGTGTCCGTGTGTCTGTGAACACGATAACTCAGAAACGAAAAGTCGGCAAAATACCAAACTTGGTATTTAAGTTTGGTATCTTCCAGGGATGCGACACGAAGATTTTAAGAAAAATCCCCCACCCCAACTACCCTTTACATGAGGATTTTTTCGAAAATTTTGATTTTCTCAAAACTGGCTCCAACGATTTTGATTAAAATTTCGTATATCTAAGATATTTACCTGACAAATAAAATGTATATCTTGAATTTTCTGGGAATAGCCTCTGAAGATTACTTTATCCTGAATGAATTTTGCATAACTACTAAACCGTAAGAGATGGATAAAAACTTAACATACAAAAAATGTAGAGCACGTTAAAACACACAATTTATGTTATATACATTTTTTTCGTGGAGTTGATCGTTTTTGAGATATTCCTTTTTCTTGGTTTCGGCTTTGAAAAACATACTTTTCTCATACTTTTGTCTCCTGTCCATACACACAAAGGAACATCAGTCACATAGCAGCCAGCTTTTGGCTTTCACTTTAACTTATGGTACTCCCTTATTTCGCTCCTACTTGTTATCTTATTACTTTCCTCAATTGAGGGCTGCCATGTAGACAAAGTATAACTATACAATAAATAAAGCAAGAAATAAGACTCTTTCTGCTAATTTTATCGATTAGCATGAAATAAATAAAAGATAGGCTTATTAACAATAATTTGTTACAGATATATAGAGAAAGTCATGTGAATGGAACACATCAGATTTTTTACTTTCTCTATACACACTATGTACATAGTGTATAGAGAAGGTATTGCACTCCACCCAAAAATTCGATACCGAGATTTCACCGGATATATATGTTTTAGGGTCCCCAATATACAAAAAAAGCATTTTCACAAAAAGGTCCGCGTGTGTGTTTGTGTGTGTGTATGTGTGTGTGTGTGAATACGATAACTCAAAAACGAAAAGTCGGTAAAATACCAAACTTGGTATTTAAATTTAGTATCTTCCAGGGATGTGACACGAAGATTTTGGAAAAAATCCCCCCACCCCTAACTACCCTTTACATGGAACTTTTTTCGAAAATTTTGATTTTCTCAAAATTGGCTCTTACGATTTCGATTAAAATTTCGTATATTAAACATATTTACCTGACAAATAAAATGTATATCTTGAATTTTCTAGGAATAGCCTCTAAAGAATAGTTTATTCTGGATGAATTTTACTGAATTTTGAATAACTGCTAAACCGTAAGAGATGGACAAAAACTTACTACACGAAAAATGTAGAACACGTTAAAACACACAATTTATGTTATATACATTTTTTTCGTGGAGTTCGTCGTTTTTGAGACATTCCTTATTTTTGGTTTCTGCTATGAAGAACATATTTTTCTCTACAGTAACTTGTCAAATCCGATTCATATAAACCAAGGGACTTCTCTGACATAGCAACCAGCTTTTGACTATCACTTTAACCTATGGTAGTCCCGTATTTCGCTTCTACTTACAAGGAAGCAAGTAATAAGTCTATTTCTGTTAATTTTTTCTGATTAGCATAAAGTAAATAGAAGTGTAAGCTTTTTAAGAATAATTTGTTGCAGGGGTATAGAGAAAGTCATAAGGATGATACACATCAGATTTTTACTTATACACATACATTCCACCCAGAAATTCGATATCGAGATTTCACTGAAAATACCTGTTAGGGTCCCCTGAATCAAAAAGAAATCTAATGTGTTCCATTCACATGACTTTCTCTACGTCGTTGTAACAAATTGTTGTTAAACAGCTTATCCTTCTATCTACTTTATAACCAACATAAATATTAGCAGAAATTGTCTTAATTACTTGTTTCCTTGTAAGTAGGAGGTATATGTGAATACACTAGGCTAAAATGATAGCCAAATCTTTTAAAAGTTGGTTGCCATGTGGTTGAAATCCGTTTCTATGCATGACCAGGAGTTTTTAAATTTCATTGCGAGAAAAGTTATAAGAATTTTAAATCTGAAACAAATAAATAGGAATATCTCAGAAAACGTCAATTAAAAAAAACAACAACAAAAACAACACGTATGTGACATAAATTGTCTTTTAACGTGATATACATTTTTTGTGAAGTAAATTTGTGTCTTACGATTTACCAGTTATGCAAAATTTATCAAAATTCATCTAGTCTTTAGAGAATATTCACAGAAAATTCAAGATATACATTTAATATCTCATAAATTTCTTTAATATACGGTATTTTCATCAAAATCGTCAAGAGCCATTTTTTGTTAACATCAATTTTTTTCAAATTATTTCCATGTAAAGGGTAGTTTGGGCTGGGTAGATTTTTCTCAAAATCTTCGTGTCGCATCCCTGTAAGATACTAAACTAAAATAACAAGTTTGGTATTTTACCGACTTTTCATTTTTGAGTTATCGTGTTCACAGATACACGGCTTACGAACACACTCACACGGACCTTTTTCAAAAATGTTTTTTTACTTTCTTTACATAGTGTATAGAGAATGTTTTGTATTGCATCCAAAAATTTAACACCGAAATTTCACCGGAAATGTTTTGGGACCCCCTGAATCCAGAAAAAGCATTTCGAGAAAAAGTTCCGCTCGCGCGCGTGTGTGTCGACAGTATGGCTCAAAAACGAAAAGTCCTTTAAATACCAAAATTGGTATTTAAGTTCAGTATCCTCCAAGGATGCGACACGAAAATTTTCAAGATAATCCCCCTACCCCCAACTACACATTACATGGAAAATTTTTCGAAAATGTTGATTTTCTCAAAAATGACTATAACGATTTTGACTAAAATATCATATAATAAAGATATTTACATGATAAAAAAATGTTTATCTTGAATTTTTGGGTATAGCCTTTGAAGACATCTTTATTCTGAATGAATTTTGCAGAACTTTGCATATCTGGTAAACCGTAAGAGATAGACAAAAACTAACTACCCAAAAATGTAGAACTCGTTAAAATACTCAACTTATTTATATGCATTTTTTTCCCCTGGAGTGGACCGTTTTTAAGATATTCCTTGTTAATGAATTCCGTTTTAATTACTCATATTTTTCTCACACGGGAACTTATGAAACCTGGCCACGCAAAGAATCTGATTTCTATACCATAGCAACCACATTTTAAAGCATTTGACCGACAGTTAAGCCTAGTGTACCCCCTTATTTCCTTTCTATCAATAAGGAACTAAGAAATAAAACCTTTCTGCTAATGTTTATCTCAATTAGCTTGAAGCAGGTAGAAGAATTAGCTTATTAACAATAATTTGTAACAGAGATGTGGAGAAAGCCACATGAATGGATGGGGACCCTAAACGTGTATTTCGGGGGAAATCTCGGTATCGATTAGGTGGAAAGCAATACCTTCTATATTCACTATTTACATAGCGCGAGTAGAGAAAGTAAAAGAGCATTTTAAGAGAAGGTGTGTGCGCGAGCGATCGTCCGTATGTATGAACACGTTAACTCAAAAACGAAAAGCCGGTAAAATACCAAACTTGGCGTTTAAGTTTAATATCTTCCAGAGATGCAACAAGAAAATTTTGAGGAAAATCCCCCCACCCCAAAATACCCTTTACATAGAAAAATTTTCGAAAATTATTTTCTAAAAAATGGCTCTAACGTTTGTTTGTTTGTTTTTTTAAATCGATATTAAAATAAAATTATAATTTGAATTTTCTGGGAATAGCCTCTGAAAACATCTTTACATTTTATGGAATTTTGCGTAACTAGTAAACGTAACAGATAGACAAAAACTAAACAAAAAATGTAGAGTATTTACGTTATATGGATTTTTTCTTGGAATTGACCTTTTTGAGATTAAAAGAAGAATAAGCTTTTTAACATAATTTGTTGTAGAGATAATCATGTGAATGGAACATATCCGATTTTTACTTTCTCTAGCCCCGAATGTACAATGTATATAGGGATAGAGAAGTATTGTATTCCACCCAAAAATTCGATAACGAGATTTCACCGGAAATACATGTTTTAGAACCCCCTGTATCCAAAAAAAGCATTTCCAGAAAAAAGGTCCGTGTGTGTGTGTGTGTGTGTGTGTGTGTGTGTGTGTGTGTGTGTGTGTGTGTGTGTGTGTGTGTGTGTGTCTGTGAACACGATAACTCAAAAACGAAAAGTAGCTAAAATACCAAACTTGGTATTTAAGTTCAGTATCTTTCAGGGATGCGACACGAAGATTTTGAGAAAAATCTCCCCACCCCAAACTACCCTTTACATGGAACTTTTTTCGAAAATTTTGATTTTCTTAAAAATGGCTCCAACGATTTTGATTAAAATATCGTATAATAAAGATAGTTACCTGACAAATAAAATGCATATCATGAATTTTCTGGGAATAGCTTCTTAAGACCTGTTTATTCTGGATGAATTTTGCTTAATTTGGCATAACTAATAAACCGTAAGAGATAGACAAAAGCTTACTATACAAAAAATGTATTCCTTGTTAAAATACACAATTTACGTCATATACATTTTTTTCGAAGAGCTTACCGTTTTCGAGGTATTCATTGTTATTAGTTTCAGTTGTGAAGTACTTATATTTTTCCCAGACGGGAGTGTCCGTTTTCCTTATGTTCTACTCCTGGCCAGGAATAGAAACGATTTGTAATAACAATCGCATAACGACAGCTTTTAAAACATTTGACTATCGATTTAGCCTAGTGTATTCCTTTATTTTCTTTCTACTTACAAGGAACTAAGTAATAAGAACATTGTGCTGAATACCTCGATCAACAAGGTGCAGAAAGAAGAGTAAACTTATGTAAGAAGTTTGTAGAACGGCTAGAGAAAGTCATGTGCGTGTAACACATCATATTTTTACTTATTGTAATGCACCCAAAAATTCGATACCGAGATTTCACCGGAAATACATGTTTTGCGTCCCCCTGAAAAAAAAAAAAAAGAAAGAAGCATTTATGGGAAATTTACTTTTATTACATTATGATGTGTTGTTCTTTGTAATAGATTTAAGGTCTCGATGCTTTTTTTAGTGCAGAATTATCACATAGGATAATGTACCTTTGTACCTTGTATGAATGTGAAGTTCTTTGGAAAATAGTTACTCTTTGAAGTAATGTACATCGGGGGATGTAGCTCAGTGGTAGAGCGTTCGCTTTGCATGTGAAAGGCCCCGGGTTCGATCCCCGGCATCTCCACTTTTTTTTTTCAAATACATTTTGAACACTCCTCAAAACTTTCTCTGGAGATGTTTATTTTTGAGGTGTTCGTTTTCAGGATATACATATATATTGAAATACCCTCACAATTGCTCATATAACCCTATGCGTTCGTTGGTTTGGCCTTGTTAAATTAGATGAATGACACTCCTAAGTTCGACAAGTGAAATAGAATAACATAGTTAAAAGAAATAAATACGACTAACGCATGAAAAACTTAATTAACAAAGAATAACCGATATTTTTAGCACACTATACGACATGCTATATTATTAAAATTGGACTCAGTGTCAATGTGCCCGGCTAGCTCAGTCGGTAGAGCATGAGACTCTTAATCTCAGGGTCGTGGGTTCGAGCCCCACGTTGGGCGAAATTTTTTTGTTCCCTATTTCTTTCCATCCTTTAGTTGCCTGAAATTAAACGTATAACATAATATTGTAGGGTTAAACATGGCGTTTATATTGGAATTTATGTAGATTTTACTAGTATGAATGGAACTTTATATCATAACTTTGAATAAAGTTGTTTTTTAAATCTATGCTTGAAATTCATTTACCTAAATAACGCTTTTTGTATCTTATTTAATATTCCCTGCACATCACCAGAGATACATCGTTGAAAAACGCCATTTCCAAATCATTATTCGTGAGAAAAAAGATTATTCTAAAATATAAGGTAAAATGTATGAATGTCCATTTAAAGAAGGAGACATAGCTTTGATTCACCAAAATTACACATCTATCTATTCCTTCAATTTTGAAGTAGCGCAAGTGCGGGGGATTCCAGGTTCGGTTCCTGGCTAGGGATTGACAATTTTTCGCTAGCCAAGATATTTTTGATCCTCCCCAAAGTCTGGAAGTACATATGTGAGTGTGAATGTGTGTGTGTAGAAGAGAGAGAGAAAGAGAAAGAAAGTTTATTCTTCTATTTTCTTAATGCTAATCGAGAAAAACATTAGTAGGAATGGTGCTATTAGTTTCTGATAAGTAATGGAATAAGGAAATATGGTAGGTTAAAATGATAGTCAAATCTATTAAAAGCCAAACGTTCTGTGACTTAATTGAAATTTGGTTTCCTTTTGCATTCCTGTGAGTAATACTAAAGAGATATGAAGAAAAAAAAAATTGCCTTCCCACATGAGAAAAATGTAAGTAGTTAAAATTGAAACTAATAACAAGGAATATATCAGAAACGGTTAACTCTATTACACAAAAAAGTATATAAGTTATGTGTTTAAACGAGATTCGTACTTTTTATGCAGCTGTGCATTTCATTAGTTATGAAAATATCTTAAATATATGGTATTGCTATCAAAATAGCTCGAAAAAGGTTCCATACAAAGGCCATTTGGGTGTGGGAGAGTTCCCTGGAGATCTTTGCGTGCATCCTGCAGAGATAGTGAACCTAAATACCAAGTTTTATATTTACCCACATTGTAATTTTTTAGTTATGATGTCCACACGCACGCACGCACCCACGCACCCACGCGCGCGCGCGCGCACACACATACACACATACCTTTTTCTAAAATCTTTTTTTGTATTAACCCAAACATTTCAGTATCAAATTTTTGTGTGGAATAGAATGCCTTCTCTATCTACTATGTACATTGTACATGTGCGCCAAAAGTTGTGCAAGAAATGTTAGAAAATATTTTCTTATTATCCTGTACAGTAGAGTAGCATGCACGACATCATATGGATAAACCACCTAAACATGGTGTACAATTTGATGCGGTTATGTAGGCAGATTCCTGGACGAATGCTTAGGATTATTATTATTATTATTATTATTATTATTATTATTATTATTATTATTATTATTATTATTATTATTAAGTAAGTGAAGTGAAGTGATATTTTAAATCACAACATTAATAGATGGACCTAAGTTTTCAGAATGTTATAACCGATTGTTTGAAAGCAAGATAATGTGGTACTCACAATTTGCTTCTACATAAAGACTATAATGTTAAAATGATTAAAACTATTTAATGCAGATGTCAGGAATAGAATCCATTTTAAGATACTTCTTTAGATGTGTCACTGATGCAATACAATTGGACCTGACTTCCTGCAACAATATTCTGATGATCATTCCAGTTTCAACTGAATAGTATCCTTATTGAATAATTTCAAGGCTGTTTAAGTAAATTAATTCATAATAGTGGCAGGAAGTTGGCACAATCCAGGTGGTGTCAACAGTGCAGATGACCATTTCTGTTTTCACTATTTCTTACTTATTGTAGTTAGAGGAAGGATTGTTTTCCATTCAAAAATATTGAGAGTTCACAAGAAATACACATTTTGCGGTCCCCAGAATCTCAAAATCAATCTTCATAATTAAGTTCAAAAAAATGTAAGCATGAAATGTAAGCCTTTTTACAAATTCTATAATCTAGACAACCTTTAAACTGTTAATAATTTTTTATTTTTTCATTACATCCAAAAGTTCTAATTTATATATATGTTCAGTATATCCCATTGCAAATAAATGTATGTGTTTAATCTCTCATGAATAGCCTGTGTAGATCCTTTATACTCATTAAATGTTATATAGCTGCAGCACTATAACGATATAAACATATGTTTATCACAAAAAATGTAGGGTTTATTAAAGAACACAATTGTGTCAGATAACTTTTTTCATAACAATAGGTATTTATGAAACATCTATTTTCCTTTCCTATTTACATTTTATGGTTGTTTAAGCAATACATTTTTAAATGGTATTGTCTTGGATTTTGTTAAAAAAGTTGGCTACATTAGTTACAGCATATAGCAAAGTTTTTTTTAATACTGTTGTCTTGGTCTTCCTATAATCTCCTATATGGATTGTTTTTAAGGGATTAGTTGTGAAACTTGCTCCTCAGGAATAGAATCCATTTTAAGATACTTCTTTAGATGTGTCACTGTTGCAATACAATTGGACCTGACTTCCTGCAACAATATTCTGATCATTCCAGTTTCAACTCAATAGTATCCTTATACCGACTACTTCAATTTATGTAAATATTTTTCATGATTAGCAGGAAGGACAGCAATGAGTAAGTTGAAGAATAAGATGAAAATAAATTATAGTGATTACACAAAGCTGTGCAATTATAATAAAAAAGATTTTTTTTTTCAAAAGTCTTAAAAGAATAATATTAATGCATATTATGCATGAAGTGAGATGTATATTCAAATGTGTTAAAAGATTGATTAGTCTTGTCAGTCTAGGTGGCCCAGATGGTAGGGCACTGGTCTTCTAATCACAAGGTTGCCAATTCAAACTCAGCATTAAGGGTGCTTAAAACTGACAGAACCTTGTCAGTTGATTTACTGGCATGTAAAAGAACTCCTGTGGAACAAAATTGCGCCACATCATTGGCACTGATAATGTTTTGGGAACCAAAAGCGCTATTAACAAATACAGTGTTAATATTATAAAGAGATGCCCTACATTCACCTTGTGTGAAAAATATATACGCTGAAGAAAGAAAGAAAGAGAGAGGGAAAGAAAGAAACAGTTAATTATTTGGAAACACATTAGCATCAACATTTCCAGGGTTTACAGTTTATTATTTCTTTCGTTTATTTAATAATGTTTTGTGAGGGGATTTTAATTTAGTACCTGGATGCTATGACCTTGTTGGTTTTCTTCAAGAATGGTTAACGAGTAATGAATTTATACCTTTTCTTTTAATTTCTCTTAACGTGAGATATACAATAAATGAATGAAATGAATGTGGTATCCCTAAAGAACTAAAGCTCAACTGACACTTATTCTAGAGAATGGGATTAAAATGCCAGTAAATTGAAATTCGGCTCATAGTACAATAAGCAAGAAATGCTCTCTCTGATTCTATAGTCACTAAAAATGGCCATTGCAATTGGTGTATGGGAGACTAGGACTACCGGGTCCCGCACGATTTCTTACATGCGCACGGCCGAGCCAGCCGTCCATGTTGCGGTTTGAGGAGTGGGGAGGAGGTAGAAGTGGGGGAAAAGGAATAACCCCTACACGTGCACTCGCGACGTACGTTATCAAACCTGTTTATAAACTATTGCACTCACGGATATCAAACCCGCAATCATATTTAATGCACGGGATTTAAATCAAAATCGGTTTTTAGAAAATGTAACATTTCTAAAGAGTATGTACATTTTATTTGCCACGTAAACATATTTTATGCACGGGATTTTAATCAAACTCGGTCCAGCCGTTTTTAAAAAATGTAACACTTCTAAAAATGTATCAATGGGAAGGGTAGTTTGGGGTGAGGATATTTCTAAAAATCGTCGTGTATCCTTGGAAATAAAATTAAGTAAACTGAGCTTTAGTAATGGACACTTTAATTGCTATGGTTCTCAGCGTCCCATTCTATATTAGGCGAGGAACAATCTATGTGGTCTATTCATATGACTTTCTCTGTCTGTTGTGCAAACTATTCTTACAGTATATTATTATTTTATCCACATCGTGTTAAACAAGATTAGCATTAGCAGAAATGGTCTTATTACTTGCAATTAGAAAGGAAGCGCTATATGAAACAATTGGCATTGTATTCTATTTACATGAGAAGGAGCAAAACAAAAGAGATGAGGCCCGCATGGGTGGTGTGGTGGAAGCGTGTCTGCCTCACATCAACAGGTGAGGGATGGTGAGGGATTTGTATAGTGTGGAGTTTATATGGGGATGGTGAAGGATGTGTATAGTGTGGCGTTTATATGGGGATGGTGAGGGATGTGTATAGTGGGCAGTTTATATGGGGATGGTGAGGGATGTGTATAGTGGGCAGTTTATATGGGGATGGTGAGGGATGTGTATAGTGGGCAGTTTATATGGGGATGGTGAGGGATGTGTATAGTGGGGAGTTTATTTGGGGATGTGTATAGTGGGGAGTTTATATATGGATGGTGAGGGATGTGTATATTGGGGAGTTTATATGGGGATGGTGAGGGATGTGTATAGTGTGGCGTTTATATGGGGATGGTGAGGGATGTGTATAGTGGGCAGTTTATATGGGGATGGTGAGGGATGTGTATAGTGGGCAGTTTATATGGGGATGGTGAGGGATGTGTATAGTGTGGCGTTTATATGGGGATGGTGAGGGATGTGTATAGTGGGCAGTTTATATGGGGATGGTGAGGGATGTGTATAGTGGGCAGTTTATATGGGGATGGTGAGGGATGTGTATAGTGTGGCGTTTATATGGGCATGGTGAGGGATGTGTATAGTGGGGAGTTTATATGGGGATGGTGAGGGATGTGTATAGTGTGGCGTTTATATGGGGATGGTGAGGGATGTGTATAGTGGGGAGTTTATATGGGGATGGTGAGGGATGTGTATAGTGGGCAGTTTATATGGGGATGGTGAGGGATGTGTATAGTGGGGAGTTTATATGGGGATGGTGAGGGATGTGTATAGTGTGGCGTTTATATGGGGATGGTGAGGGATGTGTATAGTGGGGAGTTTATATGGGGATGGTGAGGGATGTGTATAGTGGGGAGTTTATATGGGGATGGTGAGGGATGTGTATAGTGTGGCGTTTATATGGGGATGGTGAGGGATGTGTATAGTGGGGAGTTTATATGGGGATGGTGAGGGATGTGTATAGTGGGCAGTTTATATGGGGATGGTGAGGGATGTGTATAGTGGGGAGTTTATATGGGGATGGTGAGGGATGTGTATAGTGTGGCGTTTATATGGGGATGGTGAGGGATGTGTATAGTGGGGAGTTTATATGGGGATGGTGAGGGATGTGTATAGTGGGCAGTTTATATGGGGATGGTGAGGGATGTGTATAGTGGGCAGTTTATATGGGGATGGTGAGGGATGTGTATAGTGGGGAGTTTATTTGGGGATGTGTATAGTGGGGAGTTTATATATGGATGGTGAGGGATGTGTATATTGGGGAGTTTATATGGGGATGGTGAGGGATGTGTATAGTGGGCAGTTTATATAGGGATGCAGAGGAAATGAAATGGGAATGAAGTTGTGAATATGTATTTTACTTCGGGAAATAGATGTGGCATAAACAATTGTCTAGGTCTGGTGTCATTGCAATTTGCCCACTCCTCAAAGGCGGTGGCGATATCCTGGAGCAATGCCTCAAACCGCTGGGTATTGTTTTGTAGGCGATTGAGTTTGTTCTCTCTATACATACATTCTCCAATGTAACTGGACGCATGCTCGATGCTCGTGCATATTGACAGGATACATTTTAGAGATGTCCATGACGTTTCTTTGCTTTGGATATGATACCGCAAGGGTCTCATATTGGGGGCTGGCGTAGGTCCTACCCATTGTCTATCCAGACATTCAGGATTAAAGTCCTCTTCTGGTACCCAGAAAGGATCCATATTTCTCGGTGGGTTCACAAACTGGCGTTTGTGGTTGACGGTGCCATGGCCTGTGAAAACAGTATTGCAAGTTCTGTATGCCCTCCATTCGTCTGTGATGACAAAACTTTCGTGGGCAATATACTTCTGCATAATAGGCAGCAGAACGTCGGTTTTGCGGTTTGCACAAGGAGTGCAAAACGTAATTTCGTTGTGCTACTTATCCCACCGACTAACCAATGATGCCGCCACATTACCTGTCGTCCAACATTGTACTTTCTTTTTAATAGATAAGTTTCACCCACTTCACGATGTCGTTGGGACCACCTAGTTGTTGGAAATCGTGCCAGGCGATTTTGGTGGCCACATCCCGGAAGTATCTGCTCCATGCTACGGCGGTATGCTGTGCCACTCCTAATTCTTCCTGGATGTAGGACAAAGTACACTGCCGCATCCATAAAAATGCGAACTGAATAATTATATCGGTGCGCAATTCGGCATTAAAACGCACACGTTGCAGAAAAGGTGTTATTCGTCGTCTCTAAACGGTGGTCGTTCGGGCATTTAAATCTCCAGCCGAGGCCACGATTAGCCGATGCAACTGTGTGAATTTGTACATTACACCGAGGACACCTGCGACCTCGGTTGGCACCCAAAATGGGCACTTAGAAATCTGTAAGCTAACCTGCCGGTTTGCATAAGTTCGCGGGCGTCCATCCTGAATGCAAGTTATAGGCAGAATGAATTGCAGTGCAATTCCCAATGCTAAAAGCACCGAAAACACAAGTTTTGCCGCCAATGACAAATCGCCAGATATTGTTAAAGACGTCCTCGAGGAAGCGGGTGGGGGAAGGGAAAGGTGTAGTGTTAAGCAGAGGAGACCAAAATTACCTACCTGGATTTAGTTAAGCAGGCTAAGAGTAAAAATCCAAAACCTGCTCTACATTTTCACATAATATATACATGTAAATGCATAAATAAAAGTAACATGATCACTAAAAAGAGTAAACCTACATCATTCTTGAGAAATAAACCAATTGTCATTTTTCTGTTTGTTGTATGCGTGAATTCATTCATAATCACATAAATGTAATATTAAGCCCGTGATTCGTACCATAAAAATCTGATGTGTACCATTCACATGACTTTCTCCATATCCCTGCAACAAATAATTCTTAAAAAGCTTATACTTTTATTTGCTTTATGCTAATCAGAAAAAAATAGCAGGAATAGTCTAATTACTCGCTTCCTTGTAAGTAGAAGCGAAATAAGGGACAACTGTAGGTTAAAGTGATAGTCAAAAGCTGGTTGCTATGTCAATGAAGTTCCTTTGTCTATATGGATAGGAGTTGACAAGTTCCTGTATGAGAAAAGTATATGTTTTTCATAGCAGAAACCAAAAATAAGGAATGTCACAAAAACGACGAACTCCACGAAAAAAAATGTATATAGCATAAATTGTGTGTTTTAATGTGCTCTACATTTTTTGTGTAGTAAGTTTTTGTCCATCTCTTACGGTTTAGCAGTTATTCAAAATTTAGTAAAATTCATTCAGAATAAACTACTCTTCAGAGGTTATTCCCAGAAAATTCAAGATATACATTTTATTAGTCAGGTAAATATGTTTAATATACGAAATTTTAATCAAAATCGTTAGAGCCATTTTTGAGAAAATCAAAATTTTCGAAAAAAGTTCCATGTAAATGGTAGTTGGGGGTGGGGGGAGTTTTCTCAAAATCTTCGTGTCGCATCCCTGGAAGATACTAAACTTAAATACCAAGTTTGGTATTTTACCGACTTTTCGTTTTTGAGTTATCGTGTTCACAGACACACGGACACACACACACATACACGGACCTTTTTGTGAAAATGCTTTTTTTGGATATTGGGGACCCTAAAACATATATTTCCGGTGAAATCTCGGTATCGAATTTTTTGGTGGAGTGCAATACTTTCTTTATACACTATGGACAGTGTATAAAGGTATTGCACTCACTAAAAAATTCGATACCGAGATTTCACCGGAAATATATGTTTTAGGGTCCCCTGTCTCAAAAAAAAAAAAAAAAAAAAAAAAAAACATTTTCACAAAAAGGTCCGTGTGTCCATGTGTCTGTATAGTCTTTCAAAGCTGAAACTAAAAACAATGAATATCTCCACGAAAAAAATGTATATGACATAAATTGTGTTTTATCCTGATTTACATTTTTTGTGTAGTAAGTTTCTGTCGATCTCTTACGGTTCGCCAGTTATGCAAAATTCGGTAAAATACATCCAGAATAAAGTAGACTTCAGAGGGTATTCCCAGAAAATTCAAGATATATATTTTATTTGTCAGGTAAATATCTTTAATATGCGATATTTTAATCAAAATCGTTAGAGCCATTTGGTTTGAAAGTCAAAATTTGCCAACATTTTTCCATGTAAAGAGTAGTTGGGGATGGGGGTTTTCTTCAAAATCTGCGTGTCGCATCCTTGGAAGATACTGAACTTAAATACGAAGTTTGGTATTTACCCGACTTTATGCTGTCCACAGACGCAGACAAACACTCACGGACCTTTTTCCAAAAATTCTTTTTTTGGATTCAGGTGGACCCAAAACATGTATTTCCGGTGAAATCTTGACATGGAATTTTTGGGTGGAATACAATACTCTATCCCTATGTACATTGTACATAAGTAAAAAATGAGCTGGGTTTGAGCCCGCGTCCTACGAGATCAGAAGGCCAATGCCTAACCAACTGAGTTACCCAGAGCGACAGACTTGTGGCTGAAATTACTATTTCGCGGTTAATTAGTTATTAAGCGCAAGGATAAGCATATTAAAAAGTGCGCATGGATGTTACACGGTGTTATAATTAAGTGTCCAGAAAAGCATATGATACAATCCTAATTCTGACTGTCACATAGCGCAAAAATTATTAAGAATACAGATAAACGTTTAATTATAGCGTACGTGTTGGTATTACACGGTGTACTTATTATGTGACTAAATAAACGCATTGGGTCTGGTAGTACGCATGCGCCAGGACTTCAACATTTTCTTGCAGGAAGAGATGGTCGTCTCACGGAGAGGAATTGGGTCTGGTAGTTCTATTTGCAGCAAACAATTTGTCATACAGTTTTTAGTACAGTAAACCGTTCCTAAATATTCCTTCTTTTTGGTTTCAGTTTTAAACCTCTTAAAACTTTCCTGGAATGAAAACTAGGTCTTTCGTTTCATCTCCTTTTCTTTTTTTCTTATTGGATTAATATGTCTTTTAAACTGATTGGCCATGCCGGACGATGAATGAACTTGGTGAAATGAGCTCAAATGATCTTGGGGTCCATGGAGCTTAAAATTACTCGACATTCGTCTTCTTCTCAGGATAAGGGAAAACCCAGAAAAAAACCCTTATCCGGGTAACTTAACCCTAAGCGAGATTCGAACTCGCGACCTGTTGATATGAGGCAGACACGCCTCCACCACACCACCCATGCAGGCCTCATCTCTTTTGTTTTGCTCCTTGTCAGGTAATTAGAATACAATGCCAATTGTTTCACATAGCGTTTCCCTTCTAATTGCAAGTAATAAGACCATTTCTGCTAATGCTAATCTTGTTTAACACGATGTGGATAAAATAATAATATATTGTAAGAATAGTTTGCACAACAGACAGAGAAAGTCATATGAATAGACCACATAGATTGTTTCTCGCCTAATATAGAATGGGACGCTGCGAACCACAGCAATTAAACAGTGTCCATTACTAAAGCTCAGTTTACTTAATTTTATTTCCAAGGATACACGACGATGTTTAGAAATATCCTCACCCCAAACTACCCTTCCCATTGATACATTTTTAGAAACGTTATATTTTCTAAAAACGGCTGGACCGAGTTTGATTAAAATCCCGTGCATATAATATGTTTACGTGGCAAATAAAATGTACATAATTGTTAGAAATGTTATTTTTTCTAAAAACGGCTAGGCCGATTTTGATTAAAATCCCGTGCATAAAATATGTTTACGTGGCAAATAAAGTGTACATCATTTTTAGAAATGTTACATTTTCTAAAAACCGATTTTGATTTAAATCCCGTGCATTAAATATGATTGCGGGTTTGATATCCGTGAGTGCAATAGTTTATAAACAGGTTTGATAACGTACGTCGCGAGTGCACGTGTAGGGGTTATTCCTTTTCTCCCACTTCTACCTCCTCCCCACTCCTCAAACCACAACATGGACGGTTGGCTCGGCCGTGCGCATGCAAGAAATCGTGCGGGACCCGGTAGGCCTATTCGTTTAATTCCTAGTAGAGCATAAAAATTAAACTTCTACTGCGAAGTAAAAAGTCTAAATTTCATGAATCTGTCAACTCCTGACAATGCAAAGGAGTTTACTTCGCAGTTCCTTTGCATTGTCAATTTCATGTATTTGTCAGCTCCTAGCAATCAATGTGAAGGAACGGATTTCAACCAATCCTTTTAAAGGATTCGACTATCGCTTTAGCATACTCATGCCCACATTTCCCTTCTACTTAAAGAAAGCAAACAATAAGACCATTTTCTGTTAATGTTTATCTGGATTAGCAGGAAGTAGGTAGCAGAATAAACGTTTTTACGTAATTTGTTACAGATATGTAGTGAAAGTCATATGGTTGGAATACATGATTTTTAAATGGATTGTATTCAGAAGTAGCCCATGTTGCTTTGACATATTAGTGTATTCAATATTACCTAGCATTAAACAAATGGAGGGTGAATATTATTCCCTTATAAAGCTGGGCAAAGAGACGTCCTAACAAAACTTGTCGGACTTTTGGGACAACAGATTGAAAACAGCACTATGCCGTTTACAACGGGATATAGTCGAACACTTATATAATTGACCTTCATGGAAGAAATTTGGCTTATATAACTGCTTAAGGGTTATCCTGGTATATGACCTCGTGGCGCAACGGTAGCGCGTCTGACTCCAGATCAGAAGGTTGCGTGTTCAAATCACGTCGGGGTCATGTATGTTTTAATGTTTTTTCTTTGTTAATGGTTTGTTTGAATAAAAGCTACAGTTTCGTTTTATAAAGAAAGGTGAAGAAACGCGATAGATTTTCCAACATAATGTAGATATTTTCATTATAGTCTCATTTGAAAACTCCCAGCGGTGTTCAGATGCCCCGCGAATAGCTTACTATGGTTCTGATATTGCACAAATTTTCAGAAAATGTAGGAAAAGGGAGTATTTACAGATTAGGGGATAAAATTAGAATGAGTTAGTACGGTAAGCCTAGGTAATTATACTGTTCCTGAGCAGCAATGTGGACGGTGGCGCCGTGGCTTAGTTGGTTAAAGCGCCTGTCTAGTAAACAGGAGATCGAGGGTTCGAATCCCTCCGGTGCCTAGTTCCTGAGGAACTATTTTTTTTTCCCTCTTTTCAGAGTAAAGAAGCCATACTACTCCGTATTATATGTTTTTCAATATATTGGTCATCGGGCATTTGACAGTAATTTACTCCAGAAACGAGAAAGACAGCCAGTAGTCTGCGCTTGGTTTGTAGAGAGGTTAGCAACATGGATGACGTATTGATTATGCGATTGGAGGAAACTCTCAGGGTCAACTTGGAGGACGAAATAGGCGCACTATTCAAACACCGTTCTTGTAATATTATTGCTGCTGTATTATCCTCACAAACGCACTGCCTTTAAAATCCTTGGTCACAATATTGATCTAACAGTAGTATTTCGGTAATGAATTTTGTTGTTGAGCTTACGTAATAACTATATCATTTCATAATAATTGGGATTGTAAAATGGCTTGTAAACCTCTTCTAGAAATCTTGTAGAACATCATAAAGGGCATTTTCTCCTGAGAGTGGTTATGTTTATATAACCACTATTATTATTTTAAATATAATAGGGGACAAGTCCAAAAAGCTAATTTTCAGGAATTAAAATTAACTCTCTACCATTTACATATGACAATCAATTAATGGGTAAATAGTGTTAGGTAATGTGGGTTGTACACAATATTATGTTCTATGTTATGAAATTAATTAGTGTTTTGTGGAAACTTGCAAAAAACTAATCAATAAATGGTTTCATACATAACTTTAGTAATATAGATTAAATATTCATATTAAATTTAATCGAAACCGCTTAAGAAATAATGTTGGCATTTTGCCAGTATGTTGCCATGTTAGCTCAGTGGTAAGAACAGACAGCCGCTAGAGACCAGGATAACTGTAGTTCATTGAATTTTTCAATCTGACTCTACTTATCCAACACTTAAGAAATAGCTTCATAATCATACTGTTGTCATCCTCATCAATCTGTATGTTCATAACATTGTTTCCATCAGCTCAGTATTAATAAACATTATAGAAGTCTTCATAGAAAGTCTTGTTCCTAGAATTCTCCAAATTCTGAGTCAAATTCAGGAGTGCTGCTGGATACTGGAATTACCGTTGTGTAGTGAATATAGTTCTATAATGATGTCTGCAATGGGAGTTTGTATATAAATGACAGGCATATACCATGGACCATGGTATGAATTCTGCAGTGTAATGTGCGAGACTACTGCATAAAACATGATCATTTATACCTGCTGCAGTTTGAGGGTTGGTTTAGGGAATCTCTTAGAAAGTAGTAATAATAATAATAATAATAATAATAATAATAATAATAATAATATTAATAATAAATAAATAAATAAATAAATAAAGCCTGCCTGGGTAGTGTGGTGGTAGCGTGTGTGCCTCACATTCAAAAGGTCGTGATTCTGAATCTCGCTTAGGGTGAGTTACCCAGATAAGGTTTTATTTTTCAGGATTTTCCCTTATCCCGAGAAGATGAATGTCGAGTAACTTTAAGCTCCATGGACCCCCAAGATCATTTGAGCTCATTTCACCAATTCATTCATCATCTGATATGACCAACCAGGTTAAAGGACGTTAAACTACCAAAAAAAATAAAAAGCATTATCAAGTGTTATGTACAATTTGTTTAGAATTTTTCTTTTGCAAGTGTTACAATCATTCATGGAATACATACATTTCTTAATTAGGTATGTTTTAAGTTCCTTCTTAAAGGTTTTGCCATTTAAAACTTTTATATTTGATGGCAATTTATTAAACAATATAGTTCCCATAATATATACATCTTTTTCTGAAGCTCCTTACTGGTTTTAATTCTGTAATAGTCACCCTTATTTCTGATATTATAGTTATGTACATAGTTGTTTGTAATTAAATCTTTTTCCCTTAGAAATAATAATGCCTTATATGTGTATAATGAGTAGAGCATAAGTACAATGATTATTTATGATCCCCATATCTCAATGCCATGTAATAAATAAGTATTGTTTGGTAGCACCCTTCTTATCAAATAAATCACTGTGTTTCATTGCTTTCAACCTGAACATATTGGTTAACTTGCATGCCTCAAGAATCTCCATGTCCCATGTTTCGGGACTCTACATTTTTTGCTTTTAGCTTTTTGTTTCCTATCAGTGAAAAATGCTAATCATTTGACAAGTAACCGTGCTCTCCTAATGGAAATAAATAGGTAACCCATTTATAAATTTGAAGGCATGTCAAAGCAGTTTAAGGACTGAACCATTATTTTGTTCTTATTTTGAGCAGGACACCTGTCACTGAACAGAACAAGATCATCTGCATGGCTTTCAAGTAGAATTTTATTTATGTAGTTCAAAAGCATTCATGTAATGTCATTCAGCTCCTTTCTTCCTTCTGTTTGAAGATATAAATATATTACCACAGAATCATCTGCTTATGAATTCCAAAACCATTGTACTATAATTGTTAGTACACAGCATTTGACTGCAAATGTGATAATGGAAAATTGCTCACATAATTAAATGGTATGAAGTTAATACAGCCTTGCTTTGTTCATTGAATAAATTAATGTTTTTCACTCTGAAAAGGTTATGCCTTTTTCAGATGCAGCATTTTTTGCACCTGTAATTGATGATACCCAGCTCATCTTCTTCAGCTTTAATTTTGCTGTTAAAGGAATCACAGACTGTGCACGTATCAGATCTAGGATACCCAAAAGTGTATGTTGAAATTACTGAAAACAGTCCAGTAAATTTTTAAGGGACATTAATCCAATACTCATTTAAAAATGACTGATACATATTGGCAATAGTCAGATGTTTGCAAATATCTTTTATTGATAAGCCCACCAGGTTCTAGATCAACAATTGAGGTCTATGCTTCCATATTGACCAGTATGTCTACATTTTAAGTATAACATCTTAGTATGGCCCAGTAACTATGCCATGCTAATCTATTATATTCTCCTATCTTTAATAAGGTTTCTTTGAAGTCTTTGAGGTTGGGAAGGATGCAGATAATGCCAGTGGTACCTGTCTGTCTTTATTCAAATATCACAGTTTCTGTAGTACCAGGTTACACTCTCCTCCTCATGCATGCTCTGATGGCGGGACAAATTACTTACCTTAGCTGCAAATATGTTCTATTTTATTACATCTCATTTGGGACAGGTAATAAGGAATAATGGATATCATGAGCACAACACAAAAAATGAATTTGACATTCACTTGCAGTAGTGTAGAACTGAAATCTTTAAAATTAATATAATCAGTATAGGAACTAAATTGTACAAGTTAGCTTTCTGAAGTAGGCAACATAATAAAGTTACCAGGTTAAAAAAAGTAGTTTGATCTTTTCTATGTTGGCTTTGCCAAGGCTTGACCATGAAAATGAAAGTTTAATGTTATTGTTGTACATATGTGTATATTCATTAAGATGTTTTACATTATTTATTACTTATTGTAATCTTTGTGCTCTAATAGAATAGAATAGAATTTATTCACCTTAAGAAATACAATGAATTCATGGCTTCGTCAAAAACAAATAATACATAATTTAACAAATCTCTTACACTTCTATATACATTATATTTTACAGTATTGATCAAAACGAGTACAATTGTTGCTAAGCTAATCTTGTCTTGAGGCAGTCGTTAAGGTTTCTCTTGTGCCGAAGTACATCATCAGATGAACAGGACCCATGCAACAAACAATGTTCCAGTATTAGAGAAATCAACTTATTTACATACATAGCTGGATGGCTCATGTGGCAAAGTTTTCCAAATAAACAAATATTTTTAGCACATAATCAAAAAGATGTATTCATGAATTCATCAACAGAATAAAACATATAGTTTAGGAGTAGATTTTTAACCTTCTTCTTAAATGCTTTGCTCTGTTGAACTTTGATCGCATCAGGGAGTTTATTATATAAGTTAACACTTTTGTGGGAAACTGAATTTAAGCGTTTAGTTAATCTGTGTTGTTGGAGATGGATTGCTGTTGATGTTCTTGTGTTGTAAGAATGGTATTCATTGTTGAGCTTAAAAATTCTCTTATTGTCATGTATAAAGGAAACTGTCTCTAAGATATAAATACATGGTAATGGTAAAATTCTTAAATCCAAGAAAAGTGGTTTACTTGGGGTACATTGGTTCACTTGCTTGATTATTCTTATTATTCTTTTCTGCAGTTTAAACACCTTAATACAATTGTTGGCAGATCCCCAGAAGGGGATTCCATATGTCAGTAATGAGTATATATAACCAAAATACACTGTTTTTAGGACATCTAAGCTGCACGCTTTAGCTAGTAGCCTTATAGTATAGCATATACGACTTAATTTATTAGTAAGAAAATTGACATGCTCTGTCCAACTGAGCTGAGAATCAATAACAATCCCTAAGAACTTGGTAGAATGACTCTCATTAATCAATGTATTAAAAATTGAAATTTGAACAGGATTATGAACTCCCAATTGTTGATTGAAACTAAGAGATACAGTTTTACTTATATTTATATGAAGTTTATTACTTGTCATCCATTTCTGCAATTCAGTGGTAGTATAATTGATTTCTGCCTGCATAAGTCTTTCTTCACTACTTCTGAAAATAAGGTTTGTATCATCTGCAAAGAGAACACTTACTAATGGGTGATAAGTGAGAAGGAAGATCGTTGATGTAGATTAAAAATAGAACTGGTCCTAGTATGGATCCTTGAGGAACGCCACTTTCTATAGCAGCAGAATTTGAACGTACACCTTCTATTTCAACAATTTGGTATCTGTCTTATATTGTGACTTAAGAGTTGTTATTCAAATTTTTACTTTCTCTATACATACTATGTACATAGTGTATAGAGAAGGTATTGTATTGCACCCAAAAATTCAATCCCAAGATTTCACCGGAAATATATGTTTTTAGACCCCCTGAATCCAAAAAAAGCATTTTTAGAAACATGTATCCATGTGTGCTCAAAAACGAAAAGACCATTAAAAACCGAACTTGGTATATAAGTTTGGTATCTTCCAAGGATGCGACATGAAGATTTTCAAGAAAATCCCCCCACCCCAAACTACTCTTTACTAGGAACTTTTTTCGAAAATTTTGATTTTCTAAAAAATGGCTCTAATGATTTTGATTGAAAACCTGTATATTACAGGTATTTATATACCAAATAAAATGTATATCTTGAATTTTCTGGGAATTGCCTCTAAAGACTTCTTTATTCTGGATGAATTTTGCCGAATTTTGCTTAACTACTAAACAGTAAGAGATAGACAAAAACTTACTACACAGAAAATGTAGAACACGTTAAAACACACAATTTATGTTTAACAATTTTGTTTTCGTGGAGTTGATCGTTTTTGAGTTATTCATTGTTTTTTATTTCACCTTTCAAAAACTTACATTTTCTCACATAGGAATTTGTCAACTCCTGTCCATACAAACAAAGGAAGTTCAGTCACATAGCAACCAGCCTTTGACTATCACTTTAACCTATTGTACTCCCTTATTTCACTTCTACTTAAAAGGAAGCAAGTAATAAGGATATTTCTGCCATTTTTTGTTCTTGATTAGCATGAAGTAAATAGAAGCATAAGCTTGTTAACAATAATTTGTTGCAGAGATATAGACAAAGTCATGTGAATGGAACACATCAGATTTTTTTTGTACAATATTGCATTGATGAAGCCATGAAATTGTAAAAATGATTTCCTATGGTGACTAAAAACAAATAACAATTTCTGCTTGGACATCTGTGGACAAAGCATTCAGAGGGTATTTTTTTCCAGCTTAGGGCTTACTGCATTTGTATTATCACATGTGTCATATGACAGTTAAAACGAACTGCTCCTGATGCACTTATGAAACTGTCAAGACGGGACTGGTCTGTAATTTTGATGTTGCCATTATATGTAAATGCAATTTAACAAATTCTAGTTTCAAAGCAATGTGCAAACAGTAGGATATTTAATCCTAGATTTGAGGAACTGTGATGCATTGTATAGGAAGATTTACATTTTCCATTTTTAATTTCTTTAAGACTGAAGGTTTCGTACACTGAACCAGTCAGCAGAACTGAATGAATAAATAAACTAAGATGACCAGCTTTCCCATTTTTCCAGGAACTTTCATATATTACTTTCTCTATACGTACTATGTGCATAGTGTGTAGAGAGGTATTGTATTTTTTTTTATTTTTCATTTATTTATTTGTTTGCTATCCCAACTTCTGTATGATCTTCATATGCTTCCTTATTTTTTATAGCTAACATGAGGTTAAAAATGAAAAATTGAAAATGGAGAAAATGGAGTTTTGTTTATGGACATTCTTTAACTACTGTGGTTCACAGTGTCCCATTCTATAATGGGCATGAAAGACCACTTAATTTTGCTCAGAGGCCTCTTTATCAGGCTTGTTCTTTTAAATGCCATAAATCTACAACTTCCCTTCTGAAGGTTAGAAATGAAAATTTATTTTCTGAGGTAAAATTAAACATAGGTAATTTTCACTAATTTCGGTGCACAGAATTAAAAAAAAATCTTATGTGCTCCATTCACATGACTCCCTACATCTCTGCAACACATTATTGTTAAAAAGCTTATGCTTCTATTTACTTCATGCTAATTCAGAAAAAATTAGCAGAAATAGTCTTATTACTTGCTTCCTTGAGAGTAGAAGGGAAATAAGGGAGTGCCATAGGTTAAAGTGATAGTCAAAAGCTGGTTGCTATGTGACTGAAGCTCCTTTGTTTGTATGGACAGGAGTTGACACATTACTGTATGAGAAAACTATTAAGTTTTTTAAAGCTGTGTGATAAGTTTTTGTCCATCTCTTATGGTTTAGCAGTTATGCAAAATTCTCTAAAATTCATCCAGAATAAAGTAGTCTTCAGAGACTATTCCCAGAAAATTCAAGATATATATTTTATTTGGCATGTAAATATCTTAAATATAAGAGATTTTAATCAAAATTGATACAGCCATTTTTGAGAAAATCAAATTTTCAAAATTCTTTCCATGAAAAGGGTAGTTTGAGGTGGGGCGATTTTCTTGAAAATATTTTGTGTTGCATCCTTGGAAGATACCAAACTTCAATACCAAGGTTGGTACTTGATGATCTTTTCGTCTTTGAGCTATGCTGTCCACACACACACACACACACACACACACACACACACACACACACACACACACACACGCACACACGCATGCGCACGCACGCGCACCCACGCACACACGCACCTTTTTGTAAAAATGCTTTATTCAGATTCAAGTTGACCCAAAACATGTATTTCCGGTGAAATCTCGGTATGAAATTTTTTGGTGGAATGCAATACCTTCTCTATACACTATGCACATAATATGTGTAGAGAAAGTAAAAATGATGTAGCTTTTCCATAGCTTGTCTCATTTTGGTAATATGACAATGTTCAATGAAAATTTCGTCATAAAGTTTGCATAAATATTACAACTCATGTACAACTTTTGAAGAAAATAAAGAGGAGTAATAACTTGAAAGCATACCTGAATTTGAGAATGTATATTAGCTATCTTGTATACCCCTTTAGTTTTCCAAGGAACTTCAGTGATGTGATTTTCTCAAGCATTCTTGGTAGGTTTGTTGCATGCAAGGCACCAGCAGTAATCTGCTATTATATTTACTTCCCAGTGACCCCCAATAACGTCGATCAACACTTTGTTCTTCAGTGACAGCTCATAAATTTGACAAGAAGTAGTCAAGATGTGACTTGTGGAAGTGAAGCTTCAAACTCTTATTAGAGGCGATCTGAAATTTTGCAGAATATTTCTGCCAATTTCTTTGCATTGAGAGTCTTTCACATTATCCAGAGATTTCTTGACCACCTCTCTGAATCCATTCCACACATCTTTTTCAACTTCATTCGTAGAGATGGTAAAATTAACATCTTTCATCAATTTCCTTATCTTTGGTTCATCAGATATTCCCTTTAATTTGTGGCAGTGACGGAAACTTTGTGCATAAGTACTGAAAGCAAGGGCAACTTTTGTCAATTGCTTTCATGAATTGTCTCTCATGCTGAGTTTTATGTATAATGAATGGAGGAGAAAATTTTGGCGATCAACAATAAGCACATTAGTAGAATTTTTGAATCCAGGTTCCAGCTGCTGTCTCTCAGGCCGTTTGGTCAGCTTCCTATTGTTTGTTTCTCACCCTGCTATCCCGTGTATCTAGTAACAGACTAATGACCTTCAAGTTATCACATATTTGGCACTCATGGTCCCAGTGCTTAATTTTCTCAAGAAAATGCTTCAGAATATCATAGGAATCTCTAGGTTTATAGATTATGCAAATGATATTGAAGCTAACTTGGTGCCATTTTGAAGTAACACTGCTTCATTTGGAAGAGTCAATAAAAAGACATCAATTACATGACTCCTGTGCTTCCCTGTCCAACTGTTGAAGAAACAGAACACAAGTGAATCTTTTTCTGCATAATACTTGCAGTACTGTATTTTGCGATTCTTATACCACAACAATGTAATTCCAGGGGATAACAAATTCTTCTGCTGTAGTCTTGAGCCCAGTAATTCAATTTTTACTTTCTCTACACGTACTATATACTACATAGTGTATACAGAAGGTATTGCATTCCACCCAAAAATTTGATATCAAGATTTCACCAGAAATAGATGTTTTAAAGTCCCCTGTATCAAAAAAAGGCATTTTTAGAAAAAGGTGCATGTGTGAGTGTGTGTATGGATGTGGATGTGGGTGTGCGTGCATGCATGTGCGTGTGTGAACACAATAATTCAAAAATGAAAAGTTGGTAAAATACCAAATTTGATATATAAGTTTGGTATCTTCCCAAGGATGTGACACAAAGATTTTGAAGAAAGTCTCCCACCTCAAACCACCCTTTACATGGAAAAATTTTCGAAAATTATGATTTTCTAAAAAATTGCTCTAACAATTTTGATTAAAATATTATATGTTAAAGATATTTACACGAAAAATAAAATGTATACCTTGAATTTTCTGGGAATAGCTGCTGAAGACCTCTTTATTCTGGATGAATTTTTCAATATTTTGCATAACTAGTAAACTGTAAGAGTTAGACAAAAACTTACTACACTAAATATGTAGATCTGGTTGAAACACACAATTTGTCATATACATTTTTTTCATGGAGTTGACTATTACTTTCTCTATATGCACTATGTACATAGTGAATAGAGAAAGTATTGCACTCCACCAAAAAATTTGATCCGTGTGTGTGTTCGTGTGTCTGTGAACATGATAACTCAGAAACAAAAAGTCGGTAAAATACCACACTTGGTATTTAAGTTTAGTATCTTCCAGGGATGCGACGCGAAAATTTTGAGAAAAATCCCCCCACCCAAAACTACCCTTTACATGGAACTTTTTTCGAAAATTTTGATTTTCTAAAAATGGCTCTAACGATTTTCATTAAAATATCATATATTAAAGATATTTACCTGACAAATAAAATTCATATCTTGAATTTTCTGGGAATAGCTTCTGAAGACTACTTTATCCTGGATGAACTTTGCATAACTACTAAACTGTAAGAGATGGACAAAAACTTAATACACAAAAAATATAGAGCACATTAAAACACACAATTTATGTTATATACATTTTTTCGTGGAGTTGATCGTTTTTGAGATATTCCTTTTTCTTGGTTTCAGCTTTCAAAAACATACTTTTCTCATACAGGAATTTGTCAACCCCTGTCCACACAAACAAAGGAACATCAGTCACATAGCAACCAGCTTTTGGCTTTCACTTTAACCTATGGTACTCCCTTATTTCGCTTGTATTTACAATAAAGCAAGGAATAAGACTATTTCTGCTAATTTTCCTCGATTAACATGAAATAAATAAAAGATAAGCTTATTAACAATAATTTGTTACAGAGAGATAGAGAAAGTCATGTGAATGGAACACATCAGATTTTTTTGTTATATTCCTTATTATTCCTTTCAGTTTTAAAATACTTGAAACTTTTATCATATGGAAATATGTAAACTCCTAGCAATGCAAAGAAATTAATTTCATCCACATGGCAAATAGTTTTTAAAATATTTTACTATCGTTTTAGCCTAGTGTATTGCCTTATTTCCCTTCTACTTACAAGAAAGCATTTCTGCTAATCTTAATCTCAATTAGGATGAAATGGACGGAAAAATAAGCTTTTTAACAGTAATTTATTGTAGAGATGTACAGAAAGTCTTGTGAATGGAGCACATCAGATTCTTTGTTTTCTGGGGCCCAAATCCCTCACTAAATCACGTGATTAAGATGAGGTGAATTGTCAAGTTCATAAGGATCAGAAACCAGCTCATTGTTGTAAGTCATGGAAAGCTTTCAGATTCACTAAATTTGAGGTCTGCTGGTTGTGTAAGTTTGGATAGTTTGGTTCATGAAGAATAGGCCATGTAGCTGAGTTCAGATTTGGATATTTAATTCTTACCACCATACCCCTGATCATGGCATGTACTAAATAAAGAATCCCTTTCCTCTTTTGCCTTAGTATTTCCATTTCTATTCCTAATGCTCTTTGTTATTTTATTTCACAAAAACCTTAAAAACTTTCATATATCTTCACATCACAAGGCTTTCCAGTGACATTATGTGAAGTTGTAACATATCTAAATATCTGGATTAATTGATCTCTCTTTATAATGACCTGGTTGCATTTGTAATAATAGAAAAAAATGGGGCAGCTTTAATGTCATTATTAATTTAAATTCATTATTAATTAAATTGAAGGGCTAAGGTGGTTTTGTGTATATTTTGAATAATTTATTAGATCAATTAATACAGGAACATACTTGGCGAGAAGTTCAATGATTGCTATAAAGTTTCCTTTGTTTGATTTTGCAAGTTCTTTCCATGTCCCTGAAAAGCTAGATTAATGAATGCAATGCTAAGGTAACATTCATGTTATACTCAAGGACCTATTTCCATATGTTCTCATTTTTCTTTAGTGCTGAATCTATACCTACATAGTTTTGTGTCACATTATACTTTTGATTAGTCACCTTCAATCTCTAACCCCTTCCCTCCAAGCTGATAATGACCCCTGTCCTCCAAAGAACCAAGATGGTTTATAAGAAACAGAATCATTTTTAGATGAATAACACACCATTTTCCCCAAATTCTTTGCCTTGTCAATGTGAACTTTTCTTAATATTTGAAAGAGAAGGATCGGTTTTCGTGTTTAGTATCTTTGGAGAATGGATCAGCTGGTTGATAAGGGTTTTGTCTAATAAATAACTTTTTAGTTTCATCATCTACATCTAACATAATCTGCATGCTCATTTGAATATTGTGTAACGTTAACAGGTCTAATCATATTTATTTTGTCATATTTATTATCAAAATATAATCATATTTACTTTGATTTTATTACAATATTTTTTCAATTTTCCCAATTGTTGTTACACTTTTCTCTTCAGAAGCATGCTCATTTGCGACACTGCAAACTTCTGTAATCACTGATTTAGCACTACCATTAGGAAGAGGTAAAAATTACTTATTTTCACTAACTTGTTTGATCCTTTTTCTAACTCTCGCTCTTCTTTCTCTTTTGTGCACCACTTAAATGTTTGTACTTAGCTTTAAAAGGCTTCATTTTTCTCTAAAACTACATAGATAAATACAAAAATATCTGATGTGTTGCATTCACATGACTTCTCCACCTGTTCTGCAAACAGACTATTCGTACAAAAGATTATTCTTCTATCTACATCTACAAACAAGATAAACATTAAGAGAATTTATCTTAATTCTTGGTTCCTTATAAGCAGAAGGGAAATGAGGGAGTACATGAGGCTAAAGTGATAGTCAAATCTTTTAAAAGCTAGTTGATATGTGAACAATTGAAGTTCAGTTCACTCTGCATTTCCAGAAAAACAAAAGAGAAATGAAATGATAGGTGAACCCGTTTGAGAAGATGCATAGTTTAAAATTGAACCAATGACAAGAAATATCTTGAAAACAATCAACTTTGTGACAAAATTGTATATGACATAAATTGTGTGCTTTAATGAGATCTATATTTTTTGTGCAGTAAATTTTTGTCTATCTCTTACAGATTACCAGTTATGGAAAATTGAGCAAAATTCATTCAGAATGAGTACATCTTCAGAAGCTTTTCTAAGAAAATTTAAGATACATATTTTATTTGCAACGTAAATAGCTTTAAAATACAATGTTTTGGTTAATATTGTTACAGCTATTTTGAGAAAAACATTTTTTCGATGAAAGGTTATTTTGGAATGGGGGAATCTTCTTGAAAATCTTTGTATCACATCTTTGAAAGTTACCAAACTTAAATACCAATTTTGGTTCTTAACAAAGTACTTTTAAGTTTTTGGGCTATACTGCCCCTCCTCTCTCTCTCTCTCTCTCTCTCTCTCACACACACACACACACACACACACACACACACACACACACACACACACACAGATCATTTTCTAAAAATGCTTTTTGGACTCAAAAATTATATTTCCAGTGAAATCTCTGTATCAACACTATGTACATATAACGTGTAAAGAAAGTGTATTTTTTTGTTTTAATATCAATCATTGGTTCAGTGTAAGATTTATGTTCAAAACTACTGTTTAAATTTGCTTAAAGTCTCTCTTATTTTCATGTTCAGAAATTGGTCACCCTACATCTAATCATCAATTCAAAAGCTGAAACCTGTTACAAAACTTGGCAGAAGTACAATTAAAGGAATGTGTTAGAATATGTTTCATGGCAATACCTGGAAAATTTTGAGCTATTGCTCACTTGTTAAAATATTTATGGAAAATTTGAATTACCCCATGGTGCTGTGGGGTAAAGTGTGGAGCTCTGGTTCCTGGCTACAGGATGTACCTGAGTTGATCTCACCCATGGAGGTGCAGATTTCAAGAGCCAGTTGTGGCTGAGCATCAGAAGGTAAATAAGGAACTGTAATAGACAGCGTTCCAGGCCTTAGGAGCCGACTTTCTTGCTGGGGTATGTGTAGCATGATGCTGATCACAACACATCCCTGTATCAGTTGAATGATTGCCCACCTATGTCAGGTTGGCAGCTTCAAGCCCCTCAGGGACTTTGGCGCCACAATATTTATTTAAGGCAATTAAAATGATTCTAAGTAGGCTCTGAAAGGGCACCTCACTTCAAATTTTAAATCACTTATTTTGTTGCTATGCAGCGAGAACATTTTCCTGATGATTGAAAAATTACTCCAGGATATCTTAAGATTGCCAGTTCAACACATAACCCCAACCAGAGATAATTTATTTCTTAAACATTGGATTACATTGATTTGAAGAACCTTCAGACTGTTTGCATAAATTATTGAAATTTCCCCACCTTACCACCTTCTTGATGTTTGTGGACTTGCTCTTTCCTCAATTTGTTATAAAATTCAGTTATAAGTATATAAATGAAATACTTTATATAACTTTTCAAAACTTATCTTTTGCAAGTCAATATAAAATGAAGCCTACACTTCATGCATAACTCTTATTCTTGTTACCTTTCCATTAAAATATTACTTTTAATATAATTGTGCATATTAACATTACAAAATTCTGTGCAACCTTTCTGGCAAAATCAGATCTTTTCTCTCATTCCTTAAGTTACTTTTAATATATAGTGCTTCAAGTTCAAGTTCCATCACGCCATGGGCTGCTCCTGGTTATGCAAAGAGAACCAAATTTCAGTTATTTCATGTAGCAACCACCTTTTAAAACATTTAACTGTCACCTTAGCCCATTGTATTCTCTTATGACACTGGTCTTTCAGACCATAATGCGGTTCTGCTGCATATGCATATTAATTTAGAAACTGCATCACCAGAGCAAATAACATATAAGAGGATATATAGCAAGGAAAACTTAAATTATTTGAATTTCCTGCTACGTAAAGAAAACTGGGTTTACATACTAAGTTCAAGACATCTCAATGAAAAATGTGATCTGTTTCTTACCATATTTAAATATTGCTTTAATCTTCTTGCCTGACTGCTAAAAAGGGTTAAAAAGTGTGAAAACAAAAAATCTGGATGGCTCATAAAGGGGGATACTAACATCCTGCAGCAGGAAAAGATTGCTCAGCCAAATAAATAAAACTTCAACTAATGAGATTTTTAAAAAATCCTACAAAACATACACATCTGCGCTTAAGCAAGTAATTAATGAACCTAAAAAGCAGTATAACAGCAGATTTATTCAAAATGCACCAAACAAATGTAAAGCTCTCTGGCAGATAGTAAAGAAAGAAACAGGAACAATTAAATCTAATATTGAGAAAATTAATCTTAAGGGTGCCCAGAAGTCATCAAATGTTGCAAATGCGTTTATGAGGCATTTTTCAAACATGGTTGGCAATTTAAACTCCCTGCAACCCACGCATGAAGAACCTACATATGGTAAGGAAAACATCCACTCGATCTATCTGAGTCCAGTAACAAGCAGTGAAATTATTAATGTTATGAAAAAACTAAATATTCATGTGGCTCAGATGGTATACCAGACTCAGTAATTAAAGCCTGTGTAACATATATTGCTGAGCTGTTAGCAGACATATGTAGCTTCATTAAGCTCTGGAACTTTTCCACAGGTATTCAAAATAGCTAAAGTACTTCCCATTTTCAAAAAAGGAGACAGAGATAATCCTGAAAATTATAGACCTATCTCAATCTTGTCTGTGTTCTCAAAGATACTTGAACAGATAATGTATAATAGAGTGGTATCCGTTCTTGAAAAATGTGATATGTTTACACACACTCAGTTTGGTTTCCGAAAGGGTTAGTCCATCATGAATGTTCTACAGTTGTTTGTAGATGATACCCTTAAAACAACAGATCATATCAGTGAGCAATTGGTACATTTCTAGATCTTTCAAAGGCTTTTGATATAGTCAATCATAAAATATTATTGGATAAACTAGATAAAGTTGGCATAAGAGGTATAGCGAATGATTGGTTTAAGTCCTATCTAAGCCAAAGGGAAGTTAATGGTTGCCATTCTATTTCAGCACTTCTAAAAGACGGAGTTCCACAAGGGTCACTTTGGGACCTATTTTATTCTTAATCTATATAAATGACTTGCCATCAAATACACTCAAATAACTCTATTTGCAGATGACACCAATATTATACATAAAAATAGAAACCTCTCTGCCCTGGAAAATGATATAAATCGAAAGAACATAACCCTACATAATTGGCTAGCAGGAAATAAGCTCCACTTAAATGTAGAAAACTTTTATAAATTTCAGCCCAGGTAAAACATATAAAGAATTATACAGATTAGCATTAATAATCACCCCATAAACAAAGGCAATGGAACAAAATTCTTAGGAATTTGGATAGATTCGAAGCTAAAATGGAACACACATATTAATTATCTAGCCAACAGATTGTCCAAAATCTGCTATACATTCAGAGCAGCAATAAAGTGTGTACCATAAGTGTATTAAGATCTATGTATTTTGGATATGTTTACACCATTTTAACCTATGGTATTCCAGTATGGGGCATGACAACAAATCTATATGCTATCTTTAAATTACAAAAGAAAATATTAAGACCAATTCTGCCAATTTTATCTTGATTAGCATTGTGTAGATAAAAGAATAACTTTTTGTAAGAATAGTTTGTTTTTGGGACAGGTAGAGAAAGTCATTTGATTGGTACACATCAGATTTTTTCTCTTGTAATTTAAGACATTCCAAAGTGTGTGTGCATATTTTTCTGGGGGGGGGGAAGTATAAAGCCATGTAGGAACAAAAGGAATGTTACCCATAGCTGGTTCTGAAAAAAAATTTGCTTTATGCCAATGTTAAGATGAATTGGTAGTGTTTGAATTAGAGTTTCAAGTACCACAGTTGCATTATAGCTTAAGATGAGGGCAATAGCCTTAAAATACGAGGGTCACTAGATAAGTATTGATATAAGGAAAATTGGCCACCCTTGGGAAAAGCATTGTGGTTGTGTCAAAATGGCTGATTCATTGGTAATGCAATGGTAGCAGGAAGAGCATTGTTGCATATGTATTTTCCCTCATTTTATATTCGAGGCCTAGAAAGTATGAACACTCTTGTAAGTGCAAAGGAGATTCATTTTCGTGCAATGACCTTATACGACTTCAAGTGTGGCTTAAATGAAATGCAATTACTTGATCATTTCAGGGGAGCTTTTGGGGATTGTTCTCCATCATCTACCATTATGTTCTGCTGATTTGGAATTCAATTCAAGAAGGGGCAGAAATCTCCTAAAGATGAAGATAAGAGTTGTGGATCAACAACAGTAGTGACTAAGAAAAACGTCACCACTATGGAAACAATGGTAAGGGAAGATCCAAGGCTAACCTTCAAGGGCATTTGGCCGGCATTAGCAATGATGATATGATTTATTCACCATAAGAATGCATATGGAAGAATTATAGGTTTTGCCAATAAAAAATATAAAAAAACAATTACATACACTATACAATTGACAGATTTGTATAAGATATATTCATTCAACATGACAATAATTCACTGATACAGTGATACACTGAGGTAACTTCTAATTTTGCTAGGTTGAAGGGTGGTTGGTTACATTCTTCATTAAAGTTCAGCTTCTTGTATTTTCAGCATCCTTGCTCTGTGAACTGAAAGCAGAGAAATACAGCATCTTCACAGCAACATGAGGCTGCTACCTCTCTTAGGGCTTAATGTCATATCAGAACAATAGTTATATAATATACCTAATAAATGAGTTGGTAAATGATAACACTACATCACTGAAAATTCAACTTACCTGGCCATGTTTTGGGAACAGGATGTTGTTCCTATTATCAAAAATTCTCCAACTCTCTATTCCCTCAAATTAGAGAACAATAGCTTTTGAATTCTTCAACTGTGTAGAACTGCTTTCAGAGTAGGACTTTGTTTAATTCAATTTTAAATTGTTGTTGTGTTACTTATACATTGTAATAAGGCATTATATAATTTTAAACAGTTATGTCTGAACCATCTCTCTTACAGTTTAGTGTTATATGTAGGTAGATGCACTTTAGTTTTACTTTGGGTATTATATGCATGAATTTCTGCATTACTGTAAAACTTATCAATTTACCCCTACAAATTTAGAATTTTTTAATATATACACAAGGTAGTGCTAATATATTTAGATCTTTGAAATGTTTCCTACAGCTTTCTTTTCTTGGAACACCAAGCATGATTTTTAAAGCTCTCTTTTGAACCTTAAAAATGTGATGCCTGTTCACAGAGTTTCCCCATAACATTATCGCATACAATACATGAGAGTGAAACTAGGCAAAATAGCAAATTTTGAGTATGTCCTGAGTTACCTGTACCTTTAGTTGATTCAGAACGTAGCAAGTCCTGCTTAGTTTTGTAGCCAACTTTGCAACATGGTTGTCCCATGAGAAGATTGAGTCTATCCACAACTCCAGATCCATTTAAATGGAAGATTTTTGTACTATTTTTTATTTTCTCAAAAATGACTGTAATAATATTAGTTAAAATACTGTACATTTAAGATATGTGCAAGACAAATAACATTTATATCTTGAATTTATAGGAAGTCGTGCCAGAATTAGATATAGTTACTGAAATTCTGTTTGAAAATGTGTATAGTGCATGGATAGTTGGAGAGAGAAAGAAAGAATATTTGTGTTACATTCACATTTTCCTGTAAACTAGTCTTACATTTGCTCATTTTTCTATAAACTTTATGTAAATCAAGATAAAAGTTGGCCGAAATCATTTCATTACACATTTTCTTGTGGGTTCAGGAGGATGAAACAATAGGTAGTCAAATCTTTAAAATGTGAATCACTATAGAAATTCTGCTCTTTGCATCCTAACCACAAGAAACAAGCAAATGATGACCAAACACTTTTAAAAATAATAAACTGCCTGAAAAAATTCAAACCAATGATAACAAATATCTCTTAGCCTGCCTGGGTAGTGTGGCGGTAGAGAGTCTGCCTCACATTTAACAGGTCGCAAGCTCGAATCCCATTTAGGGTGAGTTACCTGGAGAAGTTTTTTTTTCGGGGGTTTCACTTATCCTGAGTTGAATAACTTTAAACTACATTGACTCGGAGCTCATTTTAGCATCATTTCAACAATTTCACTTATCTTCTGATATGATCAACTAGGTTAAAGGTTGTTAAGCCAAAAAAAAAAAAAATCTCAGAAGTGGTTAGTAACTAAATTGTGGGTTTGAAGGAGATCTTCCGTTTTCCTGTATTACATTATTCTTTACAGTTATATAAAGGTATACAACATTATAGACTTTTTGTAGAACATTCAGGATATCAATTTTATTCGTCATGGAAATATCTTAAACATGATTTATTTTAATCTAAACTATTTTTAGCAGAATAAAAAGTTTTGAAACATTTGGTGGGGGATTAGGTATGTCCCACTCTCTCTCTCTCTCTCTCTCTCTCTATCTCTCTCTCTCTCTCTCTCTCTCTCTCTCTCTCATACACTCCTCTATGGGTCTGAGTTTTTATTATTTTTTCTACTACAGTAGGAGAGGAAGTATTGCATTGTGCCCAAACATTTGACACCAAGATTACACACAAAAAAAAAAAAGTAAAATGAGAGAGAGAGAGAGAGAGAGAGAGAGAGAGAGAGAGAGAGAGAGAGAGAGAGAGAGAGAGAGAGTGAGTGAGTTTTTTTTAATTTTCTCTAAAATGGCTATAACAATTTTTAATACTATATCACATATTAAAAGATATTTGCATGACAAACGAAACATATATCTTGACTTTTCTGGGAATAGCTACTGAAAGCCTCTTCACTCTGGATGACTTTTGCATAACTGCTAAACTGCAATAGATAAGAGCTAAACATACAAAAATGTAAATCTCATTAAAGCAGATAATTTTTTGTAGTTAACCACATCTTTGATATTTGTGTTCTTCTTTTAAATTGATTTAAATTTTCCAAGCCTTATTCTTCTCTCAAAAGGATAACTTATTCTTTTCATGCTAGTCCTGCTGCAAAGAGAACAGAATTTTGAATAAACACACTTAAAAAAATTGACTATTCCTTAAGCGTGTTATGAAAGGAAAATGCTGCTTGACAAATATAGGAGAAACTCAGCATACAGATAAATGAAATAATTTGAAAACAGAGTTGGCTTCAGAATTTCACCATGTACTCACTCTTATAGTACAGTAAAAGGGATACTCTCGACACTAGCAACAAGAAGTTGTATCCAACACCACAACTCACTTCTCTGTCACATCTACAAACCTTCTGCTCCTCACTGATGATTTAAAAGATATTGGGCACATTGATCTATTTAAATAAATGTGTAATGATGTTTGGGTAGTGTCGAACTTACATGTTTCATGTTATTTTGTATAACAATTTTTCACACTTGCAGTAAAAGTAAAGCTATAATCAGGTTGACAAAATTGAATTAAACAAAACTTGCATGCATCGGCCGGGAATCGAACCCGGGCCGCCCGCGTGGCAGGCGAGCATTCTACCACTGAACCACCGATGCTGAGTAGAAGTTTACATCGCAGTAATTATGATAGCATGTATGGATATATGATTGTGTATACTATTGACTGTATACATTAAGATAAATAGCTGCACAGCAAATTGCATCAATCAACTGAAGAAAATATAATAGATATTAGAGTGTAAAAATAAAAATATGCATCGGCCGGGAATCGAACCCGGGCCGCCCGCGTGGCAGGCGAGCATTCTACCACTGAACCACCGATGCGTTTGTGAGAATTGAAAGACAAATAAAGGTACAATAGCAGCTTGATTTTGAGGTCTGTTCGCTATTGTAATATATTTGCAGCTATTGAATTACATGGTTGATGAGAATTCTTCAATCAAATGATCCACAGTCTATAGAAAAATGTGTTTAATGTCGAGCGAAATTTTAGTTGAGTGCAATTGTAAGTTGATCAACATCACGCAGACGAGGTGGCCGAGTGGTTAAGGCGTTGGACTGCTAATCCAATGTGCTCTGCACGCGTGGGTTCGAATCCCATCCTCGTCGTAACTTTTTTTATATCGCTCGGCATCAATCAAAGAGACAATGATAATTAAGCTATAACTTTGTCGTACAATGTGAGATCCAGGTGTATCTTAAATACATCGTACAAATTAGCTGCAGAATATGTTGTATTCCACCCAAAAATTTGATTCGGCGCGCGTGTGTGTGGGTGTCCGTCTGTCTGTGGACATCATAGCTCAAAACGAAAAGACCGTTAAATACCATATTTTGTATTTATGTTTAGTATCTTCCAAGGATGCGGCACAAACACTTTCAAGAAAAACCCCATACCACAAACATGAAAACAAATTTGAAAACGTTTTTCTAAAAAAAATGGCTCTTAACCATTTTTATTAACATAACGTATGTTGAACTTATCTATATCACAAACAAAATGTATATTTTGAATTTTCCGGGAATAGCCTCCGAAGATCTCTTTATTCTGGATGAAATTTGCAGAATTAAACCGTAAGAGATAGACAAAAACTTACTCACAAAAAATGTAGATCTTGATAAAACACATATTTTATGTCTAAGTTGATTTTTCTTGGACAGTTGACCATTTTCTAGGCATTTCTTGTTATTGTTTTCATTTTAAGCTACGTAACTTCTCACACGGGACCATGCAAAGCGAATCGAACCTCAATTGTTTCACATAACGACCAGCTTTTAGAATATTTGACCACCGCTGTTAATCTGTTCACTTGTTTCCCTTCTGTTTAAAATGAAGCAACTAATAATACAATATTTGCTATGCCTATCGCGATTAGTTTGGGGTAAATAAAAGAATAATCTTTTTTAAGAATCCGATGTAAGAATAGTTTGTATATGGAACAGCTAGAGAAAGTTATGTGAATGGAACACAACACCTTTTCTTTTGTAGCTTAACGTAATTTAACCTGGTCGGTTAAGTGATGTTCAAATGATCTGGAGGTCCACGGAGCTTAAAGTTAATCGACATTCGTCTTCTCAGGATAAGGGAATGCCTCGAAAAAAAACAAAACAAAAACACAACAAAACTTATCCCTATCAGAGATTCGAACGCATGACCTCTTGAAGGTGAAACAGACACGCTACTCCCGCACTACCGAAATGGGATAGTTGATCTTTTTATAACAAATAGTGGAAAACCTCTGGGCATCCATAGACAATGTTTAGCATCCGTCATCCCTTTCTTCGGGATCTACAGCCATTTAAATATCGTATATACAATAGTTTCCTAGCGTACTACTTATTTCGTAAAACAGCGCATTTCTCAAAGCTACATATTCAAAATGTTTCACGCCTCTGAGTTTTGTTTAAATCAACTAAAACGTTTTTAGAATGTGTATAAATAGCTAATGCTACATTGCAAAACACTAAATTATCCGAATACCATCGGATACCTGATATAGTGTACAAGGCAGCACCGTTTGCTCCAGGTACCCAGGTTTCCCCCGCCATTCATCCCACCAAGTGTTCACCATCACTTTTCCTATCATCCATTTCGCTTGCATTTCATTTCATCCACATCCTCACGCTCAAGCCTGGCTATGGGTCGACCCTCGATCCAGGTTATCCATTCTGTGGTTTCGTGGCGTTGGCTCCCCGGCAGGCTTCTGGCTCCTTGCCATCCGCTTGAGAGTCATACCGGGAGTGAGGTATCAGTCCTAAACACGGGAGGGTAAGCCGACTACGAAAAAAAGAATAGAGCACAAAGGTGCATTATTATTCTTTGCAGTATTTCATTATAACATGCACTGATGTGATGTCTGTCTCAATCCGCAATGTATTATGCACATGGCGCACAAACAGGTTATAGAAGGCACATGGAAATGCATAAAATGTGACAGAATCCGTGCCCTTGGATTGCCAGTCCCAGTACTTCTCTCGTCCGGTGCAGCTCCTGTTGATTGTGGCCTCTATTGAGCAGAAATCAAAGCGAATTTCTTCTCACTTATCCATAGAATAACGGGGCATTCGATTCCTGTTTGGAAGCTGTTTGGTTATAGTTCTTACAACAGACATACCCAATCCCTCCCATCCCCTTAGTTCAATGGCAGCTATATAATGCCTTCTGTTCTTTAACATTTATGTGTGTGTGTGTGTGTGTGTGTGTGAGAGAGAGAGAGAGAGAGAGAGAGAGAGAGAGAGAGAGAGAGAGAGAGAGAGAGAGAGAGAGAGAGACAGCAAGCTCATTTTGCACATGTTACTTCTATCTGCCGCGTTAAATAACAATTTATTCTTTATAACTTTACCAAGTATTGAAATATTTATGATACAAGTGATTTTTTTAATCGAGTGTAAATTTTTTCGCTCGTTTCATATCCATACGAGAGCCGGGAAATACTTTGCACATATGAATCACACAACGATTTTTACACGGCAGTACGAAAAAAAAAAAAAAAAATCTGACGTGTTCCATTCACATGACTTTCTCTACATGTCTACAACAAATTTTTGTTTAAATACTTATTCTTCTATTTACTTCATGCTAATCGAGAAAAAATTAATGTTGTCCTATTACTTGCTTCCATGTAAGTAGAAGGGAAATAAGGGAGTAAGGGGATAAAGAAATAGTCAAAAGCTGGTTGTTATGTTATTCAAGTTCCTTTGTATGAACAAGAGTTGACAAATTCCCATATGAGAAAAGTGTAAGAAACCAATAACAAGGAATATCTCAAAAACGGTCAACTCCACGAAAAAATGCATATGACATAAATTGTGTTTTAACGAACTCTACATTTTCTATTACGTAAGTTTTTGTCTGTATCTCACGGTTTACCAGTTATGCAAAATTCAGAGGCTATTCCCAGAAAATTAGATATACATTTTATTTGTCATATAAATATCTTAAATATTTAATCAAAATCGTTATATCCATTTTTGAGAAGATCAAGCTTTTCGAAAATTTGTGTAAGTAAAGGGTAGTTGAGGGTGGGGGGATTTTCTTGCAAATCTTCGTGTGGTAACCTTGGAAGATATCCAACTTAAATACAAAGTTTGGTGGGGGGGGGGCACACACGGACACTTTTTTAAAAAATGTTTTTTTTTTTTATTTAGGGAGTCCCAATGAAATCTCGGTATTGACATTTTGGGTTCAATACAATACCTCCTCTATAAACTATGTACATATTACGTGTAGAGAAAAACGCTTACTGCATACAATAGCGATCATGGCAATCAGAGGATCTATTCTCATCCTCAGAAATCATTTGTATTCGGTTTAATGCTGGTGCTATAACGATTCATTAAGTTTTGTTCTGTAATTTTGAACTTACTAAAGTGTTTTTTGAGAAGATTGTATGTGCTATTTGTATTAGATTTGAAGTGTATCATTTCTAATGTTATATGTTATTTGTACTTAGCTATACGATTTATTTTTAGCAAAATGTTAATTGTATAGTTATACTTTGTCTACATGGCAGCCCTCAATTGAGGAAGGTAATAAAATAAAATAAAATAAAATAAAATAAAATAAGAATTATATGACTATAAAACAGATTATTTATGCGGCCACATGTGTAAATAATTGAATAAAGATGCCCATGAGAATTCAACGACTTGAGAACAATTGTTTTGCTTAGTTGTTTCAGAGTACTTGATTTTTACGGAATCCACGCGCAAAGAAGTGCAGCAAGCATAAATAATTTTGTTCCAGCTTTACGCTCGCCAAAATAAACAGATATGTACCGTAAGTTTACCATTACCAAGAATTCAAATTATAGCAGGCCACGACAAACCAATATTGTGTGTGTGTGTGTGTGTGTGTGTGTGTGTGTGTGTGTGCGCGCGCGCGCGCGCGTGCGTGTGAGTGCGTGCGTGCGTAAATTAGCTTCAGAGCTCTTAGGGCCCCGCATCTGGTCAAAGCACATATATAGTTGAAAACAAAGTTACACAATAACTGAATACAGTAGTTCTTAGTATTGAGTGTGTTCCTGTTTGTAGTGGTTTTTACTATGTACAATGTAGGTAGGGAAGGTATTGCAAAATGAAATGGAGTTTTATTTATGAACATACTTTAATTACAGTGGTTCTCAGCGTTCCATTCTATATTGGGCGTGAACAGACAGCTTAATGTTGCTCAGAGACCTCTTTATCAGGCTTGAGGTTCTTTTACGTACAGCAAATCTAGGACACGGAACAAACGGCTTTACCTCCCTTCCAAAGGAAACCATGCTAAGGATTGTTAAGCCCGAAAAAAATCCATCGTCCTCCGTCATGTTTGAACCCGCGGCCGTGTTATATGAGGTTAGTCTTCCCACGGAGGTCGACACGAAGCTATTGTATACCACCCAAAAATTCGATACCGAGATTTCACTAGAAACACATGTCTTGAGATTATCTGAATAAAAATACATTTTTAGAAAAAGGTACGCGCGCATGGATCGATACGTAGAACAAAAACTATAAGTTTATTAAATACCACACTTGATATTTAAGTCCAGTATTTTCTAATGATACGACATGGATATTTTCAAGAAAATCCCCCTACTCCATATTTTTCGAAAATTTTGGTTTTCTCAAAAATGGCTCTGGATTTTTATTAAAATATATGTTTAAGTTATTTTTATGGCAAATGAAATGCATTTCTCGTATTGCTCTGAAGTCATTTTCATTATAGGTACATTTTGTATAACAGATAAATGTTACAAATATCGGAAGCTACATAAAAAGACATAGATCTCTTTAAAACATACAATTTATGTCAAATAGATTTTTGTACTAACCATTTCCGAGATTTTATTTTTTAAAATACTTGACATTTGCTCAAATATGAAGCCGTCACGTGTTTTTGTTTGTTTGTTTGTTTTACTACTGACCATGTAAAGAAGCACGAAGTTCATTCATTTGGCGAAAAGCTTTTAAAAAGATTTTACTATTGTTTTTAGCCTAATTTCTCTTCAACATAGAACGAGTAATAAGATAATTTCTGCTAAAATTAACTCGATTGGCATGAAGTAATATTAGAACGAGCCTTTGTAAGAATAGTTCGCAGAATGGGTAGAAAAAAAAGTCATATGAATAGAACACATAAGATTTTTCACAATACAATAAATATTCATCTTACAAACGCTGTACTTGCTAAAATTTGTCCTGTTCTTATTTTATGAAACTGGTATTCGTTTACACATGATTTTCCAATTTGCCAAGACAATTTTGCGTTTTCTTATTACTTGTAATGCCATCCTTGATATTTAAAATTACAATGAAAGAAATTTGTTACATTGAGTCCTAAAACAGAATATCGGGAATATCCAATATTAATTGACCTTAAAACAGCGTCATCAAGGCTAATCAATATAATAGAGAAACCTTTCTTGTTGACTGGAGATATAACCTACTGGTAACCAATATACAATATACAACACCTCAATATAAAGAATGCCGTAAAAGTATAACAAAATAATCAAGAAATATGGTCAGAAAGTTTTATTACAGATGCTATGGTTAAACGAAACTGGACAGGTCCGGAATAAAGACAAGAACTGAAAAACGCTCTCATAAGGCTATCAATCCATGGATTTCACAACGAACTATATGTATGAAACACCACGAACTGAGTGTATTTAATTATGTTGTAAACAGTGAGATAGTCTGCGAATCATAGATAACTATAAGTGTGAATGATACTACTTCAACATGAGTAAAAGGGGTTAAAGCGCTCTGTGAATACACAATGACATTACAATTTTATAAAGCAAACAAATGTTTATTGTATAATATGGTTTATTATTACTTAGTAATTACTATTGATTTGGGCACATTTGTGCTTTCTGTTATTATATATAGAGTTAAATTGCCTTTTTGCAGTATATGTGTGAATAGGGTTGAAAATCGTATTGAGTTTGTATAATTAAGACAGTATATCATACACGCCCTATCATTGTATGATGTATGTGCACAAACATTATCATTTACTGCTGAAGAGTTGACCATGACAGCGGTGGAATGGCTTTGGAAGATTTATCAACATCAGAGCTGCTTGTAGATATTGTCTCTTCTACAAAGAAAAATAAATAGAAAAAAGAGATAAAAAACTTAAATCATAAACTGCCACTACTTGCTATCATTTACTCTGTTAAGGACGCAGTTGTCAACAAGCCTCCGTGGCGCAATCGGCTAGCGCGTTCGGCTGTTAACCGAAAGGTTGGTGGTTCGAGCCCACCCGGGGGCGTTAATTTTTTATTGTTCTCTTTTTTGGATGCACTTTTTAAACGACATTCGCTTTTGTTTTGTCACAAATTAATTAAAGAAAAAGTGCCTAGTTTAACTTCTGTATTATCGTTTTTATTGCTTGACAATGTTAATTTAACTATGAGGTCACATTGCGGCAGCTTTTTGTTTAATATACAATTTCTTTTCGTTTAACAAAACTTCAACTTCCATTTAGTTTTTAATGAAAACCTATAAAGGCATAACATAAAGCTCAATCGAGATGTTATATTGAACGAGTTAGCTGTAATAAAACAAGTTAAAACGTACCCTATATAACTAATATATAAAAATAAAATGCAATAAATACTAAGGTCCCACCGAGATTTGAACTCGGATCGCTGGATTCAGAGTCCAGAGTGCTAACCATTACACCATGGGACCTTGACGGAAAGTGGACTCGAAATAGTACAACTTAAGCAATCTATAATCCCTTTCCACCTTCCATCTGAACATGCACAGTTTGATTCACGTTGGATACTTGTGAAAACTGAAATGTAAAGTAGAGAATCTTAGTGTCTCTGATATTAGCAGACATGGTGTACTGTAGGCTGAACTTGCGGAAATAAAATGTTTTCCGCGTTCTTAAATGTGTGTTTTACTTTTCTATAGCATTGTTAAGCAGGCATTGGAAGTGAAAGATGTGTGGAACAAAAGTAGTGAATATGTGTTTATTTGAACTCTCTGGTTGCATTTAGTGTACATAACCGAAGTTTAGTTAAACGCAGTCTAACAAGATGGCAGGATCGATAGAAATCCCTTTAAGGGATACGGATGAGGTTAGTATGACATGGATTCATTCTGTTACATTACTGTAACACCTAGTTCTAAATAAGTTGAATTTTGGATACTTGCGATACAGGTTATGTTCTTTGGCCGTAGTTGCAACGCGAGGAAATTAAGAAATTCATGTGTACCTGCATGATGTTTGGGACACTTCTTTGTAAAGGTTTAATTGAACTTTCGTCTCCACTATGATTGTGGGCTCATTGATTCATTTTAGCATGTTGGAAGAATAGTGTTCGGTTTTTGGAGGCAGAGGGCCTAGCAGTTGGGAAGTTTGCATCACATAATTCAGTCTATTTTCAGATGATTTAACCACAAAGTATCGTGTTTACAGCAAACGAATTGAGATTCAGTGACATAACAAATCAACTCGGTGTAGCCGAGGAATTTGTGAAGCTAAAACCCCAATTATCCCAACAAGAAGTAAACATTTCGGCAGTCTAGCAACTTTCACCTCTGAACAACTTAATGTTTTCAACACTTTCAAGTATGGATATCCAGTAAAAGTCATAAGACAGTTTGTGTGTGTGTGTGTGTGAGTTCGTCCGTCCTTCCTTCCTTCCTTCCTTCCCTCCCTCCCTCCTTCCCTCCCTATGTGTGGTGGAACCATCGTATAGCTTTATTCTGGGAAATTCAGTCAAAAGTAACTTAAGTATTTATATTTCAAAAGAGAGCCAACAGAGCCTTGTAAGGGTCTATTTCAAAGTCTGAACATTTTGACACTTCCTTGAGACTACATTCTCATGCTTATGTATTTCCATATAAAAATCATAAATGCATAAAATATAAGTGTACATGATATAAATACTAGACAAAGAATGGATTTACATAAACCCAGTACTAACTTGTTATCTAAAAGGAGTACATTATGATTGTGTTAGAATATTCATTAGCCACCCAAATTACCTAAAATTACTATCTTGGGGGAAAATAAAAAAATACACATAAAAAAAAAGCATGAATTTGTAGTAGTTGAATATTTAGTGGTGGTGGTTAAAATGGTTATGTGGCATGAATTGGTAAAGCTGGTTTTCTGTATAACATGTTCAATGTACCTGAGCCTTGCTTGAAGGAGGGGACCAATCAAACAAAATGTCCTAAACATAACTTGTGTGAAAAAACAATTAAACCAATACTAATTGACTGTAATAGTTGACTATAATATTAATCCTGGGACTTACAGTACTTACGACATTGTAAGTCGCCATTGGGGTTGCCATCTCAAAATAATTTGAGATCACCTTGTGGTTTACAGGGAAACTGCGAGTCAGTTGAGATATTCAATGCTATGCCGGCATGTTGCCATGGAAGCTCAGTGGCAGAGCAACTGGCTAGAGATTGGGAGAGCTGTAGTTCAAATCCTGGCTATGGCATTGAATTTTTTAGTCTGACTCTACATATCCAACTCCTGTCCTACATAAGGCTTGTGTGAAAAAACAATTAAACCAGTACCAATTGACTATAATAGTTGGCTATACTGTGAATCCTGGTACTTAAAGTACTTACAACATTGCAAGTTGCCATTGGGGTTGTCATCTCAAAATAATTTGAGATCACCTTGTGGTTTACTGGGAAACTGCGAGTCAGTAAAGAAATTCAATGCTGTGCTGACATGTTGCCATGGTAGCTCAGTGGCAGAGTAACTGGCTAGAGATCAGGAGATCCGTGGTGCAAATCCTGGCTATGGCATTGAATTTTTCAGTCTATACTGTACATTGTTGATATTTTTGATACAATCTTTTGAATAATCAAGCTTACCAATCATGAAGCCAAAACAAAAATGTTCCATTCAGAGAAATTTACCAGGCTTATCAAATTGCCTCTTAGAGTTTATGCATTTTTAATAATACCTGAATTTTAATCTAAGTATATGAAATTATACAGTGAACCTTCTTCTTCTTCAACACAGATTCCTGTCATTTCTTTGGGTGCACTTCAGCCTAAGGCTAATTGTGCTACCTGTATTGTTTAAGACCAATCCATTACACCTGCATCCCTTAGGAATACAGTCTCTACTGTACACCTTACTTGTGTAGCACAGTAAATATGTTTATTTGTTTGGTCCCACCATGATGCATATAGTGTATCATAAAATTGTGAGATCATTATTTATACTGGTATTCATGTAAAATATAATTTTTGGATGTGTATATAGTCAAATGGTATTTAAAACTCATAGGCAAAATGCATATGAGGTAGTTTAAGCAGTTTAGTTTATGTAAGCAATTATGGAGCATTCTTGTATGTTAGCCATTGTTTCTATTTTCCTGTTTTCAGGTGATAGAGTTAGATTTTGACCAGTTACCAGATGGAATTGAAGTGCTTGGCATTCTTCGTCATGAAAATGCTCAGTTACATATATGGGTTGCATTGGCGGTAAGTTTAGACAAATAAAGGCTCTGATTTTTTCATAAACTCTAATAAGCTGTATAAGACTTTGAATAAGTAAAGACTTTTTAATCATAAGCTCTAATACATAAGCAGTCCCTGCCTAGAGCAATATGCTCATTGGGGCATTCTATGTAAATAAATAAAAAAATAAGAAATGTAGTGCACATATCATTTTAATGAGCATTGTCAATATATTAATTTTTTTTCATATAGAATTTTTGTTTTTGATGTAGTAAATGAAACTCTGCTTAGACCCTATGGTTTAAAATATCACTTCCAAATTTTTAATTTGAGCTTATTAAAATGTTAAAGAAATTGTTGCATAGGCATTTTATAGTTTTAATTTAAGGGTTAAAAAATGTTACTTGTAAGAGAAAGGCTTTAGACAAGGATGTAAGTTAAGTTCAATTGCATTGAACTTAATGGAGATTGGGAGGAATAATAACTTACGTCAATAATTAATAATATATAGAGTCTGATTACTTTTTTCACATCTAGTTATAGGTACAGTTATATTGAATGGTTTAAAACAATCCTTGCATTAAATAATTACTGTAAAGAATGGTGTTTAACCAGGACAAGGCACAGATCATAGTGTTCAAAAAAGGGGAGGAAGTTGAGCAAATATGAAAAATGGATGGAAAAAACAAGAGAGAGGGGGGGAGAGAGAGAGAGAGAGAGGGAGGGAGAGAGAGAGTTAAAATAGACAGTGGTTGCAATTGGGAAAAACAAAAGAAATTTGCATTGGCAAAAGAAAAATGAGCCTCATGAGCTATTCAAAAGTTACAAATAGAAAGTACCTAATATAAATATTAGATGGTTAGAAAAAGTATACAATATAGTGGTTGAGGCAAAAATGCTATATGAGATAGAAGTATGGGAATTAGGTGGATGATATAATACTCCAGACAACTTAACTAAAATCTGTTAATACCAGGCCCCAGATTTTGATGACCTAAAGTTCTAAAAATGATCATTAAAACATTCTAAAAATCTATAAAATCTAAAAAAAGATGCCTTTTAAACATTTTGCCTTCATTTCAGAGTATGAGAGTACAGCACAATTCTTGCTTCTGTCATGTTAGAACTGAAATTCAAAATTAATATTAATTTAAACTTGCAAATTTCTGTGTTGTAAGAAGATGAATGTATAAAAAAAAAAAATCTTGCCTTATTCAGAATTGTTGCAATATGTAACCAACAGAATGCACAGGTTCTCAAAATTTAGGGAACACCTGTTGTCGGAAAGCACATTTTTGTACTGTGAGAAGCTCCTTTCCACATCATTGATCAACTGGAACATACTTAAAATACGCAGAATCACTAAGATCTTCTTCAATGCAGGAACTATCAAATGTTTCACCGGTTAGCACTTTAGAAATGCAACACAGAGTTTTGAATCCAGAGTTTTTATCTAGAACTGTTTCTATTTTTGTAGATGTCCTTCTTCCAACATCCCCCCCCCCCCCCCCCCCACACACTTTATCAGATTCAGTTTTGTTCATTAGAGTTAAAGAACTTTCCAGGCTTACACCTTTCTCCTGTACATGTGTGTTAAGCAACTGAAATTTTGATAACATGTTTCAATATCTGGAAATTATTGCAGTAATAAATTGCTGAATCAATCCAGGTGCCTCATGGAGTGATAACAGGTTTTAATGGGAGTGGAATACTGGGAGCCATGTACTTGAGCAATTTGCTAGAGGAAGCCTTGACAAAAATGAAGATTTCTTCATCTTTCACTCTAGGCAGTACACTGAGAAAAATGTCTGTAACTTCCTCTGTCAACCTATGCATAGCATGTGCCAAGCAAATAATGTGCACCATTTTCAGGTAAGAAGATTGTATTGACTTCAGGTTTTACCATGTATGGTGCTGCATCAGTGACAAAAAGCAAGAAGTCATCATTTTTGATACCCTCAGGCCATAACAAAAATATGGATTTTTTGAAGAGTCTACAAATTGTGGAGTGACTAACGATTTTTAATACCTCACTTGAATGGTCCATCAATATTCAATATGCCAATGATTTTGTTAGTCATGTAATGTTTTTCTGCACCACTTGTTTCATCATTGAATAAAATCTTCTTTCCATGTACTTTTCCCTAAACCTTGCTAATGGTGTTGTAACATTCTGACAGGTAGTTCTTCCGAAGAGTTAATTCATCTGGGATAGGAGCTGAAATGTAGTTCTATAAAAATCTTCAATTTAGTGTTGTTCAGAGTCCAGAATTATATGTTTGCAGAAATTAAAGCTTCACAAAAGTCTCGGTAAAAAATCTGACAATTTATTCTCCTTCATAGATACACTTTGTTGCAGTAAAAGTGCGTGGATTTCTTCTGACTTGCTTTTTGCACTGCCTATATGTTGCTGCTAAACAGTGAATTTTCTTTCGGCTGATACCTTTGTTTCACACAACATATAAAATAACACCACCGTCTGTAGAGAAAATATCTCCAAATTAAGATAAATTTGTCCTAAATGTTAAAATTTAATCACTTTACTTTAGGCATGGCGTAATGGAACTACGAAAACTGAACATAAAACTTTTCTCTCGGAGAATCTATAACTAACTAAACCTGTGACAGTATGAAAATAATGCTTGCTTTTAAACTTGCACATTGTCGAGCAGCCTTTATTTTTGCTACAACAGGCACATTGAAAATAGAATTGTTTGCTACGACAACAATAGGTAAGAAACCTACTCTCAACTTATACTTTATTGACCCACTGTTCCATTAACCATTTATTTCATTAGATTAAAAATAAATATTAAATTATTTAATAATTTTAGTTCATCTAATTCCGTGTAAAAAGAAAGAAAAGGAAGTAAAATACAAAAAATGACTATAAAATGTTAAAATTGGAACCATGACCTAAAGTTTAAAAAGCAGAAAATATGACAAAAATGCCCAATAAAATTAGTATTTTTATGACCAAATATTCATATTCAGGGTTTTAACACAGTTGAACCTGTTTTATACTAACCCAATTGTAAGTAATTCACATTTATATGTAAATTTTTGCAAGTCCCGGCAAAATGTAATTTAGAAACCTGTTAACAGAACCTTATTTATGCATAATGCATTTATATGTAATTCACTGTTATACGAATTAAATTTCAGTGAAATGCAACTGAGTTTTACGTAATTATAATGAGTGTACAGCATACACTATCTTAAAAGAAACTCAAAGGTATTTTCTCTATCTCTGTTGAAAAAGAGACAAGCTGAGCGGCCAGCTTTTGGCCTCTGAAACAAAAGACAAAGCCTCTGCTGGTAGAGCGCAACAATGCAACAAAAAACAAGAAGTTAAGATAAAAAATGTTTGGTTTCTGGTGTTTATTGTTAAACAGCGGTTTGTCTTTCAGTTCTCAGTTGCTTTTAATCAGCCATGGAGAACAGAAAAAGGAAATGTTATATGCTAGATCAGAAAGTGAAATTCATACGAGGGGTGGAGCTTAATCCATACAAAACCAAAACCAAAATTGCTTCAGACTTAGGAATTGCTTACTCCATGCTTTGTACAGCCATCAGTAACAAAATGTTATTTTGGATGAGTTTTTAAAATTGGGTGCCAAATCAACAAAATGCAGCCTTGGAAATGTGGCACTTTTCACATGGTTCCAACAGAAACGGGCTGCAGCTCTACCAATCAGTGGTGACATGCTGAAAGCAAAAGCCATAGATTTAGCTAAAATAATGAACATCATGGCTGACTTCAAGGCTTCATCAGGATGGTTGCAAGGAATTAAAGATCGTAATGGAATCACAGGGAAAACAATTTGCCGCCAGTCGAATGCTCTGGATGACATCATGGTTCAACACTGGAAGAAAGAGGTTCTGCCAGGAATCATAAGTGATTATCAGCCTCAAAACATCTGCAACTGTGATGAGGCTGGCCTATTCTACAATCTCCTTCCCAGCAAGACATTAGCTCTTGCCATGGAGGGAAGAAGAGTAAAATTTGCATAACAGTTAGTTCTTCTTGTCACCAATAGAGATGGATCAGACAAGCTTCTCCCACTTGTGATAGGAAAATGCAAGAATCTGAGGTGTTTTAAGGGTGTGAAAACAAAACCTACTGAATATGAATCCAATAGGAAGTCTTGGATAACTATGATTTTAATGGAACAATGGTTAAAGAAACTGGACATTAAAATGAAAAAGAAACAGAAGAAGATCCTTCTTTTTATGGATCGATGTATAGTACATCCAACTCAAATAATTTTGGAAAATGTTTGAATGGATTTTTGACCTCCTATCTGTACCAGTCTACATCCACTTGATTTGGGCATCATTGCAAATTTCAAAGTTCATTATAGAAAAATGCTGGTTCAACATTTAATAACCTGACTGATGCAGGAAATGAAAATCTTGCTATTCAGCTTACTACAAGCCATGGAATTTATTTTGGCTGCCTGGAAGCAGGTGTCATTCTCCACAATCAAACACTGCTTCATTAAATCTGGTGTGTTACAGGAAGAGGCTGTCTCTGAAGATGGTGATGATATTGGTAGTGATGAGTCTATAAATGAGCTAGCTCTACTGGAGGGTGCAAGTTTTGATATCTTAGTGCATTTTCATGACAATCTAGCTGTGTGGAACTACAGGATGAGGAGATTATTGCTGATGTGTGCCAAAAACAAGGTGGTGATCAAGAAAGTGGATCAGTTTCAAGCGACACTAACAGTAATGTGGATGACTAATCAAATCTTGAAACACCTAATATGAGTGAAGTGTTAAGTGCAATAAATGTGTGTAGGTGTTACATCAGTGCTAAAAGTGGTACTGAAAAAGCTCTAAATTCATTAATAAGTTTGCAAAATGAGGTTTATGCACTAGGTGCAAGAAAAGTGAAACAAGCTAAATTAACTGATTTCTTTAAAGCAGGACCAAGTTCAAGATAATGTTTTCATCGTATGTATCTTTTTTGTTTGTAAAATTTTGCACATGTAGGCCCACTGTATTGCCTTTTCTTTAAAATGTATGATGCATATCAAAATTTCAGCTGTAAGTAATTCTGAGTTACAAGTAATCTTCCCTCGTTCTCTTGATGTACACATAAATCAGGTTCAACTGCACTTAACAGCAATATATGGAAAAAATGACAAGTCATCAAAATCTGGGCCCTGATTATTACTATTATTATTAATTCTCTTTGTATAATTAAATATCTATTCCAAAGCAACAGACTGTTGATTCATTCTACATATAAACACTTCCTGATAAAATTCAACAAGCATTTTCATTTGCAGTTACTATGATAAGATTAAAAGAATATGTCAAGCATGCTATTTTCAGATAATTTGCAATAAAAAATTCATTCCTTTGGTTTTTTATCTTGATCTAAAAATAAATTATGTACAGCAATTTTGAAATCAAGCTTTAACACTTGAAGAACAAATAGAATAAGGGATGTATTGTGTGTTGCTAATACCAGGTATAGCCAGGGAGCATTTTAATTTGGTTGGGGCACAAAGACAAGTTCTTGCCCTGGGCGACAACTACCAGTTATGTTCTTGCCTACACTCACCTCCTACATGCTCTGAAGCTAATTTGAATTATTTATTCTAAATATAATAAGACTTTTTGATTGGAAATCAAAAGTACTTTATTATACTAAATAAATATTTTGTCCCATTGGAATAGATTATAATTTTTATAGATTGATTTTTTTAGTTAGGTAGATTTAAGTATTGTAGTCATTCATTGTGTCCAACATTTGTCTCCTGCATCCTTCATAGCAAACTGTAAGTTATGGTAGTGGTTCACTATGTCTTATATTCACCTTCTCCTATTTTAAAGCTAACTGAAGTTATGCTAGAGTTCATTTATTTTAAAACTAACTAAGTTATGCTTGTGTTTCACTATGTCTCTCACTCACCTTCTATATGCTCAAAAGATAATTGTAAGTTATGCTAATGGTTCACTAGGTCCATCACTACATACTCTAAAGATAATTGTAAGTTATGCTAGTTCACTTTATCCATCACTCACCTTCTACATGCTCTAAAGATAATTGTAAGTTATGCTAGTGGTTCACTATGTCCAACACTTACTTCCTACATGCTCTAAAGAAAATTGTAATTTATGCTAGTGGTTCACTATGTTGCACACTCACCTCTGTTCTAAAGTTAGATGTAAGTTATGATGCAGTTTCACTGTGGTTCACTATGTCCTATGTTCACACCCTATGCTTTCTAAAGTTAGAATCTAAACGTAAATGTAAGTTATGATACGTCCTTTGCTCATATCCTGCATATTCTAAACTTACCTAATCTCCCATATTTTTAGTTTTAATTAAATTTACCTGGCTCTTTAAGAAAGGAGAGTGAATTATTAACTAAATTGTTTGTTATTAACTAATTATTGTTTATTAACTAATTGTTTCACTGGTTTTATCTATCTCAATAAGCTGTAACTTTTACTGCATAAGGCTTTGCATTTTCCTATTATATGAGGAGCAGTTGTGTGATCTCATTACATAGCTACATTCCAGTTCTCCTCTAAAATACGCCATTGATTATGGGGCAGCACTTGTTTAATGAACATGAATAAACTTTTAGTTTTACAAATAATATGTATAAGATGTGATAACAAAGTCAAAAGAGAGGATTTGTAAAAAAAAAAAAAAACACGAATAAAGAATTACCTGATACAAAGCTGCATGTACATAATTTTTTATATAGGTATTTTTATTTTAACCTAATTATGCATCTGACAACATGTAAATGTTATTATGGAAGAATAAAATCAAATTGAATTGTATGTACAGTAGCTGCCCCAGAAGCTGACATATAGATAGCGGTAAACAACAATGATAAAATCCTTAGAAAGCTTAAGTTTGAAGTTGGATGATTTTACATTGTTTAGCATTTGTTTGGCAGCCATCATTAGTGAATGCTCTTAGCAAATTTGTAAACATGGATAAAACTGGTCACCATTATGTGATACTAATACTTTCATTTGAAAGGTGTTAGTCCAACTAATATTAAAGCTGAGCTAGATTCTATTTTGCGGGAGTCTGCTCCTTCATTTACAACAGTGAAATGTTGGGTGGCAGAGTTTAAGCGCGGCTGTACGAACTAACAATGCAAACATCGCACTGGTCGACCAAATGAGGTTACCAGTCCAGAAATTTAAAAAAAAAAAATGCACAAAATGGTATTGGATATCAACTGAAAATGCGTGAGCCAGCAGACATTGTTGGCACTTCAAAAAGTTCTGTACTTTGCATACTGACTGAGAATTTGGATACAAGAAAGTGTGTGCAAGGTGGGTGCCGTGTTTGCTTACAATAGAACAAAAACATCATTGTGAGCATGTTTCAGTTGAGTGTTTGGCAATGTTTCGCTGCAACAAAGCTGAGCTTTTGCATTGATTCATAACAATGGATGAAACCTGGGTTCATCACTTCACACCTGAGACAAAGGAACAATCAATGCAGTGGATTGGAAGGGGAGAATCGGCTCCAAAGAAGACAAAGAGTTCCATTTGCAGTCCAGGTCATGGCATCAGTTTTCTGGGATTAATGCAGGATAATTTTCATTGATTATCTCAAAAAAGGAAAAGTAATCAATGGCAAATGTTATGCAAACTTGTTACAGCATTTGAGAGATGAAATCGAGCAAAATGAGCTCCATTTAGCAAAAAAGAAAATTTAGTTTCATCAAGACTAAGTACCAGTTCACACGTTCATTATTGCTTCCTCCTGCATCCTATTCATCAGAAATAGCTCCTTCTGATTATTTTCTGATGACCTGATGGTAGAAGATTTGCCAACAATGAAGAGGTGGAGTCTGCAGTTGATGGCTATCTTGTAAACCTCGATAGCTCTCACTATAAACAGGGTATTGAAGCTATTGAACGTCATAGGGAAAAGGGTATTGAGCTGAAAGGAGACTATGTAGAGAAATAAATATGTTTTTCCCTAAAATGTTTGTGCCTTCTTTGTTGGGTCAGGTACTTCTGGGACAGCCCTCGTAGGTATTACCTTATTCTACAATGACCCTTTTATAGCTCAGTTGTTAGATAACATTCAGTTTACTAGAAGGCATAGTTACACTGATTTGTAACTTATTGAACAGCAATAGGTTCAAGTGTGAATTAAAGGTATGCATTAAACAATAGTTGTTCTTTGGGAAAGATTGGCTGGACAAAGTAACATTCCAGCCACTAGGAATGAATAAGATGGCTTAGCAGGTATAGGAGTGAGCTGGAGAAGGTCAGCAAGTTGGTTAAAGTCAGTGTTCCAACCCTTTATGTTCTAGGAATAAAATACCTTTTCAGAAACTTTTTTATTTTAATGCTTTTTGATTATAATTCTGAACAAAGCTTTGAATTAAAGAGGATGAATTTGTACCTATTTGTGCTATTTCATTTTCTACACATAGCAAGCAAGGAAGTATTGTATTTCACCCAAATTTCGTGCCGAGATTTCACTGAAGATATGTGTTTAGAGATGCCCTGAAACCAAATAAAGCATTTTAAGAAAAAAGTTTGTTCTATGTTTGTGGAAAATGTTAATTCTATAAAAAATGACTAATAATTTTGATTGAAATACTATATGTTTAAGATATTTTAATGAAAAATGAAGTATATAGCTATAATTTTATGGGAATAGATTCTGAAGTCCTCTTCATTCAAAATGGCTTTTGTATACTGGTAAACCATAAGAGAGATACAAAATCTTAATGCATAAAGCATGCAGATCTAATTAAAACACACCATTTATGTAAAATGCATTCTTGTATGGAATTAACCATTTCTGAGATATTTCTTGTAACTGGTTTGAATTTTCAAAATGTCATTTTTTTTTTTTTTTTTTTCTCTTGGTCATACGAGAGAAGAGAATTTAAAAACTGTCATGTAGTGACCCCCTCATAAAAGATTTTACTCGCTCAATGTCTACTGTATTCCTCTTGTATCTACAAGCCAGTGTGAAATAAATCAATTTTTACAAAAGTTTTATCATAATTAACCATAAGTATATAGAAGAATAAGCATTTTAAAGGCAATTTCTTCAAGAATGAGTAGAAAAAGTTATATAGGTGCAAGACATCAAATGTTGAATTATCAAAGTTTGGCTGTTTTGTTTTGATATATTTGATGCAGTTTATTTTGATGTATTTAGGTAAATGTGATTAGGCTTTAAATGTGAATCTTTGCTAGTGGCTATTTTTCATTACATTTTGAAGATGGTCAAATAAGCCTAGATTATTCATTTATATAACTCTACATGTAGTGCTTTAATATTTTTTACAGTTGGAATATTACAAGCAAGGGAAGATAGAAGATTTCATTCGAATATTAGAAGCTTCACGAACAGATGCAAATGTGGATTATAGAGACTATGAAAAAGACCAGATGCGAGCTTTGGACATGCTTGCTGCATATTATGTGCAGGAAGCAAACCGTGAAAAGAACAAGGATAAAAAGCGTGAGCTTTTCACTAAAGCTACACTACTATATACCACTGCAGACAAAATCATTATGTATGACCAGGTATGTTATGTTTTATAATAGAAAATATTAAATCTCCCTTAGTCTTAGAAATATGTATGTGGGTGTGTGTGTATGAATGAATTTAATCTTATAAAGTAATACAAACTCAGTGATTAATGCAGAAGTAGTCATAAATATCATTGCCTGTGAACTATTGTGCATAGGACAAAACCACCAATATGACCTAAGATGTTAAAGCTGGCATATACTTCTACTCAAAATAAAAAATTGTTGCAGAAAATAGATTGTTGAAACTGTTTTTTTTAGCAATATCAGTTACATGAAACATCAGGGAGAAAAAGGCAGGTTATTTTAAAAGAAAATAACAAGCTTTTCTTTGGATGGTAAGATTGTTGTCTAAGAAATTGATATTATCACATCAGATAAATTTCAGACAATTACATTTGTCATCCTCCATGGTCTAGGGGTAACATGCTGGCCTCTGGTTCCCAAGGTCACAATTTCAAATCTGGTGGAGGGCATTAAATTTGTTTCAGGCATAAACAGCCTTCGAAAGGGAAGTAAAGGTTTTGGTCCTGTGTCATAGATTTATGGCATGTAAAAGAACCTCACGCCAGATAGAGACGGGAAAAGAGTGCCCATAAATAAAACTTAATTATAATTTTTTTTTTCAGACAATCGCATGACATTTCCATGTAATTTATAAACATTAAGAAACACAGTGAATTATTTTAGGTAATATATCATATGTTATTTCTCTTAAAAAAAAAAGTTTAATGGTGAATCTCAATTTTTTTTTCTTTTCTTTTCCCTCTGGCATAGGATAGAATCAGAAATTATTCTTTATGGGACAGCACCTCATCCATAAATTTGGGAGGGATGGGCCTAGGTGTTAAACAGTGCTACAACTGCTTGCTTTAAAGACTTTTATTATAGATTTTATTGCATACTAGCTGAAACACCCAGTGTTATACCATGGTTTGTAATTTTATCCCTATTATAATTTAGCCTTTGATTTCACTTGCCTACAGCTTTTGTATTTCTTTAAAGGTATTATACCTTATTACACAAGAAAGAGTTAATTAATAATCTCAGTGCACTAGAAAGAAAGAAAAACAACAAAACATATTTTAAATTCTGAGCACCGAAAAATTCTCTTCAACCTAAATCAGTATATTTAATTGAATCTTATGCATAAACTGAACATGAAAATTATGCATAATCTGACCAACCACAGTTTGTAATGATTTCTGGTGAATAAGCTGAGCAACTTCCATGTTGTTACATTCAGGCTGCCTTGATGCTATTTGTAGGGAAAATCTCACTTGGGAACAAAAAATAGCACATTAAGTAAGGTCAATATAACCATGATTATTCTCTCTAATCAACCTACGTAAAACTACTAAGAAAGCACACACAAGACAAAACAAAATAAAGACCAAAATCAATGTGCAAAGAAAGAGCTGAAAAATTAGTATTTAGTCTGAGTTGTTGCTGTTATAAAAGTCTAATATAATACAGTTCAAAGTTGTTAATTTTTCAACCAGATGACTGTAGCACTTTTTATATGTGTAAGTATAATCACAGGCAGCTGTTATTAAGCCATGATCAATGTGAGAGATCATCAATGAATATGTGAACTTGCTATTCCTTTTTACTTTCTCTATCACGTATATACAATGAACATAGTGGATAGAGAAGGTATTTTATTCTACCCAAAAATTTGATATAAAGATTTCACCAGAAATACATATTTATGGGTCCTCTGAATCCAAGAAAAGCATGTTTAGAAAATGCCTGTGAGCACATGTACGTGTGCATGCCAAGTTCAGTATCTTTCTGGATGTGAAAGAAAATCCTCCCACCCCCAACTACTCATTACATGAAACATATTTCAAAAATGGCTCTTATGACTTAGATTAAAGTGCAATGTGTGTAATGTATTTTAATGACAAACGAAATGTATATCTTGAATTTTTGTGGGAATAGCCTCTTCATTCTGGATGACTACTTTTGTATAATTTTTGTATAACTGTTAAACCATAAGACTTAACAAAACTTACCACACATAAAAATTTAGATCTTGTTAAAACACACAATTTATGTTATATACTTTTTATTGTAGTGTTAACCAATACCAAGATATGATATTGTGTGTTTTAGGTTTCACTTTAAAGCTACTTAAAACTATTCTCAAAAGGGAAAATATTTTTGCCTCTTTTGTTTACTCTTAGCAAGCAAAGAGAACTAAATTTCAATTCTTTCATATAACGACCGGCTTTTAAAAGATGTGACCATTGTAGGGCATTCTGTTATTTCCCTTCTACTTACAAAGATGTAAGTAATAAGACAAATTCTGCTAAAGTTTATCTCGTTTAGCATGATGTTGATAAAAGAATATTCTTTTTTAGAAATATTTGTATGCAGAACAGCTATAGAAGACCATTTTGAATGGAACAGATCAGATTTGTTATATTTTGAGGCTGTGAAAGTTTAAGTAATTATTCTTATGCTGCCAATGTTCTGAGTTATTATAATTATTATTGAGAAAGATATAGATTGTCTTGCGATCTTTTGTAGGCATAACATAAAATTAAATAATTGATTGTATCCAATGGGGCAGAATTTCATATTCTAAGCTAGATACTAATTTTTGCCTTGTGTCAAAGGTTATCTCTACCAAGTATGGTGGAAGTCAGTACAACAATGTAGGAGACTGTAGGGAACATATTCACAGACAGTGGCTTTTATGTATTAAGCTTACTATACTCTTACTGAATTCAAAATCCCTTGCTCACAAATCATATTTTTCAACAATTAGGAAATCTTTCGTGTAACATGACTTAAGGTAAATCATGAAGTTTGCAGCCCCTTTATATAGAGGTCGCATTGTTTAAAAAAAACAACAAAAAAAAACAAAACAAATCAAGGGAGTGAGACTTACTGAAATGACAAATTATTAAAAGATTACTATAAAAAGGCCTCTTGGACCAATGTAGGGCCTGTGTGGTATTTGGCATTTTTCTGTAAGAGTATCTTATGATTTTGAAGATTCGTGTAATTTCTATCAATGCGACTTGTAGAAAAAACACCCTTATATATGATAAAGCTTGCCTTTTTAATGCACTTTCTCAAATGGACAATATTTCAAACTAGAGCCACAGAGCATTTAAATTATAAAATCCTTAGCACATGCAACATTGAGGAAATTATTGTCATTATGAATCTTGTTACTTATCAATTGTTGAACTTCCAAAAAGAAATGTTGGTATTACAAGTTTCCTCAGGCATGTTGTCAACAATGTTCATTGGCTCTGAGCACAAAATTTTTTTTGCAATATTAAGGTTAATGTTACATTAACAAACAGCAAAAATAATGAAGTTACAATAGACAAAAAACATAAGAGAAGTTTATTTACGGAAAAAAAATCATAAAAAGACATTCCACTATGAAAGTATTGTCTATCCATCCTTACTTCACTGACAATGTGAACAAATCAGAATATATTCTTCTGTGAACACATGTGCACACACCACATGGTGCTAAGTTGGTTTGTCTGCTGTACGATTGTAAAACTACATACTTACGTTTTGCAGGAAAAGATATTGCTATCTTTCACTGTTCACAGATAATGATTAACTCTATTAAATGTAACCAATAAAACAGATTAAAACAGGTAGGCAAGTCGTTATATTTTCAGTAAAACTCTCCTGTAAAATTATAAAATGCAGACATGTTGTTTTGAAAGTTTGCTAAAGAATTGCTCATGTACATCACTCCAACAGTATTTATTTTCCCTCCAAATTTTAGCATTCACATATGCACAAACATACACTGCACACTTCTTTAATATAGTGTCACAATGCAGTGACTTACCAGGAAAGCTAATCTGAAGATGGAAGTGGTCCCACTCCTTCAATATACAAGTCATTTGTTGCAGTTGCAATCAAATTGTCTGAATCACCTAAGAGATTAATAATTAGTGGGTAATGACAATGTCCACCATTCCCTCCAAATCTTACTTTGTTTGCTCTTCTCAAACAATGTGTGATACACATTCACTGCATTTTCGGCTGTCACGTGTTGAAAAGCTGCTTGCGTGAGATACCATACCTTGGAAAATTTTAAAGTTTTGCACACTTTGTGCTGCTTTCAGAAACACTGAAGCTAAGAACATTGTTTAATGAAAATGTAAGGTACTTATAAAACATATATATACAGTAGAAATAATTCTTGCCTTGCTTATGTTTCACTATGCTGGTATTATATGTTTCTACCATTACTTGCTGACCAGAAGCAACTATTAGAAACAAATTGCATAATGAATATGCATTGTTATATAAAGAAACTATGATTAAATGATCAGTAAATTTTGTTCCCTAATCATCTGATACTACATTATTTGGAAATTACATAGTGTAATATGATATTTCTGTACTCATTCGGCAATTTAAGAGGAACTATTTTTGATGGAGAAAAGCAGTACAATGTTCAGCAACCAATTATAACCATTGCAACCTCCTGCTTTTGTTTACATTACCAGTGGATGGAGAATAGGCTATTATAAGCACCATACACTTAGTAAATTTTCTCTATTTAGCGTGAAACAACCATATAAAGCCTACAGTTTTAAACAAAGGAACAAAATAGACAAATGCAGACATCATATTATATAGTATTGCTTTTGACAGATAACTTAAGATCCTGGAGTAGGAAATGAACATCTTAAACTATAAACTTAACTACTGAAGAGCAGCACATTTTCAGAAGTATGAAAAACATATTAAAATATTATATACAAAAAAAGCATAAGATATTCGATAATAAGGCATACCTAGCATAAAACAGGTCGTCCCCTTAGTGCGGTGGTAGCGTTGCTACTTACCAAGCGGGAGACCTGGGTTCGATCCCCAGTACCAGCGTGGGGATTTTTCCCCCGCTGGGAGACCTGGCCCGGGGTGCACTCAGCCTCGTAAGGTCCCTGGGGGACCAATTGAGGAGCTACTTGATGGAGAAGTAGCGGCTCCAGGTCATGAGGACCGCATTAACCGGCCGGGGGAACTCGAGGCGCTGACCACGTCTCACCCTCCAATACTGCACCCCATCCATGACATCTGTAGTGGACCGAGATGGGAGATGCAGCGGCCGGGCAGTAGGCCAAGGTTCCCCGTGAGAGCTGTCGTGCCATGGAGTTAAGCATAAAACACTTAACATTGTATTTTCACAGAACCATCTGCTGGGACGTGCATACTTCTGTCTTCTGGAAGGTGATAAAATGGAACAGGCAGATGCACAGTTCAATTTTGTGCTCAACCAGTCTCCAAATAACATCCCTTCGCTTCTTGGTAAGGCTTGCATTGCTTTCAACAAGAAGGATTTTCGAGGTGCTTTGGCATTTTATAAGAAAGCTCTTCGTACTAATCCCAACTGTCCTGCAGCCGTCCGTCTTGGTATGGGTCATTGTTTTATGAAACTTGGAAATCAGGATAAAGCAAGGTAAGTTATTGCATTTCGTTTATAACAAGTTCATACAGACTTTAGTGTTATATTGTAATTAGGAATGAATAAAAATTAAACTATTTTTTGTGAAATGAGTGTATTTTTTCTCTAAATTGTTTTTATTGTCAGAATATAACTGGTATTAAATTTGCACCATTTAGAAAGCCAAGAAATCCTTGGAATATGAAAATAATGTAGCAAATAAGTAAATTACTACATTCCCAACCACTCTCTAGCTGCTCAACACTTTATTGAAAGATAAATGGGAATGGAATGGAATGCAATAATAGGTGAAACAGAACAAATGTCTCTGAAGATGCTTCACTGTACATCTAAAATTATTTTATATAGGTTATATCAAATTGAAAAATAAAAATTAAGTTCTTTGTTTTTCTACCATTTCTATAGAGTTGTTCATGCTTAAGCTTTCAAAGTTTTGTAATATGTGAAACCTTCTGGTTAACCAATTCATCAAATTGTGTCAGTGAATTTCTATGGTTGACAGTGAATCTCGTGTTCAATCCGGATTTGTTAACTTCAGAGGGGCATGAAGAAAGTATGGATTTATTTACTTTTATTTTTTCCTTTCCAGTATTACTACTGGTTAACTGTTTAATACAATTCTTCAGGAGATTTTCTGCATCTTTAATTCCTCATGTAGTGCATGATTCAGGATCCACATTTTAGTTTGACAAGATAAACATAATTAAGTTTATTTCAAGTAGTCTGTAAATGTAACCTGTTAGGGATCAGAACAATTAATTTGCATGCCTGAACCCCTTTTGGCTAGGTTGTGGATGTTTGGGTACCTGCGATGTACTCCATGCATTCCCTTTGTTTTTGCAGCATATTTCCCAAAAGTTATAGCCCAATGGACTCATGTCTTTTGCAAGTATTGCAGTTGCTGACAAGTTCAGACTATTTGAACCAATCAGATACTGTTCGCGAACTCACATATTGGTCTCTAACTGAACACTTCATTATTGTTACCTTGTATGACTGCTTGTATGCAAAGCAGTATATGAGGAAAAGAATTTGCCTGGACAATACTGTGTTACATTTTCATGTCCAGTTCTAAATAATAATAATAAAAAAGTTGCTTTCTAAATATTAATAGCAAAAGTCACAAGAGTAGGGCTAATTGGGTTATGTACAGTGGCGTGGAAGACCACATTGCATCCAGAACACAGCATTCTTGTTCTCAGCAGACGCTTGTCAAGTAATAATTGAAGACAGGCCTCCGAATCGTTGAGGTAAACCAATAGATCTGCCTTATTAATTGGACAAGCCATTTCTAAAACTATTAGAATCTGTAAGAATATCGCCAGTAATATACAACCTTCCCTTCTCGCACTACAATAAATTCTACTCGGTCGCAAACCCATATTTGTAAAGCAATAAAATCTGAGAGAAAGAATGGTCAGGACTGTTTAAAAATGACTAGTTGTAGTTGTTAATTGCTTCCAGATGGTGCTATGCACTTTGTTTTGTATATGTCTGGGCTTATTTGCAGAGGTTGGCTACGATTGTTAGAAATAATATGAGGGTTGTCTACTATGCAAGAAGCAATACAGCTCACAGTCTTCGGTTGGTTCTGTCTGCTTGTGAATGCACATTGCCAAACCATTGGACTTAGAAAAATTTCTCGCCATCTCACGTCACATGTTGTAAAGAATCCCCCAGAGAGTTTATGAGATCTGCAAACTAAATTCTGATAGGATATATAATATTGTGAAGCTACTTACAGTGAAGGCTAATCAGATTGATTAATGAGATTAAATTTTACACACACTTTACTTACTTTTATTGAATAGGACATTTGTTTTGTGGATCCTTGCCTATATTGTCAGCTGTGGAACATACTGTTGAAGTGTTAAAAGTAAATGAAGTATGTGTAAAAGTTAACAATGTATATTATGATATTAATTTTATAACCAAGATAGTTTCTTTTCTTGTACTTATGCTTCAAATAATTTATGATACAAAGTAGATCATATAGTGAAAAGTTAATTCATATTGTAAATGAGGAATTTCGAGTTTTATAATGTGCCAGTTCTGATACTTATGAATATTATGTAACTGTAGTACACTTTTGTATTTTCTATTTGAAGTTTTTTTTTAAAAACAAGTTAGTTACTTGAGTAAATAAAAAGAAATTAAGTCTTTAGTTTTTCTTTAGTGTGTAGTTGTTGGTGTGAGCAATAAAAGGATGAAAAATGTAGGTATATGCATTTAACATAAAAAGGATGCTCTATTCACTATATTTAGTTGAAATAAAATAAAACATTACACATCTACCTAAATTGTTCTTGGGCTTCCAGCCAGGTAATGTTTCAGAGGCTTCCAGCTTCTTCATTTTCAGCTGTGAGGAAAGAGTCCACTCCCATTCATAGGTAGATGGCCCTTGGAGGGGGTTACCAAACAAGAGATGAAATATCTTAAAATTCTTCACATAAAACAGTGGTGTAGTTGAATTGGACCTTTGGAAACTTCACTGTAGCTTATCTCTCTTGGGCATGGTCCTCATAGGAAATTTGCAGGCTTTTAGCAGATTTCTTTTGATGAAGCCACTTTAAGATGGTATCCATGTAGAACTAAATTGAAGTCCAGAGTAATTTTTTTTTAAGGTGCCATTTTTCTCTGGAGACGGTTAGGATTTTTTTTTACTATCCTGTGCTGCAGGAGCATTTAGCTATAACATATTTTTGAAGTTTGCTCTGTGAATATATTCAATGCAGTGGTATGCCAATTCAGTTTCCTACTACTTGCATTAGTCTTGTGCCCCTTCAGTGCTCATAAATACTGGTAGTTACTGTATGTCTTAAATGGTTTATTATTTAATCTGATGCTCAGGCTGTTGAACAATTTTCATTAGCCTCCTGGCTTCTCAATACAGTTGTCCATTTGATTTGTCCCAAAATCTCTGAAGAGTAGAGCATGTACTAAGATGTTCCCAGTTGACACAGTATGCAGTTTGGCGAGTTAAGAATTTTCATCCGATGTAGATGGTGTGCAAGGCAATCATGTTGTGGTATTTTTCAAAATATTGCAACAGTTTCACTTCGAGGTATATGTCTTAAATAACACATATCACATTCAGAGGGAATATTCAGAGTTCCAGATTGTCCTTTTCTGGTTTGAATAAGCTCCTGAGTTTTGGTGGAGGTTTATGGACAATAATAGAATTTTTGAAGTATTCTGCAGAAACTTTAGAAAGACAATCTGAGACAAACTATGTCAATCTTGGTGGTTCAGTTGGTTAAGTGCTGGTCTTCTGATCCCAAAGTCGCAGGTTCAAACCCAGCCCAGACTCATGGTTTTTAAATGTGCTTAAAAGCAACAGCCCCATGTCAGTAGATTTACTGGCATGTTAAAGAACTATTGCAGGACAAAAGTCTAGTACACTGGCAGCATTGACATGATCCTGGCTATTGATAGCGTCATTAACAAATTAAATATTAGTTATTTGAGAGAAGCAATAACATTCTGCATAATTAGAAATATTTGATGAATTTCTTAAACACTATATTTATTTTTTCCCAGGTTGGCATTTGAGCGTGCACTGCAGCTAGATCCACAATGTGTGGGGGCTCTAGTTGGATTGGCTATTTTGAAACTCAACCAGCAGCAGCCTGAGTCGATTAGAGCTGGTGTTCAGATGCTTTCGAAAGCTTACACAATTGATTCCACAAACCCTATGGTTCTCAACCATCTGGCAAATCACTTTTTCTTCAAGAAAGTAAGTTATGAAATATTTATATATTTGCCAACCTAACATGTTGCTGGTAAAATTTACAGGAGTGGAGGCTTTTATGACTTTATGATAGGTGTTTTTTTAAACTTTTTGTGAGCTGATTCATTATTATGGAAATTTTCATTATGGTCATGACAAACTATTGTGATTTTTTGTGATAGTAATGTAAGACCTCTTGCTAACTAAGATACAGCCGTAAGTATTGCATTAATAATACATAGTTTTATGATGCTCTCCAATCATGGGCTACAACAAAGTGCAAAATGTGCGTACTTTATGTTTTGGGATTAACAATTTGTGTGCGATCTCTAGGATAACCATTGAATAGTAAATGGATGCAAAGATTCAGTAATAATGATCAATTGCAAAGTCAATTGTCCATCTAAATTATTTATCTTATTTGTGCTCAATGGTGTGGGATATAAATTTGACATATTTTGTGAGACATTATCCAAGTTCATGGTACAAAGCATAAAATATGGACTAGAAAGTGGGTTTCTCTGTTTTAGCACAGGAAGAATTTCAGTATCTGTATCAGAAGCTGTACTACCATGTTTTGAAGGATTCTTATAAAATCAATTTCCCTTTATGCTATATGCAGCTTTTGTGGGTTTACTGACCTGACTATTTTACATATTCTAAATTTTATGACATCACAAATTATAAGCGTTACTGAGTGAAGTAATGTTTTGTGTGTTTTAATTTCAGCAAATTGGGAAATATATATTTTAAGTTTTTTCTATTCAGAATTAAATCTTCCTTACTTAAAAGAAAACATACAAACAAATATTAACCCATTAGTACTATTTGATATTGAACACTATATACACTTAGCTGAAGAATTTACAAAATCTGAAACCTCTTCGTGTGTTCTGAAACAAGTGACACTAGAAATAATAAATTTAAATACCCTACCAATGAATGGCTACATGTTTATACTGACGGTTCCAGCTTACCAAATAACAGAGGTACTGTGCAGGTGCAATATGCACTCTTCTCTTTCTACAAAAGATTAAGTTTAAATACCATACATTTTTATGGAGGATTTTGGCAATACTTCCGAGCTTACAAAATCTACTATATCGTATAAATAAATTTGAAAAAGTTGTATTATTGTCTGACTCTAAAGAAGCTACAATATTCATAACATCTGATGTAATACCTAATAACCTAAATATTGCAGAATGCCACAAAATCATAAAACAACTAATTAATTTAAATAAAACATTAATACTTCATTGGATACCAGCACATTGCAGAATACAGGGTAATGAAACAGCTGACTTTCTAGCCAAGAAAGATAGTAAAATTACATCAAATTCATTAGATGCAATAAGTTATCACTCTATCAAAAGAATCATTATATCATCATATAATAAACAATTAAAGAAGATAATGTATCGCAAACAAAAGGAAAACCATGGGAAAGTTTATGTAATAACTCGACCAGAATCACTACACTACACTACCAAATCCTCTGTAGACTCCTAACTGTCAAACATTTGTTCAAGATTGGTATAGTGAGATCTCCTCTGTGTCCTTTCTGTGCACTTAAAGAAGATATGGATGGAAACCACTTACTCAAAATACTGGAATGCAAGAGAGTGAATGGCTTCATTACCAACTGCCCAACATTAGATACCAACCAACCAACCACTTTTTTATATCCATGTCGTGTATTGATATGTTTTTGCTTGTTTTTTTATTTAAATATATTTAAATACTTCTCCTTGGTAACAAGGTATCTTTCCTAATGTTTTAATATAGTATAGTATGCTTTTAGACAAATATTAATATAAAAATAATAGTTACAACAAATCTTCACTTATTCCAAAAGATAAGTGAAGATTTGTTGCAACTACAAGGGCAGTTCAGAAAGTAACCTCCGTTTGGAAATAAAAAAATTAAACAAGTTGAGATATAACAATTTTATTATTATATATGAAAAATACAACATTTTTTTTTATTTTTCTACATATTCTCCGAAGAAATTCAAGCACTTGTCACACCTTTTAACAGTCCTTGAAATACCCTCTGCATAAAACTCTGCTGCCTGTGAACGTAGCCAACCCGTCACGGCGTGATGAAGCTCTTCGTCATTGCCGAAACGCTGAGATGCAAGCCACTGTTTCATGTATGGAAACAGATGAAAATCACTGGGAGCTAAGTCCGGGCTGTAGGGGGGATGGTCAAAAACGTCCCATTTGAAACTGGCCAAAAGTTCATTTGTTCTTCGAGCTGTGTGCGGGCGAGCGTTGTCATGCAGAAACACAACACCAGATGACAGAAGACCACGACGCTTGTTTTGGATTGCCCTTCTTAATCCTTTCAACGTTTCACAGTAGCTTCAGAATTGACAGTCGTGCCACGTACCATAAATTAAACGAGTAAGATGCCCTTAGTATCCCAAAAAACCATAGCCATGACTTTCCTCGCAGACAAAGTTTTAACAGGCTTTCTTTGGCTTGCTTGGAGAAGCGGCATGTCCCCATTGCATTGACTGCTGTTTTGTCTCAACATTCACGGAGGCCACCCAAGTTTCATCGCCAGTAACAATTTTGTTCAAAAATGCTTCTCCTTCAGTGGCATACCGAGAAAGAAAGTCGATGGCAGAACTCATTCTTTTGGTTTTGTGGTCGTCAGTCAGCGTTTTTGGCACCCAACGAGCACAAAACTTGCGATAGCCTAGGTGTTTGGTCACTATCTCGTGCAAAAGACTCCGAGAAATTTCGGGAAAATGATCGGAAAGTTCCGTTATCGTGAACCAACGGTTCTCACGAACTTTTCCATCCACTTTGACCACCAGGTCATCATTGACAAGAGTAGGCCTACCACTCCTGTATTCTTCTTGAATGTTAGTCCTTCCATTTTTAAAAAATCGTACCCATTGACGGACACCTTCACTCATAATGTTAGGACCATATACTGCACACAATTCACGATGAATTTCGGCTGCTGAGTGATGTTTTGCCTAAAGAAACCTTATAAAACCGCGCACCTCACACTTGGCGGGATTTTCTATTGCGGCGCTCATGTTTTGAGGTTATATCTCTCAAACGCGCGACAGTGCAATGCTCTTCCTTAGACAGCTAGAAGCATACTGACCACTGTGCACACTGGTGTGTAGAAAACGGCGCTACCCCCACCACTTCCCCACCGCCCTCGTATTATTTTTATATTAATATTTGTGTTATTCTTCACTGTTACTAGCTTCTTTTTACATTTATGCTTTTAGACCTTTATGGAGGTAAGCTGTATGTTAAAAAAAAGTGTGGCAAAATTAGATGTGCTTTGATGAATATGTTTCCTGAGGTCAAACTATAAAGACCTGGAGAAAAACACAGAACCAGTTGCAGAATATATTCAGACAAAATTAAATTAAACTATAACTACAACTATTATGTTACAAAAACAGTACTTGGAAGTAGTTTGTAGAGTAGTTTAGTGCCTAAACATTGACCAGAACACTGTTTAATCTCCAGTTTAGGTCATTTGTCTTTCTTTTTTACTTTCTCTACATTGTAGATAGGTAAAGAAGGTGTTGCATTTCACTCAAAAATTTGATACCAAGATTTCACTGGGAATATACATTTAAGGGTCCCCTAAATAGGTCTGGTGTGTGCATGTATGTGTGTATACTTAAACTCTAAAACAAAAAATTGTTTAAATATCAAACTTCATGTTTAGTTGAGCATCTTTCAAGAATGCAACACAAAAATTTCAAAGAAAATGTCCCTACCCTAAACTACCCTTTACATGAAAACATTTTCGAAAGTTTTGATTTTCTCCAAAATGGCTGTGACTGATTAAAATATAGCATATTAAGATATTTACATGACAAATAAAATGTATCTTGAACTTTCTGGGAATGGCCTCTAAAGACCCTTTCATTCTGTATGACTGCATAACTGATAAACCATAAGGGATAGACAGAAACTTACTACACAAAACTACATTGTTAAAACACACAGTTTACACTATATATATATATATATATATATTCCTTGTTATCGGTTTCACTTTTAAAATACTTAACTTCCTTCAAATGGGAATTGGCAATTCCTGCTTCTTTTATTTTACTCTGACCATGCAAAGAGAACCGAAGTTCAATCACATAGCAACTGGCTTTTAAAAGATTTGACTAATGCTTTAGCTTAGTGTATTGCTTATTCCCTACTTAGAAAGAGCTAAGCATTTCTGCTAATATTTATACTGATTATCATGAAGTAGATAGAAGAATAAGCTTTTGTAAGAGTAGTTATAGAATAGGTTGAGAAAGTCAAATGAAAGGAACACACCAAGTTATTTAAGAGTAGGTGGGAAATTTTGCAATCATAGAAGGAGACAAGGGTAATAAAATCACAATAATGCACTCTGCAGGACCGACTATAGGAAGTGAAGATGGTTGTGACTGCTAGAGTTTTTAGAGTCACAAGCAGGGGAAATAAAACCAGAAGAGATTCTGGAAAATATGCATGTCTACTCCCTCAGATTATTAGAGCATTGGTTCTTCTAGCAAAACCTTCACCTATGGTTTGTTTATACACCTTAAAAGCTACAAAGAACAGCAAAAGCCAATGGAAATTAACAGGGAGTAATAAAGAGCAGCAAATAAATGCATGTTGGCATATGTGTCACATGCTGGAGGAATCAGAAATAGTATATTAAGATTTTTGAGTCTTTTATTAAAACCTACAACTCCATTTACTTCTTAGTGGTAAAAATCCGGAACATTTTCAGAAACTATGTTTCCTTCTTCAGTTTATAGACAGCTGGCTTCTGTCCTCAGTACTGTTCTTCCCACTGAATGCTGACCTCTAGCAGAAGGTCTATACAACTTGATAACATTGCTCACTGGTGCCCACTCATGGTACAAAACACTACAAGAATGAGACACAACTGCCATTTTTTCTAATTGTTTAAATACAGGTCAGAAGGTGACCTATTATCATCCTTGAAAATGATGATTCTTTATATTGAATAGTACAAAAATCTTAGTGCAGGTTTGTTTAATATGAACTCTTATTTTAAATGAAGATTTTACAAAACTTAGATACTTCTTCAAATATTTCTTAGAGGAGATTGAAAAATTAATATTTTCTGCATGTTAAATACGTTTTGAAGTAACACAATTCACAGTCTTACTATTATTATAAGCTTTTGAAATTTATCTTATTTGAATCTGTGTTGTTAACCACAAAGGTTGGTTACACAACTCTGTAAGATGGAAAAAATGCACTAAGTCTGTTTTGTTTACCTGCTTATGGCTTGTTTTTGAACCAACACATGAGTTTCAAAATGGCCAATGATCTTAGGGTGAAACACATCATAATGCAGCAACAATGGCAGGAATTTGTCAAGAAAGATTTTCAAATAGCAAACCAACAAATCAAAAATACTGACATTCACATAGTACAAAAGTTAAAAATAATTATTTCTTAACCTCATTATGAGGCTCAATTAAAAACAAAAATATAATAGATAATTGGGTGTATTATATACTTACTTGCCAGAAGCTATTAAACATATTGAAAATAATACTTTTAAACTAAAAAAAGGTTAAAGATCACTTGACATTGTTCCTTATTCAGTTCAAGAATATGAAACATATATCAAAACATAAATCTAATATTTTAAGCATATAGTGCAAACAAAATAGTATACTGTGAATGCAGTAACAACTATGTGCATAATATATCAGATACCTTTACTTTAATAATAAATAATGTCCAAAGACCAAATTGTATATAATTTTGTATTTTATATCTATATGCCGACACCACCTGTAATCTTGCGACAGTATTTTAGTACGACACATATATTATTAGTTGAATTATTAGTTTATAATGTTTAACATAGGAAATATATGCTCAGTGTAAAGCATTACCGTGGAGGGTAGAAAATAGCTTTTGTATTCGTCAAGGCTACGGGCTTTGTTGAAAATAACAAACATTTTAATGCATTAGGGACATACGTAACAGCCCTTAAGAGGAAGCTAGGTTCTTTCCCTTTTGAAATTGGAGAAAGGGAATTTCGCTTTGTAGAACAAGGTCACGTAGAAAAATCTCTGATAGTCACGTGAGGATGCCACTTTACGCGCTCTTTTTCAGCCAATCAAAAAGGAGGACAAAACTCGAACCTTTTTGTATATAAGTGATGTGCGGATAAGAAGTCGGGTTACACAATGGGACACACACAAGAAAACACAGGTCTTACAACGAGGGTACAATGCATGACACAACGCGTAAGGCAGAATGCATCATATAGGAAATCGTGCGCTGTATATTGCAGAAAATCAGTGTTTTACAAATTAATCTGACGGACAATCATTATCATGAATGTTTTACGAACCGAGAAACTCCAGATTACAGTGACTAATGTAAAATTATAATAACTCTGTAAAAGTGGAAGTAGCATGTAGTGAAAATGGCTTCATCAAGTTCGCGATCAGTTATGTCGGGAGTTGCTCGTAGGGTTAGTGCCTCAAATGAACAATAATTCACCAATAAAGGAAGTATACAATGAATTAAGTGAACTTTCTCTGTTATTTGAGTCTACCAATAGTGTTTCATACCCTTGTCATTCTTTCCCCCCTGAGTAAGAGACTCATGATCTACTAGAAGAAGCTTAGCCGGTGCAACCAAGGGAATCTGCAAGGTATGTACACTTAATGTAGAGAAATTCACTAGCATTAATGCGCGGCCAACTCCAGGTAGACTCACCTGACAGCGTCATACTGACAACCAAAAAAATAATACAACATCTTGGCACCCGAACGTTGACGCTACTAAAACAACCACGACAATCTTTTACTTGGGGCAAATTAATAAATGCAACATTGCTTCCCATTTCCACTCTGTTTCTATTCTCAGGTTATTATGAACTGACCTTTAAATCCTATATTTTTATGCTGTATGCCACACAGTCTCCTGGTATTCATTATTCACCTTTGCATAAACCTTTCTCCCCTTGCCCTTAGTTTAGAGTATTTATAATATAGGAAGTTTTAGAATGTGGATTGAGTTGAAAGGGGAAAATTTTAAAGGCTTTTATTGAAAAGCTTTAGTAACCATGCATCAGAAATTTGCTGGAAGTTAAATAATGAGTAAATAGATCAGAGTTAAAATAAAAATAATACATAAAATTTAGTAAAAGGCTTAGAAACAAAATAAATGATGTTTGTGTTACAAAAACAAGACTCAAATTCTTTTATTTTTTACTTTATGCACAGCTTTAAATATACTCAACTTTCATTAATTGTTTCTCTTTAAATGAAACTTATACTTTCTTCTGTCATTTGTTGAACTGGCTTTAAATATTAACCAACACACAATTTTAAACACTCCAAATTTTATCAAACACAAACTTTATTTATACTAAACTTTACTCAGCTGAGCAGTAACTTACATTTCTTTGCCTGAAAAGCTTGTTAAAGTGAAACGAAAATGATGTCTGTGCTAGCAGAACAAAATCTTTCTGCTCAGATAGCTAAGCTAGTAGCAGTTGATTTGAAACAATAACATGGAATATTAATTGCTGATTTTTGAATTCTCTTAAAATCCTACTACATCAGGTATACCAGTTTTAAGTTGTCCAGCTTCATTTCTAATACAATTGTCACAACCGAGGGGTGTGTGATTAGGGGCCTTAGCTAGAGTAGGTAATCATATTTAGTTTACAAACTATTTATCAACTCAATGAGTGAATACAAGCAATATGCGGGATTAACATGGAGGAGCTACCAAATAGTAAACATGATTTCTTATCCTAAGGGATGTGTGTAAGTCACAGCCTGATCATAAGAAGATGTACCCTATAATTCTGAATTAGAATAGGTGTGTGCCTCAGAAATTTCTAATAATTATGCTATTTTGTCAGTCGCAAATATGTTGTGCAACCATACAACTGAACAAACACAGCTTGAAAAAGACAATTGAATGTGCCGTCTTCTATAGTAAGATTTATACTAGTAAGGCCCTTGGATTATCGCTTCAGTATTACATAACCTGACTTTGAACTTACAGGAATCAATGCAAGAAAAGGGCACAAATTACGTGTGTAGTCATGAGATGTTGCATGAGGTATTCTTATTAATACTCCATTGAACTGTCTATGTGATACATTTATGACTTTGATCTAAAGCTGACTGCTTGCATGAGTTCCTATGTATCATACTGGTTTAATGAGATTATAGCTTTGTGTGTTGTTTTCAAATCCTAGAACACAAATACTCTACAGCTAGAAGTTAGCAGGCCAACAACATTGTTTAAAGATTGCCATTTAATATGAATTTCTTTTTTTTAAATTGAAGTTTGGTTTTGTAAATAATTTAACTTTTGGTCTTTTAGGATTACCACAAGGTGCAGCATTTGGCGTTACATGCATTCCACAACACAGAAAATGAAGCAATGCGTGCTGAAAGTTGTTACCAGTTGGCAAGAGCTTTTCATGTGCAGGTGAATGAATGCATGTTTCAGCAAATAAGAACTTAAAAGAGAAATATGTTATAAGAGCAGCCCTGTACTAAAATTATATATTGGCAAGGTTTTGTAATATACATTACCATGGTCTTTAGCCTTTCCCAAATGGAATTAATATCAACAATATTAACCAATTTTAAAGCTTAACTTTTAAAGGCACATGCAATGTATCTAGAAAGCCTTTTTGAAGATATTATTTCTTTTACTTTCTCTTTTACATACCTATGTTAAGGACAAGAATTGTACTCACTCCAGAAGTATGCATGTGTTTCTTCCACCAGAAATTTATGTTATGGGATTTCCCAAATTACTAAATAAGAAAAAAAATGGTATGTGGGTGTGGAAGGGGGAGAATGAAAGAGAGAACAAAAAGGTTAGAGTCATTTGAATTTATTACATAACATTTTCTTCATAAATTTTTCATTTTCTGTACCATATACATGTTTCAGTTTGTTTTTTACACAGTTTTTTTTTTAAGATCCTGGTGGAATTCCTATAGTTACCACACAATTTTATTTAATTTATATGTTTTTTGTTAATGCATTTTTTGTGCTTATTCAGTCAATTATAAAGTCCTTAGAGCAGCAAAGCACGATTTAAGGCCAGTTTCACAGTTAAAGCATAAGCCAAAGCTTTATATCAATGACTGAATGTAGATAAAGCTAGGGTTATGCTATGCTTTACACTGTGCAAGTAATCACATGCATCCTCACTGATTGTGAACTGAACAATTCCACAGAACTGAGAACTTTATACTGTTTGCACATGAACAATGAATAAATTCCCATATACTGTTTGCGCATGAACAATGAATACATTCCCATCATTTATGATGATGCTGCTCCTGAAATTCACTTTGTAGATTCTCAGTAACAAATACTTAAAATGATGGGGAAAAATCACCAAAACATGGAAAAAAAAATTGTGACACGAAAAGTAGATTAGAATGATGGACAATTTTTACAATTCTGCATGCAATAGGTTTTGAGATAGGTACTGAAAAATTTGCCTCCTAGTGCCTCCTTGAGTGGCCTAAAGAAGTGAAAACAGCAGAGCAAAGTTGCCCTCCGTGGTGTTACGGTTACCATGCTGACTTCATATAACCAAGGTCACGGGTTCAAACCTGGCGGAGGACTATTGATTTTTTCGGGTGTAAAAATCCTTAGCATGGCTTCCTTTGGCAGGGAAGTAAAGCCGTGGGTTCCGTGTTGTAGATTTACGGCATGTAAAAGAACCTCAAGCCTAATAGAGAGGCCTCTGAGCAAAATTTAGCGGTCTTTCACGCCCAGTATAGAATGGTGCGCTAAGAACCATAGCAGTTAAAGAGCGTCCATAAATAAAATGCCATTTCATTTCATTTACAGCAGAGCAATAAGTGTGGGCTGTAGGGAGGGTGGCTAGAGGTTGTCCATGTCATTTCCTCTTTTATGGCTTCATCTGGCCATTCATTTGCTGCAATAAGCAAGTCTATCTTCACTTTAACGGTCACAATAATATGCTCCATGATGCTGCAATGCTCGAGTAGAAAATCGATAAGTCAAAAGCCTTAGTAATGGAAAAACACAATTGCAAGCACCAAATCAGTTGACAGTCGAGACTTGGCTCTCATTTTCAACCCATTTGCAGCCTCTCTTGTAGGTTTTATGCTAAGCAAACAGATAAACCTTTGAAATTGTGTGTTCACCAAATTTGTAGCCAGTTTCTGCAAAAATTCTGCCAGTGTCATGTCTTCAAGAGCAAGGAATTTGATGATAATGCATTGGGCAGTGGGAGCAGACATCTTGAGCAGAACTAACAAACGGGTCTGTGGAAGTCAATAACTCCTCATTCCCACCCAAATCATGTAGAACCTGCAGTACTTTCTGCTTAAAATTATGTGCTCAGAACAAAATTTGATTCACTCTCATACCTTTTAATCTACATATGTTTTTGAGGAAAGCCATTAAACTCTCAACTTCAAATGCAAATCTTTATATCCGTATAAAGTAAAAGCATCATGTCATATTGACGCAAGTCACAAAGACTTTTGATTATGTAGAAAGTTGGATGTTTATATAAGGTATAAAATGTTGTACGTATAAAAAAAAAAGAAAAATTATTGATTTATATGTCCATCCTTTACATTATCTGTTTTGCAGTTAGTTTACACTATTTGATGACATGAAGCATTGCAGATTACCAGATAGATAATTGCTTGTGCAATTTGCAAGCTATTCCAGATCTTGGACCCAATGCCACAGAAGAAAAAATATGTATGTAAAGCTAAGCCATATAAATATTAAAAGTACTTCATGTCTCAGTAATATGATGTTGTCATATGGGTCATCTTGCTAATAGAAGTTCACTCTAGAGAACCCAGGTAAAAATTAATTTTTAGAACATTGTCAGGTTATGTCCATCAAACCATGATTTTGGCTTCATCTTTGAAAAACATCCCAAAAGCAATTAGATTTTTAGAAGTGAAATGAAAATTAAGCACCTAAAAAAATTAAGTATGGTGTTCATTATAATAGGTATAAAACAAACACAATACCCTAAATTGGGATAGATAAATTGGGAATTAAAGGATATTATTAGTAATAAGTAATGTTTATTTTGTAATTAAAAAGCTGTATAAAAAGTTGATATATATACTCAAACTAAAATATTGTATTAGAAGGGTCTTATTTATGATTAATTTCTTCTTTTTAAATTTACTGATATAATGTTTCAGGGTGACTACGATCAAGCCTTTCAATATTACTATCAAGCTACCCAGTTTGCCCCACCTGTGTTTGTGTTGCCACACTTCGGTCTTGGACAGATGTACATTTATCGGGAAGACACAGAAAATGTAAGTCACGTATTAAATAAGCACTTGTACATATCCTTAGTCTTAAAATGGATGCACTTGTTACGAAACTATAACTATGTCATGGAGCAAAGAATGTTCGATAAGGGACTTCTGTTGCTCCTCTGCATACTTTTCCCCTACTAAAGCTCTCCCTCCCTCCTGCTTCTTCCTCCAGATGCCTCATGCCTAACTATTGCTACTTGTCCCTGTTACTGTAAATATCATCTTACTCACACAAGTCTAATAATTCTATTTCTGAGAGTGAATTACTATCATGATGCAAATATTGCTGTTCTATAACATGCATATGTTCACAACAGTTCCACTTTTCAGTGGTATATTCCTAGAAAAGTTTTTTGGCACAATGCTTCCTTCTCATTTAAAGATTTTTCAATTGACTGCTGTGATACCCGTCTGTTTCATAATATTTACAATTTACATATTAACAATTTGTAAATTACAATGGAAATGTTATAAATGCTTGTAAACTCTGTTTTACAAAAATGTTTGTTAATTTGAAAAGTTTGAGAAATTTTACAAAAACAGATATGCAGTTAACAATGTAAATATTATGCACTTTCTGTCATATTCCTATTTCAAAGTGCTGTCATGTATTACAAAAGGAACTAAAGAGCTAAGTTATGCCTCCATACATCTAGCTCATTCAATAAGTTTTATTAGTGTATGTAATACACTATATAAAACAATACATTATCAGGTTTGAAGACACAAAGATATAAAATTTTAATGACTTTCAATTATAGTCTTGCATTGCAGTGAATTGGCTGCTGCGCTGATGACTTGATATTTGATTAGTCATTTGCAAATGTGCATTATTACATTGTTTTTTTGTTTGTTTTTTGTTTTTGTTGTAAATTGCATTTCATAATTCAATTTTTCTTATAAAAAAAAACGGTTGCAATGAAAATAGTGTCAATTCATTATCAAAACCAAAAGAGAGAGAGTTGTATATGAAGAAATTAAGGTTATGTGTACTTTTATTTATTTTCTGAAATATATAGACATATTAGATGGTATAAACTATGGTAAGTGACCAGAAAAGAAGGGATTTGCCAACATAACACTGCAAGAAAAATAGTTTTTTCCCAATTTGGTGCCAGAGAAGATGGAGGTTATAGAAAATAAAAAAAACCTAGATGGATTAATAACAGAACTTAAAAGCAAACTTTGGCGTAGAATAAAATTATAGCTACATTTAATACTCAAGGACATAGATCTAGCAACTCCTAGCTACAAAAATGTTGTCTTAATGCCCTCTTTAACTGCACTTCATTACATAAGTAATGAATGAATGAAAATAGTTGATACTATGTTCAAATGAGCCCAGAGACCTTAGAGCTTCAAAAACCAACAACAACAACAACAACAACAACAACACACCACCTTATCCAGGCAAACCACCACTACTGAGAAGTGCACTTCAGGCTTCTTGCATGGGAAGCAAAAGTGCTACCACCATAACACCTAGATTGGCAGCTCTGGATTATTGTTATTGCTGTTATTGTCATTAGGGCTCAGTTATAAATGTCATTAGCATACCCTCTAAGACTGCACCATGGCTGAGTGGTTAGACTACTTGACTCTCACCAATTTTGATTGACTGCATGTGGGATTTGGGTGGACAAAGCAGCGCAGGAGCAAGTTTTCTCCAGGTTCTCCAGTTTCCCCTGTTATCGCTGCTACTGGCACTCCTTCATTCCATGTATCATCAGTGTCATCGCCTGCAGTGCCATAGTAGTAAAAGTGGGCATTATCAAAAAAAAAAACCTCTAATATGAACACACTGCAGGTAATATAGTAGTATGATGGCAGTGTGTTCATAAGATAATGCTGTTTTACTCATCCGGCTCAAAGTCTGCTATTGCTGTATTTATAACATTGTTATTATTATTATTATTGTTATTATTATTATTGTAAATATTCTTTAATATTTTAGGTGTATGATTAATTGGGATATGCATATAAGTTATTTACCTAACCAGAAACAATATAATTGCAAAGAAGCTAATGTTATTAATCTTACTTGTTTGTTGAAAATGCAATAATGTTATTATAAACAGGACTGTCAAAACAAAAGGTAAACATCTTGCATGTTTTCTTCCTTACTGTTGACCATATTCCTCATCAATATCATTTTGTGTTTCATAATTAGATATTTCAATCAACTACATGCCATTTTGATTATATACATTACCATGGATTTCCTTATTTAATGGTCAAACAAGTTTTGCTAATATTTTACTGGGATAATCTGAAATAACAATGGTGAATAGCAACACTGCTAACTCAGGTTTTAGTGGCTAAAAATGGAGGTAATTGGATTTCTGATATTGGTGAATACAGCCCTAAAAATAGCTGAGTTATTAATGTAATGTGTTTATAAAACTGACTCATTATTCTTAATTATATGCATAGGTTTGTGACTGTTTAGAGCAAATCGCTAAGCAGTATTCATCTACATCACTTCTTTTTACATTACAGGCAGCACAATGTTTTGAAAAGGTTTTGAAAGCACAACCAGGAAACTATGAAACAATGAAAATTCTGGGTTCTTTATATGCTAACTCTTCAAGTCAATCTAAAAGGGACATAGCTAAAAGTCACCTGCGCAAGGTTTCGGAGCAGTTTCCTGATGATGTGGAGGCATGGATTGAATTGGCACAAATCTTAGAGCAGTCTGATTTGCAGGGTGCTCTTGCTGCATATGCTACAGCCACACGCATTTTACATGACAAAGTTCAAGCAGACATTCCTCCAGAGATTTTAAACAATGTAGGAGCCTTACATTATAGGTAAGAGCAAACTATTTTGCAAATCACTATGTTTAATAAGAAATCCTAGAAATATAGACTGTAGTTGAAATTATAAATGATAATTGGGAGCTGTAAGTTATTGTAAAATCTAGTAGTGATCCATTGTATTTAGATTCTTACAGAGAAGTTCCATATTGTGGATGATCAATTTTTTGGACCCACATTAGAAATATACATGCGCACACACACATGCATACACTGGATACTATTTATTTGTGCCAAGTTAAACAAACTAGTTATGGCTTGGAACCATCACTCTTTCCTCGCCAAGCCATAACAGCAGAGTAATAAAAATATGTATACTGTATAAAGTTATATTTAAATAAGCTGGTAACAGTGTTATATACAACAGTATAGGTTAGAGTTAAAAGTTACATCACTTAGATTTATTTGTCTTACTGGTATTAAGTGTTACGTGCTCTGTCAGAATAGTTCCTGGTGTTATCTGGTGTATGAGTGGTGGTTGGTGGTGACATCTAGGTGGAGGAATATGCATACATGGATTTGGTAGCAGCAAATCAAAATTCATTATTTGTGTTTGTATTTTATAAATAAAATCTTTTCTCAAGTATCTAATTCTGTTGCATGTGTTGTAGGCTTTGGTGTGATAATATGATTAGCTGTCCAAAAATGATGTGAAACAGTTTCTCTTAGTTTTACTTATTTTGTCTCACACACATTATTTTGTGCAGCTAAGCTAAGCTTTATGTTTTTTGAAGAAACTATAGTGAGTGCTCAGTGAAATCTAGTTTCTGAAAATCAATTAGGAGAAATGGATAAGAATATGCAACGAGAAAATGGAAGAGGAAAGTAATTACAAAATAAGTAAAAGGGGGAAAGAACAGTTGCATCATATAGAGCAAGGTCTATTATACATATATAACTGTGGTGGACTAAGGAAAAAATAAAAATAGCAAGTCTAAGAAATGTATAAGAAAACGGTAATAATACATGTTTAGTATTATAGTTAATAAAGACATTCTGTTACATCAGGCCATGTCTTATTTTTTATACATGCATGTATTCGCTCTAGGGTTAATGAAATCAAAACAGTGTTATGATGTGCTAACAGTTAAAATAAATCTTCAACAGAGGAAGTGTTATGTTATGATGAAGGTTATAAGTAGAAGGGTCGAATAGATGTTGGGCAGGATTGATGGTGATTGGCTGTCACAATTTGCTGTCACTGATGTGACTATCACTCAGCTGTCTCATTGCTCTATTATACTTTTTGTCTTAAAATTTATTTATGTACATTTTCCTATTTGTTTTTAATGATTCTCCTAAGTCTTTTCTCTAAACCTCTGCTTTTGTACATTCATATAGCATCCAACATGATAAGCTTCTCTCTATCTCATCTCCTCATTTCCATTCCCAAATTCTCTATTTGTACTACCTCTTGTTTAGGGCCAGGTTTTTGAAGAATGTCAGATTGAAACAATTTCTATCCTCCAGTGATTCTACTGTCCTTCTACATTTTTCTACTTCCTTGCCAATCTAAGTCATATCTTACTTGAATTACTTTTATGTCCTTACCAAACATCACTTTCTTGTTATTTACCCTTTGAAGTCGTCCAATTTATTGAAGATCTTGTCCCAAACCTCCTAAGAAGTTATGCTCAAAGATGTTCTTAGTATAGTGTAAGCAGCAATTTCTTGCTTTTCAACAGCAACAGCTGCACAACCTGCTGAAAGCTTGTGTTGACTTTCTTGTTTTTTATTTATATTACTTCAAGTTTCTCTTTATCATCATCATCACATATTTTACTCATTTCCCTATAGCAAGGATGGTAACAAAGATTTTCTTGTTTTGACATAAGGTTCCAAACTAGATAAACAGGCATTTTCATTGAAATTCCAAATTAAAGGTATTATATATTTTTATTTGAGAAGGAGCATACTTGTATTCACAATTCACAAGTTTGAGTTTTCAATGCTGAAGCATAGGTTTAAATACTGTATTTATACAAATTCAAGATGACTCTTTTTTTTTCTTTTTTTTTTTCAAAATTTTTCTTATACAGGAAGTCCTCACCTGTTCCATATCTGTTTTGTTTTACTTCAGGCCCTAGAAAAGGGAAATTAAATGAAATGGCGTTTTATTTATGGATGCTCTTTAACTGCTGTGGTTCTCAGCATCCCATTCTATACGACACGGGACCCACAGCTTTACTTCCCTTCCGAAGGATTTTTACGCCCGAAAAAATCCATTGTCCTCCGCCGGGTTTGAACCCACATACTTGGGTATATGAAGTTAGCACGGTAACCATTACACCACGGAGGGCGACTAGAAAAGGGAACTGAATTGCAATGACAATTGTGAAGCAACAGCTTTTAAAACATTTGACTTATCACTTTTGCTTGGTGTATTCCATTATTTCCCTTCTAGTACTATTTTTTAAGAGTAGTTTATTTGCAGACCAGATAGAGAAAGTCATGTGAATGGAACACATTAGATTTTTGAGTTTGGATTTGCATTAAATTTATAAATAAATTTATTTTATTTTGTTATTAACTGCTAAGATACCATACTATTACATTAATGCTTGGTGATGATGTGAAATTACATGAATTTATTTACAGGTTAGGGAATTTAGAAGAAGCCAAGAAGAATCTTGAAGATTCCCTGAATCGTTCAAAAGCTGAGGCGGAACAAGATCCTCAGTACTACAATTCTATAGCAGTGACCACCACCTATAATTTGGCTCGTTTGAATGAATCTCTTTGCCAGTTTGATCGAGCTGAGAAGTTATATAAAGACATCTTAAAGGAGCATCCTAATTATGTTGACTGTACGTACAACTTCCAATGTAACATTACTTATAACTTTGTTATTACTGTATAGTAGAATCCTACTTATCCAAAACAATGAGGGTGGAAGTAATTCTGATAAACAAATTTTTGAACAGTCTGCATCTGTGGTCTAGGTTAGTGTGTGTACCTCACATTTAGGAGGTCCTAAGTTTGAATCTGATTTCACACATCCATTCATTCTCTATTATGACCTACTAGATTAAAATTAATACTTAAAAAAAACTGGGTAAGCTATGAATTACAGAAAATACTAATGTTATTTTTAAATAATCCGGTATTTTACTTTGAATTTTCATTTCACAGCTTTATTAATTTTTGTGTATTATTATTATTATTATTATTATTATTATTGCTGTTGTTATTTTGCATTAATTTAAAATGTGTCCTGATGATACCAGTATGTATACCAGCAGCACAATCTACTGGAAGGTTATGTCTGCTTTTTTGTGTTTTATCTATATTACTTCAAGTTTCTCTTTACTATTATCACATGTTTTATTCATTTTGCTATACTAAGGATGGTAACAAAGATACAGTCTTGTATCAGACTGTAGGTAAACAGGAATACTCCTTGAAATTTCAAATTAAAGGTGATATTTCTTTTTTGATACAGAGCATTTGAAAACAGATGAAGTATATTTGAGGGGCATAACCTCAGTTCGTCTATGCAAATCTTGGTCATTAGTGTAAAATATATGCTGACACATAATTGCATTAAGGACAAAGAAGGGATGAATATCTGACATTTTTGAAATGCCATTCTACCTTAAAGTTTTATTTAAGGGGGAAAAAAAAAAAACAGGCATTTTGGTTTAATGGCGATTTTGGTTGACTAATGAAGGTGACTGAACTACGTTCTGCTAGAGTGCAGTAACGGCTATACTAAATCTAAAATATAGAGATTTAATTTTTGTGTCATCATTATTATTATTAAACATTATCGAGTCTTTTAAGTTATGTAACATAAAACATCTTTTTTCAGGTTATCTAAGACTGGGTTGTATGGCAAGAGACAAAGGGCATATATATGAGGCCTCCGATTGGTTCAAGGAAGCTCTCCGTATCAACAATGAGCATCCTGATGCATGGTCATTGTTGGGTAATCTCCATCTTGCCAAAATGGAATGGGGCCCTGGACAGAAAAAGTTTGAGCGAGTTCTCAAGGTCAGCATACGTATCCGGTATATAATACTAATTCTAATAACCTTAATTGTAATTCTTAAATAATCAGAATCTTAGAAAAAAAAGTTATGCTGAGGTCAACAACAGTGTTAAAGTAAGAGGTGAAGCTTCCCTGACGACGTATTAACTTCTAGCCAGGTAAGTTCATGGATTGATTTTAATGTTTCGAAGATGATGTACATTTTCAAAATATTGGAGTCAATCCATGAATTTGACCTGGCTAGAAGCCTGGGAGCACTTAAAGTTAACAGTGCTAAAGCTTTATGTGTAAAATTCATGAATGCCAAAAGGTAAACATTTTAGTAGAGTCTATTGTACTGTTTGCCTAAACCTTCTATAATTTAAATGTTTGATCTTTTGTGGCATTGTACAAGATTTTTTCTTGATGTGAGGCACTTTAAGGCATCTGGGAAGTCTGAAAATTTAAAACATTATTAGATGGTCCATGTATTATGATTATGTAAATGAGAATTTAATTTCAAAAGAGTTGGGTTTTGTTGAATGAAGGATACAGGTTCCAGAATATAAAAACAAAGAAGGGGCAAGGTTTTCAAATTGAATAATTTTTTTGTTATTAGTTCTAACTAGTACTTGCAAATTACCCCCTTTTGTAATATTAGTGTATGTTTAGTTTTTGTTGATGACTCCCACACAATTATGCAACAGGAAAGGAGGGAATGGTGTTACCATTACTAATTTTATTAACAATGCTAGACTTACAATTGAGTCGCTACATTTGGAAACATGTTTTTTTAATATCACTACAAGGTTGTACTTCTCATCCAAACAATGGCCTAAAGCAGTAACTTTGTTAATAAAAGTAGGGAAAGATATTATTCAATGCTTTGGTATAATTTCTTCCTTTATAATGAACATATTTTCTGATCTGGTAATGTTAATAATTGAAGGAAGTTAAACCAAGAAAATCTGATGTGCTCCATTCATTTGACTTTCTCTACCCATTCTGCAAACAAACTATTCTTACAAAGAGATTCTTTTATCTACTTCATGCTAATCGACATAAGCATTAGCAGAAATGGTCTTACTAATTGATTTCTTGTAAGAAAAAGAGAAATATGGCTAAAGCAATAATCATTACTTTTAAAAGCTGGTCGCTATGTGAACAATTTAAGCTTGGTTTACCTTAAAAAGCCGGCAGTAAACAAAAATGAGATGAAAAGAAAGGTAACCCCGCTTGAGAAAAGCTACTAGTATAAATTTGAAACCAAAACAAGGAATAGCTTGGAAATGGTTAACTTCACAAGAAAAATGAATGACATAAACTGTGTTTTTTAGTGAGATCTACATTTTTTGTGTAGTAAGTTTTTGTCTATTTCTTACAGTTTACCAGTTATGCAAAATTCATCCAGAGTGAACAGGTCTTCAGAAGCTATTACCAGAGAATTCAAGATATACATTATATTTTTGTTGTCTCTGTAATATACAGTACAGGGTGTACATAAATGAATATTGGGGTTTTAACTCTTTATAATATTTATTAAATTCAACTTACAGTTATAAATGATATGTCAAATGAAAAAGCAACTCAAAACAGTTTTGTTCGTTGGCACAAGTGCGCATGTGCGTGCAATGTTTCTGCCGCAATCCGCTAGACAGCGGTAGTAGCAAAGATGGCGACTAGTAAACAGAAAGCGTTTTGTGTTTTACAGTTTGCAAAGACCGAATCTGTAGTTACTGTGCAACGTGCGTTCCGTAGTAAGTTCAGTTGTGATCCTCCTAGTGATAAAAACATTCGTAGATGGTATAATCAGTTTGAAGATACCGGCTGCCATTGTAAAGGGAAGAGCACGGGACGATCAGGAGTAAGTGAAGAGACTGTTGAGCGAGTGAGAGAGTCGTTCACTCGTAGCCCAAAGAAATCAGTTCGGAAAGCTAGTCGTGAATTACAAGTTCCTGTGTCGACTGTTTGGAAAGTTGTAAGAAAACGCTTACAGCTACGTCCGTACCATTTACAGTTATTACAGGCTCTAAAGCCGAAAGACCACGGATTACGTGCCAAATTCACAAACGACATATTGTTTCATGACGATTTTGTGGACCGTGTTGTCTTCAGTGATGAATCAACCTTTCACCTTAGTGGACATTTAGCATTCATAATGTGCGCATCTGGGGCTCAGAAAATCCTCACGAGATGGTACAAGATTCCTCTAAAGTGAATGTTTTTTGTGCCATATCCCGGCGAAAAGTTTATGGGCCTTTCGTTTTTGGTGAACTGGCACTTCTTACCTTGATACACTAGAGCAATGGCTCTACCCTCAGTTGGAAGAAAATGAGCCAGAGAACTTCATTTTCCAGCAGGATGGTGCGCCACCTCACTGGCATAACAAAGTACGCGATTTATTGAACGTCACTGTAGCCGAACGCTGGATAGGCCGCAAGGGCCCCAATGACAGGGTTTGCTATGCATGGCCTCCACGTTCTCCTGACCTAACCCTATGCGATTTTTATCTTTGGGGCTTCGTCAAGGATCGTGTGTACATGCCTCCGCTACCAGCTGACCTCCCTGAATTAAGAAACCGAATTGAAGCAGCTGTTGCTACAATTACTGAATGCACACTTATCAATGTTTGGGAAGAACTCGGCTATAGACTCGATGTGTGCTGTGTGACAAAGGGTAGTTACATTGAACATTTATAAGCTTCTTGGTAAAACTGAGTTGCTTTTTGACATATCATTCATAACTGTAAGTTGAATGTAATAAATATTATAAAGAGTTAAAACCTCGATATTCATTTATATACACCCTGTATTTTAATCAAAATCGTTAGACCTGTTTTTGAGAAAAACAAAATTTTCAAAAAATTTTCCATGTAAAGGGTAGTTTAGGGTGGGGGAAATTTTCTTGAAAATCCTTGGAAGATAATAAACTTAAATAACATGTTTGGTATTTACAGCTTTTAAGTTTTTGAACTATGCTGTCCACAGTTACAGCTGGACCTTTTTCTAAAAATGCTTTTTTTGGACTCCAAGGTTCTTGAAACATATTTCCAGTGAAATCTCTGTATGAAATCTTTGGGTGGAATATAATACCTTCTCCATACACTCTGTGCATAGTATGTTTTCAAAAAGTAGAAATTGATAAATTAAGGCTTCATACTGAAGGAAGTGCCATGTTTATACAGTAATGTCATATAGTTAAGCTTTTGGATGAAGAAAATGAAAGAAGGTCATATATTAAATTGGTTCATCTAAATGGGGATGATACATGAAAGGTAAAAATTACTCTTAATTGCTCTCCCTCTAGCTAGGTCCAGCTAGCTTTAGTATCATAGTATTCAAATGTTTTTGAGGCAAAGCCTGGAAATAAGTAAACATTCAGTGTAAAATATGCTTCATTTTTACTTTCTCTCCAACTCCTATATGCATAAGTAGAAAAGATATTATATTCTACCCAACTAGTGATTTCAAGCAAATACATGTTTTGAGGTCTTCTGAATAAAAAAGAAAGTGGTGTATGTGTGTGTGCATGCAGCATCTCTTAAAAACAAAAAGTTAATTAAATACATGATTTATTTGGCGATTCGATTAACTACACTAAACAACACTTTCTTGGGATTTTTGCCGGAACATGTTTTGAAGGACTATTTCCTTCATTTTCAACCAGACAAAATGAAGGAAACTAGTTTTTTGAAACATGTACTGGCAAAAATACCAAGTAAGTGTTGTTTAGAGTAATTAATTGACTTATCAATAAATGAATACCACAACACTGTTTACAAACTTACACAAAAAGAAAAGTGGACCAGAATTGATATTTAATTTCAGCATCTTCCAAGGCTATAATAATACAAGGTTTTTAAGAAAATCCCCCCACCCCAAACTACCCTTTACATGGAAAAGGGTAGTTTGATTCGAAAACTTTGATTTTCTCAAAAATGACGTGATTTTGATTAAAATACTTTTTTATAATTTGTAAACTATAAGAGATAGACAAAAGCTTACTACACACAAACTGTAGATCTTATTAAAACACACAATTTGTCTTTTTTACTTTCTCTACACATACTATGTACATTGTGTATAGAGAAGGTATTGCACTCCACCAAAAAATTCAATACCGAGATTTCACCGGAAATGTATGTTTTAGGATCCCCTGTATAAAAAATAAAAGCATTTTCACAAAAACGTCCGTGTGGGTGTGGCAGGGGGGTTGTGTGTGTGGGTGGATGAACACGATAACTCAAAAACGAAAAGTTGGTAAAATACCAAACTTGGTATTTAAGTTTAGCATCTTCCAGAGATGTGACACAAAGATTTTGAGAAAAATCCCCCAACCCCAAACTACCATTTACATGGAACTTTTTTCGAAAATTGAAAATTAGTTGAGTCAATTTTGTAGCACTACATCACTTACATTTTATTTCGGAAAACATGTTTCAGAAGCCCTGTGCTTCCATTGTCAATTCCTTTGGTCGACTGCCGGCATTGCTTGCTGTGGTGGTTGCCTCTGTGTTACAAAATCGACTCAACTAATTTTAAATTGTTAAAACACATCACTGTCACAAAGTCCACCATATATCAGTAATTTTTTCGAAAATTTTGATCTTCTCAAAAATGGATAACAATTTTGATTAACATATTGTATATTAAATATGTTTACCTGACAAATAAAATGTATATTGTGAATTTTCTGTGAATAACCTCTGAAGACTACTTTATTCTGGATGAATTTTAGGGAATTTTGTCTAACTGTTAAACCGTAAGAGATGTAGAACCAAAAATGTAGATCACTTTAAACCAAAAATGTAGATCACTTTAAAATGTGCAATTTATGTTATGTCCATTTTTTTCGTAGAGTTGATCGTTTTTTAGATATTCCTTGTTTTTGGTTTCAGCTTTAAAATACTTGTACTTTTCTCACACAGGACTTTGTCAATTCCTATCCATAGAAACAAAGGAACTTCAATCACATATCAACTAGCTTTTGACTGTCACTTTATCCTATGGTAATCCCTTATTTCACTTCTACTTACAAGGAAGTAATAAGACTATTTCTGCTAATTATTTCTCGATTAGCATTAAGTAAATAGAAGCATAAGCTTTTTAACAATTTGTTGCAGAGATGTAGAGAAAGTCATGTGGATGGAACACATCAGATTTTTATTTGTAGATTTAATCATTTCCAAGATATTGTGTGATACAGTAAAACCTTGTTAATCTGGACCAATTCGGGCTCAATGTTTTCCGGATTATCAAAAGTCTTGATCAAATGAAATAAATACCACAGAAAAAAATTTTGAATGAAATTAGAGTACTGTATAATTTTATTAGAAGCCACAATAGACCCACCTGGTTTTAATTACACATTCTTTATTTGTTTGGTTTGAAGAAACTTATCAATTTTCTTTTGTGGTCTATCATACATCTCTTTCACAATGAATCGCAAAGACTCCTCATATGATGGTAGTATGCAGAAATCTGTTTGTCAGTTTTCTTTGTCACACAATTGTCAGTTTTCTTTATTACACAATTCAGATGCTGTTTAACCTCATTTAATTTCACTTTTGACTTTCTGAATTCCACATCCTCAGCCTCAGATTTGCTATTAGTGTCCCTTGCATTGCTTACACATTCCACAAATTCTTCGTCAGTCATTATGTGATAGCCTGGGCCATCTTCATCTCTATCAAGCCAGTCTTCAATCTTGTCTTCTGTGACAGCTTTATCACCATCTGCAACCAGTGTTTGGTGAAAGTCATTTAATTCAATTGCATTGGTGTCTAATTCAACACAGTTATCATACAAAAATATCTTCCATGGATTATTCAATGTAGAGTTCAAAATGCTGTTTACTGCACTTGCAAAATTGAAAATCATGGATTTGAAATCATACGATTTTATATTCTGGAGTGTTTTTTCTTCCCGTTTATCTTCACTGTTCAGAGGCTCTTCAACTTTGAAAACTTCAGAACTTCAGACAGGAATTTCTTTCTGTACAGTCGCTTTGTAGTGTAGATAATGCCTTGGTGCATCGGCTGTAACAGGGAAGTTGTATTAGTTGGCATGAACACACTTTTGAGCTTACCTTCGGCACTACACAGTTTCTTTGCATCTGGATGCGTAGGTGCAATTATCTAATAGGATTATGGCTTTCACATCATTTTGGTTTTTATTTTCTTGGTGCCTTCTTATTGCAGAAAAATAATTCCTAAAGAAAATAATAAATTCTGAATTAAATATCAACCTCCATTCACAAAACATAAAGGAATTATAACAATTATATACAACATACAATATATATATGTATAACATTGAATCCTCCTATCTTTATCAAAACATAATATAAATTTTGAGCACTAAAAATTCTCTTCAGCTGAAATCAACATTCAGTATGGTTGTGAAACCAATTACGGGTGATGTCTGCTGTAAACCACGCGTTTTTTGAATTGCAGTAATGCACAGACAATGTAGACATTACATTTTAAGTCCTTGGTTGTTCACTTTTACGTATGACAACTGGATTTAAAATATTGCTTCCATCTGCATTACCACATAAAAATGCAGAAACGCATTCTTTGCACATTTTTCGCCCAGGTGTATATTTTAAGGATTTGGAGGCTTGTTTGTTCTCGGACAAGGTGCACCAAAATAGACCTGTCTTGTCGGCATTATACATTTGAGACAAATCTCACTTTCCTTCTTGAATGATAGATTTTAGTTTTTTTCTAAATGGGTCAACAGCTGACGTATCAGAACTTAAGCTCTCCCAACTCTTTTTTTGTTCACTATGTCATGATGCTTGCAGAATCTATTTAACCAGCCCAAACTAGCTGAAAATCCATTGATACCAAGCTGTTTTGCAAGACGTTCGGCAGCATCTTGAATTTCAACCTCTCACTGCAATGCCGCTTGCACGAAATTGTTTGTACCACTTGTATGTCGTGTCTTCTAACTTTTATGTAGCCGGCTGCTGCATTCATTTGACCTGACAATTTTCCTCATTTATATCACATTTAATCAAAAATGAAAGAGTTCACCCTTTTTCTTTTTTATGAACAAAAGTTTTTGTTTTATGATTCCATATTCTGCACATACACATGCAACAGTGGCACCATTTTCAAGTTTATCGATAATTTTTAGTTTCTCGTGTATTGTAAGCAATTTATGCGTACGTTTCCCCAATAATATTGTAGGTTTACTAAACGACATTATGCACTCAATTTGTTTCTTTATCTTAATGACAGGAAGGCAAGTGTTAAACTAACCCTTCTGACAAGAGTTGTTAGCCCTATCACAGGTGCAGAAAGGGTGTGGGAAGGAGGGCATGCTAATGTACCATTGTCACTAATGTATTCCTGATATTCCTAAGAAATTCCTGTTGTACAGTCTCTACAAAAATAATTTTTTTTTATCAGTATTAAAAGGATGCTTGTCCTAATTAAGCAAAATCTGGTTTAAAGGGGTCAGGATTAACAAGGTTTTACTGTATTAGTTTCAATTTTAAAATACTTATACTTTTCTCAAATGAGAGGTGCTCATTCATTTCATATCTCTTTTGTTTAACCCCTGGCTTTGCAAAGATAACTGAATTTCAATTATATTGCATAGAAACCGGCTTTTAAGGGATTTGACTAACACTTTAGTTAGTATATTCTCTTACTTCCATTCTACTTAAAAGGAAGCAAGTATAAAGACCATTTCTATTAATGTTTATCTCAATCTGCATCAAAAATAAAAGAATAATCTTTCATTAGAATAGTTTGTTTGCATAACAGGTAGAGAAAATAATGTGAATGGAACACAGATTTTAGTAAAATGAAGTGTATTTTGAGAGTGTTATATTGTACTTTAGATCTTGTAAAATTCCTAAAACATATTCACAGAATTTTTAAGATTTCATTAGAGCATGTGTACCAGTTCTTTGTAACTTAAGTCACAGAATTACCTGCCATTGTCTAGGACTTGGACAGCTTTGGTAAAACATGATTTCTTTAAATACTTCTTTATTTACAATTAGATAGAAGCTATTGCTGGTATTTAATTCATTTAGTGTGATCCCTTTCCCTTCTGATTCCCATCCACAGTGAAAATTCTCCAAATTGCTTCCAACTGAACATTTTTCAACCCCTTCTCCAATAGGGTAGAATGAAGAGAGGAACTTCATATTGTTTTATAATGGGAGAAACCAGGCTCATTTGTGGTAAATATCCTTAAACTTGCTCCATGCTAAGCATTTTCCAACCCTCCTATTGGGATGGTTTTTGTTATACCACCCCTAAAGGAATGAAAAGATAATAATTTATATTGTTATTTCACAAAAATATTTAGAAAGTGGATATGTTCATGCTGAAAAACCTTAAATTGTTTCCCACCATACATTTTCTGCATCCTCTTTCGACATGGGCTTTTTCTTTTTTATGTTACAGCCCCCTCACAGTATTTTTACACTTAAGGTATGTACGTGTATTGATATTGAAAATCCTCAAGTGCCTGCTTTCAAATAATTTTCAACCTCATCTCTCGTTAGGGGTGACCTTTTCCATTAGTGCTCCTAAAAATAGAGCATTATATTTAGCAAAAGTGTTGAGAAATCAGACTCATTCAGGCTGAAGATCCTTAAAATTGTCTCTGCCCAACATTTTCTATCCCCACTTGTGTTGGGAGAAGATTTTTTGAATTCTAACTACGGTACTTTTACTGTTGCCTAAATAATGTATGTGCAAATTTGGTTGAAATCCGTGCAAAGGTGTAGGAGCATTGTTATTTTTAAAAGTTGTACATAATTACATTTATATAAACTTTTTATTACAGAACCCAGCTACTTCTACTGATGCATACTCACTGATTGCCTTGGGGAATGTATGGCTGCAAACACTTCATCAGCCAACTAGAGATAAAGAGAGAGAGAAAAGGCATCAGGACAGAGCACTTGCTATGTACAAGCAGGTGTTGCGTAATGATCCTCGCAATATTTGGGCTGCTAATGGAATAGGTAAATAAAAGAATAATGAGCGATGATGATTATTAAAATAATAATATCCTTTATTTGCAATAGACTTTTCAGTTTCTGGAATTGTATATTATGTATATGTACAAATGTATAAAATTCATCATAATAATATCCTTGATTGTCAATAGACTTTTCAGTTTCTGGAATTGTTAATTACATATATGTACAAATGTATAAAAAGATAGAGAAATAAAATTACAAAGGTACTATAGGATAAAATCCTATAGGTTCATGAGTACACAATATTAACAATAAGCAGTGTGACAATGGTTTTCATGTTTTCATGTATACAGGGGTACTAGAAATTCAGTTCGTGTTTATGCAGATATTATATTTTATTCTATCCTATAGGCTTCGTGTATACATTTCATGTATCCTAGGAAACAACAAAAATGAGTCTTTATTTCATTGTAAATTATTTTAACTCAATTGGCAGCTTGCCAGGTAACAAACTAAGTACAGCTTTTTTAGCATAATCAAACACTTCTTTGGGAATATCCATTTTCATTCATTTATTGATTTATTTGGTGCAGTTTAAATCAGAATTGAAACTGTTTAATCCAGCAGGGTTATGCTGCAATGAACAAACAAACAACCTATCTACTTCATGACTAAAATTCAGTTCCTCGTAATGACGATTCTAATAATATTAATAAATATATTAATATTTCAGTTAATATTAGGATAAAACATTGTATATTAAACATGGCTGATTAGACTATTATTTGTTCATGGGGAATTATAACACTCGCGCTTACGTGCTCGAGCACTAAAGATCCCACTCACAAATAATAGTCTATTTAAGCCACAAATAACTAACATCAATACTATAGAGAGTTCTCATCATCAAATACTTCTGCAACCAAGTTCTGGGCAATCTCTTGTTTTTTCATGCAGCAAATTATGTATGCCTTTTTGTGCAGGGTTTAATGAACGTTACTCTTAATGTAAATAATTTCAACAAAGTTTTATACGAAACAGCTAATAATAATAATAATAATAGTAATAATAATAATAATAATAATGATAATAATAATAATAATAATAACAACAACAACAAAAACAAACAACAACCATAACACATTTTAATTGCTTATTAACTAGATCTTTGAATTAAAAAATTGTGTTTCATTCACTTGACTTTCTCTAGCTGTTCCACAAACAAACTGTGGTCTTTGGTGTTAAACAGGTTTTTGCATACATATTATTTGGCTCTTCAAAATATGCAGCAACTTCTTTTTTGTGTCCTAAGAGTTTTAATTAAATCTCTGTTTAAATATCTTGATTAATAATTGTGGTAACCCTTTAAGAATATCTTAGGAGAAAATATATGGCATTTAAAAACTGAAATAAATCTTTTATTAACTGTGGAGTATTTTGAAGCATTGAGTTTATCCTCATGCTTTGAAACAACTCTATGCTCCTGCCCTGGAAAGTTACTTTCTTATACTGTATTTACCCAAATACAAGACGACCGCAAATGCAAGATGATCCCCGTTTTTCAGAACTTAATTTTGGGATTTAGCATATCGTCTACATAAGACATGTTTGAAAGACAGGTATATAAAAGGAAAAAATTTTAAAGAAATTTAAAGCTTTACTATAAACAAACCAATGGACACTTTTGCTGATTAAGTCACTTAATTATTTATTTATTGTACTTAAATTGAATTTGTGCAGAAATTCACGTTTTGAGCGGCTGCTGGAAAGGGGAGTATGGAATTGTTTGGTATGGTGCTTAATGTAATATTTGTAAAATGCTTAACCTAGTTTGAATTTGTGTGTAAATTCACATTGCGGTGTATATGCAGCCTGAGGAGGGGAACTGCTCATCTAACTTCTCTTTCTATTTGCTCGTTGACTTCCAATACATTATGCACCAATGTAATTTTATTTTAGTCATGGAGAGTAATCTTTTTTTTTCAATGAGAATGCTCGTAGGCTCCTTAACAACTAATTTTCAGCGCAAAACGAAACACTCAAAATCTGCATCAATGCTCATGACCTTGGTGGTATATATATCATTTCACCCAGGCTTTGCCACTGCCATAACTGCATAGTTTGAAACTTACTTTTTCTCCGTATGGTTGTATGGTATTCAGAAAACATAAATCATGAATGCAAGATGACACCCAGCTCTGAACATTAATATTTTGGGAATAAAACATTGTCTTGCATTTGGATAAATACAGCATATAAAATTACAAAAATGTGCATTGTAGGGAAGAAAAACTTACCATTATTTCTATCACCCAATTGCCAACCTAATATAAGGAGGAAATTAACACCTGGATTATATGAAAACCAGTTTATTTACATACACATTAACCTAGAGCATACACATCTCTTGTGACCTGTTTTGGTGAGGTATTTGGCAGCTCTGCAATTGGTAATTGCATAGGACAGCAAAGGTTTTAAAGCAAATGAGCAAAGTATTTTTATATAAATTGGGTGGCAGTTTTGGTGGCAGTTTTGGTGGCTCAGTTGGTTAGGTGTTGGTCTTAAGGTCATGGGTTCAAACTGGCCCAAACCAATGGTTTTTAAGTATGCTTAAAAGTTGCAGCTCCATGTCAGTAGGTTTACTGGCATGTTAAAAAACTCCTGTGAAACAAAATGCCTCACACCGGTGGCACTTATATGATTCTGGCAGTTGCAGCATTGCTAGAAACAAATAATTTTATTTTTATAAATCATGTGTTTTATAGAATCTTAAAGATGAATATCAGACCTGTGAAATTCTTAAAACTTTGCAATACCATATTATGATGAGTACTAGTCTAGAAGTATGTTTATGGATATGCAGATGAGGTTACACAGTATACATTTTTAAATGCCTCCATAGAAATGTAAGGCTAAATGTTGTAGGAATAAACCATTAAATAACTGGTAATGTGAAGCATTTCAGCTAGCATTTAATAAAAAATGACAAGGTTGTACTACTTAGCTTAATCTACACTTTTCATAGAAAACAAATGCAAAACCGTATTTAGTGTAAACCCTAATTTATACTATACTATTTACAGAGAATTTTTAATTGGAGGTTTACAATATTTTCAATTCTTAAATTAGGAGTGTTGGTTTATGGAAGAGCTTAAATAACATGTTAAATTTATTTGCTTTTATAGGAGCTGTACTGGCACATAAAGGTTGCGTGAATGAAGCAAGAGACATTTTTGCACAAGTACGAGAGGCAACAGCAGAATTCTGTGATGTATGGCTTAATATAGCACATATTTATGTGGAGCAGAAACAGTATGTCAGTGCTATTCAAATGGTAAGTAATGATACTGCAATCCAGTTCATTAAACTTTATTTTCTGTTTTGCAATTTGAAAAAGCATGATTTGTATCTGCAAAGTAGCATCTGTATCTGATGATCCATTAAAATAAATTTTGAGCAAGCTTCTCTTTGCTTCATACCTCATAAGCATAAGTTATGTGATCTTTGAAATTGGAATCTATAAACATTTGCAGTAGATTTGAGAAACAGCAATGTCACCTTTCAGTTATGAGCAACTGATAACAGATCAATGCTTTTTACTGCTGTTTTCTGGAGTTTCTTGAAAATGTTCAATCTACATAGTCTTACCATAAATACTGTCACAAGTTTTCAATCAATTTACACAAAGTGGTTTGAGATGTTTTAATATACTGATAATATTAGTAACATGTATGTTTGAAGAATTGAACTGACATATAATTATTCAAAATGACCACCTCTGGCATGCACACAGGTCTTAAGTCTTTGTGGCCACTCATCTAATGAATTATGCAACATTTCCAGAAGGAAATCTGCTGCTGCCTTCCTCGCTTCAAACTTTCAATAATAAGATGTCTCTCCTTGCAAACCATTTCTTGAAGCTTAGACCACAGGGGGTTCAGGTCCAGACTTACAGAAGGCCAATCTGAGGTCGAAATAAAGTCCGGAACATTAGCCCTGAGCCACTCTTGAGTTGTCCTTGCTGGATTTCTTCGGATGCGAGCCGCCACTGCTTTCACCAACCCTGGAGTGCGCACAGTGTGTGGTCTTCCTTGCCTGTGGCGGTCTTTCACAGTTCCAGTCTCAAGGGAGCGCTGGACAGTGCGGTACACGAACCTCTTGCTTATTTTCAACTTCTGGAGAATTTTGAAGATCTCACCTGGGGATTTGCCTACCTTGTGCAAGGCTACTACAGCTACACAATTTTTGTAATCACCCCATTCCATTGTGGCAACTAACAATAACAACTTTCTTGTTCTGCATTGAATTCTCAATGACTCAGCGCTGAATAGCACAACAAAGGAATGTGCAGGCAGGAAGTACAGCTACTCTCAAACGTTGTGACAGTATTTATGGTAAGACTAGGTAGTTAGCAATTTGTACATTAATTTTTATGATTTTTAAGTTATTTGAAAGTTTATTTTAGAAAGATAATTAAATTAATAACAAAAACATTACATGAAAACAACTTTCACACTTGCAGTGTTGCAAATAGCTCTTAATAAGGGAACCCAATGACATTGCTGCTTCAAATCCCAATGAAACTCACACAATGTCTAGTAAATTATGTCAGATACTCTTTTAAGTTTAGTAAACATTGGAATATACCCAGAATTTTGTTTTTTGGCAAGTTTCACTAATCTGCTAATACTTGCAACCCAATACATTAGTGATTTGGCTGGAAGAACCTTGAACTTTTGAGGTGAGAATATTCTGGTATTTTCTGGAGCCTTTCTGCAATTGTATTAATGATCACTATGGCTGCTCAGAGACTGTGTATATAATGCATACATTATCATGGCTCATTTATTGGAATTCACCACTTCAGGGAATTTAAAACTTCATATTCATGCATTATTATTGGCTCTAGAACTGTGGTGCATTTGTTGTTATCCTTTGTAGATGATGATATTGTTAGAAAAGAACATGGTCTTTAAGGTGGGCTTCCACTGGCAACTTTATGTATGGAGCTTTGCTCTGTATAAAAGTTCTGATTAGTTTGTGACAAGTCCAACAGCATATTATGTTCTATACTTATTTTGCATTCCTGACTTACAACCTCACATGTTCTAAACATGTTCCTTATTCCCGCTAGGCGACAGTAACTAAACAAAATTCTGGGAACTTGCACTTTTGCAGAATCTTGCCATACGCTGCTCATAGCAGTTCTCAAAATGGAGAGAACTGTATGTTTACCAAGAATGTTATAACAGATTTGGAGCAGAAACCATGATGGTGGGATTCCAATGCTGTAAAATATAGTAGGTTCAATGCAATATGGCATGTTTGAGTCATACTTCGGCAATTTTAGGGACAGATATGGTAAGAGGTAAAAGCATAATGGAAATGCTCAATAAATAATAAACATGAAATTGTGAAACCTGCTAGGGATAGAGGCAAGTGCTGTGTATGTGCCTAAATGGCATTTTTCAACTCATAATTTTTTAGAGAGTGCGAATAAGCCACTCATTGGCAATGGTAGCAGCATTAAGGTAAGTACTGCATCATTGCCATTCGGGTCCTATCTTATTCTGATAATCCGTAGGTCCCTAGAAGTTATTTTGTGAAAATGGAAATAAAGCAGTTGGTAAAGCTGCATGGCCCATACTTTAACGCCACACCACCATGATAGGCTGAAGAATTCTCAGCACTTTTTGCTATCATTATGCAACAAAAAAAAGCACCTGTGTGTATATTGTTGCATGGCATTAACATTCTCAGTAAATCTGTTGATGTGCAGTTAAATATTGCCTTATATGAAATGGATCATGTAGAAAATCGTGGATCTGTAAGCATCCAGCTTACAACAGGTTCTTGTTTGTATTAAAATGCAAAGTTTAAATTGCATGTGATAAAGGCTACTGAAAATACAAATAATTGTACAGCTGCTCAAAAATATGGACTAATGAAAACCAATATAAGTCATTAGTGGAAGGGAAAAGCTACACTTAAAAATGCTTGTTCTAGGCGAAAGGCTTTCAGTGACAAAAGAAAAGAAGGTACCATGAGCTCAAACCACAGGTTATTACATATATGTGTGAGAAAAGAAACGAAGACTTTCCTATTTCTTGCGAAGTTATGTGTACCAAACCATGAGAACTGGCCAGGGTCAGCGAGATGAAAAGGTCGACAGTTGAAAGACGGTAATGGATGGTGCAGCAGAATAATGTGCCAAAAACGTTTAGTTTTGTGGCATAGAATTACAATAGTGCAACATCTACCTAAAGAATATGAAGAAAAGCTAATTCAGTATCAATGCGCGGTGGTAACCTATTATAGAGGGTCCTGGGTTGGTATCCTGCTTGGAGGTAATGGATATTAAGGAATGGCAGATGGATGACCAGAGAGTTTATGATACACTGGATTAAAACATTTTGGAACCAAAGACTGTGTGCCTTATTAAACCTCATGCCACTTTAAACCTGAAGGGTCATTTAATCTCAGAGGTAAAAAGTGAAATTGTGAAAAGCAACTGTTGATTCCTTACAATTCCAGGAGAATGACATCACAGCTGTAAGTGATTGATGTGCTGGTCAATAAACCCTTCAAGGAACATATTAAACAGCAGTACAGTAATTGGCTGCTTATGAGAAGCCATGCATTAAACCCAGCAGGAAAGCTCAAGAAGCCATCTATAGTTATGCTAGGAGAGTGGATACAAACAGCATGTGACGCATCACACCTGAATCAATAGTGAGAGGATTAAAATAATGCTGCCTCACCAATGCATTTGATGGTTGTATTGGAAGACATTAACTCATACGTCAAACACTTCATCTGAAGCAATAGTGACTGCTGAGGTGAACACAGTGGGCATTTTAATTGTTTTATGCCTAAAATATTTCATTTTAACTGAGGGACAGATTCAATAAATGGGTTGTTATAATTGAAACTGAAATATCTGCTTTGTTTATAAATGTTTAATATACTGTTCATGAGTTTCTCGTATAAAATGCACATATCTTGGCTTCAGTTTTTATAAAAGCTACTTCCAAATTTAAGTTATTGAAAAAGGACTTAATTAAGTATCATTTAGTTTGTTCAAAATATGTATGTAATGTTTTAAGTTATGTCTTTTTATATAGATTGTATACTAAGATCCAAAATTAAGTTCTGAAAAAGAGGGGTTCGTCTTGCATTTGGGGTCATCTTGTATTTGGATAACACAGTAAGTGTGGTACCCTCTTCTTACTCTTTAGTTCTTCACACAGGTTTTTCAAAGAATATAAATGATGGTTGCTTTTGTGTCAGATGTACATCAATCTAAAACAACTTGCGTGGTTTGCAAAATATGTATAAGTATAAGAAGCAAAGTTTGGACAGTTTGGCAAAATTCACTAAGCCCTGCAGAAGTTTCTCAGGGTTAGAAGTGACAATGCCATGGGGTTCCCTTGCAAACTTAGATGATAAACTTCATTTTGAAAAGTAGATGTTAAGTAGATTTCTTGCATGAATTTTTGAGATTTTTAGTAAAATAAATGATTGCTGTTTATAAGATGAAAATAATACTTTTAAATTTATATTCTGTTTTTGTTTGTTGTCATCATGCATTTTACCAAAATGTAGCAACCTTAAATGTAATAAATTGTTTTAAAATATTTTCCACAGTATGAGAACTGTCTGCGCAAATTCTTCAAGTATCATAATGTTGAGGTACTGCAGTATCTTGCTCGTGCATATTTCAAAGCCGGTAAGCTGAAAGAAGCAAAAATGACTCTGCTTAAGGTGTGTATATATTGTAAATTATCTCATCAAGGGCTTCTGTTACAATTTCCTGTTTGCTAACCATTGGTTATTGCTAACTGTTGGTTAAATCATGCAATGAATACTAAGTATCAGATTAGTTAACCTGGAGTTTATTAACAATTCAGCGTTTCTTCATCTGCATGTATATGGATAGTGTGTACACAAGTTTTCATTGGGCATTGTTTTTTTTCCCACACAAGCTATAAGTAGGAAAGGAGATAGATAGATAATCAGACTGAATAATTCAATACTTTCTTTTCTAATTATTGTACTTATATTTATTACTGCACTTACTATTACAGTAAAACCTGTCTTCATTGGAATTGAACAGGATTCTCAAGCATTTCTGTTATGGGCAGGCTACCGTTTAACAAAGATATAACAAAATTAAATCATGATCACACAGACATACTGGGATAAAAATATATGTAACTTATTCAATTGTATATTTATGTGTAAAAAGAAGCTAGTAACAGTGAAGAAATACACAAATATTAATATAAAAATAATAATTGCAACCAATCTTCACTTATCTTTTGGAATCCTTGTCTGGACTAGTTTTGCAACGATTTCATTGCATTATCAACATATCCTTTTGGTCTCTTTTTTGATGTTGTTTATTTACACTGTTATGGTTACTGCTACTAGGTGGATTGTGTACTAATGCATTGCTAACTACTGGAATCAAAACAAATTTGGTAAGAGTGTCAATTGGAGGTATATCAAAATTCATTGCATGATTTCTATACTTTAATATTAATATTTTCTCCCAAACCATTAAATCTATGGGCCCATTTAAGTGTTTTAATAATTTAACATCTGGATTTATTTCATGATTAAATTTCCAAAAATGTTCTGCTACAGCTGATTTATCAATTTGTTTGTATTTAATATTCCTAAAGTGTTCTTTTACTCTGGTTTCCAAATGACGTTTAGTCTTACCAATATAAACAAGGTCACAATTTAAACAGTTTAATTGATAAATGCCAGATTTTTTATTTTTTGAAATTTCATCCTTTTTAGAAAAGCCTAACAAATTTTTTATACTATATTTATTTTGAGGAACCAATATTATGCCATGCTCTTTGAAAATATTTGTGAATTTTTTATTTGCCCAAGGGTGATAAGTAAATTTTTTAAAAATGTAATTATCTTTTATTTTCTTAAGCGTAGAAATATCTTTAATAGCTTTTTGATATTTAAACTTCTCAATTTTTTTATTTATAAAATCAGTATTAAAACCATTAATTAAAGCAGTGTTAATAATGTGTTTATATTCTTTATAGAATTCATCTTTATTAAGGGGTAAATTAATTAACCTATAAATTAAACTATTAAAAACAGCAAATTTATGTGAAAAAAGGGTTAAAGCGATTATTTTTTATATAATTTATCAGTGTGGGTTTGCTTTCTGTATATTCCAAAATTCAATTTATTGTCTTTTTTTATTATTTTTAAATCCAGGAAAGGGAGATAACCATCACTTTCAGTTTCTAATGTGAATTTTATAGCCTTATCTTGTAAATTTAAAAGTTTTAAAGCATCATTTACATGTTTATCAGGAACAATAGCAAATATATCATCTACATATCTATACCAAGTTTTCAAAATTAGAGGGAATGCTTTGTTTCCAAGCATTCCTAGAGAAAAACTTTTGACATTTTTAAAAAAATGGTTAAGTTCTATAGAACTGAATGAAAATTTAATAAATGATTTTGTTATCCTTACTAATCTTTGTTTGGATCAAAATTTTTTCAGCTTTAATGACAAATTCTATCAACAAACTTCTGGTTTAGCAATGGGTAGTCCACTTTCACCTTTTCTTGCTGATCTTTTCATGAGCTATTTTGAAAGCATTCCCTCTAATTTTTAAAACTTGGTATAGATATGTAGATGATATATTTGCTATTGTTCCTGATAAACATGTAAATGATGCTTTAAAACTTTTAAATTTACAAGATAAGGCTATAAAATTCACATTAGAAACTGAAAGTGATGGTTATCTCCCTTTCCTGGATTTAAAAATAATAAAAAAAGACAATAAATTGAATTTTGGAATATACAGAAAGCAAACCCACACTGATAATTATATAAAAAATAATGGCTTTAACCCTTTTTTCACATAAATTTGCTGTTTTTAATAGTTTAATTTATAGGTTAATTAATTTACCCCTTAATAAAGATGAATTCTATAAAGAATATAAACACATTATTAACACTGCTTTAATTAATGGTTTTAATACTGATTTTATAAATAAAAAAATTGAGAAGTTTAAATATCAAAAAGCTATTAAAGATATTTCTACGCTTAAGAAAATAAAAGATAATTACATTTTTAAAAAATTTACTTATCACCCTTGGGCAAATAAAAAATTCACAAATATTTTCAAAGAGCATGGCATAATATTGGTTCCTCAAAATAAATATAGTATAAAAAATTTGTTAGGCTTTTCTAAAAAGGATGAAATTTCAAAAAATAAAAAATCTGGCATTTATCAATTAAACTGTTTAAATTGTGACCTTGTTTATATTGGTAAGACTAAACGTCATTTGGAAACCAGAGTAAAAGAACACTTTAGGAATATTAAATACAAACAAATTGATAAATCAGCTGTAGCAGAACATTTTTGGAAATTTAATCATGAAATAAATCCAGATGTTAAATTATTAAAACACTTAAATGGGCCCATAGATTTAATGGTTTGGGAGAAAATATTAATATTAAAGTATAGAAATCATGCAATGAATTTTGATATACCTCCAATTGACACTCTTACCAAATTTGTTTTGATTCCAGTAGTTAGCAATGCATTAGTACACAATCCACCTAGTAGCAGTAACCATAACAGTGTAAATAAACAACATCAAAAAAGAGACCAAAAGGATATGTTGATAATGCAATGAAATCGTTGCAAAACTAGTCCAGACAAGGATTCCAAAAGATAAGTGAAGATTGGTTGCAATTATTATTTTTATATTAATATTTGTATATTTATGTGTTTTTACTATACGTAATACCATCAAAACTTTTAATGAACGAAAAATAGCAGTACACCAAATCGTATATTTTTTCCAGTAGTCAAAGTATCTGGCAACTTTTGCGAAAACACTCCAGCCATCCTTAGTTGCATTGAAATCAGTCTTGCCCAGTTTTTCAGCTACCTTTTTAGCATATTCCTGTAACATAGGCCTGATATGCAGTGATTTTTTGCCCTGACACTAACAAACCATCCCACACTATTTTATTGATGTCTTGGTTTTCAGTTTTCTCAAGCTCTCTCTCCATTTTTCTATTAACACAGTTTTCCATTGCTTCAAAATTTCTGATTTCTTTATTAGAATTTCGTAAACTTGAGTTTTGTATACATTGAACAGCTTCATGATCTGCTTGACACTCAGTTTATCACATTCACTAGCATAAATCACTTTTACTCTCGTGTTAAGATCTAGCACAATCCTTGTTTTCGAAGTCATGGTGACTACTGCGAAACTAAATCGTCACCTATGTAGGCTTAGAGGTGAACCTTAAAGTTCTGTTTGATAGGCCATTATATCACAAATTGTATAGGGCACAGACAACAATAAAAAGACAATTAGCCATGCTTATCTTAACATCTGTGGTTAACTAAACTATGTAGTGAAGGATGACTATGATAGGATTTCTCAGTATTCATTAGCATACTCCTCCCTCATAGACCAGTCAGGTAGCAGCAAAATGTCATGTTTTGACATAAATATCACATCTGTAGAGCACACAATGCAGACTTTCACAGGGTGTCTGAACATTTTCTAAATGCTATATTCTAGAACTGGAAATTTTCCATTAAAAGGCATATTTTGAATTCTGTTGTCTGCATTAAGACAGTTTCCGTTTAATAAAGGAAATTTAGCATGTTTTTCACCAATAAATTCTCAGGGTTATGAAATATTTCCATTTAAAGCAGATTTCCCTTTAATAAGGGATCTTTTAAACTCAGGTTTAACTGTATTTATATTTTTATACTGCATTATAAACACTGACCATGTTAAATTCCAACTGAATTGGAATTAAGGGTTGTAAATGGGAACAAGTATTCCTCAAACTGGTTCCAGTAAGTAATTACCAAGTGATGTTTTGTGTTACAAAAACCGACTCAAATTCTTTCCATTTAACATTCACAATCTTTCTTTTCAATAAGAACTCTTAAAAAAAATTATGCTGTTATCCCTAAGGTAATTTAATCTTTTAATCATTATCAATGGATCATTAATCACATAAATTTCACAAATTTCTTTGCAAGTTTTCAAACTGACCATGTTCTTAAATAACGTTTCAATTTTATTCATTGTACTTTTAATAAAGGACATTAAAGATTTTACTTGATGTCAATATTTTTATGCTCAATTTCGTGCTATCTAGGCAAAATTTGTGGTTAGTCTTCAAAATAAACTTTTTGCTATTTACTTGAGCCTCCAGTCTTATTTATGTGTATGATAAAATCTAAGATTTATTAAATTAATTTGGTGGTTTTTTGTGATTAATATAGATTGTTTGGAACAGTGTGACATTAGGCTTGGTGCATTCAGTAAAATAATATAACATATTTGCTGTTAATATTATGATTTGTATAGGTTAGGTAGCACTAAATTTCTAAATATTTTAGATAAATGCATGAGAGTTATGCCATTAGTTTAGTTCACATAAATAGTTTGGAATAAGTGAGCTGCATTTTGTGTTATTTAAAACATAATACTCTTCCTTTATTATAGTTTTAGGAGACAGTATAAAATAAGATAGGCTATTTGTGTAGCATAATTTGAAAGTAAGTTAAGAAATTTCGAGCATTAGGTTATATGGGATTCCACTGTCAATATACATTTTGCATAAATAGGAAGGAATACATTAGCAGCAGAGAAGGTTGGAGTTTTTCCTGATTCTAACATACATGGTGTGATCAAAAAGTTCTTGGAATGAGGCCATAAACACAACACTACTCTTTGGTATGGCTATTCTGCACTGTCACCCTTGGGAGCTGATACACTTATCCCTGAGCATTTGCCATTGTTGGAAGCACCCCTGGAAGTCATCTGCTTTAAACACATTCAGAGCCTTCAGCAACTCACAGTGGATAACATCAGTATCCTCAAACAATTCCCTGGAGCCGTATTTTAAGTTGCAGGGAAAGAAAAAAAGTGTGCTGCAGGCAAATCTGAAGAATAGGCGGGATGGGGAATATTCATCATCTCTAAATTTTTTCAGGCTTCTAGCCAGATAGATATGGATTGATTTGGCTAGAAACCCAAGAAAATTTAGAGTTGGTACGTCATCAGGCAAGCTTCAGCTCTTACTTTAAATTCCTTTACGGGAAAGAAATTTACCACGCCATTAAGGGATCAATCCAACAGTAAGTGAAACTGAGTGGAGAGTAGGGTACAAATGAAATGGTTTATCTGAAGTACACTTGTGCTTATTTTATTTCTATCAGGTGTAAGAAAGAAACAGTATTGGTAAATTGGTGTACAGAAAGACCTAAGCTCATAAAAAGATTCTAATACTATTAGAAATTGTTAGCCATTGAGCACCTTTAGTTAACCTGAATCATTTCCTAATCCCTCTCTTCAAATTTATTTTTCAATTTAGACACAATAATATATTATTTATTGGAATTATCACAATGTGAAGCACAGTAATTATAATTAAGTAATATTGATTCAACATAAACACTCTTATGCTTCAGAAATCTTGTTTTCCCATAGGATAATTGTTTAACCTTCCTTGAAGGCATCCTCAGCTACACCAAATCAAGCTGAGGATGTCTTCAAATAAGGAGAAACAATTGTCCTAAAGGAAAACAAGATTTGTTAAGCATAAGAGTGTTTTTGTTGAATCAATGTTATTTAATTATTGTTTTTGAATAATTTATTCCTGTTATATGCACAATATCTTAGCACCTCATTCTCGGCATGTTACAAAAGGAATCAAAGCATTTCAAAACATTAATGTTTATATTTTGTTAACATGTTCTGTGTAGGTTAGAATGAATGAAATTAATAAATGCGTATGTTAAGAAGAAAGCCCCCACATGCAGACAAAAAATGGAAAGCCTAATGTTAGGCAGGATTTTGCCATTAATACAGTCTGCAGATTAGGGTGCAAACATGTTGAGTGATTTTGGAGTATTATTGCATACAGATTTTTCCATTTGATTTTCTGTAGGTTAGCAGGAAATTAAAACATTGTCGGGCAATCTTATATTATCTGGGCCCTGTAACCTCTCAGCCACTTTCATTCTCCCCTCTGTTCATATCAGATTGAACATCAGAGTTTTGTTTTGATATATTGCACTCCGCAGAGAGAAAATACTTGTGTTTGAGGGGGTGTAATTTGTAATAATCTGATGATTTGATAATTCACACATTTAGTATTCAATTAACATACTTATTTCACCTGTTTATGTATACATTTTTTATTTATTAATTTTAAAGGAATAGGGACAGGAAATGATAGTTTGCATGAGAAAGGAATATATTTCAATATGTTTATTTTAATGGAATGGTGCATGGAAAAGACAGTTTGCGCATTAATTTATTTATTTTAAAAGTAACTTAACTTTCTCATACAGGAATCTGTCAACTCCTGTTCATACCAACAAAGGAACTTCAGTCACATAGCAACCAGCTTTTGACTATCACTTTAACCTATGCTACTCCCTTATTTCGCATCTACTTACAAGGAAGCAAGTAATAACACTATTTCTGGTAATGTTTTGTCGATTAGCATGAAATATATAAAAGCATAAGTTTATTAACAATAATTTATTACAGAGATGTAGAAAAAGTCATATATGTGCATTACCAAATCTCTTGTAATTAGCAAAAGAAACAGTTTGGAATGCCATTTAATAATAAGCGTGGATAACTTTGTACTGTAATGTACACCTTGATCTGTGTCAGGATTGCCACATATATCTTGCCTGAACTGCATTATTTATTGTATACTGTACTAACACTATGGTAATGTAATGAGAGACCTGAACATGCATAGAACTTCTCCCTTTTAAAGCTTATATATCCTGATAGACCTTCCAAGATTATCTCAATTCTGAGCCGTCAGAGAGAATCAAGCAAAGTTCCATGGATGTTCAAAGGTTTCATCATGGTATCACAATGCATATAAAGTTCAAAAAGCCACGCTAGTGCAAAATAACATCTAATACAAAATATAAATTAACCATATAAGATTTTATGTTATTTAAGTATTGTATTATTTTTGCAGTTACACCTTCATATTATAACTAAATATTTAATAAATTTAGATTTTTTTTTATTTAAGGTAGGTATTCTTTTTACAATTGATGCATTGTATTTGTAATTTATGCAACTAGAGGATAATCATGATAATTATGACATGAGTGAATGATTATCTGTTTCACTGTTATTTGTGCAAGAATTTACATGTGTTATGTTAAGATTATCTACAACATGCAGTTTTATGTAGTTTGAGCATTATAAATTATAGAAAATCATGAATAATTTGGCATCCATAGCTACATAAATGAGAGCTACTCATATGATCGTAAATTAAATATTAGCCTTCATTTGTGCATTTCATTTTTTATTACCTGGCATGTTGAACCAAAAACTCACAGCCATTTGCCTGCATTCTCTTCCTGGGAGAGAAGTGAGCAGATGTTAGAGACTTGATGTATCCTATTAGCACAACATGTAAATAATTATAAATTCAGATCTTATAAAATTCAATGAAAAAGGAACTTAATACAGTGAAAACAAATTTAAGATTAAATTTTGTTGAGATTGAGTTGTTTGAACACTTCAAATTTCACTCACTGTGCAATAAATACAAGTAAGCTTTGCCTACATTATTAAATGCTGTCTCAGATCTGATACCTATATATTTAATTTTATACAGAAGTTTTTACATCTTTGTTTAGAGAAAAACAAAGCACAAGATAACTTCATCTTTTCTATAAGGTATGGCAATTTGGAATTGTGGTATTATATCATTGCTGTACTATATGCAATATTATGTCAATTATACACAATACCATATTGAATACAGTACCAACCTGTTTATAATGGTAGGATTAAATAAATATTTTCTTTGCATGAAAGTTGCCCTCTAATGTGAGATAGGGAACTCTGAAGCCATTTTGATTGGGCCCATTATATACAATATTGAATCAAGAACCACACTGTTTATAATTGTAGGATTATGTAAAAAATGTTAACACCTGAAACTAAAGCTGGTGTGAGAAAACTAAAGCCATTTTCATTGAAGGATGAAAACAAATGATGTTTGATTTCAGGCACGCCGTGTAGCACCACAGGATACAGTGCTGTTGTATAACATTGCATTGGTTCTGCAGCGCCTTGCAACACATATTCTTAAGGATGAAAAATCTACATTGGAGACTGTTCTACAAGCTGTACGCGAACTGGGATTATCACACAAGTATGCAGCCATTAATACCTCTTTTCTTAAATTTTGGTATCTCCTGATAAGTAAACTTCTAGCATAACAAAATGTCTCTTTAGCAGCAAGTTACTTGGGCATAACTACCCAGTTGAATTAGTACATGATTTCACAGTAAATATTATCACAATAAATCAGTGTTAATTGCCGAGACTGGGAGATCCATGGTTCAAAACCTGGCTATGGCATGCATTTTTTAGTGTGATTATCTTTCTAACTCCTGTACTAACCATGGCTTGTGTGGAAAAATAATTTAACACTGACCTAATAGTTATACTATGAAGTCTGGTGCTTAAGGCACTCATAATGCTTAAAAATGACTGTGTTGGTCATAATTTTGGGCTTTTAAATTTTGGTATTTACTTGTTCTTTCAGCTGTATAGATATATATTTATATATAATATCTTGTTTTAATTGGCCATTATTTGCATTTTTCTATATTACACCAGAATCCAAAAGTTGTCTCTCGTTTTCTCATTTATTAATTTTTATACATCTTTTAATTCAAAAAATAATAGACTTCTCATAGCATCTTAAATGGATGTATCCTATGTAATTAAAGGAAATTAAATATTATATGTGCTGACTGAAGAAAGAAAAGAAATAAAAAAAATTGTACAGTAAATAGAGACTTACTGAACAAAAAAACCATCCTTGCTGAAAGAAAGAAAAAAAATTTTCAAATTTCAAAATGCATATTCTGTAACTTTTTGAAGCTCAGTGTATTCTACACATATTTAAGAATGTCTTGAATCAAAGAAAAAAGTTCACAAATTCATTAATAATTAGAATTTTTTGAAAAAAAAATCAATATTTGCATTTATACTCTTTTTGCACTACTACAATTCCCCTCCCCTTTCTTTTTTTTTTTTTTTTTACCTCCAACAGAACACTTAATATTGGTTCCCTTATGATTAGTAAAAGTTTGATAAAGATTACTCAATAATTGAAGATTTTGCAATTAAAGGGTCATGAATACCTCAAACAACATTGGTAGCCACCATTTCGGGTATGTCATTTCAAAATCATTTGAGATGTCCTTGTGGTCTGCTGGGAAAAATCAGTCATTTGAGGAATTTAATGTTGTGTTGGCATGTTGCTATGTTAACTCAGTGGTTAGGGCAACTGGACAGAGGCTGGGAGATAATGTGGTTGAAATGTGAGCTATGGCATTGAATTTTTCAGTCTGACTCTACCTTTTCTAATGTTAAATAATAAATGTATAATTCAATTCATTATCTCTTGGTTTTACTTTTAGAAGTAGCACAAGCTTTAACTTTGAGTCTTAACATCTTATATTATATTTTCATTTTACACTGCTTTTATATTTTGCAGCTATAGTTGATACAATTTCTAGCAAGTATCATCATTGTTTTAAGAGAGTTTATATTGATATCAGCTGCTGATCAGTACTGAGGAAGTGGTATACAGAGTAGTAGAATGCTCATTTTGTAGCTTATAGCATCAGGGGCATTCTTCATATTGAAGTAGATATACATTTTAGTTAGATATTGCTCTGGAAAGTGTATCCTGTTATATTTGCTTTCTGCAAATGTAACATGTACATAGTGTATAGAGAAAGTGTTGTAATGCACCCTAAAATTTGATACTGAGATTTCACCAGAAATGTGTGTTTTGAAAGCCTCTGAATCAAAAAAAAAAGCATTTGTTGAAAAAAAAAAAAAAAAAGGTCAGTGTGTGTGGGCGTGGGCGTGTGCGGTTTTTTTTAAGGAAAGCATTCCTAAAAAAACTCACTAGACTGCCCAAGTTCAATCTCACATGAGATTTGTGGTGGACAAGGCAGCACAGGGGTAGGTTTTCTCTAGTTTCTCCCACCATGCACCATCTTCATTCCATATATCATCAGTGTCATTGCCTGCAATGCCATAGTAGTAAAATTGGCATTAAACACAATTTAAAAAATCCTCAAAAATGAAAATTCTGTTAAATACCAAACTTGGTATTTAAGTTTGGCATCTTCCAAGGATGTGACACGAAGATTTGCAAGAAAATCTCCCCACCCCCAACTACCCTTTACATGGAACTTTTTTCGAAAATTTTGATTTTCTCAAAAATGGCTAACGATTTTGATTAAAATATTGTATATTAAAGATATTTACCTGACAAATAATGTGTATATCTTGAATTTTCTGGGAATAGCCTCTGAAGACTACTTTATTCTGGAGGAATTTTTCATAACTGCTAAACCGTAAGAAATGGACAAAAACTTACCACACAAAAAATGTAGAGCACATTAAAACACACAATTTATGTTATATGATTTTTTTTCAAGGAGTTGATCGTTTTTGAGATATTCCTTGTTTTTGGTTTCAGCTCTGAAAAACTTGTACTTTTGTCATACAGGAATTTGTCAATTCGTGTCCATACAAAGGAACTTCAGTCACCTAGTAACCAGCTTTTGACTTCACTTGAACCTATGATACTCCCAAATTTCGCTTCTACTTACAAGGAAGCAAGTAATAAGACTATTTCTGCTAATTTTTTCTCGATTAGCTTGAAATAAAAAGAAGAATAAGGTTATTAACAATAATTTGTTACACAGAAGTAGAGAAAGTCATGTGAATGGAACACATCAGATTTTTGTAAGAATAGTTTGTTGCAGCATAGATTGAAAAAGTTATGTAAATGTGTCACATCAGATTTTTGTAATTCTCTCTCTCTTTTTTTTTTTTTTTTTTTTTTTTTTTTTTTTTTTTTTTTTTTTTTTTTTTTTTTTTTTTTTTTCCCATTTGTATTAAATAATTGTGTTTAAGTACTCTGTGATAAGGAGAATTCTCAGTGATTTTTTTTTTTTGTGTGAAATTGCTTAACACATTGAAGCCCAGGCATTTCAGTAGTTGAAGTGCCAAGAAACCCAGGGTTTTTACATCTACTTTGAGTTATTATTTACAGTACATCAATTAAATCTGCTGAAAAGTATTGGGACAATCTAAAAGTATATTCAAGGATTTCTCAACAAGTAAGAAAATAGTCATAACTTCCGTATTAATATTTTATTTTAAATTTACAACAAGTATGAAATATGAGTTTGAAAGAAAGCTGCGTAAAGCTGCTTACACTCCATTTATTCAAAGTTCGAAAAACTCTTCCCCGGATTCAGAATTTTCCACAGCTTCATTTGTATCGTGAATTTCAGCTTCAGTTCACAGAAATCAAGGAAAATGCAGCATTTTAACATTTAAGAGTAGAAACGTTACAAAACGATCATCACCCTCAAAGAAAATGGTGCGACTTCCCAAGAGCAGCCAATATTACTAAATCTCCTAAAATTCTTAATAATTGACTAAAGCAAGAACAGATGGAAGCATAAATCAGACAACTAAACGATAATTGATATATGTTCTTTGCCACATAGCTATGCTCGGGCATGGGTCTCATGAACATTTCAATGGCCCGAGCTACACTCGGGCTTGGGCTCCAATATGTTAAGGACCTGTTCTTTTCAATGCTATAACAATTTTTGATTTTAACAAAAATAAAAAAAAAAATAAATCTGAAGAAAAAATTTCAAACATTTGCAGAAATTGCAATTAGTATTTTAATTTTTATTAACAGTTGTTATCAATATATTTTTGCTTGACAAAATTTTATGTACACAACAATAGAGAGTTTTAGGCTTAAAATAATTTTTGGAGCTCCTCTACCTACTCAAAATTAATTTTTAACCAGAAAACAAGATAGTTATTACTAGTTGACCACATTATGAATGCCTTTGATGGGAAGATAAAACTAACCAGTTATGGAACAAGTGAGAAGAGCATTGAAATTGTAGTCAGTTAAGGAAAACATTTGCAGAGGTGCTGCTTCCAAGAACCTACATGAAGACATATCAGCTGATTAGGACTGTTTACATTGTGCAACTATATATTCCCAGTGTCACCTTCCTCTCATTCACCTTGCCTCTCAAGCCTCGACAATGCCAACAAACACTGTGATACCCTCCTCCAAGTTGACTCATATCATGGTTGAATATTAGAAATTTCCAGGTTAGAGTAAACAGAAAAATTAACTGGCAATAAATAGCTTTGTGAGGTGCTCTGTCTTAATTCTCACCATTTATTACGTATTCATTAATCATATACTTGGAAAGTATTCTGACATAAAGTGTTTCTCTTTCAAATGAAGGCAGCATAGTTCAGTTGAGACATGGATCTTCATGTTATTACTGGAACTACAGTATTTTTCAGAACATGATGACCCTGCCCTCTCTTCTTCCAAAGACTTAGAAGTTAGGGTTTGCGGTTTTTCTCTTTAACGGTTAAGGTGCATACAGTTGGAAACCAACCCTCGCTGTTGTCAAGTCTTAAACTTAGTGGTTCCCTTATTGAGGTGCAATTCTTGACTTGCTAGCAGTCTCTCCAGGAAACATATTTTACTGCATTACCTCTCACCCCTAGTACATAGTTGTCTTTTGTTTGCTAAGGGTTATTGCCCAGTGGTAGGAGGGAGCCGTCCCATTTGAGGGCCATTATGTTTTGGAAAAAACTATATATTCCTCATTACATGTCTAAGCCAAATATTATCAATACAAAGGTTAAAAAAAAATCTGACCACCTTCTAGTGTAGTTAAAAATACTTCAATAGAGTGCTTAGCTTCTCAGTTACTCAAGTGTAATGCAGCCAGTAGCTCCTGTGCTTCAGCTTTACTGCTTGTATAGTTACCTTGAAGCTGAAATTATCCTCAAAGAGGCATTTAACTGGAAAAACACAACTTGGTGACATAATTAAGTTTACCCATAAAGCTTGTAATTGTAACTTATAGGTGGCATGATAAACCTGCTCTGATGGTTACTTGAAGATGTGTAATGTATCTGTCCAGGTTAATTGCTGGCTCAAAGTTCACCTCATAGTAGGTGTTTTGAAAATGATTATTGGTAACATTTACAATAATTACAGTAGCTAATATAACACATCTAAGAATGTGTTCATTTTGTTATCTACTGCAGATTGTCTAGAGGCCATATTATATGTTTTGTAATGCATTAATGCTATTTAAGGTCAAGGAAAGGATAGTTTTGCATATGAAAAGAGTTTATTTTAATGTCTATGTTTTAAAGGAATGGTACATGGAAAGAATAGTTGCTAATATAAGTGCATTTAAGAAGTGATCCACTGCAGAACATCTAGAAGCCATAGGTTATAAAACATTTTGAAATGCAGTAATTTTAAAGGTCCAATGAAATGATAGTTTTGCATGTGAAAAGAACACATTTTATGTACGAGGGCTGTTCAATAAAGAATGATCATAATTTTTTTTTTTGACAACGTACCTTTACTCATCCTCATAATTTTGATGGTCCTTCTCAAAATAGTCTCCCATGAATGCAATGCACTTGTCCCAGCGTTTCTGCCAGTCTTCAAAGACATGCTGTAAACCATGTTGCATGATGCACTTCACGTTGATTTTTGCAAGATATTCAGCAACAACATTGGCAATATGCGGCCGCGCATTATCATGGTGCAGCATCCATCCTGCTTCACGGAAATGTGGTCTTTTGCACCTGATATGGACTTGCAATCTTTTCAGGGCATCCCTGTAGTATTGTCCAGTTACTGATGTGTGTGCAGGTACAGCATGCTGATAAACCATTCCATGAATATCAAAGAATGAGATAACCATAACTTTCCCAGCAGAAGCAACCACTTTCGCTTTTTTTGGGGGTTGGCGATGAAGGAGACTGTAACTGGAGCACCGGGTCCACCTTCCTTTGAAATTGATTGTCTCCCCTCTTTAAACATTTTAAACCACCTTCGAGCTGTGCTGTAGGGAAGAACAGACTCTTCATAGGCCTCCTGTAACATTGTATAGGCCTCAACTGAAGATTTGTTGAAACGAAAGCAGAATTTCAAAGTCGCATATTGTTCCTTGCGTGTTACCTTCATTGTAGCGGTAGGCGATACTGAACATGTCTGAACTTGCCTGGTTCTCACTTGCGGGAACCAGGAGTACCAACAATGAAACTAGTACGGCGTGTTAGTTTCACATTAAGCTAACAGAATATAATAAGATTGAATTTTAGTGCGAAAAATTATGACCGTAATAAAATTATGATCATTCTTTATTGAACAGCCCTCGTATTTACTTATGAAGGGATGATGCAAGGAACGGGTAATTTCTTATATAGCACATTTAAGAAATGAATCAAGCATTATTATCTACTGCAGAACATCTAGAAGTTACAATGGTATAATACATTTTGAAATGCATTAATTTGAAAGGTATAGGGAAAGGAATGCTTTGTGAAAACAAATAAACCACATGTTTTATTGAATCCTAAAGACGAAAACTAGACCCAAGAAATTATTAAGGTTTTTGGTGAGTAAAAATAAATAAGTACATAGATGGATTTAAAGGTATTTAGTACTGTTACCAATGTAAACAGGAAATTAAATATCTCCTCCCAAGATGCAAGTTCTAGTGGATGGCTCACATGTTTAATTAAATATCATATTTAGGTCTTTTCCATATTTTAAGTCTTAGAAATATGTAGCAATACTTCTCTGTCCATCAGCATTCTTCGAGGACTATATAACTGAATATATTGCAAGTCTATGGATGAAAAATGAATCTTCTAAATTTCTTGTTCTATTTGTTTGCTTTTAGAATGGTGGTTAATTTTATTTCTTATTACTTTTGAATTTGAATATTATGCAGATTAAAATATCAGGGTTGAAGCCGCCATTATGAGAGCTGTGATGATTGTTAACACTCTTCTTTGTAAGCTTGTTTATTCAGTAGTTGATAAGACAGTGAACTAGGCTGCCGAAAATAGTGTACTAATGTTTTGCATTATATTTTGCAAGTAATTATAGTAAATTAAGTCTGTGTAACAAATTGACTGAAATTTTCTTTAATGTAAAAGCAAATAGTTTTGAAATTTGATCTGTTAGGCATATCTAAAAATCATTTTTCAATATTTGGTTAAGTCCTTCATAATTGAAATGTATTTTCTTTGGGGAGAGAGGATATGGAGTTCAGAAATATAATATCTGCAGATTTCTTCCTTCTTTTGTGATAGAAGGGGATTTTTGGTTAATATAAATTCTTACTGGCAAGACTGAGGCAGTTTAGTTAGGTCGCTCACCTCTCACCTAGGTGGTTTGGTTTCAGTCCCAGGTGACCAAATGTGGGATTTGTAGTGGACGGAGCGACATCTGGATAGGTTTTATTTGTGCCCTCCAGTTTCCCCTGCTATTGATTCCACCAATTGCTCCATCATCTTTCCTGTCCTTAGATCCATGGTCTGCTGTCTTCAGCAGGCTTCTGATCCCAAGCATTAGCTTGTAAGTCCTCCATATGAGGAGGAGGAGGAGGAGAAGAAGAAGAAGAAGAAGAAGAAGAAATAAAGACCACAAAAGAAAAACATCTACAACCATCCTGAAAAATATTGAATAGGCAATAGTTTCAAAGAACATCATTGGTAGTATACATTTAGAATAAAGGCGCAAATCAGTGAATTAGGAAGGAAATAGTTCCATTAACCAAACACTAATATCTACTTTTGGAGTGCAAGCACAGATGGTGTATGGATCATTCTACGAGGGCTGTAAATAAAGTAGTGGCAACATTAATAGAACACAATATTTATTGAACTCACAAGTACAATTGCATTACATTCCTTCAATGTAGCGCCCGCAAAGTCCCTGACCTTTTGCCAAATGTAGGGCAGCCGTTGGGGACCATTGGCAAGGCTCTCTGTTGATGACTGCGATGGAGCACCCTACTGCACGGGCTACATATGCCACCTCAGGAAATCGATTGCCTCGGAGGGGTTCCTTCATGCATTGTTATGCAACACTATGGGGTGGTCGTCTTGTAATAAACATGGACGTTTGCACCGCATAGCCGGACGAAGATGTCGCTCCAGAAATCGGCAATAGTAGTCACTGTTGACTGTTTGACCCTCAGGCACAGCATGCGTAAAAATAACCCCCTCGTAGTCGTTTGCCACAATCAGCATCAGCTTCACCCGATTGGGTTCCTGCCGAACTTTCTGTGGACGTGGTGAACCTGGGTGATGCCATTCATTCGACTGACACTTCAATTCCGGCTCATAGGCTCGTGCCCACGTCTCATCAATAGCGACAATACGCTGCAGAAATGCGTCTTCGTTGCGGTATCTGTCCAGGTGGATGCCAGCCAGTGCATACCGGTGCCATTTCTGTACCTCAGTGAGTCGATGTGGAACCCAACAGGATGCAATTTTCCTGAGGTGAAGACATTTCGTCAGGATATGCCACACAGTTTGATGACAGAGACAAACCTCTACAGATAACTCCTGGACAGTCCATCAATGGTCCATGGCTACGAGACCATTCACAATGTCAATCAGATCTTGCAGAATATACACCAACCTGTGCGGTGGAAAACCGCAGTCTCAGTCTGACAAGCATGAAATGCCCTGACCCATCGTGCAACCATCCTGTACGGCAATGCATTCCCACCACAGGCTTCACGTAATCGATAACATGCTGATGCATTTTTTGTACGGGCAACCTCTATTTTAATCCACAAATGCTGATCGCCTTTGGTAAACATGCTTTAGAGCGGTGCACTTGACACTGTTCACTTCGACGTTACACAGCAACAACACACTCTCAACTGTCAGCCCGACCAAAGCACACTACACGTCGACACTAGTCACCTGATTGCTCCCATATCCTATTGGCTCATACCTGCTCTCCTGTGAATGTGGGGATCATGTTGCCACTACTTTCTTTACAGCCCTCGTATATGAATTCAGACAGTAGAAAACCTTAATTTATTTTGAATTCAAATTTTGTGTGCTTATAGTGACAGAAAATAATAAGGTTTCTCCTCATTACAGTAATTTAGCACATATAATTTTCACACAATCAGCATAACAAATTATTGCAATTTTTCACTTTCAAATTAAATAATTTGCTAAGTTCTCTTGAGATAGGCAAGCATGCATATATATATAATCGTTTGGTATTCCTCCCCACTAATTGATTATAATAGAAAAGTTACTTAATGTTCAGAAGTTGATATAGTAAAATAATTTAATTACTTAAACTTGCCAATGTGTTATTTCATTTTAAAAAAATACCTATATATCCATTGTATTTACAGGAAGAGGTTTTAGTTTAATGGTGCCACTTATAAAATGTGAGAAAATAGTTTCTAAACTTTATGGAAGGAGTGGTTTTCAATCTCCAATATATGTATACTCATTCCGATAACAAAAGCTTGTCTAAACAGTGCATAACACATGATTGTACCAATGGCCGTGTATGAATTAATTGATGTTACAATAGTGCCAGCGAATAATTCCAAAACAGGTAAATAATTATGCTAATTTAGAGAAAAGTAAAAGTAATAACAAATGGCAAAATTTAGTTGGTTATGTAGCATACATAATGAAACTCTTAATTATTCATGCATTATAGGTTTCTTAACATGGGAGATTTACAGATATATCACAATTTTAATCTCCTGCAGAGTCAACAAAAAAAAAAAATCTGATATGTTCAATTCACATGACTTTCTTTACATCTCTGTAACAAATTATTGGTAAAAAGCTTATTCTTATATCTACTTCATGCTAATCGGGATAAATATTGGTAGAAATGATCTTAATACTTGCTTCCTTGTAAGTAGAAGAGAAATAAGGGAACCCACCTGGGTAGTCAAGTGGTAGCGTGTCTGCCTCACGTTCAACAGGTTGCGAGTTTGAATTTTGCTTTGGATGAGTTACCTGGATAAGGTTTTTTTTTGGGGGGGGGGGGTTTCTCTTATCCTGGGAAGACAAATGTTGAGTACTTTTAAGTTCCAAGGACCCCAAGATTTTTTGAGCATCATTTCACCAATTTCATTCATTGTCCGATATGACCAATCAAGTTAAAGGAAGTTAAGCTTCGAGAAAAAAGAAAAGAAAAGAAAAGAAACAAGGGACTGTACTAGGCAGGATAAAGTGATAGTAAAATCTTTTAAAAGCTGATTGCCATGTAGTTGACATCCTAAAACTGAAACCAATAACAAGGAATATGTCAGAGAAAGTCAACTCCACAAAAAAAAAAAAAAAAGTGTATGTTGTAAATTGTGTTTTAATGAGATCTACATTTTTGTCTAGTAAGCTTTTATCTGTCTCTTACAGTTTATCAGTAATACAAAATTCATCCATAATAAAGAAATCTTCAGAGGCTATTCCCAGAAAATTCAAGATTTACATTTTATTTGTGGTGCAAATATCTTTAATATACAGCATTTCAGTCAAAATTGTTAAGAGCCTTTTTTGAGAATATCAAAATGTTCTTAATTTTTTCCATGTAAAGTGGACAAATCGAAACCCATACATTTGTTAGAGAAAAATACTTAAGAGAAAGGATATTTCCAAATTAAAAATAGTTGTTAAATCTCTTCATTTCATTTCTTAAAAATGTTTCTGTTGAATTAGAAAGAATTTACATTGCGACACAGCTGATAAGTAGGTTAGATTTGTTTATCCTCAAGGTTGAGATGCTATGAAATGATAATGTGTTGCTCTCAATAGACAGCATACACACCCATCTGACCTCTTGTCTTGCAAATCTTGAATTTCATGGGATATTTGATTTTTTATGCTCTTTCTGATATACTAGAATTTTTAAAATAGGTAAACATTTTACTTGTAGAATATTTTAATACTTTTTCTCGTTTTTAAAATTGACACCTAATTAAAATTTATGTTATTAAAATAAGAAATATATTCTTAAAGATTATAAAATGTTGACTATACTAGCATGTTTTATTTATCTTTTGGATATTTATTTATAAGTACTGTCATTCCAAAAGACATAGTTTTTTTATATATTTATATTCAAAGAAGTATTTTGTATGAAATAATATCTATTTTTTTTAAACATTTATTTTAACAAAAATAGTGGTGTGAAATGTAGGAGGAATTGTTGAGATATGTGGTTCAGTATGCACATAAAATATTAGGATTTTAAAAAGTACAAGGTAATTTTTTCTGTTTATTGGTCGTTTTAAGATGGACTAACCTGTTTGCCTACTGGCCTTTGATTTTTCCCTTCCAAAGAATTTAATTTCTTTGTGCAAACATTAATAGTTTTAATATCTTTCAGTATATTTTAAAAGATAAACTTTTCAATCAGAGTTGAAATACAAACACAGTAATGGTTCATTTTATAGGTAGTTTGTTGGTTGAACTGTATTGTAGCTATATTTAGAAATGTATATTTTATATGCATCAGCTGAACTTAAAACATCAGTGGTACCCTTAAACCAATTACTTTGGCTTATTTAGGAATTTACTTAAAATATGATTTATCCTCTAAGCAATTGAGTTACAGATTAATTTAACTGTGTTTAGTTCAGCTGTTGTTATCATAGCTTATTTTCATGGATAGTGGATTTAAATTTCAAAAAGTTGCCCTCCATGGTGCTTGGTTACCACTGGCCTCATGTAACCAAGGCATAGGTTCAAACCTGGTGGAGGGTAATGGATGTTTTTAGGTGTAAAAATCCTTGGCGTGCGTTCCTTCGGAAAGGAAGTAAAGGCATTTGTCCTGTGTTGTAGATTTACGGCACATAAAGAAGCTGAAGCATGATAAAGAGGCCTATGAGCAAAATTAAGCATTCTTTCATGCCCAATAGATTCAGACACTAAAAGTCTGGTAATTAAGTACTTGTAGAATTAAGTATTCTTTAAAATTACAACTCGAATAAATGAGTTCATCTTGAGCTCTGTTAAGAGTAAAGTAAATCATATAAGAGAGGTTCAGTGTAATAGTTTGCAGTATAATAAGTTGCCACAATAGCTTGCAATATAAGTTGATTCACTATACCAAAGCTCCATTGTCCTGCTTTAGCCTATGTGCGAAGTTTCAATGAAAACTTTCTGGTTATTTTTTTTCTTGGGTTAATTCTCTCCTGTTTTAACTGATGAAATAATTGATTGAATAAAATAAATTGATCATACTTTTTCAGATATTTCCAATATCTCTCAGTTCATGGTGATAAAATGAGATATGATGTGACTTTAGCTGGTTTAGAAGCACGCCAATGTCAAGATTTGTTGTCACAAGCTCAGTATCATGTTGCTCGTGCACGACGTCTAGATGAAGAAGAACGTCAACTGCGCCGTAAACAGGAAGAAGAAAGGGAGGCTTTCCGATTAAAACAAATGGAACAACAGGTATGTGGGGAAACATAACTACTGCTGTAATGAGTGGTGTAGTATCAGGGAAGACAAGATAGACAATATATATCCTAATCTTTGAAAGATATTATTTTAACCAATTTCGTCCTTTAGACCTGTCATGTTTAAATACATTTGTCTTTTATTGTACACAAATAAGTTTTATGTATATGTAACTGGACAGAGTTTCTGTTTCTAACAAACATTTCCTTTTTTGTGTGAGCGTTGGCATGTGTGTGTGTGTGTGTTTTTTTTCTCCCCTTCCTTCCTATTTCTGATAAAACAAGTGACAAAATATGTAGTTTCAATGCATGGCCAGCTTCTAGCACCCCTTAGTTATTTTCAGCAGTGCTTAGAATGCTGCTGCTCATGAGTTTCAACCCCTTGTCATGTTCAGTGCCAGGGTAGATATGTCTAGAGCTGACCATTTCTGTGCAATAATGGCATGTATATATACCTACTGGCACAATATTGGCTTTCTTCTCAGTTAGTGTTCTTGATTTTGAAGCTGTATATTAACACAATTAAATATATTATTTTAAGTTAATTTGGACAGTGGAACTTTCAACTTCTAACACATTAATTATAGCATCAAGCTTCAAATAAAAACAATAGTATATTTAAAATATAAAATATGTCAACCCATCCTAGATCCATCTCAGAAAGCTGAAATGTGATAAGAAAATTCAAAAGTAGATACTGAAATATTGATGACTTTAGAGGTTGTAGTCTTAAGGCTTATATTACACTATCACATTTCTGTGTCAGAATGTTATAAAACCTTTGATCACATATTGTGATCACATTAAAGGTGTTGAGTATATTACACTACATCAAATCATTTATCACATCTTTTATTACAAATTTAAAAAGCATATCTAACAGTTACCACCATCAGTGGTAATAATGGTTCTGATTTTGTTCTATTTAGAATGTGTCATATTGAATATTTATAAATAAATTTATTTTTAAGTTTCTATTACATTCATCTGCAACATTTTTGTATAACCTAACCTAAAACTTAACCTTAATAAGTCTGTTTCTTAAAGAACGTTAATTAATACTACATTTATGAGTATGCCTAAAAGAGCCAGCAGGAAAATTGGTAATTAATGACCATCATAATAACCTTCATTTTGTTCTTCTAAATATTGGCTTCCCAATGCATTTAAGTGTTTCCTCACACCATTATGTGTATATCCTTCATGCACTTCATAATGGCTTCTGCTATGCTTTTATATATTTCCAGGTTTTTGTTTCTGCTTTTACAATAATTGTGCTTTGAATTGTGAAGCGTTTCATGTGATTCATAATAGGAAATGAGTGGTTTGGCTGTGGCCCCGGAACATGTGTAATGGTTGCCATTTTGTTTTTTAATCACAGATGTGATCAAAGGTGTGGTGGTGGGTATAACTTTTATCACATAAATGTGTCACAGCTAGACGTGGTCAAAGATGCTATATTACACTATAAAATGTTTTATCATGACTATGTGTCACAGAAATGCAATAGTGTAATATAGGCCTAAGAAAATGATTCACTGTTGCTATTGCCTTGGAGAGTCAATTAAGGGATTCTGAAGCTAAAACTATAAAGCACATCAGAACAGAAGGTCTTATTACATAATAAAGATTGCTTTATATGAAATAATAGCTGAAGCTTTCCTGGTAGTGCATATATTTGCCCTAGATCAGGTATTGCCAACTGGTTGTTTATTCAGGAAAGCAGAGAGAGCAACTTTGTTCAGTGCTCCTGCAAATCACCTTCTGAACACTTTGTGACAGAAATAGATAATTCTTTCAGTGTAGGGCAGTACCAAATACATGATCTGCTTTCCATAGGTTGACTTGACACTATTGTAGTGATTTGAGTTAAGTTGCTTTTGCCCTTAACATTGAAATCTTGTTGTATTATCTCCTATTACTATTGTAACAAATGTCTTTATTGCCTCAGAATGGAGTTACAAATGAAGTCTTATACTTTTGGAAACAATAAGAAAATTTCTGAAACAGTTAGGTAATTATACAAGAGAAATGGGTAGGAAAATCACCAAAGTAAGAGAGGATCTTAATAAAACTGATGAGGTTGTAAATTATAAAAGAAATAAACAGATCAAGTTGGTATGGTGTAAAAATATACAAATAGAGGGAAATGCACAAATAACCAGGGTGTGAATGTATATGACACAAAACTCAGCAACTCCAGGAAAGTAACTATATATGTATGATATAAACACTTAGGCTTTCACAGCCGGCATTGTCAACTTGATTATAAATGGTAGCCAGACCTGTAGACCATGGTCCAAGTGATTTAATTACTGACGTTTCGCTGAAATCTGCGTCCGACATCTTCAGGGAACAAAGCTATTGGCCGCGGAGTCCAACAAGACTGAGGTAATTAAATCATATGGACCACGGCCTTCAAGCCTGGCTACCATTTATAGTCAAGTTATATATGTACAAAGTTTGTAGCTTGAAAAAGTGAAATAAATTATCTATCTAATAAAGTTTTATTTTCACTACTACAAATGATTCACTCAACGTTGCAGCTGCATGCAATCCATGGCTTATTTACCATTGCGCACTAACACTCCAGTCACCCCCCACTCAGTACAATTCACAACATGACTGCAATGCACTTCCTCCTTTTACAGTCAGAAAATGCCATCACAAACTTTTGGAAACTTGTCATAGGTAGCAGAAACCAAAGCTAGCAGAAACATCTCAAATATCAGAAAGAATCATAATAATGCAAGAAGTCTCGTGTGTTGAAGGCTCATCACACCATTGTGTGAACCAAGATGTCTCACGTTCCAGCTTCACTGACGTATACCAGAGCGAACAAGTGAACAATCACATACCAAACAGCATTGTCACACAATTGTTTTAATTAAAAAGTCTTGTCTGTGTGAACCAAACTTCTGTGACATTCATAAGATTGTGTATTTCTTCTTGCAGCAAGTTGTTTGTGTGCAAGTCATTTTTTAAGTTGGCATGGAACTCGGGTATGGAGATACTTGGGAAAAGGGGTGTGACATGAATGGATACAAATGTATCTTTTGGCTTCAGTTGTGTGTGTTCTATTTTCCAAATTAAGCCCTGGGGATTTCTGATGTTTAAACTATTGTACTTTGGTGGTGAATTTTTATGTCAAAAATTTGACAAAATTACAAGTAGGTGAATCAATACAGTTAATTGTGGGTCTCATATTGTTCCCTGATGTATGGATTTTTGGTAATGCATACAATGGGATGGTTTGGTTTGGTTTGGTTTGATTTTGGACTTGCCTTTCTTTGATATGGTTTTAATTTAAATTCAAGGTCCGGTTGAAGTATTTTATTTGAGAATTTAGAGGACCTGTTTTCTTTATATATTTCATCTTCTAATAGGTTTTCCATTCTGGCAGTGTAATTTTCTTTGTCCAGAATAACTAGTTAGTCATATTTGTCCACTTTTGTGGATATAACTGGTTCGGATTTTACTGTTTTGATGATATGCTTGTCTGAGAAATTATATCTTTTGTCTCTGTGCCTTCAATGACTGTTGCACATTCTTTTTGAATTGCTCTTTTGGTGTTTTCATCTACAAGGTTAATGGCAATATCAATGTCCACAATTAACTCTTCTACTTTGTTTGTGAAGCCTACACAAGCGTTTAGCTCTTTGTTTAGTACTGTTCTGCTTTGTTGATAGGAATTTAGGTTGGTTGACTATTTCTGGGTTAGTGGTTTTTTTTTGAGATTAGGATGTCTAGTCTTTTGTTTCCAGCACAAATTTCTAGTTTTTTTCTTTGGGTGTAACATTTTTGCCCTCATTTTATAGCTCATTATCCGTAGGAGTTTTTTTTTTTTTTACACATTTTGCCAAGTTGAAAAACGTAGGATGGAATGCCTTTTGATGTGAAGAGAGTATAGTTCCATCTGAGTTTTGTAATTTTGTGAAGTGTTTATTCCCTTCTATTTGTATTATTTTCCTGTCTGCTGCTATCAAATTTAAGTATTTTTCTCAAGAAATTTGGTATCACTATGTGAAAATGCATACGTTTAAGAAACAGATATCTACACATGTGTTTTTTTTTTTAACCCTAGATTTCGGTTTCTTTTGATTTCATTCCTAGTTCCTGAACTATAATAAATAAAGTATAAAGCTGGAAATATGAGGGTTGATTTTTATAAGACATTTTTAGGCAAAAATTTTTATGCAGGCCAATAAGGTGCTTGTTAGTTATAAATACAATTTTGGAAGCACAGTAATGTAAATTTATAACAACTGATTTGAAATACTTTAAAATATTTCCTGATTTTTTGTCTATATTTGTGACACTGATCTTCATTGTTTATATGTTTGTTTCATTTTAAGAAGTTGATTAACATATCTAAGAATACTTTTAAGATATTTAAATGAAGGAACGCAATGGCTTTAATGCTTAATGTTAATTTTGATGTGCAGAAAAAGCAAGAAGAGAAGAAACGAGTTGAATTGGAGGAACTTTTGAAAAAGAGACAGGAGTACAGAGAGAAAACAAAGAATGCTATTGTGTTCACTGATATGCCCTCAGAGAAGAGTGGGAAGAAGGGTCGCAAGCGGAATGATGAAATTATCTCAGATTCTGGCGATAGTGATGCTGGTGGAACTGGAGCTGGAAGTGGAGGTGAGAAGCCTCCTAAAGAAAAGGGAAAAAAAAGACGTCGCAGGTATGTCAGTTTAAAATACTCTGTTTACCATAAGGAGATGATAATAAGGGCTGAGGGTCTTACAGTACATGATTACAATACACAGGTTCATTTTCAGAAAAAAAAAAAAAAAAAGCTTTTTAATCTGTTCTGTGTATATGGTGAGCTTTGGTGGATGTTTAACTTGCTTAAAATCTTGAATCAATTATCACAGCATCCTATGATTCACACTTTTCCACAAGTACACCTTATGTACATGCTGATCTAGTGACATTAATATGTGTTGTAACTAACATTGTGAAACCTACTGTGTATAGTCATTAAAAGTTAAGATATATTTAACAAGAATCTTATCTTATATGAAGGAAAATGTAATTCATAAACCTAAACATTCATATAAACGGTTATTATGGTCGGTTTATAATAATAATAATAGTAATGGATCACAAACTTTTACTTTTAAAGTTTCAATTGGAGGCTTATGTATTAATAAAATCAGCTGTTGCTTAATATGTTATAATTGAAATACTAAGAACATTTGATTTTTTGGAAACTTTAATCCAATAAGCCCTTTTTTCTTTAAGAGACATGCTAATATAAAGAAAAATTATTGCTTCAGGTTTGCTCTGTTAAAAATTGTCTGTTTCAATTAAAAGAAAATATTCTAAATTTCCTTATCTCTGCACAGAAATTTTGATTTACTTCAGAAGAGTCAAGTGTAATATGTTGCATTCAGGGTGATGGGTTAAATTATTATTAGATCATTTGTATTGTTAAATTATATCCTATTCATGCCCTTAGAGAAGGGTGTTAAAAAACCAACTCAACAAATTAATACACATATAATTTGACCATCACTGTTACTAAATTCCTCCAAACATCAATCAAGGGTTAACCTGGTTTATATAGGGTAGTTGGAAACTAAAGGAATGAATGTGCCCCATCTGTGGAGACAAGGAAGATGAAAGTCACATATTTGAATATGAGGCCACAAAGGATTGGAGAGAAAGTCTAATAAATAAGAAATGATTATTGAGGAACAAAGAAATTGTACTTGGAAAGGTTTTTGAAGATCAGAAACAGATTTATTTGGCAAAGAGATTAATTACACAAAACAACACTTCGGATTTTTGCTGGAACATGTTTCAAAGGACTAGTTTCCTTCATTTTCAACCAGACATTGACTAATTCCTTGTGGTGAAGCTGGCATTGTTGCGAGTGCTGTCTCCTCTGGTGGTGGTTCAATGAACTTGCTACACACATCCTTCTGTGGGATGTCAAAATTGAAAACCCTATTTCTATTTTTCATAATGAAGATGTGTTCCCATGTGGACAGCTCTTGTTTTCCTGCTATGTGTTTTAGAAGTTTTGGTTCTGAACCAACTGAACCTGCAGTGATCAAGAAGAGCTTGATGTTAAATGTACAAATACTAATTGAATATTGAGTTAAAGATAGTAAATTAAACTTTTTGCTCACTGCCTGAGGGATTTATTTTTATTTAAATTTATCTAAAATCCTGTGACAGTATTCTAACCTCTATTGTCTTGATGAGCTCCTTGACTCCATCCTCAAGATCACAATTGTTTAAAAAAAAAATTTTTGTAGTAGTAGTAGTAAATAGATGTTGGAGCCTTTGGGCATCCATAGAGAGTCAACATTTACATATACCCCCCATGCTCTTGGCCTTACAACCATCAAAGATCCTACCATACTATGTTTCCTATTATACAATTTTCATGCTTTCAAAATGTTTCATGCTTCTCAGATGCTTGAATTTCATTACAATTTCCCAGAAAGTTCAAACACCAATAATAATTTTTCTTCGAAAATGTGGTTAGTGTTAAGGTTTATATTTTCTTAGTTTTATAAACAATTTCTTAATTCGCTCATCAAATGTATTTAAGACATCTTTTCATACTATTTTTCTTGTGATCCAAAGCTCCAATTGTAAAAATTACAATCAATTTTCTCGAATTATGAGATGTATGGGACATTTTGATTATGCAGCTTATTTATGTAATAGTTGGAGTAAACATAAATTACACTCAAACTTCACTCTTGAAATAAAGTAACGTACTTTGGACATGTTTCGGTGGCTTTTGCCACCATTTTAAACGAAGATTCACAGAGGTTGTCCTCAACTACTTTTTTTGTTTATTATTGCCACTATGTCGACTACATATCTATACCAATTTTGTATATTTGTGGGAAAGCTGTGGTTATGTGCATTTCTAAATTACTCGTGTATATGTCTGCAAGTATTGTGGATAATGGATTTCCCATGACTAAACCATACTTTTGTGCATAAAATTTTCCTCTGAATGTAAAGGTTTGTTCAATACGTAATTGTGTTAGCTTAAGTAAGTCTACTGCTATTTTACCAGAAATGTCTGTGGTAGTTAGTCATTTAGCTACAAAAAATTCTCTTACCACCTTTTGCACACCAAAAATTTCAAAAGATTTTCAAAAAATGGAGCATCAACTTAGCCCCAGTTAATAAGCACAGTTTAAAAAATCTCCTCCATACAAACACAAAAGATAAAATTTCCCTATTGAAGCAATCAGGGATATATGAAATCAGCTGCAAGGAATGTGAAAAGGTATACATAGGAAAAACAAAAGAAACATTGGACAATGTTTTAAAGAACACATGAGATATGTAAAATATAAACAGACAGATAATTCAGCTGTAGCACATCATTTTTGGACTCAAAACCATAATTTTCACAGTAAGCCCAAGTTATTAAAATTAGTGCAGAATCCAATTGGATTAACAGTTTGTTAATTTTGTTTTAAAAAACAAAAACAAGGTCATAAATTTTGACATACCACAAACAAATGGACTCATCTTAAAATTCATCTATCTGGAAGACAGACCTCCACAGGCTGGTACCATGAGTTCATCAGTGATTCTCCATTGAAAATGTTGGCAAAAGCCACCGAAACATGTCCAAAGTAAGTGACTTTATTTCAAGAGTGAAGTTTGAGTGTAATCTATGTGTTTACTCCTATTTGAAAAGTTACTTCACTGTGCATTCCCATTAATGTTTTAAATATGTAATAGTAATTTATAGCCTTAGGAACATTTATCTAATAAATGTAATTTGATGTACTGTCTTTCACAAAAGTAAACATCTACCGCCCAATGATATCATCTAATTCTCAGGCATTCTTGCATAGGTGGTATGAGAATAAAATTTGCCATATGTTTCCTTTCCCTTAGTGTTAAAATGGGCATGGCAGCTAGCTGCTCACCTCTCAGGTTTGGAAACCAACATTTTAGCAATCATTTTGAACTAACAGGAAATTATTGCAAACTTCAATAAACTTGCAGGAAATGTATTGTCATTGTGTTTCAATTAAGTAGTGGATCTGAAGTAAAACACTCCTAGTGTTGGGTGCTTTGATTACAAAGATAAGTTTAATGATTTTTATGTATTGACATTAACTTCTCTAGAATATAATGTTTTTAAAACTACAAAGATATATAATTGAATAATAGCTACTGCAGATTCAAAAAGAGGAGTATTCTTCATTGTAATCCCACTATTACTTCTGTAGTATGTCATCCTTGATAAGTTCTTTCTTGCACTATGCAGCAATTTTGCCTGCGACTAGAATTTCGAAGTGGTTAAGGTATGCTTCTGCTTAATAATAGAAGAGGAGCATGGTTGATTGAATCCCTTGTAACATGTGCAATTATTTTTTATTTATTTATTTTTTGGAAATTATTTTCATGACCTTTGCAAAATATAAATTTTACAGATTAATGGAACCTCTTTCTTATAAAACTACTCCCATAGAGCAGCAAATTACCATATTTATCCAAATGCAAGGTGATTTTTTTTTTTTTTTTTCCAGAACATAATTTTGGAATTTAGCATTATCATCTATATATACAGGTGTTAATGAACTACACCGAAATAATTTGCAAGATTGTGCATGCGCCTGATATAAGTAATTTGAGATCGGCGATGTATGGCCCCTGGATAAATATAACTAAGTTACATAGCGTTAAATGTGTGGTATATGCTGATAAATCGGTATTAAAGCAAAGCAGGTTGAAAAAATGGCTTAGAATGTCTTTATAACTGCTGCCAGAGTATAGAAATATCGATTCTTAACAGCTTGTTGCTAGCATTCTTGAGATTTAATGTCACAAAAATCTGTAAAATCTCGAAGTAATCACTTGACAGTGCGACACTGAGCATTCATTAACTACGTTCTTGAGTTATGTAGCCTACTCTGGAGTGGTTTTTTCAACTGCTCCGGTGGCTTAATGCATAAGGGGGGAAGCTACCATCCCGAAGGTCATGAGTTCGATTCCTGTCATAGAGTAAATGCTTTTTATTATTCTTTTTTTCATCAGATGAAGTGCCGCGATACGTGACATACTGGCACTTCAGAAACTTATAGCTATTACTTCGAAATTTCAACAAACAGCCATAAGCCTCCTATCTCAAATTACTTATTTAAGTAATCTACATATTTTGTGAAAATATTTTGGCATAGTTCATTAACATCATATATATATATATATATATATATATATATATATATATATATATATATATATATATAATTATTATTATTATTATTATTATTATTATTATTATTATATTTTTATTGTAATGCATAATTTGAATTCATGTTTTGAGCAGTTAACAGAGAGGGGAATATGGAAATATATGGTATGGATGCAAAGGTACATGACAGTGACAGCACGTCTGTAATGATGATGATGGATATGATTTTGTATTTAGACCACATACTTAATATAACACATTGATATGATTTTTACTTAATTTGAATTTGCGCAGAAATTCACATTGTGAGGGGAGGGATGGAAAAGGCAGAACAGAAATGTACGGTATGTGTATGATGATAGATTGTGATGGTAGCGGTTGCATAGCAGTAACGATGATTATGGATACGGTTTTCAATTAAGACAGCATACTTAATATAAAATATTATAAAATGTTTCACTTAATTCAAATTTACATGTAAATTCACGTTTTGAGCAGGAGAGACGGAGAAGGCAATGTAGCATAACTGAGCTACCGAAGTACGGATGGTAGAACCTGAGGCGCAGTGACAGGAGTGTAACTGCAACAATGATTATGGATGCTATTTTCTATTAAGACAATGTACATAATGTAATATATCGTAAAATGTTTTATTAATTCAAATTTGCACATAAATTCACGCTGCAGGTGGCATAAGAGAGGCAGAGGAAAACCAAAAATGTATGGGAGGAGGGGAAATGTGCAGCTAATCTGTCTCTTTCTGCTCGACTGTTGACGTACAACAACTGATTGAAAGGAAATCCTCTAATTTTATTTTAGTCTGGGAGAGTAATCTTTTTTTCCAATAAGAATGCTTATAGGCCCATTATCAGCTAATTTTTGGCGCGAAATGAAATGCACAAAATCTGCCGCCACGTCACAACCTTGGCAGTAATGTATACCATTTCCCCCAGGCTTCGCCATGCCATACCTGTGAAGTTTGAAACTTACTTTCTCCCTGTATGGTATTAAACATATATCGCAAGTGCAAGAAACCCCCAGTTCTGAACATTAATGTTTGGAAAACATCAACATATTGTATTCTATAAATACGGTACATGGTTAATTTTATTTTGCACACTATGTAATATTTGCCACCATGTTTCGAACACTGCAATATGATTGAAATTTTACAACTAAATGCTTTATAAAATATAAATGAAGCAAATAAACCGGGAAATATGCCTACCTCAACTGGCAAACATTTCTCCTAAAATCATTTATCTTTAAACACCCACATTCTGTCTATAATTCTCGAATACTATTATCGGGTTAAAGTATTTATTTCAGCCATGCATTGTTAATGCTTATATTAGCTTACAATGTATTTAAGGCAGCATTTATGCCTCCTTCATGATGGAATATCTCTTAGATGGGAAACAAATTAAAACGTGAAAACATAGAAACAAAAATCATTTCATTAGAAATGTTGATCAAACTCAAGATTACATTCCTTTATAGTTAATTATGCAGTAATGTGACACAACTTCAATGATATGTAAGAATAAGTCTCAAAAGTATCGAAAGCAAATGAATTTAATGTATTACATACCATAGGAAAGCATTTAAGGTATAAAAATTGTATTAATGGCCACAAAATGTATTCTAAAAAGTAGCATTTTATGGAATCTAGAATTTTCTAGATGCTGGCTTGCTATGTTAGCCAAAATGAAAGAAATCTGTATGCTCAATCATTTACCTTTAGAAAAATGGTCTCATTTTAGGTGTATCACAGGATGTTCTTCTCTTCTCCACTCTTTTGCTTCAATTTTCATGTGCTAACCAATTTGACCAGTTTCCCATAACTTCTCTTTGGAGAGAAGGAATGATTTGGACCATTTGAAGGAAAATTCCACTCATCTGGACCTCCAGGAGTTGTAGTCCTCACCACCATTTGCTAAAAGCTGGCCCAGCTTCCACTTCTTTGAGGTTACTTCTCTTGGAGTCTCTGGAAGAGCCCTCTGGTTTTTGGGTACTAGAACTCACAACACATTCCCATGATAACCAGGGATATCTTTGGTCTGCCCAGCAGAGACCGTTATGCTAGGGCAAAATTAAACATTCTGGGAGGTCATCAGGTATCCCAGAGATTCTGTAAGTAGCACATCTCCCATAAGCCATGTATCCCTTTGACACATTTGCTTAACACCTTGAGGTTGGTGAGTTGGTTCTTGGTCTCTTGTTGGTTATTCAGAGACAGACTTACCAGCATATCAGTAAACCGACACCATTGGTCAGATCCCACCTCTCCGCCACCTGCCAAAACATTTGGTACCCACTCAAGGTTCAACTTTAAGGTAAAGGGTGTAAGGCCACTTCAGAGCCCTGAGTTGTGGAGAATTGTAAGCTGCCATCAATGGAAATATTATGTGTGCTTGTTGAAAACACACAATTGAAATCTGCTGCATTTCTTATTGAAATTAGGTAGCTTTTCTTCTTTTTTTATTGTTTCACACAAAATCCTCCATGCAATAATTTTCTATTTGTTCAGCATTGTGCTAAGTAAGGATACCAAAACTGGCACTGTGTTGTGTTTCTACTTCATGAATAATTCTGCTTCTTGTTCAAGGTTATTTGTCATTTTATTCCTCTAGTCATAAGTAACAGCACAATTATCTACACAGGAACACTGTACACAAAGGTGTGAAGTGAGTGAACTACACATATGAGTAAATGTAAATACACTACAAGAACAAATAGAAAAACAATGGGAACCTGGAAGAAGCAAGTATCTTGGTTTTAGTTCTTCAGTTCTTAAAAGTTACAAATCATTAAGAATTAACAAGTTTCATATTCTCTTGTTTCAGTGCCAATGAGATGGTAAGTCTTGCTTAACCATCCTTGCTTTGTTGTAATTGGAGCTCTCATCTTCCAGCAATGGAAAAAGTACCGTGGTGTGTTTGTATCAGAAGTGTTTCTTTTCTCACAGCAAAACTTACCCGTCATACTCTGGTTCATGTAAATGTTATGAATGAGTGATTTTTTAGAAATGAAAATAAGGAGGAACATTAAAAAAACTAAGCAGTAAGTGCCCAAAATGATTGTATATAAATTCAGGAAAATGTACACCTTACTCTCTAGCTCTCTTATTTATCCAGAGAAGCCTTTCCTGCCCCTCCTCTCTGTATGTAAACAGGTCATATAAACCTCCATAGAGCATTGGGTACTAAGTTGTCAATACTGCCAAAACATGTTTTTCAGTAAATTTACAAAAGTAACTAGGAACCAGATGTACTTAGGCAATGTAAATTATAGTCTGGAATGGCACATATAATTTATAAGAATATAATTTCTTCTCTTTTTTTGTTTAGTGGGGACAGAGAGAAAAAGTCTAGAAAAGGAAAAGGTGGTGCTGGAGGCGCTCGTAAAAGACGTGAAAAGAGAGTTCCTGGTGGAGATTCTGACTCTGGTTCAGAGAGGCCACGTACCAAACGTGGAAGGAAACAACAGAAGGTAAAAGTTCATCATGTAAATAAGAAACAATATCTGCACCTTTCAATATTTTGTTTTAGGTATTTTATTATTATTCAGAATATCTTGGATATGTGAATTCATTAATCCTTTCTCTACAGATTTCAAAACAGTTCCATCAGCACTAATCACTGTTTTCCTTGCAAATGATTAGCATTACTGACACATTTAGCCTGATGAAACAACACTTAGTGCACATTTTGTTGTGTTACCTAATGCAGTCTTCTATAAATAGTGTTGGTTTGTCATCTATTGGGGTAATGTTTACTCAGGTTTACAATTCTGTCTGCTGTGTGGTGTAATATAGCAGAAAAATAAAAGTTCTGCATCATAAGTTTCCTCCCAACATTTCCACGGTATAGAAGCCCATCATGTGATTTTGGGAATCATGGGTGTGCAAAATGATGACTTCTTCTAACAAGCAGGTGCCTATTGTATGGGATGCAGATTTACTGACAGAATTTGAAACGTTATCATCTAATTTTTCAGACTTTGGGTTCAGTAACAGTGAGAGTGAAAGTTGTATTTAAGATAATGTAATAAACAGTGAGAGTGACAGCAGTGGTGTACAATCACATGCAACATATTAAAGGCAGACACATTAATTCTTCCTTCTAGTGGCAACAGGGTACATTCAGGCCAGTAATTCATTGTTTTGATAATCATAATTCAGGTATGCAAGCAGATTTAAGTGCAAATTTCACGGTAGCTCATATGTTCAAATTATTCTTTCCATTGCATATTATGCATCATAGTGTACAAGAGCAATAAATATTTTACTTTCTTGTGTGAGAAATTACCACAGACTAGGACAGACACTTCTCCTCAAGATCTTCACAATTTTTTTGGCTTAATAACGTGTATGATGCAAAAAAAAAAACAACCCCTAATTAATTTGCAATTTTCTGGCTTCATGTCCCGTGTTGGATACTTTTTACTTATAAGACTTTTGCACGCTGTTGACAACAAAACACAGGCAGGAGAGAGACTGCATAAATCTGAGACCTGCTACTAATCATTTCAGACATACACAAATGAGTCATTCACACTGTTTTTCAAAATCAGTACATTGACAAAAGCATGATGCTATTCAAACAAAACAAACCTTCCAAAAGACACAGGTTCAGTGTGAAAGTGCTTGTGCTCTGTGATTGTGAGTCTGGGTACATACTGGACTTCTTAATGTATAAGGAAATCACCACATAAATTATTGATGACCATGTCATTGGGTGTTCAACATTGTGTTACAAATCCTTAATACAAAGTACCTGCTGAAAGGTCATAATTTTTAGTTAGATAACTGGAACTCCATTCCTATTCTCTGGCTACATGCTGAAAAAATGCTTGTGGCACTGTAAGAGGGTACAGAAAAAATTGCCAATATCAAGAAGACACAATCAATGGTACAAAGCAGCCTAAATTCAAAGAAAATAATGAGATAAATGTTTGTGAATTTGGGATAAAAATAATTAATAATAGTTTATCTTCGCTCATGTAAAATCCAACAATAATTCACAGAATACTGGAACTTACAGAAGATTAAAGGTAGCAAATAATACATATTTTGCATTATCTAAAATTATAACAATAGGAATGTGCGATACCTCCATTAAAATAACACTTAAGAAAATATTAATTAGGACATACCTATGGACGTGAAACATGGTCACTCAGCAAAGAAATGAAAGAAGCTCTAAAAAGGTTTGAGCATAAGGTACTTAGGAAAATACTTGGTGTAGGCCATGTCAATGGAAGATAAGTTATTAGAATGAAATATATGAACTCTATAAAGGGCTGACATCCTTCATACATAAAACTTTAAAATGACTCAAATGGGCAGAAGGACATGTACAACTTCTGTTTGATTGACTACCAAAGAAAACTCCGATAGCAAACCTTCTTGGAACACGAAGAGCTGGATGGCCTAAATGGAGATGGAAGATATAATTGAAGAAGATACTGCCAGACTGCTTCATAGCTGAAATTAGAAACTGGGTGCACAAAATAGAACCACATGGAGGCAAAAACTTTGGGAGGGCAATGCTTAAATTTGAACTGTAGCACCATTGGAAGGAGTGAGATGAGCAGTCATTTTGACCGTGCATCACTTCTGGAAAATTTCTCCCCCCCCGATTGCATTTTCCTTTTATGTGCTGTAGGCTAGAACGTGGAGCTCTCCTTTCTAGCTATGGAATGTTCCTGGTTTGAGCTTTTGAAATCTTAGATATAGAACTAGTGCCAACTTGACATAGAGGAAAGTGAAAGCTGCAATAGCCAATAAAGCCAACTTTCTGGCTGGGGGAAGTGTGATCATCCCCCCCTGTATCAGTTGGGTGATTGCCCATCTCTGCTGTGTCTAAAAGGTATGAGCTCAGTGGCTCAGGCCCTTTGTGGGCTGTAGCACATGATTTTTTTTTTTTTTTTAATGTGCCTTTAAATATCTCACTATGTGTGTCTATGAAGGATTGTGGACCCTCAAAAAAGACTCCAAACAGCTGTAATGAGATTTTTAATAAATATACAAGGTATAAAAAGCATAGAGCAAATTAAAAATGAAGATATAAGAATTCTTTAAAAAGTGGAGAATATAAATGATGTAATAATAAAATATGAACTGAATGGTGGCTAAATTGGATGAATATTAGCAAATACACTATAGCTTAATACAGGACACTCTGTGATATTTCGAGCGACACGCGCTCTGAGCGCATTCTAGCGGGTCGGCCTTGAGTAGCGATAAGGGTGTTGCTGTAGCTTCGGTATAGCCTATGTAAGAGCAATAATGATTAATTAAAATGTAATATTTATACAGAGTGTTATAAGGATTATCAAACAGAATTATTGAATCATGTATGGTAAGGTTTGTGCTGTGTTTGGCTGCAATAACTTTGAACTTCTGAAGCTTTCCAAGTACTTTTTCCGCTTTCCACGAGATAAAAAAATGTAAGTAGATTATATTATTGTGAAATGTTAATATACATAACCACTGCAGGGAAGCAATAATCTGAAAATGAGATCATTGCTGAATATCTCTGAGGAAAATCCATTTATTGAAATTTATAACAGTAGAGTCTACATTTTCCATGATGCTCCACACCTGTTGAAATCAGTGAGGAATAATTTGAAAAGGCATGATATATTCTGTGAAGATGAAAGGTTTCTTGGAACCATATTGTACAATTTTATAAAAAAAGACAGAGCCATGAAACCTTGGTTAGCTCTAAGGTTGATCAGCCAATGTATTGAACTGCCACCATTTAGTCCAATGAGGATATGTTTGGCCGTTCGTGTTTTAAGCCATTCTGTCTGTTGCATTAAAACGCATGTTGCGTTTAATTCTACGTCTGATGAAACATTAGCTACTGCTAATTTCATTGAAAAGATGGACTGTCTATTTGACATTTTCAACTCATCTCAAAATCATTGTGCTAGAGTTGCGATATGCAATAAATAACGAACATAAACATTTACTGTATTTGAATGAATTATCAAAATTCTTAGTATAAATCATTGTAATGAATAGCCAGCATAAGAAACCTTCTTGTTTTAATGCACATATTGGCATTAAAATTATTGTGGCAGGAGCTAAAATGTCAGTATCGTTTCTCATATTTACTTACAAGACGACTGACACAAGACTGTTTGGAAAATTTGTTTTCTGTTGTTAGGGGCAAGGGTGGGAACAATGTAACCCCAGATTCCTCAAAATTCAGACGATGTCTTAGACTTGCAATTACAAATCAGTTGTCGCCCTCTGTGGTGTAATGGTTGTCATACTAACTTCGTATACCCAAGGTCGCGGGTTCAAACCCAGCGGAGGACAATGGATTTTTTCGGGTGTAAAATCCTTAGCAAAGCCGTTGGTCCCGTGTTGTAGATTTGCGGCACATAAAAGAACCTCAAGCCTGATAGAGAGGCCTCTGAGCAAAATTAAGCGGTCTTTCACGCCCAATTTAGAATGGGATGCTGAGAACCAGAGTAGTTAAAGAGCGTCCATAAATAACACACCATTTACAAATCAGTTATTACAATCGTCTGAATACAGCAACTTGCAATGGATGTAAGCAAGATTTTAGTTCTAAAGTCTGATTTATAGGAAAAATGTAAATCATTTGTAATTCAGACTTCTGCACTAATTATACCAGAACAGCAAAGAGATGATTTTCCAGTTAATGTTCATCAGCGTGCAGATTCATATGTATGCAGCTGAATATGTGCAACATTGCCTCATAAGAAATGCATAAACAAATTGGTAGACATTGATGAGAGCAGAGGTAGTAATTTAAAAATGTACATATTACTCTGAAGCCTTATGAAAATGCTAGATTCATATTTCACAACGAATCTGCTTAGACAATGTTCAAGAGCATCAATACTCAATTTAATGAACATTTTCTTCATTATCTTTCTGACTGTAGACTTAATGTTAAATTAAGGTTAAAGATGTGTGTAGATGATGTATTATTCACTTGCATATGTGAAAGTTGTAAAGATGTGTTTATTGACAAATCATTCAATGTGTTAATAAAATATTATTTGAATGATGAAAATGGAAAAAAGAACAAGCAAAAAAAAAAAAAAAACAGGTAGAAACATTAAAGCAAAAATTGTCATGCATCTAAAAATAATGCCTGTAGAGCCAATACTTTTACATTGTTTCTCTGCATTGTTTTGTATTGACAAAATATTGTTTGAATAAATAAAAAATAACAATTCATAATACAATATCATTATTGGGTTTATTCTTTTCCTAAAATTCAAAATTAATTGCTTGTTCCTTAAGGCCAGGCCGCTAGGAGCGCCACTGTCTACCTGTCTCTCAGCTTAACACAGGGGAAAATGGAAGTGTCCAGTATTAAGCCATAGTGTATTTGATATTAGTTGAATACGAAAACAAATAAAATAAAAATTTTGGTAATGTTGCCGTTTAAGGGTCAGTTGGCCGCGCAATGCCGCAAAACCATACCAACTTTAGACATTGAAAACCGCTGTAGAACTCATCACACAGTGCCAAAGGAACACAGCTGGTTAACAGCCGCAAGATGGCAGTAGTAGCACAGTTATATGTTGCTAAATGCCGCGTATATGACGTAGCCGAAGGGCGTATCAATGCTAGCAGACGTTGGCATCTATCATACACCATTACCCCTACTTATTACAAATGTTGGTTTGAGGTTATGTGGTACATGAGCTAGCTAAAGGCGATTTCATCAAAACATAAAGATAACCCCATCTATGTCACACTGCAATTGCGGTACTCTTAATACGTTTGATCAAGTAATATTTTGGGTTAAATGGAGAAATTTAATACACAAAGCTACTGTTAAGTAATTTATCGATTGCTTTGTATCTTTTTTAAGGAAAACAGGAGCATTAGTAGTAAATAAAAATTATTATTACTATTATTAATATTGTTATTATTATTAATAATAATAATAATATTATTGTTATTAATATTACTATTATTGGTGGTGGTGTTGGTAGTATGATGATTATGATGAGTATTATTATAATTCTTATTAATTGTAAGAATAACTATCAGCCCAACCAGATCTACTTGCTCTTTACTTATGTCATTGGTAGCATTAAAAAAGGTTGTTGTGTCATAGAAGAAAACATGAAAGAGGTGGAGAGCAGTAGGAGATATCCGGAAGAACAGTAAATGCGCTCCCTGACGCATATAATTGCATATTTCAGCGTTTCCCACACCTTCCTATGAATGCGTCGGCTAATTGTATATTTCTGGGTCTCCCTGCGTTGCTATGGTTATGCTTCCTAAGGCATATGCTGTTAATTGCAAATTTCAAGCTTTCCACACTACCCTATGACTGCGCTGACTTCCCTCCTTTTCGCAATACCAACTATATATGCTCCATAAAGCTGAACCTTGCACCTTTCATATGCAAAGGTTGGCTGCCTGACATTATGCGGCCAACTGACCCTTAAACGGCAACATAACCAAAATTTCCTGGAATAGGCAATCAAGGAAAATGTAGTTGGATCATTGTTTGTTGAAGATGTTGCCGTTTAAGGGTCAGTTGCTAATACTTGGTTAATAATGATATATGATGACGATGAAATGTATCTGTAATCTTCATTTTAGAGTTGCTAATTGTGTTTTATACTGTTTATGTTAATAAGACAAATGTTATTCTTAAATGAATTGAAATTATTTTCATTAGAAATACCAACCCCAATTATATAATATAATTATTTTCACTTAGAATGCTACCAAAAATTATGATCCATTTATCTGTTAATAGCAACTTAATCACACCTTTATCTTCGATCATAATTTTAGAGCTAACCATTGGTTTTTGGTTTTTATATAAATAAAATCAGAAATAGAATAGGTGCCTAAGTTTTCCAACAATTGAATTGAGGCTAACGAATGCTTCTTTTCATGATAATAATTTTGTCACCAAAGGTGTGAAATAATTATATGAAAAGATGCAGAGTGCAAGTATTACTTGGCATGATAATAACATGAAAAGTTTATTATGTACCTACCTAGTTTAGTGAGTGAGGGCGATGTGTACACATTATAGAGCTATAATCATTTTATCAATCTTCATAAAATTACAATTAAATCCACCTTCAAATTATATTTTCAATAACAATACATATTATAAATAAAATTTATTGTAATCCATTATTCAACTTATATATAACCACATATAGCTATGTTAGTCAGTCACTGCATTGAAGATGATGTATGCTTGTCAAAAGGAAAAATATGTATGGGATCTTTAAATTGATTCAGAGGTTAACATGTCTGTTATATTAGCAATATTTTGACTACCAAAGCGCTGCATGTTTAAATTGTAATTATGTAGTCATGTCCTGTGCAATCTCACACAATGCATTCCTATAAAACAAGTGGATTAGAATGAAATTCTACAATGAAAATTAATGGAAGGCGCCATTATTGTCATCTTGACCATGATGTAAAGGGTTGCAATCACTATCACCATTGTCTTGTCAATTGTAAATAATTTATTTAACATAAATTTAAAGGATCTTTTCCTCCTGATTCAATATCGGGCAACATTTCAAAGTATTACAGTATTTTAAATGTAAAAAGAAGCTAGTAACAGTGAAGAATAACACAAATATTAATATAAAAATAATAGTTGCAACCAATCTTCACTTATCTTTTGGAATCCTTGCCTGGACTAGTTTCGCAACGATTTCATTGCATTATCAACATATCCTTTTGGTCTCTTTTTTGATGTTGTTTATTTGCACTGTTATGGTTACTGCTACTAGGTGGATTGTGTACTAATGCATTGCTAACTACTGGAATCAAAACAAATTTGGTAAGAGTGTCAGTTGGAGGTATATCAAAATTCATTGCATGATTTCTATACTTTAATATAAATATTTTCTCCCAAACCATTAAATCTATGGGCCCATTTAAGTGTTTTAATAATTTAACATCTGGATTTATTTCATGATTAAATTTCCAAAAATGTTCTGCTACAGCTGATTTATCAATTTGTTTGTATTTAATATTCCTAAAGTGTTCTTTTACTCTGGTTTCCAAATGACGTTTAGTCTTACCAATATAAACAAGGTCACAATTTAAACAGTTTAATTGATAAATGCCAGATATTTTATTTTTTGAAATTTCATCCTTTTTAGAAAAGCCTAACAAATTTTTTATACTATATTTATTTTGAGGAACCAATATTATGCCATGCTCTTTGAAAATATTTGTGAATTTTTTTATTTGCCCAAGGGTGATAAGTAAATTTTTTAAAAATGTAATTATCTTTTATTTTCTTAAGCGTAGCGTAACAAATTGTAACAAAGAATATAAAAGATGTCCAACAACAATAAGTTATAACAATAAAAGGGAATAATTACAAAATCAAAATCAATCACATTTGTATACAAATGATTTTGAAAAATAGCTACAGAATGTTTTACAATGCTCTTTGTGATTGCTTGTTCAATACTTGTATTAACTTTATACTTCACTCTCCATTTCACAAACATGTTTGTGATTCCACTAATTTCTGACAATTGTCCATAAAATCCAGGATTTTTTTACCAATAAAAATTTTGTTGTCATATTTTTCTCAGACCACACTTATTATTCAGCATTAACCAAAAGTTAAATCCTCCATACAGCCATGTTTCAGTATCTTACAAGCAACTCTGCTATAGAAAGGAAACAAATTAATGGAAGGTGTGCAAAAGCCCTGTTTTAATAGGGTTGCAGTTATAATACTTTGATAACCATATAATCAAAATGAGACTAGAAGTTTTTCTGGCTGTACCAAAGATATGAAACCTGTTGTAATGAAAATTATTTACACTAAAGCTGTGTAGTTTCATTCATGTTTCAAGAAATTGTTCCTTACAGATTAATTGTTATCAAACTAGAAAATTTCCCATTAGTGTAAAGTGTATTTGAAATTTAACTAACAGGAAACATTGTATCTCAATGGAAACATCTTTTGGTAGCACTGCAAGACTCATATTGGCGATTCTTCATTTACTTTAATTATAGCAGTTGTGAAGCCATTGGTGATGTAATTTTTTTTTGACCATTCAGTCACAGTAATACCTGTATCCTGAACCTATTTTATTCAAGAAGTCTTGGCTGTTACCTGCACGTTATGTAGTTTACTGCATGCAGTTTAATTAGAGACAATTAATATGAAAATACATTTGTTCCATAGATAGCCGATAGCCACAACTGTTAGTATCATGGAATTAAGACTGTAACTTAAATATAAATATAAGTTGCAATTACCATAATAATTTTTATGTTATTATAGGAACCCCGTGGACGTCAAAAGAAAATCAAAGCAATGGAGGATGATGGTCTTTCAGCACGACAAAAAAGCCGTATTGTATCCAAAGCAACAATATCTACTAGTGAATCTGATAGTGACAGCAACAAACTGAGGATCAACAGTGGGTATGTCACATTGTATGAATAACTGTTAAAATACTGAAATTGGTAGAAATATATAGAGGGAACACGGGGAAAGAGAGGGGGGGGCAGTTTTTTTCTTTTTTCCCTTGAGTTAGACGACAAAAGCATAGTTTGTTCATACTGTTTTGTGCCAACTTGAGTCATAAGCTTATCACAGATTTATATGATGCAAAACATGTCCATTTTTATTGCATAAATAGGTTTCATTATCCAAAGTTAAAGTAAAAAATAGAACCTAACTAATGAACACAGACATTTCAGATTACACATAGTACAACTGAGAACTGGCACATTTTACCCAAGGGAAGAAAACAAACTGAACCATGATGATCATAAAAGAAGGCTTGGCTTGGTCATTATCAAAATCAAATGAGATAGCCCATTTGCAGACTCTCTCCAAAAGAGAGAACCAAACACCAGGAATGTTGTGCCAACATAGGCACCTTAAAATCCTTACCTTACATAAATGCTGGAAATGTTGTCCTGCTCTCAAACAGACAGCATATCTAGAAAAAACTTCTTTAATAGCCCAAGCTCAGCAGCAGGAATCATTATGACTTCTTATATGATGTTAATTTTAAGTTCCTATAGTGTATGAGGGTTAGAACAATACACTCTCTTTCAAAGAATCCCATAAATAAAATCACAACTGGTTAGGTTGGGGAAGCAAAGTACTACAAATCAACACCTATAATTCTTGGACTAAAAAAACAGTTAACTTAACACTCTTAACCTTCATTATTTAAGTATTTGCCTAGAACATGTTTCACAAGATGTTTCCTGCATCTTCAGCTAGACACTCACTCGGGCAATTTTATTAAAGTGGATGGTTACAATCGAAGGCAATACAGTCAATATTTAATAACCTAACATATAGATTTGTTAACATGTACCTAACTGTACAGAAAGAAATATGAACAGATTTTAAAAACAGCAGAGCACAATGGTTTTGAGAAACATTTGATGGATAAAAAGATTAAAAAGTACAGCATCAAGAAATTTCAACAGCAAATTACCACACTTTCACCAATAGATGAACCAATTTTTAACAAGTTTACATATCATTCTAATGCCACAAGGAAATTCACATCACTATTTTGGCTTCACATCTGCTCCCCCCAGGGGCCTACTACGGTAGGTACGGGTTAGGCGCACCCGGGGTCCCGAGCCACCTTGACTCCCTCTGTGGGCAACCTCAGAGTGGTGAGGGAGTCAGTAGGTGAAAATGCCCACCCACGTGTAGGCCGTGCGTGGAGACCCGTGTCGGTGAAGAGGAATATCCTGGTTGGTTGAGGGTTGCGTACCTGAGCCTGGGCTTCTGTCTTTCAGTAACTGGGGAGGGTGCGCAGCCTAATACACCGCTTTGGTTTCTGATTTGCCTAAACGGGAGGCTAGGGACTAACCCACCCCTAGTCAATCGGCCAGGACTAGGTATTACACCGAACTCCAGGGTGAGTGGGACGGCGAGCCCGCTATATCCCCTGTGTAGCCCTGTCACCCCAGTGGGGTGACCCCTTGTTGGGCTCCGTGGTGGGTGGGGAGCACTGGGGGATGAATTTATACAATTTTTTTTATGGCACCAAAACTTAAACCCCTGATTTCAAATAAAGACGTTGGAAAGGAAGTAGTCGAGTCATGTGGTCCTCGCTACTTGGTTATTCATAGGACAGAGGAAGGTAAGAAGTTCCTTACGGTGAGCCCTTTTACTATCCAAAAGGGTCTCGATGCCATTGCTGGTCCTGTTAAATCCTGCGTTCGAGCTCGCAATGGTACACTTCTTGTCGAAGCCAACTCCGCCTCGCAAGCTGCAAGAATACTTAAAGCCACCATGTTAGCCAGCTATCCAGTGAAGGTCGAGGTGCACAAGTCGCTGAACTCCTCCCGCGGTGTAATAACAACCCGCGCGTTGGACGGTTTGTCCATTGAGGAGATCCAAGAAAATCTTGCGACTCAGGGTGTCTCAGCTGTTTATCGGGTACAACGTAAGATCAACAGTGAATTCCTGCCTACTCGTACCCTGTTTCTTACTTTTGATCGGGTTGATCTGCCTCAAAAGATTAGGGCAGGGTATGAAGCCATCGAAGTTAGGCCTTATATACCCAATCTGCTGAGGTGCTTTAAACGCCAACGTTTTGGTCACACTAGTGAGTTGTGTACCGGCAAGTCCACCTGCGTCCACTGCGGTGACATCTCCCACGATGGGGCTTGTGCTTCAGCTCCATCGTGTGTGAACTGTAACGGGGAACACCCATCTAGTTCCCGAGACTGCCCCCGTTTTGCAGAGGAACGAGCGATCCAGGAGATACGGGTGAAAGAGAAGGTGTCCTTCTTGGAAGCCCGGAAGCTCCTGCGACTCCGCCAACCCTCTGCCCCGAGGTCCGGTACCTATAGCTCAGTTGCAGCTAAACCGGTACCGCGTCGGGAAATCGCAACACAGACCGGCGATATGAACGGGGCTACAATTGCGGAAAAGGTTATTTTAGCCCAAGCGCTGCCAAAGCCTTCGGCACCTACACCCAAGTTGGTATCAACATCTGCCAAATCCGCGCTAGCTTACAGAATAGTCCTGCACAGTTGTCACCGAAAGCCTCGACCTCTGGAACTAAAGTTGGTAAATTCACGACGTCTTCTGCCCCGGAAAAACAGTTTAAGACCAAGTATGTACGACAAGACTTCTTGAAAGAGAATGTGCAATCTATTACCAAGTCATCTAAGGGTAAGAAAAGTTCACGCAACTCCACACGTGTATCCTCCTCTGAAGGGTCATCTGGGGAGGAGGGCGTGAATCGGCGACGGCCGTCTTCGCCGATCAGCACATCCAATCGGTTCGAACTACTTGGACCTAAAACTGCTCTTGAAAAAGGGACCTCCCTTGTGGAGGAGATGGACCAGGAGGATTCTGCCGCCACTGCCAGAGGGACAGTGCGGAAACGGCAGGATCGTGCTCCTGAAAATAGTACTAGCCCAACGCCTAAGAAGAACAAATTGAACCGACCAGCTAATCCCAATCTGCAGAAGCGTCTTTCGATTTGAAACTTATCCCATAATATACTCAATGGCTATCCTCCATTGGAACATACGCGGCATTCGACCACATCGACCAGAGCTTGACTTGTTGCTGCGCCAGCATGAACCCTTGGCTGTATGTTTACAAGAGACGAAGCTCCGTCCACAGGACACCGTTACCATCAGGCAGTACTCCTCCGTACGATGTGATTTATCCCCGGAGGACGGTGTCCCGGCACATGGGGGCACTATGATGCTTATTCGAGATGATATTTTTGCCAACTCTGTACCCGTACAATCTGCAATCCAGTCCGTTGCTGTCAGCATTAAGCTACCCTCCGCTTCATTCACCATTTGCAGTATCTATTTGCCTCCATCTGCGGACCTCTCGCACAGCGACTTAGAACACCTCATTTCGCAGTTGCCACCACCCTTTTTATTGGTAGGCGACGTGAATGCCCATCACCCTCTTTGGGGCTCTCCTCGGGCTTGTGCGAGAGGTACGCTACTTAAAGACTTCTTGGATAGTCAGAATCTTGCTCTCTTGAATACCGGAGAGCCCACCTTTCTATCTGACGCATTTCATAGTTTTTCACACATTGACATTGCAATTTGTTCCCCTCAGCTGGCAGTCACCTTATGCTGGAATATCATCTCGGATTTGCATTCTAGTGACCACTTTCCTTGTCGTATTAGTGTCTTGACACCCGTTGTATGTTCCACCCGTTTACCTAATTGGCGCCTAGACCACGCCAGCTGGGAACTGTACTCCCACTTGGCTGAATTTAGCTACGAAGAGCACGACTCTGTGAACCACTTGGTCGAACATCTTACAGGGACCATTCTTTCTGCTGCTGAGCAATCCATTCCGCGTTCGACTGGCTACAGCCGTCGATTTCCGGTACCTTGGTGGACCGCTGACTGTCGGGATGCTATTCGCGCTCGCAGACGAGCTCTACGGGTTTTCCAGCGTTTTCCTACACTGGATAACCTGATACACTATAAACGGATGCGTGCACACTCTAGGCGGGTTATTAAGGATAGCAAAAAGATGTCATGGAATAAATTCGTGGGTTCCTTTAATCGACATACACCTTCCTCTGTCGTATGGGATAAGTTAAGACGTGTGGCTGGGAAACCGAACCATATGCCCATCGCCGGTCTCAAAACACCTACCGGAGCTGTTGTTGATACATTTGACGTGGCGAATACTTTAGGCAGTGCTTTCGCTGAGGTGTCTAGCTCAGGCAACTATTCCCCTGAGTTTCTTACAGTTAAGAACCAGGTGGAATCTCAAGAATTCTCGTTTCTTTCTGGCAACCTTGAGGATTATAATCGCCTTTTCACCCTGGCAGAGCTAGACACCAGCACCAGGTCCAGATGGTATCCATGTCCAAATGTTGCAACATCTCTCTCCTGATGGCAAAGATTTCCTACTCGAGGTCTATAATCGTGTCTGGGTTGATGGCATTTTTCCAGACAAGTGGCGGGAGGCCACCATCATACCCATTCTTAAACCTGGAAAGGACCGCCATCTTCCTTCCAGTTACCGTCCTATTTCCCTCACCAGTTGCGTTTGCAAGGTGATGGAACGCATGATCAATGGACGGTTGGTGTGGTGGCTGGAATCCCACAATCTTCTGACGAACATCCAGTGTGGCTTTCGACGACGACGTTCAACTGCTGACCACCTTGTCTCTCTGTCAACTCAGATTATGGACGGGTTTCTTAAGAACAGCCCCACAGTTGGGATATTTTTTGACCTCGAGAAGGCCTACGACACGTGTTGGCGGGCGGGAATATTGCGTTCTCTGCACAACTGGAACATACGTGGACGCCTACCGTTGGTCATTCAGGAGTTTATGCGGGACCGCGTTTTTCGAGTGAGGGTGGGTTCGGTTTTTTCTAACCATTTTATTCAAGAGAACGGAGTGCCGCAGGGCTCGGTACTCAGCGTGACTCTATTTGCTATTGCGATAAATTCCATATCACTATGTGTGCCTCAAGGTGTCTCTTCCTGTTTATTCGTGGACGACTTTGCCATCTTCTGTACTTCTCAGCGTACACCGTTTTTGGAACGCCGTCTCCAGCGGTGTTTGGACAATCTCTATGCATGGAGCTCGAAACACGGTTTTCGTTTCTCCGCTGAGAAGACAGTCTGCGTTAACTTCTGGCGCCGTAAGTGGCATATGCCGCCGTCTCTTCGACTCGGGCCAGATTTACTTCCTTTCGCAGACGAGGCAAGATTCCTTGGTTTGATCTTCGATCGGAAACTTTGTTGGGCACCACAAATAGCACAGCTTAGAGCACGATGTGACCGTTCTCTAAATCTTTTACGGATACTAAGTGGCAAGTCTTGGGGTGCGGATCGGACGACATTGCTCCGTCTTTATCGTGCTGTGATTCGTTCGAAGTTGGACTATGGCAGCATTGTGTATTCTTCAGCTCGACCTTCAGTGCTCAGAAGGTTAGACACAGTCCATAACCAGGGCATCCGTGTGGCCGTTGGAGCTTTTCCAACGAGCCCAGTTGTTAGCCTCTACGCCGAATCGGGAGAACCTCCTCTGCGTTGTCGGCGTGATGTCCTGCTTGCTAATTATGGCTGTGGGCTGAAGTGTATGCCTGGGCATCCAACTTATCACGCGTTTTTCTCCCCTGAGCTGCACGAGCGATACTGCCTCCGCTCTCTGAGCCCCAGGCCAGCAGGTTTTCGTTTCCGTGAGCTTCTACGCCAGCACCATGTTGACATTCCTCGGCTGTTATCCAAGGGAGAGAGTATACACCCCCCTTGGTTACGCGCTACCTCCCATGTCGATCTCGGGATGACGCTCTACGGGAAATCTGTTACGCCTCTTGATAGTATTCGTCGTTGCTTTTTAGAATTTTTATCCAAATACAGTGGCCGTATTTGTATTTACACCGATGGTAGTAAGAGCCCCGACGGTGTTGGATGTGCCTTTGTAACTGGCACCGCAACTTCTACTTACGGTTTGCCTAGTTGCACATCTATATATTCTGCCGAGCTATATGCTATTTATCAAGCCCTTCTGTATATTCGACGTCGAAAATTAGGTGACTGCCTTATTCTTAGTGATTCCCTTAGTGCCCTTCAGAGCATTCGTGAGCTGTACAATTACCATCCTTTGGTGCAGCGCATCCAGGACGTTCTCCACATTTTGCACGCTTCTGGTTTTAATGTGGAGTGCGCATGGATTCCTGGACACGTTGGCTTGCCAGGGAATGACACGGCGGATTTGGCAGCGAAATCGGCAGTCACAGCGCCCAGTGTTACGATTACCCATTCAACAGCAGAAGATTTTAGAGTGGCTGTACGGAGAGCCGTTTTTTCGACTTGGCATGCGGAGTGGTCGGCTCTCCGTGGTAATAAGCTGCGAGAGGTGAAGGACCTCCCTGTCAACTGGGTAACCTCCTCTTGTTTATTCCGCCGGGAGGAGGTAGTACTAGCTCGGCTAAGAATTGGCCACTGTATTTTTACTCACAGTTACCTTTTTAAACGTGAACCTGCTCCTGTCTGTGCGCTCTGTGGGGAGGCACAGACAGTTCGTCATGTGTTGCTGGAGTGTGGTCACCTGGCACACATTCGGTCATCTATGGGCATGCCGGCCTCTCTTGCTGAGGTCCTGGCAGATGACCCAAGAGCAGTGGACAGGGTTTTTAAATTTTTAGCAAAACTTTCTTTTACCTTGACGTTTTAGTGTGATAGCGGTTTTTTAAACTCTTTTGGTTTTAATGTGTTGATTTTAGATGGAGTTTTATATCCAGCTCTGGTTAGAGGGCTGGACATTTCTGTTACTTCCGTTTCAACTGTGTTAGCTCTTTTATTTGTGTTTACTTTTTTGTTTGGTATTTTCTTACTGGCTATTGCCAAGTTTTAATCATAAGGGCGCTTATGACCTCGGCAGTTGAGCGCCCTTAAACACCATCATCATCATCTTCACATCTGCTCAGTTCCAATAAAATTGACAAAATACCAGGTAAAAAAATCAGGTGTCTACCATATTAACTTAAAAAATGCAAGAAGATTTACTTAGAAACAACCAAGAGAAAAATAGGCACCAGCTTAAAAGAGCATTTTGGAAATTTGTATAATAAAGAAATAGACAAGTCTGTTGTTGCCTATCATTTTTGGAAAAAATCACCTTGATAATGAAGTATATTTGTTAAAAAGCATGCAGCAGCACATTCAATGGAAAACGTAGGAGAAAATCTACATGAAGTATGAGAAGTGATAATGAACTTTGAAGTAAATACAGAAGAAAATCCAAACTATAGGTCTTTCAAACCACCATTAGAAGATGTGAATTCCATCCCCAATTTCTGTCTAGGCTCAGGTGGTCGACTCTAGCTGAAGATATGGGAAACATCCTGTGGAACACATTTTGTGTAAATGTCAAGTGATTGAAAAGTGCTCCTAGAATTAATCTGCGCTATCCATCTGATTTGTTTCAATAAATAGAACGGGTTGTGTTATTCTTATAACACTTACCATATATCACACTTCAATTTTTAGAGGTGATAGATATTTCATGCAGTACCATAGGTTTTATTGTAGCCCAGTATTGGCTGTTGTGAGTGTTACATGTCCCTTTAGGCAAAACCAGTATTCCTCAGAGAAAAACAAAAGCTGTGGATCAATTAAACCACTTTCTATAGAATGCGAAACTTAATAGAAGTATTTTACTTGCATAAAGTAATTCAGTAATTGAATTAATTTTTTTTTCACCGCTAACATTCATGTATAGTGATAGGATTTAATTTTTAACATATGAGTAGCATTTCTTGCAGAAGATGTAGATGCACCTGTTAGTGATTTTCAAGTAGATCGCTGTGAACAAAAACTAATTTCATATAATGTATCTTCTGTTAAAATTGAAATTTTAGAATATTTCTTATATGACACGGAACCCAAAGCTTCAAACTTATATACCATCGCAGGTATTCAGTATAAACCAGTTTAATCAGTATAAAGGCATGGATATTTGTAGGCAAATTAGCATTGTCAGAATAGTTGTGCGCAGTGTATTTGTAATAGTAGAAGATCCAGTATACTGACAAATGCATTCAAAAGGTGTCACATTTTATGTCACTAGTGTAGTACACAACAAGACATGAACGATACAGGTGGTAGAGGAAGTCTATACAAAGTCAGGCAGCTTTGTATGGTGCTGTTATGTGTGTATTTGCCTTTACTGCAGATAGGAAACAGACACCATTAGTGATAGTGACAGTTCCTTTTTTTTTTTTTTTTTTAATTGTGTTTAATGCCTGCTGTGAATTGGCAATACTTGTGCGCATAAATCACTATTGTGATGATGCCTCACGGAAAACAGTAACAATCATGTGATGAAAAAATGCAACTCAGTGCATACAAGGAAATGGGACTCTTAATCATCAAATAGCAAAGAAGTTGAACCGTTCAAGTTCAGCGATTGATAATTTCGTTAGATTGGGCACACAATATGGACAGAATGAAAATAAGGCAAAATAGAAAATTATCTTAGACATTGAAACGGTTGCTTTTATGCACAGCGGGGGTCGCTTATGCTATTCTTCTCAACTTGTTACTAATTTACAGTTACCAGTAACTGCCAGATGTGTACAACAAATTTTGTCAAATGACAAACATCTTGCACTTCGGAAATGACAGCACATACCAGCTCTAACACCCAACATAAATAGGTTAGATTGGAGTTTGCTGAAAAACATATGTCTTGAATTTCAGAATGAGTTAGAGTGATCTTCAGTGATGAGAAGAAGTTTAATTTAGATGGGCTGGATGGGTTTTAATATTATTGGCATGTCTGAGAAGGAGCAATAGGTAGGACTGAGCAGAAATTTTGGTGGTAGAAGTGTTATGATTTGGCAGCCTTCTGCGCAAGGTAATTCATGCATTGCCTGGCTGAACACTAGAATGTACACTGAGGTGCTAGAGACAGAACTGATTAGAATGTATGAAAACCTAGGGGATGAAAGTGTAATTTTTCAACAAGATAATGCATGTGTGCATTGCTTTGCTACAACCAAAAAGTAGTTTGAAGATAAAGGTATCAATGTCTTGCCCTGGCCTGCATGTAGTCCAGATTTGAACCTCGTGGAAAACCTTTGGGGGATCTTGGAAGGCGTGTTAATTGTAATGGAAGGTGATTTGAGGCTATATGTGAGCTGAAAAAGTAATACTAGAAGGGGGCAACAATTTCATTGCAAGAACCACAAACCCTAACAAAATCAATGCCTAAGAGACTTTTTGAGGTAATCAGAAAGAACAGAAGTTCAACAAGGTACTAACAATGCATTAACACAACAGGACTGTGGGTGTCTTTATACCATTTTCCATCCAGGAAATGCAAACACCTTATTTTGTTACTTGTTTGTGAAAGAAACTAATTCTGTTATGATTTTTGTATGTCTCATATCTACCGCTTTCATAATAAATTGGATACTTGTATGCTTCAGACATTGTACCCATTGCTTTCAGTAGGAAACATACTGCCTTTATACTGATTTCTACTACTGTAGTTTTTCTTGCAGGTGGTACAGAGTTTGGAAAGCTTTCAACAAACTCCCTGAGCATATGGCAGGCAAATTTGTGTCTAAAGTAAACTTTGCAAATATACACAGATTATTAAATAATAAATTATTTTAGACAGTGGAGCACCATAGTTTAAATAATTTGAGTCACCTTTTTTACTCGGTTATTCTCTTCCTCTTTGTTTGGGAAGACCATTTTCAAGGTACCTTAATGTGATGTGATCTTATTACAACATGATTTATATTGGAAAGAAAGACAAAAATTTGGAAATTAGGATGAAAGAATGCGAGAAGCATTAGGTATAAAGGAAGCGGTAGAGTTGATAAAATATGCAAAGAAACCTTTGGAATTGCAAATTTGAGAAAACATCATCACCAAGGAAGAAGGTTTTCTTATGAATTTTGAAGTTCCCACCATGAATGACGTCATCCTATTGACAAGAGCATAGGGCAGCACAGCACCAAGCTGGACACAACCACCTGTTGTTTGTAGTGTCAGTCAACCTCGGAACTGAAGATGAGTTAAGGTACCTTAAACTTGCAATAGTGCCAAGCAGACATTTAGATTATGCCATAAAATTATTAAATATACAGGAAAAAACAATAAAATTCACAATGGAAACAGAAACCAATGGAGAACTCCCATTCTTAGATCTAAGAATCATCAGAAACGGCACAAAAGTAAACCTTGGAATCTACAGAAAACCAACTCAATCAGAAAATTACATCAAAAATGAAAGCTACAACCCATTACCACACAAACATGCAACAATAAATAGCCTCACACTTAGATTAGTAAATTTACCTATGAGCACAACCGAATACAACAAAGAATTAAAAACCATAATTCAAACAGCAGAGCAAAATGGATACAGCAAGAACCTTGTATACAAGAAACTAAACAAAGCAAAGCAGAAAAAAACCATAAAAGAAATAAGTACCCTAACAGCAGGAAAAAACAATATCAACACATTCAAAAAATTCACTTACCACCCCCGAGCATTTAGAAAATTAAAAAAAATCTTCAAAGAACAAGACATCACCCTGGCTCCAATAAACAGATTTTCTGTCATAAAGTTACTAAATTCAAAAATAAAAGATGAAATTCCACCAGAAAATAGGTCAGGAATATATCAAATTAAATGCACAAATTGTGAAAAGTTCTGCATAAGACAAACCAAAAGAAGTTAAAAAATCAGATCCAAAGAGCACTTTAGAAACCTAAAATTGAAACAAGAAGATAAATCATCAGTAGCATTTCACTTTTGGAAAGAAAACCACAATCTAGATCCAAATCCAAAATTGCTAAAAACCATGTCAGGCCACAATGAACTCACAACCTGGGAAAACATCCTCATATGGAAAAACAAAGATCATCTAATAAACTTTGAAATCCCGCCATTAGACAGCTTAGTTAAGAAGTTCATCATTTCGCCACCAGAGAAGAGAGCACAAGCAAACGCAGCCAGCAACGGCAGTTGGACCCGTGAGGTTGAAAATGAAAGCATAGGCTTTCGAAACTAGTCCCTCATAATAACAATGTAAGTGACGTAGTGTTAAAAAACCAACTCAAAAAATTAATACACATATAATTTGACTGTCACTGTTACTAAATTCCTCCAAACATCAATCTACCTTAAATGGTTTTCCTAAACAAAGGAGAAGTGGAGCAAAAAGTGTAAAAAATGCAACTCAGTTTATTTAAAATACATATATTCTTCCACATATAAGTGATATATCATGTTTACTGTAGCAACGAGGCAGCTGACAGCAATAACAATAAGACATGGCATCACACTAAACATGGCTTGCATCTGAACTCTCGAGGCAAGGATATGCTGATGCATTCCATTGCTGAGAGTCTCTCATGTACAAAAATGGATAGTCCCAGCAATATTCCTGCTCTTGTCACTAGTAATGTTGCTCTTTTTTTTTTAGAGTAAATCAGATAAATAGGGCAGTAATTATTTTAGAAGTAAAACAGAAACCAGATAATCTGAAAAGTTAAGTCCAGATATTTTATGTATTACAGAACATCATTTAGAAAAACAGGAAATATTACATTTTTCAATGGATGGTTATAAAAGAGCAGCTTGGTACTGTAGACAAAAACTCTCTAAAAGAGGTGCGAGTATCTTGTTAAGAATAATGTAAGCTTCAATGTAATTGATTTTGAAAAATACTGTATGGAACAAACCTTTGAATGTTGCGCTGTTCATATTAACATAGTAAACTAACTAATTATATTAGCGGTATATAGAGCACCCACAGGAAATCTTGTCAACTTTCTACATAACTTAGACATTATTCTAAAACTGCTCTTCAAGCCAAAGATTCAATTTATTTTGTGTGGTGACTTGAACATAGATTTCTTGATAGCAATCAAAAGATGAACATTTTTTCACTATTCAGATCATACAATCTTATGCATACAGTCAATTTTGAAACTAGAATTCAAAATAATTCCAAAACGGCTATCGACATATTTTTATAGATATGTCTAAAAAGGAGTACCATGAAATACAACCCTTTGTTAATGGACTTTCAGACCATGATGGACAACTCATCAAAATTGATCAATTCCAAAAAGCAAACCTCGTAACCAGCTTTAGAATTATAAATAAAGAAAACATAGAGTGTTTTAAAGCTAAACTCTCTGAGGAATCGTGGGAAGAAATGCATAAACTAAATAATGTAAATGATAAATTTAACATCATCTTAAACACTTTCATAAGAATTCATAGTTCTAGTTTTCCACTCCATGAAAAGAAAATTAATAACAGTTCTAAAAATGACTGGCTAACTCAAGGTATAAAAATATCATGTAGATGTAAAAGAAAACTTTATTTAGCAACTAGGGAAAGTAAATGTGGTAGACGTAGACAACACTATAAAATGTACTGCAGAATTCTAAAAAGGGTTATAAATACAGCTAAAAAACTTTGTTATGAAAAACAAATACAGTCCTCTCACAATAAGCCTAGCACTATATGGAACATTATTAAAAAAGAAACTGGTAAATATCACTTGAAAAATTATATAAAAGAAATTAAAGCAAACCAAGTGACCATAAATGATCCCCAGCAGATAGCAAATGCATTTAATAAATATTTCAGTCTGATGGCAGAAAATTTACTGACAAAGAAACAGCCTAAGAGAGATCCAAATTCGTACCTTCAGGAATCCTGTTTGGAAAATTTTAGATCCTTAGAGATAGTACCCACAAGTGCAACCAAAATAAAAAAAAGTAATATGATCCCTGAAAAGCAAGAATTCATCAGGATACAATGAAATAAGCATGAAAACACTAAAGATATGTGCTGACATTATTTGCAAACCTTTAAGTGATATATGCAACATATCCATGTTAACAGGAACATTTCCAGACAGATTAAAATATTCAGTTGTTAAGCCATTATACAAGATAGGGCAAATCACAGAAATATCAAACTATAGACCAGTATCTTTACTTACAGCTTTTTCAAAAATCTTTGAAAAAATTATGTTTAAAAGAATTCATCACCATCTAGAGAAATATAATATTTTAGCAAAAGAGCAGTTTGGATTCAGGAAGAGCATATGAACTAGTGATGCCATCTTCAATTTAACAAATGAAGGTCTCAAGTCAGTGGATGACAAGCTTAACACACTAGGAATATTCTGTGATCTATCAAAGGCATTTGACTGCGTTAATCATGAAATACTTCTATCAAAATTATTACGCTACGGAATTAGGGGCAAAGGGTATCAATGGATTACATCTTGCTTATCAAAAAGAGAGCAAAAGGTTATAATAAATACTTCAAATAACAGATGTACATTCTGAATGGTGTGAAATAAAGCATGGTGTTCCACAAGGATCTATTCTGGATCCCTTATTATTTTTAGTTTATATAAATGATCTACCTGCAGTAATAAACAACAACGCCTATCCAGTTGTTTTTGCGGATGACACAAGTGTTATAATTACAGAACACAAAGTCAGTTAGTTCCCAAATGCATCTAATAAAATTTTCAAAACACTAAATGATTGGTTTGAAAGTAATAAAATCCACAAACTTTGAAAAAACTACATTAATTTTTGCACAAAGCATAAAAACATGGCAGACCTAACGATAGAATATGAAAATAATCAGATTGCAGAAGCCTGTAATACAAAATTCCTAGGTCTTATGATTGATCGTAACATGAATTGGAAACACCATATTGATTATATCTTACCCAAACGGAGCTCTGCGTGTTTTGCAATTCAATCTTTAATTCAGCTTATAAATAAAGAGCATACTAAAAACAGCTTATTATGCATATTTTCATTCATTGATGACTAATGGAATTTTATTTTGGGGAAATTCAGTAAATGCTAAAAAAAGTATTCATTATGCAAAAAAAGGTAATAAGAATAATGGCAGGGGAAAGATGATCAACTCACTGCAAGCCACTCTTCAAAATGTTTGGAACTTTACCATTAGCCTGTGAATATATTCTAGCCATATTGTCATTTGTAATAAATAACCCAGAAAAGTTTACAAAAAATACAGATATTCATAACATAGAGACCAGACATAGGCAGGACTTACATAGACCAACAAATAATTTGCAGTTATTCCAAAAAGGGGTTTACTACAAAGGAATTCTTTTGTTTAATTCACTTCCCTCTTCTATAAAAGAATTGCAAATGAGCAAAAACAAGTTTAGATCAGAATTAAAAAAGTTACCTTATTACTCACACCTTCTATACAGAGGAGGGTTTCATTCAATCAAAAAATACTGGTGATAATGTAACAATGTAAATATAATAAACATGAATATTCTAAGAATGCAAGTATACTGGTAGACTTTTGGAAACAGAAATGTAATTGAAAATTGTGCAAGACTGACACCTCTGAAAATTCATTGTCAGAGTTATTATTTGTAAATAAATATTAATAAGTATGAATAAATGTAATTGTTGACATGATCTACATCCCAGAGTTTGGGCTTTGAGTCTTAACTCATATGATCTACAGATTGCAATGTTATGTATGGATGGGACGGGACGGGACAGGTCCAACCAACCGACCTTCAGACCTTCAAGCAAGTTTGACTATGTCCTGGTAGATGGTAAGGAAAGAGCAAAGGGGACATAGACTGAGAAGGGGTTACTTCATAATATAACTAACAACCCTATGTAAATGTCATTAACAGTGAAAAGCTTAATAATTAAATATTATATCCTATCTAGAACTAAAAAAACATACTATTCTGTACTAAAAATTCACTCTTCACTAACCGGCCTGCTTAAAAAAAAGATATTCCTGAAATTTATAATTCCATGATATGGAATGTCTCGACTAATTCTCATATATTAGAAGGAACTTCTAAAATAATTTGAGTAAAATTGTCACTCAGAAAGCACGCAACTTTACTTTAGAGGAACATTACAGATTAAACTCATTTGAATTGCTGCAATCTTAGGAGGGATTGAGATTAAAAATCAGCCTCACTGAACTGTTTATCTCTCCCAAGGTTTATAACATATATTTATAAAACTTTGTTCAATAACTTTTTAAAATGCTATAGTTCTTTCTATAACCTCCCTCTTTTATTGTTAAACTACAATGCCATACTGCATTTCTGGGAGAAGTGCATTTTCTCTCTTTAAATATATTGCGACACATATTGTTTCTATTATTTCCATGAAGTGGTTTTCTATAATACTGTTCATTATATTTTACCAATTTTTAAATTTCAATACAAAATAAGGAAAAAAATATTTGCTTTTTTAGTAATGTCAGAAGAAATGAGTGGCTATCATAATTTTGCAATACTAAAGCTGAATTTATTTCATCTCTTATCAGGTTCTTCCATCAGCCATCGTCTTGGCATGTCATGTTTATTTAACCTGCAGTCATATACAGAATAAGAGAGAGTAAATGAAATAAGTTGTTCAAAGGTGAGAGTTGAGTCGGTTTTGTAACACATCTTCACTTGTTGGAATTATAGGAATAATATGTGTTCCTAAACTGGTCCCAGCAAGTAAACTACTCAACTCTTTCCTTTGAATGTTAATCACAAGCTTGTCACAAGCTTCTTTGCAAATTTCAAGGAATAAATTGTGATTGGGTTCATTTTAAAACATTGAGCAGACTTACTTTCTACTGCTAGGTATTGCACAGATATTGTCCTCAGTATGTCTACAAACTTACAAATATACTTTTGATTAAAACATCTATTTATTAAATATGTATTGCTTTCTATCACATTTAATAGCATTGTCACATTTAGTAATAGTTTTTTTATAATATTTTCATAGCTGATTGACTTCATTGGAGACATCCTAAGTTTTGGCCATAACTATTCTAGTCCTTCTTTGAGGATTGTTTGAAAGTTTGTCTTTTATTTAGAAAGTCACATTGGGCATTCATGCATGTATGAAATGAATCCAATGACCTTAGTAGTGAGAATTATCATTAATTTGTCTAAAATGAACAAGAGAAATCCCTTATTCAGGAAACTTATACATTTGAGATTCAAACTTGAGCGCTCTAGATTATGAAGCAGATATTCTATTCTGAAACACGAAGGTGGTGGAAATAACATCTGTTTTATTTCAGTAAGATCCTTTGTGAGGGGAAAAGAAAGAATAAATTCTTTATTTAAAATCTGTTTAATCTGAAAACCAAAGATACTGTGTCACTTCAGAAAAAATTGGGAATTTACAAATTTAATCGCCTAGATTTCTATAAAGGATGTGTTGGAAGAAACTAAAACAAATTAATACAAACAAAATAAAAGTATATTTCAGAAGCCAAAAAATAGATATTTCACAAATCTGCTTTGTTGGGATATTTGTGGCTAAGGACCATGCCACAACTTCAAAAAAAATATTTTGTGAGTAGTAACAAAATTTTAGTTGAAAAATCCCTCCATTTAGAAATACTGGAGAGCTAAAGTTATCACTTTGGTATTTACACCAAAGGACAATTTCATTAAGAAGTTCAACCAAGTGATGACAGATTGCTTATAAATATATTTTACCTGTTGTGTATAGTCTATGTTTAATAAGCTCTGTTGTCATTTTTCGTTTTTACTTAAATCTCAGTAGAGTTCATTTAATAAATCTCTATCTTTTTAATCTGATTGTTTTCCTTGAAAACATAATTGTTAATGGGAAAAGTAACATCTCAATAGCAATTCCCCATTTTCTTTATAATTAGAGTAATGATTTAGCACTACTTGAAAATATGGAATAACTTGTTTGATTGTTGCGTATTTCCTTAAATAGTTAATTTGGCACAGCACAATGGCTAGCCTCAGAAAAAGCTTTAACAGGATTTTATTCCAAATTTGTGTAACCAATTTTTACTAAAAAAATATTTAAGTACTTTAAAATGGTCTTATAAAGAACTGTGAATTAAGGAGAATATTTATATTTATGTTATATTTAATTTTTAGGGGTGAGAGTGGAAGTGATAGAAGTGGTGGAAATCAGAAGAAGAAGAGAAGGATAGCATCAGACTCCAGCCGTTCACGCTCTCGATCTCAGTCACGTTCTCGTTCAAGGTCTAGATCTGGAAGTGGATCACGTTCTAGGTCAAGATCTAAGAGTGGCTCAAGATCTAGATCCCGTTCCAAAAGTGGATCACGTTCAAAATCAAGATCACGTTCCAGGAGTGGTTCACGTTCCAGGAGTGGTTCACGTTCCAGGAGTGGTTCACGTTCCAGGAGTGGTTCACATTCAAAATCCCGCTCTAGATCAAGGTCCCAGAAGAGTAGCTCACGATCCAGATCTCGTTCAGCATCTGGTTCAAGGAAGAGTCGTTCAAGATCTAAGAACAGATCAAGATCAAAATCAGGATCGTCCAGAAGTAGATCTAGGTCTAAGAGTGGATCCAGAAGTGGAGGCTCATCACGTTCAAGATCAAGGTGAGCAAATTTTAATGCTATGGATAAAAGAATTGCTTAACATTGCAATACATTTTTTATCATCTAGGAGCATAAGTACGGTATGTGGAAGTCCATAATTATTGTAGTAAGACTTAGTTCTCCCTAATATAGTTGCTTGCTTGGTTAGGCTGTTCCTTAGTAGAAGGAAATAGGAACAAAAAATTTGATCTTAAACATCATTTTATAAAAACTGCAATGATATTAATATGTGAAACTTTCTTTGTAAATTTAATTTTGATGGTTTGGACCCAGAATGTTTAGCCTCTGTTGAATTATGATTGGCAGCTGATAACCATTTTAATGGATAAGAAAGGTATTTGTTTTTTCTGAAAATTCTTGTTTTACACTTTGTAGATTTTGCTAAAGCAGTGATTACATGCAAGAAAGTAAAGTAATGTATAGCTGCAGATATATTGAGATTAGATAGGAAATGTCCTATTCTTATGCAATGTGGTTGGTGCATGTTTTTTGTCAAGCTGCCATATTTTGATTCTACACTTTTGAGATGAGTATGGCTTTTGTGGGTTAAATGTGCACCCAAAAATAATATTTTGTGGTGTTAAATGTCAATTAAGCAATAAATTTAGTGTGTAAGTTTTAAACCAGTATAATGGTCAATACATGTGTGGTGTTTGGTTGTTGTTTCTTGAATAGCAGAAGCATAAACAAGGAAAGGGAAATGTGTTTCAATACATAGATACTTATTTAAGTGATTTTCAGTGGTATACTTAGTGAAATCTTTCAAAACACAGGTTATTGTACTTATTTAAATGATTTTTCGGTGGTATATTTAGTGAAATATGTTATACATTATCAGCAGAATGTTCTGTATTTGTTAGATTTACAACTCAGAAAGACCTAAAAAATTGGCAACCTACTCTGGTTTATAAGAAAACTTGCTAATTTGCCCATTTAGCTGTTATCGTGAGAAATAATCAGTATCATATTATGTGCTTATAATACCAGAACCATGAGAATAGGGGGCGTGTTCCTCTAACTGGGAATGCAATTCATGCAGTCCACAGTGAAAATCATTATAATCTTTGGGATAATCTCTATATTGGTCACACTTTTTTGGTGTACACTTATTTATAGATTCATGTAGTGAAATTAATGGCTATAGGCATGAGAGACAAACAGTAAGGTTTGATCCAAATTTGATTTTTTACCCTCCTTCGGTTTTAGACCAAGAAATTAGAACAAAATTAAGTTATGACCTATGATGTTTATGAAAGAATACCAATTTATCAATAACTCATAACATGCCAAAAAATGTGATTGTATTAAATATTCCTCCAACTAGAGATCTCTCCCCTTCCATTGTCCTTTGATTTTTACTTCAAAAACTTGGAAAAACAATTAATTTTACAGATGTTGTGTATGGTGCAGATGGTTGCATGCAGAATCACAAGATGACGGCTGTTCACAAAACATGCTTCAGTAAAATACTAGACATTTTTGCCCTGTGTGTGTAACAAACAAAAGCTTTTAAGGACATAAGATTGAAAGAGTACAGATATGCTACAAGTGCAAACAATTGCTTCCTCTTCAACCAAATTCTGAACAGTGATTTTGAAGTTGGAACCACTGTAAATATTAGCTTTGCTAGATTTACACACAAATCAAATGAGGTTGACATTAATTTTGTGACTGAATTGCAAATGATGAAAAATACCAATGTTCCATTGTAAACGAGTAAATATGCAAAGTTGACTTAACATATTGACTTCTATACATGCATCAATATACATTTTTGCTTCTAAGTATACTCTTAATAAAATAACCCTCATTCTAGAGCTTACTGAAATGTTTTCATTATGGTTAATATTCCTAATTTGTTGAGGGCAAGTCTTAATGTTATGGCATGGATTGGAATAGAAACAATTTCTGTAATACATGTTGCTTTCTGTATTTGTGTTATGTAAAACATAATTTTTATTGTTCCTGCAAGTTGACATGCGGATTAACTTTCACAACAGTAGTGATAATTATACTGGAGATTATTCTGGGGATTATATGATTTTTTAAAAGTTGCAAATTTGAAAAATTATGATAGTCTCCTATTTTGTATAAATATAAAAATCTTATTTATTTGCTCTCAAAACATAAATTTCATACCAAGTCTTAAAATTCTAATATTACTGTAAATTAACTATGAATTCAGCAGCAAACCACAAAATGAGTACACTAAGTATGGATGGCTGTTTAAAGATTTTGGTGTAATCAGAAAGGGCAGTTTTTAATTGTATGACAGCCCTTCAAATTTCATTGATTTCAACGATTGGGCAGATTTTACTTATGAGAGAGTTCAAGGAATGTTTCAGCATTAGAAAAGAATCTTTTACATTTGATTTGAACCGACTTGGAGAACATTTACAACAAAACCCTGACTCAATTTCAGTGTATCACCCAAACTGCAATTGTTATGCATCCTTCAGAGTTTTAATATTTCTGGTAGTGGCAAATGATGTTTTAAACATGCACTGTATGACAACTGGTTTTATCTTTCTACAATTCGGTTAAGATATTTAAATATGAATGTTCAGAAAATAAAAGGCAGTTCTTCAGTTTTGCAAGTTTCTCACAGATTGTGGGTGCAATAATGGCTTGCATGTTCTATTTGGTGACCATCTGGTAAAAATGAAGTTTTCAAAAATCGAAAAGCATATTTCTCCATCAGTGTAAAAGTGATGCACAATGCAAATATGAACATCAAGAGCATTGTTGCCTAGGAATTTTAAGCTGCTCTTCTTGTCTCTTGAATTTAAACATGACTGTCATGATCTTCCAAGCATTTTTTTTTTTATCTAACATCTGTGTTTTTTTCACTCTGTATTAATTTAAATGACTGTTCATTATCTCTATCAACAAACATTTGTCTGTTTTGCTGAATTTTTTTCCCATTTCCTATCCCACGTAACCTTATCCATGATCACTTCAAGTAAATTGTGCAAACAAAACAATATTCCAGGAGCAGTAAGCTCTTACTTCTAGTAACTAAAAGAATAAATAGTAGTTAAGCTCTGTAACATTACTTCTGGAGTAATTATCTTGTAATCTACTTTCACATCAATTTTCTGGTTTATTGGATTGAATTTTTGCTACCTTATTCATCACAAAAGTTTGTGCATCTCAGGATTTTAATGTACTACAGGTAGCATAGAGATCATCATTGGTTGCTGGCTTCAAGCTAACAATAAGTAATGTTACCATGGTCAGTGTTTTTCTTATTTTGTGTTAGTAACAAAATATAGGTTTGTTCAGATAGTAGTTTATATTTAATATAACAGCTTGTTTCCAGATTATTCAGATCTCCCTTAATCCAAATGACCTCTGGTCCCACCTAAAATGGATAAGTGAGGTTCTTGTATTATATGATGTTCTGTGCTGGCATTTAAGTGTTAAGTGCATAAGATGAGCATGCTGTGGTTGTGATGCAACAAAAGATCAACACAGATTTCAATATATTTGATCACGTTGTGTGTGGGTGGGTGTACGTGTATGCGCATATTTTACAACTGCTAGAATACACTCATGCATGCGCTCACACATACACATGCTTTTCGTTCAGAAAGGAATAACCTGCAACATTGTGGATGGAATAAGATGCTATAATTTTATGGTTTGCAAATCCGAAAAGGTGCTCTTTTAAGTAATTTTATTAAGTGGTTAAAATAAAATAATTGTTTTCTACAGTATATTTATAGTTCTTTCCATGCACACCTCTTGTTTGAGAGATTAACAGTGACTTAAATAGTTGTATTA